>JAJPGS010000244.1:210000-1467500 GCA_028654335.1 Alnus rubra
CTTCTCGGTAGTAAAATCTAAAAAATAAATTTTAAAAATAAATCCTTAAAGAAAAATTTTCTTCTTCTTCTTCTTCAACCTCTTGAAGTCTCCCCTCCAATGGCGGATTCGAGGTCCATTTGTAGACCAAAATCGTTCCAAACCCCAGAAACCATCAACCACAACTGCATAATTCCAACTAAAAATTTGTTCCGATCCAAAGAAGAAATTGTTTTTCAAATGGGTAATCTTCAAAACCTTATTGAATTTCGACATGACTTGGTCAGTGAAACCATAGAGAGACCACCGCCATGAGAGAGAAAGGGAGAGGGGTTGAAGTTAACGGTGGCGGAACCGGTGGTGATAGCGTTGTCTGAGGTGGGAAATGGCTGTGAGGTTTTCTTTTTCTTTTTTTTTTTTTTTTTTTTTTTTTTTTTTTTTCAGACCAAAAGAGTAAGAAAGGGATTAGATTTAGTGTTTTGCCCACGCTTGCTTTTTTTTATTCCAGACTGATGTGACAATTTCTTATTGATGAGTATAAAACCCTTATTTTCTGTCCTAATTGGATAGAAGGGGGTTCTCATAACTTTTATGTACAATTATAACTTATAACTTAGTATAAAATTAAATTTAATATTTACCTGTTTTATTTTAGATAATTGCGCATGCGCACACATAGATAGACTACATATACAATATACATACATACATTTTGTGTAAAACAGTGATGGTAGGAGATTATATTACAATAAAGGGTAGTGCTACGGAGAAGCACAATTTCCGGAATTCATCCGGAAAGTGTGCTTCTCCATGGCACACTTGTAATTGTAATAATTACAAGTGTGCCATGGAGAAGCATTTTTTCCGGATGAATTCCGGAAAAAATGCTTCTCCCAAGCATTGCCCTACAATAATATATAGGTTCAGATCGATCCATGCACACAAAAAATCTCAACCTGACATTAGCCACATAGGACTTGCACTGCATGTCTTAAATAGACAAGAAAAGAGTCAAATCTAAGGCCCCGTTTGAAAACTACTTTCTCCTTCCTTCTCCTTCCCTTCACTTCTCCAAAAAAACATCAACTTCAAAACATCCTTAACTTTTTTTACTTTTTATATCACATCAACACTTTCTTATTACTTTTTTAAAAAAAAACTCACTACAATACAATTTTTTTTTCACTTTTCTATATAAATTATATCAACTTTATATCACATCAATTTTAATTTTTAATCATTCAAAAAAGAAAAAACCCAAGGGGAGGGGAGGGGAGGGGAGGGCAAGGGGGTTTTCAAATGGGCCTAAGTGTTTTTTTTTTCCTTAGTAGTGTCGGATTCATACTAATGAACGATGGGACATACTGAAGCATCAGTACTCCGTGGCTCATAAATGTTAAGGGCGACTCCCTTAAGTAACATCAATGAAATAATTCAGCAATGATATATACATATCACATTTTCTGTGCATCTTTGCAAACAGATCGAGTTTGTGGAATACCCGGCCTTGGCAGTAGAGGAGATGATGGCAAGATTTCTTCCTTATATTTGCTTTATTATACTCATCTCGCTTATTTGCATGGAAGCCCAAGCAGGCCGTCTAGGGCCTACTCCTGATGATGAAGGTGAGGAGCTCTTTCTTCTTCTTTCTATATATATGTAAAATTTTCGATCATTTCAGGTTGGTGGGAATGAAAATCTAAACATTTAAATCCTCAGCCTAACGAATTAAGCTTATATGTATATATAATATGTGTGTGTGTTTTCAGCCTAATAAATTAGCTTTTAGTGGCAGCATGCCATTTATCCATCGTTATATTAAGATTAAAAAGTTGTTATGAATTTGGGTATTATAATTTATTGTAATCTATTTAAAAACTCTTGTGTGTTAATAAAATTATCAAAAAAAATTTATCTCCAAATTCTCTCTTAATTAACCTACGTACCGAAATTATATTCCGGTTGTATCCAACGTCGTTAGGAAGGATTATTCACGTGTAAATTAATAGTAGGCATAGAGTAACAACTGGTCATGCAGTCAAAGGGCCGGCAGCAGTTGACTAGCTTACATCAACCATTAATTTCATGAAAAAAATATTGTAGAAAATTTAGATGTCGACCACCACAACCACATGAATGTTTTATGTTTACCGACAAATTAAGGATGGAGAACCAGACGCGAAAGTTACACCGTATGTGTTGCCAGTAGCAATGAAGCGGAATTTTACGGCGTCGTTTGGCCGTGAATAAAGACATAGAGCTCCTTGCTCCTCCCGTGGCAATATTAATAGTGTTTTTTATTATTCTTTTTCTTTTTCTTTTTCTTTTTAAAAAAAAAATTAGGACATCATTCAATAAATGAGAAAAGGATTAGAGCACTTACAATCAGCTCTTTAAATTTAATTTTTCTCTAAAAATTAAAGCTAAGAGTTAAAATTAACAAACTCTTTGTCAAAAGTTAAATTTAAGATAAATGCTACCTTATATGCCATCATCCTACTGCCAATCCGCCCAGTCCTATGATTTTTTTTTTTGGAATTAATCCCAAATGTGTTTTGCCTGTTCCTCTCTCTCTCTCTCTCTCTCTCTCTTTGTTCATTATGATTTATCTAAAATCTTTCAAGCTTGGTTCCATTAATTAAACATTATGCATATTGAGATCGATAAATGTTTTTGTCCTTTTGATTTGCTCCCTCCATTCCTATCTGCAAGCCAATGTACATGTCTAATGTTTTGATTCATGCCATTATTTACATGAGTTGTATCTTGTTTCCCATCCATGTGCGCTTCCGATCTCTTGATAGATTCTGTAAAAATTTTAACTTTTTTTTTTTTTTTTTTTTTTTCCTATTTTTGGTTAAGAATCCTAGGCAAATGAATTGCTAAAAATAAAAGTCAATCATGAGCAACAAAATGATTCCGTCAGGAGAAGGACGGCAGGCCGGAGAGAGAGAGCTAGGCAAAATGCGTTGGGAGGGGAAATGAAAACCCTCCCAATGCATTTGGAATTCAAAAAAATAAAATAAAATAAAATGCCATGTAGGACCGGGTGTGATGGCAGTGGTATCATGGTGTATAAGGTAGTATTTATCTAAATTTAACATCTACGAGAATTTTCTTTTTAAATCTAAAGAGCCATAATTTTTTTTTAATTTTTTTTTTTTGCATTAAATGGTTCAAAACGTTAGGCTTGACTTAAATTTAATGCATTGAATGCTTTTAGTAACTAACTTTATCAATAAAAAATAGTATTTATTTAATGTAGCAAAACATTTAAAGAGTTTGTTATTTAATAGTTTTAAAAAGTGACTAACTAAATCGACAAAAATATTCATTTAGAGTTAAATTTAGAAAAATTTAAAAGAACTCATTGCGAATGCTCACAAGCAACAAAAAGTTCAAAATGAATGGGCTCCCAAAAACAAACTCAAACAAAAAAAAAAGCATGAATCTGTAAATAACAAATAGGAAAATGGCTGTGTTTATGACCTCAAATTAATGGGTCATAAATGTCTTAGCCAATCCTATAAATCTTGGGTGTAAGCTAAAGAATGGGTCACATAAAGTGATATAGGTACCAAAATAGAGGGTAAGGTCATGACCATCGTGATACCCCTCAACCCTATCCGAACTCCCAATGAAGGGGACGCGAGAAAGGTCATGACACTTGAAAGACCCTTCAAACCTATCCAAATGGGTAAGGGTATGACCCTCATGAGACAATTTAATTCTATCCGAACCCTTAAAAGGCCCATCAACCTAACCCGATGGTATGCTAGGAAAAAGCTACTACAACCACCAAGAGGAGGTTAAAGAGGGGGATGCACTGCATAAATTAGTAACCCATTCCAGATACTTGGTCCTAGGGTCAAAATTGGTTTATTTATTTATTTATTTTTATTATTATTATATAATAAAAACGTTGCTTTATATTTTTATATAGATTAATTTATAGAGCATTTTAAGGATGAAAAAAAAAAAAAATCAACGACAAATTTGATGTGGTTGGTGTATTATGCAGTGGCAGCTCTTCGTGAAATAGGTAAACAAGTGGGGAAAAAAGATTGGAATTTCAGCGTAGATCCATGCACTAGTAATGACTCAAGCTGGAATACAACAAAATCGGATTTGAGGCCATTGTACAACAATTCTCTAAACTGCAATTGCTCTGTTGGTGTATGTCACGTGGATAAACTGTACGTACCCTTCATTTCCCTTTATATAATATGTAACTGAAGTTGTGAACAGATCAAGTTTTTATTCAACCAAAAGCAGAAAAAAGTACTTGACTTTCAAAGTCGCTGATTTCACCTTTCAAGAGTAGAGAGTGAGGTCGCCGGTTCAATTTTCGATTTTGCCATTCTCTGTTCATCAGAAATATATGGGGGGAAGAGGATCCTTCATTCCTTCTCCTAGTACATTATGGATTAATGCAAGTGTGATTTTTCTTGTTACAGATTTCTTAAAGGGCAGGATCTCAATGGTGTGCTTCCACCTTCCCTGGTGAAACTACAATACCTAAAGATGATGTAAGAAGACTCGCCAACTATTTGTTTTATTTACATTTACACGAAAACATAGATAAAGACACTCACGAGTTAAGTCTCACGTTGCTTATTTGTGAAACTGGACTTTCTAAGTAATTCTAACAAAATTGCAAATTGTAAGTTGTCTAATCCCAATAGTGAGACACGGCTATTGCTTTTTCTGGGTCGTTACAAAATTCTTTTAAGCTTCTAATCTAACAGCCCGCTTTCCTCTTGCTTGTAGTGACCTCACTCGAAACTACCTCACTGGTACAATACCACCTGGATGGGCTTCTATAAAGTTGGAATTTCTGTAAGTTACGACTGATTTCATGTCTAAGGTTAGCCACGTACTGAATGCTCTTTCTTATTGAATTAAGCTGATTCATTGCAGGTCCATTACTGTAAACAAGTTATCTGGACCAATCCCACCCTACCTGGGAAGCTTTACCACTCTTATATACTTGTATGCTCATATTGTATCTTTCTTGCTCACCCTTTTTTTAATCTAGTAGAATGCATCATAGTTTCATTTGCTTTAGCCGAGCTTTAATATTGACGAAGACTATATTTTCAGGAGCTTAGAGAACAATCTGTTTTCTGGAATTATTCCCCCTGAGCTTGGGAATTTGGTTAACTTGGAGAATCTGTCAGTGTTTCGTTTTTAATCCTTCTATTCATTTTCAAATCAGAATTGATGATTCTCTTTTTAATTATCAATGCTTTTCTTATTCAACTGACACTAAGTTGAACTGGTCTGAGCATCCCATTTGATGACTGCAGTATTCTTAGCCATAACAATCTCACTGGAGAGTTGCCAATAACTCTCGCTAGGCTAACCAAATTAACGGAACTGTAAGTGGTTGCAACCCATTTCTATACTTAAAGTAATTTTAGATGTTTACTTGAAAAGCTTATAGTTTCTATGTTATTCAGTCTTGCTTCCAATTTGACTATATGCAGTAGGATTAGCAGTAACAACTTCACTGGAAGAATGCCTGACTTTCTTCAAAGTTGGAAACAACTTCAGATATTGTATGCGTTCTATTTTTTTTTTTTTTCCTATAATGTTAAAATCTCTTCTAGTAGAATATTCAGGTGTAATCTAACCCATTAGAATTGTGTTTTTAACAGAGAGATTCAAGCTAGTGGTCTCGAGGGGCCCATTCCTCGTAACATTTCTATCCTGAGTAATTTAAACGAGCTGTAAGTTCTTCCTTCGAAGTACTCTTGGGTTGCATAATCTCTCTCGTATCTTCATGTGATACTAAAATTAACAGGAAGTGTTGCTTAAGACACTAACAGTTATTAATAATGCAATTTAGTGCAGAAGGATTAGTGACTTACTTGGTGAGGGTTCTAAATTTCCAAACTTAAGCAAAATGATAGGCATGAAAAGGCTGTAAGTTATTCTTTTTCTGTAAAATTTCAACAACTCAAATGATATAAGTTTATAACAATTTTGCTTAGATGATGGCGGTTGACATTGCAGGATGTTGACGAGCTGCAATCTCTCCGGACAAATCCCCCAAAATATATCAGAAATGACAGCACTACAAATTCTGTAGTTCTTTCCTTTCTGTTTTCCTTGCTTTTTTGGTTTTTTGTTTCATTAAGAACATTATACTGTACATACATATAGGTGTAAAGTTTTCTTTTTTCCTTTTTGTTTTTGGGTAGCACAAGTAGATATTGGCATATTAAAATTTATGGACTTTGGGTTTTTATGGTACTCTATTCTTAAAGCTAACAGTGTATAACTATTTCAATAAATATTTTGTTCATTCTTTTCTAGAATTCAGATCATCTGCTGAAATCATCAAACCGAGGTGTAGTTTTTGAGTAGGATTCGTTTGAAAAAAGGAGTGGGAAACACCGTTCATCTTATGAATATGTAATAATTAATTCATCCTTAATTTAGCCTTTGAAAAACAATGATGATTGCTTCTAATCTTTACAGCCTACACCTTTTAGAAAGCAGCTATATAAGGTTGTCAACCGATACTCATTGTAGGCATGGCATTGGCAGCCATGATCCACCCCCTCCTACTCCTTTGGTCCATTGTGGCAGCTTCCGTAAGAAACCTTTGAACAATGCGCGCTTTAGTTAGGCTGTCTAGGGTGCATTGTTTTCATTAGAATGAAAATAATAAAAGTCCTCTTTTAAGCTGCATCTTCACTGTTATTTGGACATTCAAGTCTCTCTTTCAATTTTTTTTCTTCCTGGACATTCATTTCTCATTTTATAATCCTTCTTTTATGTTATTATAATCCTTCTTCATCGTTATATCCATGCAGAGATCTCAGCTTCAATAGATTGGAAGGAAATGTTCCAGATTTTGAAGGTCTATCACAATTGGAATACATGTAAAGTGTGGAATCAAAGCCCAAAATCTAGCTCTATTGCGGAGAAGCTCAAATAAACAATTAAAAAGATTATATTGCTTATGGTTACCATATACACATATGCATATACATTTATATAAGTGTGTGTACACACACACATATTTTATCAGAGTATATTTTACATTCGAATATTTCTCCCTCAGTAATTATATAAATAAGTGTTTAACCAGAGCGTGATTATATATGTTGCTATTTAAACAGGTTTTTTACAAGCAACTTGCTCAATGGACCTATTCCAATGTGGATCATAAAGCGAGATATTAGCAAGTATATAATTCATCCTGAACTCTATTTGAAAGCATGACATGCTTCTTTTTCTGTACCTTTTTTTAGTTTCCTGCAGATATATAATCTTTACAGACATCACAATGTTCAAATATACATTACTTTGGACATTGATTCATCTCTAGAACCCTTGATGGTCATTGGGGGATCTCCTTCAATCATATTGAATGGGTGAATTCAACCGATTTTGCTTCCAGCATAGATTTGCTTCTTGCACCATGTGACTCCAGTAAAAAAGAGCGGAGGGAACTTTCTTTTTTCCATTGTTATGTTGGATCTCAGTTATTTGGAAACTCCGTGTTGACAATTAATTTTGAGTTGCTTCCGGAAGTTTGGTGGTCTTAGCTTGAGTTGACACAGTCAGATGTTATCTGTCTTGGTGTTTCTGGAATATTGAAATGAACTCCTTTTACATTTATCGTTAGTTTATCCAAACCTTTTCAAATATACCTTTTCTTTTCTTATGGATTTATAATGAGTTATTTACGAAAATACGTTTTTCTGCAGACATATGGATCTTTCTTACAATAACTTTTCAAACAGTTCTGCGCCACTTGCTTGTCGAGAAAACCTGTAAGATCTTTTCTTATCCTTTTTAATCTTAATTTGAGTTTACTTAAGGTTTGCATACTTACCCTCTTCACAAGCTTTTAGTTTTACAAAACTAACTAGGTTCTCATTTTATCAGGAATTCGTTTCGGAGCTTCTCTGGACAGGACAACTTGTAAGCTTCTAACTTGTAAACTTATTAATGTTTTTTCGGATCCGGCTTACATCCTGTAGAAAAATAATAGGACATCTCCTAATCTCCTGTTATTTTAAATCTACAGCCAACATTAATGGAAACTTCATTTTTAATGATATATATTATTGTGATTTAGTTTCTCTCAAACTTGTTCTATTTGACCCGTTGTTTTGCTGAAAATGGTCAAGACGAATTTGCAGAAAGAAAGTGGAAGTGGGTGAAGAAGGAAGAGGAAGACATGAATGAAAGAAAATAGAATAGCTATGATACCATGAAAGAAAACATAATTGCTCTGATACCATGAAAGAAAATATGATAGGATGGAAAACTTAAAGACAAATAGTAGAATAATAGAATAAAGAGACAAGAGAATTTGAGGAGAAATTTTATGTAAGAAAGAGAGAGGGGAAGAGAGAAAGCGTGAGCTTATAATAGACTACATTGTGATCTTATTGCATACTAGTTTACAATACAAAGGTCCCTATTTATAGGGTGTAAAGTAAATATAAATATGGTAATCAAATCCTCATCAAATATGGTAATTAAATCCCCATGATTTGATTACGACACACCATTAATGTAGAATATTACAATATCAATCAAATATGGAATATATGGAAAGTATATTATACTTTCCATATATTCTAGCCCTTCATATCTTCTAACATCCCCCTTCAAACTCAAGGTGGAAGATTCTGGAAGCTTGAGTTTGCAATAAATTCTTCTTCTTCTTCTTTTGGAGATGACAACGATACAGTCTATGACGATGAGTGGAGGAAGTCCGCAACAGTGAAGATGCGCCTTAAATATCAATAGGCCAACTGTGGGCCAAAATCAAATCAATAGGTCAACTGTGAATGGGAAAGTTGGCAACAGTGAAGATGCGCCTTGAATATCAATGGGCCAACTATGGGCCTAAAACATGGCATGGGTTTCAATACCTCAAATGCCAAAAAGTGGGCCAACTATGGGCCAAAATAATAGCCAACTATGGGCAGAATAAGGCATGAAAGTGAGCCAACAAAAGAATTCACAGGACCCATAGATCAAACACTGGACCCATAGAAAGAAAAACATGGTGGAATCATAGACAAAGAGCAAGAGAAGCATAAGAAAAAACATAGAGATAAAAGAAGCAACAAAGATAAGAGGAAACGAAAAATTCACAAGACCATTGGATCGAACACAGGCGTTAGCCTATAAAATGGCTCTGATACCATGTAAAAGTCCATGGGCCTTACTCACTCTCAAAAGACGCCTTGAGAGAGGAGGGGTGTCCATGACTTATAAAGTCTACAAGACAAGGATCTCTTAGCAATGTGGGACACTTTAACACGCCCCCTCATGTATGGCATCTTTGGCCAAACACGTGTTCAACAATGGGAGGGAAAGGTCCATCATTGTCAAAGGAACCTGCTCTGATACCATGTAAGAAAACAGAATAGCTTTGATACCATGAAAGAAAACATAATAGCTCTGATACCATGAAAGAAAATAGAATAGCTCTGATACCATGAAAGAAAACATAATTGCTCTGATACCATGAAAGAAAATATGATAGGATGGAAAACTTAAAGACAAATAGTAGAATAATAGAATAAAGAGACAAGAGAATTTGAGGAGAAATTTTATGTACAAAGAGAGAGAGGAAGAGAGAAAGCGTGAGCTTATAATAGACTACATTGTGATCTTATTGCATACTAGTTTACAATACAAAGGTCCCTATTTATAGGGTGTAAAGTAAATATAAATATGGTAATCAAATCCTCATCAAATATGGTAATTAAATCCCCATGATTTGATTACGACACACCATTAATGTAGAATATTACAATATCAATTAAATATGGAATATATGGAAAGTATATTATACTTTCCATATATTCTAGCCCTTCATATCTTCTAACAATGCAAACGGTGTTTAGAAAACTTCTGTTAGTTCATTTAAAGCTATGTCGTTTGGGCTAAAAATGGGGAAGTTTTAATCTTAGCCGTAGATTTAATTTATTCAGGATGTAAACCCGATCCATTTTTTTTGTGTTATTTTTGTTTTTTTTTTTTTTTAATTCTAATTTTTCTAATTAAGTTCACACTTCTTTCTTGTACGACGCTAATCAAGAACATTTGACGGCGAATGCCAAACTTTTCCATGCTCAAAAGGTAACTATATGACCTCATTCAAATTATGAGGTACTGTATGCTTTAATTATATTTTCAGGCGTTCCTTTGATATTTTCTTTCATAAATGAAAGGAAACCACGGTAAAATATTTCTTCTTTTCAATATTGGCGAGTAAATGAAACAAGACAAAGTTAATACATAATTTCCTTTTTGCTCTATAATGTTTGCTTATATCTCATTTAATTAAAAATATGTTGTTTTTGTTTCTGGGTAGATCGGTACTCATTGCATATAAATTGTGGTGGAAGTGAAACCACTATTGGAAAAATAGTTTACGAAGCGGATCAAAAGCAAGCAGGTCCAGCAAAATTTGTTTCTAACACTGCTTGGGGATTCAGTAGCAGCGGAATTTTTTGGGATATCAGCAACAAAGCTGCAAATCAATACATAGCGAAAAATGCGTCAATACTAAGCATGAATGACTCTGGAATATTCACGAGTGCACGGCTCTCTCCTCTATCTCTGACATATTATGCAAGTTGCTTGGCAAATGGAAATTATACTGTGAAACTATTCTTTGCAGAGATAGTATTAAGAGACAACAGATCTTTTTATAGTCTTGGAAAACGGATATTTGATATTTATATACAGGTATGATGTCATATTTGCTTCGCTTTATACGTAGAACACAATTTTTATTGATTTAATTTGTTACAGGAAAAATTGGTGAGGAAGGATTTTGATATTGAACATGAAGCACAAGGTGTTGATAAACCCGTTGTAAGGGAATTTAAAGCAGTTGTTGTGAAGAATAAAGTTTTACAAATCCGCTTTCATTGGGCTGGGAAAGGGACAACAGCTGTCCCATATGGTGGATCATATGGTCCTCTCATCTCAGCTATCTCTGTTAAATCTGGTAGACATTTCTTGGAGCATGAGAATATTTTTACTATCCAACTTCTTCCATACTTATTAGATTGATGAGAAATAGTTGAAGTAGAACCTATGATTATTTGCTGTAAAAGGTATTACCCAAAACAAGATTAAACTGCAACTAGATGGAAGAAATAAAATTTTTTATAATCTTCTTTATACTCTTACTCTGGTATTCGTGTGCTTGAACCATCCATTCATATCTTGTTTTAGATTGGTCCACCTATGTCTACCTATATATATGATACTACTTGAATTCCAGGGTGCAACTTTATAATCAGTTTCCTTAACTATTTTTCTCTTCCGCAGAGTTCAGTCCCCCTTATGATTACAGGAAGATATTCATTGTTGTTGGAGCTGTAGTATCAGCGCTATTGCTCATTTTTATGATTTTAGGTATTCGAATTTGGAAAATCAATAGAGGCAAGATAACAAGGCAAAAAGGTAATCACCAGGCGCTCATTTTGGTGTAGAAATTAGATAGGATAATTTATATCTTCTCCAACTATTCACGAAGTTGAAACAATGTATAGCAATTTCCCAAGGGCCTTATATACTATTGCAGTCTACGTGTTATATTATTTAACATTTTTCCCTTGATGAAAAATCAACAATCCAAAATACACCATGAAAGCAATTATACTGTTGCTGGATTGCAGAGCATAAGAATCTGTCTTCATGATAGCTTTCTTGGGCTTTTTCGGTACTGCTACTGGAGTCAGTTAGTTTCAACCATAATCATACAGAAATATGAGAGTGTTGTTTTTTCATAAAATCTAAATGAA
Organism: Alnus rubra; assembly: GCA_028654335.1. NCBI lineage: Eukaryota > Viridiplantae > Streptophyta > Magnoliopsida > Fagales > Betulaceae > Alnus > Alnus rubra. The sequence continues at coordinate 221,781 of JAJPGS010000244.1, forward strand.
GGCATATTTACATGAGAAATGGATGACTTGAGGTCTCTGAGTAGAGTAAATGTCTAAGGACCCATATTAAAACAAAAAAAAAAAAAAAAACATTGTGAGAGATAAAAGATTATGTATTTCAATTAACTCTCTTTTTGAAATGTCATCTAAATGATCTTAACATTATTGTTGAAAAGAACAAAAGGTAAATCTCTTGGTAATAGCTAGCTACCAATGGAGTTCCTCTCTTTTTAATTGTTTTTTTGATTCCCAATACACCTGTGATTGGAAAACAAAAATGAAACCCTAAATCTTGTAAAAAAACTTGGGGTTTATGTGGCTGACGAATTGCAGTATGATACTTTCTCACTGCCTTTGTTTGGTCACATTCTATCTGACATCTTCTAAGTAGTCAATAGACACAACAATACTAATTAAAAAATTAATCATATCATTTATAAGATGTAATGTGACATCTTAGCCTCACATTTTCATTCATTTTGGCAGAGCTGAGAGGATTAGATCTGCAAACTGGTTTTTTCACCTATAGGCAAATCAAAGCAGCCACTAACAACTTTGATGCTGCAAATAAGATTGGGGAAGGTGGTTTTGGATCTGTATACAAGGTATCCCACAACGTCATCTTCCTTCAATTTTAGGATATTTATTTTCTTTTCTTATTTATCCATGATACCTAGAGGCATCTAATTAGATAATGAATACACACCTGAAGATGTATATTTTTCTATTTCTGATGCAGGGTATACTATTAGATGGTACTATAATTGCAGTTAAGAAACTTTCTTCAAAATCAAATCAAGGAAATCGTGAATTTGTGAACGAAATAGGAATGATATCTGCTTTACAACACCCAAATCTTGTTAGATTGTATGGATGCTGTGTTGAAGGAAATCAGCTATTCTTGGTATATGAATACATGGAAAACAATAGCCTGGCACGTGCTTTGTTTGGTAAGCCTGAGGTTTTCACTTTAGTATTTTATGTTGACCGTAGGATGCTTACAAACTTAAAACTGAGAATGGCCTATATTAAGAACTAAGTTGATGAGTTCCCCATTGGACAATCTGCAAAATATGTAGGTCCAGAGGAATACCACTTAAACTTGGACTGGCCTTCAAGGCAGAAAATATGCGTTGGCATAGCAAGAGGTTTGGCTTTCTTGCACGAGGAATCAACACTAAGAATTGTTCATAGAGACATCAAAACTTCCAATGTGCTATTGGATAGGGACCTTAACCCAAAGATTTCTGACTTTGGTTTGGCCAAGCTTGATGAAGAGGAAAACACCCACATCAGCACACGAGTCGCTGGAACAATGTGAGCTATCTTTTTTCTCTTTTCTTCAATATGGAGTCTTTTTGTGATTCTATTCTTCTGTTTCATTTGCCTCCCAAGTTATTGACCAAGAGAGAAAAAGGAACAAATATTGATTGATCTTTATGTCTCTGTGAGATGCTGCCCTCAAAGTGAACCTCAACATGGAAGCATTCAAAGTCTCTGCATATCAGAAAAATTTGCATATGGAATATGATATTGACGTCCTGGATTAAGTGTTTGTTAGGATTTTTATATGTCAGCTGTTGGCGTTTACAACACAACCATGCTTACAAATAAATTCAAAGCTCTACATTAATTATCAACCAGTTTTCAAGCGCTGAAAATGTCTAAACATGAAACGTACTATCAATTTGTTGTAGTTATTGTATGCCCCAATACTCAATGCATTAAAGAATCAGTTCAATTTCCTGGTAAAATAAAATTGCAGGGAGCAGAAAAGCAAAAAAAAAAAGAAAAGGCAAAAAATATGTTTATTCAACCTCTAAAATAAATGCTACCCCTAAACAATGACTCCCTTTAAAATTAAGAAATAAACAATACAGAGAAATTTATGCTCAATTATTCTATGATCCTTCACTTTCAAAAACCAATATTTCCAGAGGGAAAAAAGACCACACCCTGTTGAACTTGAGCTCAATGACCAAACAAATTGTGTGGCTAAAGTTATATTACATCAGTTCTTCACTTGCAATGTGCAAAGGTAATGACATATTCGTCTTCCCCACTGACAAAAATTTAAATTACCACTCAACCCTAGTAGCCTACTGATTGCATAATTGCATTCTGAATGCAAATGAAATATGATTTGGTACCTAAGTTTCTCTTGATTCTTAAGTACTTTGTTGGATATGAAAGATCAGATCTTTATACAAGTGATCTTTGTGTGTGTGTGTGTGTTTTTTTTTTTCCTGATAATTCATACTAGTGATATAAGTCATAAAATAATCTTCATTTGCAGAGGATATATGGCACCCGAATATGCATTATGGGGTTATTTAACATATAAAGCAGATGTCTATGCTTTTGGGATTGTTGCGCTGGAAATTGTTACTGGGAAGAGCATCATGAAATATCGATCAGAAGAGAATTGTGTATGCCTTCTAGATTGGGTAAGATTGATCTTTTTATTTTGACATATGCTACTATAATTAACGTTTAGAGGCCTGGCTGCTTCTTTGTCTTTTTCCACTCAATTTGGTCATCCTAATATGTTACTCTAGATTCAACCAGCAAAATAAACTAACATGTTGAAATTGTTTGATTCGTTCACTTCACACTTGAGTTCAGCTTATTGACATGTATATTATTTTCTATGCTTATTATAGGATAGATTGGGTAAGATTGATCTTTTTTCTATTCTTATTACAGGCGCTTGTTCTACAACGAAAGGGTAATCTCATGGAGCTGGTGGATCCACAGTTTGGTTCCGAATTAAACAAGGAGGAAGCTATTAGAATGATCAAAGTAGCTCTCTTGTGCACTAATCCATCGCCAGCACTTAGACCCATCATGTCTGCAGTAGTAAGCATGCTCGAAGGCCAAACCATTGTTGATGAAGTCACCATGGACCCAACTAAATATGGCGATGAATTGACGTTTAGTGCCTTAAGAGACCAGTTTGAACAACTCCAACCAATAACAAGGAGCACAAGTGGAGCAGAGAGACTTATGCATTCATCAGATATGACTTGGGTTGGATCTTCTTCTACATCTGCCCAGGATCTCTATCGAGTTAATCTTGATACTCAGTAATTTCAGCATACTATTGCCCCCAGTCAATGCAACCAAGTTATTAAAATGATATTGTACGTTACCTATTTTTTATAGGATTGATTGTAATCAGGTTTAATGATAATCAAATAAATCTGATTTGATTACCATACTTATCTATTCCTTGATGATCTTATGTATTGTAAGATCATTAAGGAATAGAAGCAAAATGTAGCACTTTGGACTTTATCCTGCGGACGTAGGCCATAGACCGAACAACGTAAAATTCCTTGTGTCTATTTAATTATTCTGCTTTCTTAGAATATACGAAAAATATATTATGTTTTTGGTATATTCAATATTTGGTTAACATTGAAATATTCTCTATTTACCGATTCGTTAAAGCCACTATGCATGAACTTTGCACAAGGCCAAGACTGTAGTCTCAATAAGGATCCGCTGGAGTACTTGGAAGAGAGGAGGATTAATGGCCTTATGAAGAAACACTTGAAGTCATCAGCTTCCCTATCTATCTCTGGCAGTTAGGGGTGTACAAGCGGGGCGGTTATATATTAATTGAAAATAACCGGTAACCGCTAATAACTGTCAATAACCACTAACCAAAAATAACCGCAACCGGATAATCGGGTATCCGGTTGCGGTTACTGGTTATTACATTCTAGAAAACCGGTTAATAACTAGATAACCACAACCGGTTTTTATTATTATATAAAATTATAATCAGTGTATACATGCATTGAGTTTGGAAAAAATAAATAAAACATGTCATTAGCAAAGATGGAATTTTTGAATATCCTTTGCCTTCTCTATAACAGAGCTCGAAGCGTCATCAGCACTCGTTAATTTGTTTACCTTGGATTTAGAGTCATCGAGATAATGTTGATAGATGTATGAAAGAAAGCCCTAGATTGCTAGCAGGGCGATCACCTTCGCCCCATCTAACGTGTCATGGAAAAATACTACTGCAAGAATGGGAAAAACAAGCAAAGCCAATGTACCAATTAATGACATTGGAAAAGAGAATACCCACTGAAGAAATCTGCCCTGTCACAACCGTCCAATTCAAAGTCATCAAGTAGGATGTCTTTCCTTTTTCCTATTCCTCCATCTCTTTCTCCAAAACTTCCATTCACCCCTTGCGAAAAGTCCAACTTAATTGCTAGACGCAATTGCACTGGCCAGTAATGAGAGGACCAATAATTTATACAAATTAAATGTAATACCGTTTTTTATTGTTAAAAAATAAATAAAACCGGTTATCTGATTAATAACCGGATTAAAATAATCGGATAAGCGGCAGTTGGTAAAAACCGCAATCGACCTACCAATTGAGGTTGCGGTTATTGAAATAGCAATAACTAGGGACCCCGGTTGCGGTTGCGGTTGCGGTTGCGGTTATGAGCTAATAACCGCTATTGCAATCGGTTGTACACCCCTTAAATCTGATTTGATTACCATACTTATCTATTCCTTGATGATCTTATGTATTGTAAGATCATCAAGGAATAAAAACAAATTGTAGTCATTTGGACTTTATCCTGCAGACATAGGCCATAGGCCATAGATTGAACAACATAAAATTCCTTGTGTCTATTTTATTATTTTGCTTTGTTAGAATATACGAAAAATATATTATATTTTCCGTATATTCAATATTTGATTAATATTGAAATATTCTCTATTTACTGATTCGTTAAAGCCACTATGCATGAACTTTGCACAAGGCCAAGACTGTAGTCTCAACAAGGATCCCCTGGAGTACTTGGAAGAGAGGAGGATTAATGGCCTTATGAAAAAACACTTGAAGTCATCAGCTTTCCTATCTATCTCTGGCACCGTCACCATATGAAGCCCCGCTGGCTCTGAATGTGCTGTTGTTGCACTAATAGTTAGAGTTTTGGTATTTTCGGCTCTTGATTATATGTTATTATTAAAAATAAACTAAAAAAAAATTAAAGAAGAAGAAGAAAGGGAAGAGTGGTCCAAGCGGACTACATCACACAAGCGAGTTGGATTCGATGTGCCGTCCCGATAATCGCTCAAGTGGGCTCATTCCCTTTTTGGATTTTGGTCCAAGTTGGCCATGTTTTCGCGGTGCCTCTTTTTAGCCTCCATTTTGTGCTCGTGTAGTTTTTTCTTCCCGTTTGAGCGTTTCTTTTTTGTGTTTTTCTCTGTTTCAAACAATACATCAAACGCATGTTGCAGTTGCTTTTATACGTGATGGAACTTCGAAATTCATATTCAGCCCTATTTTGTTGTGATCTGCAGCTCATTTCATAGGTGAATCTTGACACAATATGGTTTGGCCCTTTATCGGATTTTAAATGGCTAATTTTTGTTCTTCGACCATCATTTTCACTTGTGGCTTGGCCCCTCATATATGAGTAATATTATGGACTACATTGTGCTTAATTTCTATCTTACAATCTACAATACAAAGGTCCCTATTTATAGGGCTTAAAGTGAATACAAGCATGGTAATAAAATCTTCATCAAATATGGTAATCAAATCTCCATGATTTGATTACGACACATCATAAATACCGAATATTACAATATCAACTAAATATGGAAAATAATATATTTCCATATATTTCAACATCCCCCTTAAATTCAAGGTGGAAGATTCTGAAAGCTTGAGTTTGCAAAATAGAAACCGGAGGCCGGTGGTGAAGACTGACGAGTGCTGACTGGAGCCTGAAGCTGAAAAAGAAACCTTTAGTTTCCATATATTTCAACATCCCTCCTCAAACTCAAGGTGGAAGATTCTGGAAGCTTGAGTTTGCAAAATAGAAACCGGAGGCCGGTGGTGAAGACTGACGAGTGCTGACTGGAGCCTGAAGCTGAAAAAGAAACCTTTAGTTTCCATATATTTCAACATCCCCCCTCAAACTCAAGGTGGAAGATTCTGGAAGCTTGAGTTTGCAAAATAGAAATCGGAGGCCAGTGGTGAAGACTGACTAGTGCTGACTAGAGCCTGAAGCTGAAAAAGAAACCTTTTTTTTTTTGAAAGACAATCGGTAGGCGTAATGGGCCTAGAACCGATTGCGGGCCGACTGTGGGCCGAAAGAAGAAAAGTATGAGGCAGATCGGTAGGCGTAATGGACCTATAACCGATTGCGGGCCGACTGTGGGCCGAAAGAAGAAGTATGTGGCAGATCGGTAGGCGCGATGGGCCTATGATCGATTGCGGGCCGACTGTGGGCCGAAAGAAGATGTGGCAAATCGGTAGGCGCAATGGGCCTATGACCGATTGCGGGCCGAAAGAAGAAGTATGTGGCAGATCGGTAGGCGCGATGGGCCTAGAACCGATTACGAGCCGGCTGTGGGTCGAAAGAAGAAGTATGTGGCAAATCGATAGGCGCAATGGGCCTAGAACCGATTGCGGGCTGACTGTGGGCCGAAAGAAAAGTATGAGGCAAGTCGGTAGGCGTAATGGGCCTTGAACCGATTGCGGGCCGACTGTGGGCCGAAAAAGTATGTGAATTGGTAGGCGCGATGGGCCTAGAATTGATTGTGGGCCAACTGTGGGCCGAGAGAAAATATGTGGGGCCATCTATGGGCCAAAGAAAGTGAGCCAACTATGGGCTGAAAAGGACATAAATTTTAAAGAATACCTTGCCAAAAGAAAAGTGAGTCAATGATCTATGGGCTGAAAAGGACATGAATTTTAAAGAATACCTTGATGGGCTGAAAAGGACATGAAAGTGGGTCAATGACCAAAAGGAAAGTGAGTCAATGATCTATGGGCTGAAAATGACATGAATTTTAAAGAATACCTTGATGGGTTGAAAAGGACATGAAAGTGGGTCAATGACCAAAATATGGGTAACTTGGCCTCTTTTGATTTTGATTTTGATTTTTTTTTTTTTTGGAAACCCACTGGATGGGTTCAGATCTGGTGCATGCAGGAGCACCTTAAGCCTGTGAGCCCTCAGGGCTGTGATTCGGTGTGGTGCAATTCAAGTGGAACCGCGGGCTGGGTTCCGGTGTGGCGCAAGTACAGGTTGGACAGATGAGCCCAACTGAACAACAAAGTGGATAGTGGCACGTGGAAGCCCTTGGCTGAAGTTGGCAGCGCGTTCATGGCTGCGTCAAGTAGATCGGCAGCCTTCGAACAAGGATCCGGTGGTCGTGTCTGAAAAAGGTGGCTCGTGGCGGCGTGAGGTGGAGCGTGGAGCAAGTTGTCATCTGAGGAGGCGCGTAGAAGCGCGTGAGTTGGTTTTTGGGCACGTAGTTTCCACCGACGGGTAGATTGGCCGATTATGATCCCGGATCTGGTCTTCACGGCAGAAGAAGACTGACAGAAGAGGCGCATGGTGGCCGGTGGAGGCGCGTGGAGCGCGTGAGAAACCTGCAGGAACTTCTGGAGGCGCGTGAAAGCGCGTGGATGGTCGGAAGGAGGTTTTCTGGGCATATTTGGGACGAACGGCGAAAGATCTGTCTGATGGAGTGACTTTCGATGTGGTTGGAGGACTGTGGTGGTGCGTGGCTGAACGAACATAATTTTTGGGCAGATGGAGGAGGTGTGGCGGAACTGTTTAGGCCAAGGAAAGATGGCTTTGATACCATGTTGAAATCGTTTGTATAGCTCTAATACCATGTTGAAATTGCTCTGATACCATGTTGAAATTGCTCTAGTACCATGTTGAAGTAATTTGGAGAACAGAAACAATAAAGGGGGAAAATAAGATAGAGAGGGAGAAGAAAGAGCAGAAGAATATTATGGACTACATTGTGCTTAATTTCTATCTTACAATCTACAATACAAAGGTCCCTATTTATAGGGCTTAAAGTGAATACAAGCATGGTAATAAAATCTTCATCAAATATGGTAATCAAATCTCCATGATTTGATTACGACACATCATAAATACCGAATATTACAATATCAACTAAATATGGAAAATAATATATTTCCATATATTTCAACATCCCCCTCAAACTCAAGGTGGAAGATTCTGAAAACTTGAGTTTGCAAAATAGAAACCGGAGGCCGGTGGTGAAGACTGACGAGTGCTGACTGGAGCCTGAAGCTGAAAAAGAAACCTTTAGTTTCCATATATTTCAACATTATACATCATCCTTTAATTACTCTATTTCCTTAAAGCCCATTTGACGTGGCCCCTAAAATATTTGATGCTTGAAGATTTGATTTTTTTTAAGGTAAATGTATAATAAATCCCTGAGTTGGTGCACAATTTGAAAATGGTTCCTCACTTTTTAATTTTCAACATTGATTTCTTAACTTTTTCGCGATTTTGAATTGGGTCCTTCTGTCATTTTTTCGTCCAATTTCGCAACTCTCGTTAGTGCCACGTCAACATTGATTCCTTAACTTTTTCGCGTCGGGATGCCGCCCCCTAGGGGAGGGGTTGTGGAAGGGGGAAGAGTATTCCAATGTTAGAAGAGGTGAGATCTGCAGATCCTTCTATCTACAAGGGAGGGTGGATGTGGAGGATGTAGATCCTGTTGATAAAAAAGAAATGGGTGATGATGAAGAGGAAGAGGAAGGTTAGATCTGTTTTAGCGTAGGAAAACAGAGTTGCCTTCTTGGATGGCGGGTGAGGGAAGTGAGTATAGTTGGGGTTGAATACCCTTGGTTACCGTTGAAGTGTAAAGATTGTTCTGCGTTTGGACATGCAGCTTCGAACCAGGAGGAGACATCCAAAGAGGTTCCAAAGGTGAATGTAACCAAGGATAGGTCAATTCAGAATCCATGGGTCTAAGGAGTTGGCAAAGGCAAACTGGTCTAATACATTTGAATTTCTAAAGCAAAACAAGGAGAGGGAAAATCATTTTCAGACAAAGAAATCCCAAAGTGTCGAACGTCGTTGAAATTGATAAAACAGTGCAGAAGTTGAGTATGGGTAGTATGCTTTGTGATGGTGAGATTTCTCCTACTAGATTTCTCTTATAGCCATTAAGTCACTGTTATCACCTAGCAGATAAGCCTTCATGAATGCAAGAACAATTCCACCAACAAAACTGCTAATGGGTTCCCTGGACTTCCCACTCTTGCACATAATATTTATAGCCATCCCAGCAAGTAACCCAATATCATCATCTAACATATCAGAATGGCCATAGTCCTTCACAAAAAAATGACAAGCCCGTTTCCGACATTCATTGATCTTTGAACTTTCATCTCTCCAATCTTAGTATCACCTTCCTTCTAAACATTTGGATTCTCATTACCCTTCTTTTTTCCCTCACCCGCCATCCATCCAAGAAGGTGAATCTGTCTGACTCTGTTTTCCTACACTAAAACAGATCTAAGCTTCCTCTTCATCATCACCCATTTCTTCTTTATCATCGGGATCTACATCCTCCACATCCACCCTCCCTGGTAGATAGAAGGATCCACAGATCTCACCTAGGGGGCGGCACCCCAGCGCCACCTCTGGGTGGCTCCAGGCCACCCCCTCCCCAACCCCACCCCCAACGTCCTTTTCTTTTCTTTTTTAATTTTTTTTTTAAAAAAATAAAATAATAAAATAATAATATTTTAAGATGATGTGCCAAAAAGGCCAACGTGACACTAACAAGAGTTGTGAAATTGGATGGAATAGTGATGAAATGACCCAATTCAAAATCACGAAAAAATTAAAGAGTCAATCTTAAAAATTAAAAAATGAAGCACCATTTTCAAATCGCGCGCCAACTCAAAAATGTATTATACATTTACCTCCTTTTTTCTTTTCTTTTTTTTTCTTTTTCTTTTCTTTTTTTTTTTTTATCGGAAGATCATAACCATCACCATCACATGAAGTATATTAAGTCTAAATAGTTGGCGCAACACCAAACTAATAAATAACCAACCACCTCGGAAACACTCAACGGCCTGACGAAGGAATTCTCGAGTTAATAAAAGCTGTCACTGTAGGGTTCTAAATTTCTAATGGTTTTGAACTTTTGGAAGTCTCAACGATACTTATGACTTAAAAGTAATAGAAGAAAAACTATTGCCGATGGCTGCTATTCGATTCACATGGGCTCGTTTGATAAACAATTTTCACTACAAAAAACTCTACATTTAATGGCATGTCTCAAGTAAATTACTTTTTGACACGCCACTAATTAGTGGCATGTTAAATCTTAACACCTCACTGAAATTATTAGTGGCCTGTCTGAAGTAAAGGCCACTAAATTAGTGGCGTGTTGGATTCAGCAAGCCACAAAATTGTGGCGTGTCTGACTGGCACGCCACAAATTTGTGGCGTGTCAATCAGACACGCCAGTAAATTAGTGGCATGTCAGTTTATGACACGCCACTAATTTTCATAGAACCGCGCGGGGATGCTCGATTCTCCTTGTTTTCTCCTGCAATTGTTTCCCTCTCTCACTCTACTCTCCCTCTCTCTATCGCCGGCCGCCGCATCAAATCCGACCACCGCCACATCATGGTATGCATCTCCTCTATCTCTCCCTCTCAATATCTCTCTTTATTTCTCTCTCTCTCTCTCTCTCTCTCTCTCTCTAGCTCTCCGCCCAGCTCAGACGCCGGCCACCACCGATGCTGTCCATCCCCGGCCGCCCAAGATCACCTCCGACGCTGTCCATCAGTAAGGTTAGTGACTCCGTTTTTTCTTCTTTTTTTCTTTTTTCTTTTTTTCTTTAGCAAAAAAAATTCATGCATTTATCTTATGGATTAGGGTAAATGAGAACATTGCAACAATTAAAAATTTAGAGAAAACATTGCAAATTGCTTGAAAGTTGGAGAGAAATAGGTGTACTTTTCTGAATTTTTAACTATTAGTGGTTGTAGAATCTTAAAGAGTACACGTGGCTTTGTTCTTGTTAATATTTTTTTGGATTTTTTTTGTTTGAAAACATGTTTTGATGTGATTAAAAATAAAATTTGTCTTTGTACTTTTAAGAGTGTTTTGTGTTTGAGTTTTTTAATAATATTTTTATTTTGAGAAGAAAAAACAAAAAAAAAAAAAAATTAAAAAAGGAAGACTTTGTTTTAGCAAGTGATGATTATAAGAGAGAGGTAGGGGCATTGAGCGTGGGCTCTTCTCCCTGTTTGTCAAGATTATGGAAGGGGGAGAGAAGATGTGAGGATGGAGCCAAAGATTGTCACTCATTGCATTAAGGTGCATGGGTATTTTATGAGTTAAACAATACTTAAAATGATAAACAAGTAATGTGATGTTTGTATAATAGATCTGGTTTTGCTTTGTAGCTACGCTATTATTTAAAAATAACTCTTCAAATTATAATTAAACCTTTTAGAATCATTGGTATGAAGTTTAATAATATAAGAAATAAATCATTTACCATTTTGTTTTTGTATCAAAGAACTTGCAAGACTATGTAATTTTAATCTTGACCCTGATATAATGTTTTAGCTCCTCAATCTACTTGGAATATCGTCACAGATGGCCTGCCAACTAACCTTAGCTCCTATAGCTTTTTAATCATAAAACCTTTCCATTTGCCATGTTATGAGGGCTTAGAAAAAAAAAATGAAATAAATACTCCAAACGAAATATTAAGCTATATAAATAAATTGATCTTTTTCAAATACTTGCATTGCTTATAGCATATTATTTACAAGACCCGTAACAATGGCTTTTATAGACAAAAAGTTTTCAAAATTAAAATGAATACAATCCTATTTTCGATCAACCATGTCACAAGAAATATCAAATGAATTAGTCATATTATTTATTTGCAACACTTGGTACAAGGGTAATATGGATTATAATAATGGAATATTATATCAAATTTGAGTTGTTTATATATGCCTAAATATATTTGTTTTTGAATATCTTTATTTGTGGTCCTTTTGAAGTATTTTTAGATCCTTTTTGACATGGATATGAGTGATGTTAACTTTTATTGAATTGAGTTGAGCTACCTTCACTTTCGGTTTATTTGGTGTTTGTTTACTTTTTTAATTTTTACTTTAATTATATATACATTATATAGGAGAAGTAGTACAGAAATTCAATATAGATTTTTTTCTCTTCATGCTGAGACAACAATTCCTCTTGGTGACAATGTGTTCCCCGTATTCTTTGAACATGTTATTCTCTCTTTTTGTTTTTCTATTTTTTTTGCACCATAGAAGCTGCCATAAAGCTACTAGAGAATGAGACAATTAATTAAATTTTTTTTTTTGACTTTAATTATATAAAAATAGACTACTTCTTGAAGATGGTATCCTTGATATGTTTCGTGGTGTCAACATTCATGACCTGTTTTATATATTTAGTGGTTTTCAAGTTGCGTGTTTTATTTATTAGGAACTAGGTGATGTTGGAGAAAGAAGAAATCATGTTATATATATCAAATGACAAGTATCTCATCTTTGGTTGCATGTATATATGCCAAATCGCATGTATCCAAAATGTGTATGCATGGAATAAAGGAAACTAAACGGCCGGGCTGGATGAAATTAAAACGGTCATGATTGTCAAAGCAAAGGAAAAATATATCGATCCTACTATATATATAATTATAATTTATGAAAATTAATTAAACATGTTAATTACCAAGTAGTCATACCTAATCCTCCTCGCTTTGGTTGGATGATGACCAAAGTTTCCATTATCTTCCATCATAATTTAAAATCTAAAAGCTGCCTGCAGTTGATCATGTTTAATATTAATGATGAAAAAAATAATAACCTTCATAATATGATGTTTACTTTATTTTGTTACTATTTTGTATTGTACGCAGAGAAGAAGATGGGCAAGACTTGGATGACAAAGTCTAGGGGTACAAGGGAATATAGAGATGGGTATAAATTGTTTGTTGACTTCGCAGTTAGTAACTATAGAATTCCCAATGGAAATATACACTGCCCTTGTAAGTCGTGTCGAAATAACCAGTGCCACCTACCCGATGTTGTACTTGCCCACTTGACAGGGGGTAAGAGAATAATTACTACATACACTACATGGTTTTGGCACGGTGAGAAGCATGTTCGGGGTCCTGTTGCAGGTTCTTACTCGAATCGCTCGGCCGTAGATGCAGCTAGTGGAAGCACAGAACAGGGTGGCGACATGCACTCAAACATTCGGCATGCACGAAGTTAGAGAAGGCAATTGTGAGCTTGAGGTCGTGGTTCAGGGAGGTGAAGAAATTGGGTGGAATGAAGAACAGCTGAAGGGAATGCTCAGAAGTACTATGACAAGCTTAAAAAGTCGGAGAAGCCACTTCATGGGGGTATTAAACATAGCAAGCTAAGTGCTATTGTACATTTGTACAACTTGAAGTGCATTGGCGGAATTAACAACAAGATTTTCTCGGATTTGCTTGAGTTCATCATCCAGTTGCTGCCTGCATGTGATGATACTTTGCCAACTAATACATATGAGGCGAAAAAGTTTCTTAGTGACATGGGGCTTGGTTATGAGAAGATTCCTGCATATCGTAATAATTGTATGTTATTCTGGAATGACAATCAAGAATTAGAATCATGCATCGTCTGTGGAGAATCTAAGTGGAATGATGAAATTCATTCGGACAAGGATGGTCAACCCATATCATCGAGAAAGAAACATCCAGTGAAAGCATTGCGGTGGTTTCCACTCATCCCCCAGCTACATAGGCTTTTTATGTCGGAACATACAGCACCCAACATGAGATGGCATGTAGAAGGTCGCACTAAAGATGGCGTGCTGAGGCATCCGGCTGACGGTGAAACATGGAAATCATTCGATCTCTTACATCCAGAATTTTAGGCCAATAGTAGGAACGTTAGGCTTGGTCTAACCTCATATGGATTTAATCCATTTGGGAACATGAGCACTTTCCATAGCACTTGGCCAGTAATGTTTGTTCTATACAACTTGCCTCCTTGGATGTGCATGAAACAAACATCATTCATATTATCCCAGGCCCAAGTTCACCTGAAATGGATATAGATGTCTACCTTCAGCCATTGATTGAGTAGTTACAAGAACTATGGAATGTAGGGGTACGCACATTTGATGCCTCGAAGAAAAATAATTTTGTGATGCGAGCGCAGTTGATGTGAACAATAAATGACTTCCCGGCATACACAAATTTGTCCGGATGGCCTAATAAGGGTGAATATGCATGTCCTTACTCTATGCATTCAACACGGTCTAAATGGTTAAAACACGGTAAAAAACAATGTTATATGGGGCACAGAAGATACTTGCCCATGGATCATCCGTGGAGGCGAAATAAAAAAACATTTGATGGAACCCAAGAATCAGAATGTGCCCCCCATGTGCAAAGTGGAGATGAAATCCTGGGACAGTTAGAGAGTATGGTATTTAGGGATGGGAACGCGGGAATGGCAAACAAGGATAAAAAGAAAAAAAGGAAGAAGCGGAAGAAGGGAGAAACATCGACTGAAAATGTAGTTTGGAAGAAGAAAAGTATTTTTTTTAGGTTGCCGTATTGGAAATATAATTTATTGTGGCACAACCTTAATGTTATGCACATAAAGAAAAATGTGATGGACAACATACTTGGCACAATTCTTGGAAGACAAAGGACGACCTTGCAGCCCGCACAGACTTGATGGAAATGAGTTTGAGACATAAACTTCATCCGTTCACGGCCGATAATGGTAGAACCTATTTGCCCGCATCATGTCACACAATGTTAAGGGATGATAAAACACATTTTTTTAAAGTGATTCGAAATGTGTTGGTGCCTGACGGATATGCTTCTAACGTTTCTCGTTGTGTAAGACTGTATAATATGGGGCTTAAAGAGTCATCACGGCCATGTACTGATGCCACAACTTCTCCTTATTGCATTGCGCAGATCACTGCCAGATAACATGGTTAGACCTCTTGTTGAGATGTCTGCATTCTTCAGGGGCTTATGCTCTACAAACTTAACACAAGAGGATAGGACCGACTAGAGGGTAACGTTTGAGTCACTTTGTGCAAGATAGAACAAATATTCCCCCTCGGTTTTTTTACTAGCATGGTTCACGTGGTCGTGCATCTTGTCCGTAAATGCCGACTCGAGGGACCTGTATAGTATAGGTGGATGTATCCGGCAGAGAGGTAAAATTTGTGCATTGCCTAGTAATTATTTTAATTTTTTTTCGATATTAGAATATAATTGCTAACTAGCACTTCTTGAATGATGTTCCTATGTAGGTGTAACGACCCACCCCTAATGATACAATATTGTCCGCTTTTGGCTCCCCAAACCAGACTTCCCAGGAGGTCACCCATCCTGGGATTGCTCTCGCAGAAGTATGCTTAACTGCGGAGTTCTGATAGGTTCATAACCATCACGGCTTTAAAACGCATTGTGTCATGAACCTATCAGAACTCCGCAGTTAAGCGTGCTTCTGCGAGAGCAATCCCAGGATGGGTGACCTCCTGGGAAATCTGGTTTTGGGAGCCAAAAGCGGACAATATTGTGTCATTGAGGTGGGTCGTTACAAATGGTATCAGAGCCATTTCCCAGCCTGAGATGGCGGGACCGTGCACAAGCCCATGAGGGTCACCAGCGAGGACGCTGGGTCCCAAGAGGGGATGATTGTGACGTCCCACATTGTCTGAGAATGGAGATGTGCTTATATGTATAAACGCACCATTTATAACACAACGCGTTTTAAAGTCGTGATGGATGAACTTATCAGAACTCCGCAGTTAAGCGTGCTTCTGCGAGAGTAATCCCAGGATGGGTGACCTTCTGGGAAGTCTGGTTTGGGGAGCCAAAGCGGACAATATTGTGTCATTGAGGGTGGGTCGTTACAATATGCACCACCAGGGGCGGAGCCAGTTTTTAGGTTTTGGGGGGGCAAAATTGAAAAAAAAAAATTGGGGGGGTCAAAACTATAAATTTTTTAACAAATAGGGGAAAAAATTACATTTTCTTTTTTTGTTTTAGATTTTTTTTTTTTTTTTGGGGGGGAGGAGACCTTTGGCTTGGGCCGCCCCTAGCCAAAGTGTGGCTCCGCCCCTATGCACCACATTCTTTAAATGAGTCACATATTTAACAATCACCAATCAATGTAAAAATAAATAATTTCAAATTTCAAATGGTTTTTTTTTTTTTTTTTAACACATACGCTGGGATCGGATCTACATCGGGTCGGATGTGATCGAAGCCATCTTGCAGATCATGGTCATTATTACTGGTCAATAGGAGCGGCTGGCACTCGTGGTAGTTAGCACATGCATCATCATGCCCTTCACCACCAACATCGTATACGTTCCTAGGTTTAGTTCTTAAAGCGCAAGTCCAACCTGGGTCTTGTTCATCTTCAACGTAAAAAACTTGGTCAACTTGTGTAGTTAGCACGTACGGCTCATCAGTGATCAGCTTTCCCGTGTGGACAAGTTCTTTGAAATTGACAAGCACTAGCCCATACTCATTCACCTTGTACCCTATGTCCCTCGTGGTGTCTACCCAATCACATTTGAACAAAACGTACTTGGTCCTGTCGTAGTACTCGACCTCAATTATTTCTGTTAACTTCCCGTAGTACATTTCGCCATCAACGGTCGGCACACACACACCGCTGTTCTAAGTCCTCTTTCCCGCATCATGTGCTCGAGTGCAAAACCGTTTGCCATTTACAACATATCTGTTATATCTTATTGCTGTCTCTTTCGACC
This sequence comes from Alnus rubra, assembly GCA_028654335.1. NCBI lineage: Eukaryota > Viridiplantae > Streptophyta > Magnoliopsida > Fagales > Betulaceae > Alnus > Alnus rubra. Next base: position 238,424 of record JAJPGS010000244.1, read on the forward strand.
CTCTACAATGCATCACCAATTTGTCACCCATTTCCTTCCTACCTCGATCGTCCACTCGATCGACCTACAAGTATATTACGTACAATGTCAAACGCACAAAGTTAGTTTGGTTAGTTTATATGATGTACAAGTTCAACATTTAATAGTTAAACATGATAATAATTTGTACATATTCACGGTACCAGTCGCAGAACTGTTCATGATGTTGAGCTTCTAATTGATCATCCGTAGTTCACCCTCTATTATGTGATCGCCTAAGCGTATCCATGTGCATCCTACAATTATAAATTAGTCGCATTATTATTCACCTTAAGGCTGTAACATAATTGAACATACATATTTATGTAACACAACTCACGCCCGGAGCTGAGGAACTCGTCAGAGTTCTTCGTAATATATCGGTGAATCTGTGTCAATATGATACGATCGAGGATGACTCGTGTTCCCGCCCCCTTTGAACCATCAGGATTTCTTTGGATTTTGTTGTAAAATGTTGGTGCGTTATCTAGATACCTCGAGCAAAATGTCATCAACTTGGTCGCTATGTAGCCTTCCGCAATACAGCCCTCAGGAGCTGCTTTATTGTGCACATTAAATTTGAATCCCCCAAGGTTCCTACTGTAACGACCCACTCCCAATGACACAATATTGTCCGCTTTTGGCTTCCCAAACCAGAACTTCTCAGGAGGTCACCCATCCTGGTACTGCTCTCGCAGAAGCAAGCTTAACTGCGGAGTTCTGATAGGTTCATAGCCATCACGACTTTAAAACGCGTTGTGTCATAAATGATGCATTTATAAATATAAGCACATCCTCATTCTCAGGCGATGTGGGTCGTCACAATCACCCCCTCTTTGGACCTAGCGTCCCCGCTGGCGTCCCTCAATGGGCTTGTGCACGCTCCCACCATCTCAGGCTGGGCAATGACTCTGATACCATTTGTAACGACCCACCCTCAATGACAAATTATTGTCCGCTTTTGGCTTCCCAAACCAGACTTCCCAGAAGGTCACCCATCCTGGGATTGCTCTCGCAAAAGCACACTTAACTGCGGAGTTCTGATAGGTTCATGACCATAACGGCTTTAAAACTCATTGTGTCATAAAATGTGCGTTTATACATATAAGCACATCTCTATTCCCAGGAAATGTAGGACGTCACAATCACCCCCTCTTGGGACCCAGCGTCCCCGCTGGCGACCCTCATGGGCTTGTGCACGGTCCCCCCATCTCAGGCTGGGAAATGGCTCTGATACCATTTGTAACAACCCACCCCCAATGACACAATATTGTCCGCTTTTAGCTCCCAAAACCAGACGTCCCAGAAGGTCACCCATCCTGGGATTGCTCTCGCAGAAGCACGCTTAACTGCGGAGTTTTGATAGGTTCATGACACAACGCGTTTTAAAGCCGTGATGGTCATGAACCTATCAGAACTCCGCAGTTAAGCGTACTTTTGCGAAAGCAATCCCAGGATGGGTGACCTCCTGGGAAGTCTGGTTTGGGGAGCCAAAAGCGAATAATATTGTGTCATTAGGGGTGGGTCGTTACACATATGGTTGATATATGGTCACCCATCCTGGGATTGCTCTCGCAGAAGCACGCTTAACTGCGGAGTTCTGATAGGTTCATGACACAACGCGTTTTAAAGCCGTGATGGTCATGAACCTATCAGAACTCCGCAGTTAAGCGTACTTTTGCGAAAGCAATCCCAGGATGGGTGACCTCCTGGGAAGTCTGGTTTGGGGAGCCAAAAGCGAATAATATTGTGTCATTAGGGGTGGGTCGTTACACATATGGTTGATATATAATGTATAAATACGTGATGTATTTTGCAGGGTACAATGAGTTATAGAATCCCAAGTGTTATGAAGCGGAATAGGGGCCAAGGATCGACATCTAGCGACCCTACGCATACAGAAGCAGGGTACAAACCAGCATTCGCAGATGATCACTTAGGATACCAGTACAACATGCAAGATAATACATTTGATCATCTGCCTCATATGCAGCAGACGGTGAGCCAATTAGAGGCGTGTTCCCCAGTCACATGGCGCGGCTATTCGACTACAGCATATCGGGTTCTCATGATACCGAGACACATCTTTCAGACTATAGTGAGACACAAGCTCCGGAGGGCCTGCATGATACACAGCCCACAGAGGGCCTGCATGATGCACAGCCCGAGGATGAGCTTGCTACACAAGTGCTGGGCGCGTATCAGATCCGGACGATAAGTACATATTTTTATAAATTTAAAGGAAATATACGTATTTATTGTTTTGCATTTTATATTCATTTTGAAATAATTAACATCGATATCTATTAATGTTATAGGTACTAATTCGGATGGCAGCATTTGTTTTGAAGTTATGACCATTACAGACCCGCACAAGGCATGGAAGATCACCGCGGGGAAGAGGGTCGTGATGGATTATAATCCAGGCTGGCAACCCGTAGGATTTAGCGCCAATAAATTTAGACGACAAACCGGGAAGCTAATAAGGAGCAGGAACTATATGCATTTACGAGACGACTGGGCGCATGTACCGGCTCGTACAAAGGAGGATATATGGGAAGCACTGATGGTAAGTGGACTTTTACATACCATCAAGCTCCCTTTTTTTAAAATTTTTTAAATTTTTATTTATCAACTTCCAACTTGTGTAGGTGGACTTTTACATCCCGCCAAGTTATGATTTATAAAAAGTAAAACGGGATGCATTTCAGGATATGGGTGTAAAGCTTAAGAATTGGAGACACAACACAAAAGTTAAACTAGGCATTCAACGAGGCGATACTCATAAGACGGTACGAGCAAGAGTAGGGGAAAAAAGACTCTCCAACTACCACCCCGAGGACTTGGATGCGTTGTTGAATAAATGGTGTGACGAAGAGTATCAAGTTAGTCATGAATTATATTATTATTTTGTGTAGTTTCATTAATTTCATTTAGTTGTGTTAGTGTTTACATAATAAGAATGTTAATTGTGTAGGAGTATGCTGACCATATGAAGCAATTACGAGCATTGCAAAATACTCCTCATTGCACGGGGACCAAAAGTTATGCGAGGTTGTCACACGAAGAAGTATGTGTACCAATTTATCTCGTACATATAAATGTAAACATTTTATATATATAAACATGTGTTATAATGTTTTATTCTTTTGGCAGACTGTCAAGGGTGGCACTCCTCCTACGCGAGCACAATCGAACATAAAAACTCACACGAGGAAAGATGGAAGCTATCCAAATGATATAGTAAAAGAGAGATGTGTATGTTATTCACCTTTCATATATTGTTTTACTTATATGTGTGATTACTTATTTACGATGCACATTAGTTTGACACACCAACATTTAATACAACATGCAGGAAAGGATGGTGATGCTAATGCCAACCGACTCTGCAGAATCGTCAAGCATAACACAAGGAACGGTACACTGGAGATATGACGATGCGTACGCCCAAGCACTCGGCAATAAGCCGGAGTACGCCGGCAGAGTTCGGCAGGTTGGGCCAAATATTTGGCTTGTGCGGGGGTCCATACGCTCTTACCATACACCATCACAGCCACATTCACAAAATCAAGGGCACGCCGTCTTTTCACAAGAAATGTTTGCTTCTGAAATGGAGAGAGCACTCGAGGTTGAGTGGGCACGACACGCTTCTGAAATGGAGAGAGCACTCGAGGCTGAGCGGGCACGACAAGCTTCTGAAATCGAAAGAGTACTTGAGGGTGACGGGCATGACACAAGCTACAAATGGATGAGGTGTTGGCAGCACAATCTCAAATTATGTCCCGTTTTAGCCAAATGGAGTCATTGTGGCGCCAGTCAGTATCCATGCCCGAAGTCTCTAATGATAATGCAGTGCTCGACAAAAATTCTGCACATCATATGAATGTATCATCTGTTGATAGCAGATCAGGTAATAATTAATGGATTTTTTTTTCGTGGTATAATTACGTTTGTTTAAATTCACACTTTGTTGAATGCTTAGGACTTGATATGATTCGATCATGTTGTTTGCTAACTATATTTGTTTTATCATTCGCAGATCCTACGGAAAATGTTGTGCAGTTACCCGATCATGAAAATCTTACTGACGATTGATATTGGGTAACATTTAGGTTTATTTTAGTTGGCAAATATGTACTTGCCTTTTTTGTTCCGGTTTTGTTATCAATCTATGACAAAGATTGATTGTATATTTTCTTTGTTGAAACCTTTGTTTTGATTGTTATGAATTTATAACGTATGTTTATTGAAACTTTTGGAATGACTTTTTGGTATCAATCTAGGACAAAGATTGATTTTATATTTTGTTTGTTGTAAGTTTTAGTTTGATTGTTATGAATCTATGTCATATATATATATATATATATGTTTAGTGAAACTTTTGGAATAATTTTTTTGTAGTTGTGATTGTTGATAAAAATTCAAATTGTTCCAATTGTGTTGATTATGGATTGATAGAATTGTAGTAGATCAATACAGAATTTTGGATTGCAGGGTTTTGGATTGCAGGTTTTTTATTTTTATTTTAAAAAAAAAAATACCTTAATTAGTAGCGTGTCAAACAGACGCGCCACTATATATAATAGTGGCTTGTCTGTCTGACAAGCCACAAATTTATGGCTTGTCAGTCAATCACACGCCACAAAATCAGAAATACTGACTCCCTGATTTGTGGCCTTCTAAAAAGGCCACTAATCACATGTCACTAATGTTTAGTGGCCTTTCAAGGTGCCTGATAAAGGCCACTAAAAGTTTGTCACAAATCGCTTCAATTTTTGTAGTGTTTGTTAAGGAATATTTTTTATTAAATAATAATAAAAAATTATTAATGTTATAGAAATTTAAAATAGAATAATAAAAGCAGAAGTAAGAAAGAGAAAAATGACACAAGAAATTATGGGTGGTTCGATGTTAGACACTTATGTTCGCCACCACCATATTAGCCATAGGAGCTACATTGTGCTCATTAACTTATTTGTCTATAATACAAATATCTTTATTAATAGGGTTTAGAGTAAATACAAGGTATGGTAATCAAATATTCAATTACAATTAATCCGTAAATAGAAAATATTTAAATATCAACAAAATATGGAATATATGAAAAATATATTATATTTTTCGTATATTCTAACAAATGTGATATAAATGTGAAATAAAATTTAAATTTTTTGTGAAAGAAAATTGTTTGATAATAAGAAAAAATAGGATAAATATTTTTTTGGGAGAAATAAATAAAAAAAAAAAAAACAAAAACAAAAAAGGAAAATGGTGTGTTGGCAAACATACCCATGCGGCCATGTTGAATGGATTATCAAGTTTACCTATTCTTAAGAACTGATCCGTACAACGGATAAGATAGAGATTCTTGAAATCTTTTTAAAACATTATGAAATTCAGGCTATTTTTCGTTTTTTTTTCTTAATTATCAAACGACTTAAAAAATACCACTTATTAAAAAAAGTAACATGTTATTGATAAAAATTGAGTATAAAAACAACAAAACCTAGAGCAAACATATAATACCAAATTTGAAATTGTAGCCAAGCTTCGGCCATTATATTGGTTCTATTATTATAAGGGCAAAGATGAAGAATTTGTTGTGCCTATTTTACCTGGCTATCAATGGTGAGAGTCAGAAAAATCTGGGGTGTGAATATTGAGAGCGACGGACTTAATTAGGATTGGGGAAAGAGTGAATGAAATTTTCAACAAGCAAATAGAAAGGGTGGCGGGGCGTTTTTGAGGTGATACATTAATGTAGGCATTTAGATAAATGCAAATCCATTGATTTTCAACAACCCAAGGAAGGATTATCAATCTTTATAATTATATATCAGTACGGTAGTAAATGAAAACTGCGCGCCCCATGATTTAGGGTGTTTGTGTATTTCTATTTCATATCGATTGACGTAACGTGTTTTAAGTGGTTTTATTTTATTTTATCTTTAAGCTATTGACATAAAAAGTCATTTAAAAAACGACATATTAACCGATGTGAAGAATAACATTGTTGTTGAAGAAGTTTCATAGAAGGGTGAAGAATTACACGTGGAGTTAGGCTTGGCAATTCAGGTCAGCGGGTCGGGTTCGTGTCGACCCGACTGACCCGATTACATGTTCAGGTTCAACACAACCCGACCCAATTATTAATCGGGTTGAATATTCAAACCCGAACACGACCCTATTGTTAAACGAGTTACTCGAACACGACCCGGGTAACCCGTTGTGACTTGTGACTTCGTCTTCGTCTTCATCTCAACGCTGCTCCTCCTCCATTGTATTTGTCCTATACACGCGCCTCTCTCACACCCCATCTCAGCCTCACCACCACCACTACTTCACCAAACTCACAAATAGGCGTGGACTCCAACCCCTCCTCTTTGATGCCTAAGACGACGACGTTTCCACTTCTGAAGACAAAATCAACGAGCTCGACATCATTGAAGAAGATCCACAGCAACAAAACGAATCAGAGGAAGAAGATGCAGAAGTCGACCGATTAGATCGAACTTGGGTTTCGGGCAACTTCTTCGACCATCTCAACAGGGCCATCAGAAGGGCGTTCCAGTTCAACCAGCGCTCGATCGACGAGTGGGTTGGCGATCGCTTAGGGAGTCAAGGTTTTAGGATCGGAGCTTCGGAGGAGGCATGATTATGAAACCACTGAAAGTTTGAAATGGCTGAAGGAGAGGAGGCGTGAAACTAAGCGAAAGAAAGTGAAAACCGAAAAGAAAAGATGCGGCCGCTAGGTTTGTTTCAGTTTTTTTTTTTTTTTAACAAACGGGTTATAGTTGTGTCTGGCGGGTCCGTTTGTTAAAATAAAAAATAAAAATCTGAGGGTTGACCCGCTAGACAAGATTATAATCGTGTCATAATCGGGTTGACCCAATTATGACCCGAACCCAATTACTCCAAATTCAAACCCTGTATTTTCGTGTCGTGTTCGTGCCGGGTTCACGGGTCATGTCAAAAATTGCCAAGCCTACGTGGAGTATTACATGCATATGTAGTGCAAGGAATAAAATGGATGAGCCATAAATTAATGTTAGTGTTACTATGTTGGACACTGTAAATATTACAATTCACGCTTCGCTTTTTTGTTTTTTTGTCTTTTTGATTTTTTCCTAAGAAAAAAAAAAGGGGGGTTTTGGAGGGGGATAGTTCAGACTTAAGACCAAGTTAATTGGACCATAGTCTTGATCCTAATCCTACCAATCATATTATGGAGGACTCTGATAGGATCCAATGGATTATATCGAGAGAAATTAAAGAAATAAGAGGAAAAAAAAATATATCACTTTGAAGGGGTCAGGCCTTTAATATTTGCTTTAAGCAAATGTAATTTTCCTTGAATGATTTTACCATATGGCATAGAAATGAAAATGCGGTTACGGTTAACGGTTATTAGTTAAAACTGCTAATTGCAACCGCCTATGACAGTTGGTAAAATTAAATAATTGCCTCCGCTAACCGCCTTTTAAAATAAAAAGAACGGGAAAAAAACAAAAAGAAAGGAAAGACATAAAGAAGAAGAGGAGAAAATTCACTTTCAAGTCTCAGATTTCTCAAAACCACACACACACACACACACACACACACATATATATATATAATAAGGACTGCCCATTGAAGAAAAGAATCACTTGAAAGGAGAGCTGTATAAATTAGTTTGAAGACATTGGGAGGAGATGTGCGGCAGAGTTTGTGAATTGTGAATGATTAGGAAGAAGGAAGATGAAGGTTGTGAAGGATTTGGGAGGAAGAAAGATGAAGGAGCAGGTCTTGAGAAGATGAATGACAAGCGTGATTGCTGGCGTGCTGATAGTTGACAGTAATGCAAAGTAACAGTTGGTTGAATGATGAGGATTGAAGATTCGAATCTAACGGCTAAGGAATTGTATGGGAAGCGGTGTCAAACTTGAAAATCAGCCAAAATCCCACTAGAATCCTGCTGCCCATTACACTAACGCCATGTAGCCTTATCATATTCCCACCTTATCACCCACTACAACACAGCCAGCTACCCTCCACTCAATCACACATCTTCCCAATACGTAGAGTACTCGTAGACAACATTATCTTATTCCCAATACGTAGACTCGTCTTCCCAAGTTCCCAACGTCTCTCTTTAGATCTTCTTCCCCAAAGACTAGCCAACCATCTGATACACACACACAAGAAGTCAGGAAGAGAAAAAGGAAGAATGTGAGAGGGATTGAGAAGAGAGAATGTACCTTATCCAAAGACATTTATGTTTGTTTCCTTTTTCTCTACCTTCTACCATACTTCACGATACAAAAGGCGATTAGCCGTTATAACCGCTAACCGCTTTTAAAGGCGGTTAGCGATTAGCAGGCGGTTACTAACCGCCCGCTTTTTCAGCCCAGATATTACGACATCTACAGCTTCATATAGGGAAAAATAAAGCTAAATATCAGAAATTGAGTTTAACAATTAAAACATCATAACTTGCAGAATTACTAAAAAACATTGTAATTTGCATAAATTAATCACGGGAAGAAAATGTAGCGTACAAGCTAAGCATAGGAACTAAGCAAAAGCATTGAGACTATGTAATGACCCACCCTAATAATACAATATTGTTTGCTTTTGACTCCCCCGAATCAGACTTCCCAAAAAGTCACCCATTCTGATACTATTCTCACAGAAGCATACGCTTAATTGTGGAGTATTGATAGGTTCATGGTCATCACGACTTTAAAACATGTTATGTCAAAAATGGTGTATTTATACATATATATAAGCACATCTCCATTCCTAGGCGATGTGAAATGTCACAGACTAAGCAAAGGGAAAGTTCGAGAATTAAAAATCATATTAGACTCAAACTCATTTCCTAACCTTTGTTTGTATTTCTACACCATTTTTTTTTTTTTTTCGATTTGGGTTTGTTGTTGCAAAGTTTAACCATTTTTCGATTTTTGGTTCTCCAACTCTCTTTTTTTTTTTTTGGATTAAGAGTGATAAGTATCCTCCTATATAACCATTTTTTCCTATTTAATTTGAAAAAAAACAATAGTTTACTAATAAGATGATAATGTTAAGTCAGACAAGAGTTATTTTATTGATTTTTAATTCAAAAGTATCTCTTTTTGTGTTATCAATGTGACACAATGTATCATTGTATCCTATGAATTTTTATATATAAAGCATAATATTTTTTTTTTCCAGAACAATAAGAATCGACTAATCGTAATCCAAGAAAAACAAAATTAATTAGAGCCCAAGCCACCCAAAAAGTAGTTGGACTTCTTAGAGTCAATAAATGGTACATGTCACATGTCAAGTACATTCATGAGGTAGCTAGGGAATGTTGCCATGTCACATTCATGAGGCATGTCCCTACCTGATGAATGTGAAGCTTCCCTTGAATAAATAATTCAGTAATGATAATGGGCGTGTTGGCAAACATTTGTAATTGTGAAATTTTTGTAATAAAAAGTTTGAATAACAGTAAAATGTGATTGATGTAATATAAAGTATATAAAAATTTGAAATTATTTTATAGAATAGTAAAAAAATTTGTTTTGTAGTAAATTTTTTTATTTAAATAATAATAAACATTATTGATGTGATATAAAAAGTGAATAAAAAAAAGACTTTGAATTTGACTTTTTCGAAAAAAGTGAAAAAAAAAAATAAAGGAGTTGGAAATGTTTGCCAAACGTACGCCCCCAAAATAGATATCACACTTTCTATGCAACTTCACATGGGATTGATATTTTTTTATACAATTGGTAAACTCAACATGACATTATAGAATTAGGTTTGATATAAATGAGTTTGGGTCATAAAAAGCTTGACCTATGGTGTGTGCGAGAGTGAGAGAGAGGTGTTTTAAAAGAAAAAAAAATAAATTAAATTAAAATAAAAACCCCAAATGTTTGACATTTGGGGTGTAGCGCGCGGGACAAACTCCTGTTCAGGGTGGACAGCAAAAATTTTCATTGCATTAGTAATGTGCCACATTTGGCACGTTACTAAATGCATTTTAATTAAAATAAGTATATTAGTAATTAATTATTTAGTGATGTAGTAAAATTAACACGTTACTAATATAGTAACGTGATAAATTAGCATGTCACTAAAAAATTTAATTTCAATTTATTTTTATATATGTAAATATATTTTATAAAAATGGATAATTCTTTAATTTTCATTTTTTTTTTGTTTTAGTTTCTTTTTCGAAAAATTGGTTTTTTTTAGCTTTTCTAATTTGTTTAATTTTCAGTTATTATTATTATTTTTTTAAATGCTTAATTTGGATGCGTTTTTGTAACGAGAGAAGGAAGAAAACAAAAAAAAAATTAAAAAAATGAAAGAACTAGTGGCATTTTACTTTTGACACGTCATTAATTAATGATAGATATTCTATCAATCCTATGATTCTGTCATGATCGATCAGACTAGTACTTATTAGGATCAATCGGACTAATTAGATCGTTGTGAATGCTCTTATATCAAACATTCGATCATGATAGATCAATAGGATCTATAGATCATCGGATCGATCATAGTAGATCATCCAATCGATCATGATAGATCAATAGGATCGATAGATCATCCGATCAATTATGGTAGATCATCTGATCAATCATGATTCATGATAAATCATCTGATCAATCATGATAGATCAATAGGATCGATAGATCATCCGATCAATCATGCTAGATCATCCAATCGATTATGATAGATCAATAGGATCGATAGATCATTCGATCGATCATGATAGATCAATAGGATCGATAGATCATTCGATTGATCATGATAGATCATCCGATCAATCATGGTAGATCATCCGATCGATCATGATTCATGATAAAATCATCTGATCAATCATGATAGATCATCCTATTGATCATGATAAATCATCCGATCAATAATGATAGATCACTAGGATCGATAGATCTATCAGCCAATCATGGTAGATCATCCGATTGATCATGATAGATCAAGAGGATCGATAGATCATTCAATCAATCATGAAAGATCAATAGGATCGATCATGACAGATCAATATGATCAATCGATCATGATAGATCAATAGGATTGATTGATTATCCGATCTATTATGATAGATTAATAGGATCGATAGATCATCCGATCGATCATGATAGATCAATAGGATCGATAAATCATATGATCAATCATGGTAGATCATCCGATAGATCAATAGGATCGATAGATTATCCGATCAATAATAGTAGATCATCCAATCGATTATGATAGATTAATAGGATCGATAGATCATCCGATCGATCATGATAGATCAATATGATTGATAAATAATCCGATCCATCATGATAGATCAATAGGATCGACAGATCATCCGATCAATCATGGTCGATTATTCGATCAATCATGATTCATGATAAATCATTTGATCAATCATGATAGATCATCCGATTGATCTTGATAAATCATCCGATCAATTATGATAGATCAGTAGGATCGATAGATCTTCCGACCAATTATGGTAGATCATCCGATCGATCATGATAGATCAATAGGATCGATAGATCATCTGATCCATTATGATAGATCAATAAGATCGATAGATCATCCGATCGATCATGATAGATCAATAGGATCGATGGATCATATGATCAATCATGGTAGATTATCCAATAGATCATCAAATCGATTATGATAAATTAATAGGATCGATAGATCATCTGATCGATCATGATAAATCATCTGATCAATCATTATAGATCAGTAGGATTGATAGATCTCCCGACAAATTATGGTAGATCATGATAGATCATTATTATTTAGTGAGGTGTTAAATTTGACACGTCATTGATTATTTAAAATTTAAAATTATTTTTTTAAAAAAAAATCATACCAACTTAGTAACGTACAAAATTAGTTAGGCTAGTAATTATTTAAATTTTTATTATTTTTTAAAAAATTATATTGACATAGTATTTAGTAACGTGCAAATTTTCGCACATTACTAAATAGTAACGTGCTAAATTTTGCACGTTACTAATTTAGTAATGTGCAAAATTTTAGGGTTACTACTTTAGTAACGTACCAAATTTAGTAACATGCAAATTTTAGCACGTTACTAAATAGTAACGTGCATATTTTCGCACGTTACTAAATAGTAACGTGTTAAAATTAGCAGGTTATTAAAGTTTGTAGTAACGTGTTAATTGTTAGCACGTTACTAATGTTAGTAACCCACGAAAATTTGCATGTTACTAAATCCTCAATTTTTTGTAGTGTAATTGTACCATTAGTTCTTGAAGTTGACCATAATTATTTTTTAATCAATGTGGTTCAAAAAGTTTATGGGAGATCCTCGTAGTAAACAATAATTACAAATTACGAATTACTCCCTGCACCAATTTTCCATCAACTAGATTAACAGATTCCATTAGTCAGCACGTAACACCTAATAGGAAGCCGACACATGTCGCTGGGGGAGGCCGAAGAGAGTGCCGGGGGTGGCTACTTTTTTAAAAATAAAATATTTATATTTATATTAGATTTTATATTTTTTATTGTAATTGACACATGTCGGCATCTTATTAGGTGTGACGTGACTGACTAACGGATTCTGTTAACTTTTGGTTAGAAAATGTGTTCGGGGACTGATTTGTAATTATTGTTTACCTCGAAGACCTGAAACTTTTTAAACTACAATAAATGAAAAATAATTATGGCCAACTTAAAAAATTAACGGTACAATTATTCCTAATTTTTAAGGGCATTATACGTACACTCAGGAGCTTAGAGAACAATATGTTTTCTCGAACTGTTCCACCTCAGCTTGTACAATTGGTTAATTTGGAGCACCTGTCAGTATTTCTTTCTTGTCTTTAATTTATTTGACTTTTCATATCACATTTGATTAGGCATTTCTAAATTCCAAATTAATGATTTACTTAATCACTTTTACATTATAAGGAACTTAAACTTTTTAGATTCTAAAAAAACTTAGACTGTTTAGATTTTAAGTGAATCTAAAACTTTTCAAATAGAAAGTTTAAGATTAAAATTATGTTTATTTTTTATTTTTTATTAATCACTCATGCTTACAAATAAAAAAATTACAAAAACATCAGACATGAAATAGAAGATAAACTTTTATCTCTACTCGAAGATAAACTCTTAATCCAAATAAATTACTCAGAGATAGCACATACTAAAACAAAGATAACTAAAACCACAATAACTCCACTACTTTGAGATAAAACAAAGATAAGTACTAGAATAGTACTGACCCTAAAATAGGTAATTACTCATGCTATATCTCTTATAACTATCATTATTTAATAGAGTTATACTCTAATATAATTTCTAACTTATCCACGTATTACTTCCGTAACACACCGTCACCCTTTCCTACATATCATTGGGTGTAGCCAAAATGTTAATGATGACGATCATCATGGAAAAAAAATAAATTATTATACTTTAGCCTTTTATTATAAGTTCATATATATAATTTATACAATGAGGGAAAATAAAAAAAATATATTCGACGTTTTCTTATTGGTCGGGAGATATTATAGTGTGTTACAAGTTGACTTTCACACTGTTTACATAAGAGCATTAGTAGCAGATACTTTATAAATATTTTTCTTCTTTAAATATAGGGAAAATGTCAAAAATCACAAAAAAAAAAAAAAAAAATGTAGCAGATTCCTTACAAGTTTCCTAAGCATTGAGAATGCTACAGTGCTTCCCAATGTCTAGGAAACCAAAAGAGTTTCCATATCCATTATTTTAATACAAAATATTTTTATTTACTCTCTCATCTCTCATCTCTTTGCCTTTTTATTGATCGAGTATAATGTTAGAATTTTGTGAAAAATGTGAGAGTAGGTACAAACTTAAGAGTACTAGTAGTAGATACCCTATAGGTGATTTGCTTTCCTAAATATAAGAAAAATTTGAAAAAAAAGTCATGAAAAATCACTCGCATCAATTTCCCTATATTTTCCATAAACCCTAGGATAACTATAGTGCTACCCAATGGGTAGCAGTGTAGTCTGTAGCTAACCAATGAATTATATAATGATAAAAATGACAAAAAGTAGGAAAGTAAGAGAAAGAATAAAATAATAATAATAATAAAAAATGAGTATTTTAATTGATATAGGGAAATATAAGGAAATCTATTGTGAAATGTTTTTTATAGAAAAGCAAAAAGTAATTTTGTTCCCTAAATTTAGGAAAAAGTGTTAAGTATCTACTGATCTAGTGCTAGTGCTCTAAATATTTGTAAAGAAATAATATTTATACTATGTCTTTATTCTTTCTTTTTATGAGCATTTTATTTTTTATAGTTATATATTTCAACAGCCGTTTTTATTTTTTCTATTTCAAACCACCTACATTCTAAAGTCATGTATGCCTTATCAAGAGTCAAAATTTTCTTTTATTTTTTTTAAAAAATTTATTGTATGTTTGGAGAATGCCCACCAATATTTTGGTTAAAGTAATAGCCGAATGTAGCTACATTTTTATCGGAATTTTCACTTTAATAAACCAAAATAACATTTGGCTAGCTGAGTGTAAATGCTCTTAAGAGCCCTAAGGGCTACAGGAGTGAGGGGTGGACTTACCTTAATGGTTGGGAGGTCTTTGGCAACCATAAAAAAATTTAGTATCCTTATAAAAGTATTATTTTTTATATTATGGCCCCGTCAATGATGACTTTTCCACCCCTAGATGGAAGATGCATTTTTAGCAGATTATTTTAATTAGTAATTTATATATATTGAGAAAGAAATTGCTAAAGATTTCAATACTACATAGATGATAATAGATGCATGAATTTTTTTTTTTCTTTTCTCTTTTTTCTTTTTCCAAGCAATTTTTCCATCGTCAAGCAATTTTTTTTTTCCATGCATGAATGACCATCATCTAGCATAATTTGAATGAGATGCCAAGTTCTCTTTTTTATTTTTATTTTTATTTTACAGGTCTATAACAAACTAGATAACTCTTGTATTTGAAAGAAAAGTTTTATTTACATGTAACTTTTATATACAATTATAATTTATAACTTAATATAAAATTAAGTTTAAAAATTATCTGTTTTTATTTTACATAAACGCATGTATAAATGAAATATATATATATTTAAGTTCAGACCAAAAATTTGTGGCTCTGCCCTGGCAGCAGCCAAATAGGACTGTATGAGAGTCAATATGTGTTTTTCTTTTTATTAATTAGTAGTGTCGGACATACACAACAGTCCGTGTCTCTTAAATGGGAAAGGGTCCCTTAAGTAACATCAATTAAATAATTTAGTAGAGGAGATGATGGCAACACTTCTTCCTTATATTTTTGCATTAATTTATTGTACTCATCTTGCTTTTGTGCATGGAAGCACAAGCGCTCCTGATGATGAAGGTGAGGAGGCTTTCTTCTATAGCATAAGATTATATATATATAGCAGAAGATTATAAATGTCAATTTTAATATATCTGATCAATTTAATTAAATGGGTCAAATTATTTAATCTAATTAAAAGCTGATGTTGTATTAGTTGCGTGAGACTTAGTCTTGTTGCAGAAGGAACTTGTTTCTGCAGAAGGATGGTATAAGAGAAATGCTTGGTTGTACACTCTCATTCCACTCCTATCCCACCTTTACCTACTTGGACCAATAATATTGTTAAAAAAAATGGGTCCCACTATACTCTCTCCACTATCTCTTACATTATTGGTCCAAGTAGACAAGAGTGAGATAGGAGTGGGATGAGAGTGTACAACCAAACATTTCTCGATGGTATAAAGCTGATAGTGGTAGGAGTTTTTTTGTTAGAAGTTGCTGGTGTTTAGGAGCTGTGATCCAGTTTTTACTCGAGTGTTTGATTGTATCGTGGTTTGGTTGGTTGGTAAAAGGTGCTTATTCATAATTTTTTATTTTTTTTTTGAAAAAACATAAATTATGGTAGGGAAGTGATAGTTAGAGATCGTTTTCGTCTCTACACCTTTTGAAGATGGAATCTGTTCTCTTGTGATGATTATTGGTAGTGTGTATCTTTCTTCCAATGTAAGCAAGGCATGCTGTATGAAGTTGCTTTCGAACAAGATGATCATATCCTGGACTGCTTTGAAGGGTCACTTTCAGAAAATGGAGATATACCTTTTGGACTGTGAAAAGTGTTCAAGTATGTACATGTTTAAGTTAAAATTCTAAGTGATTAACATAACCCGTTTGGCAACGCTTTTCTGCTTTCTACTAAAAAAGTAAAAGCATTAACAAACCACTCAAAACACAAAATACTCAAAATTACTTTCACTTTTATTTCAAATCAAAACACTTTTTGGGTTAAGTAGTGATATTATATATCAAAACTTCACCTTAGAGTTTCCTAGTTATTTATCTCCTTAACAAATCGAGACAGAACAGGGAAAGCTAGGGGCCATGGCCCTTTCGTTTTGAAAATTTTCTTTAATATATATATATATGTATTCTAAAAATTAGGTTCAACCCTTATTAAAATTAACTCAGAACCCGTGCAATACGCGAAATTCTATGGAAGAACTCAGCTTATTTATATGTATATACACACACAAAACACAAAATCTAAAACTCTTCTATATTTTAAGACATTAATGGAGAGAGAGAGAGAGAGGTGCATTTATTTGTAACATATATATGGTTTTTTTTTTTTGGTATATATGGGGGGTTTTGTTTTCCAATATATGGGATTCTATATAACACATATAACTCTTAATTCTATATATAGGTTTTTAAATACCGTATTAATATATATAACTCTTGATTCTATATATATATATATATATATATATATATATATATATATATATATATATATATATATATATATATATATATATAGATTTTTAAGTAAGCATATTAACAGATATTAAATAGACTGGTTCAATTTTATTTAGAAGACCGGTCAGTACTCAAAAGACCGGATTAGTCACTAAAGTTCATACTATGTGCCGTCATTTTATGTCATTCTAAGAAAAAACTCAACTTTTATATTTGACATTTAATTGGGCTTCGCCCTCATTCATGCTCTTTACTCTCGGACGAGAAATCCTGGTCCGTCCTTGCTAACAAATAATATGAAAGCCATGCGTTTTGTTGGGGATAAATCCCACTCAACCCGATCCAAAGAGGAGTCAAATAAGGTCCAAACAGATAAGAAGATATCAGATCAGAAGTCTAAGAAGATATCCAATTAGAAGTCTAGTAAAGGATTAAAGTCCAATTAGAACTCAAACAGCAGTTCTAAATCAACAAGGAGCAGGAGTCCTAATCCAGGTTTGACTCCACCTCTATGCCTATAAATAGGCCCATACCCCAGGTATAAACTAAGACTCAATTTCACAGCATAGAGCATTATTTTCTCACAGAATCTAACTTAGGCATCGGAGCGGGACCCCCGGAAGGGTCCCTAGGTTTTGTTGTTTTGCAGAGTTATTGAGAAGCGTGGAAGAACATCAAAGGAACGTGCAGATTCACACCATACCGGAAACTGTACCAACAGTTTGGCGCCGTCTGTGGGAAGCGATTTTTCGTTCCTCATAAAAAAAAGAAGATCCAGCATGGTGATGAACACACGTTCCGGAAGCCAGACCAATCGACAGCCCGTGGCCCCACAGGAACCGGCTATTCAGAATAATTTGCAGCCTCCACCGAACCTTCCCCCGGGGGGTGGAGATCAAGATCGCATAGCAGCGTTAGAAGCCCAGATTGAATCCTTAACACAGCGGAATGCCGAGTTGCTGCGAAGGAGGCCGGAACAACCCAATCCCGAGATGAACAGGGATGAGCGTGAGGAAGAAGATCACAACAGCAACATTAATCCTCAGAGGGAGGATGACCGCCAAGGAGATCTGAGCAGAGTTATTGCTGAGCTGGAGAGAAGGTGCACGTACATGGAGATGGAAAGAAAGGACAAAGGCAGATTCGTAATGGTGGACAAGCTCCTAATGGGTACAGACTCACCCTTCACCAGACGGGTGGCAGACTATCAGCTTCCCGATAAGTTTAAGGTACCCCAAATTCTAAGTTATGCAGGAGACAGAGATCCCTTGGATCACCTAGAGAATTTCAAGGCTCATCTAGACCTTCACGGGACACCCGATGAAGTAGCATGTCGGGCCTTCCCTCTTACTCTTTCGGGGAATGCCCGAGACTGGTTCAGGAAGCTGCCCCCGAATTCCGTTGATCAGTTCAAGGAATTGTCCAAGATATTCCTAACGGAGTTCTTGGCTTTCCGGACAAGGAAGAAGCCTTCGGGATATTTGCTATCATTGCACCAGCAAGGCAATGAGAGTCTTAAGGAGTTTATGGCTCGGTTCAACCGAGAGAAGGCTACGGTAGAAGATCCGACCGAGGATATGATCTTTGCTGCCATTTATCAGGGAATTTCACCCGAGGAGCCTTTGATGAAGAAGTTGATCCGGAAGCAACCGAGTACCTTGCAGGGCCTCATGGATAAGGTAGAAGAATTCATCAATCAGGAAGAGACGCTGAAGTCTATGGCCAGTTCCAGACTACCCCGAGAGACAGCCCCAGAAAAGAAAAGGAAAGAATTCAAGAAAGCTGATTGGGAAGAGCAGAGGCAGGTAAAGAAGTTCAAAGATTACAACTTTACACCTCTCAATGCCGAGATATCAGAAGTCCTCATGGAGATCAAAAGAGATCCGGCGTTTCGAGAACCGCAAAAGATACCAGGAAATCCTCCTTATAGGAATGCAGGGAAGTATTGCGATTTCCATAAACAAGCAGGTCATTACACCGAGGGGTGCGTAACCCTAAGGTTGTTAATAGAAGAATTCATAAAGAATGGCAAGTTAGTTCGGTTCTTGGGAGAGCGACGGAACCATCCAGGAAACAAAAGGCCTCGGAATCATCAGGACTATCAGCCCCGAGATCAACAGCCACGGGATTACTATCCCCGAGACCGTCTTCAGCTAAACGAAAGACATCAAGAGAATGCTCCCCGAGATGACATAGAAAGAAGAGAGGACCGAAGAAGCAGAAGCCCACAGCATAGAGAGCCGAGGCAACAGCAGCATCTGCCCGTGATCCCATAAAAAGGACTCTCAGGAATTTCAGGCTTGCTTTTATTTTTTAGCATTTATATTTGCAAAGAACTAGACTTTTATTTTTAATTCAGACTAGACAGAAAATTCCCCAGATTTTGGGAATAAGTATTTTCAGAATAAATGAATAAAGCTGACTTAAGCATCGGAGTGTTCCCGGTCTAGGGACCGGGAACCCGTTGATGTTGCTTCTTTTGCAGGCAAAAACTTCTCGGATCAGTCCTTGCCGAGAAGGAGCCTCTCGGATCAGTCCTTGCCGAGAGCAAAACAACTTCTCGGATCAGTCCTTGCCGAGAAGGAGCCTCTCGGATCAGTCCTAGCCGAGAGCAAGAACAACTTCTCGGATCAGTCCTTGCCGAGAAGGAGCCTCTCGGATCAGTCCTTGCCGAGAGCAAAACAACTTCTCGGATCAGTCCTTGCCGAGAAGGAGCCTTTCGGATCAGTCCTTGCCGAGAGCAAAACAACTTCTCGGATCAGTCCTTGCCGAGAAGGAGCCTCTCGGATCAGTCCTAGCCGAGAGCAAGAACAACTTCTCGGATCAGTCCTTGCCGAGAAGGAGCCTCTCGGATCAGTCCTTGCCGAGAGCAAAACAACTTCTCGGATCAGTCCTTGCCGAGAAGGAGCCTCTCGGATCAGTCCTAGCCGAGAGCAAGATAACTTCTCGGATCAGTCCTAGCCGAGAAGGAGTCTCTCGGATCAGTCCTAGCCGAGAGCAAGAAGAAAAACTTCTCGGATCAGTCCTAGCCGAGAAGGAGCCTCTCGGATCAGTCCTAGCCGAGAGCAAGAAGAAAAACTTCTCGGATCAGTCCTAGCCGAGAAGGAGCCTCTCGGATCAGTCCTAGCCGAGAGCAAGAAAAACTTCTCGGATCAGTCCTAGCCGAGAAGGAGCCTCTCGGATCAGTCCTAGCCGAGAGCAAGAAAAACTTCTCGGATCAGTCCTAGCCGAGAAGGAGCCTCTCGGATCAGTCCTAGCCGAGAGTCTCGGATCAGTCCTAGCCGAGAGCAAGAAGAAAAACTTCTCGGATCAGTCCTAGCCGAGAAGGAGCCTCTCGGATCAGTCCTAGCCGAGAGCAAGAAGAAAAACTTCTCGGATCAGTCCTAGCCGAGAAGGAGCCTCTCGGATCAGTCCTAGCCGAGAGCAAGAAAAACTTCTCGGATCAGTCCTAGCCGAGAAGGAGCCTCTCGGATCAGTCCTAGCCGAGAGTCTCGGATCAGTCCTAGCCGAGAGCAAGAAGAAACTTCTCGGGGGGTCGGATTTAACCCTCGGGTTTTGCAGGTTTTTCAAGAGACAGGGAGAAAACCCTAAGGAAAAACAAGAAGGTAATGGGAGGTAAGATTTAACCCTCAGGTTTTGCAGGTTAGCAGGTTTTCAGAATGAGACAAAGATCGGGTTTCCTTAGACATGGAATTCCCATTATTCAAGCAAGCTTCGGATAAGGGAATTGGGGGGTAACTGTTGGGGATAAATCCCACTCAACCCGATCCAAAGAGGAGTCAAATAAGGTCCAAACAGATAAGAAGATATCAGATCAGAAGTCTAAGAAGATATCCAATTAGAAGTCTAGTAAAGGATTAAAGTCCAATTAGAACTCAAACAGCAGTTCTAAATCAACAAGGAGCAGGAGTCCTAATCCAGGTTTGACTCCACCTCTATGCCTATAAATAGGCCCATACCCCAGGTATAAACTAAGACTCAATTTCACAGCATAGAGCATTATTTTCTCACAGAATCTAACTTAGGCATCGGAGCGGGACCCCCGGAAGGGTCCCTAGGTTTTGTTGTTTTGCAGAGTTATTGAGAAGCGTGGAAGAACATCAAAGGAACGTGCAGATTCACACCATACCGGAAACTGTACCAACACGTTTATTGCATGAAAAGCCTACAGAGCAAGGAAAAAAATGGGAATGCTTTCACCTTAATTGGTTTGTAGAGACAGCACTTCTATCAAGATTATGCACAGGACAGTTAGCGCTACGATGAACTTTTCTAAACGACCAATCTGGAATGCACTCGAAGAGATGGCAGACTTCTATTATATGTAATAAGCTCATAATTAATAAAGACACAAACGACCACTTGCGAATTACCTTAAAAAATGATGTTATTAATGCGCCTTCTGCAACGACAAATTTGATGGAGAGTCAAGTAGCCTTCGCCTCACCCACCAAATGATCTCAGGGAAAGAAATTTTCCCGATGAATCACGACATGTAGTAGCTCACAAAGAGAAAATTAAAGAGCTGGATGAAGAAGCAGTGGTACGGTATTTGGGTCTATTTGAGTTTGTAATTTCAAAAAATAATATTTTTAAAATGTCTGATTTGAAAAATTGATTTTTAAAAACGAAGTTAAGTGTTTGGTAAAATTACAGTTTGACCTTTAAATTCACAAATTGATCTTTAAAATTTTGTATTTTCAAAAAAAAATCATTTTATTACCTGCGATTTGAAAAAGTAGTCTTTTACATTTTCAAATTGTAATTTTTTAAAAACACAATTTTCAAACAATTTATTCTCTTCGATTTAAATTAAAATTACACTTTTTATCTACAAAATCATAATTTGAAACGGACCTTTACTCAATTATAAGCGTGTTTGCATTCTAATTATGGTGTGTTTGGCAACCGAGTGGAATAATTATTCCACTCGGATTTTTTCTAAAACCCACCCACCTGCATAAAAACTCGGATTTTGACCCGAATTTTGAGTCCACTTAAGGCTGTCTTTTCAGATTAATGGTGGGACCCACGCGCAGGAAAAGTTGACTAAAAAAACGCGTGGGTCCCACATTTAAATAATAAAATATTAATAATTTAAATAAAAAAAATAAAAGAAATTAAAAAAAAAACAGAGGGGGTGGCTGCCAGCCCCGCGCGGCCTCCCCCGAGTACTGGGGGTGGCCGCGTGGCCTCCCCCAACCACTGGGGGTGGCCGCGCGGCCACCCCGACCTCCTCTGGGGGTGGCGCGCGGCCACCCCCATTGCCTGGGGGTGGCCGGGCCACCCTCAAAGGGATGGCTGCCAACCTTCCTTCATTTTTTATTTATTTTTTTTAATTTTTAATTTTGATTTCAATTATTTTTTTTAAAAAAAAATTATTTATTTTTTTAATTAAATAATCAATATATAATAAATTATTATTTCACACAACTTTTCAAAATACCAATCATTATACACAACTTTTTAAACTTCCAATCATTTCTTACCATTAAAATATAATATTTTTCAATCTCAAAATTCAACACCCAAACACAATTTTTTACCTCAATATTTGTAAATAGAATTAGAATTCAATTCTAATTCTAAAAATTCAATACCCAAACGAAGATGTCGGCTGTATGAGAAAAAGTCCCTGAGCGTACAATCACATCGGGCGTTCCATGCACTTGATCACCTTTTTAGAGCCTTTTTAATATGGCTTTAACGTATTTTTATCTAAAATAATTAATCAAAAGCGACTTTTATCTATTTTAGTTAAATGACTTTTAAAATGCATCTTACAATATTCTATTAGTTATCTTTTTTATACTATTTAAATATTCTTTTTGTACTCTACCTTTACTCTTTCTTTTCTAAGCATCGTATTTTTTACGGGTTTTTTTTTTTTTCAAAGGTAATCATTTTTATTTTTTCTCTTTCAAATTAACCACCTACATTCTAAAGTCATATGAATGTCTTATCAAGAGTCAATTTTATTTTATTTTATTTTTTTTTTAAAAAAAAACAAATTTCTTTTATATTTTTGTGAATACTCACCCATTTTTTGGTTAAAATTATAGCCGAATGTAGCTATATTTTTATCGAAATTTTCACTTTAATTAGCTAAAACATATAACATTTGGCTAGCCTAGTATGAATGCTCTTAGGAGCCCTACGGGCTACAGAAGTGAGGGGTGAATTAAGGTCCTTAATGGTTGGGAGGTCTTTTGCAACCCTAAAAAATTTTAATATCCTTATAAAATTATTATTTTTTATATTATGGCCCTGTCAATAATGACTTATTCACCCCTAGATAGAAGATGCATGCATTTTTAGAAGATAATTTTAATTAGTAATTTATATTGAGGAAAAAATTGCTAAAAATTTCACTACAGAGATGAGAATAGATGAATTTTATTCGATGAATGACATCGTCAACCATAATTCGAATGAGATGTCAAGTTTTTTTTTTTTTTTTTACTTGTCTATAGCAAACTAGAAAACTTTTATATTTAATTTGAGAGGAAGTTTTATACAAATGTAATTTTTATATACAATTATAAATTATAATTTAATATAAAGTTAAGTTTAAAAGTTGTCTGTTTTTATTTTACATAAACGTGCGTTCCCACAAATAAATGAAATATATATATATTTATATATAAGTTCAGACCAAAAATTTGTGACTGCCCTGGCAGTTGACATCTCCCTCTTATTAAATCTTCTTATAATACGTGCAAAAGAAAACAGCTCATGTGATTTTGCTTATTTAGCATACTATTGATCTTATAGTTGCTTGTGTTTTTGTTGGGCACATTTTCAAGTTTCAACTTCAAATAGGACCGGATGAGAGTCAAATATATGTGTTTTTCTTTTTATTAATTAGTAGTGTCGGCCAGTCCGTGTCTCTTAAATGGGAAGGGTCCCTTAAGTAACATCAATTAAATTAATTTGTGGCTCTGCCCTGGCAGCAGCCAAATAGGACTGTATGAGAGTCAATATGTGTTTTTCTTTTTATTAGTTTGTAGTGTCGGACATACACAACAGTCCGTGTCTCTTAAATGGTCAGGGTCCCTTAAGTAACATCAATTAAATTAAGGGTTAAGCACATTTTTAGTTCTTGAATTTTGAAAATTTTATTTTTTCATTTTTTTAGTTTCAATTTGTATTACAGATAGTACATCAATTTTAAAAAATGACTAAATTAGTACTTCGGTTAACTTCTCTGTCTAAAAACTAACGGTCCGTCACGTGTCAATCTCTAAAATTGACACGTGACACTAAATAAAAAATAATTAAAAAATTAAAAAAAATTATTTTTTTAAAAAAAAGTGACTCAACTACCCCTACATACAATAACCATGCATGGGACATACACGTACAACAGTCCGTGTCTCTTAAACGTTAAGGGTCCCTTAGGTAACATCAATTAAATAATTTAGTAATGATATTTTCTGTGCAGCATTAATTGCAAGCGGATCGAGCTCGCGGAATAGCCTTACGATCAGTAGAGGAGATGATGGCAACACTTCTTCTTCCTTATATTTTTGCTTTAATTTATTGTACTCATCTTGCTTTTGTGCATGGAAGCACAAGCACTCCTGATGCTGAAAACGAGGATGTCTTTCTTTTTTTTTTCTTTTTTTCTTTTTTGTCTCTATTTTATATATACATGTGTGTATAATTTTCTAAGCACGAGTATGACATTATATATGTCAAATCTAATTCGTCCGATCTATCTAATTAAACAGGTTAAATCATTTAATTTCGTGTTGACTTCATATCGAGTTTACGGGTCATGTTAAAAAATCTTGACCTTAGATTTAAGTGTTTTTAAGTTTTTTTTTTTTTTTTTTACTCTATCGTTTTTTATAATGAAAATTTTCCCTAACCGTTTCAGCTTATGAATTAAATCTTAGTTCCGTGTGATTAACTTATTTTATTATGTTATTTTCTATTTCTTTACATGCACCAAGAAATTACAGGTAAAATTAAACAGGCAAAGTTAAACAACTTTGTACTTTGTGTGACATCAATAGAGAATGTAGGGTCGATTTCATCGACACAGTTGTTAGCATTTAATTTCCTTATCTTCATTTTGCTTTCTCATGGGACCTTTCAATTGTTTGCAATGCAAATTGATATGTATGATGGGATTCCTTCTATGATATTTTTATTTGTGTCGACCGGCATGCAAAAGACGACCTAGAAATTAAAGTAAACAAACAAGTCTTCTGATTAAAATTACTAAAGTAGTAGTTGAGTTGGTAAAGCAGCGGGGGATAGGATTTAAGCACTTACAAACTTGCATTCTGGTGGGGTTGTGGTAATAAACTCGTTTTTTAAGATAGTAGTTATGGCTCAAACCGAACATTTCACAACGGGTGAGAACCCCAATAGTCATGCTCAAGAAAAAAATTACACTGATCGCCCTTTCCACCTTTTCAATTAAAAAAAAAAAAAGAAATGAAAATAATCCGTGTGAATGTACCCTCCAGCCTATATATACTCTTGAAGTGTTAAATAGACAATAGTCCGTGTCTCTTAAATGGGAAGGGTCCCTTAAGTAACATAATTAAATAATTTTTAGTAATAATGATATTTTCTGTGCAGCATTAATTGCAAGCGGAGCTCGCGGAATAGCCTTACGATCAGTAGAGGAGATGACACTTCTTCCTTATATTTTTGCTTTAATTTATTGTACTCATCTGGCTTTAATTTGTGCATGGAAGCACAAGCGCTCCTGACGATGAAGGTGAGGAGGCTTTCTTCTATAGCATAAGATTATATATATCAATTTTAATATATTTGATCAATTAATTAAATAAGTCAAATTATTTAATCTTAACCCTTAATTTCGTGCCGACTTTATATCAAGGTTGCAGGTCATGTTAAAAACTCAACCCTAAATTTGGGTGTATTAAGGTTTTGAGTTATGATTATTTTATTTTATTTTTTAACTACTCTATGTACTCTTATCCTTTTTATAATGAAAATTTTTCCTAGCCGTTACAGCCTAAGAATATAGGCTTGTTAAGGTCGTAAATCTTAGTTCCGTGTGATGTACCACCAAGACAGTAGTTGATCGAGTTGGTAAAGTAGCAGGGGATAGGGTTCAATTACCTCTCCTTTCTTTTTAGTGGTCACGAGCTCGAACCCGTTTGCTGTAGTAATCAGCGAACCAGATGCTCCTAAGAAGCAGCTTTACCAACTTGCACTTTGATGGAGCCGTGGTGACGGGCTCGCCTTCCAAGACAGTAGTTATGCCTCAAACTGAACATTCTACAGCAGGTGGGAACCCCAATGACCACGCAAAGGGGGCCGGGATTAATTACACTGGTTACCCCTTCCCGCTTTTTTATTGAAATATATATATATATATTTTTTATTATGTATCATATCTTAGACGCATAAGAAACTCCCGAAAAAACTCTGCTCTCTCTCCTCTTCTTTGATAAAATTTCTGCACCGAACGCTATGGGAGGAAAGGTCCAACTCCCTCTCTCTCTCTCTCTCTCTCTCTCTCTCTCTCTCTCTCTCTTCCTCTTTTTTTTTTTTTTTTTTTTTTTTTTCTCTCATTTTCCTCCCCTTTTCGCTGCTCACGCCTCTTTTGAGGCCCTATCCAACTAGAATTTTCTCTAGCTCTATCCGCCTCTTCGGATGTATTTTATTAGCTTTCCGTCTCAAACAGAGCATTAGTGCGATTACAATCTTCAAACTAGCTAGTAACTGAAACTAACGGTGTATAAACAAGTTCACCATCTACTAATTAATAAAATTAAACAATATCGATCATACTGAGATTCTAGACTTCGCAACATGACAGGATGGTGACATTCACCATCTTCTTTGTCACTGCAGTCACGGTCTCCTTTTATATACTCCTGCCTTAACGTAGATGACATATCTACATTATCATGAGAGTGGAAAAGAAAAATAACTAATTATAAATGAACTACGAGCAATATAGAAAATTGAAAATGTTTTCGAAAAGATGAAAATTATTGCCGTTTGCTCGATATATATATCCCCCCTTTCCCTGGAAAATTATGATGCGATAAAGGTGATTATTAGCATTGACACCTCGTGGATGCAAAACTAAAGGATCGATCATACCGTCCTTGGTATTTTTCTGGCATGGCTGCCAGTGCCCCAGAAATTAATGTGTTGTAGTCTTTGGTCCGGATAATCGGGTACTAATCGTTCGGTTAACTGGCTATTCGGTTACTGGAGTCTATTACCAAATTTCAATAACCGGCTACCCCAGAGCTGGTTACCGATTTTAGCCAATAACCGGAAATCGGCTCCGAATTTACACCCTATAGTTTAGGTTTATTGTTGGGGAACTCACCACTATTTCTTCAATTAGATTGTCCACTTCTTTTTCATTTCGAATCAAAAGTGGGAATCATTGTAACTCTTCCTCAATCAATTAGGAAAAAAAAATATATATTATGTTATTTGCTTTTTCTTTACACCAAGAAATTCTCCTATATATGAACATTGTTTGATATAGCCGTGACCATCCATCTTAATAGATCGCTAAAAGTGCACACGTCGTACCAAATATTTTTTATTAAAGTAATTAACCAAATATAGCTACATTTTCATCAAAATTTGAACTTTAATTAGCCAAAATAACATTTGGCTAGCCGAGTGTGAAAGATACCTGCTACCTTAATGGTTGGGGTGTCCTTGGCAATCCAAGAAAATTTTAGTATCCTTATAGTAGTTTCAGTAATGACCTTTTCACTCCCTATATAGATGGAATATGAGTTTTAAACAGATCATTTAGTAGTTTATAGTGAGAAAAAAATTGCTAAAGATTTTACTACAACGATAATATATATATATATATATAATGGAAAAGTTTTATTCCATGAAAGACTCTCGTCAAGCATAATTTGAATGAGATGCCAAGTTCTTTTTATTTTTTTTATTTGAATTTTTCTTGCACATGTTTATTGTAAACTAGAAAACTTTTGTATTTGAAATGAAAATTCTTTTTAAAGACTATTTTATGAACGTATAACTTTTATACACATGCAATTATGACTTATAACTTAATATGAAATTAAATATAATATTTGTCAGTTTTTATTTTACATAAGCGCGCACACATTTACATAGATGGACTATACATACATATATTTGTGTAACACTTAGATGGTAGGAGATTACAATAATATATAGGTTCAGATTGACCCACACAAAAACTCCTGATTATAAATTAACCTGATAGCAGCCAAATAGGACTTGCAGTGTCTTAAATACAAGAAAAGTGTCAAATCTAAGTGTTTTTTTTTTCCTTAGTAGTGTCGGATATATATATACTAGTCAACTATGCATGGGACATACTGAAGCAACAGTACTCCGTGGCTCATAAATGTTAAGGGTCCCGACTCCCTTAAGTAACATCAATGAAATAATTCAGCAATGATATATACATATCACATTTTCTGTGCATCTTTGCAAACAGATCGAGCTCGTGGAATACCCTTGACAGTAGAGGAGATGATGGCAAGATTTCTTCCTTATATTTGCTTTATTCTACTCATGATCTCGCTTATTTGCATGGAAGCCCAAGCAGGCCGTCTAGGGCCTACTCCTGATGATGAAGGTGAGGAGTTCTTTCTTCTTCTTTCTATATATATGTAAACTTTTCGATCATTTCAGGTTGGTGGGAATGAAAATCTAAACATTAGGCCCTGTTTAATAACCCCCTTCCCTTTTCCTTCCCTTTATTTTTACCTTTCTCAAAAAACATCAATTCAAAACATTTTTAACCTTTTTTACTTTTTTTATATCACATCAATAATTTTTTATTATTATTTAAATAAAAAAATCCACTACAAGATAAAAAATATCTACTTTTCCATATAAATTCTTTATACTTTATATTATATCAATCACTTTTTACTCACACTCAAAAAAAAAAAAAAATTCTCCTATAAGAAAAGGAGAGGGGAGGGGAAAGGGATTACTAAACGGGGCCTCATAGATATGTATTTATATGTGTGTGTACGTTGTGTTTTCAGCCTAGCTAATGAATTAGCTTTTAGTGGCAGCATATGTCATTAAAGTTTATTGTTATTTGGGTATTATAATTTATTGTAATCTATTTAAAAACTCTTATATGTTAATAAAATTATCAAAAAAAATTATCTCCAAATTATCTCTTAATTAATCTACCCAAATTGTGGGCTTGTTTGGCAAAGAGATGTACAGAACAGAATAGAACAGAGTAGTGGGTTGTTAGTTTTGAAATTAATAAAAAGGGATGATGTGATATAAAATAAAAAGAATTTGTATAAAAAAGTGAAAAAGTTTTGTATTGTAGTAAATTTTTTTATTTGAATAGTAATAAAAAATTATTGATGTGATATAAAAAGTGAAAAAAGTGAGAATGTTTTGATGTTGATTAATAGTAGAAAAATTAAAAAAGTGATAAAAAAATTATATGAAGAGTAACAGCACTATGCTGTTATGTTCTGTATTCCGATTGTATCCAACGTTATGAAGGATTGTTCACGTGTAAATAGTACGTATAGAGTACTAACAACGTACTGGTCAATGGTCATGCAGTCAAACGGCAGCAGTTGACTGATATCAACCATTTCATGAAAAAATATTGTAGAAAATTTAGATGTCGACAACAGAAGTGCTAGAGAATCTACAGGTTTTTTTTTTTAATATTATTTTTTGAATTAAATGCTTCAAAAAGTTTAGTTTGACTTAAATTTAATGCATTTAATGCTTTTAATAATAAACTTTATCAATAAAAAAAATAGTATTTATTTAAAGTAGTAAAACATTTAGAGAATTTGTTAATTAATAGTTTTAAGAAATGACTAGCTAAATCAACAAAAATAGATTTTTAGAGTTAAATTTAGAAAAATTTAAAAAAGCTCATTGTGAATGCTCATAAGCAACAAAAGTTTTAACAGGAGTAGGCTCCCAAAAACAAACCCAAACAAAAAAATAGTGTTGGCTTTGTATACAACAAACAAAAAATGGTTGTGTTTTGACCTCATAAATGGGTCATAAATATCTCAGTCCTTTAAAACTTGGGCATAAGTCAAAGAATGGGCCGTATAAAGCGGTATAGACATCAAAATAGAGGAGGATAAAGTTATAACCATCACATGACCCTTTAACCCGGTCCAAACTCCCAATTAAGGAGTCGCGAGAAAAGCCATGACACTCGAAAGATCCTTCAACCCTACCCAAATGGATAGGGATATGACCCTCACGATACAATTCAATCTTACTCAAACCTTTAAAAACCCTTCAAACCTACCCGAACGTATGCTAACCAGGGAAAAACTACTATAACCACCTAGCTAGAAGAGCTTGAAGAGAGGGATGCGTTGCATAAACTAGGACAGCTAGAATCTGTCTTCAAGGAGTAACCAACTCCAGATACTTGGTCCTAGGCTCAAATTTATTTATTTATTTACATTATTGGTCATAGTACTTCATAAAGGAAGTGGGAGTCTTCTACGAGTACTCCGAAAAGAAAATATAACTGACATATTACTAAAACTAAAAACAAAATCTGACATGTGGTCCAAATTTATTCAGTACGACCTCACCTTTATGCCAAAAATAGAGATGAGGTCGTATGGAAATTTCGTAAGATATATATATTGTAATAAAAACGTACGTTGCTTTGTTTTATTTTTATATAGATTAATTTATAGAGCATTTTAAGGATTAAAAAAAAAAATCATAATAAAAAAATAACTACAAATTTGATGAGGTTGGTGTATTATGCAGTGGAAGCTCTTCGTGAAGTAGCTACACAATTGGGGAAGAAAGATTGGAATTTCAATGTAGACCCGTGTTCTAATGACCCGAGCTGGGAGACACCAAAACCGAATTCGAGTTCATTAACGACGCAACGATTGTACAACAATTCTCTAAACTGCAATTGCCCAAACATTGGTGAATGTCACGTGGTTCAACTGTACGTACCCTTCATTTCCCTTTATACAATATGTAACTGAAGTTGTGAACAGATCAAGCTTTTATTCAACCAAAAGCAGAAAAGGTACTTAAATTTGACTTACAAAGTCGCTGATTTCACCATTCAAGAATAGAGAGTGAGGTCACCGATTCAATTTTGGATTTTGTCATTCTCTGTTCAGAAATATATGGGGGGAAGATGATCCGTCATTCCTTCTCCTAGTACATTATGGATTAATGCAAGTGTGATTATTCTTGTTACAGATTTCTTAAAGGGCAGGATCTCGATGGTGTGCTTCCACCTTCCCTGGTGAAACTACCCTACCTAAAGATGATGTAAGAAGACTCGCCAACTATTTTTTTTTTTTATTTACATTTACATGAAAACATAGATAAAGACACTCACGAGTTAGGTCTCACGTTGCTTATTTGCAAAATTGGACTTTCTAAGTGATTCTAACAAAATTGTAAATTGTCTAATCCCAATAGCGAGACATGGCAATCGCTTTTTCTGGGTCGTTACAAAATTCATTTAAACTTCTAATCTAACGGCCCGCTTTCCTCTTGCTTGTAGTGACCTCACTCGAAACTACCTCACTGGTACAATACCACCCGGATGGGCTTCTATAAAGTTGGAATTTCTGTAAGTTACGACTGATTTCATGTCTAAGGTTAGCCACGTACTGAATGCTCTTTCTTATTGAATTAAGCTGATTCATTGCAGGTCCATTACTGTAAACAAGTTATCTGGACCAATCCCACCCTACCTGGGAAGCTTTACCACTCTTATATACTTGTATGCTCATATTGTATCTTTCTTGCTCACCCTTTTTTTAATCTAGTAGAATGCATCATAGTTTCATTTGCTTTAGCCGAGCTTTAATATTGACGAAGACTATATTTTCAGGAGCTTAGAGAACAATCTGTTTTCTGGAATTATTCCCCCTGAGCTTGGGAATTTGGTTAACTTGGAGAATCTGTCAGTGTTTCGTTTTTAATCCTTCTATTCATTTTCAAATCAGATTTGATGATTCTCTTTTTAATTATCAATGCTTTTCTTATTCAACTGACACTAAGTTGAACCGGTCTGAGCATCCCATTTGATGACTGCAGTATTCTTAGCCATAACAATCTCACTGGAGAGTTGCCAATAGCTCTCACTAATCTAACCAAATTAACGGAACTGTAAGTGGTTGCAACCCATTTCTATAGTAATTTTAGATGTTTACTTGAAAAGCTTATAATTTCTATGTTATTCGGTCTTGTTTCCAATTTGGCTGTATGCAGTAGGATTAGCAGTAACAACTTCACTGGAAGAATGCCCGACTTTTTTCAAAGTTGGAAACACCTTCAGAAATTGTATGCGTTCTATTTTTTATTTTTATTTTCCTATAATGTTAAAATCTCTTTTAGTAGAATATTCAGGTTTAATCTAACCCATTAGAATTGTGTTTTTAACAGAGAGATTCAAGCTAGCGGTCTCGAGGGGCCCATTCCCCGTAGCATTTCTGTCATGAGTAATTTAACCGACTTGTAAGTTCTGCCTTCGATGTACTCTTGGGTTGCATAATCTCTCTCCCATCTTCATGTGATACTCAAATTAACAAGACGTGTTGCTTAAGACACTAACAGTTATTAATAATGCAATTTAATGCAGAAGGATTAGTGACTTACTTGGTGAGGGTTCTGAATTTCCATCCTTAAGTAACATGACATCCATGTTAAGATTGTAAGTGATTCTTTTTCTGTACTTAAATGATACAAGTTGAGACGACCCCCTTTTTTTTTTACAAACTCAAAACGAGTCATTGTAGTGGCACGACTACGTGTCCCTCAGCCAACATATGGCACATGCCCCATAACATGTACCTGATATACAGAGTTATAACTATAGCGGAATACATCATGATACCATCAAACATAGCGGAAAAGCATAACTATAAATAAACTTGTTATCTATACATTCGATCCGATCCATTCGTTCGTAGAGCTATTTACTCGATCGCAGACATTTTTGGAACACCTCTAACAGAGGGACAAATAGTAAATTTTGAAAGAACTTATTGTAAACCTCTTTCAGATATGAATCTATCTGATTCAGAGGGGAAGAACTTGCAGCAGTATCTCAATTTCAATTCAAACATGGGTTTGATTCACACTCCATGTTCTGAGAAATATTTACCATCCGAAAAGATGAAAAAACGGAGTCTTTATCTAAAGAAATGCCTTGAGAAAGGGCAGATGTATAGAACCTTTCAACGAGATAGTGCCTTTTCAAAGTGAGCCACAACACAAGTCTATCTCACTACAAAAAAAAACTCATTTATGGACGGTTTTTTTCTAGACGGTTTTTAAAACCGTCTAGAAAACAAAATTTGCAGACGGTTTTTTTTAAAACCGTTTGTAAAAAATTTATTATAGACGGTTTTTACTAAACCGTCTGGAAATTTTCATTTCTAGACGGTTTTGAAAAAAACCGTCTGTAAATATTATTCCCAAAGAATTTTATGGACGGTTTTTACTAAACCGTCTAGAAATGAAAATTTCTAGACGGTTTTTATAAAACCGTCTATAAATTTAGAAACGGTTTTTACCAAACCGTCCATAAATTTAGAAACGGTTTTTACCAAACCGTCCATAAAATTTAAGTTCTAGATGTTTTCAAAAAAAACCGTTTGGAAATATTTTTTCTCACGCCATGTCATCAATCCGCGTGATGCCTCCAAATTTCACTTTCCCTACCAAAATCACAACCGTCCATTAATTCTTTTGACAACCAAAAACTTTCCTAGCCAAACCAAAATAAATAAAAAGGAATATATATGGCCTGACTGGAGGTACGTAGCTAGATTGACAAATCTCGCCCATCAATGCCACTGCTGAAAACGACATCTTCGAGCTCTCCGGTGGTGTCCACTACAACCACCGGCCAAGAGAGACGAAGATGAGGAGGTTCGATCCACCTAGGGAGACGAAGATGAGGAGGTCCGATCCGCCAAGAGAGACGAAGATGAGCGTGTCCACTACCACCACCGCTTCCACACCTCCAATCCGAGACCGCGAGCTATTATACCAGACAAACATCTCCGACGATCGATGACTCCTCGTCGTCATCCCCCTCCGCCGAGCCTGAAATCAGACTGAGCCGCGAAGCCTCCGGAACTCACTGCCACTGAAATCGACCGAAGCCTGTAGAACTGAGCCGCGAAGCCTCTGCGAAGCCTCAACGCCGTCCTCTCCATCGTCGACCTGGCCAAGCCCTATCTGTTGCAACTATGGTGGCATGGGGGGTATAGGGGGTTTGCTCACGCCTCAGATTAGGGAAAGACCTATTATCTTAATTAACATTTCTGGTAATAATTAAAAAAATAAAATTTAATTAATGATGTTAATATATATTAAAAAAGAAAAGAAATACATCTCTCAAAAAAAAAGAAAAAAAAAAGGGGCAAACCGTTCAGAATTGAATCTGGACGGTTTTACTTAAACCGTCCAGAAATTTATTTCGCGACTGTTTATCCTGGACGGTTTTAAATCGTCTATAATAAACTGTCTGGAATTGTTTCCAGATGGTTTTTTTTCAATTTCTGGACGGTTTAAAACCGTCCAGAATTTGTGTTTTTTTTGTATTGTCTATTTAAGGTTTAACTACATATAACTATTACAAAAGAGTGGCTTATACAGAATAATACATGACACATACGTCACAAGCCATATACAAAAATACTCAAAATAAGGACACCATAGTCCATCCGACTACGACTGTTGCTATAGGCTTCAATCGTAGTAACCCAAATAAAACGCTACAGGATCATCATCCGCATCAGTAGTACCTGTAATCATAAGAATAGCATCTACACGGTTGTGGTGGTATCCACATCCGCATAGGTGAATGAATGAGTCCACCGTCTCAGTATAAAACATATTAAGACCTCAGTGATATTAAACTAAGTTTTCACAAAGAACCAACCTTTATTTTATTTTTAGTCACGCAAGCACTATATCAGCCATAATTTACCAATAGCTAATACAGTAAATACTAACTATTCAGAAAACATTTAAGACATACTATATAGCTGTGAATATATGTAGAAGTTCTAGTCTACTGCTTGGAAGATTCTACATATAGACCCATCTATAATAATACTTTTCAACGGTAGCTCAGACATATGTGCACACGATCACTCCATCACAGATATCACGTCTACACATAAGTCTTAAGCAATAAAATATGGCATCTTACTCTTCCATACTTGGATATCATCCTTTAACAAAATACCCGCAACACCATTTCTAATCATATTTCAGCTTCATGCCTTGAACGTCAGTAGATCATGAGAGCACTAGAGTTGAACTCAATTATGCTAACACGTCTTTCCTGAAAAACAATAACAGTTAATCTTCTTACTCATAGACATGCCATTACTCGCACCTGAGTAGTCATGAATCCATGTACATTCAAGTTCAATGTTTCTTAACACATGCGACTATCCGATAAAAATATACGTAACCGTTTTTCATTTAAGACACTTATGCATATCAACACGTCTAGTAAAAGCTACTCATAACATAAAAATATCGCTCATGAAATAATGCTATACATGATATGCATGAAACTGGGTTTACTAGGGCTTAGGTCCCTCACGATGCTGATAACTGCAGTTTAACTGTGTTTACTGTTGTTTTACTGTGTTCTGTTACTCTTGTACTACTGTTGTATGTATGATCTATACTACATGCTCTATGCTCTATGCCTGACTAGTATATGTTTCACGACTGTATCATGCTATAAAATCATCCTGTTACTAAATCATGTTCCCTTAAAACTAAACAAATCCGATATTTCATCAAATACTTTGAAAACATTCAAATCATAGTTTCTTCATAAAACATAAACAGTTTCAATATGACATGTTCTCAAATAATTTTGCATAATTTAAATTACAACTGCAGCACACACTTAAACACTTTAAAACAATTCAACACTCTTCACTCTACATCAATTCTTAATCATCATTGATATAATTGAGCATAATCAAAACTAATCAAATTATCCAAAACATATTTCATCATATGGTCAGTTCGGTTTCATATATATATATATATCAATCTATTACATGTAAAAATATATATTTTCTTTGTGAGTAGAATTGTCATCTCAGATCGTTTGTACTCCCAATATCCAAACAACTCTAAGCTTAACCGTAAAGTGTTGCTAAAAATACAATATATTTCATTAATTAGCATTCTAACCAATAAACACCCTAGGTAGCATTTTGAATTGTTCAAAAAGCCACTTTGCTAATTTACCCATTAAACTCTAAAACTTCTAAATATTTATCCAAAATTTCTAATCACTTTAATAAACTCAATATTACTAACCCATAAGCATTACTTAGGGTTAATCATAATAAAATAGCATTTTAACAAAATACCCAAAAACTAATATCTATGAAAAACTTACCAAAAATTCGCCATGCAAAGACCAAATGCTCGGGAAGTTCCTAGCAACTCCAAACCACACAAAACCTAGAGAAAACGCCAAGTTAAACTCATTTCTAAAAAATTTATTAAAAATCTCTAAAAATGCGAGTTTAACGATTTACCTCAAAACAATCGGTCAAAACATAGATTGGGCTTCAATGATTACATTATCGAAGTCGGATCTAAGATTGGACGGCTGGTTTTCAAGATATCACGGTTTTTAGATGAAAAACTGTATAGAAATAGGGAAGAAAAACCGAGCTGCCAAGAAGAAAAGGGCATTCGGCCCTCTTTAAAATAGACCCCGTCCGGACGGGCATCACAAGCCGTCCGGATGCGCGTGAAATGAGGCGTCCACCACCTGTAGAACAGGTACCGTCTGGACGGGCATTGTCTCCCGTCCAAACGCGCGTCCACTTGCGGACTTGTGCCCAAAAAGGGCCGTCCGGACGCCCACAATATTGCATCCAGAGCGCCATGTATACTTACACATTTTTACATCATTTCCTCATTTATTCCATTTTCAATTCCTTTTCTCTTATTTTTCATTTATATAACTTATTTCTTTGATCCATATTTTCTGCGCATCCTATTGTATTTTCCGGTTGTCAATTCAATTTTAGTCATTTATCCCATTAAGTTTTATTCTTAAAATGATAAACAATATTCGAGACATCATACAAGTTTATAGCAATTTTGCTTAGATGACTGCGGTTGACATTGCAGGATGCTGAGGAGCTGCAATCTTTACGGACCAATCTCCCCAAATATATCAAAAATGCCAGTACTACAAACTCTGTAGGTCTTCTTTCCTTTCTGTTTTCCTCCCTTTTTTTTTTCTGTTTTATTTGCTAAAATATTACTGAACTACAAACCCCGGCCAGACGGTTGGATTATCTCCATTAAGAACATTATTCTGTACATACATACATGCATAAAGTTTTCTTTTTTCCTATTTGTTTTTGGGTAGTGTAAGTAGAAATTGGCATGTTAAAATTTATGGACTTTGGGTTTTCATGGTACCCTATTCTTAAAGCTAGTAGTGGATAACTATTTCAATAAAGATTTTAGTCATTCTTTTCTAGAAATAAGATCATCTACAGAAACCATCAAACCAAGGTGTACGTAGTTTTGGAGTAACATTAATTTGAAATAAGGATGGGGAAACATCGTTCATCTAATATGTAATAATTAATTATCTGATTTCATCATTTAGCCTTTGAAAACAATGATGATTGCTTCTAATCTTTGCAACCTACACCTTTTAGAAAGTAGCTATCTAAGGTTTCCAACCAATACTCATTGTAGGAATGGCAGCCATGATCCACCCCCTCCTACTCCTTTGGCCTATTGTGGCAGCTGCCATAAGATACCTTTGAACAATTTGCGCTCTAGTTAGGCTGTCTATGGAATTTGTTCTAACCTACATTTCCATTGTTATATGGACATTCAAGTCTCTCTTTCAATTTTTTTCTTCCTATATCTTCAAAATATGGACATTTATATCTTATTTTATAATCCTTCTTTTCTGTTACTAATACTCTTTCATCGTTATATCCATGCAGAGATCTCAGCTTCAACAGATTGGAAGGAAATATTCCAGATTTTACAGATCAAACAAACTTGGAAATCATGTTAGTGTGGAGTCAAAACCCTAAATATGGCTCTAATTTTTTTTTTTTTTTTTTATGAAGAAGTAAACTTTTCTCATTCAACAACTGAAATCAACTTACAAAGCAGACCAGCCAAAAAAACAAGCTGATAAAAACACAACAGAGATCAAAACAAGGGCCTAAACAAAACCAGACCCTACAATAGACAACTTAACCAAAGAAACCAGAAAATAAACTAGAATCTGGCATTACACCAACAAGTTTACAGTGAGATTCCAGTTTTGACAAAGTACAAAATTTCCCCTAGACTTCTTGAATCTTCCTTTACCCAAAATTCTGGATCGAACTTCCCAAAAATAACCTTCAAAATTTGTTCCTCTGTTTTTGGTTGGCCACCATGCTTAATTTCATTTCTGGCCCGCCAAATATGATAAACAGTAGAGCTCAAGACCAGCCTGCATAAAACATCAAGCAAGCCCTTCGATTTCCAATTCCTGCGTCCCTCCTGTAAATATAGCTCTATTGCAGAGGAGCTCAAATAAACAATTAAAAAGCAGCTTAAAGCACACAAATAATAACGATTTGGTTTTTCTCCAATGTTAATAGGTGAAGATATAAGGAATTTCACAATCAACAAAGAGATTATATTGCTTATGGTTACCCATACACATATGTATATACATTTATATATGAATATATCATCACAAAGTATATACTTTATATTCGAATATTTCTCCTTTAGGAATGATATAAATAAAAGTTTAACAAGAGCGTGATTATGTTGCTATTTGAACAGGATTCTTACAAGCAACTTGCTCAATGGGACTATTCCAGACTGGATCATAAACCGAGACAGTTCCGCGTACATAATTCGTCTTGAACTCAATTTGAAATTTGCATGGCATGATTTTTTTTTCTTTAATTTTTATGTTTCTGTATATATTTAATCTTTACAGACATCATAATGTTCAAATATACATTACTTTAGACATTGATTCATCTCATGAACCCTTTATGGTTAGCGGGAGAGCTCCTTCAATCATATTGAATGGGTGAATTCAACTGATTTTGCTACTGGCATAGATTTTCTTCTTGCACCATGTGACTCCAGCAAAAAAAGAATGGAGAGAAATTTCTTTTTACCATTGTTAACGTTGGATCTCTGTTATTTGGAAATTCCATGTTCACAATTAATTTTGAGTTGGTTACGGAAGTTTGGTGGTCTTAGCTTGAATTGACAGCTTAAACTACTGATTTAGATGCAGTCAGTCATACTACTTCTGTAAGGGTCAGATCTTCTCTGTCTAGGTGTTTCTGGAATATTCAAATGAATTTCTTTTACAATTATCTTTAGTTTATCAAAACCTTTTCAAATATACTTTTTCTTTTCTTATGGATTTATAATGAGTTATTAATGAAAATACGTTTTTGTGCAGCCAAATAGATCTTTCTTACAATAACTTTTCAGAAAGCTCTGCACCACCTAATTGTCGAGAAAGCCTGTAAGGACTTTTCTCATCCTTTTTAATCTTAGTTTAAGTTTACTTGAGGTTTGCGTACTTACCCTCTTCACAAGCTTTTAGTTTTTTAAAACTAACTAGATTCTGATTTCATCAGGAATTTGTTTCAGAGCTTCTCTGGACAGGACAACTTGTAAGCTTCTAACTTGTAAACTTATTAGAAGAAACAATGTTTTTCGGATATGGCTTACATTTTGTAGAAAAATAACAGGACATCTTCTGTTATTTTAAAGCTATTAAAACTTCCCCATTTTTATTCCAAACGACGTAGTTTTATAGCAAACTAACAGAAGTTTTCTAAATGCCGTTTGCACCGAACGAAAACTGTCCTCTTTCTTCTTCACCCACTTCCACTTTCTCTCTCTTTCGGTAAGTTCGTCTTTGAAACAAACCTCTTTTCAGTACTTTCCTCTCTCTCTCTCTCTCTCTCTCTCTCTCTCTTTACACATTATCTTCCTCAACTCTGATAGTTTCAAAGCCATGATTTTCTCTCTTCTCCCCCTCTCTCCCGCTTTAATTGAAGCGAAAGATGTTGCCTCTCTCTGCAAAAACCTGGCCTTGTTTTTGGTTTTCTACGAAACCAGTTAAACGCTCCTATGGTTGCTGAAAGGAGGGGTTAAAAGCTCAAAACTTTGAAAGGTGAATAGTTATCGTTTTGGTCCCTGAGGATTTTGTCCCTTTGAGAAATTTCTCAAAATCTCTCTTGCATCGAGCTCTCCATAGTTTCCTCAAAATAACCCATGTCAGAAACTCTCTCCGAATTTACCTCCGATCTACTCTTACGCCATTCATTTTATATCATTTTATTTCAATTCTCCCGCTTCTTCACTTTCATCCCCGCCTTCCGCTTTTTGTGCATCTCTCTCTGGGTGCAATTTCTTCACCGAGTGCGATTTTGTCAAAGGTAGGTATGTGGAAGGAAAGTTGAAAGTGGAACCTTTTAGTTTGAGTTCAAACAGAAGATGGAAGAGTGTAGAAGAAGCCTAGTAGAGATAAGGTAGTACACGGGTGGAACCTTTGAGTTTGAGTTCAAACAAAAGATGGAAGAGTGTAGAAGAAGCCTAGTAGAGCAAGTGGGGAGCAACTGGAGGCTACCGAGGCTTGACTAAACGGGGCATTTTGGGTTAAAAAAATAAATAAATGTAGGACGTTGGACGAAGGGAATTGGCTGATTGTTGGTGCAATTTTGATGTTCATGAAAGTAGTTAGTTAACGTAGTTATTCTCAAAACTAATAAAAAATAATATATGGTTAAAATGGAGAAATGTTTAGAGAGTTTGATGTATGAGTTACTTTAAAAGTGATGGATAAAATCAAAAAAATACATTGTTTGGGTTAAATTTGGAGAAAATTTTGGAGATCTTGATAATGATGCTCTAAAAGCTATGTGTTTGGAGTTGATAAATCACCACTTATCTCAAAAGCTTAAGTTGATAGGAAAAGAAAAATTTAATCACTTAAT
Organism: Alnus rubra; assembly: GCA_028654335.1. NCBI lineage: Eukaryota > Viridiplantae > Streptophyta > Magnoliopsida > Fagales > Betulaceae > Alnus > Alnus rubra. Next base: position 279,271 of record JAJPGS010000244.1, read on the forward strand.
CAATAATATAACACTCTTATCATGTTTGGGCTCAAACTATATTTTAACATATAAGGCCTAAAACGTGAAATATTTAATTAAAATTAGAGTAAATAATGAAATTAAGATTCAAACTTAAGACCTTTGGCAATGATACATGTTAAATCATGACTTATCCTAAAAGTTAAATTTATAGAAAGAATGAAATTTAATCATTTAATCAATACTTTAGTAAGTTAAAAATACGGAAGCTTTACTCTTAGCTTTACATTTAAAATAACAAGAGATGTTCTGTTATTTTACTACGGGATGGAAGCCCCATCCATGCTTTTCTGTTATTTTTTTTTTTTAAGATTTTATTTTGGAGAAGCATTTTTTTTTTTTAATTCTAATTTTGCTACGTTAACACTTCTTTCTTTGTACTACGCTAATTAAGAACACTTGGTGGCGTGTGCCAGCAGCCCTATCCATGCTCAAAAGGTAATTATATTACCTTATTCATTCCAATTGAGGTGTATGCTTTAATTATGTTTTCAGGCGTTCCTTTTGAGATTTTCTTTCATAATTAAATGAAAGAAAAATATGGTAAAATATACCATCTTGTTATTGGCAACCTAGTAAATGAAACAAGAGAAAGTTAATACATAATTTCCTTTTTGCTCTATAATGTTTGCTTATATCTTATTTCATTAAAAAGCTGTTGTTTTTGTTTCTGGGTAGATCGGTACTCCTTATATATAAATTGTGGTGGAAGTCCAACCACTATTGGAAACATAGAGTACGAAGGGGATCAAAACCAAGCAGGTCCAGCAACATTTGTTCCTAACACTGCTAGTTGGGGATTCAGTAGCAGCGGAAATTTTTGGGATGCCAACAGAACCTCAGATCAATACATAGCAAATAATGTGTCAATACTAAGAGTGAAGAACTCTGAACTATTCACGCGTGCACGGCTCTCTCCTCTTTCTCTGACATATTATGCACGTTGCTTGGCAAATGGAAATTATACGGTGAAACTATACTTTGCAGAGATAGTATTAAGAGACAACAGATCTTTTTATAGTCTTGGAAGACGGATATTTGATATTTATATCCAGGTATGAAGCTATATTTGTTTCGCTTTATACATAGAACACAATTTTATTGATTCAATTTGTTACAGGAAAAATTGGTGCGGAAGGATTTTGATATTGAACATGAAGCACCAGGTGTTGATAAAGCCGTTGTAAGGGAATTTAAAGCAGTTGTTGTGAAGAATAAAGTTTTACAAATCCGCTTTCATTGGGCTGGGAAAGGGACTACAGCTGTCCCAAGGAGAGGAATATATGGTCCTCTCATCTCAGCAATCTCTGTTAAATCTGGTAAACATTTCTTGGAGTATGAGAATCTTTTTAGTTTCCAACTTCTTCCATACATATTAGATTGATGAGCAATAAAAGCATAGCACGATATAGTTGAAGTTAGAGCCTATGATTATTTGCTGTAAAAAGTATTACCCAAAACAAGATTAAACTTCAACTAAAAATTTTTATAATCTTCTTTATACTCTTACTCTGATATTCGTGTGCTTGAACCATCCATTCATATCTTGTTTTAGATTGGTCTACCTATGTCTATCTATGTATATGACACTACTTGTATTCCAGGATGCAACTTTATAATCAGTTTCCTTAACTATTTTTCTCTTCCGCAGATTTCAGTCCCCCTTATGATTACAGGAAGATATTCATTGTTGTTGGAGCTGTAGTATCAGCGCTATTGCTCGTTTTTATGATTTTAGGTATTCGAATTTGGAAAATCAATAGAGGCAAGATAACAAGGGAAAAAGGTAATCACCAGGCGCTCATTTTGGTGTAGAAATTAGATAGGATAATTTATATCTTCTCCAACTATTCACGAAGTTGAAACAATGTATAGCAATTTCCCAAGGGCTTTATATACTATTGCAGTCTACGTGTTATATTATTTAACATTTTTCTCTTGATGAAAAATCAACAATCCAAAATACACCATGAAAGCAATATATTATACTGTTGCTGGATTGCAGAGCATAAGAATCTGTCTTCATGATAGCTTTCTTTGGCTTTTTCGGTACTGCTACTGGAGTCAATTAGTTTCAACCATAATCATACAGAAATATGAGATTGTTGTTTTTTCATAAAATCTAAATGAAGGCATATTTACATGAGAGATGGATGACTTGAGGTCTCTGAGTAGAGTAAATGTCTAAGGACCCATATTAAAAAAAAAAAAAAAAAAAAAACATTGCGAGAGATAAAAGATTATGGATTTCAATTAACTCTTTGAAATGTCATCTAAATGATCTTACCATTATTGTTGAAAAGAACAAAAGGCAAATCTCTTGGTAATACCTACCAATGGAGTTCCTCTCTTTTTAATTGTTTTTTTGATTCCCAGTACACCTGTGATTGGAAAACAAAAATGAAACCCTAAATCTTGTAAAAACTTGGGGTTTATGTGGTTGACCAGTTGCAGTATGGTACTTTCTCACTGCATTTGTTTGGTCACATTCTATCTGACATCTTCTAAGTAGTCAATAGACACAACAATACTAATTAAAAAATTAATCATATCATTTATAAGATGTAATGTGACATCTTAGCCTCACATTTTCATTCCTTCTGGCAGAGCTGAGAGGATTAGATCTGCAAACTGGTTTTTTCACCTATAGGCAAATCAAAGCAGCCACTAACAACTTTGATGCTGCAAATAAGATTGGGGAAGGTGGTTTTGGATCTGTATACAAGGTATCCCACAACGTCATCTTCCTTCAATTTTAGGCTATTTATTTTCTTTTCTTATTTATCCATGATACCTAGAGGCATCTAATTAGATAATGAATACATACCTGAAGATGTATATTTTTCTATTTCTATTGCAGGGTATACTATTAGATGGTACTATAATTGCAGTTAAGAAACTTTCTTCAAAATCAAATCAAGGAAACCGTGAATTTGTGAACGAAATAGGAATGATATCTGCTTTACAACACCCAAATCTTGTTAGATTGTTTGGATGCTGTGTCGAAGGAAATCAACTATTCTTGGTATATGAATACCTGGAAAACAATAGCTTGGCACGTGCTTTGTTTGGTAAGCCTGAGGTTTTCACTTTAGTATTTTATGTTGACAGTAGAATGCTTACGAACTTAAAACTGAGAGTGGCTTATATTAAGAAATAAGTTGATGAGTTCCCCATTGGACAATTTGCAAAATATGTAGGTCCAGAGGAATACCACTTGAACTTGGACTGGCCTTTAAGGCAGAAAATATGCGTTGGCATAGCAAGAGGTTTGGCTTTTTTGCACGAGGAATCAACACTAAGAATTGTTCATAGAGACATCAAAACTTCCAATGTGCTATTGGATATGGATCTTAACCCAAAGATTTCTGACTTTGGTTTGGCCAAGCTTGATGAAAAGGAAAACACCCACATCAGCACACGAGTCGCTGGAACAATGTGAGCTATCTTTTTCCTCCTTTCTTCAATATGGAGTCTTTTTGTGATTCTATTCTTCTGTTTCATTTGCCTCCCAAGTTATTGAGCAAGAGAGAAAAAGGAACAAATATTGATTGATCTTTATGTCTCTGTGAGATGCTGCCTTGAAAGTAAACCTGAACATGGAAGCATTCAAAGTCTTTGCATATCAGAAAAGTTTGTATATGGAATATGATATTGACGTCCTGGATCAAGTGTTTGTTAGGATTTTTATATGTCAGCTGTTTGCATTTACAACACAACCATGCTTACAAAGAAATTCGAAGCTACATTAATTATCAACCAATTTTTAAGTGCTGAAAACGTCTAAATAAAAGGCGAAAAATATGTTTAATCAACCTCTAAAATAAATGCTACCCCTAAACAATGACTCCCTTATTCTCAGTACAGAGAAATAAACAATACAGAGAAATTTATGCTCAATTATTCTATGATCCTTCACTTTCAAAAACCAATATTTCCAAAGGGAAAAAAGAATTTATTGAGATCTTGCGGAATCTAAGACCACACCCCGTTAAACTTGAGCTCAATGACCAAACAAATTGTGTGGCTAAAGTTATATTACATCAGTTCTTCACTTGCAATGTGCAAAGGTAATGACATATTCTTCTTCCTCACTGACAAAAATTTAAATTACCACTCAACCCTAGTAGCCTTATTGATTGCATAATTGCATTGTAAATGCAAATGAAATATGATTTGGTACCTAAGTTTCTCTTGATTCTTAAGTACTTTGTTGGATATGAAAGATCAGATCTTTATACAAGTGATCTTCTTCTTCTTTTTTTTTTTTTTTTTTTTTTAGATAATTCCTACTAGTGATATAAGTCATAATATAATCTTCATTTGCAGAGGATATATGGCACCCGAATATGCATTATGGGGTTATTTAACCTATAAAGCAGATGTCTATGCTTTTGGGGTTGTTGCACTGGAAATTGTTACCGGGAAGAGCATCATGAAATATCGACCAAAAGAGAACTGTGTATGCCTTCTAGATTGGGTAAGATTGATCTTTTTATTTTGACATATGCTACTATAATTAACGTTCAGAGGCCTGGCTGCTTCTTTGTCCTTTTCCACTCAATTTGGTCATCCTAATACATTACTCTAGATTCAACCAGCAAAATAAACTAACATATGTTGAAATTGTTTGATTCGTTCACTTCACACTTTCAGCTTATTGACATGTATATTATTTTCTATGCTCATTATAGGATAGATTGGGTAAGATTGATCTTTTTTCTATTCTTATTATAGGCGCTTGTTCTACAACAAAAGGGTACTCTCATGGAGCTGGTGGATCCACAGTTTGGTTCTGAATTAAACAAGGAGGAAGCTATTAGAATGATCAAAGTAGCTCTGTTGTGCACTAATCCATCGCCAGAACTTAGACCCACCATGTCTGCAGTAGTAAGCATGCTCGAAGGCCAAACCATTGTTGATGAAGTCACCATGGATCCAAGTATATATGGCGATGAATTGAGGTTTAGTGCCTTAAGAGACCAGTTTGAACAACTCCAACCAGTAACAAGGAGAACAAGTGGAGAAGAGAGCCTTCTGCATTCAACAGATGTGACATGGGTTGGATCTTCTTCGACATCTGCCCAGGATCTCTATCAAGTTAATCTTGATTCTCAGTAAATTCAGCATACTATTGCCCCCAGCCATGCTAAATGCTCTTATTATAATCAATAAACCAACATTTGCTATAGACAGCTGAAAAAATGTAGACTTATAATCTCTCTTTCCATTGTTGAATTCTGAATAAAAAGAATATGCCGTAAAATGACGCAGAAGATTGTTGCAAGCAATAGAAATTCACCTCTTGATCATAGAATTCATTACATTATGAGTGCTAAACTCAATAGTGCATAAGATATATATACGTACCCTTGAGTTGTCTCTGCTTATCCTGTTCGAGAAAACTGGTGCTTTTAGATTGCATTTACTTGTAATAATTTGATGTCTTTGGTTCTCATGTTTTAGTGATTGAAATCATATTTTCTTACGTGGAAAATGATAGCGTTGATGAATTATCAAGTATTCTTTATTCTAACGTTCCTTGAAGAAATACGAAACAAATATATGAAAATAAATTGCCTCCAATTGGATTAGACAATTGACCACACCTTTTTTTTAGGAATTGTGCATTCGATTGTTTATTTCACTAAACTAGATTAATTGCATTATATAATTTTATTCGCTTATTACAAATTCTCCATATCGATCTATTTATTAGATAACTTGAATAATATATGATAGTACATAATAACTAAAAAGTTATATAATTAATATTAATTTTAATATCAAATAACTTGTTTTAGTTAAAAATAAAAAATAAAAAATCAACAGCTAACTATAGAACATCCAGGGATTCACTGAAAAAACAAGTTCCTAGAGACTGTAGAACACGATGCAGCCATTATCACCCAGAACTAGAAGTAGTGTGTCCAAAAGTCTATAGCACATGTTGCAACGCATATAATTGGTTCATGCAATTGTCCCTCTTTTGTTTTCAATTTTTAAACCCAATTGAATTGTTTATTTCTTCAATTAGAAGACATATTTGTTTAATTTAATTTGTAGCGTCTTCTGCCAACGAATAAATATATCAGATGAATAAACAATCGACGCATATAAAAATATCATAAAAAGAATCCTGATATTGTTGGTATAGAAAATGTGAGAAAGTTCTTATAGATTTTAATTATAGAAGTTTCAATTATTATTAACCAATTCACACCCTCAATTTTTGTTCACAGAGCCAGATTGGTAGAACCCCCGCGTAAAGAAACAAAAGAATTGGTTAAGAGTTGGGTTAGAGTTACCATAATTTTTAGAGTAATGTTTACACCAAATTTGCAAAGATGTTTCGAACGTTCTATGTACTGTTCTAAACACGTACATAAGTGGTCTACATCGATCATTCCAGAGATTCTTTGAACGTTCAAGGGGGGTCCATTTTGAACATTCCAAGGGAGGGTTGGACGATCGAACATAGTTTATTTATTGATTAATTTAAGGTGATAATTTAATTTTTGTGAATTAATAGGGGAAAATGTATTTAAAAAAAAATCCAATCACCGATTATGTGCTGACTATTAATAAAAATTTAACTAATTATTTATTAAAATTGTGGTTTGATTTCAGGGTATTACAACTAATTATTTTTATTAAGAGTAATACTAAAACTTACACTTTTATCAAATAATTATCTCATAATGCTAACGTGTCAATTTCAATCAACTTTTAGATCAATCATTGTTAACAAATTAAAAAAAAAAAAAAATCAAATGACTAGTTGGAACTTACACATCAATATTGTGAGATAGGTGTAAAATAAATGTTGTTTCTAATTACTCTTTTATTAATTATAAACTTTTATGTCAATTCGTAATATATATATATATATATATATATATATATATATATATATAATTCTACACTTATTTTTCATAAAACTTGACGATTGGCATGATTTGACATGTATGCAAAGTTATTGCAAGTCTTGGTTTTGAAAGAAAATAATTTGAGTTTGAGATTTAAATTTTGAATTTTGAATTTTTTTTGCTTTCTAGTACTCTGCGAACGTTTGTTGTAAATGACCAAATGTTTGATCCCTACAATGATCAAATGATTGACCTTGATACTGAATATTCGACAATGGTCATGAACGGGTAATTAGGATTTTAATAACGGGTTAAAGTGCTTAAGTCATATTTAGGGTTTTTACATGCATGAGTTTAAACTCTCGTAATGTTTTGTTTAATACTATGGTATAATTTCGCAGTAGCGGGAGTTCGAGATGTCCGAGCATTTGGATGAGTGTTTGACATTGATTTATGCGTTTGAAGTAAGTAAATACTTATAAAACTAGCTTCGTTTTCACATGCGATGTGTCAGTTGAGTGAACACATTTTATTCTTCGTAATAATATGTTGTAAGCGTATTATTTTAACATTGATTTGTGCTGAGAAATATTTGTTTTACAACATTAATGATGGAACAATACTTGTATCGTATGACATAGTACACCGATACATGCGGTAGAACGGCAATAGGCTTACTGTACGGGCTTGACTCTATGGTCACAAAGGTTACTTGGAATGATGTTTAGCCTTAGATCCAATGGTTGTTGTGACTGGCGTAGCCACACTTGAGTAGTAGTCATTATGTATGTACGGACTTCACTAATGGCTTGGGTCACCCGAGGTCGGACTCGGTTGAATTGCTAGTGATGGACAGGAGCGTACAATATTCAAGGCATCTGTTATATTATAGGTCTCTCGGGATAGCACCACTCCTACATGAAAGGGATTAATATCGTGAAATAAACCATATGAAAAACAAAGAGATTGCCCCTCATCGATTTCCTAAATATTAAACATACATAACACTTGTAAAACATAATTTACAGGATTAAAAATTTAAAATAATTTTGACATACCTCTTTTATAGAAAATTCCATTAATGGCGTCCTTACTAGAATAAATTACCACTTGGTAATTTATATTCTTCATCCATCAACTAACCTATTTGTATGTCCATCATTTCAAATTAACTTTATTAAGAGATAAATATTTCTAAACTTTTATTTAAAACAACCATACAAAATGTATTGCACGGAACAAGAAAAGTTATGAAAATTTTCTTTATGATTAAGTTAAAATTTTAATAAAGTAGTGCAAAAAGTGGGCAAAATGGTAACATGTAAAGAAAAAAACAAAGAAAAAAGGATTAAAAATCAAAATCAATCTAACAGTAGGCACAACAATAACAAAATATTATGTAAACGCAAAGTGATCGAAAAAAAATCCAACTTTTGTTGTTCATGTAAAAAAGTTGATTAATAAACTGTTTGACAATATTATTAATTTATTATTACTATTATTATCGTTGTTGTTGTCCACTTTTTTATGATTATTCATATTATTTCTGGACACGATTATTCATATTATTTGAATAACGGCTAAATGAAAAAGTTAAATTTAAAAGAAAAATATCAAAACTTTTCTCGGCCGTCCTCCTCCCGGCCAGCCCTCTGATCGTGATGTGCTTTATATTAAGCAAAATGATTGGGTTTTTATTTGTCATCAGCTTCCTTGGCCTTTTTAATCTTGTTCCACTTCGTATGGTTTTGGCCCTTGTTTCGAAGCTTCCATATCCTAGTGTAACAGCTTCTGCTAGGTTTCATATCAACAATGGAGCTGCGCTTACAGGGAAGCAAGGGCGGCCGATTCATGCACAAACGCTTCTGATTGGTGGGTTTGCTTCTGATTTGTATCTTGGCAATACTATGTTTTGATATGTATATGAAATGCGGGCTTTTGGATTATGGGCGCAACGTGTTTGACGAAATGACTGAAAGGGCTGCGCATTTGGTCATCTTCAAACACCGATGGCGTTGGAAGCTTCTTGCTGGCGGCCGCCGTGGGTGCTGCCCTGCCTCCGGTATCTTTCCCAGTTGCATATGACGTTGGCATTTCCGACGTTTCTAGAGCTCTTTGGGTGCACGCTGAGCTGTATCACAGCTTCTTGGTGTATGCTTGTGACGCTTCGGAAATGGAGGGGCATGATCGGGCTTCAACGCAGAGTTGCTTACAGGGCCTAGCAAATTGAGTTACCCCGAGCTGAAGTCAGCCACATTACATGACGGGCGACATGGGGTACCAACGTGGCCATGGCTGCAGATTCGTTTTGCATGGGTGAGAATTTCTAAAGCTTTTGGAAGCAAGGATAACCGTATGAGCTTGAGTCTTGGACGGTTTTGGAGGTCCACGTGACACGACCCGATGACGTTTTGATACTTGTGGCTGGACTTTGGACACAGTTCAACGTGGCAGCAGCAATTCTGGACTTTGGGCGCAGTGCTTCTTATCTCACCCCCAGCTAGTGCAAAATATGGGTCATTCCCGCATGCCTCTTGCATTCAGGATCTTCCATATCATCTAATTGCACCCTACCTGCCTATTATCTAGAAGGACTTTTATGACCTGCGCCTCCTATCAGAAAACTTTGTTAGGTACTTCTTAACAAATATGTCACTGTTGGTAGCCAAACATGGTTCACTAAACTTCCTTAAGTCTCTCAATCATAATAATAGTACTATTTGGGGCGACAAATGACATGGTTTCTAAGATAATAGACGATTTTTGGATACTACACCTCGGGCTCATGACAGAAGACAAAGAGGTTGAGGTGACTCTACATGCTTCCACAATACTTTTACATGACTCACTTTATCCAGAAGCCCTAAACCTTGATCATTTTGCAAGAATGCTGGATAAGGTTGTTGGTGTCATTGTGCATAATAGAATGGAGGTCGAATCTGAAATCCTAGAGATTGAATTTGATTGTCCTTCCAATGATCCGATGAACTTTTTGGTGGATTGTTTGGCACATCTTTCTTCAATCGTTCCTCCTGGGATCGTTTGGCACAACTCAATGTTTCTTGTCTTGCAAAGTTGAAGCAGTGCTTCTTGATTAGAGCAATCAAGAAATTGATTGATGATGTTGCGGCACATCCCAGGAGGAAGGACTAAAGAATGATGTGCCAAACTATACATCAAAAAGTTCCTCGGATCATTGGAAGTACATTCAAATTCAATCTTTAGAATTTCAGATTCCACCTCCATTCTATCATGCACAATGACACCAACAACCTTGTCTAGCATTCTTGCAAAGTTATCAAAGTTTAGGGCTTCTGGATAAAGTGAATTATGTAAAAGTAGTGTTGAAGCATGTAGAGTCACCTTAACTTCTTTGTCTTCTGTCATGAGCCCGAAGTGTGGTATCCAAAAATTGTCTATTATCTTACAAACCATGTCATTTGCGCCCAAACAGTACTGTTATTATGATTGAGAGAGTTAATAAAGTTTAGCGAACCATGTTTGACTACCAACAGTGGTTTGTTTGTTAAGAAGTACTTGACAGAGGTTTTTGACAGGAGGCGCTGGTCATACAAGTCCTTCCAGATAATAGACAGGTAGGGTGCAATTAGATGATATGGAAGATCTTGAATACAAGAGGCAAGCAGGAATGACCCATATTTTGCACTAGCTGGGGATGAGATAAGATGCCTCACTATGCTCTGCAGCTGGCTAATTAGCCTCCATTCTGTGTTAAGCTAGTGGGGTGCCTTGTGAATGAAGGCTCGAAGCAGATGCACCAGGGAGGGGAGATTGGAAGTTCTCTTCCACCAATTAAGAGACAGGAGAGACTCAAAAAGCTGAATTGGTGGAGAATCATAGGCCAATATTAGGGGCAGGGAAGAAAAGAAGCCTTTCTTCAAAAGTTGATATAAGAGAGGGGTCCCTCTTACAAGCCCACTGGATAAGAATGGCCACTGACTCAAACAGATACCGATTACAGATTGGATTCTTTGAATTTTTGCCAACTTTCATTAGACTAGGGATTAACCAAATATCATCCTCATCACGAGGCATTTCTGCTACAGCAAGAAATACATTACAAGAGGCCCACTTTAGTCATCTGTCACCCACGAGGATATCAAGCCTGGGATGGTTTTGAGGGCTAAAAATTATAGCTGTCGACAGCTTTGGTGCTATTGGGCAATTTCCTGGTGGTTTGAAGGCTAAGTGTCCTGTCCAGCATATGTCTGAATTTGAAGTTGCAAAGCCTGGCAAAAAATTTGAGGTCAATGTCCTAGCAGCATATGCTTTTTGAACTAGTTCCATTTTAGGTTAATGTTGACTGCATTTCTGGTGGACTATGATAGGGCAAGGATGATTCATCTTATTTTGGGTTTTTTTTTTTTTTTGGTTCCTTTTATTAAACTGATTGATTTTGAAGCTATTGACTGCTTTTGGATGTATGACTTTCCAGGTTGGGGCTGAGCTGGTATTCCGGTTGCTTGGTTGCAAATTGAAGAGAATAACCCTTACAAACAAGAAAACACACTTTTATGCTCTTTTTTCTGAATCTCCCATGACTAGTATTTTTTCCTTAATATGTCAACACAGAGACACTTGTATTTTCCTTTTTTCTTTTCTTTTTTTCTTTTTTTGAATGTCCCATGTCTGGTTGATCTCTATTCTCTTCGAAGTTGGTAAAAACCCAAAGAATTCCAATCTTTAATAAAGATCTGTTCGAGTCCGTGGCGATTCTTGTCAAATGGGCTTGTGAGAAGGAGCCGTCTCTTAACATCAGCTTTTGAAGAAAGGGTTTTTTTTTTCCCCTTTCCTGCAGCTAATATTGGCCAATGATGTTACTGAGTTCTTCCCTTATGCATTTCAGCTGCTGGCTCAGCTTGTTGAGTTGAATAGTCCACAATTCCTCCAATCTACATGCAAACTTTTGAGAGTCTCCTGTCACCTAATTGGTGGAAGAGAACTTCAAATGTCCAAGCCCTTGTGCGTGAGCTTAACCAAAAGAGTAGGCTTAGCGAGGTGCATAGCATATTCAGCTGGCTTAGCTCATCCCCTGTTACAGCTAAACATGGGTCCTATGTGCTCGGCACTGTCATTCAGAATCTTGAATATGGTGTAATTGCACCCTACATTTGTGGTATTTGGAAAGACTTATGTGCAGCTGGAAGAAAGCCTATCAGAAAATTTTGTCAGGTATTTCTTGATAAACATGTCGCTTTTCATAGTCAAACATGATTGTACAAACATTTGGAGGTACTTTCAATAATGTTCAGTGCGACATGTTTTCTATCATTATGGATCAAATTCGGATACCTTATCTTGTGCTAATGACAGAAGGTATTGAGCTTAAGTTGACCGTAGTTGCTTCCACCATACTTATCTGCGAGTCTCTTCTTTTAAATGCACCAAATGCTGGATAACGTTGTTACTGTCCTTTCACAAAGTTTGATATAGCAGGAGTAAGTGATTTAACATCCTGTGCAGGCTGTTTTTGGTTATATATTCTTCTGACAGTTTGCATCTTTCTTACAGATCATGCTCTATGTGTTCAGAAACAAGACAGTAAAAGTACAATGGGTTCTGAAAAATCAAAGTTGGTCTTCACTAAAAATTTAGGCAATCCTGTAAGATTTTTCCTTTTTATTGCAAGCATTCTTAGAAGTGAAGAATGTTTGCTATGCTCATGATTATGTTGATAAGTATATCAAATCTTTCAAATGAGTTTGGCTGGTATTATTGCTCCTTTTGAATAAGAATCTATTAATCTAAATTTTAGTCTTGCATTGTGGAAAAGAAAGGCAAAATGTCATTAGCCATTTAGTTATGTTGTCTGCCACGTTTTAAGAATGTCATTTGGGCAACAAATAAATTAGCCATTTAGTATGTTCCTATCTTTATGTGATGTTATATGTTTCTATCTTGCATTATCATTCATGCGCTTGTAATTGTAGCAATCGGCAAAACCAAGGAGGACGCTAGAAACAAGCAATATAGGTGGTCAAAACATTTTATAAAATAATGAGCTATATTTCGTAGCCTTTTATAAGCTGTGTCTTTATTATGGCCGAAACACCACAAAAAATTGAAAAAATCATTTGGTTGCTACGTTCAAACAAGAAAACACCTTTTTGTACCATGCTCACTTATGTTGCAACTTGCAACCAATTTGCCAATGGACATAAGGTCCAAATTGTTTCTTCATCATGCCCCACTTCATTTATGGTCTTTCCAGTAAGCAGAGAGATTGAAGTGAAATTGGGCAACTTCTATAACGGGTTGTTGGAAGAATTGATAAAGTTTGTCAAGTTGTGTATCTGGATTGTGACCCGGATATAATGTCTAAATGTGTGGTATGCCCTCGCCTTACATGAAATTATAATTTTGATTTCCCTTTCCTTCCACAGTTTCTTTCCAATGAAACATTTTTGTGTTGCGCTGTCTACAGATCAAGGATCTCAAGGGAATTTCGATTGATCTTCTTGTTCCAGGCATGATGGTCAATGCTCGTGTACAGTCAATTCTTGAAAATGGCCTTACGTTATCATTCCTGACATACTTTACTGGAACTGTAAGCTTGCTATCTCTTGTCATGCTTCTATTATGATATTGCCAGAATTATTTTTTTAAGTTATTGATTGCAATCTTCTTCTTTTTCATTTCAATTTTACAGGTTGATATATTTCATTTTCAATTCTCTCTCTGTTTTTCTTTTTGTTTTTAAATTTGTATTTTTGGGGTGAAATTGTTTTGTAGTATTGCCAAGTTGGTTATGCGTAATCTGTTCACGTAAACAGTTTTATTTGCTATCTTAGAATCAGACCATTTCAACTGTGGGAGTGGAAAAAGATAATGACTATGAGTTGATTTGTTTTCTCATATCCACAAAGTCGTATAAGATTGAAATTTTGCGTAATAACTGGAGTTAGTGTCTTTTAGTTGCATGTCTTGGTATGGTTCTTTAAAACATCATCCATTACTATAGAGGCACTCAGATACAAAATTAAGAAGTCTAATTATTTTGTAAGATTCTGTCAAACATCTTAAGCTCATTCTTTTGACAGAATTGAAAACATTGGATCTACTTTTTATTCTTTCTAGTTGTTGATGTATTATTGAGGATTAATTCTTGTAATGGTATGTCCAGCGGTTGAGTGGGATTTGAAAGATTGAAAATTTGATGGGTTTGCAGGGACTGGTGGATGTTGAATTTGGAATCGTGTTGGATTCAAGGTGTGGGGTCTAGTGGGTTTGCAGTAAATTTGGTGAATGATTTTGATTTGGTTCAATTTGGATCCAGTTTTGTGTTTACCTTGTTTTGAGACAGTTAGGTTCAATTTGATATCATCTTTAGGTATATTACTGAATTTGGTCACAAAAGACAGATGATAACATGGCGCTTTGAGGTTGAAATCTTGCAATTTACTGTGATTTGAATCTATATTTGATTTTATAGCAAAGTGGAATCTGGATTTTATGGATTGAATTGATGTGATTGACTTTATTGTTGTTATTGGATCGACTGTGTGATTGATTTATCATACCATTTTGTAAGTTGTGTTTCCATGTTGATTGAGGGTAAAGTGTACTCCAGAACTAGTTGCTGGGGACTTCTAGATTTATTTTGGAGGCTTTTAGAGCTTTTAAAGTAGAGTGTATCCGTGAATGAGATCTTTTTTAGCTTGAACTTCCTTTTTTTTTTTTTTTTCAACAAGTTTTAGATATTCCTGTGAACTATAATTTAAAGAGAGAACACAAAAGATCTGAGTCAATGGGAAGTGAATTTTGAGTTCAATTGATACAGGAAATGCTACTTACAATTACTTGGCTGGGTCATTTTGAGTGCAACCCCTGTTTGATCAATTTTCCATCAAGAATTTTGTGTACAAGTCTGGTTTTTAAAGCTATATTCCATTAAAAAATCTATCTCATTTTGTTTCATAAATTTTGCTGGAAGTTCTTTATTGCAAGCTGTCCCACAGTGGAATTGAAAGCTATGAGTTAGTTGTGGTATGAGTTAGTTGGCAAAGGGATGGGCCTGGAAGCTATATTATATATTTTGATCATTTTGATCATTCTCCTGGAATAGAGCTCCTTCTGCAACTTTAAATTAACTTTAAATTGTTTATAATCTTTGTAATTTCAGGATAATATGTTAGCCAAATTTAACCTAGTTTTCATGATTATTAGTAGTAACACCAAAGACAACTTGAGGTGAAGAGGTGTTGGGGTCAAAACAGAGCCGCTCAAAGAAGTTCAGTTCGGACAATTCAGGACTGTAGTTTTGCTGATTTTAAGTTGCAACTTTGCCAACCACTGCTGCCTTTGAAATTCATTCATGCCTTGTGATTCTTTCTTGCATGTATATATCTAAAAGTATCCTAAAGTTTTGAATGGTCATTACGGTGCATGGAAGAGTTGTTCCAAAACAGGGGAGGGGGTGGCCTGCGAGCCACCCCCCAGGGCTGGGGTGCCGCCCCTAGGGGAGGGGTTGTGGAAGGGGGAAGAGTATTCCAATGTTAGAAGAGGTGAGATCTGCGGATCCTTCTATCTACAAGGGAGGGTGGATGTGGAGGATGTAGATCCTGATGATAAAAAAAAGAAATGGGTGATGATGAAGAGTAAGAGGAAGCTTAGATCTGTTTTAGCGTAGGAAAACAGAGTCGCCTTCTTGGATGGCGGGTGAGGGAAAAAAGAAGGGTAATGAGAATCCAAGTGTTTAGAAGGAAGGTGATACTAAGATTGAAGAGATGAAAGTTGATGAGCTGCATCAGATTGAATGTAAACATTGATAAGCAAGGCTGTCGGTTGAGGTTCATCTGAATCAAGATTTCCTAGAGAAATTTCAGGAAGAGATGCCGCTGGGAAGTGAGTATATATAGTTGGGTTTGAATACCTTGGTTACCGTTGAAGTGTAAAGATTGTTATGCGTTTGGACATGCAGCTTCGAACCAGGAGGAGACATCCAAAGAGGTTCCAAAGGTGAATGTAACCAAGGATAGGTCAGTTCAGAATCCATGGGTCTAAGGAGTTGGAAAAGGCAAACTGGTCTAATACATTTGAATTTCTAAAGCAAAACAAGGAGAGGGAAAATCATATTCAGACTTGAGAAATCCCAAAGTTGCGAACGTGGTTGAAATTGATAAAACAGTGCAGAAGTCGAGTATGGGTAGTGTGCTTTGTGATGGTGAGATTTCTCCTACTAGCTGGGATGAGGTTACAGTAGATGATTGAGCTAAAATGTGGATCACATCCGTCCACACAAGTTCAACTTTTTCCAAGATTAAATGTGAGGTCTGTTCCCGTATCTTAGGGAAGGAAGAAAGTTTAGAGGTCTTTGGGTTTTGAGTGAATCGATCTCCAAAGCATTACTTCAAAGAGTAATATTATATGGTAGTTTTATTGAAACTCTGAATTTCTACAAGAGCACATGATATAATTAATAGAAAATTAAAAATCTATTCTTCGCTTGTAGCAGCCTCTAGAATTAAATTTCACTCAAGAAATTCAATTGTAAAGACCAAGAAAATAAATAGGGGTTTAGCAATTAATAAATTGTGTTTATTAAATAGATGGGACAAATAATTATATTCTAGGTAGTAATATTTATATTATGGAGATATAATATAATGGAGCTAAAATAGAATAATAATAATAATAATGGATTTATTTTGTTTAACAAAAAATAAGCTCATCTAGTGTTGTAAAATCACACTTGATGATTTAATTAAAAAAAGTGAAGAGACAAATGTAGAATATTATTAATAGGTCGATTGCAATTAAATAATGATAGGTGGAATTGGGGTGATAAATAATATAAGATAGTTTCATTTATTTTGTGGGCTTGTATGTTTTAGAAATGGTAGCCCATGGGTAAAAATGGGGGATTAAAATACCATCTTGGCCCATGTGAAAATTGACAAGTTTTAGCCCCACTTTATTCTTATTTCTACTTAAGCTTGAGGGGTATCTTGGTAATCACATAACCTTGGCTCTTCTTTTCCTTAGTTCACGCATCTCTCTCCCATTTTTCCCCACTTGTTGACTTTTCTCACTTAAGGATAGGGCCCACACTTGTTTCCTTTCTTTTTGGTTTCACATGGCTCACTCTTCTTACACGTGATTCCCATCAATAAACAAAGACAAACAAAAACAAGCAGCACACTTCTCTCCTTCAGATTTTTCTTTTCTTTTCTTCCTTTTTCTCCTTTTTGTTCTCCCGCACAGATCAGCACTTCCCCTTTCTTTCTTTTCCCTTCTTACTTCTTTCTCTCCCCGTGCGTTACCATTCCTCTTCTCTTTGGCTCAGCTGGTGAACACCCGAGTGGGACCCGACTAGTGGGTCAACAACGGTAGAACCAGACGACGTCGGCGGGGCAGAGGGCGCGACTTCCGGTGTGTCGTCACCGGTGAACCTCGGAGACACGATCTCCGGCGATGTGAAGTGATTTCCAACGAAAATCGGTGGGGATTTCCAGATTTAGGGGGGCTTAGAATTCCAGATTTATGGGTAAGGTTTCCTCTTCTTTCTTGTCTTTGATTCCACCTCCATTTCCCTTATTTTTCTATAAACTGGATGGGTTTCCTTTTGGGTTGATTTAGGTTGAAATGTTAGAGTTTTATGGGTTATTGATTGTGCTTGTAAATTAGGGTTTATGCTAAGCAAAAATAGTTTGATTTGGGGTTTTGGTTTGAGATGAAAAACCTAGGGTTTTATTGTGAATTTTGGAGAGGATGGCTGAATATATGTATGTGGATTTATGGAGTATTGGTTGTGTTAATGGATGGTTTTGGTGGTAGTTTAGGGAGTTTTTTTTGATGATGTTTAGTTGGAACTTTGAGGAGTGTATTTTGTTGTTGAAGAGTATGTAAGAATCCTTAAGCTTGATGGGTTGAATTAATTTAAGGCTTGGAGGTGTTTAAAACTCTAAATTGTTAATTAGTAGATTAATTACATTTAGAGTGTTAATTAATCCTAAATTATCTATGACTTTTATGAAAAATAGGTATTAATGGGGTGAGGTTCTAATATTAATAATTTGTATAAATTGGAGATTTTAATTGTAAACCTAAGTATGTAACTATGTATAGGTCTAGTTAATTAATGGTTGGATTCCTTGTTATGCTTGTATGGGTATGTTGATTAAGAATTGATGTTAGGCTTTGGTGAACATTGGGTTATGATGTATATAGAATTTTGACGGTAAATGGTGGTTTGTTGATGATTATTGTTATGAGATTTTGGTAGAAGGTATGAGGATATTTCCACTTGTGAGAGAAGTTGGTCTTAATATGTAAAATGAAGATTTTGAGTATATGTTGGATAAAGTTGAATCGATTATAGTTGGATTCTTTGCAACGGATCATTTGGGATATTTGTTTAAGTTTTGATTCTTTGGCTTAGCTTAATTATGTAGAGTGATGATGTGGGGCTTAGGCGTTCACTTGGAGCTTTGGAATATGGTTATGGTTCTATAACCTAATTCCTTATGTAATTATATAACAAAATAATAAATAGTTGAAGATGGAGATGACAAGGGATTTGTTATTTAATCCAATTAAGTCCTAAGCCTAAACTACTCGGATGGTTAGAAACTAATATGAGTAAAAGTATTAAGTGTAACGGTTAAGACTAGAAGAACAAGAGTTGTAAATTGTCATAATAATCTTAAGTCAATATGTGTATTTATATATGAGGTAGAAATACATAAATAGGCTTTGGGTTCATTTAGTAATATAATTAGATAATTAGTGTTTGTCTATGTATTATAAAATACTTAAGTGTGTTATAAAGCTATGCTTAGCTTGATAAGCATTGTACGTGTACGTGTATGTGTGTATACATAAACATACATATGCATGTAAATGTGTTAAGTATATGTGGTTAACAATGACAATAAGATATAGTAATAATAAATAAACAAGATAAGACGCAAACCTATAACTAGTGACGAAGCTAATAATAACTTAAGGTGTTTAGCTAGCTTTAGAAGCGAGTGACGTGACGTGTGAGCATGCGGGTAGTCTATGTGTCATAGAGTATAGAGTTCAATAGCATAGTCTAATGTTACCAATGTTTGCAGGATCGTGTCATAGTTGGAGACTTCAACGGGTTCTCCAATGTAGAGTTCGAGTCGTGACTCCAGTGCAGCCAAGGTGGGTATTCCACTCACTGAGAAAATATATATTTTTATATGTATTGGATTGATAAAAATATATATATTGTTTATGAAACCGAACCAACCATATGATGAAATGTATATGCTTTGAGATGATTTGTTTAGTTTCGATTATGTTTAAACTATATCAATGATGTTAAAGAGATAGTGTATGAGTGAAAAGTATTGAATAGATTTAAAGTGTTAAGTTCTGCGGTTGAGATTTAAATTATGCAAATTGTTTGAGAACATGTCATGTTGAAACTGCGTAGATTTGATAAAGAAACTGATTTTTGAACGTCTCGAAATGATTGATAAAATGTTGGATTTGTTTAGTTTTAAAAGGATGTGATTTAACAACTGCATGATTTGAGCATGATACAGTAGTGAAATATATACTGGTCAAGCACGGAACATTGAGCATGTAGTATAGAGCATACATCAGCAGTAGTACAGCAGTAAAAGAACAGGATACACAGTAAAACAGCAATTATCAGCATCGTGGGGGACCGAAGCCCCAGTAGACCCAGTCATGCATATCATGTATAGCATTGTTTAATGAGTGATGTTTTTATGTTATGAGTAGTTTTACTAGACGTATTGGTATGCATAAGAGTCTTCATGAAAAGATCTTATGTATACTTTTATCGGATAGTCATGTGTTAATAGCATACATTGAACTTGGAAGTACATGGATACATGATTGCCCAGGCGCGAGTAATGGCATGTCTATGAGTAAGAAGGTTGACTGTTCTTGTTCTTCAGGAAAGACGTGTTAGCATGATTGAGTTTAACTCTAGTGCTCTCATGATCTACTGACGTTCAAGGCATGAAGCTGAAATACGATTAGGGATGGTGTTGCGAGTGTACCGTTGACGGATGTTGTCCTAGTATGGAAGAGTAAGATGCCATGTTCTTTGCTTAAGACTTATGTGTATACGTGATATCTGTGATGGAGTGATCGTGTGCACATATGTCCAAGCGACCGGTGAAAAATATTATTATAGAGGAGTCTATATGTAGAATCTTCCAAGCGGTAGATTGGAACTTCTACATATGTTCACAGCTATATAGTATGTTTTAAATGATTTCTGAATAGTCGGTGTTTGCTGCATTAGCTGTTGGTAAATGGTGGCTAATATAGTGCTCGCACGACTAAAAATAAATAGAGGTTGGTTCTTTGTGAAAACTCAGTTAGTCTTATACCACTGAGGTCTTAGTATGAGGTATACTAAGGCGGTGAACTCATTATTTCACCTATGCGGATGTGGATACCACCACAACCGTGTAGATGATGTTTCTTTGGCTGCAGGTACTTCGGTATAGTCGATGGGTCGGTAGCAGTGTGCTTGGGATATTATGACTGAAGCTCGCCGCGACAGTTGTAATTGTCGGACCACGGGTTGTCCACTATGTTATAGGTTTGGTATGGCTTGTGACGTTTGTGTCACTTATTCTTTGTTAAGCCATTATTGTTATAGTGTTAATAAGACTCAAACATATAGATGTTAAATGGCTCTTTGTTGTAATTAATTTGTGATAGATGTATAAGTTGTAATTTCCGTTATTCAGATTTATGTTTTCCGCTGCATAGATAGATGTATGTTATACTCTGATTATCAGGTACATGTTATGGGGCATGTGCCATATGTTGGTTGAGCGACACGTAGTCGTGCCACTGCGATGACTCGTTTTATGTTTGTATAAAAAAAAAAAAAAAAAAAAAAAAAAAAAATGGGTCGTCACATCAATAGTTTTGAGCTCCACTGGTGCAGTCTCATGCCCATCTCTTATAGCCATTAAGTCACTGTTATCACCAAGCAGATAAGCTTTCATGAATGCAACAACAATTCCACAAACAAACCTCCTCATGGGTTCCCTGGACTTCCCACTCTTACACATAATATTTATAGCCATCCCAGCAATTTCATCTAACTTATCAGAATGGCCATATTCCTACACAAAAAAAAAAAAAAAAAAAAAAAAAATGACAAGCCGGTTTCCTACACTAAAACAGATCTAAGCTTTCCTACACATTTGGATTCTCATCTTAGTATCATCTTTCTTCTGAACATTTGGATTCTCATTACCCTTCTTTTTTCCCTCACCCGCCATCCATCCAAGAAGGCGAATCTGTCTGACTCTGTTTTCCTACACTAAAACAGATCTAAGCTTCCTCTTCATCATCACCCATTTCTTCTTTATCACCAGGATCTACATCCTCCTCCACATCCACCCTCCCTTGTAGATAGAAGGATCCACAGGTCGATCTCACCTCTTCTAACATTGGAACACTCTTCCCCCTTCCACAACCCCTGGACTCCCCTAGGGGGCGGCACCCCAGCCCTAGGGGGTGGCCTGCGAGCCACAAGCCACCCCCAACCTCCTTTTCTTTTCTGTCTTAATTTTTCTTTTCTTTTTTTAAAAACAAAAAAATAAATAAAATAATAATACATTAAGATGATGTGACAAAAAGGCTAACATAACATTAACGGAAGTTGTAAAATTGGATGAAAAAGTAATGGAATGACTCAATTCAAAATCACAAAAAAATTAAGAAGTCAATATTAAAAATGTTAAAATTAAAAAGTAAAATACTATTTTTAAATCGCACTCCAACACAAAAATCTATTATACATTTATCTTTTCTATTTTTTATATATCAGAAATCCATCGCCATCACCCTCACATGAAGTATAACAAATTGTTTAATAAGTTGGCACAACACCAAATTAATAAATAACCAAACACCTCAAAAACACGAGTCCTAATACCCAGTGGATGAGACTGTCCCTTGCCTCCTTTTTTTTATTAAACAAATAACTTTTAATGTAAAAGTATCTTCTGATATGATATTAAAAAATATTTTTGCATTAAAAATTATTTATTTAATACAAAAAAAGGGTTGGAGGACAGTTTCTCGTCCCCGCAAATCATTTCCGTGGAAACACTAACGGCCTGCAAACGTCAATCATCAATATCGATAATAAGAAAATTTAATTTTTTTGTAAAAGAAAATTGTTTGATAATAAGAAAAAAAATGATAACTTTTTTTTTTTTGGGAGAAATAAAAATTAAAAAAAAAAAAAGAAGGAAAATGGTGTGTTGGCAAACACACCCATGTTGAATGGATTATTAAGTTTACCCATTTTTAAGAACTGGGTCGTATAACGGATAAGATAAACATTCTTGCAATCTTTTTAAAAAGTTATAAAATTATGGCTGTTTATTTGTATCGAACGACTTAAAAAATACGGCTTACTAAAAAAAGTGTTATGTTATTGATAAAAATTGAGTAAATTATAAGGGCAAAGATGAAGAATTTTCTGTGCCAATTTTACCTAGCTATCAGTGGGAGTCAGAAAAATTAAATCTGAGGTATGAATGAGAGCGACGAACTTAATTAGGGGGGAAAGAGTGAATGAAATTTTCAACAAGCAAACAAAAAGGGTGGCAGGGCGTTTTTGAGGTGATTCATTAATGTAGGCCTTTAGATAAATGCAAATCCATTAATAATTTTCAACAACCCAAGGAAGGATTATCGATCTTTATAAATACGGTAGTAAATGAAAACTGCCCCTTAATTAAGGTTATTCGTGTGCAACGCGTTTTAAATAGTTTTTATTTTATATTATCTTTAAGCCATTGACATAAAAAACGACATATCAAACCAGTGTATGTGAAGAATAATCATATATATATATATATAAAAGCCGAGTTTTTCCTTAGAATGGCATAGAATAGTGACACGTGGCATGAACCCATATTTTTTAGTGACTAAACCGGTCTTTTAAATAAAATTGAACCGGTCTATTTAATCTCTCCCTCTTTCTCTCTCTATTAATGATACAAATAGTCTCTCTCTCAATTAATGATATAAGTATGATTTTTTGGTATTTTTATATTTTTGGTTGAAATCTAAATATAACCGGTCTATTTAATTTCTCTCTCTCTCTCTCTCTCTCTCTCTCTCTCTATTAATGATGTAAGTAGCATCTCTCTCTCAATTAATGATATAAGTATGACTCTTTGGTATTTTTATATTTTTGGTTGAAATCTAAATATGTTTCTGTTGGTACAGTTTCCGGGTACGGTGACGTGTTGCCTTGTGATTCATTGCCTTCCTCGATGTTCGTTCTCCTCGTAATCTGCAAAATAACAAACGGCTCATCGGGGGTGCCGACCGGACCCCCACTCCGATGCCTAAGTCAGTTCAAACTTATTTTCTGGAGAATATCAGTAATCTCAAGAGTTCAGAGAATCTGCTTGTGTTCTCTTAATACCTGACGCCGTAGTCTTATTTATAGACTCACAGTTCACAGTTATAAAACCGCTAGAGTGCTTGGAGCATAATCTAATTAGGAGTCTGAGTCCTAAATCACATAGTCTTGAATCTTATCTTTCTGATTAGGAGTCTGAGTCCTAGATCACATAGTCTTGAGTCTTATCTTCATAGAATTCAAATTGGGTAGTAGAGTCCAAACTGGATATGACACTCTCTTTAGCTAATGTCATTCTATTAGGTACCTTATCCCATATTTGATGGGATAGAAGTCTATCTTGATATATTTTGAATATCCGTCTTTTTGGAAATAACGACTGGTCTTGTACTTAGGTCTGATCTGGCCGGGCCAACCCAATGGGCTCGGCCCCCGATACTACCTTAGGCCCAAGTGTCTTTGGAGCTGATTATTTCTCCAACAGTTACCCCCCTAATTCTCTTATTTGAATTTAGAATGTAAGAGAATTAAATACCTCAGTTTCTGAATCTGGATCTTCATCTGACAATTGCCGCCTCTTTCAAAGTAACTATGACGAATAATACCTCGAATCTCTGGAAGGATTAGAATTTCTGCTCCTTGTCGATCTAGAACTGCTGTCAGAGTTCTAATTGAACTCTGATCCTTTATTAGACTTCTAATCTGATATCTTCTTAGACTTTTGATCTGATCATTCTTCTTATCTGATTTGACCATAAGTCCTATCCCAATTCTACCAGGGATAACTGATACCTAATTTCCCTGAAGTAGTTGCTAAATGTTTATCTCCTCCTTGGATCGGGTCACGGCCTAATCACCAGCTTGGCGAGGATTCTGACTTCCTTGGGTCGTCGGGCGTTTTCTTTCCCAAAACACCCAGCCGAGAAATTCGCTCCTTGGAGCGTCTGATGGTGAGCTCGGTCTTCCATCGAAGTGAGGATCGAAGCCGTGGATCCAACTTGTGATCTGTCATAGTACTAATAGCAACTTCTCATAGATATCTTCTTCATAAATGCCTCTACATAATATTGTCGGTCGGGCCAAAGTTGTAAAAATGATCTCTTACTCTCGGTAGGAGATGGGTCAGACTGATGTAGTTGATTTCACCAAGATTGTGGTGAAATGCCACTCTGAGAGAACACTTTGCGTACAACTTTCCTGAGATCAAGGTTCTGTCTGACAAAAAATGGTAAACCGTTGAAGAAAAGGCTTAACATACCCGAAGCTTCTTCATCGGTAGTGCTTCGTAGACCGCTTCCACAAAAATCTCTCTTGGGGGCTTCGGAGGCCCAGACTAGCGCTGAGGCTTTGGTTGTCCGAGACGTATAACGATTAGGGGCTTCTGCCGGCCCGAGGTTTTGTGCTTGGCGTACCGAATCTTCTAATCTGAACACCATCTAGCTTGGTCTCACCTGTGAATATCCTTATTTTCGAACTTTGTAATGTTTGAATTCTTTGTTATGGAAGAACTTTCCATGACAAATCAATTCTCACCTATCCTCTAATAACTTGAACAAACAATCGGTTTGCGTAAGTTAACTCCGAGGAGGGTAAGAAAAATTTTTTGTTTCAAAAATCTTTTGTTTTGAACTCCGTGACTAGGAGAGAAAAATCTTACTTTGAGTTATCCTCCTTAACTTAAACAAACAATCGGTTTGTGTAAGTTATGACCGAGGAGGATATGAAAAAATCTTTTGGAAGCGATGAACTTACTTGGTTATTTTTTGTAGAGGTGATATCCCCGTATGGTTTGTTATAGGGGTTGTGTCCCCGTATCTTTGTTCGAGTTGCTCCTGAGAGATCTTAATTTGAGAGTTTAGTGTAGCTTCGGTGATTTTCCCTTTGTAGAAGCTTTAACTTTGTTGAGCTACCCCCCATAGCTTTAGTCCGCGACCGCGGGCTAAGTCGTTCGAGGCGGATAGTCAAGTCCTCTTGGTATCCTGGACGATGGTGTAAAAGAGATCTCGGAGTTCGGAGTGAGTCTCAGGGCTTCAACCTGTAAATACTTGAACTTTCCTTTTCAAATGTATCTTTTCTTTTTCATGTAAAATTTTTTTGTAATGAACAAAATTTCAATGTTAATGAATGGAAGTCTTGGACATTTTGACTTTCACTTTCCTTATCTTGTTAGCCGTAGAATATCATAATTTTTCAAACTGAATTGAACATCTTTACCTGGAAAAAGTTTAAAGTTTCTCACTCAAAAAGTTCTTCCGAGACATATCTCGGTTTCTTATGAATCTTACTTTTTATACTAGAGTTACCTCCAAAACTCGAACAAACAATCGGTTTGTTGAAAAATTTTACAGAGGAGAATAAAAAAACTATTTGCATCAAAGTGTTGAGTCTTACTTGATGATTTTTTAAAGAGGTTTTATCCTCATACCTTCCTGAAGCTTTTCCTTCCTAAAACTTTATCATTCTGCAGCTTTGTCATCCTAAAGCTTTGTCGTCCTAAAGCTTTGTCGTTCTAAAACTTTATCTCCCTGAACCTTTTCCTTCCTGAAGATCTGTCTTTCTAAACCTTTACCTTCCTGTTTGTTTTCCTGAAGCTTTATCTTTCTGAATCTTTATCTTTTTTTATGCTTTATCTTTCTGAATCTTTATCATTCTGAAGTTTTACCTTCCTGTTTACCTTAATGAGCTAC
This sequence comes from Alnus rubra, assembly GCA_028654335.1. Taxonomy (NCBI): domain Eukaryota; kingdom Viridiplantae; phylum Streptophyta; class Magnoliopsida; order Fagales; family Betulaceae; genus Alnus; species Alnus rubra. Next base: position 305,223 of record JAJPGS010000244.1, read on the forward strand.
CCCCCATAACTTTAGTCTGCGACCGCAGGTTAAGTCGTTCGAGGTGGGTAGTCAGGTCGCTGAGCTTTACCTTTCTTTTCGGAAATCTTTGTAACCTGTAAAAGACTTTATATATTATTGAAATGAAATCATAACTTGAAATCTTTACCTTTTAATTTCTTTATCTTTGAATGATCCAATCTTTTAACGTCTGGAGACCTCCAACCGAGAGGTTTTCTTGTCTTGGTGTCCTTTCCATAACCATTTCGGGTCGTCCGAGGAAAGGACTCGGGCCGATTCTATCTTGGATGTTCTTGTCCTTCCGAAAACCTGCAATCCTGCCGTTGTATCCTTTGTTGGACTAACCGTTAGGTTTTTCTTGCTCTCGGTGTTGGATAGACAGAGAGACTTTTTTCTTTTTATGCTCTTGGTGTTGGACTAGCCGAGAGGCTTTTCCTGCTTTCGGTGTTGGACTAACCGAGAGGCTTTTTCTTTTTCTGCTCTCGGTGTTGGACTAACCGAGAGGCTTTTTCTTTTTCTGCTCTCGGTGTTGGACTGACCGAGAGGCTTTTCTTGCTCTCGGTGTTGGACTAACCGAGAGGCTTTTCCTGCTCTCGGTGTTGGACTAACCGAGAGGCTTTTTCTTGCTCTCGGTGTTGGACTAACCGAGAGGCTTTTCCTGCTCTCGGTGTTGGACTAACCGAGAGGCTTTTCCTGCTCTCGGTGTTGGACTAACCGAGAGGCTTTTCCTGCTCTCGGTGTTGGACTAACCGAGAGGCTTTTCCTGCTCTCGGTGTTGGACTAACCGAGAGGCTTTTCCTACTCTCGGTGTTCGACTAACCGAGAGGCTTTTCCTGCTCTCGGTGTTGGACTAACCGAGAGGCTTTTCCTGCTCTCGGTGTTGGACTAACCGAGAGGCTTTTCCTGCTCTCAGTGTTGGACTAACCGAGAGGCTTTTTCTTGCTCTCGGTGTTGGACTAACCGAGAGGCTTTTCCTGCTCTCGATGTTGGACTAACCGAGAGGTTTTTCCTGCTCTCGGTTTTGGACTAACCGAGAGGCTTTTCCTGCTTTCGGTGTTGGACTAACCGAGAGACTTTCCTTGTTTTCTCTGCAAGGTTGTCTCCTTGGCTCTCGGTGTTAGACTGACCGAGAGACTTTCCTTGTTTTCTCTGCAAGGTTGTCTCCTTGGCTCTCGGTGTTGGACTAACCGAGAGACTTTCCTTATTTTCTCTGCAAGGTTGTCTCCTTGGCTCTCGGTGTTGGACTGACCGAGAGACTTTCCTTGTTTAATTTGTTGTAGGGGTTGTCTCCCCGTATCTTTTCTGCAAAAAGGGTTAACGAAGCACTGCATATACTAAAACAAAATAGCAGAATGCACAGTAGCACCATATATTCTTTTCATCCGTCGGGATGATTTTGTGATCCTTTCACTCACGACAGGAGTGAAGCCTCAACATATGAGTCTATTTTATCAAAATATATATACATTTCGGCAAAGCGTACAAGTGCATGCATATATATATTTTTTCCTGGTTGGTAAAAACCAACATTTATCCATGAATCATAGTTGTAAAATAAGAGTATGAACTTATCTGGTGAATTCAATGAAGATGAACCGTCTTACTTGGAGTTCCTTATCTTGCACGCCACTCGATATGGGGCTCTTTGGGAGAGTTCCTCAAGCTGGACCTCCGGTTCGGATTGGTCCCTCGGCATGTGACTGTGCACTTCGGAGGATGGCAAATTTGGAGGGGTCCTCAAAGTGTGCTATTTGGAACTAGGAGCTCGGGCATAGTCTCCTCGGGATAGTACCCTCGGAATAATACTCTCGGTATGTTTCATCTCGGTACATACTTTTCGCCTCGGTAGAATACCCTCGGATCAAACTTCTCGGATTATACTTTCTTCTCGGTATATCACCTCGGATCTAACTTTTCGCCTCGGTAAAACACCTCGGATCTAACTTTCCGCCTCAATAAATCACCTCGGATCTAACTTTTCACCTCAATAAATCACCTCGGATCTAACTTTCCGCCTCAATAAATCACCTCGGATCTAACTTTTCAACTCAATAAATCACCTCGGATCTAACTTTTCACCTCGGTAAAACATATCTCGGATCTAACTTTTCACTTGTGTAGAACACCTCGGAACTAACTTCTCGCCTCGGTAAAACACATTGGATCTAACTTTTTTTTTTTCTTTCTTTCTTCTTCTCTTTTTCTTTCTTTCTTTCTTTCTTTTTTTTTTTTTTTGACATTTCTAGAAAATCACAAACAAGGCCGGCTTAACCGGCTTTTGAACAAGAGAATGACCGAATTGCCAAATCTCGCCTCAAACAACCAGATCGATGAGTCTTGCTTGCAGTTTTAACAAACCCATATTTGGCAGGTTTTCTGACTCGGTGGTCAAGCAGATCATCCCCACTGCCGAGGCCGTACAAGCTATATGGCCTCCACCTAAAAAATTGGGCTTCAACCCATCACAGGAATCTTTCTGGACAAAGCATTTCAGAAAAGCCATACTAACCATAAGGCCCACCAATGCCACCATATCATACCCAGCAATCTCTCCTTAACTTGGATGGCACGTGGCTTTTAACCACGTGGTCTGACTACCAAATATTAGTGGTCACAGCAACAATGGGTTAGGGGCCTGGATAATCTGGTCCCCTGCCGAGATGTCCTCGGGCTCCACTGCTCCAGCACAATCCGGCGATGGAGGGATGATCCGATCCGGCAACGGGACGTCGTGCGAGATGGTGCTAATCTCAAGGAGCTGTCGTGTCTCGCTGGAAGCGATTGGGTTTATTCAGAGGAGCAACGTGTGCCTGATGGGCGGGCTACGGGCTCCGGCCGGCGGCGGCGTGAGCTTGCGGAAGTGCATTGTCCTCGAAGAAGGTGTGCATGCTGCTCCAGCGCCGGATCTTACCAACCCTCAGAGTGACCGAGTTGAGGACTTCGCGACCGGTTTCTTGACCCACCGAACTACTCTCAGTTGAGTTGTCAGCTCTGTGGACAACCTTGATGTTACTATGAACCATGTCCCTGAAACTAGGGATCCGAGGTGAGGAGGTTCTTGACTTGGTTCCATGAAGCCGGTGGTTTCTTTTGAGCTAAGGATCCAAGGACGTTCATGGTGGGGGATTCTTCATCACCTGACTCGGCATCATTGACGAGGATCTGAACTTGGCCGAGATGAGCCGGCGTGGATCTTCCTTTGGAGCTCGGACTGAAACGCAAATTTAGAGGCCGTGCAGGTTTTGGTCTCGCCTTCTGGTGATTTCGACTCCTGTTGGATCTCCCATTGACGAGTGTCTCTTCTGAATTTTGGGACTTGCTTGGTCGGTGGCCAGTAGACACCAACCTTCCTATATGCCGAGCCTCTTGCTGATACACCATGCAAACCTTTTACGATAAAGGCCTGGGCTACGATCTGTTCATCCTCGACAACCATGGTTCGGTAGCTAGGAAAGTCCTGGCTGCAATCTGGTTCCACCATGAGCTCTGGAAAACCGTGTGGTGAGCTGTTCTAATTCCATCTCCGGCAGTCCGGCGGGTCACCGTCAGGGCCCGATTTCATGGACGTGAGCCAAGTGAGAAGATGGTGCAGGTCCGGGTGTCTACTTGAATCATCTGGAGACGAGCTTGATCTCCTACCATCAATCACCATCGGCCAGAAAACTGAAGATTAGGGCTGTACATCGTTTAGCCCGTGAAGGCCAGCATTGATCCGGTGTGACGGCAGATCCTCCACCACTCTGACTCAGCACCACCGGCAGCAAGGCCAGATCGTGATGTTCTCTGGCGGCAGAAGGGGAAGAGCCGACTAGCCGAGGGGTTCTCCGTTCATCAGGGAAGAAACCATAGCCGGACTGGGTTGGACATACCCGTCGGTTTTTTTTTTCTTTGGACCGACCCGAACTCTCCTTTCTTCTTCTCTGTATATTTTTTGTTTGTCTGGGCCAACCCATTAGAACGAATTGGACTAGGCTCAATCCCCCAAGCCTAAGCCAATCGACCTTGTTGCCTTTTTCTTTTTTGTATAGACTGTATGTGCTGTAGCCTTTCACGTGAACTCGAGACCTAAAAAGTGGATAAATTTTCCAAAGTTTCTATGGTTGACATGAATGGTCAAAGCTGCATCTAAGAAACCTCCAAAATTTTCACACCACTCAAGGCAGAATCATATATGGGCCATACGATAGTCTCTAAAAACGTAGAAAAACACAAGTTAAATCAAACATATCTGGTATATACGACGAGGTCCAACATTGGTTTGATGTGCGTTAAAGCAAGCCCGAAATAGATGGATGTGGATTTGGATCTACCATTGTACTTCCCCAGAAATGCACGTTGGAGTTGTGAACATAATTTCGATACTGTGATGATTATGGATCTGCTGTGTTTGGACCCAGATCTATTGCATGTAAGCCAAGATTTGCGTAAATCTGCTTCTCTTGACAAAGGTGTGATATAATTTCCGGTCACCGTTGCGGATTTTTTTTTTTTTGAAGGAACTATGTCGTTCCCACAGACGGCGCCAAACTGTTGGTACAGTTTCCGGGTACGGTGACGTGTTGCCTTGTGATTCGTTGCCTTCCTCGATGTTCATTCTCCTCGTAATCTGCAAAATAACAAACGGCTCGTCGGGGGTGCCGACCGGACCCCCACTCCGATGCCTAAGTCAGTTCAAACTTATTTTCTGGAGAATATCAGTAATCTCAAGAGTTCAGAGAATCTGCTTGTGTTCTCTTAATACCTGACGCCGTAGTCTTATTTATAGACTCACAGTTCACAGTTATAAAACCGCTAGAGTGCTTGGAGCATAATCTAATTAGGAGTCTGAGTCCTAAATCACATAGTCTTGAATCTTATCTTTCTGATTAGGAGTCTGAGTCCTAGATCACATAGTCTTGAGTCTTATCTTCATAGAATTCAAATTGGGTAGTAGAGTCCAAACTGGATATGACACTCTCTTTAGCTAATGTCATTCTATTAGGTAACTTATCCCATATTTGATGGGATAGAAGTCTATCTTGATATATTTTGAATATTCGTCTTTTTGGAGATAACGACTGGTCTTGTACTTAGGTCTGATCTGGCCGGGCCAACCCGATGGGCTCGGCCCCCGATACTACCTTAGGCCCACGTGTCTTTGGAGCTGATTATTTCTCCAACAGTTTCCATTTTGTTTGTGAATGTTTATGAGATTTTTTTTTTCGTTCATTTGTTTTTTCGAATGTTCAGAATTATATATGATTGAAATATAATAGGTATCACACCAACATTAAAAAAAAATTCCAACTAATTTTCTATTTATATTTTGATAATCAAAATCGTGGTTTTCTTATTGCTATTTTTCTTCTTCATACTTATTTTCATTCTAAACTACACTTATGAGAACAAATATTTTAACATGTTTTAATTTATATGAATTAAACTAAAAATAAGGGTCTTATGTATTAATTCATTTTCTTTTAAATAAAATTGAACCGGTCTATTTAATCTCTCCCTCTCTCCTCTATTAATGATACAAATAGTCTCTCTCTCAATTAATGATATAAGTATGACTTTTTAGTATTTTTATATTTTTTTGTTGTAATCTAAATATAATCGGTCTATTTAATCTCTCTCTCTCAATTAATGATATAAGTACAACTCTTTGGTATTTTTATATTTTTGGTTGAAATTTAAATATGTTTCCATTTTGTTTGTGAATGTTTATGAGATTTTTTTTTTTTTTTGTTCATTTTTTTTTTCGAATGTTCAGAATTATATATGATTGAAATATAATAGGTATCACACCAACATTAAAAAAATTTCTACTAATTTTCTATTTAATATTTTGATAATCAAAATCGTGGTTTTCTTATTGCTATTTTTCTTCTTCATACTTATTTTCATTCTAAACTACACCTATGAGAACAAATATTTTAACATATTTTAATTTATATGAATTAAACTAAAAATAAGGGTCTTATGTATTAATTCATTTTCTTTTAAATAAAATTGAACCGGTCTATTTAATCTCTTCCTCTCTCTCTCTCTCTATTAATGATATAAATAGTCTCTCTCTTAATTAATGATATAAGTATGACTTTTTGGTATTTTTATATTTTTTGTTGTAATCTAAATTGTGAATGTTTATGAGATTTTTTTTTTCGTTCATTTGTTTTTTCGAATGTTCAGAATTATATATGATTGAAATATAATAGGTATCACACCAACATTAAAAAAAATTCCTACTAAGTTTCTATTTATATTTTGATAATCAAAATCGTGGTTTAATTTTCTTATTGCTATTTTTCTTCTTCATACTTATTTTCATTCTAAACTACACCTATGAGAACAAATATTTTAACATGTTTTAATTTATATGAATTAAACTAAAAATAAGGGTCTTATGTATTAATTCATTTTCTTTTAAATAAAATTGAACCGGTCTATTTAATCTCTCCCTCTCTCCTCTATTAATGATACAAATAGTCTCTCTCTCAATTAATGATATAAGTATGACTTTTTAGTATTTTTATATTTTTTGTTCTAATCTAAATATAACCGGTCTATTTAATCTCTCTCTCTCTCTCAATTAATGATATAAGTATGACTCTTTGGTATTTTTATATTTTTGGTTGAAATTTAAATATGTTTCCATTTTGTTTGTGAATGTTTATGAGATTTTTTTTTCGTTCATTTTTTTTTTTCGAATGTTCAGAATTATATATGATTGAAATATAATAGGTATCACACCAACATTAAAAAAATTCCTATTAATTTTCTATTTAATATTTTGATAATCAAAATCGTGGTTTTCTTATTGCTATTTTTCTTCTTCATACTTATTTTCATTCTATACTACACCTATGAGAACAAATATTTTAACATATTTTAATTTATATGAATTAAACTAAAAATAAGGGTCTTATGTATTAATTCATTTTCTTTTAAATAAAATTGAACCGGTCTATTTAATCTCTCCCTCTCTCTCTCTCTCTATTAATGATATAAATAGTCTCTCTCTTAATTAATGATATAAGTATGACTTTTTGGTATTTTTATATTTTTGGTTGTAATCTAAATATAACCGGTCTATTTAATTTCTCTCTCTATTAATGATACAAGTAGCTTCTCTCTCTCAATTAATGATATAAGTATGACTCTTTGGTATTTTTATATTTTTGGTTGAAATCTAAATATGTTTTGAAATATAATTGGTATCACACCAACATTAAAAAAAATTCCTACTAATTTTCTATTTTATATTTTGATAATCAAAATCGTGGTTTTCTTATTGCTATTTTTCTTCTTCATACTTATTTTCATTCTAAACTACACCTATGAGAACAAATATTTTAACATGTTTAGTAAAAATAAGGGTCTTATGTATTAATTCATTTAAATGTTTTATATATCATATAAATGGTGCATTTAGTATCACTAATTAACTATCTTATATTGAATAAAAAATGAATAGAAACGTCAATTTTTTTTGTCATTAAATCCTCACTAATTTCTACATCTTTCTCTTCATTTAAGTAAAATCTTTTACTCTAACACCGTTTCCCCTCCTATTGAATGTCCGTTACAAACTAAACCTCAAAGAGTCAAATGTCAATTTTTTTTTTCTTTGGGAAATGTCAAAAGTCACTCCAATTTCTCTCACTTTCTCAAATAAATATATGGAGAAGTAATAGTTTGTGGCTATGCAAAACTGCAATGTTGTTTACATTACCGGAGAGTGATGCTCAAAGCAAAGAGAACGAAGTTTTTGCTATTGTTGGAACCTTTTTGTTTGTAATATTGCTATAGCTTTTTTTTTTTTTTTTTTAATTTGCCTTTCAAGTTTGTCGGGGTTGTGTTCAATAGAATTGTAAATAATATGTTTGTATTTATTTTATGTGCTTCTGTTTTTCTGATTTGATTTTCTATCCTTATTTTTGCATTGATAATTTATATATATATATATATATATATATATATATATATATATATATATATATATATATATATATATATATATATTTTTTTGTTTTGAGTACGAGGTATGATGATTTTTTAATTTACGTTGTTCACTGATTTTTTTTCCCATGTATAATGCACATTGTTAACGTGCTTAATTGATAGACAATATTGATTTTCAAGGTTTCATATGAATCGGAAAAGTATATGGAAAATAAAACTCTAATTTATTCTTTATTTTTTATGTAATTAATATATTATTTTTCATTCATATTGCTTATTTTATCTTTTGTAAATTTTACACTAAATTCAAGAAAATGATGGTGAGAGAGAGTTTCCTATGGTTATTTTTTGTACGATGTATGATTTTTTAGCGTATTATGTTTATTGAGTAGTTTTTTATTACTTTGTGTAATACAAAAAAGGTAATACTATTATATGGACAGAAATTTCCTACAAACCGGTTTGTAGGAAATTTCTTACAATCCACATATAAGATTGACATGTGTCATTTGGCATGTGAGAAGCATATGTTATTTAAATAGCATGTACGAACATAGTATTAATAAAAAAACATGTGCTTCTCACATGTTTAAAGGATACGTGTCTTTTTTAATTGTAAGTCGTAGAAAATTTCCTATAAACCAGTTTATAAGAAATTTCTGTCTCTATTATATTATATTAGTGTTTTTCAATTTTCATTTTTTATCTATATTTTCTATGCTTCTCTTCTTCCATTTTATTATTATTATGAAACTAAATTATAAGGAAGAATCTCGTGCATAGCACGGGTTACAAGTAGTATTACTAATGAAGAAGTTTCAAAGAAGGGTAAAGAATTACATGCATATGTAGTGCCAGGAATGAAATGGATGAGCCATAAATTAATGTTAGTGTTAGTACGTAGGACACTTTAAATATTACAAGAGTAATGATTCATTACCACTTTTTTATACAACTTTTCACTACCTTATTTTATTTTTAAAACTCAAAAAGTAGTAAGGGTCATATAAGTAAGGTGGTGAAAAGTTGTATAAAAATATAACAATGTATCATTACTCATATTACAATTCTAACGTTTCGCTTTTTGGGATTTTTTTTTTTTTTTTTTTTTTGCTTTCTTTCTTTTTTAAAGCGAAAAAAAAAAAGGTATTGGGGGATGGTTAAGACTAAGTTAATTGGACCATAGTCTTGATCATAATCCTCCCAATCATACTATTGAGGACTCTGATAAGATCCAATGGATTATATCAAGAGAAATTAAAGAAATGAGGAAAAAAAAAAATATATATATGATCACTTTGAGGGATTAGGTCTTTAATATTTGCTTCAAACAAATGTAATTTTCCTTGAATGATTTTGCCATACGACATCTACAATTTCATATAGGAAAAAATCAAGCTAAATATAGAAAATTGAGTTTAACAATAAGAACATTGTAACTTGCAGAATTAATGAAAAACATTGTAATTTACATAAATTAATCACATGAAGAAAATGTACAATCTAAGCATAAGTACTAAGCAAAAGCATAGAGACTACACAAAAGGAGAAAGGTTGAAGAGCTGAAAATCCTATGAGAGTACTCAAACTCATTTTCTAACCTTTAAAAAAAGCGCCCCGGGGGGGGGGGTACCTATTTTTCAATTTTTGGTTTTCCAACTCTTTTTTTTTTGGGGGGGGGGGGGGGTTACCTATTTTTTCAATTTTTGGTTTTCTAACTCTTTTTTTTTTTTTTGGGATAAAGAGTAATAATGATCCACCCATATAACATTTTTTCTTATTTAATTAGAAGAAGAAAAAAAAACAACGTTTTCTTATTAGATGCTAATGTTAAGTCACACAAGAGTTATTTTATTGATTTTTTAATTCAAAAGAATCTCTTTCTGTGTTATCAATGTGTATCCAATGAATTTTTTATATATAAAGCATAATTTTTATTTTTTTCAGGACAATATAAGATGTAGGTCTTGTTTGGCAAATACAGGTACAGAACAGAGTAATGAGTTATTAATTTTGAAATTAGTAAAAAGTGATATGTTATATAAAATAAAAAAAAATTAATAAAAAAGTGAAAAAAAAATTATATTGCAGTGATTTTTTTTATTTGAATAGTAATAAAAAAATTATTAATTTGATATAAAAAGTAAAAAAAATAAAAATATTTTGATGTTGATTGTTATTAAAAAAAATATAGAAGAGTGAGAAAAGAAAAAAAGTTACATAAACAGTAGAACGCATTAATGTCTTCTATTCACGTTCTTGCCAAACAACCCGTAATTCAAGGACAACAGAATTAATTAAAAACGCACGCGACCGAAAAAGTTGTTGGACTTCTTAGAGTCAATAAATGGGGGACATGTCACATGTCACATTCATGACGTAGGGACGTGCAACAGTCTGTACCTCATGAATGTGAATGAACCTGTTTGATAGCCAATTGAAAATTTTTTAATTTTCTTTTACTTTCTTTTAAAAAAAAATTAAATATTTTTTTTTATATTTTTTACATCACATTAATAATCTTTTATTATTATTTAAATAAAAAAATTTACTACTAAACAAAATTTTTTTATTTTTTCATAAAATATTCACTAATTTTTTATCACATTAATCATTTTTACTATTATTTAAATAAATATTTCATTTATATCACGCTTTCTATGCATATTCACACGATTTATGAGGTTGATATCGCCCTTCCCCTTCCTCCTTCCCCACATGCGCTCTGACATAACAGGCTTTTTTCAAGGTGGAGCAGGCTTTTTTATGAAAAAAACAATTACTGGAAAAAAATCACATATCACCCGGTGTACGTCAAAATTAACATTATTTGCTCTGACAGGACAGGCTTTTTTATGAAAAGAAAATTACCGAAAAAAAAAATCACATATCAACCGGTGTACATTGAAAAATGGATCCGGCTTCTGTGCTGTACTTTAAAAGTACAGCACAGGTGCTGTAATTTGATGGATGGCTAGGATTGACTCAGGCTTTCACTAAAACAAACGATGACGTTTTAAACCAAGGAAAAAATGAAACCCAACTGGCCATTTCCTTGCTGTTTGACGCCGTTAAGGAGGGGTGGGTCTTCTGTTCTCTCACCTCACGTCTCTCCCCTGTTGTTCTTCTCTCTCACAATTTGCCTCTCCCTTTCTTGTCACTCTCTCTCTCTCTCTGTGTCAAATTTTCTTCCTATGCGATACTGGGATCTGCGGTTCACATCTCTCCCCCAGGAACAAAGCAAACAAAGCTATGCACAAATAGCAAAAAACAACAAACACACTAAACCATCAACTGCATAACAGAGCAGTAAACACAATCAAAATACTGCTATACACAAGAAAACACAGCAGGACAACAAACACATCAATCGAAAACCACACCAATTCAATACCCCTGTATTAGATTATGCAAGTTCCAATACTGCATCAGTCCTAAGTTGTTTTTCCACAATTCAAATCATAAAGATTTTCATTGCTTCTGTTTCATTATAATGTTGATGGGGACCATTTGAGATGGGGACCAATTGACTTAGGAGGAATTATTTCCTGCCTTATTTTCTGGATTCATAGTTTATTTCCTGCTTTATTAAAATAAGATACTTTAGGATATATATCTGATGGGGGACCAGCCAACTTATGAGGATGATTTTCTGCCTTAATTAATTTATTTCCTGCATTCATAGTTTATTTCCAGCCTAATTAAAATAAGGTACTTAGAATATATTTGATGTTTCCTTAATAGGATGTGATATTGGTTCCTATTTAAAGCCTTCTCTAGAACAGAGTCGGGCAGTCAATAAAATTATATTTTACAGCAGTATTCATTTGAGATGAGACTTCTCAAAACAATGGTGTGACTCCATTGTGGTTCTTTTTCTGCGTGAAATTATTGATTGTTAATCTCTCTAGTTGTCAATTGTCCTATTGGCTTGTGTCTATCAAAAGCAAAGTTCCAGTTCTATTCTCACTGTGGAGCCATGCTGCGTCAAATTTCTTCTGTATACATATACTAATCACTTTAAGAACAGCATTCCCAATCAGCCAAACCATAAAAACATAACCAAAACTCCAAAACCCCCCTTTCTTCCATTCATTGATTCTCTCTCCAATGAATAAAGCAAGAAAACAAATAAATCCTTTCTACAAACTAATTCTTCCACATAATACACTATTTCAAAAAGTAATATTTCTTTTGATTTTAGAAACAAGAAAAACTTCTAAAATGGTAATAAAAAAAACGAAAAAACAAAACTAACCTGTTGGATGACGTCTACAGAACCATGTTTAGATTCCAATTTTCCACAAAATACACTATCGGAAAAAGTAATCTTTTTCTTTTTTTTAAAAAAAAAATTTCAGAAACAAGAAAAACTTAAAAAATGGTAAAAAAAAAAAAACTAAACTAGGGGCATTCTGGACGATGTCTACAGGTTCTGATTCCAATCTTCCACACAAAACACTATTTAAAAAAGTAATCTTTTTTTATTTCAGAAACATGAAAAACTTCTACCAAAAAAAAAAAAAAAAAAAAACAAAAACCAAAACTAACCTGGCAGAGGCACCTTGGACGACGTCTATAGCAGGAAACAGAGCTTCTGATTCACATTCATGCAAGCTCGATTCCATATCTGCTTGTGTTCACAATAATGTTTAGAAATTCTCCACACAATATCTTCTGCTTGTACTTCTCTCTAACCTTTAATGTTTTGCTGGAATTTTGCTTTTCTTTGTGGTTAAGATTGAAGAGGAAGCCAGAACAGAGTATAAGCCAGTAGGAGCAGTAGGCCAGTGTATAAAATTCTCCTTCCCGCGTTGTTGAAAAGTGACGCTCCCGCTACCCTCCTTAACGGCGTCAAACAGCAAGGAAATGGCCAGTTGAGTTTCATTTTTTTTCTTGGTTTAAAACGTCATCGTTTGTTTTAGTGAAAGCCTGAGTCAATCCTAGCCATCCATCAAATTACAGCACCTGTGCTGTACTTTTAAAGTACAGCACAGAAGCCGGATCCTTGAAAAATAACATTACATGCTATGACAGGACAGGCTTTTTTATGAAAAAAAAAAAAATTACTGAAAAAAAAAAGTAATGATTCACTAACACCTAAATATACAACTTTTCACCACCTTGTCTATGTGGCAAGGTGGTCCCCTACTAACTTTATAGTTTTTTATTTTTAAAAAATAAAATAAAGTGGGAGACCACCTTGCCACATAGACAAGGTGGTGAAAAGTTGTATATTTAGGTGGTAAAGAATCATTTCTCAAAAAAAAAACCACATCTCAACCGGTGTCCTTGAAGAATAACATTACTTGCTCTGACAGGACAGGCTTTTTTTAAGATGGGACAGGCGCTTTTATGAAGAATAAAAAAATTCTTAAAAAAACCCACATATCAATCAGTGTACGTAAAGAATAACGGACCTGTTCGGTAAGTAATCGGGTAGAAAAATATTTGTGTATTATATAGTAAAAAGTGATTGATGTGATATAAAATTTGAGAATGTTTTATAGAAAAGTAAAAAAATTTATTTTGTAATAGATTTTTTTATTTGAATAATAATAAAAAATTATTGATGTGATATAAAAAGTGTAAAAAAGTTAGAATGTTTTTTATTTGATATTTTTGAAAGAAGTGAAAAGAAATAGAGGGAGAATGATAATTGTTTGCTAAACTAGCCCAACATTATTGAAAAAAAAAAAAAATTATCCTTTCAATTAAGATGGGATAGGCTTTTTTTTTTTTTTTTTTCTTTGTTTTTTTTTTTTTTTTCATTATATCCTTGGCATGAAGAAATATTGTACAGCGTAAACGGTCATACATATGGGTAAAATGAAAAAAAAAATAAAAAATCTTATTTTATTTATTTATTTTCATTTTATCCCAAACAAGAAAAAAGTCTGTCCCATCTTGAAAAATGAGCTGATTTTTTTCAAGCAACAAAAGCTTGTCGTGTTAGTGCATAGGTGAGGAAATGGGGGAAGGGGGAAGGAGAAGTGCGATATCAAACAGGGCCAAATTCAATATAGTATTAGAAGCTTAAAGTTTGATATAAATAAGATTGTGTTATAAAAGAGTTAAATCTGTTTGACATGTTTCTATATAAAACGGATTGTATTCAGATTAATCATTAATTTGTTGACGGATCAAGCAGAGACGATTACATATCTTAAATTTTTTCTTTAAAATTTAGTTTTTAAATAATATATCACAATTTCATGTAATTTAATATTTTAAAAAATATGTTACAATTTTATTAGATTGTAACATCATTTGAAAACAAAATTTAAAACAAAGAATTAAAAAATCTAGCATTTCTCTTTACTTTATTGTACTCATGTTGCTTGTTTGTATGGAAGAACGTACATGCAGGCAGGGCCTACTCCTGACGAAGGAGGTGAGGGGTTTTGCTGCATATGAATGTGCCATAGCGGTCGTATTCTCACATCAATTTTCTGAATGTCGTTGGAAGATTGGACATTAATGTTGAAAGGAATTCTCGAGTTAATAAAAGTGACAGAAGAATTACTGTTACTGATGGCTGCTATTCGAGGCACATGGGCTTGTTTGATAAAGAATTTTAAGGAATTTTAATAAAAAATATTAATGTTATAAAAATTTAAAATAGAATAATAAAAGTGAAAGTAAAAAAGAACAAATAACATGCAAAATGAATTATTAATAGTTTGATGGTAGATACTTTTGTTCACCACCACAAGTTACTACATTGTTTATCTTACGTTAAAGAAAAAAAGTTAAAAAATTTTATGATGATATATCCAATAAGATATATATAAAGGAAAATTAAAATAAGATATAATGTTTTTCAAAGAAATTTTACGTTTATGAAGAAGTTGTATTTCAAAGTTACATTATTGATCTTATAGAAATGATCGAGTATAACGTATAAGTGGATGGTCACGTGGCAAATTAGACTTTAATGATTAATATAATAAATATAATGTGGATTACCATGTTACTTTGTAAACATGATATATACCTATTATCCAAACTGTCACATATTAATTCACATTTTAATATCTAACTTGACAATAAAGTACCATGTACATCCTGATAACATGGTAAACTTGAAAACTCCCAATAAAACTTAATTCAAAAGAAAATATTTTTATGTGGTATCAGTGTACATGACACAATCCTAAGAATTTTGGATAACGAATAAAGTTTTTTCTTTTCAGTAAAATATAAGTAATCGTAGTCCTCAAGAAAAAAGAAATTATTAGGAGTACTCCTACGGCAGCCAAATAGTACTCGATCACTGTTTTAGAGTCTAATACATATATATATATATATCGTCCAACAATTGCCAACACAAAAGAGGGAAACGTTCATGCATGGACCAATTATTTTTTGATTGTTTGGTTGGATATATTCATTCTATGATGTTTCTATATGTACGTGTCAATTGTTATATATATATAGAGCACAAATCTCCCTGTATTGTTTATTTCTTAATTTTAGATGGGAGGCATTGTTTAAGGGTAGCATTTATTTTAGAGGTTGATGCTCCATTTGTTTCTGCATAAAATGTTTTCTGCATATTTCAATGTTTAGTGGGGCGAAAATAATGGACAACGAAAATTATTTATAGTTTTATTGTAAAAGC
This sequence comes from Alnus rubra, assembly GCA_028654335.1. Classification (NCBI taxonomy): domain Eukaryota; kingdom Viridiplantae; phylum Streptophyta; class Magnoliopsida; order Fagales; family Betulaceae; genus Alnus; species Alnus rubra. Next base: position 320,791 of record JAJPGS010000244.1, read on the forward strand.
CTCTTTAATTTTTGGAAAACGATTTACGATTTTGAAAACCGTAAATCCTTTTTTGGATTTAAACTCTTCATTCTTGCACGTACGTTTGTGGGTATCTACCACCGCCGAACATTGGAGTTTGTTGGTAGCCCGACTCTACCGCGAAAGATCCCATAATTTGCGTATCCGATTGCCGGAATTCGGTTTGTGTCGGAATCTGGTATGCTGGAATCCGGTCAAACTATGCCTGATTTCAGTAAAATTGGCCAGAATCGAGCCAAACTGGCCAGATTCCGGCAACGGCGGGCGGATATCGTTTTACGCTATTAGAAATTTTTTCGTATGAGCCTAACAAAAAAAAATATATTTTCAAGAAAATTATTTTTTCTAAAAAGTGATTTTACGATGAAAAACATTTTACGTCAAAACAAATGGAGCATGAATAAACATATTTTATTCCTTTTTCTTTTCTGCAATTTTTATTTTACTAGGAAATTGAGAAAATGATTTTTGCACAATCCACTTTTACACAATTCTTACCCAACGCAAGATACATTGATAGAACCCATGGATGGTGTGACATACTTTTCTTTAATCCAGGACGTCTATATAATATTCCATTATTTTCATATCCTAAAAAGAATTCTGATATGCATGCAGAGATGGACTTTGAATACTTCCATATGCATGCATGCATGTTCAGGTCTACTTTCAGGGCAGAATCCCATGGAGACCTATAAAGATCAATCAATATATGTTCCTATATTTTTCTCTCATCATATATATAATAGCTGATAGCCTGATATTTTCAAGAGAATTGGCTAAAATTGTGACTATGTGTTTTTTTAAATATGATATATAAAAAATAAATCAAAATATATTAGGAATTTAAATCAAATAGAATATCTTTGGTCAAGTGTTATATTAATGTCCAAATTATTGTAATACATGATCGAAGAACGTTTACATTGAGAAACGTACATTTTCTCATAACTGCAGTTCATATATAACATTTCTCATCATTACATATTTTACATGAGAAATGTTATATGCATAGTTAACAGCCATCGGCGCAGTCTTTGGGCAGCCAACGACATAAATCACTCATTTCGGGTTAAATCCCACCCACCACCTTTTTCTTTCATTTTTGTGGGGTCTATTTTTTTAAAAAATTATTTGATGGCCATATTTGACATTATCTAGCAATTTCAAACCACTTACGTATCATACTCTATTTTAACTATTCACTTTCATTATTTCATTTAAATATGAGAAATATTTGGTTTTCATCTTTTATCGAATTCTTTGTACATCCATTTCTATAGAAGAAATTGGCAAATTCACCATTAAATATCAATGATGGATTTACAAAAGTAATAGATAAAAGATGGGCAAGAGATTGATCAATGTGTACCGTACATCTCTCTTTAAGTATTCATTTTTTTTCAAACCACCTACATTCTAAAGTCATTTATGTCTTCTGAAAAGTCAATTTCTTCTTTTTATAATTATTTCACGTTTGGTGAGCATTGGAGCAGCTTACCAAATTTTTTTGTTAAAGTAATTAGCTGAATATAGCTACATTTTTCATCAAAATTTGCACTTTAATTAGCCAAAATAATATCTGGTTAGCTGAGTGTGAATGATATATCTTAGGAGCCCTACATGCTACCGTAGAAAGGCACGTACCTACCTCAATGGTTTGGGGTTCCTTGGCAATCCAAAAAAATTTTAATATCCTTATAAAAGTATTTCAGTAATAACTTTTTCACTTTCTAGATGGAAAATGAGTTTTAAGCAAATCATTTAGTAGTTTATATTGAGAAATAAAATGCTAAAAATTTTACTACAAAGATGAAATATAATAGATAAATTTTATTCCATAAAAGACTCTTGTCAAGCATAATTTGAATGAGATGCCAAGTTTTTTTTTTTTAGAATTTTTTGAATTTTTTCTTGTACATGTCTATTGCAAACTAGAAAACTTTTGTATTTGAAATGAAAATTCTTTTTTAAAGATGATTTTATGGACATATAACTTTTATATACAATTATAACTTATAACTTAGTATGAAATTAGATTTAATATTTACCTATTTTTATTTTATATAAGCCTGCACACACATAGGTGGACTATCATACATATATTTGTGTAAAACTTTGATGGGAGGAGATAACAATAATATATAGGTTTAGATCGACCCATGCACACAAAATAGCTCAACTTGATAGCAGCCAAATAGGACTTGCAATGTCTTAAATAGACAAAAAATAGTCAAATCTAAGTGTGTGTGTGTGTGTTTTTTTTTTACTTAATTAGTAGTGTCGGATATATACTAATCAACGATGGGACATACTGAAGTTTCAGATTTCTCATAATCATGCCATTTTTTTTTAAAAAAAAGGTACCGCCCATTGAAGAGAATAATCACTTTAAAGAAGAGCTGGGTGAATTAGTTTGAAGACGTTGAGAGGAGATGTGCGGCAGAGTTTTGAATTGTAAGTGGTTAGGAAGAAGGACGATGAAGACTATAAAGGGTTTGGGAGGAAGAAAGATGAAGGAATAGGCCTTGAGAAGATGAATGACATGCGTGATTGTTGGCGTGCGTGATTGTTGATGATAATGCAAAGTAAAAGCTTATTGAAAGGTGAGGATTAAAGATGTGAATTTAACGGCTAAGGAGTTGTACGGGAAGGGGCGTCCGACTTGGAAATCAACCAAAATTCCATTGGAATCCTGTTGCCCATTATGCTAACGCCATGTAGCCTATCTTATCCCCACTTTATCACCAACTACAACACAACCAACTATCCTCTACTCAATCACGCATCTTCTTAATACGTAGACTTGTAAACAACATTTTCCAATACGTAGACTCGTCTTCCCAAGTTCCCAACGTCTCTCTTGAGACTTTTTTCTGAAAAGACCAGCCAGCTATCTGATAACGACAACCTTCCTCTTATATATATATATATATATATATATATATGATACATTGCCACTTCAAAATTCAATTCCTAAAGTTCAAAATTCAATTCCTAAACACCTTTACTCATGTGTCAACTTTTACATTTACCCTTTTTTTTTTTTTTTTTAAAGAAAAATAACCCTAAAACTAGATAGGGAACCACATTGCTACATGGGCAATATCATATATATATATAGATAAAGGTAGTTAGCTATTATAATTACTAACCGCCTTTCTTAAAACTGCCAAAACGCTTTAAAAGACGGTTAGCGGGCGGTTAATAACCGCTCGCTCTTTCAGCCCTGATGTTATGGCATTCTACAACTTCATATAGGGAAAAATCAAGCTAAATATAGGAAATTGAGTTTAATAATGAAAACATCATAACTTGCAGAATAAATGAAAAACATTGTAATTTGCATAAATTAATCACGGGAAGAAAATGTAGCGTACAAGCTAAGCATGGGAACTAAGCAAAAGCATAGCGACTAAGCAAAAGCATAGCGACTAAGCAAAGAAAAAGGTTCAAGAATTAAAAATCCTATTAGACTCAAACTCATTTATGAACTTTTATTTGTATTTCTGCATCGTTTTTATTTTTTTTGGATTTAGGTATGTTGTTGGGAAGTCATCCTTTTTCGATTTTTGGTTCCTAACTCTCTTTTCTTTTTGAATCAAAAGTCGGAAGTATCTTCCATGCATGTAATCATTTTTTCCTATTTAATTAGGAAAAAAACAAATCGTTTACCTATCAGATGTTAATGTTAAGTCACACAAGAGTTATTTTATTGATTTTTAATTCAAAAGTACCTCTCTCTGTGTTATCAATGTGACACAAAGTATCATTGTATCCTAAGAAATTTTTTTAAAAATAATTTTATTTTTTTCCGGTACAATAAGAAAAGACTAATCGTAATCCAAGAAAAACAAAATTAATAAGAGCCGTACGCCACCCAAAAAGTAGTTGGACTTCTTACGGTCAATAAATGGGACATGTCCAGGGCGGAGTCAGCCCCCCAAAGTTGGGGTCAAATTGAAAAAAAAAATTTAGAGAGGTCAAAATTAAAAAAAATAATAAAATTTGGGGCAAAATTTTAATTTTTTTAAATTTTTTTTCTTTTTTGGGAGAGAACCTTGAGGCTTGGGCCCCCAAGCCCCAAGTGGCTCCGCCCCTGGACATGTCAATAAATGGTACATGTCACATGTCAGGACATTCATGAGGTAGGGGCTGTTGCCATGTCACATGCATGAGGCAGGGAGTACTATTGCATGTCCCTACCTCATAAATGTGATGCTTTCCTTTAATGAATAATTCAGCAATGATAATTTTTTATATAATCTGAAAATTTAATACAGAATTAAAGGGTTGATGTTTGACATAAGAGCAGTGCTACGCTGTTCATCCGGAAACTTTGCTTCAGCCAAGTATTACCCTTGACATAAACGGATTTGCGTCAAAAAAGGATCGACTTGCTTGACCTTAATAAAATTATCTATATTTTTTTATATAATAAATATATGTTCAAAAAAGTCGTACTTGAGTCAAAACGAGTCAAACAAATTATTTTTAGTTAAGTCAAACAAATTAAACATGTTATTTGTTTACTTATTGTACATCTTTTATAAATTATAAATTATAAATTTTTTTCTTGTTATAAATCTTTTATAAAGCATTTTTCTTTACTTATTGTACTCATGTTGCTTGTTTGCATGGAAGCACATGCAGGCAGGGCCTACTCGTGACGAAGGAGGTGAGGGGTTTTGCTGCTTATGATGAATGTTTGTCATAAAAGCGGTCGTATTCTCACATCAATTTTCTGAATGTCGTTGAAAGATTGGACATTAATGTAAAAGTGACAGAAGAAACACTGTTGCTAATGGTCACTATTCGAGTCATATGGGCTTGTTGGATAAAGAATTTTAAGGAATATTTTTTATTAAATAGTAATAAAAAATATTAATGTTATAGAAATTTAAAATAGAATAATAAAAGTGAAAGTAAGAAAGAACAAATGACAAAATAATTTACTGGATGTTCGATGTTCGACACTTTTGTTCACTACTACGAGTTGATCATAAGGATTACATTGTTTATCTTATGTTAAAGAAAAAAAATCAAAATTTTTATGATGATATATATGGCCTTTAGCTATTATAACGAGATAAAATGTGTTGTAGATGCATATTAGATGAATGTATATACATATAAAGGAAAATTAAAATAAGATATAATGTTTTTCAAAGAAATTCTACGTTTATGAAGAAATTGTATTTCAAAGTTTACATTATTGATCTTATAAAAATGAGTATAACGTATATGTAGATGGTCACGCGGCAAATTAGACTTTAATGATTGGTATAATAAATGTAATGTGAATTACCACATTACTCTGTAAACATGATACCTATCATCCAAACTGTCACATATTAATTCACATTTTAATATCTGACTTGACAATTAAGTACCATGTACATCATGATAACGAGGTAAACTTGAAAACTCCCAACAAAACTTAATTCAAAAGAAAATAATTTTATGTGGTATACGTGTACGTGACACAATCCTAAGAATTTTGGATAACGAATAAAGTTTTTTCTTTTCAGTAAAATATAAGTAATCGTAATTCGTAGCCCTCAAGAAAAAAGAAATTATTAGGAGTACTCCTACGGCAGCCAAATAGTGCTCACTGTTTAAGAGTCTAATATATATACACTAATCAACAAATGTGACATATATATATATATAGTTAAAGAAATAAATTTATCTCTTCTTATTAGCTTAAGCTTTTGAGATAAATGGTAATTTAACATGATATAAGAGTCAAATGTCATGAGTTCGAACCTTGACTCAGTCATTTACCTTCTATTTCAATTAAATATTTCACATATTGGACCTCACTTATTAAAAATGAAGTTTAAATTAACACATGAAGAAAAGTGTTAAAGCATATAATTAAATGATTAAATTAATTTATCTTTTTTTATTAATTTAAATTTTTGAGACAAGTGATGTACCGAAACAACCATCCATAAATGTGAAGGGTCCGTTACAATATCAAATGAATAATTCAGTACCACTATATATATACAATACAGTTCATACTTAATTTCTATGAAGCTTTGCAAGCGATCTCGTGTCAGTAGAGGAGGGATGATGGCAAGTCTTTCTCCTTATATTTGCTTTATGGTACTCATCAGCTTGCTTATGCGCGTGGAAGGACAAGCAGGCCTTCTAGTCCATGACGAAGGTGAGGGTTTTGTATCTTCTTTTTATCTATATATACACAGTATCAGGATTTCAAAGAATTTTCAAGGTATCCTACTGAGTAGAGTTCTTCAATTCAATCATTGTTATCACTTTGTAATTTACTTTGTTAAAAAAATCCAGATCCATATATATGTACATTATACATACAAAACTTTTTGTCCATATATTAAGACCCCATCCACAGCTAGAGTGAATGCGAGAAGAAAGTTAAATGCCATAGACGAAAAATGAGAAATTCAAACTTAAAAAATCATTTTATGCAGTTTAAAAGAAGTTTTTCTTGCTAACCCAAAATATTTTCAGTTGGGTCAAAATTTTCAATCATACCGAGAACCAAAAAAAATAAAAAATTTCAAAAATGAAGGCGGTCCGAGTATGACATGCATGTAGCGTCTTGCAACACGGTGAACACGTACATCTTTGCTCGTCCTCAAGAACAATCTCGAATTTCTTTCTTTATGTATAAAATAATCACATGTGAGTTGCGGCCAGAATAAGCCTAAAGATGTGATATTTGAGAGTACGGCTGTAATTATAGAAACTTATAATAAAATAAAGAGATGAAAAAAAGAAATAAAATACAGAGATTAAGGTGGTTCAGCCTAGGGTCTACAACCACACATTAAAACCTTGCTCTATTTGTAAAGCTTTACATGTGATTTGAATAATTTCAAATACAAACAAATCATTTAGATTAAGGTTAACAAATCCATTAATCTACTATAATCAAATCATCTAAATCCTTTGATTTATGGTATACAAATCAACAGTTATCTCAAAGGATTTATATCTTTTAACATGTCCAGTAAGATTGAATGATCCGTTAACGATCATTGATCTTGAACATCAAATGACCGAATAATGGCTACTATGGCCTGAATAGGAACGTCTGTTGCTATGACCGGAACTTTGACTTCGACAATTTTGGCCAGTATCGATTACTTTGACCAAAATTTTGACATCGCAACTTTGGCCGGAATAGGTTCAATTATGGGTATGAAATGGCCTACATGGCCACACAAATGCCTCTTTAGGGTTATTTATTTATTTATTTATTGACCGATTTTTCTTTGGTCTCTTCTTCTTCTTCTTCTTTTTATTTTTTATTTTTTTTTCATCACTCCTTGAAACACAATTCTTTCAATCTATTACAGATTGTGAATAGCATAACAAAGCCTATTGAAAAGGACTCTTTCCTCGTGCTGATTTTTTTCTTTTTTCTTTTTTTCCCTTTCCGATTAAATACAAGTACGCAAAATTTATGGTGAGAAGATCTGCAAAAGTATTGACTATCAAGAACTAGAATATATATATATATATATATATATAAAATAAAATAAAAATAAAATAGACTCTCATATCTCATTTTGTATTCTGATACCATGTGAAAATCAGAGACAAAATAATAAAAGAATAAAGGGAAGTAAATAAAATTAAAAAAATTGAAATCCACTAGATTGCGTTAGCCTATAGCTTTGATACTATATAGAAACTGATAATAAAATAAAGAGATAAAGGAAAGAGATAAAACATAGAGATTAAGGTGATTTGGCTTATGCACGTTAAAGCTTTATAGACTACATCTTTCCTTCATATTTGATCTGAGTACAATACTCTATTTATAGAGCTTTACATGTGATTTGAATAATTTCAAATACAAATATATTCCTTAAACTAGGGTTAATAAATCCTTTAATCTACGGTGATCAAATCATTTAAATTCATTGATTTATGATATATAAATCAATAGGTATCTCAAAGGATTTCTATCCTTTAACAGTAATTGAGCGGATTTAATCCGAATATTAACTGTTCGAGCTCCGATAAAAAAGAAAATTAAAAATTAAAAATTTATGGTGATCGTAAGTAAGAAAAGAGGAGAAATAAATATGTAACTTTAACTTTATTAGATGTAATTTAGATCTAATATAAATGCCACTGATTAACTGACAGAACTGTTTATACTTTATCCCCTCTTAGCAATATCTAGTCCTAAAGTACTTTAATTAGTTAATAATTGCTGATAATATCAACTATTAACTGGAGAAGTTTTAATTTACTTTGTTGAATCTTGCGAGATTCACCAAAACATTGATCAAGAGAGACTTTTTCAAGATCACTTTGAGAAAAACAAAAATACTTCTAAAACCCAGCTTGGTTGTTTGATGGTAGTTTAAAAGAAATTATAAAAGGTAGTTCGATCATGAAAACTATTCATTTAATTATATCTTACATTAACAAAAAAAGTTTAAAACTTTCAACTTTCTTCTAATTTTCTTTTCTTTTCTTTTTTTCTAGATTTTTTTTTCTTTGTTTTTGGTGCAGGAGTATTACCATGCAATAAAAAAGAAAAAAAAAAGAAAAAAAAAAGAAAAAAAGAAAGTGTAAAGCGAGGGAAAATTTTCTTAATAAGCTTGATGTACGTGTGCAGTTGAAGCCCTCCGAGAAATAGCTGGACAATTAGGGAAAAAGGACTGGAATTTCCGCGTAGACCCATGCAGTAACGACTCAAGCTGGGCGACACCACAATCGGACTTGAGGCCATTGTACAAGAATACTGTCGAGTGCAATTGCTCCTACCCAGGAGGTGTATGTCACATACAAAGCATGTAAGCTCCCTTCGACTAATGCTCCGTCTGTTTCGACGTAAAATGATTTCTGTCGTAAAATGATTTTGACGAAATCATTTTCAGAAAAAAATGATTTTCTTGAAAATATTTTTCGGTGTTTGGTTCGCACGAAAAAATTACGAAATGCAAAAATAAGAGTTTGGTAATTGTTGCCGGAATCCGGCAACGTCCGGTCGCCTTTGCCGGATTCAGGCCGGAATCTTCCGGATCCGGCCAGATCCGGGTGGATCTCGGCCGTTTTGGCCAGATCCGGCCGGATCCGTCCAGATCCCGCCGGATCCCGGCCGTTTTGGCCAGATCCGGCCGGATCAATAGCCGGATCTGGCCGTTTTGGCCAGATCCGACCTGCTTGGCCGGAATCCGGCGATATCCCGACCGGAATTTGGTCTGCCGGTGCCGGATTTCGGTAACGGCAGAATTCCGGTGGCCTGATTTCGGTGCCGGTAGGTTTCCGGCGACTGGATGTTGTCGGACTCCGGCGCCGACTGGATCCCGATGACCAACAATTGCTAAATTTTAACGATCGGATATCAAACATGCGTGTAAGGACGAAGAGCTTAATTTCGGAAAACGATTTACGATTTTAAAAATCGTAAATCGTTTTCCGAAAATTAAAGAAGCTTTTACGGTCAAACCGAAAATGATTTTCGTTTACTGTTATTTTTGCCCCAACCAAACACCGAAAAATGTCGAAATCATTTTTCAGAAATCATTTTACGCTGAAACAAACGGAGCATAAATCCTATATATGTGCAGTATTTGTCTTGATATAGGACGATATATATAAATTGTCAATTTGTATGCTATTATTTCTTGATATTTTATTTATATTTTGGAACTTTTTACATGAGTTCATACTTCATATGGTTCGACCCCATAACCAATATATACATGTGGTTTCTAAATAAGCTTATAAATCTTAATGGTATGCTGAAGAAGAAGAAGAAAAAAAAAATCCCCCTGTACAAATTTTGGACATTTTCTCACTATCTTTATGGAAAAAAATTATAGAAAACAACTTGATTCGGGATGACCGAATCACCCCATAAGTCCTTGAAAATGGTTGGTCTTCACCTCTAACTATAAATATGGAGGTGGTCAATAGGGGTGTAATTTCGGATAAGTTATAATCAGCGAGAAAACCGTAACCAGGCATCAATCGATTCTGGGTAACCGAGAAATCGATTTGGTACTAGGTTATTTATAATCAGGTAACCGGGCACGTGGAGCCGAAACATGTTATTTATTTCTTAGAAACTCAATTATAACCGAATAACCGGCTCCAGGTATATATATATATACAACTCACTTTCAGTCTTTTCTTTTCAATTTTTACTCATTTTTCTTTTAGTTTCCAGACCCTTCTTCAGCTCTTCCTTCTCCGAATCATCCAACCATCCAAGTGCGCCCTCGCCACGCGCTGCCTTCCAGACCCAACTCAGCCTCCTCCTCCTCAATCCCATATTTACTAACCAACCCATAGTCCTCACCCGAGTCACTCCTTATCAGGTCACTCTCAATCTTCCGCCGTTTCTTCAACTCCTCGAAGAAAAATGGGTCCTGTGAAAATCCTTTGCTCTTTCTTGCTCCTCCATTTGGAGCCGACATTTTCTTCTTCATGTTCTCAAACTCTAGGCAGATCAACTTCATCTCCAATCTCTTCAGTCTTCACTGGTTCCGCAAGTTCTCTACAATAATCTCTCTCTCGGTATCTTAGTACTAGTAGAAGAAGAAGAAGAATCAGAGAAATTAGGGTTTTGAAGGGAAATGACATTGGTTGGGCGCATTAGATAGGGCCTGCCTCACCTCACCAAAGCTCTCCACTCTGATCCCCTCTTTGCCCACATATTCTTTTAGTTTGTTATATATATATATATATTTTAGAATGTTCATAATTATAAGGGTTTTATTTATATTAAAATGTAATATGTATTACATCAATAATATTAGAAATTCATACTAATTTTTTTTTTCTTTGTACTTCTTTTCATTTTAAACTATTGATATGTGAACAAAATTTTTAACATGTTTTAATTTATATGATTAAAATAAAATTAAAGGTCTTATTTTTTTAATATATTTAAATGTTTAATGTTTTTTTTTTTTTTTGGTATGATTCACTCAAAAAAAAATTTAAGTTTTTTTTTTTTTTTTTTTTCTTTTCTGTTTTTGAAAGCAAAATAAGCAAAAAAATTTAGTTGATTAAACATTGAACATGATGCGAGAGGATCTATGTCATTGCATGAAATGTTGAGTGAAAATTTTTGTTTTATTTTGTAGGATTTAGATTTTGGCTTAAGTGCTGTAAAAAAAAATTACATCACCATATATTGACCATTGAAAAAACTATAGCACTTATGCTATAATATTTGGAATTTAGATTTTCTTTTTGCTATTTTTATTATATATTTTTTTTTATACTTCTTTTGGTTATAAACTACACATATGTGAACAAATATTTTAAAAAGTTTTACTTGTTTTGGGTGTGATAATTTTTTTCTTTACAAGCATTTTTTAACTTAAAATAAAAAGCACAATAAAAATGTGTTTACATTTTGAAATTAAATTATAATGAATATAGAATCCCGCCCTTAGTGCGAGTTGTGAACTAGTTATTAATAACAAAAATCACCAGACAATCAAAAGTACCAACGTTACAACCAGCAGCAGAACTGCAAAAAAACCAAACCAAACGATAGAATCAGCTAAGTTCCAGAGCTGACATTCTCCCTTTGTCTTTTTGAACTTTTCTTTACCAGAGATTTGGGTTCTAATTTCCCAAAAAATCAATTTGAGAATCTGCTCCTCAGATTTTGGATGACCATGAAACCGGATTTCATTCCTAGCTTGCCATGTTCTATACACAACAGAGCCGAAAACAAGCCTGCAGAGAACCCAAACACGATTTTCTTCTTCCAATTTCTGCAACCTCATACCGCATATCCTGCCAAACATGAGAACAGGCCAAACCGGGACACCTTTACATACATGAGTGCCAAATACAAGAACTAAAACTACACTCAAAAAGAGATGATCCCGACTTTCAACGCCATGCCTACAGAAACCAGAGTGTCCGGCTATCTTCTTTCCTTTCTCACTCTTATTTTCCTGTCTCTCCGTCAATCTCTCTCTTCGTCTCTCACTTTGTGGTGGTGAAGGTCGTTGGCCGTAGCTAGTTGCCCATGGCGTGAGAGCGAGCTGACAGTTTTTACCAGTGGTGCACCACTCGGGCGAACCTATCGGAATTCGGCAAGTAAGACCCAACTTAGAATTCTGGTTTCTTGGAGGTTTGCTACAATCGCTGCCACACCAATATGGAAACCCAGATCCATCACCAATACCCTAAAATGAACTAATAAGGGAATTGGATGGATGTTGGGTATTGGGATTGTGGGTTTGTGCTTTGGGAGGTTGGACAGTGAGTGGGCGGGCAGTGACTGGTTTTTGGGGGTGGCTGATTGGAGATGGACAATGTCAGCAAAGAACCTACTTGTCATACTAGTTTTTTGTTAGCGATATTTCGGTACAATTGCTTTGAATTGGAGTGTGAAACGAGCAAACTGATAATTTGACAAGTACATTATAAATAAAGTGATATTTTGAGGTGAAATAGTATAGTTTTTTCAAGGTTTTTTTAATTGATGCAAATGGTATAGGTGTTTGGTCTACTGGTGAGTTGCAAGAACTATGAAGTAGATGCAGTGGTATTGAATTATATAGCTTGAAAGAACATAAACAACAAATAGAGACAATTCCCTGATTATGCTTAACCACTGACCTTTTGGAACAATGTGTGTATAAAAGTTCAGAAGCAGTACTCTTTTTAAGTTGCCAATCTTCACACTCTTTGATGTTCTATGTATGTTGCACGAAGCAGGTAAAACATAGAAAGAGAAGCTCTGAAATGCCAGTAACTTATGTGAACTTGTTGGTTATCAGTAAGTTAAAACGGGGAGAATTTTACATGACTGTGGACGCGTGTCTACAGTAACCAGCAGTGTAGACACGCGTCAAAATGATACAATTCTTGTAGTGCTACTGTATGTTGGAGAATGAAGAATCATGTTGAATAAATGAATGAATGTAATTGGAATAGGAAACCTTTAGATGAATGGGTCACAACATAAATGTATGTCGAACATACTGACACATCTGTTGCGAAGTTAGAGCTGTGAAGGGGGCAGTAGCTGTTACCAAACATTTGATTATCTACAGTGATAATCAAGGAATGCGTAAGTATTGAAAGGAATTACAATTTTAGTTAAAGCACCATGATGTGGGTCAAGGCAGTGAGAAATATGTTGACCTGTGATATACTGATTATGACACAGGTGAGAAAGGAATGATGTAATCGATACCAAGATGGAAGGCTTTCGTTATAGTATATAGTGGCATTACGAAGTTTCTTAGACTAGATTGCTAGACCCTTTTAATATTCTAGTCTATGCTCTGTCACCCTTGCTCCAAGTTCTTACTTTCAAAAGTTGTACATTTGATTGGATAATGGTTTACTTGTAAATATCCTTTTCATACAGATTTCTTAAAGGGCAGGATCTTGCTGGAATACTTCCACCAGCTCTGGTGAAACTACGGCACCTGAAGACAATGTAAGAAAAATAGCCATTATTTGTTTTCCTTTTTAGCACCTAAAAATTGATTTATGCTTCTAATTGCACAATTTCCTCATATGATGGTAGTGACCTCTTTCGCAACTACCTCAGTGGTAATATACCTCCTAAATGGGCTTCTATGCAGTTGGAATTAATGTATGTAAGTGGCTTCACAGTTCATGTCCAAGGTTATCCATAAATGCTCATTCTCATTGAATGAGATGAACTCACTGCAGGTCCGTCGGAGTGAACAACTTATCAGGACCAATTCCAAGCTACTTGGGAAACATGACTGCTCTTCATTATTTGTATGCTCTTCTTGCATCTTTCCTTCTTTCTCACCTATTATTTACACAATAAAAGTTTTGTTTGGTCTAGCCCTTCTTTAATTTTTTAGGGCATTATATGCTCAGGAATTTGGAGAACAATCTGTTTTCCGGACCTGTTCCGCCTGAGCTTGGAAATTTGGTTAACTTGGAGAACCTGTCAGTATTTCTTTCCCCTTTTTTATTTGAATCTTCATATCACATTTGATTAGTCATTTCTAAATTCTCAATGATTTGCTTAATTAATTTACGCTTGAACTGGTTTGAACTCCTTTCGGTGATCGACTACAGCGTTCTTGGTGCCAACAATCTAACAGGAGAGCTGCCCTTGGCTCTCAGCCGCCTAAAAAACTTAAGAGAATTGTAAGTGTTTGTGACCTTTTACACTGCTCCACTTATGATGACTTTAGATTTCACCTAGAAAAATCATCAAGTTTTATGTCATTAATTTCTTTCATTTTCGGCCACTTGCAGTAAGATTTGTAGCAACAACTTCACAGGAAATATACCAGATTTTTTCCAAAGCTGGAAGCAACTTAAGGAATTGTAAGTGTGCTTTCCTGTTATGCATTCTAAATCTCCTTGATGTAAAGGTTTTAGGATATATTGTCATTGACAGAGAGATCCAAGGTAGCGGTCTCAAAGGGCCAATCCCTTCTAGCATTTCCGTCTTGAAAACTCTAACTGACCTGTGAGTTAAGATTTTAAAGTTAATATTTCTTGAGTTACATTATGGCGTTAAAAGCTTATTGGCTTCCTTAATTATGCAATTCTATGCAGAAGGATCAGTGACTTGCAAGGAGAAGGTTCAGATTTTCCGCCCTTAATGAACTTGACAAATCTAACGGATTTGTGAGTCATTCTTGTGGTTGTAAAATGCTATGTAATTAGATAAGTGACATGCACTTTTCAGGAATTTTGATTATACAAACTCGGTTTAATTGCAGGACATTGCGCAGCTGTAACATCTCTGGAGAAATCCCTTTATATATAGCAAATATGACACATCTTCAAAAATTGTAAATTTCTTTTTCCTCATGGAAACATATCCTTTTGATTATCGCTATTATGAGAATATTATATTACATTGTCATCACATTCATACATATATTGAGAAATATGGGGTTTCCATCTCTTCTTTTTTTTTTTTTTAATTTTTTTTTTTAAAATTTAAAATTTTTATTTATTTCTTTTGTTGGGTGATGTATACATTTAGCTATCAACATTTTAAAATTAAGGAGAAAATGTAGAAATATATAATAAAATATATAAAATGTAAGAGAGAGTGGAAGCAAAGAGAGAAAGAAAGAAAACAATTAAGAATTAGGGCTGCATCTTGTTATATTGAACTCTATTGATTTGTATCATAATGTGTGGCATTTATTGAGGAATTTAGGTATGGCGAACAAGGAAAGGTACGGTAGACCAAATTAGGCAGAGAATTGATGATAGACCTAGAAAGAAACTAAATCATAGCTAATCATTGAAATTATTCTAACATTCCCCCTCAAACTCAAGGTGGAAGCTTAAGTTTGGAAAGAGAAGAGAATTGATTTTTTTTTTTTTGCTAAACGGGATCTGGTGTGGTAAGCATCAAAATCTGTGCATGAGCTCTGCCTTTAGAACCGTTGATGAAGTTGACAATGATCCTGTGTGGTAGGAGAGCAAAGCTTGATGTGAGCTCAAATAGGCTAGGATCTAGTGGTTTGCAAAGGAAATTCAGATCGTGTGCTGCCTGGAGGAGTGATGCAGGACATGCGGTCCCCACTAAAAAATAAATAGTTTTTATTTATTTATTTTGTAATCTTTTCTTTTTTAGGATAAGGTTTATTATTGCTACTAGGAATATGTTTACTATTACTACTAGGATTAGGTTTACTATTGCTACTAGGAATAGGTTTACTATTGCTACTAGGACTAGGTTTACTTTCTCTTCTATAAATAGGCTTGCTTATTATATATAACTTAATCAATTGAAATATTATAAAATCATAGAATTCTCTCTCAAATACTCTGTGGAGTTTTATTTCTCTTTTAGCCCTGGGCTTGTTTTTATCTTTTTTGGGTAGAAGACGAAGATGCTTCTCCTTGCAGAATCTAAGATGCAGCTCTTTGATTAGTTACCTTAGTCTTTTGCTACTTCAGCTGGTATCAGAGTAGACTTTATCCTGATCATGGATAATCAGTGCAACGGTGACGATCCCTTTAACGACACCACTCGTGACAAGGAGGTTCTTTCGAGAGCTGAATTTCAAGAGTTCCAGCAGAAGACGCAGTAGGAGTTACACTAGTTGTGAGAGATGATGGAGCGCATGCACATGGGTCCTATTCGTAATCATAGGGGCAATCTTGCCCATAACGAAGATGGGATTTGAGTGAGGCCTATTCCTCACCAACGACCTGCACCTATAAACCGACCACTGGCCTATGACGATCTTAGTGACGATGAAGACTTTGCTAAAGTAGTGCTCGAACAAGACGTTGGGGTAGATAGAAGGGATGGATTAGGGGCACCAGTCGTGGCGGCGCAGGATTTAAAGGCTATGAGCGCGGTGGCGCTGGCCATATGGGGAATGTCTATGAAGGTACTGGCTACTGGGATGCTTATGGAGAGCAACTAGACGTCAGGATCATAGTAAGGAGGAATCCCATGAATACTGAATAAAGATTGACCTCCCATCATTCAACGGGTATCTTCACATCGAAAATTTCTTAGATTGAGGGATGGAGGTAGAGAGGTTCTTTGATTATATGAGTATTCACGAGGATCGCAAAGTGAAGTTAGTGGCATACAAGTTCAAGGGAGGAGCTTCTGCTCAGTGGGAAAAATTACAGATTTCTCGAGCCCGACAAGGGAAGGGGCTTGTAACTTCATGGTTGAAGATGAAGCGGCTACTCAAAGCACGGTTTTTACCACCAGACTTTGAGCAACGGCTATTCCAGCAATACTAAGAGTGTCGACAAGGAGGTCGAAACCATCCAGGTGTATGTTGATGATTTCTATTGCCTTTCTGCCTGAAATGATCTCATGGCGACAGAAGATCAATAAGTTGCAAGGTTTATTGGTGGACTGTGTGTGGCAATACAAGATAAGGTTTCTATACATCCTGTCTTTACTTTGAACAAGGCAGTTAGTTTGGCAACTCAAGTAGAGAAGCAATTGGAGAGGCCTAGAGCACTAACCTGGGATCGAAACCTGAGAGATTTGACGAGACCAACACAGGGTCGGGGAAAACAACCTCTAGTCCTGACAGTCACACCAAGTCAACCAGTTACTTTCACGGGAAAAGGAGCCAGTAGTAGTCCAAACATCCTGAGACAACCAGCCAACGATCCGTACGCATAGCTCGGTTCAGGCAAGTGTTTCAAATGCAACCAACCAGGACATAGGTCACATCAATGTCCTTAAAGGCTGATGGTAAACTTGATCGAACTCGAGCCAGAAGGATCCGAGAATAGAGATGATGATACACCTGAGTATGAGGAAGAGGAGTTGGTTGATGCTGATGATGGAATCCTTGTGACGGCCCGATTTTTTATTTTTTTACAAAACATTTGCATAAACATTAATCTCTTAAAATATAAACCGATCTTCATAGTGGCACGACGATATGCCGCAAAGCCAGCATATGGTACATACCCCATAATATGTACCTGGTAAATCAGAGTATAACTTCTATCTATTATGCAGCGAAAAACATAAACCTAATAGCGAAAATCACATCTTAAACATCTATCATAAATTAATCATAATCAAGAGCTAATATTACATCTACCTATTTAAGTCTTTCTTCAAATTAAATACATAACATAACTGACTTTATACAATAATAAGTGACACAGGCGTCACAAGCCATAAACAAAACCCATAAAACAGAGGACGCCCATGGTTTCGCAATTACGACCGTCGCGGCAAGCTTTGGTCATAATATCCCAAGTGCACATCTACAACACCATCAACTACAACCGGAGTACCTGCAGCCAAATGAACATCATCTATACGGTTGTGGGGATTTGCCACATCCGTTTAGGTGGAATTATAAGCCCACCATCTTAGTATAAATAAATACACTAAGACCTCGGAGGTATACTAATCATTGAGTTTTCGCAAGAAATCAACTTTTTATTTTTAGTCATGCGTACACTATAACAGCCACTAATTTTATAAACTTTTGTTTAAAAAAACCCTCATATGTGATATAGCGGACACCGACTAATAGAAAATTTTTAAAGTATACTACGCAGTTGAGCTTATACGTAGAAGTTTCATTGTTGGAAACAACTATATACATCCTCACCTACTATAATACTTTTGATTCAGTGAGACTTAGAAAACAATAGCATTTAAATCATGTAACCATCCGATAGAAATATACATAAGCTCTTTTCCATTGAGACTCTTATGCATACTAATACGTCTAGCAAAACTACTCGTATTATAAAAACATCACACTCATATAAACAATGTTATACATGCTCATGCAAGTTTTCTTGTATGGGGCTTGCCCCGAGATAGTGAACTGTATGGGGCTTGCCCCTGGGACTTATCCCTTTGAGATTACCGTTTCCCGTGGGTTGCAAACCTCACTTTGATGCACATTTAGCGTTCATATGCTTATGCCTCATGCTTGAAAACAATACATTTCTTTTCTTGAATCATGCCTTTAACACATGCTTTCTTTATAAAAACATAAACAATTCAACATGTCATTTCTTAAACAATTTGCATAACTTAACTCACTCTAAAATCATATTCATGTTCCATTGCAATCACAGTTTTCAAAACTCCCAACCATAACATACAGTGACTCAATTATTTAAACACCACATATCATATTCATACTTCAAAACATCATCATAATTTCAATATACTCAAAAGTACTCAAATCATCCAAAACAGTTCATAATCAACATACAGTTGGTTCAAGTTTGTAAAACAATATATATTTTGCAATTCATCATATATTAAAATAATACTTCTCAGTGAGTAAAATACTCACCTTGGCTGCATTGGACTCCAACATTCCCCCGTGTTCTAGTTACTTGAACTCTAGATTGGAGAACACATTGAAGTTTTCAATCACGACACGTGCCTACAAACATTTACGACATTAGACTATACTATTGAATCTATACTCTATGACACATAAACTACTCGCGTGCTCACACGTCGCATCACTCACTTCTAAAGCTAGCTAAGTACTTTAAGCTATCATTAGGTTAACCATTGATTGTAGGTTCATATTATATCATGTTTATTAACACAAAAGTGTTTATTTACTAAGTTAAAGATATATATATTTAACTCATATACATGCATATGTAAATACATATGTACATATATACATATACACGTACAAAATGTTTATTAAGCTAAACATAGCCTCATAACACTTATGTATTTCATTAAACATAGATAAACACATTAAACATATAATTACATTACTAATTGACTTTAGAATCTATTATGTATTTCTATAACATCACTAATTTGTATTCGTTGTCTTAAAGTTATTTGGACAATTTACCATTTTAAAGCATTCTCATTTTAACTATTATACTTAGTACTTAATCTTTATTAACTACTAACCATATAAGTAATTTAAGATATAAGACCTTAACCTTATAAAACATATCAATCTAATAACTCTTATTAAACTAACTTATAATCGCATATTGTAATATACATTCTTTTATTACACTTTGCCTATTTATTTATTAGAGCTTAAGGTATAAATATAAACTTCAAAGTTTAGTATTATACTTAGGATTAATTTGCTATTAGTCAATCACTCTTATGGACCCTATTATGTCTATTTCGATATCCAAACTATTATCTATGTTTGTTTGAAACAATTCTTTCATTTATTTTATATTTAATTATTCACTTATTTTATCCACCTATTCTTTATCCCCTATGATATTAATCTTAGGCTTTAGGTTTGTAACTTATTTCGTTTCTTAATCTTTAGATACAACTATTAGTATATTTATACTTTATCTTTTATTAGCTACAATTATCTAGGTAGTTTAGATTATAGTAAGGTACTAATTTAATAACTCTTATTAGATTAGATTATAATTCCATTTGTAACATATCTGTTTACTAAAGCTTGAAGCATACGCATAGACTTCTAAATTAGGTATTATACATATTGTTATTAGTTCATATCTCTTAGGAATTTTACCTCGATGTTAATTATGTTAACATTTCAATATCTAACTTGCTATCTATGTTTATTTGACTAACTCGATTATTAATTCTTGTATTTCTTTTATATCAAGTTATTTACTTATTTTATCCACTTATTTCATTGTTACACTTTACTTTTATTTATTCTTTTCTTTAACTATTTTATTCTCATTTTCAACCGTATTTGCCCTTTACGCAAAAGGATCTAACTTTATTAACTTCAACTCTTTACAACAAACCAATACTCAAACCACATTTAACAATTCAGCACCATTATAAATCATTATAAATCAGCCCATCAAAATACTTCAAAACTTCATCTCATTAGAAAATTAGCAACCTAATGAAAACATCATCCGGCCATTCCATATTAGCTCACCAAAACACTCCAAAAGCAGAATTTAACCAACCACAAGCATCAATCAAACACCCTTTCAACATTACCTCTATACACGGCCACAATGAGAGACTAACCAAGCCCTTCTATAACTCAACCCAATCAGTTCCAACCTCCATGGAACCCAATCCAAATTTCAGCACCTATTCTAGAATTTTAACACAAAATAGCACTACCAAAATCACTAATTTCACTTACATATATTCAGCCCACAAAACCAAGCCAATCAACCCCATTAATAATCAATCCATAAACATCATCCATCGAAAGCCTAGAGACTTAAAGAGAAACAACACCCAATCAATTTCCCCATGGAAACCTAACCAAAATTCCAACATCATACCCTTGGAACCAAAATGGAAGCAAGTAAGCATAGACCCACTCATCAACCGGTTACTACAAGAACTCTAAGGAAAAGATCCATTCGGCTACCACAAATCCACTCCATCCCAAATTTCAGATTTAGCAACCAAAATAACAATCCAAAATGTCAAGCTAATAGTGAACTAATTAGCTCAAGAAAATGGTATATTACCTTGAGGATTTTCGTCTGAAGTCAAGAAGAACTACAGAAAAATGCTAAGATCGGCAATGGAACAATCCTCTATGCCACCTGCCGGAAACCCACCTTAAACCACTGGAAATGACCTCTTCAGGCATCACCGGCGTTACCTACTTCAACCCATCGGAAAAGGGCACTTCTTGGTCTCTCGGCTCACTATCTCAATTTCTTCTGAATCTCCCATGCTCTCACTCGATTCATCTCTCCCATGGGCTCTCCGTGTCTCAGGCGTGCATGATAGAAGAAAGGGAGGGAGAGATGGAAGTCGGGGGAACAGAGAAGAGAGGGAGAGAAAGAAAGATGAAGAGAGGAGAAGGAAAGCAAGGGGGGAGGGCATGCATATCCAGAAAGTGGAGAGAAAAGAAAGAAAAGAGGAAAGAAAATAAAAAGGAAGGGGATAGGGTGACACGTGGCACAAGCTGACTGGTTGGGAGGAGATAATGAAATCCTCCATAGCCAACAAAGTAATGACACGTGGCAAGGCAGATTTCTTTTATTTTTAAAACCCCACTTTTTATTATTTACATCAGGACCCCCCACATTTAATTTAACTACAATCTACACATACAATTAATTATTTATTCTACTAAAATTCATTTTTATTTCAATTACACAAATTTATCTCATTAGAAATTATTATTAGTCTCATCCTATTAAATAAATATAATTTATTAACACTAATTTCCTATTTATTTTTCTTGGTCTTTACAATCCAACTTTCCCGAGCCTTAGTAATTCAACATTTACTCTTGACCCCGAGGCAAGATGATCAATCTCAAAGGCACAAGATTTTACGTACTCGTTGCACAGTCAATCATAGGGTATGTAACGTGATTATTGATGGTGGTAGCGGGGAGAATGTAGTGTCTAAGGAGATGGTTTCAAAGTTAGGTTTGAAAACTGAGAAGCACCCAGCCCCATACAAGATTGGATGGATCAAGCAGGGAACCGAGACACTAGTAATCGAGAGATATTGTTCACATTTTCAATTGGTAAGCATTACTCGAATTCTATTTTGTGTGATGTAGTGGAGATGGACGCATGCTACTTAATCCTGGGAAGACCTTGGCAGTTCAACGTGGATGCCTAGCAACAGGTAAGGGCTAACGTTTACACTATCTTTTGGGATGGTCAGAAGATAACATTTCAATCCTTACAAGAAGTCAAAAATTCAACTCATTCTAAGGATAAGTCAATCCTTCTATTCACTGGATCAGAATTTATAGAAGTTAAGGAGGCCCGAGATATCATAGCATTGGTGACCGAGGGAACTTTGGGCTTTGTCTCACAAGAAGTTCCAGAGATAATTAGACCGATGTTAGAATAATTTCAAGACATTATGCTTGAAGAGATGCCCGAAGGACTGCTGCCCATGAAAGATATCCAGCACTTTATTGACTTAATGCCGGTAGCAAGTCTCCCGAACTTGCCACATTATTGAATGAGCTCAAAGGAGAATGCTATTTTGCAAGAGCAGGTAGAGGGGTTAGTTTGGAAGGGACACTTGAGAGAGAGTATGAGCCCATGCGAAAATTCAACTCATTCCAAGGGTAAGCCAATCCTTCTATTCACTGGATGAGAATTTATAGAAGTTAAGGAGGCCCGAGATATCATAGCATTGGTGACTGAGGGAACTTTGGGCTCCGTCTCACAAGAAGTTCCGGAGATAATTCGACTGGTGTTAGAAGAATTCCAAGACATTATGCTTGAAGAGATGTCTGAACGACTGTCGTCCATGAGAGATATCTAGCACTTTATTGACTTAGTGCCAGCAGCAAGTCTCCCGAACTTGCCACATTATTGAATGAGCTCAAAGGAGAATGCTATTTTGCAAGAGTAGAAAGAGGGGTTAATTCGGAAGGGACACTTGAGAGAGAGTACGAGTCCATGCACAGTACCAGCCCTACTTGTACCAAAGAAAGATGGGAGTTGGCGAATGTACGTGGATAGCCGGGTAATAAACAAGATCACGGTCAAGTATCGCTTTCATATTCCTCGAATAGGTGACATGTATGATATGCTATCTGGGGCTAAGATTTTTTCGAAGATTGACTTAAGGAGTGGATATCACCAAATCTGTATACGACCGGGAGATGAATGGAAAACTACGTTCAAGACTAAAGAGGGGCTTTACGATTGGATAGCGATGCCTTTCGGTCTTTCGAATGCACCAAGCACTTTCATGCGAATCATGAATCAGGTACTGAAACCTTTTATCGAAAAATTTGTCGTTGTCTACTTTGATAATATTCTTATCTATAATCGCAACCCGATGAATCACATGGATCACGTAAGGAAAGTGTTGGAGGTCCTCCGTGAGAATAAATTGTTTATCAACTTAAAGAAGTGTAATTTCATGATGGATCAATTACTCTTCCTCGGATTTGTAGTCAGTGCCGATGGAATCCGAGTGGATGAAGAGAAAGTGAGAGCAATTCGAGAATGGCCCACGCCCAAGTCAGTGGGAGAAGTAAGAAGTTTCCATGTGTTAGCAACTTTCTATAGAAGGTTCGTTCGGAATTTTAGTAGTATTGTAGCACTAATCACCATGTGTATGAAGAAAGAAAAATTCAATTGGGATGATGAAGCCGAGCGAAGTTTCTCAGTCATCAAAGAAAAGCTATGCACAACACTTGCACTTGCCTTACCCGACTTTGACAAGTCGTTTGAAGTTGAGTGTGATGCATCAATTGTCGGGATAGAAGTTGTTATCTTAAGAAAGGAAGCCTGTGGAATTTTTTAGTGAAAAGCTCGGAGAAGCAAGACAGAAGTAGTCAACATATGAGTTGGAACTTTATGTTGTCTTAAGAGCCCTCAAGGTGTGGGAACACTACTTGATCCGACGAGAGTTTGTCCACTATACCAACCATCAAGCATTAAAGTTCATTAATAGTCCAAATAATCTATATCGGATGCATGCTCGGTGGGTTTCTTACATCCAACGGTTCACTTTTTCTCTTAAGTATAAGTTGGGAAAACTGAATCGTGTAGCTGACGTTTTGAGCTGCCGAGCTACATTGCTGATCACCATGAAAGTTGAAGTGACTGGATTCGAGTGCCTAAAGGAGTTATATGAAGAAGATGAAGATTTTGATGAAACTTGGAAGCGTTGCAAGGCGGGGCAACCAATTTTCGAGATACATATTCAGAAGGGGTATTTATTTTGTGGGAATCGGCTGTACATTCTGAGGAGTTGGAACAAATAATCTGAGAATTACATGCTGGAGGCTTGGGTGGTCATCTAGGAAAAGACAAGACTATTGCTCTGGTAGAGGAGCGGTATTACTGGCCACAACTGAAGAAAGAAGTAGGTAATTTTGTCCGACGATTCCAGACTTGTCAGGTCGCCAAGGGGCAAACCCAAAATACGGGATTATACATGCCTCTACCAATATCGGAAGCATCGTGGGAAGATGTATCCATGGATTTTGTATTGGGTCTCCCGAGAATCCAACAAGGAACATATTCTATAATGGTAATTGTGGATATATTTTTTAAAATGGCTCACTTTGTTGCTTGCAAGAAAACATCTGATGATGTTCAAGTGGCCAATCTATCCTTCTGAGAGGTGGTTCGATTGCGTGGAGTCCCAAAGTCTATCACTTCTAACCAAGACACCAAGTTCTTGTCTCACTTTTGGCGATTTCATGGAGGCGGTTCAACACAGCATTGAACTTCAGTAGCATGAGCCATCCGCAGACAGACAGACATCCAGACAGAAGTTTTTAATCGAACTTTAGGTAATTTACTTCGTTGCATTGCAGGTGACAAACCGAAGTAGTGGAACCTGGCTTTAACTCGGGTTGAGTTTGCCTACAACAACATGGTGAATCAATCTACTGGGAAGGCATTGTTCGAAGTCATCTATGGGAGAACTTCGAGACTTGCAGTAGATTTTGCAACTTTACCTAAGTTATCGGGAGCAAGTGTGGCAGCGCAGCATTTAGATGTTCGGTGAGATGGTGAGTTGCACCGGTGTCAGGATACCAAAGGTCTTGGGCTGGCAGTACGGGTGTGGAGTAATAATCTTGGGAATTGGACAATTGGTACGACTCGGGTGGTTCCTGTCGATAGTAACAACGGACCGCCGTGTGACCAGGCTTGCCACAAATTTGGTAGGGGTCAAAAAGATGCTACATCCGGGGAGAAATAGAAACCGCGTCCTTGGTTGTTGTTGAAAGATCCACGTCCCCGGTTGTAAGGACAACCACCACGACCACGGAAACCTCGACCGCGAAAATTTGAATTGCGGGTGGTGATGTTTGCAATAGGTGGGTGAACATCAATGATCGGGATTTGTTGTTCTAGTCGCATCTCGTGAGCAAGTAGGTGGCTGTGAGAGTGGCTGTGTCACTGAGCGTCTTGATGGTCTAAAAATACTTGGTGATAGAGTTGTTGCCCTTCTTGACCATGCGAGTTGGAAGTAAATTTGCATGACTCGAGCATGGGCTTGAGATGCGAACATGGTAAGCAGCGTGTTCCAGAGAGATGAAGCCGAGGGAGAGCTAACCGCATGGATGATATAAGGCTCGAACAGTGTAGAAATCAAAATACTAAGGATCATTTGACCCCGTTGATTCTAGGCGAGGAAGTCTTGGTTGACGATGGTGGCAGGAGCTCTGGCAGCATTGCTTGGATTCGGAATCGTCTAGGCAGGAGGTAGAGAAGAACCATCGAGGAAGCCATAAGCGTCTTGGCCTTTGATATAAGCAAGAATCTGAGTTCGCTAGGCCATGAAGTTACCTTTGGTGAGTTTGATACTGAGGTTATGGTTCATATTTGGGACTGAATAAACGATAGTGGGCTGGACGGGTGGTGGGGGATGCTGTGATGCATGGGAAGCTGCCAATGTGGCAGAGGATTCAGAGTCGGAAGAGGCCATGGATCACGACGTTTGTTGATGATTTGGCTTTGATACCATGATAGAACTAATATATTAGGTTGTTAAACCGTGCTCTATAGATGAGCTTTCATTGAATATATATAGGAGAATTACAAGAGATTATCATAAACAAGAACTTATATACATAATTGATCTAGGATTTCTTTAGCTCTCAACTAACTAGAATACAGTTGATCTTAGAACTCTAACTTCAGACTAGGACTCTGGATAGAATTAGGACTCTTCTCAATAGTCTTCAAATTGTATTGTGCCACACAAGACTCATATTTGGAATTTGAGTCTTGTGGAGTTCTGTTTATAGAGGTTGGCAGGGCTGGGCAGGGGACAACTAGTGGAGGGGCCAACACGCTAGGCCCGTGGATGGCAGTTGAAGGTGCCAATGACGTTGGGCCGTGGCAGGTGAAGGCGCTAGAGGCGCTTGCCCGTGGATCTTCGGGAACTCGGCAACTTGGTGGCC
Organism: Alnus rubra; assembly: GCA_028654335.1. Taxonomy (NCBI): domain Eukaryota; kingdom Viridiplantae; phylum Streptophyta; class Magnoliopsida; order Fagales; family Betulaceae; genus Alnus; species Alnus rubra. Next base: position 347,085 of record JAJPGS010000244.1, read on the forward strand.
ATTCCGAAATCTATCCATAACATTCGAAGTTTCCTTGGGTGAGCTTCTTTTTATTGTTGTTTTATTCGAATCTTTAGTGCTATTATTGTACTTATCATTGATTGTTTAAAAGATGAAGTTTTTAAGTAGATCGAAGAAGCCCAAAAAAGTTTTGAAGTCCTTAAGAAAAAGGTGGCCGAGGTTCTCATTCTTGTAGTGCCAAACTTTGAAGTTGTTTTTAGGTTGATTTTGATGCCTCGTGTGTAAGAATTGGTGTTGTCCTTAGCCAAGAAGGTATATATATTGCTACTTTAGTGAAGAGTTAAATGATTCTCTTAGGCTATATTCTACCTATGACAAGGAATTTTATGCTGCCTGTTAAAGCACACGGACTCTTTGATAAAGAGTCTGAGAACTGAAGACCTCTTACCTTCAATAGAAGATAATAAATATAGATAAACTCTAGTTTGAATTATAAACCAACTGGTTAGACTTAGATCAGGACTCTAACCAGTTGTATTTGTTTTAGATTAGAATAGGTTTAAACTAAACCTGTCTCTATTAGTGTATATCTCATAGTATAATTCTATCTCTGTAAACTCTCATAGGTAGAAGTTGTGATGACCCGCTTTTTTTTTTTATTTTTTTTATTTTATATATATATATATATATACAAAACATTCGCATAAACATTAATCTCTTAAAATAGAAACGGATCCTCACAGTAGCACGACGATGTGTCGCAAAGCCAACCTATGATACATACCCCATAATATGTACCTGGTAAATCAGAGTATAACATCTATTCATCTATGCAGCGGAAAACTTAAACCCAAATAGCGGAATTCATAACATAAACTTCTATTACAAATAATCATAAACAAATAACCATATTACATCTATCTGTTTAAGTCTTTTCTCAATATAAATACATAACAGAAATGGCTTCACAAGAATAAGTGGCACAAACGTCACAAGCCATAAACCAAACCTATAAACAAGTGGACAACCCGTGGTCCATCAATTACGACTGTTGCGGCGTGCTTCAGTCATAACATCCAAAGTACCCTTCTACAATGCTATCAACTACGACCGGAATACCTGCAGCCAAAGGAACATCATCTATACGGTTGTGGGGGTATGCCACATCCGTATATGTGGAATTATGAGCCCACGGTCTTAGCGTAAATAAATACACTAAGGCCTCAGAGGTATACTATTCACTGAGTTTTTGCAAAGAACCAACTTTTCCTTTTTAGTCATGCGTACACTATAACAGCTACCAATTTTATAAACTTTTGTTTGAAAATCCCCATAGCTGATATAGCATACACTGACAAATAGAAAGCATTTTAACATACTATGCAGCTAATATTATTCGTAGGAGATTCGTTATAGAAACAATGGCATTTAAATCATGCAACCATCCGATACCAATATACATAAGTTCTTTTTCTATCGAGACTCTTATGCATGCTAATACGTCTAGCAAAACTACAATATACTTATCATGAAAATATCACACAATTTAAACAATGCTATGCGTGCTCATGATAGTCTTTTTGTTCATTGTGAGGCTTACCCTCTCTTCCATTATTATGAGCCTCACGCTCTCTTTGTTATTATGAGCCTTATGCTCTCTTCATTATTATGAAACTTACGCTCTCTTTGTTATTATGAGCCTTACTCTCTTTGTTATTATGAGCCTCACGCTCTCTTTGTTATTATGTGTTTGTGCTTTATGCTTTACAATTCAAACTCTATACTCCTATTCTTTACAAATCGTGCTTTCTTCAAATACAATAAACCAATCAACATGAAATTTTCATCATTTTTCTTTGCATAATTTATATCCCAACTACAGTACATATTCAGACACTTTAAATCAATTTAAAACCTTTCATTCATGCATCATTTCACAACATCATTGATATTTCAACATAATTGAAACTACTTAAAACATTCAAAGCATACATGTTAACATATCGTCGGTTCAGTAGAAAATCATCTATCATTTGCATTTCTATAAAATACGAAAAATATCTTTTCTCAGTGAGTAGAATACTCACCTTGGCTGCATCGGACTCATGACTTGAACATCCCACTGGATTCTAATCATATGGACACAACATTGGAGAACCAATTAAAGTCTTCAATGATGACACGAGCCTGTAAACATTTATGGCGTCAGACTAGCTATTGAATCCCATACTTTATGACACAACTACTACCCATGTGCTCATACGTCGCATTACCGCTTCTAAGTCTAGTTAAGTGTCCTTAACTATTATTAGGTTATCATTTAGGTTTAAGTTCATATTAAATCATGCTTATTAGTTTTATCATTGATTCAAGGTTCTTATTTTATTTGTTTATTACCCTAGGGATTCGGTTAATATTTTCTTTGTCTCCTTACTATTATTAAGCTACATTATCGTTGTTAATTCTTTTATAGCTAGTTATTCATTTACTAAGTCAACGATATATATTTAACTCATATACATGAACGTGTATATATATATACAACAGTTAAGGAGCTTGGACTTAATCCGATGATATACTTAAGTACTTTTAATTACTACTCTAAGTAGATTTAAAGCCTATTTATATATTTCCTTAATAGTACTAATTTATATTTGTTGTGTTAGGGTTACATGGATAATTTACCATTCTACAACATTCACATTTTAACCATTACATTTAATATTTAATCCTTATCATTTACTAACCATACAAGTAGTTTAGGTTTAGGACTCTAACCCTATTTAACATTATAATTTAATAACTCTTATTAGATTAGATTATAATTCCATTTGTAATATATCCGTTTACTAAAGCTTGGAGCATATGTATAGACTTCTAAACTAGGTATTATATCTATTGTTATTAGTTCATATCCCTTAAGAATTCTATCTTGATATTAGTAATGTTAATATTCCAATACCTAACCCGTTATTTATGTTCATTTGACCAACTCGATTATCAATTCTTGTATTTCTCTTACATCAAGTTATTTACTTATTCCCTTAATTTATTTCTAATTAGGTAAACATTCCAATAATTAACTCATAGAGCCTATTGCTTAATACTTTAAAACATTAATCTTTGTCATGCTTTCTCTAAAATCCAAACCAATCAACACAACAAATCATTCTAAATTAGCCCAAATGTTCCATAACAAAGAATCCCAACAAATATTTGAAACCCTCCTTTACATATTATTATCAATCCCTTTATGAGTCATACAAATAATCAACAACCCAATTCTTTAAAGAGTATAATCTAAAACTTCCTCTAATAATTAAAACACCCAAATAGGCCATAAAGAAGAATCTAATCATTTATCACCACCAACTACTGCAATTTTCCAATACCACAAAACCCCAATTCATCTTCAAACTCTTCTCTATCCAACCACTAACAATTTATCCTCAAGTTACTAATCAACTTATATCAAAAACCATAATCAAACTATACTCCAATCTAAAAATGAACACCAAAGCCCAAGATATTAGTAATTCCAATATAAGATCAATCCTCCAACAAACAACACAAGAATTAATTATAATCATCAACAAACCACAATTTACCTCCAAGATTCCATACACATCATAGCCCAATTTCCACCAATGTCAGTTATCAAGTTATTAACATTCAATGAAAAATAATCGACGAATATCATATACAAATTACTTCCCATATCAGCAAGTATTACTAAATTCAACACATAAAGCCATCCCAAACGCAACTAATTCACTTAGTACTTCAAACCCACAAATTCCACAATAACCCCAAATCAGCCCCCATTAGGTTAAGCTAAAAATATCCATGAACAATAATACAAATCAACACCCAAAAATCAACTCTAATCCATCAACAAAAATCCAAAATTTTATCTACAAGCCTAACAATTTTCATCACGAAATTAATACCCACTCGGTCATCACTTGCAAAAACATGGAAAACAACTCCAATAAAACATTCTCTACCCATCATAGCCTCAAACTCAAACCAATTCACCATCAAAACCGAACCCAAGCTGAACCAACGACTACAAGAACAAAAAACCCTAAAATTAACCCTAAATTCGCATCTAGTAAAGCCATAGAAAACCCACACCATAATCTAGCTCTATACTCATATGGGTATTACGAAAATCATGAGAAAATGTTAGAGATTTACCTTAAAAACCATCCATGGCCGGAACCCATCACACTCACCATCTCAAAATCTCTCTCTCATAATCTGCTCTTCATTCTCATGGTCTCTTTGTGTCTCATCTTTCGGGGTGAGTGTGTGTGACGGGGAGGGACGAAGAGAAAAAGGAGATGGGGGAGAGGGGCTGGTGTGCGGAAGAGAAGGAGAAGAGAAAAAGAATGAAAGAGTAAGAAGAAAGGAGAAGGGAACGTGCGTTGGGGAGAGGGAGAAAAGCCGTGCGGTCCAAAAGAGAAAAGGAAAGAGAAAAATGAAGGGGAAAGATAAGGTGGCCATGTGTCACCTTGTGAGTGGTTGGGAGGAGATAGTGAAATTCACCACAGCCAACTGGGTAGCGACACGTGGCAAATGGAGATTACCTTTATTTTTTTAAAACCCCTAGCTTATATAAATTACAGTAGGACCCTATTTTATTAAAACTCTATTATTTAACAATTAACATTTGGCCCCATATCTATTTAAACCACGCTTTAATTAATGTAATTGAATATTTATCCAATTAGGACCCACTAGAATAATTATTCTAATTCTACTATTTATTTTAGACTTATTTTGTTTTCTTAACATAAATACTATCACCTAAAAATAATTATTAGTCCCATCATTTAATAAATACAATTTTAAATGTTAAATTCCTATTAATTTTTCTTGGTCTTTACAGAAGTTCTACCTATAACAAACTCTTGTAACCTATATACTCTATAAGTCCAAGTGTTAGCAACCGGTATTATATACGGTTGAAACATTACATTTAAGAGAAGATCTTTTATGGTATCAGAGCTACAAAAAGACTAAACGTATGCTCTTCTTCCTCTCCTTCCTTTTTCTCTTCTCAATGGCCGATTCTAGTGTTACCACTGATTCAAGTTCCACCCAACAATCCTCTGTTTTCAATATTCCTCACATGAATCACTCCCCTTCCATAAAACTGGCCAAAGATAACTATATGGCCTGGCAGTTCTAGCTTCTTGCCTACCTTCGCGGACAAGATGTGTATGGCTTCATTGATGGCACGGTTCTTCGTCCTGCCCAGTTGATCGTGAATCCAGCAACTGTCCCTAGAGCTCCGGCCATGATTGCCAACCCCAACTACCTCTCATGGTATCAACGAGATCAACTTATCATCAGCGTTCTGGTCTCCACGCTGTCCGACTCCTATGTCTCCCATGCTGTGGGCTGCACCACTTCTCGTGCACTATGGGAATCACTAGAAAAGATGTTGCTTCCCAAGCTCATGCCCGGATCATGCAAGTACATTTTCAGCTTGTTACCTTGAAAAAGGTAACTCTTATGTAACCGATTACTTCCATAAATTGAAAACTCTCAGTGACACCCTTGCTGCATGTGGCCAACCCCTCAATGATTTTGAGGCCATCTCCTTCCTGCTGGCTGGACTTGGATCAGAGTTTGATCCACTGGTTACCTCCTTGACTACTCTGGTAGATCCCATCTCCCGTGATGATATCTACGGCCTGCTCCTTGCCCATGAGATGTGTCTCGAGCAGTAAATGGCCACCACGGATCTCTCGAATGCCACTGCTCATGTCACTACCCAAAATTCTGGTCAAAAGAATGTGTTTTCTTGGGTTACAACAGAAACCACAAAGGCTACAAATGCTTTCATCCTCCAACCGGCCGAATGTACATCTCTCGGGATGTTGTTTTCCATGAATCAACATTTCCCTTTTCCTCACATTCTTTGGCTTCCAATCCAGACTTGCAACCTCCTTCCACTGTATAACCATCTTCCTTACAACTACCTTCACATTCGGTTAGTTCTCCACCTGCAGCATCCGATTACAATCCTTATATTCCTTCACCATCTTCTACATCCGGTTCTCCATCTAGTCCTGCAGAATCACCCTCTGCATCTAGTTCCCCAATTTCCTTGTCTCCTAGTCCCTGTCCTGCTCCCACTCGGATCCACCCCATGGTCACTCGTGTGCAAAATAATAGTGTTACCAAGAGTCTTCACAGATGGCAAAGTAAAATACCCTAATCCCTATGCTCTCTTGGCTGTCCCTGATTCAGATATTGAGGAACCTACTTGCTATACAAATGCTGCAAAATACTCGAGTGGAGACAAGCTATGCAGACTGAGTTTAATGCACTTCTTCAAAACCAAACTTGGACTTTAGTTTCTCCTCAGCAAGCTAACAATCTTGTGGGATGCAAATGGGCGTTCAAAGTGAAAAGAAAGGTGGATGGATCCATTGAAAGGCATAAAGCTCGTCTTGTAGCTAAAGGTTTTCATCAACAGGATGGACTAGACTATGGAGAAACTTTCAGCCCTGTTGTTAAACTAACAACCATTTGGACTGTGATGTCCATGGCTTACTCTTGAGGTTGGGATATGCGGCAAATTGATATTCAAAATGCCTTCTTACATGGCTTTTTAGATGAAGAAGCCTATATGTCCCAACCACCAGGTTTCTCTCATCCTACTCTCCTAAATCATGTATGCAAGCTACACAAAGCACTATATGGCCTGAAACAAGCACCAAGGGCCTGGTTTTCCAAACTTAGTACCAAACTTTGTGACCATGGTTTTACTAGCTCTAAGGTAGATTCCTCTCTGTTTATCCTACGGAATGCCTCACTATGTTTATCTTAGTATATGTTGATGATATCATCATAACTGCGTCTGTTCTAGCAGTAATTAATGATCTTTTGCAGCAACTTCAGGCATCCTTTGTAGTCAAGGATTTTGGCAAGCTGAATTTCTTCCTTGGTGTGGAAGTGACACCCCTGAAATCTGGTCTTCTCCTCTCCCAAAGGCGCTACATCCTGGACTTGCTCAAGCGCACTAACATGCTAGAAGCTAAGCCTATCTCTTCCCCAATGTCTTCCTCGAGTTCCTTATTCGCCTTTGCTGGAGATCCTTGCAATACTTATCTCTCACTTGACCAGACCTGGCTTTTGTAGTAAACCGAGTGTGTCAATTCATGCACAAACCCTCCAAACTCCATTGGCAAGCGGTCAAAAGGATACTACGCTATCTCAAGCACACGGTCACTCATGGCCTCCTCTTAACTAGATCAAATGTATCCAATCTTGAAGCTTTCTCGTATATTGATTGGGTTGGGTGTTCCGATGACCGAAGGTCGACTGGTAGATATTGTGTCTTTTTGGGTTCCAACTTAATTTCTTGGAGTTCTAAGAAGCACCCTACTGTGTCCAGATCAAGTACCGAGGCTGAGTACAAATTAGTTGCGAATGCTACTGCTGAACTACTATGGATTCAATATCTTCTTCATGATCTTGGTGTCCAGCTCACTTCTCCTCCAAAGTTATGGTGTGACAACATTGGAGCAACCTATTTGGCAGCAAATCCAGTCTTTCATGCTAGAACCAAACATGTGGAAATAGATTTCCACTTTGTTCGAGACCATGTGGCTGCCAAGATACTTCAAATTCTTTTCATTTCCAGCAAAGAACAGATAGCTGATGTTCTCACCAAACCAATTGTTTTTACTCAGTTTCAATGGTTTTGCTCCAAGCTCAACGTGCACTCTTCCTCGTTGACCTTGATGGGGGGATGTTAAAGCACACAGACTCTTTGATAAAGAGTCCGAGAACTGAAGACCTCTTACCTTCAACCGAAGATATGAGATATAAATAAACTCTAGTTTGAATTATAAACCAACCGACTTAGATCAGGACTCTAACTGGTTGTATCTGTTTTAGATTAGAATAGGTTTAAACTAAACCTTTCTCTATTAGTGTATATCTCATAGTATAATTCAATCTCTTTAAACTCTCATAGGTAGAAGCTCTACCTATAACAAACTCTTGTAACCTATATACTCTATAAATACAAGTGTTAGCAACCGGTATTATATACGGTTGAAACATTACATTCAATAGAAGATCTTTTACTGCTGTTCGTACCTTGGAAGTTTGAACATTGGAGTCATTATTTATTGCCCAAGGAATTTGTGCTATTTTCTGACCATGAAGCTTTGAAGTACATTAATGGTCAATACAAGCTGAATTAGAGACATACTCAATCGGTAGAATTTATACAATCATATTCATTCACCATCACGCTTAAATCCAGGGTTAAAAATGAGGTGGTTGATGCTCTTAGTCAAATGTATTCCACGCTTACTACCATGAAAACCTTCAATGTGTCCGTTTTTCTCTCTTATCATGAAACGAAGCTAATCTAGACTCGAGTATGAGCCTTTTTTTCAACTAGGAGAGCATGACATGGGGTGCCCTTGTGCTTGTTTTATTTTAAGGGCATTGTAGTTTCGGTTGTTTATTTTATTTTGAGGTTATTTTGATCTTTTGTTGCTTATAGGATATTCAGTGGTGTGGCCTATAAAAAGCATGTTTTCAGTCTTCTTGGATAATTTATTGAATATTTGAACCATTTAGGAGCCGTTTGCTTTTGTTTTTCCTTGGTGCTCTGTGGTATTCTTTGGATTTGTTTTAATAAAGCTTACTTTTTAAAAAAAAAAAAGAAAAAAAAAAGAGAGAGAAAGAAAGAAGGATGGTGGATCTTCGGTTATCAATAAAGAATTAAATTAGATGCTATTCTAAGTAACATCCTAGGCATTGATTAAGAATATTTACTCTTTTTTTTTTTTTTTAATCTCCAACACTCAGAATGCGTTTGTTGGAGGTCGACAAATATTAGACTCACTGCTTATTGCAAATAAATGTGTGGATAGTCATATTCGATCGGGGGAACCTGGACTCCTGTGTAAGCTAGATTTGGAGAAGACTTATGATCATGTGAATCTGGGATTTCTTGCTTTATTTGTTACAAAGATGTGGTTTGGGGGAAAAAATGGAGGGATTAGATACGTTTTTGTATTTCTACGGTGAGATTTTCTATTCTTGTAAATGGAACCCCTTCGGGTTTCTTTAGTAGCTCTCGTAGATTGCGACAAGGAGATCCTCTTTCTCCTTTGTTGTTTGTGGTGGTTATGGAGGCGTTGACTTAGATGCTGACTGCCGCATTGGATCAGGGTAATTTGACAGGTTTCTCAGTGGGTTCCAGAGTTTCTGAGGCCTTAGTTGTGAACCACCTGCTGTTTGCTGATGATACATTGATTTTTTGTGGTGCTCAAGAAGAACAAATTCGACATCTGAGATGTATCTTCTTATGCTTCGAGGCAGCTTCTGGTTTGAGAATTAATTTAGGAAAATCAGAAATTGTTCCAATTGGTGGCGTAGAGGATGTCGAAAGGTTGGCTAATCTTCTTGGATGTAGGGTTGCTTCTTTGCCTATGACTTACTTGGGTTTGCCTTTGGGAGCTTCTTACAAGTCCAACTCTATTTGGAATGGTGTTATTGAAAAAATGGAAAGGAGGTTCGCAGGTTGGAAGCGGATGTACTTGTCAAAGGGTGCCCGGTTGACTCTTATTAACAGTACGCTCTCCAACATTTCCACATATTACTTATCTTTGTTTCCTATTCCAGTGAGGGTGGCTAATCGTCTTGATAAAATTCAAAAGGATTTCCTTTGAGGAGGCATTGGTGACGAGAAAAAAATTTCATCTAGTGAATTGGAACAAGATTTGTACACCTTTGTATGCAGGTGGGTTGGGAGTTCACAATCTTATCCAATTCAATCGAGCGCTCTTGGGTAAATGGTTGTGGAGATATGGTAGGGAGAAAGAGGCTTTATAGCGTTTGGTGATCGAAGCCAAATTTGAGAGTCTAAAGGGTGGGTGGTGCTCGAAAGAGGTGTCGGGTTCTTTTGGAGTGGGTGTATGGAAACATATAAGGAGGGGGTGGGAGAAATTCCGCAATTTTGTTCGTTTTGAAGTGGGGAGTCGATCAAAGATTAGTTTTTGGCAAGACTGGTGGTGTGGGGAGAGTTCCTTGAAGCAATGCTTTCCAACTCTTTTTTGTATAGTAAGGAACAAAGACGCGTTGGTGGCGGATAATTTGGTGGTCCATAATGGTGTAATTCAGTGGAATGTTCTCTTCACGCGACAAATCCAGGATTGGGAGATGATATGGTCATTTTTTTCTTCGATCAACTATATTCCACTTCGGCTCGATATGGAGAGGGTGACAGACTAATGTGGAATCCCTCTAAAAAAGGTTTATTTGAGGTGAAATCCTTCTACGAAGAGCTCATTAGAAAAGATGGCCCATCTTTTCCATTTTTTCCTTGGAAGAATATTTGGCGTGTTAAGGCTCCAACAATGGTGGTTTTCTTCGTATGGTCAGCAGCTTTGGGCAAAATATTGACGCACGATAACTTACGGAAGTGGAATGTAATAGTAATGGAGTGGTGTTGTTTATGTAAGAAGAGTGGGGAGTCTATTGATCACTTGTTGCTTCATTGCGAGGTCGCTCGGGCTCTTTGGAGCTACGTTCTTATTTTATTTGGGGTTAAGTGGGTTATGCCACGAACGGTGTTGGAGTTGTTGAATAGTTGAGGGGCGGCAATTGGAAGTGGTCATGCTAAAGAGGCTTGGCAGTTAGCTCCTTTGTGCTTGCTGTGGTGTATTTGGAGGGAGCGGAATGCTCGTATGTTTGAAGATGTAGAGACATCTATGGTGGAGTTACGAAAGCGGTTGCTTAATACTTTATATTTTTGGATAGCGACACATCATAGTTTGAGTGTCTTTACTTATGTAGATTTTTTAAATTTATTTTCTGTTCGACCCTTTTAGGGGCTCTCTTGTATACTTCCCGTGTATAAGGGTTGCGCCCCTTTGCGCTTTTCAATAAATTGCTATTACTTATAAAAAAAAAAAAAAAATATTTACTCTTTTTTTATTTTTATCTTGAGAAATAGTAGATACTATAATTATATTAAAAAATAATCCAACAATGTTGATGTGGCACTTCAAATCAACCATTGGATCTTTTTTTTTTTTTTTTTTTGTTATTTACCAAGGATTAATCCATGGTTAGTTGGGAGTGACACGTCAATATTGTTAATGTTGGATAGTGTTAAAGTATTAAATGATTAAAATTTACCTCTTCCTATTAGCTTAAGCTTTTGTGACAAGTGGTGATTTAATATAGTATCAAAGCCAGAGGTTATGAGTTCGAACCCTGACTCTACAATTCACTCCCCATTTCAATTAAATATTTCATTTGTTAGGTTTCAGCTATTAAAAAGAAAGTTTGAACCCACACTTGAGGGGAATTGTTAATTATTGATTAAATGATTAAAAGTGATGATTTAACAGATAGAATTATAGTATCTAGCATTTCTCGTTTATCTTTATGAATTACTTATGCCTATAGTTTATATATGGCTACATTTTTAACGGTAGTAAACATTTTTTTTTTATTTTTTTTTTGTTTTTTTTATCTTGCTCACCATATTCAATTTTAGTTGTCACTAAAAAAATTTGTTCCATGACATCTGTCTTCCTATATACTTGCAGGGATCTCAGTTTCAACAGGTTGGGAAAAGAAATTCCAGAATTTGAAGGTCTAAAAAATTTGACAAAAATGTAAGCTATGTAGATTTACGAGAGAAACTAGCTTGCGTTACTATGCATAGGAGGCCTTGCAGATTTTGTGATGCATTGTGAAAGCATATGAGTAGTATATAATGATCAGGGGTGATTCAAAGGAGTAGGCAGGTGCCTAAGGCCCCCTAAGATATAAGGCCTCCTAAAACTTTTTCCTTCCGCCCTAGTTTTTATTACATTAAAACTTTTGCTAAGCTTAATGTTATCTTATTACTTTAAAATTAAAATGACCTTATTTAAACTTTTGCCTTCCGCCCCAGTTTTTATTGAGCCACCCTAATAATGATATAAAAGTAGGAGCTTAACCACAATGCGGTAGAAGGTAGGTTTTGTTGGTGCAAAATTTTGAATTTGAAAAATAATGATATGATGGAGCTTTTATTTGCACAAGAAAGAGCTTCAACATTTTTTTTTTTTGCTGAGTAGCGCATGAGATTAGTTGTCAGCACTGGAGGAGTGTCGGGGCGGTCTACCATCAGAATTTTGGTATGAGGGATGGGATATTTAGGATTTTGTTATGTGGAATCGAAGTCTTTTAGTTTCGGTCTGAGGTTAGTGGAGGGATGCGGTTGGCCGAGAGGAGTAGATGTATTTTTTAGGCGGTAATATTGGGGTGGCAGAGCTTGTTTTGGTTGATGCAAGTGCTGGAGGGGTTCATCAAGGGCGAAGAATCCAGCAAGAATTGGAGGACTTATTGTCAAGGGAGCACATCGTATGTGGTGCAGAGAAGTGGGAACAAGCATGGACGATTCATTGAGCTATTGAAATATGGAGGGGGAGGTAGGTGAAGTTTCGTTATTATCCCAAAGGGTAACGACAAGAACGGATGGTTGGATTGTTGGGTTGAGATGCAGCGGTTGAAAGGATACTACGCTAAGCAACGTGAAGGAAGGAAAAATGAGGGAAGCAAATTGTGGTATCATCGGCAGTGACAGGATTATGTCAAGAAAGGCGCCCGTACATGGCCATGTTAGAAGGTAGGATGACCGGCAATGACATCACATATACGAGTAGGGGCAGTCTGGGCAATTCTGGGCCTTAAACGGAAGCAAGGATGGAAAGCCCACAATCGAAGGCCGAAGATCACGTGGTAGGAGTGGCGAACGGTTCCAAGATCAATTTTTGGCATGATTTGTGGTGTTGGGACACAGCTCTTAAATTAGCTTTTCTAGCTTTATTTGGTATTGCTTGTATAAAGGACGCCGCTGTTGCAGATAATTTGGAGCTTTTGGACATTTCCAACCAGTGGAATGTGAGCTTCACTAGGGAGGCTTACGATTGGGAAGTGGACGATTTTGTTTCTTTCTTCTAGGTGTTGCACTCAATCAAAGTGAGCAGAGGCAGCGAAGATAAGTTGTGGTGGGTCTCCTCCAAAAAAGGTTTGTTCAAGGTCAAGTCTTTCTTTTACTCCCTAGCTTACTCTGGAAGTAGTTGCTTTCCCTAGGAAAGCATTTGGCGCACTCAAGCTCCCTCAAGGGCTACCTTCTTTGTGTGGTCCGCGGCTCTTGACAAGATCCTTTCCTTGGACAGCCTTAGGAAGCGGCATGTTATCGTGATAAATAGATGTTGTATGTGTAAGAAGACTGGGGAGTCTGTGGATTATCTCCTTCTTCACTGTGATGTGGCTTTTGCTTTGTGGAGTTCTCTCTTCAATCATTTCAAAATGTCTTGGGTTACGCCCAGACGGGTTATCGACATGCTTGCTTGTTGGAGGTCCTCTGGAAGGCCAAGGAGCGCTGCGGTTTGGAAAATAGCGCCTATTTGCCTCTTTTGGTGCTTATGGAGGGAAAGAAACAATAGGAGCTTTGAGGATTTGGAAAGTACCTTGGAAGAGATTCTTTTCTCGTTCTACCTTACTTTGTACTTTTGGACTACGGCTTATGTCCACCCTCTGTCTTTTACTTTTGCTGACTTTCTTTCTCGCCTTTTTATTTCTAATTTGGTGTTTCCTTGTATACTCTCAATGTACTAAAGGGCGCATTACGCTTTTTTAATGAGATTGGTTTTTTACTTATATATATAAAAAAAAGAATACACAATTTTTTCACCGAGTGGCAAATTCAAATCGAATAAATAATACCATGGATGCTCTAGTTGTTGATGGGTCTTTATCTTTAGTTTCTACAGAAATAAGAGAGCACATAGTGTAGTTTTATTCCCAGCTCTACTCAGAAAAATTTAGTTGGAGGCGAAAGCTGGATGGCCTTTCTTTTAATTTCATTGGTGTAGATGAGGGTTCTTGGTTGGAAAGAGAATTTGAGGAGAGTGAGGTATATAAAGTGGTTAGAAATTTGAATAGTGATAAGGCCCCTGACCCTAATAGATTCTTATTCTCATTCTCATTCTCATTATTATTATTTTTTATTTATTTTTAAAGTGTTAAGAGGTTTTAAAAGAGAATAAATGGCAGTATTAAGAGAGTTTTATATGATTGAGTTGTTTTGATAAGCTGCCTACCTAAACCGTAGGGTAGTGATGCTCTATTTATAATAATAATAGAGTTAGTCCTTTATTAGGACTGTACAAGACTTAAGCTTAAGCTTATCAATAGGAGAGAAGTATAAACCTAAAGCTATACAACTTGTACTAGGTGATTGCCAAGATAATCTAGCCTAGATAATAGGATAAAACAAATCCTTTTAATTCTGGACAGATTTATCTTTATCTGAAGATAAAGATATATCTGACCTAATATGCCCCTTCAAAGTCGATGTAGGCAACCTGACGTTGAGGTTGAAACTAAGCTAAAGAAATCTGCTTGAAGGAAGAGGCTTTGGTAGGACATCCGTAAGCTGATCTTTACCAGAAATAAACCAAACTTCTACATACTTATCGGCAACTTGATCCCGAACAAAATGATAGTCTATCTCAATGTGCTTTGTACGCGCATGATAGATTGGATTGGAAGTGAGATAAGTTGCACCAATGTTATCACAATATAAGGTTGGTGCACGTGGAAGTGAAACTTGAAGGTCATGTAAGAGAGTCTAAATCCAAATCAATTCAGCAGAGGCATTCACAAGTGCTTTGTACTTGGACTCCTTGCTTGAACATGACACAGTGGGTTGCTTCTTGGAACTCCATGAGATCAAATTTTTATCCAGAAAAAAACAATATCTGGACGTTGATTTTTTGTCATCTGGACAGCCAACCCAATCAGAATCCGAGAATGCAATGAGCTGATGTGATGAGAGTTTATGGATGCAAAAGGTGTAATCAACTGTGGCCTTTAAGTAGCGCGGGATGTGCTTGACAACAGTCCATTGAGGGTCTCTTGGATCTTGCATAAACTGAGATACCTTGTTGACAGCAAAGGCAATGTCTGGACGAGTAAAAGACAAGTATTAAAGTGATCCAATGGTGCTGCGATAGAGTGCAGTATCTGTAATTGTAGAGCCTTCAAACTTGTTGAGAATTGTAGAGGAGGACATTGGAGTAGCAACCGGTTTGGCAAGCTCCATATTGGTCTTTTTTAGAATATCAAGGATGTATCTTTGTTGAGAGAGATGGAGACCATCTGAGGACCAAGTGGCTTCAACACCTAAAAAGAAATGTAGAGGTCCAAGGTCTTTGAGAGCAAATGATGAATTTAGATCATGAATCAGTCTAGAAATAGCTCATGTGTGTGAACTTGTGATGATTATATCATCAACATAAATTAACTCAAAAATTTGAATCCCATAAGCATTGTAGAGAAAAAGGGATGAATCAGCCATGGAACTTTTGAAGTGCAATTCTAGAAGACGTGTACTTAGTCTGGAAAACCATGCTCTTGGCGCCTGCTTTAAGCCATATAAGGCTTTGTGCAATTTGCAAACAGCCGTAGGATGTGAAAGATGCTGAAAACCGGGAGGTTGTACCATATACGCGGTTTCTTGGAGAATGCCATGGAGAAAAGCATTGTTGACATCGACTTGATAGATTGCCCAACCTGCAAAAACAACAATGGATAGCACCGTTCGAATAGTTATAGGCTTAACTATGGGGCTGTAAGTTTCTGAAAAATCGATCCCGGGTGGTTGATGGAACCCTTTGGCCACTAACCGAGCCTTATACCGTTCAATTTTCCCATCAGCCTTTCTATTAATCCGAAAGACCCATTTGCACCCAACTACATTCATGGCTGGAGAGGGAGAGACAAGGGACTAGGTTCCATTTTGGAGGAGAGCATCGAACTCTTCATTCATGGCCTTGCGGCATTTAGCATGCTGGCTTGCTTGGTGGATACCATCCAAGAGACAAAAGTTTGAAGTAAGATCATTTTATCAAACGTTATCCATTCCGTCTAGTTCATCATTTCCTTGGAAGACCATTTGGAGAGTCAAGGTTCCATCGAGAGTGAGTTTCTTTGTGTGGACAGCGGCTCTTGGGAATTTGAGTTTTTGGATGACTTGAGAAAGAGAAAAGTTGTAGTTGTGGATCGGTATTGCATGTATAAAGGAGTGGGGAATCTATAGATCATCTTCTTCTTCATTGTAAAGTCACAAGAGAATTATGGATTTCGATTTGAGCCTTCAGAGTAGAATGGGTCATGCCTAGAAGGGTGATAGAGTTGTTGGATTGTTGGAGGTCAATTGGGTAGTCGTTCCATTTTAGACGTTTGGAGGATGTCTCCTTTGTGCTTAATGTAGCATATATGAAGAGAGCGAAATGCAAGGCGTCTTGATGATAGCAAGATTTTGGTGGAAGAGTTAAAGAATATCTTGGTCACATTGCTTTATATATGGACAAAGATGGGTGTATAAATACTGCACAATTTCATACTTTTCTCATTAAAGGGCTTTTCTCTTGTATACTTCTTGTTTATTAAGGTTGCTCCCCTATGTGCTTTTAATGGAATGCATTACTTTATATATATATATATATAAAAAAGCCTTCTTTTTCTTCACTTTTTTCTGGTGTAGGAGTCTCCTCTTTCAAGGCTTATTAACTATTTGGATAAAAGAAAAATCATTCCCAAATTGTTAACTATAAATATAAATATAAATAGTCAAAATTTGAAGACTTTCTGACACTTTTAACCACAATGTGATTGTGTTGCTTATTGATTAGGTATCTAACAAGCAACTTGCTTAACGGGAGCGTTCCAAACTGGATCAGGAAGCGTAATGGGTATGTTCTTTGTATTATAATTTTACAATATTTTGGGCAATCCAGCCTCTATTTGCATTTCTGTATTTTCTTTATTTGGCAGAGAAATTACATGCAAGAGGAATGTGTTTGTCTGCAGGAACATAGATCTTTCATACAATAATCTCACACGAAGCTCTCAAGATATTTGTTTAGTAACAACGAAATTGTAAGAATAATACCTGTTTTTTTTTCTTCATTTGTTTAGTTCCAGCCTACTTTAGCATTGAACACTTGCTCTTTTACCTTCAATTAATCTTAGGAAAAACTTGTTTGTCATGTCATCAGGAATTTGTTCAAAAGCTTCCATGGACGGGAAAACTCGTAGGCTTCTATTTAGTGAACTTGTGTCAGTCTATTTCCTTAGTTTTATTTTCCAAAAGCTAACACTTTTTCTTGTGCTACCATAATCAAGAACGTTTGGTGTGTGCCCAGAGGACAACCGATGTTCACAAGGTAATATATATACATTTATGTCTCTTTGAATCATTACGAGATATATGCCTCAATTTTATTTGAACTTCCTCTTCTAATTTCAATGATGGAAAAAGGTCAGTTAAATGTCTAAATATTAAAAAATAAAAAATAAAATAAAACATTTGACGTTATTTTTTGTTCCATTGTGTAAGCTTAATTGTGTCAGAACACCATTAACATGCTGCTGTTTCTGTGTAGAATACTATTCATTGCATATTAATTGTGGTGGAAGCAGTACCACTATTGGAAGCATCAATTATGTAGGGGATTCATACTCTGGATCAGGTTCATCAACATTTTATGAAGGGGGAGAAAACTGGGGATTTAGTAGCACTGGACACTTTCTGAAAGCTGGTGGCAACACCAGCGCTTCCAACCGAAACTATACAGCTTATAACGTATCGGTACTCAAAATGCACGACTACGAATTGTACATGAATGCACGCCTCTCTCCCCTTTCTCTCACATATTACGTGCGGTGCTTAGCAAATGGAAAATATACTGTGAGACTTCACTTTGCAGAGATAGTATTGAGAGCCAACAGATCTTTTTATAGTCTTGGAAGACGAATATTTGATGTTTATGTTCAGGTACTAATAACATCAGTTATGCACTCGGTATTTGTTTAGTATGATTTGATACGATTTCTTAAGATGTTGCAGGGGGAAGTGAAGCTGAAGGATTTTGATATTGTAAAAAAAGCAAACGGGGTTGACAGAGCAGTTGTTATAAACATCAAACCAGTCCTAGTTACCAATAAAAGTTTAGAGATTCGTTTTCATTGGGCTGGGAAAGGGACAACAATTGCTCCAAAACGAGGAACATATGGTCCTCTTATATCTGCCATCTCTGTGGAGTCTAGTAAGTAATGTAGTTGGTTCTGTATTCATTCTCTTTCTGGTTGGCTTGTTAGTACTCTCTATCTCTCTGATTTATCTGCATTTCTGGATCTTTTATTATAGATTTATTTTGTACCTGGAGCAGATTGTTGAATAATAGGTGAATACCAAATATAGCCGAAGCAGTTCCATAATTAGTGGATGCAAAATTAGAGTTGAAAAAAAAAAAGCGTACTTTCCAATTTGGTGGAACTACATTCCAGATTTTTGCCTTTTCATTTTTCTTTTCCTTAACATAGCTTGCATCTCTGTAACATCTTATATATGTTATCTTGTTCCGGATTGATCACATAAATGTATGCCTTTATATATAACACAAATAGCAGAATGCAATCTTATTACAAACTTTGAAAATTTTCATTTCATATAGATTTCAGACCCAGCAAATGGAAGACAATCATTGCAGTTGGAGCCGTAGTTATCGTGCTATGCGTTATTGTTATCGTTTTATGCATTCTTTGGTGGAAAGGCTGTTTTGGTGGCAGATTATCAATAGAAAAAGGTAATAAGTGGTATGCAAATCTTGATGTAGAAAATTCATTTTCCAACTCAGTACTTTATAGCAGACATCTAGTCGACTTTTTTGTTGTTTTTTTTTATACGCCTAGTGAAATCAGCAATCCAGAGTAGAACCATGTAAAACAGCGACAGATTCCATAGGATATGAACCAATCTTTATAATAGTTTTTTTGGTGGCGTTTTAACATGGCATGAAATTAGGGTGATGCAATTTCAACATTTCAACTATATTTGTAAATGAGCTCGAGCAGTTTACCATGTAAATTTTAGCTCATTGCTTATTTATAAATTTAAATGATGGCAATGTGTACTAGAGTAATGATTAGATGGTTCAAGCTCAATACTTGAGCATATATCTTAGGATCAGTCCATTTCAAGTTGTTGAACAGAAGGGCAGCACCACCTCTTCCTCTCTCATTCTCTACTGCCTCTCTCTCCACCGCATCCGCCCAACACTGGCCTTCCCCTACAATCAGTTTGCCTTCCTTCTCTATTTTGCTCTTCTTTGTCCAGATTATTCTTCCACTTCTGTCTTCCACCGCCTGCCTTACCCAATATCTTTCTTTCCCACTTTATCACGTCTCTTCCTACCAACTCAATGCCAGCTCCATTTTGCCAGCTTATAAATGGCTGGACAGCAGCCTTGCTGACTCATTGATACTTTGCATGTGTTCTTTAAGAGGACCTTTGTTACGTACCTAGAGTATGTGACAAAGAGCATTATTGAAATTATATTTATACCTTCTTTAATAGAATAATTAGGTTAGGTTTTTAAATAAGGTAAGAGTCGTAGATTATTATTATTATTAGGTAAATAAGGAGTATTGCACATAAAACAATATCTCCAATAAGAAAATAAGGGATTTGTCTCCCTTTAGAATTAATAATATTTATTTAGGGTTTGTAATATTTATTTATTTATCATTTTGTAATTCCGGCTTTGTAACCCTATAAATAGGATATTGAAGAATGAAATAATATAAGGAAGAAAATTATAATCAACTCTTGGGTTGTTTAAGAGTTTTTAGGGTTTCTCGAATAACACTAACCTTAGGAGGTCAGGATACCTCGAATACCCTTAGGCCTCGTTTGGTTTGCGGATTAGACCCATAGAAAGGAATAGTTATTCCTTTGTTTGGTTGTATATTATTTAAGGGAATAGTTATTCCCACGGAATAGCTATTCCCTTACGAAGAGGAATAGGTATTCCACTTAAAAAGGAGTGGAATACCTATTCTTTTCCTGTGGGAATAAATAAAATTCGTCTTTTGCCCAAAAACCCCAACCCTCTCAACACCCAAGTCTCTTATCCCTCTCTCTCTCTGTTTCTCAACTCATGGTGTGTTTGGATACGAAATTTTGACAATAAAATATAATTCTGATTCTACTTTTTTCAAAAATAAATCATATTTTATTCAACTTTTTAAAAAAAACAAATTATATTTTATTCAACTTTTTATAAACAAATCATATTTTATTCAATTTTTTCTAAAAAGTCAAATCTCAAAATTCGCAAACAGAATAAGAATTTAATTCTGATTTCAAAAATTCATCACTCAAATGCACCATCAGTATCTCTCTCCATCTCTGCAATTATATTCTCATCCTCCTCTCTCTGTTTCTCAACCAACTTAATTTGTTGTGGGGTAGTCTTTCTTTTTCTTTTTTTCTTTTTTTTTTCCTCCTCCTATGATTTAGCCTACAGAATGCACTTAGACGTAGCAAAACGAGTACCTCTTAATATTGGGGGGACTCCAATTGTCTTGTGAAGGTTTGAGAAAAACTTTGTAAGCAAAGAACGAATGTTTGTTGCTGAAAAACAAATAAAAAATAATAAAATAAAAAGGGCTTTGTAGATGATTTATTTTTTTTAGGGGTAATTACCTTTTCCCCCCATGAACTACCAAAAAATGCGCGATACCCCCATAAACTACCAACTCGACCAAAATAGAGCATTCAACTACCAAAGATAACCATTTTCCCCCTTTCCGTCAGTCACACGCCGTTTTACCCTCATTTTCTTCCTCTTTTCCCCCTATGAACTACCACCATCTTCCTCTTTTCCCCCCATGAACTACCATCATCTTCCAACATGCCCCCATATAAAATGGCACATGACCTGTTGACCGTTTGTTTTAACCCATTTGACTGACGGAAGGGGGAAAAATGGTTGTCTTTGGTAGTTGAATGCTCTATTTTGGTCGAGTTGGTAGTTCATGAGGGCATTGCGCATTTTTTGGTAGTTCATGGGGGAAAAAGGTAATTACCCCTTTTTTTATGATGATTATGTTTTTTTTTTTTTTTTTTCTTATAAATCATTTTACTTTGTAAGCAAAGAATGAATGTTTGTTGTTGGAAAACAAATAAAAAAGAATAAAATAAAAAGGGCTTTGCAGATGATCTATTTTATTTTATTTTTTATGATGGTGATATGATGATTATGTCTGTGTGTATGTGTGTGTTTTTTTTTTTTCCCTTATAAATCATTTTGTAGCGTAATTGTATATGAAAAAAAAAAAAAAGCCATGAACTCTATGAAATTAAAAAAAAAAAAAAAAAAAAAAAAAGGTCATAGTATGATTGTTTATGTTTCTTAAATAAAGAAAAAAAATGTCCTTAAGAATATAAATTATATTTGTATTATAAGGGTGTTTTAGAAAATTTGATTATAATATGATTCCATTCACCAATGTATTGCACTGTACCAAACAAAAAATACATATGCAATGTTCTATTCCACTGTTACAACCAAACAAAAGAATAGGAATAGTTATTCCATTCCACCTTCATCTATTCCCATGAATAGTTATTCCTTTTCCTAATGGAATAGATATTCCACAAACCAAACGAGGCCTTAGTGTAGTGTGTATCAAAAGAAAGAGTGTGTGTTGCGTGTCAGCCTAATAGAAAAAGAGTGTACTAGTAAGTGAGAATTTTTTGTACTTGGTGTAATACACTTGTCTCATCTCGGTGTACTAGTGAGCTTTTGATAGAAATTTCTTATTTTATTGAGTTATTATTTTTGGGCTACTCCACACTTGATTCAATATTTGGTATTAGAGCAAGGCGGTCAGGGACCATATTGAAGTTCTGATCGTGAAATCTTTTGAGCTTACAGATAGGGACTGTGAAGCTAGGTTGAACAAAGACTGTTGGATTGTGCCACATGATGGGATTCTCTTTCGTGCAGAATCTGGGATTGTGAAGCTAGTTGGTCTAAGAACAGGCTTACTTGGCAGTGCGTATGTCGCACCAAGTTACTATGGTGGATCTCCAATTTTTTGGCATAGTAGAGAAGCTCAATCATCATAATTACAGCACCTAGCATACATGCATGGAGTCATATTTGCAGGGGAAAAATGTCAGGTAGATTGTTGGTGGTAGCGACACTAAGAATGCCGAAGGACTCCAAAAGAGGCGAATAAACCTAGAAAAAACTATGTTTGTAATCAAGACAACAATCAAGAAGGAAATGTTAAAGCACATTTGATAGGCTACTACCCCTAAGGAGGCATGGGATATTCTTGGCACTCGTTTTTCAAAGAAGAATGATATGCGTCTTCAAATTCTTGAAAGCGAATTGATGATTACGGTCCAGCGAGAGCTTTCAAACAATTAATATTAGACAAAGGTGAAGTCTCGAGTGAAATCTTTGGGTTAACTAGATGGAAAAAGCTTTATTTATCTAAGGGTGGTAGATTGACTCTGATCAAGAGTATGCAATCCAATTAATCTAATTATTTGTCTCTTTTCCCTATCCCAATGGGAGTTGCTAATAGGCTTGAGAAACTTCAGAGCAACTTTTTTATGGGGTGGAATTGGGAATGAGTTTAAATTTTATTTAGTGAACTAGTCAAGAATTTGTACTCCGATCAACTCAGGTAGTTTGGGAGTTCGAAATCTGATTCAGTTTAATCGAGCTCTTTTGGGAAAATAGTTGTGCGGTATGTGTAATACCCGGTATTACCACATGCTTAAGTGTTAATTTGTTAATATAAAATTATGGCATTTGTCAAGAATGATAGTTTTTAATCCTTGACTTTATAGGTGATCTTGTTATATATATATATATATATATAAAGAGATTCTTGTATTCTGAGCCAACCAATGTCGATCGAGCGACATTAGATGGAAGTCGATCGATCAAGTTTATATTCAATCGAGCGATGAGCAATTAATCGATAATATAATTGATCAAACGGAAGTCGATCGATCGATTTAATATCAACCGAGCGAATTCACGTTCGATGTCGATCGAGTGACTAAAATGTTGATCGAGCGACTTTCTACTGCAGTGTAGTGCAGTGTTCATGTAAGCGACAGATCACGATTTTAATTCTAAATATCTTCGAACCCACTGTTGTAACTATGTTTAGAGGATCAAAAATGTGTTAGTTAAGTTGGTTAGCAAAGTTTAGTTAGTTCATAACTAAGTTAGATTAAGATAAGATTATAAAATCATAAAGATTAGATTTTATTCCTTAATCATTTCAAAGTGCCAACTGCTGCAAATCCGACCATTGAGGACGTGAAATGCTGGGAGGGTCTCAACCGTTGAATCCCTTATATAAGCCATGCATAGGTGCAGCCGGAGGTGAAGAGAAAAATCAGAAAAACCATGGGGAAGTGCTGCTGTTTTTCTTCCTGTTCTTCCTCTTTTTGAAGTGGTGAAACTTCAAGTTTGTAGTTTCATTACTTCCCTTCCTTTTCCAGTAATTATAAGCTACTTTTGAAGCCCTCCTAACACTCTTAAACTTCAGCAAAAACCGGATTTAAACCCACCAAAACAGCCACTGTTTTTGAATCCAAAAATAGAGGAATTTCTGGACAGCAACTCTTTCTTTGTGTGGATCATTTCTGGAGTGAGTTCAAGGGTCTTCTGATTTGTAGAACAGCAAGCCAATAGGTAAGGATCTTGATTTATGTTTTTACTTGATGAATAAAGCATTAGAACGACTTTGTTTTAGATTATATATATATATATATATATATATATATATATGTGTGTGTGTGTGTGTGTGTGTGTGTGTGTGTGTGTGTGTGTGTGTGTGTGTGTTTATGTGTTTATCTATATAGAAGTATTTATATGTATATAAGTATAGATATAACCTGTTGTTGGGTGTTTGGAGTGCTCTGTGTGTGTGTTAAAGAAAAGAAAAGATGAAGGTTAGGCTGCTGTGTGTGCTGGCCAGTGCAGAAAATAATGAGAGGGAAGTTTGTGTATGTGTGTGAGTTGGCAATGAAAGGGAAAAGGGAGAGAAGAAACTCTGATGTGTTGGCTATGTTCTTAACCTAGATGTTTTTATAATTATTTCCCGCTGCTAAATTATACTCTGATGATGTCAGTATTGATGTCTTAACAATACGTGGAAACTTGAAATTTTCACTTATGTCTTTTTGTAAAAGGTAGGTTGTTACAGTATGCTACGAGGAGAGAGGCATTATAGAGATTGATGATAGAGACTAATTATGATAGTCTAAGGGGAGGTTGGTACTATTAGGAGGTAATGGTTCCATTTGGAGTGGAAGTATTATAAGTAGGGTGTGGGAAACATTTTTAAAATTTGTTGGATATGAGTTGAAAGGTCAAATGTCAATTTTGTTTGCGGAATTCCATAGTAGAGGACAGTTTGAGAAGAATCTCAATGCCACTTTTGTCTCTCTGATTACAAAGTAGACGTGTTGTGGATGTGAAGGATTTTCACCCTATTAGTTTGGTGGGTAGGGTGTATAAGATTATATATCTAAGGTTCTCGCGAACAAGTTTAAGTCAGTGTTGGGCAAGATTATCTCCAACACACAGAATGCTTTTGTTGGAGGTCAACAAATTTTGGATTCAGTGCTTATTGCTAATGAATGCTTGGATAGTCAAATTAGATTAGGGAAATCTGGGGTGTTGTGCAAGTTGGCATATGATCATGTCAATTGTGAATTCTTGCTCTATTTGCTTCAGCGTTGTGGTTTTGGGGGGAAATGAAGGGCTTGGATAGAATATTGTATTTCTGTCGTGAGATTTTCTATGCTTGTGAATGGAACATCGTCTAGCTTTTTTAATGGTTCTCGTGGGTTGCGACAGGGGGATCCACTTTCACCTTTATTGTTTATGGTGGTTATGGAGGCATTGAGCCAGGTGTTGATTGCGGCAATGGATCAGGGGGTCTCTTGATAGGCTTCTCAGTGGGGTCCAGGGAACGACACTTTAGTAATGAATCATTTATTGTTTGCCGATGACACACTAATTTTTTGTGGTGCGCAGTCATAACAAATTTGACATCTGCGATGTATCTTCTTATACTTTGAGGTAGCTTCAGGGTTGAGGATCAACTTAGGAAATAAGAAATTGTTCCTGTAGGCGAGGTGGAAGATGTCGAAGATTTGGCTCAACTCCTTGGATGTTGGGTCTCGTCATTTCCAATGACATATTTGGGTTTGCCGTTGGGTGCTTCTTATAAGGCCACTTCTATTTGGAATGGAGTTATTGAGAAAATGGAACGACGGTTGGCTAAATGGAAAAAAAAAAATGTATTTAAGTAAGGGTGTTTGGTTTACTTTGCTTAAAAGTACTATTTCCAACCTACCTACGTATTACTTGTCATTGTTCCCTATTCCAATGGACGTGGCTTATATAGACTTTATGGGGTGGCATTGGAGATGAGGTAAAATTCCATTTAGTGAATTGGAACAAGATTTGTACTCCACTAAAATCAGGTGGGTTGGGAGTTCATAACTTCATTTTCAGTTTAATCGAGCTCTTTTGGGAAAATGGTTGTGGAGGTATGCTAGGGAGGGAGAGGCATTATGGAGATTGGTGATTGAAGCAAAATTTGGGAGTCTGAGTGGTGGTTGGTGCTTAAAAGAGGTTTTGGGGACTTTTGAAGTGGACGTGCGTTAAGTTTCTGGCATGACCTTTGGTGTGGGGATAGATCGTTGAAGCTATGCTATCCAGTTTTGTATAGTATTGCTAGGCATAAAGGTGCGAGGGTGGCGGATAATTTGTTTGTTCAAGATGGAGTTACCCAGTGGAATGTAGTTCAGAATTGGAAGGTGAAGATGGTACTCTCTTTATTCGGGCGGCTGTATTCTATTCAGGTTCGAGATGGAGAGGAGGATTGGTTAGTTTGGAGTCCCTCCAAGGGGGGTCAATTTGAAGTGAAGTCATTTTATGAAGTGTTAATTAGACAAGATGGTCCCTCATTTCCTTGGAAGCGTATTTGGCGTGTCAAGGCTCCATCGAAGGTGGCATTCTTTGTATGGACAGCAACATTAGGAAAAATTTTGACGCATGATAATCTGCGAAAGAGGAATGTCTTGGTGGTTGAGTGGTGTTGTATGTGTAAGAAGAGTGGGGAGTCCATTGATCATTTGTTACTTCATTGCGAAGTTGCATGCAATCTATGGAATTATATTCTTACTTTATTTGGGGTACAATGGGTTATGCCGCGAAAGGTGTTGGAATTGTTTACTTGCTGGGGCGATTCGTTTAGGTGTGATCCAACTAAAGAAGTTTGGCTGTTAGTTCCGTTGTGTTTAATGTGGTGTCTTTGGCATAAGAGGAATGCTCGACTCTTTGAAGATGTAGAGACATCGATGTTGGAACTACGAAAGCTTTTGCCTAACACGTTATATATATGGATAGCGGTACATCATAGTTTGAGTGTTTTTACTTATGCAGATTTTTTGAATTTATTTTATGTTCTTTCCTATTAGGGTTTCTCTTGTATACTCCCTGTGTACTAGGGTTGCACCCCTTATGTGCTTTATTAATGAAATGACATTATTTGTTTAAAAAAAATAAAATGTCAATTTTTGGCATGATGTGTGGTGTGAGGATAGCCCATTGAAGATATCATATCCGGACTTGTTCAGTATGGTACATAGCAAGGATGCGTGGGTGGTGGATAACTTGTAGTTTCGAGATGGGAATATTCACTGGAATGTAATTTTTACTAGACCGGTTTTGGATTGGGAGGTGGAGGTGGTCTTTTGTTTCTTTGAGATGTGTATTCTTTTAGAGTAAGACAAGGAGATATGGATAGAATGGGCTAAAGTCCTTCCAAAAGGAGCAAGTTTTAAGTGAATTCGTTAAGTGTTAAGTAGTTTTGAATGGATCCCTTTTTCCTTGAAAGAGTATTTTGGAGAGTCAAGGCTCCTTCGCGAGTGGCATTTTTTCCGTGGACAGGGGCTTAAGGGAAAATATTGAAGTTGGATATTTTGAGAAAGAGGAATGTTATGGTGGTGAAGTAGTGTTGCATGTACAAGAAGAGTGGAAAGTCCCATTGATCATTTGTTGATTCACTATAAAGTAGCAAGAGAGTTATGGAGCTCTATTCTTAATCAGTTTGGTGTGGATTGGGTTACCCTCCCTCCCTCCTCCTCTTCCGATTCCTTTCCGGTTTAGGTTCTCTAAGTTTTTCTTCTTCGTTGGGTCTTTTAGTTTTGGGGTTTTCTTCTGTTGGGTGTAGATCTTATTGATTGGGTTTTTTTCCGACACGCTCGTGCCTCGCCGGCTTGTTCCGGTCCTTGCTGATGTTGCCATTTCTGTGGTTGCCGCCACACTGCTATGTGTGGCTGTTTGGTTCTTGTGCATCTTGGGTTGTAGATCTACAGGTCCTTGCCGTGCACGTGCCTCTCCGGATGACTCTCCGTCATTGTCCAACTCTTCCCCGCCGTCAGCATTGCTGCGGGTGGCCACCACACGCCGTTTTGACACGCATGGCTTTCTGTTTTTTGGGTGTTAGATCTGCGGCATTTGGGACCTCTGCTCCACACACGCGCCTCTCTAATGGCTTCTTCGACAATTTCCGCAGCTTCTAGTGGTCCTTCCGGCGGTTTTCACGCCGCACTGGTGGCGCATGGCTCCACCCGCCACTGCCTTTTTTTCTTTCTTTTTTTTTTTTTTTCCCTGTAGCTCTGGCTTTTTTTCTTTGTATTTCAAATTTGCTTTCTTGTACTTCGGGTTTGTTTTGTATTTTGGGTTATTTTGTGTTTGTTTTTCATATGTATTTTGGGTTGTGGGTGTCTTTTTGGGAGGGTTGTTCGAGTATTCTTGCGGGTTTTGGGGGCCTTATTAGGTTGGGGTGCTTTCGAGACAGGTTTGGGTGTTTAATGGGGGCTTTTTCTGTTTTTTGGGCTCTGGGTGTTATGGGTGCTCGTTGTGGGTTTCAGCTTTTAAGGTTGATCCTTGTGGTTTTGTTTGGGTTTCTTCCTTTTGTTGGCTGGCTTTAGTGATTCCTGTATATACTCTCGGTGTACTTAGGGGCGCCTTACGCTTTTTTAATAAAAGCACACTTATCAAAAAAAATTATTTTGTAAGATTCAGTCAAGCAACTTAAGTTCATTCTTTTGGCAGAATTGAAAGGATTGGATCTGCAAACTGGTTTCTTTACCTTCAAACAGATTAGGGCTGCCACTAACAACTTTGATGGTACAAATAAGATTGGAGAAGGTGGTTTTGGATCGGTCTACAAGGTATCCTTGATTTCATATTCCTTTCTTTTTTTTCTCTCTTTTTTGGAATATTTTGCATGTATGTTTCCTATTTGTTTTCTTTCATATTAGTAACAGAAACTTATAGGAAAACCTGATGTACATTCCTGATATGTATATTTTTAATGCAGGGTATACTTTTAGATGGTACTATAATTGCCGTTAAGCAACTTTCTTCGAAATCAAATCAAGGAAATCGTGAATTTGTGAATGAAATAGGCATGATATCTGCTTTACAGCACCCAAATCTTGTTAGATTGTACGGATGTTGCATTGAAGGAAATCAGCTATTTTTGGTATATGAATACATGGAAAACAATAGCCTAGCACGTGCTTTGTTTGGTAAGCTTAATGTTTTTATTTTAGTATTTTATGTTTACTTTGGAAAGCATAAGAACTTAACACTGCAGGTGGCCTATATTAAGAACTAAGTTGATCAATTTCCCATTTGATTATCTACAAAATATGCAGGTCCAGAGGAATACCGCTTAAACTTGGACTGGCCTACGAGACAGAAAATATGTGTTGGCATAGCAAGAGGTCTGGTTTTCTTGCACGAGGAATCAATATTGAGAGTTATTCATAGAGACATCAAAACTACTAATGTGCTACTAGATAGGGACCTTAACCCAAAGATTTCTGACTTTGGTTTGGCGAAGCTTGATGAAGAGGGAAACACCCATATCAGCACCCGAGTTGCTGGAACAATGTGAGCTACCTTTTTCCTTCTTTCCTTCAATTTGGAGTCTTATTGTGTTTCTATTCCTTTTCTTTTATGCCCCAAGTTATTTAAGATGAGATAAAAAGGAACATATATTGATTGATCTTAATTCTCTATGAGATGCTGTCCTGAAAGTAAACCCGAATATGGCAGCATTTGAACTCTCTGCATATTAGAAAAGTTTCATATGGAATGTACTATAGACGTTCTGGATTAAGTATTTGCTAGGATTTTTTTTTTATCAGTGAGAAATTCATAAGCTACGTCAATTATCAACCAGCATTCAACCTTTGCATCTTGTCTAAACATGAAACATCAATACTTGATGCATTAAACTCAATTTCCTCGTAAAATAGAAATTGCCGGGTGCAGAAAAAAAATGAGAAAATTCTGTTTATGGAACTACTAAAATAAATGCTACACTCAAACACGAACTCTCTCTGAAATTAACGAATAAACAATTCATAGAAACTTGTGCTCAATTATTCTGTCATTCCTCACTCCCTAATTTCCCAAGCTGCGAATGCCATTTAAATATTCTCAAAAACCAATGTTTCTAAAGGGAAAAAAATAAATTATTGAGATCTTGCGGAATCTAAGAGCCACACTCACTTAAACTTGAGCTCAATGACTGATAAATTGTGTAGCTAATGGGACTACATCAGTTCCCAACTTGCAAGTTGCAATGGTAATGAAATGTCTTCTTCGCCACCTACAAAAAAAAATTCTTTATCTTTATTAGAACATGGGCTGTTATCAGTTACAGTCTCATGGAAAGAGATTATTTATTTAATAAAAGTATTATTTCTATTAAGATTTAGTAATAGATAATAATAAAGAATAAAGGAATAGTATGTTATTACTAAATAGTTCTGTATTATCTTTACTAGTCGGAATTATTAATTATAATTTAATTTTAAAACTTAAAAAACATTTCCATTGCATAGAGAACATTACATGAATATGATATGATAAGGAAAAGTTTTTAATTTTAGATTTTAAAAAACAATTATCACCACTTAATGTTACACCCATGATCTTTTCATTAAAGCACAATAAATTTATTAAAATAATGACAAAATCGGTTCAACCTTTAAAATTCACCAGTTTTTTACTTAAAAGACCGGTTCAGTGTTTAAAAATGATGGGTTCACATCACGTATCACAATTCTAGGCCAACTCTAAGTTAGAACTCGGCTTTTATATATATATATTTATGAAATTACCACTCAATCCTAGTAGCCTTATTAATTTCATAATCACACTGAACGAAAATGAAATATGATTTAGTACCTCTTGATGCTGGACCTTGTTGATTATAAAAGATCAGAGCTTCATACTGGTGATCTTTTTTTTCTTTTTTCTTTTTTGTTCTTTTTCTTTTTTCTTTTTTTTTTTCTTTTTTTTTTTCCTGAGCATTCATACTAGTGATGTAAGTCATAATATAATCTTCATTTGCAGTGGATACATGGCGCCAGAATATGCATTATGGGGTTATTTAACCTATAAAGCAGACGTCTATAGTTTTGGGGTTGTTACATTGGAAATTGTTGCTGGGAAGAGCAACATGAATTTTCGACCAAATGAGAATTATGTATGCCTTCTAGATTGGGTAAGATTGATCTTTTTCTTTTAACATATGCTACTATAAATTACGTTTAGAGGCCTGCCTGCTTCTTTGTCCTTTTCCACTCAATTTGGTCATCCTGTTATGTTACTCTAGACTCAACCAGCAAAATAAACTAACATATGTTGAAATTGTTTGATTCGTCCACTTCACAATTGAGTTCAGCTTATTGACATGTATATTATTTCCTATGTGCGTATGGCTGCTTATTCTCTTTTGTTGATTTTGCTACTTGTCATTTCCATTCTCTTTTCTATTCTTATTATTATAGGCACTTGTTCTACAAAAAAAGGGTAATCTAATGGAGCTGGTGGATCCAAACTTGGGTTCCGAGTTAAACAAGGAGGAAGCTATTAGAATGATCAAAGTAGCTCTCTTATGCACTAATCCATCGCCAGCACTTAGACCCACCATGTCTGCAGTAGTAAGCATGCTCGAAGGCCAAACCATTGTTGATGAAGTCACCATGGATCCAAGTATATATGGCGATGAATTGAGGTTTAGTGCCTTAAGAGGCCAGTTTGAACAACTCCAACCAGTACCCATGCGCCCAAGTGGAGAAGAGAGCCTTTTGCATTCATTAGATGCGACATTGGTTGGATCTTCTTCTACATCTGCCCAGGATCTCTATTGAGTTAACCTTGATTCTCAGTAAATTCAGCATACTATTGCCCCCCAGCCATGCTAAATGCTCTTATTCTAATTAATAAACCAACATTTGCTATAGACAGCTGAAAAAAGTAGACTTATAATCTCTCTTTCCATTGTTGAATTCTGAATAAAAAGAATATGCTGTAAAATGACGCAGAAGATTGTTGCAAGCGATAGAAATTCACCTCTTGATCATAGAATTCATTACATTATGAGTGCTAAACACATTGATAGTGCATAAGATATACGTACCCCTGAGTTGTCTCTGCTTATCCTGTTCGAGAAAAGTGGTGCTTTTAGATTGCATTTACTTGTAATAATTTGATGTCTTTGGTTCTCATGTTTTAGTGATTGAAATCATATTTTCTACGTGGAAAATGATAGCGTTGATGAATTATCAAGTATTATTTATTCTAACGTTCCTTGAAGAAATACGAAACAAATATATGAAAATAAATTGCCTCCAATTGGATCAGACAATTGACCATAACTTTTTTGTAGTTTTATTTTTTCAGGAATTGTGCATTCGATTGTATGATACATTATGTTTATTTCACTAAACTAGATTAATTGCATTATATAATTTTATTCACTTTATTACAAATTCTCCATATCGATCTATTTAATTATTAGATAACTTGAATAATATATGATAGTACATAATAACTAAAAAGTTTATATAATTAATATTAATTTTAATATCAAATAACTTGTTTTAGTTAAAAAAAAAATCAACAGCTAACTATAGAACATCCAGGGATTCACTGACAAAACAAGTTCCTAGAGACTGTAGAACATGATGCAGCCATTATCACCCAGAACTAGAAGTAGTGTGTCCAAAAGTCTATAGCACATGTTGCAACGCATATAATTGGTTCATGCAATTGTCCCTCTTTTGTTTTCAATTTTTAAACCCAATTGAATTGTTTATTTCTTCAATTAGAAGACATATTTGTTTAATTTAATTTGTAGCGTCTTCTGCCAACGAATAAATATATCAGATGAATAAACAATTGACGCATATAAAAATATCATAAAAAGAATCCTGATATTGTTGGTATAGAAAATGTGAGAAAGTTCTTATAGATTTTAATTATAGAAGTTTCAATTATTATTAACCAATTCACACCCTCAATTTTTGTTCACAGAGCCAGATTGGTAGAACCCCCGCGTAAAGAAACAAAAGAATTGGTTAAGAGTTGGGTTAGAGTTACCATAATTTTTAGAGTAATGTTTACACCAAATTTGCAAAGATGTTTCGAACGTTCTATGTACTGCTCTAAACACGTACATAAGTGGTCTACATCGATCATTCCAGAGATTCTTTGAACGTTCGAGGGGGGTCCATTTTGAACATTCCAAGGGAGGGTTGGACGATCGAACATAGTTTATTTATTGATTAATTTAAGGTGATAATTTAATTTTTGTGAATTAATAGGGGAAAATGTATTTAAAAAAAAAAAATCCAGTCACCAATTATGTGCTGACTATTAATAAAAATTTAACTAATTATTTATTAAAATTGTGGTTTGATTTCGGGGTATTACAACTAATTATTTTTATTAAGAGTAATACTAAAACTTACATTTTTATCAAATAATTATCTCATAATGCTAACGTGTCAATTTCAATCAACTTTTAGATCAATCATTGTTAACAAATTAAAATAATAAAAAAAAAGAAATCAAATGACTAGTTGGAACTTACACATCAATATTGTGAGATAGTTGTAAAATAAATGTTGTTTCTAATTAATCTTTTATTAATTATAAACTTTTATGTCAATTCGTAAAATATATATATATATATATATAATTCTACACTTATTTTTCATAAAACTTCACGATTGGCATGATTTGACATGTATGCAAAGTTATTGCAAGTCTTGGTTTTGAAAGAAAATAATTTGAGTTTGAGTTTTGAATTTTGAATTTTTTTTGCTTTCTAGTACTGTGCGAACGTTCGTTGTAAATGACCAAATGTTTGATCCCTACAATGATCAAATGATTGACCTTGATACTGAATATTCGACAATGGTCATGAAAGGGTAATTAGGATTTTAATAACGGGTTAAAGTGCTTAAGTCATATTTAGGGTTTTTACGTGCATTAGTTTAAACTCTCGTAATGTTTTGTTTAATACTATGGTATAATTTCGCAGTAGCGGGAGTTCGAGATGTCCGAGCATTTGGATGAGCGTTTGACATTGATTTATGCGTTTGAAATAAGTAAATACTTACAAAACTAGCTTCGTTTTCACATGCGATGTGTCAGTTGAGTGAACACATTTTATTCTTCATAATAATATGTTGGAAGCGTATTATTTTAACATTGATTTGTGCTGAGAAATATTTGTTTTACAACATTAATGATGGAACAATACTTGTATCGTATGACATAGTACACCGATACATGCGGTAGAACGGCAATAGGCTTACTATACGGGCTTGACTCTATGGTCACAAAGGTTACTTGGAATGATGTTTAGCCTTAGATCCAATGGTTGTTGTGACTGACGTAGCCACACTTGAGTAGTAGTCATTATATATGTACGGACTTCACTAGTGGCTTGGGTCACCCAAGGTCGAACTCGGTTGAATTGCTAGTGATGGACAGAAGCGTACAATATTCAAGGCATCTGTTATATTATAGGTCTCTTGGGATAGCACCAACCCTACATGAAAAGGATTAACATCGTGAAATAATCCATATGAAAAACAAAGAGATTGCCCCTCATCGATTTCCTAAATATTAAACATACATAACACTTGTAAAACATAATTTACAGGATTAAAAATTTAAAATAATTTTGACATACCTCTTTTATAGAAAATTCCATTAATGGCGTCCTTACTGGAATAAATTACCACTTGGTAATTTATATTCTTCATCCATCAACTAACCTATTTGTATGTCCATCATTTCAATTTAACTTTATTAAGAGATAAATATTTCTAAACTTTTATTTAAAACAACCATACAAAATGTATTGCACGGAACAAGAAAAGTTATGAAAGTTTTCTTTATGATTAAGTTAAAATTTTAATAAAGTAGTGCAAAAGGCAAAATGGTAACAAGAAAAGAAAAAAACAAAGAAAAATGGATTAAAAATCAAAATCAATCTAACAGTAGGCACAACAATAACAAAATATTATCTAAATAGAAAGTGATCGAGAAAATCCAACTTTTTTTGTTCATGTGAAAAAGTTGATTAATAAACTGTTTGACAATATTATTAATTTATTATTATTATTATTATTATCGTTGTTGTTGTCCACTTTTTATGATTATTCATATTATTTCTAGACACGATTATTCATATTATTTGAATAACGGCTAAATGAAAAAGTTAAATTTAAAAGAAAAATATCAAAACTTTTCTTGGCCGTCCTCCTCCCGGCCAGCCCTCTGATCGTGATGTGCTTTATATTAAGCAAAATGATTGGGTTTTTATTTGTCATCAGCTTCCTTGGCCTTTTTAATCTTGTTCCACTTCGTATGGTTTTGGCCCTTGTTTCTAAGCTTCCATTTCCTAGTGTAACAGCTTCTGCTAGGTTTCATATCAACAATGGAGCTGCGCTTACAGGGAAGCAAGGGCGGCCGATTCATGCACAAACGCTTCTGATTGGTGGGTTTGCTTCTGATTTGTATCTTGGCAATACTATGTTTTGATATGTATATGAAATGCGGGCTTTTGGATTATGGGCGCAACGTGTTTGACGAAATGACCGAGACGGCTGCGCATTTGGTCATCTTCAAACACCGATGGCGTTGGAAGCTTCTTGCTGGCGGCCGCCGTGGGTGTTGCCCTGCCTCCGGTATCTTTCCCAGTTGCATATGACATTGGCATTTACGACGTTTCTAGAGCTCCTTGGGTGCACGCTGAGCTGTATCACAGCTTCTTGGTGAATGCTTGTGACGCTTCAGAAATGGAGGGGCATGATCGGGCGCCAGTCGGGCTTCAACGCAGAGTTGCTTACAGGGCCTAGCAAATTCAGTTACCCCGAGCTGAAGTCAGCCACATTACATGACGGGCGACATGGGGTACCAACGTGGCCATGGCTGCAGATTCGTTTTGCATGGGTGAGAATTTCTGAAGCTTTTGGAAGCAAGGATAACCGTATGAGCTTGAGTCTTGGACGGTTTTGGAGGTCCACGTGACACGACCCGATGACGTTTTGATACTTGTGGCTGGACTTTGGACGCAGTTCAACGTGGCAGCAGCAATTCTGGACTTTGGGCGTAGTGCTTCTTATCTCACCCCCAGCTAGTGCAAAATATGGGTCATCCCTGCATGCCTCTTGCATTCAGGATCTTCCATATCATCTAATTGCACCCTACCTGCCTATTATCTAGAAGGACTTTTATGACCTGCGCCTCCTATCAGAAAACTTTGTTAGGTACTTCTACTTCTTAACAAATATGTCACTGTTGGTAGCCAAACATGGTTCACTAAACTTCCTTAAGTCTCTCAATCATAATAATAGTACTATTTGGGGCGACAAATGACATGGTTTCTAAGATAATGGACGATTTTTGGATACTACACCTCGGGCTCATGACAGAAGACAAAGAGGTTGAGGTGACTCTACATGCTTCCACAATACTTTTACATGACTCACTTTATCCAGAAGCCCTAAACCTTGATCATTTTGCAAGAATGATAAGGTTATTGGTGTCATTGTGCATGATAGAATGGAGGTGAAATCTGAAATTCTAGAGACTGAATTTGAATGTCCTTCCAATGATCCGATGAACTTTTTGGTGGATTGTTTGGCACATCTTTCTTCAGTCCTTCCTCCTGGGATCGTTTGGCACAACTCAATGTTTCTTGTCTTGCAAAGTTGAAGCAGTGCTTCTTGATTAGAGCAATCAAGAAATTGACTGATGATGTTGCGGCACATCCCAGGAGGAAGGACTAAAGAATGATGTGCCAAACTATCCATCAAAAAGTTCCTCGGATCATTGGAAGTACATTCAAATTCAATCTTTAGAATTTCAGATTCCACCTCCATTCTATCATGCACAATGACACCAACAACCTTGTCTAGCATTCTTGCAAAGTTATCAAAGTTTAGGGCTTCTGGATAAAGTGAATCATGTAAAAGTATTGTTGAAGCATGTAGAGTCACCTTAACTTCTTTGTCTTCTGTCATGAGCCCGAAGTGTGGTATCCAAAAATTGTCTATTATCTTACAAACCATGTCATTTGCGCCCAAACAGTACTATTATTATGATTGAGAGACTTAATAAAGTTTAGCGAACCATGTTTGACTACCAACAGTGACATGTTTGTTAAGAAGTACTTGACAGAGGTTTTTGACAAGAGGCGCTGGTCATACAAGTCCTTCCAGATAATAGACAGGTAGGGTGCAATTAGATGATATGGAAGATCTTGAATGCAAGAGGCAAGCAGGAATGACCCATATTTTGCACTAGCTGGGGATGAGATAAGATGCCTCACTATGCTCTGCAGCTGACTAATTAGCCTCCATTCTGTGTTAAGCTAGTGGGGTGCCTTGTGAATGAAGGCTCGAAGCAGATGCACCAGGGAGGGGAGATTGGAAGTTCTCTTCCACCAATTAAGAGACATGAGAGACTCAAAAAGCTGAATTGGTGGAGAATCATAGGCCAATATTAGGGGCAGGGAAGAAAAGAAGCCTTTCTTCAAAAGCTGATATAAGAGAGGGGTCCCTCTTACAAGCCCACTGGATAAGAATGGCCATTGACTCAAACAGATACCGATTACATATTGGATTCTTTGAATTTTTGCCAACTTTCATTAGACTAGGGATTAACCAAATATCATCCTCATCACGAGGCATTTCTGCTACAGCAAGAAATACATTACAAGAGGCCCACTTTAGTCATCTGTCACCCACGAGGATATCAAGCCTGGGATGGTTTTGAGGGCTAAAAATTGTAGCTGTCGACAGCTTTGGTGCTAATGGGCAATTTCCTGGTGGTTTGAAGGCTAAGTGTCCTGTCCAGCATATGTCTGAATTTGAAGTTGCAAAGCCTGGCAAAAAATTTGAGGTCAATGTCCTAGCAGCATATGCTTTTTGAACTAGTTCCATTTTAGGTTAATGTTGACTGCATTTCTGGTGGACTATGATAGGGCAAGGATGATTCATCTTATTTTGGGTTTTTTTTTTTTTTTTTTTTTTTGGTTCCTTTTATTAAACCGATTGATTTTGAAGCTATTGACTGCTTTTGGATGTATGACTTTCCAGGTTGGGGCTGAGCTGGTATTCCGGTTGCTTGGTTGCAAATTGAAGAGAATAACCCTTACAAACAAGAAGACACACTTTTATGCTCTTTTTTCTGAATCTCCCATGACTAGTATTTTTTTCCTTAATATGTCAACACAAAGACACTTGTATGTTCCTTTTTTCTTTTTCTTTTTTTTTTTGAATCTCCCATGTCTAGTTGATCTCTATTCTCTTCGAAGTTGGTAAAAACCCAAAGAATCCCAATCTTTAATAACTATCTGTTCGAGTCCGTGGCGATTCTTGTCAAATGGGCTTGTGAGAAGGAGCCGTCTCTTTACATCAGCTTTTGAAGAAAGGGTTTTTTTTTTTCCCTTTCCTGCAGCTAATATTGGCCAATGATGTTACTGAGTTCTTCCCTTATGCATTTCAGCTGCTGGCTCAGCTTGTTGAGTTGAATAGTCCACAATTCCTCCAATCTACATGCAAACTTTTGAGAGTCTCCTGTCACCTAATTGGTGGAAGAGAACTTCAAATGTCCAAGCCCTTGTGCGTGAGCTTAACCAAGAGAGTAGGCTTAGCGA
Source organism: Alnus rubra (assembly GCA_028654335.1). Classification (NCBI taxonomy): domain Eukaryota; kingdom Viridiplantae; phylum Streptophyta; class Magnoliopsida; order Fagales; family Betulaceae; genus Alnus; species Alnus rubra. Next base: position 385,038 of record JAJPGS010000244.1, read on the forward strand.
GGTGCATAGCATATTCAACTGGCTTAGCTCATCCCCTGTTACAGCTAAACATGGGTCCTATGTGCTCGGCACTGTCATTCAGAATCTTGAATATGGTGTAATTGCACCCTACATTTGTGGTATTTGGAAAGCCTATCAGAAAATTTTGTCAGGTATTTCTTGATAAACATGTCGCTCTTCATAGTCAAACATGATTGTACAAACATTTGGAGGTACTTTGAATGATGTTCAGTGCAACATGTTTTCTATCATTATGGATCAAATTTGGATACCTTATCTTGTGCTAATGACAGAAGGTATTGACCTTAAGTTGACTGTAGTTGCTTCCACCATACTTATCTGCGAGTCTCTTCTTTTAAATGCACCAAATGCTGGATAACGTTGTTACTGTCCTTTCACAAAGTTTGATATAGCAGGAGTAAGTGATTTAACATCCTGTGCAGGCTGTTTTTGGTTATATATTCTTCTGACAGTTTGCATCTTTCTTACAGATCATGCTCTATGTGTTCAGGAACAAGACAGTAAAAGTACAATGGGTTCTGAAAAATCAAAGTTGGTCTTCACTAAAAATTTAGGCAATCCTGTAAGATTTTTCCTTTTTATTGCAAGCATTCTTAGAAGTGAAGAATGTTTGCTATGCTCATGATTATGTTGATAAGTATATCAAATCTTTCAAATGAGTTTGGCTGGTATTATTGCTCCTTTTGAATAAGAATATATTAATCTAAATTTTAGTCTTGCATTGTGGAAAAGAAAGGCAAAATGTCATTAGCCATTTAGTTATGTTGTCTGCCACGTTTTAAGAATGTCATTTGGGCAACAAATAAATTAGCCATTTAGTGTGTTCCTATCTTTATGTGATGTTATATGTTTCTATCTTTCATTATCATTCATGCGCTTGTGATTGTAGCAATCGGCAAAACCAAGGAGGACGCTAGAAACAAGCAATTTGGGTGGTCAAAACATTTTATAAAATAATGAGCTATATTTCGTAGTCTTTTATAAGCTGTATCTTTATTATGGCCGAAACACCACAAAAAATTGAAAAAATCATTTGGTTGCTACGTTCATACAAGAAGACACCTTTTTGTACCATGCTCACTTATGTTGCAACTTGCAACCAATTTGCCAATGGATATAAGGTCCAAATTGTTTCTTCATCATGCCCCACTTCATTTATGGTCTTTCCAGTAAGCAGAGAGATTGAAGTGAAATTGGGCAACTTCTATAACGGGTTGTTGGAAGAATTGATAAAGTTTGTCAAGTTGTGTATCTGGATTGTGACCCGGATATAATGTCTAAATGTGTGGTATGCCCTTGCCTTACATGAAATTATAATTTTGATTTCCCTTTCCTTCCACAGTTTCTTTCCAATGAAACATTTTTGTGTTGCGCTGTCTACAGATCAAGGATCTCAAGGGAATTTCGATTGATCTTCTTGTTCCAGGCATGATGGTCAATGCTCGTGTACAGTCAATTCTTGAAAATGGCGTTATGTTATCATTCCTTACATACTTTACTGGAACTGGAAGCTTGCTAGCTCTTGTCATGCTTCTATGATGATTTTGCCAGAATTATTATTTTAAGTTATTGATTGCAATCTTCTTTTTTTCATTTCAATTTTACAGGTTGATATATTTCATTTTCAGTTCTCTCTCTCTCTCTCTTTTTTTTTTTTTTAAATTTGTATTTTTAGGGTGAAATTGTTTTTGATATGCCATGGTTCCATGGTCCTTGGTTGTTTTGTAGTATTGCAAACTTGGTTATGCGTAATCTGTTCACGTAAACAGTTTTATTTGCTATCTTAGAATCAGACCATTTCAACTGTGGGAGTGGAAAAAGATAATTGACTTTGAGTTGATTTGTTTTCCTCATATCCACAAAGTCGTATAAGATTGAGCTTTTGTGTAATAACTGGAGTTGGTGTCTTTTAGTTGCACGTCTTGGTATGGTTCTCTAAAACATCATCCATTACTCTAGATGCACTCGGATACAAAATTATGAAGTCTAATTATTTTGTAAGATTCTGTCAAACATCTTAAGCTCATTCTTTTGACAGAATTGAAAGCATTGGATCTACAAACTGATTTCTTTACCCTCAAACAGATCAGGGCTGCCACTAACAACTTTGATGCTGCAAATAAAACTGGGGAAGCTGGTTTTGGATCTGTCTTCAAGGTATCCTAGATTTCACATTCCTTTCTTTCTCTCTCTTTTATTCTATTTCTTATTTTTGTGAATATTTTGCATGCACGTTTTTATTTGTTAAAAAACTAATAGGTAAGTCTTATGTGAATACTTGAAAGTATGTATTTTTCATGCAGGGTATACTGCTAGATGGTACTATCATTGCCGTAAAGCAACTTTCTTCAAGCTCAAATCAAGGAAACCGAGAATTTGTGAATGAAATCTGCATGATATCTGGTTTACAGCACCTAGTGAGCTTAATGTATTTATTTTAGTTTTTTTTTTTTTTTGTTGACTTTAGAAAGCATAAGAACTTAGCACCATCAATGGTCTATATCAAGAACTACGTTGATGAATTCCCTGTTGGACTATCTATAAAGAGAATTGATAGAGAGAGGACGTTTAACCATCCCCTCTCCCCCTTTTAATATAAAAAAAAAAATATTAATTTTAAAAACAAAAATACACTTTCCTGTTTTTTTTTTTAATTTTATTGAAATTGTTTTTTTTTTTTTTATATATATATATTAACATTTATGAACTCCTTTATAATTAACACACCCATTTTATATCGGCTAATCATCCTCTTAATGTCAAACTAAAGTATTACATTACCTATAACGATTGGTTGAGTCTGTCACATCAATATTATGAGGTAGTTGTGTGATAAAAATGTAACTTAAAACATTACTCGCATTTAAACAAGCGAAAAATGTAATTTTGGTCCCTGTAGTTTGAGGTTTTTTGACAAATAACTCATTGGAGTTTGAAAAATGACTAGTCACTCCCTAGGGTAGGGAAAAAAAAAATTGATCTCTATCGTCGTAAAAGTTGACGAAATCTGTTATTTTTGTGAAATTCAAACCATCTAAAAAAAAATTCTCATTAGGTGAGACTAAGGATGTTAGATGAGCTCTGCTGCTATATATATATATATATATATATATATATATATATATATATATATATATATATTTATAAGTTTTATAAATATAAGATTATATAATTATAGTGTATAAATATTAACATAGTAAACATAATATATGTATTATTACAAACATTCCATTTTGAATGTGAAATATAGATCAAAGTTAAAATTGTACTGAATTTTAATAAATATTTTTTAAAAAATAAAAATTATTATAAAACTCCAATCGAGCTTAAGCCGCTCGAGCTTGATTGGAGGCTCAACTTGTTAAGCTAGTCAAGTTTGAGCCTTAACAAGCCGAATCGAACAACCCTTCAAAATTTTACTCGAGCTTGAGCTATTTTTCTATGTATTCGAGCTGAATTTTACGGCCTTAAGCTCAGCTCGAATACAACCTTATGTGAGACGACCATAAGATAATTCCTTCCTTTTTTTGATTTATGATTAAAAAAAAAAAAAAAAAAAAGTCAAAACATTAATAAATAACTTTCAATAAAAAAAATAAAAATAAAAATATTCAAAGCTATTTGACCTTTACATCAAATCAAACACGTTTTGAACCAAACAATAAAAAGGTATTATCATCTATAAAAAAAAAAAAAAAAAAAAAAAAAAAAAAAAAGGTGGGAAGTCTATTGATGCATTATTGGACGCAACTGAGTTTTTTTATATTGTTTGTTTATTTCTTGAATCAGAAGACTTGTTTGTTTACTTTGATTTCTAGCCTCTTCTGCAAGCCGGCCGACACATAAAGAAATATCGTACAAGGAATCACATCATGTATATCAATCTACATCACAACTGTTTCAATGAAATCCACCATGCATTACTCTATCTGTAGATATCACACAAACTACAAAGTGAGACTTAATTAATTAAAACAAGTTGTTAAATTACAATTTAAGCTTTTTAACATAGTTTATAAAGTTTAATTAATCTCTCCTAATAAAGAATTAATGTGAGATTTAACATTTATGAGCTCTTTTATAACTAATCCACCCATTTTATATCGGCGAAATTCGAACCGTCTAAAAAAAAAAAATATATATTCTCATTAGGTAAGACTTGGGGTCTTAGATGAGTCTGACTGTTCGTGAACACGGTTCAAAAAAATAAATGAGTTGTTCGTGAACGCAATAATCCGCTTGTATATTAAATGAGACATACTCGTATAAACTCGGTTCGGCTCGGCTCGGACAAAGCTATTGAGCTCAGCTTGTATAAGTTTGACTCGACTCGTTCAGCTTAAATCGTTAGCTCGCTCGTGTATATACATAGTATTCATATTTATTAATATATATGTATAAAAATAAGTTTTAGGAATATAAGATTCTATAATTATAGTGTATAAATATTAACATAGTAAATATAATATATGTAATATCACAAACGTTCCATTTAGAATGTAAAATATAAATCAAAGTTAAAATTGTACATACTGAATTTTAATATATATATATATATATATATATATATATTTTATTATAAAACTCCAATCGATCGAGCTCAAGCCGCTCAAGTTCAATTGGATGCTCGGCTTGTCAAGCTAATCGAGTTTGAGCCTTAAAACAAGTTGAATTTGAACAATCTTTCAAAATTCAGCTCGAACTCGAGCTCGAGCCACTTTTTTATGTATTCGAGCCAAATTCAATGGTCTAAACTCACTTGAACTCAACAGTGTATATGTGAGACCTTAACAACAAATCAAACACGTTTTGAACCAAACAATAAAAAAGGTGGTTATCAAAGACGCTGGAAGTCTATTTTTGGGTAAAAATCAAGTTTTAGGCATTGAAGGCGTGTCAGTGACAGCCAAACTCCAAAACCAAACAGAAGAGCAAAGCGACATGGAACGGGGGCTCACGTGACTTTGATTGTCAAGTCCTATCACACCACTTTATGAGGCGTTGAATCTGAGGGAGCATGGGCCAATCTCCGCCGTTGAAACATTGGATCGACAGAGAGCATTACATAAAAATCTGCTTTTCCAAAATTTTTGAAGTCCCCGGCCATAAATGCCGTTAATCAAAGACCTTTCTTAGTCAAAGAGGGCGGACATGCATTTTTAACATCTTCTACAATACTTATATATATAAAATAAAATATATCTTCTATAATTATTTATTAGAATTTAAGATAATTTAAATCGATAATTATAAGAGACTATTTAAGAGATTTACTGACCAAGTAAAAATTAAAACATTCAATCACTTATCTAATCAGGTAAATTTTATAAGTGACCTCTCATAATTACCTATCCAAATTTTTTTAAATTTGAGTAAATAATTATAAAAAATTCTGATCCAGCATTACTAATTCAAAGGCATGTATTAAATGTCTTTAAGAATTGTAGTGGACATGGGCCAATATCCACCGTTGATCTAAAAGTTTGTTCTTGATGAGATCATTTTTTTTTTTTTTTTTTTTTAATATAGATATGATGAGATCATATTCATTGTTCAATGGATCTAAGTCTCTGACCAATGTGATCGTTGAAAGATGGTTCTTTTCATGCTTGACCGTTTAGCATGCAATTCTACTCTCAATTTGGTTAAAAGGGCTCCACCTTATAAAGTTTAGGTCTATATAGTATAGACCATTCACGTACGTTGGGTTTTCGCTAAAAATTTACTGTTTTATTATTATTATTATTATTATTTAAGTTTTAGCTAGCTTTTCTCTTTTTCATATTTTAGCTAAATATTAACGGCCCTATTTTTTAAAATTTATTTTTTCCTATGAGTAATCTTTTCTAGCTTATGTAAGATGAGAGATAATGGGGGTGATTTACATCGTAAATCCTCACCAAAAATAGCAACTTATAATTAGCAATTTAGCAGATTTTTCCTCTTCCTAAAATAGCTGCGGAGTGTCGGTGGTGTTTCAGAAAACGTACCGGCAACAGCCAACAAGGCTAGGATAGCCAAAGGTAATGTGAATGCTATAAGGCTAGTAGTCTATGTACAGCCCAACATATACAAATCAACGGATGCGACATACCAATCAAAACCTCTCAAAGCATACAGCAAACCGAGTTGAACGGTGGTGGAGAGGAGAAGATGGCAATCCCGCCTTGTTTTCCAAAGACCAGCTTTAGTTTTGCTTTGCTTCTAGTGCTGTTGGTCATGTGCATGGAAGCAAACAGAGGCGTCAAAGCACAAGCAGGGCGTCTTCCAGATGATGAAGGTACTTCTTTTTCTGTATATGTACATGGGTTTTCTTCAAGTTGATGGAAATGGCACTCTCTGGATTGAAGTTTCTGCTTTTCGAAGTTTACGTTGGGTGGATGCCATTTGGTGGTGCCTTTACAGAAAAACAGAGTGTCTAAACATCTGGGTCTTAGAAACAGAGCAAATGACTGTACGTGTTTGATGTGTGCAGTGAAAGCCCTTCGCGAAATAGCTACACAACTTGGGAAGAAAGACTGGAATTTCAGTGTAAATCCATGCAACGACTCAAGCTGGATAACACCATCTTTAGCTGATAGGCCGTTATACAACAATACTCTCATCTGCAATTGCTCCTACCCTGATGGTGAATGCCACGTGGTTAACATGTACGCTCCCTCCCTTCACTCACATATATAGTCACATAAATTCAACTTTTTTAATGATGGGTTTGTGTTTGGTAAAGTTTTGTTTGAATAATAATAAGAATTGATTGTTTTGATATAAAATTTGAGATGAGTTTTAAAGAATCACAACAAAAAATGAGCCTTGGCTTCGTAAATGTTATTAACGAAACCTAAAACCATCACCTCCTGGCTCCTAGTTCGTCCATCACAAGCAACCCATTGAAATTTCAGAAACCAAAGCCAATAGGAACATCACTTGCAGTTGCCCCTCCACCCCTGTCAGCCCCCATGCGCCCTCCAAGTCGACCAGTGGGGTTCGAAACAGAGCACGAGAGAGGGGGAGGAAATGGGTTCTCTCTTCCTCTCGTTCAAGGTCTCTCTCTATCCTTTTGACGTAGGAAACTTTTTAAAAGTGATAGTTAAAGGCAAAAAAGAAATGAATTTTTTCACTAAAATTTAGTAAAATTTTAAAGGATCTATTGAGGATGCTCTAGTACTCACATTGGACCGGCCAAAATAACTGTAGCATAAAATAATAAGAAAAAAGCTCTGCATCCGATAGCCAAATTAGTAAAAAAAAAAATCAATCTGGTTCTCTCTCTCTTATATGGGAATAGTGAAAATAGATAAATAAATCATTTTTTTTTAAGGGAAATCATATTAAAGAAGTTAAAGTGAATAACTAAAATATAAGTTAGATGTAAGTGTTTTGAAGAAAAATGAGTAGTTAAAATGAAAAGTATATTTTTTAGCTAAATATTTGATGAACAGGAGGTGAATACAGGGAGGGGGCTTTTGCTGATTGAAAAAGAAGAGAAGGGAGGGGGGTGGGTTAAAAACTTAAAACAGACCCTTAATTTCATAATTTACTTAACTACCTCATTTTTCCTCTTTCCCCCTTATTTTATTTCTAATTAAATTAGGCAACTCGCCTTAATCCAACCAATTACCTCAAATCTTATGATTTAAAATTTTATTACAAACATTTATTATTAATATTTTCCGTATTTCCTGAGTAGGGTATTACCTATATCTCTGGAAGTTGTAATCTATCATCTTTTTTTTTTTCTTTTAATATTTTACATGCAGATTTCTTAAAAGGCAGGATCTTGCTGGTATGCTTCCACCATCATTGGGGAAGCTACCCTACCTTAAGGCAGTGTAAGAAGAGCTTCCAATTATTCATCTTTTTGTCTTATTACCAGAAAATTACATTATAAGCTTCTATACTAACATCAAAATTTTCTCTTGCTGATAGTGATTTCAATAGGAACTACCTTAGTGGTACAATACCACGTGAATGGGCTTCTACAAAGTTGGAAAATCTGTAAATAACTTGCTAAACTTTCGTGTCCAAGATTAGCCACTAAAACCTAACTACTGACCTAATTAATGGAATGAATCAATTGCAGGTCCATCAGTGCAAACAACTTATCAGGGCATATTGACTACCTGGGAAAGATTACCACTCTTAAATCTCTGTATGATCTTATCTCTATATTAAAATTGTCACAAAGTTTCATTTGGTTTAGCCCTTGCTGTAATCTTGAAGGGCTGTATTTCAGGAGCATAGAGAGCAACCTGTTTTCTGGACCTGTTCCTTCTGAGCTTGGGAACTTGGTGGACTTGGAGAAACTGTCAGTGTTGTTTCTTTTTTCCAATTAACATTTGATTAATCATTTCTAAATTCTCAATGTGTTAAGAGTGTTGGATAAAAATCCTTATCATAAATGAGTATTGGATTACCCTAAATTTTGGGATTTGATTAGGATTAGATTGGATTTGAATAAAGTCAAATTATTTGTAAGCTATATCAATAGAGCCTCTTCTTGTACACAATCAAATCAAAAAATAAGAGCAAGATGTAGTCCTATTTGGGCTCTTTCCTATTGGTGGATGTAGGTGTCTAACACCGAACCACCCGGAAAATCTCGTCTCATTTTCTCTCTTTATTCCGCTTTATATTTAATTGTCCATTGCATTATGAATTTCTTCACAATGATATTTGGAATAATTTAACATTAGAGTTAGTCGAACCGGTCTTAATTTTTCATCTGGTGACTGCAGCATTCTTAATGCTAACAATCTCACGGGAGACTTGCCGGCCACTCTCACTAATCTGACCAAATTAAAAGAATTGTAAGTGGTCGTAACCTTTTCCAGTGCTTTACTAGCCATAAATTTAGATATTTCCTTGAAAAAATTAAGCTTTTTGTTTCACTCAATGTTGTTTCCACTTGGCTTATTTGCAGTAGGATTAGCAGTAACAACTTCACTGGAAGAATGCCTGACTTCTTTCAAAGCTGGAAACAGCTTCAGGAATTGTATGCGATTTTTACTACAATGCTATGTAAATCTCTTCACCTGAAATTTTCAGGTGTAATCTAAATCCATTGGAATTATGTTCTTAACAGAGAGATCCAAGCTAGTGGTCTTGAGGGGCCTATTCCTCCTAGCATTTCTGTCTTGATTAATTTGACCGACCTGTGAGTTCTGCTTTCTAATTTAACATTCTTGAGTGCATAATCTCTAGGATATACTCATTTGATTTTTAAACTAAAAAAATGTATTGCTGAAGACAATAACAGTTCTCGATGATGCTATTCTATGCAGAAGGATTAATGACTTACTAGGAGAGGGTTCACCTTTTCCACAATTACAAAAGATGACAAGCCTGGAAAGATTGTATGGTTTTTTAATGTTGTAAAATGCTCTGCAATTGGAATAATACACCTCTTGTAGCAACACTTACATGAAGTTGGTTTATGGTTCAGGATGTTGAGGAGTTGTAATATCTCTGGACCAATCCCTCCATATATCTCAGAACTGGCACAGCTGAAAAGATTGTAATTCTTCTGTTTATTCTTCTCTCTACTTTTTAGTGCAGTACATGGAGATTAAGACTTGACTAATAATACTTACATTGAAATGTGTGGATTTATCCTACCAGTGGAGCTTCTTGCAATTTGATAACTTGCTAAATGCTAATCTTTGGCATTCATAGAAGTTGGAGACCTTTTAATGTTAGCTTGATAAAATAGAATGTAGTATTAGGTGTTAGGATTTCAAGTGATAGGATGGTGTCTGCTTTCTAATGAACGTGACTTACAATGCCAAGACAGAATGTTAGCCAAGTACACATATAGATTAGTAAGATACTGAAATTGCATTGGTTTGGAACACCTGTACATCTCATTAGTTTGGTATGACATGAAAGCCTCTTGCATTTTCAGAGGTTTGCTTGATAACTGAGAGTTTTACTACATAAACCACACAATACATAACAGTGACAACCAGATCTAGAATTTTATATTAGGAAAGGCAAGTAACTTAAGATTGGGAGAGGTTATTCATAATACCATGATAATGAATGAATCAAGGTCATTCGAAAAGAATCAAGGTTGAGATTAGTCATTTAGGTGTATCCCACACATAGATATTTGTTTTGGAGAGTGTTTGATGAGACGAATTCTAGCTGCTTAAGCCCATTTCTTTAGCTACCATATCTATAAATACCATTTGTGTGATGCTCACTTGGTTTATTCTGTGCAGCAATGTACTCATCAGATACACACTCGGTACTCATTGGGTTGTCAATTGAAAATATAATATACTGACATCTCCATTGATCAAGTAGTTGACATCTTATCAGCATCTCTATCAATCTTCTGTTCCGATATTTATACTAATTTTTAGGCACATGCTATTCTATATTTAAATATTTACTGTTAATAGGAGGCATAGGGGAGTCAATCGTTGCAAATGGTCGTCCTCTAGCACTTTTAAATCTAGAAGCCAACAGTCAAAGAAGATTAAAAAGAAGAAGCAGCAGTTAATGTGCTATTGGTAGAGAAAAGACACATCTCTTTAAAATGATGTCTGTGTTTACATTGAAATAGAAAAATAGGTTTTGAACTTGTGTTTTTTTCTTGATCTTCCTCTCTTTTGTTGTATTTTTCATGTACTATTCTCTATTTATTTTTTATGGGTTGGGTTCTTTGCTAGAAGACAATTAAAAATTACACCCTTAATTGTTCTTGAGAGTTAGGCATAGTATCCAAAACATAGGGGTTATGTATGATTGTTAATGTATATGGGTAGTGGTTTGTGTTTTTAGTTTGAAAATGTGTTTTTATGTGACATAAAGGTGAGAAATATTATTAGAAGTGTATTAGGTCCACATTTGAGAAAATTTCTATTGAGTAGGCCTACTTATTTTGAGAAAGCTCCAAACATGCAGAGTTGACTCTTTACTTTAAAAACTTAAAAAATTAAAAAGGAAAAAAAAAAATAAAAAAAAAAATAAAGAGAATCGCGGTGTTGCCACCCACAATGGAAGAGCAAGGTGGCCGCGCGGCCACTCCACACCTGTTGTGGTGGCTGTGCGGCCACCCAGACCAGATTGGATGTGGCCACATGCCCACTCTAATTGTATTTCTTTTCTCTTTGTTTTTCTTAAAAAAAAAAACATAAATTAAAGAATAAGTTAATTCCTACTTACAAGAGTTAAGCACCTGTTTTGTTAAAATATTCCTATAATAAGGTTTGAAATGTTTTACAAAAAGTGTTCTATATTTTGAGAAGTGTTTTGTGTTTTGAGTTGTTTATTAATATATTTGAGAAGATTGAAAAATTCAAACTGAAAACAGAAAGCCAGAATACAATGCATTGCAAACACAACCAAGTTTTCCATGAGACAATTTGCATCATGGTGAAAGCCGAGCCCCCCAAGTGAAAGCAACCCCTCTCTCCTCAGTGAGAGTGATTTTAGGAAGTCCCATTCTTGCTATTTTTGTTTTCCTTGTTTTTTCCTGGAATTTCTTTGCTTGAATGTAATGAAACTCTTATCTTACCTGGAAAAAAGGGTTCCTTACCTAATCAATTCATTTGATCAATTTCCTTCTCTTTCAATTCCCTTGCTCTTTACTTTTTGTTTTCTCTCGACCTTATAGTTCCCCACAAAACACTCTCATTTAGGAAACACACATATCTCTTTTGTTTACCATATTCACTCGAAAAATTATTTATAATTTTTTGTTCTTATGACATCTGTTTTTCTTTCTTTCATTTTTTTTTTCTTTCTTTTGCAGAGATCTCAGCTTCAACAGATTGGAAGGAAAAATTCCAGATTTCGGAGTTCTAACAAGCTTGGACACCATGTAAGCAATCTAAACTCATGAGGAAGGCTAACTTACAGCATGATGCCTAGGGGCCTTGTTAATGTATGTTAAGCTTGAATACCACATTGAGTTACTTTCCTAAAACAATTCATAGGTTTTTGGTCCTTTCAGGTCAGATAGGAATTCATCAGCGTATAGAGTTAGTACCAAGACATAAATAAAAGATCTTTTTTTTCAGCTTTTGGTACACAGTTCTTTAATTTTTTTTGTCATGCAAGTACTGCAATACTATATAAGTTTTCTATAAGAAAAGTTAGTGCAGCAGCTAGTTTTGATACTAAATACTTTGAACCGGATTTACTAGAATACAAGTAGCACATATTCACACAGTTGTCACCTTTAGGATTGTAGCATAACAAAGAGATGAGGCAAAAGTTTTAACCCTCATCCATTTGGAATGGACTATTATGATAACAAGTCATGTCTGAAGGCTTCATACATATGGAATCTGCTCACAGAAGTTTAGAATTTAAATATTTTTTCAGTATGAATGTTTGAACGTTTCTAACGGCAATGTGATTTGATAGATATCTGACGGGCAACGTGCTTGATGGGCCTATTCCAGATTGGATCAAGAGCAGAAATAGCCGCTAGTATGTTTTCTATCGTAACTTCTACATAAATTTTGAATGAGATTCCCATTCATTTATGTATTACACTTATTTTTGACTGCAGAAGGTTATTCATTTAAGTTGTTAACATGATGCCTTGTATATCTAGATACATGTACGTGAAATCCTACTGTTGATGGTGCTTCATCGCATGACCTCAGTAGGTGTCAGCTGTGGGGGAAATTCTCCCATGCCCAATGGGTGAAATAATCCCTTTCAACTTCATTTCCATCTTTCACCATGTGGTGTCACCTAGATTTAGCGTCAATTTTTCATTCCCTTGTTTGATGTTTGTTTTTATATCTGGCAAGTTAACCCAATTATGCCACTAGGGTTTGTTTAGCTTTGACAAATCCAGTGTGAAGCCTAAGAAATGTTGTAGTATTGTAAATAGATCACAATGCTGTCTTAGACTACTAATATATGGCCTTTCTCAGAACATCCATAAAGATGGTATTTAGCTGTATTTTCATTGTTTAGCAAATTATTGTAAGAAGGCCTAAAGAGCATGTGTCAAAGGGTGGTTGGTAAGGTAATAAGTTTGTATAGAGTTCTCCGGGTTATGAGACTCTTTCTAATACAAAATCCATCTAAATTAGATCAATTTAAATATGAACATCAAATATTTCATTATGGTTCAATAAGCTTTTCTTTTTTCTTTGGGGGGGTTGGATTACAAAGACTAAAAGAAATTATGCTTTTGTGCAGCCAAATAGACATATCTTATAATAATTTTTCCTCAAAATCTGCACCACCTACTTGTCCAGACAATCTGTAAGAATTTTTTTCTTTCTTAACTAAAACCTACTTGAGCTTTACAACTTTGCGTTCTTAATATACTTGTAATTTTTATTTGTGGAACTAACTTGTTTGTGATTCAACAGAAATTTGTTCAGAAGCTTTTCTGGATCAGACAACTCGTAAGCATCTCTTTTGTTATACTTCTAAGAAAAAGGAGCCTGTATATATATACTTATGTTTCATTTCAATATTGTTTTTAACATAATAATTCGTCTTCTTTGTGCTACATTTTAATCTAGAATACTTACAGAGTGCCTGAAAAATAATCCATGTCCAAAAGGTACATATCTTAGAACCAATACAGAATTTATATTTCTTCAATTTTTTTATAATAAAAAAAAATAAAAAAAGAAAGAGAGAAGAAAATTGGCCAATCTTTCATAATGAATAACAAGAAGATTAAACTATCAAACATAATTGAATCTCTCTTCTAACATGTTTGGTTGCATCTAATTACCATGTAATGATACTCTCCAGATCAGTACTCATTGTATATAAATTGTGGTGGAAGGGCAACCACCATTGGAGGCATCAAGTATGAAGAAGATATAGATCCAGGAGGTTCAGCAAAATTTTTTCGCATGACAAATGATACTTGGGGCTTTAGTAGCACAGGATTTTTTTGGGATGTTTCGAGTACCTCAAAGGACTATGTAGCAGAAAATGTATCCAGGCTCGGAATGAGCGACTCCCTATTATACATGAATGCACGCCTCTCTCCTCTTTCTCTAACATATTATGCGCGCTGCTTGGCAAATGGAAATTATACTGTGAAACTTCATTTTGCTGAGATAATACTTCGAGACAACATATCTTTTTACGGTGTTGGAAGACGGATGTTTGATGTTTATATACAGGTACAGGTAGTCAATCAGATTGTTTTTCTTCTTTGTGTGCTATAGAAGATAATTTAACTGAATTACTTTGTTACAGAATGCATTGGCACTGAAGGATTTTAATATTGAAAAGGAAGCACAAGGAGTTGACAAAGCAGTCATTAGGATTTTTACAGCAGTTGTTAAGAATAAAACTTTGGAGATTCGCTTTTATTGGGCCGGGAAAGGGACACAAGATATCCCAGAGAGAGGAAAATATGGTACTCTTATATCAGCTATCACCATACATTCTGGTGAGTCACACAGGTTGTACGTTCTGTGTTTCTTCTTTAACATCGTGATTCATGAGACATTACTAGTCTATGCCACGGTGCCATCCCCCCTCTCTCTCATACTAAGCGTGGAATTTCTCAATTTTCTATGTCTTCTACTCTGGGAGTAGATTGACAAAATAAAAGATGTTTAATATAGTGGATGCAGCAATCCCCATAACTCCTGGATGCAAAATAAAATACTTACAAGAAGGTTAAATGTGCAGCTTGGTGGAAGACTTATCCAGATTTTTGTCTTACACCTCTCTTTTGTTCTTCTTTATTATTTAATCCATGTCTTGAACCACCAAGAAATATCCTCATTTACCCCAGCTTCACCTATATATACGTTTATGCTACTACAGACAAGTGAAAAAAATGCAGTTGTACAATCACTGTTCTTTGCAACCTTTATCTGCAGATTTCAAACCTCCCGATGCAGAGAAAAAAATGCAAAGAAAAAAGAAGATATTTCTTGTGGTCGGAACTGCAGTTTTAGTGTCAAGCCTTGTTTTCATGATTTTAGGAATTCTTCGGTGGAAAGGCTATTTAGGAGGCAAGACATCAAGGGAACAAGGTAATTTAGTTCAGATGTACTAACTAGTCTAAGCACCCAAGTAGTCTTGTAATGTTTTAAGATGCAGTCCAATGTCTTAATCTCGTTGCTTTTGTAGAGCTGAAAGGATTAGATCTGCAAACTGGTTTTTTCACCTTCAGACAAATTAAAGTTGCCACAAACAATTTTCACTCTGCAAACAAGCTTGGGGAAGGTGGCTTTGGATCTGTATACAAGGTAATCTACTATTTCATCATTGTCTTCTATCTTTGTATGAAAGCATTAAATATGTTTTTCTTCTCTTTTTTTACAACTTTTACTGATCCGTTAAATTTTCAGATAGAGTTTATGCATTACCAATAATGCAAATTATACTTTGAATGCAGGGCACATTATTAGAAGGTACCATAATTGCCGTCAAGCAACTTTCTTCTAAATCAAAGCAAGGCAATCGAGAGTTCGTAAATGAAATAGGAATGATCTCTGGTTTACAACATCCGAATGTTGTTAAGCTGTATGGATGTTGTATTGAACGAAATCAATTATTGTTGGTATACGAATACATGGAAAACAATAGCCTTGCACATGCTTTGTTTGGTAAGCTTTGTGTTTGATCCCTGGCATGTATATTATATTGATTATAATTTATAAAAAGAATAGGAATTGCATGCCATGAATCATATAGGTTGAACTAAAATGTTCAATATCATTGATTGAGCTATAAAACACAAATTGCAGGTCCAGAGGAAGGTGATGTGAAATTGGACTGGCCTACAAGGCATAAAATATGTGTCGGCATAGCAAGAGGACTAACTTTCTTGCATGAGGAATCACCACTGAAAATTGTTCATAGGGACATCAAAACTACCAATGTACTTCTAGATAGGGACCTTAACCCTAAGATTTCTGATTTTGGGTTGGCCAAGCTTGACGAAGAGGAGAACACCCACATTAGCACTCGAGTTGCAGGAACTATGTGAGCTACCTTTATCTCTTTCCTTCACTTTGATATTAAATTTTTCTTCTGTTCTTTTTGTACAAAATATGCATCAAAATGTCTCTTAAGTCAAGTTTCTTCTCTAATAGTGAATCAGAATATGGTGGAAATTGAAGTATCCATAAACTAGTTCAAGTATGCGTTGTACCATGGAAAAATTCTGGCTTAAGTATTACTAGTAGGTTGTTTTTGTTAGCCATCTGCATTTGCGACCTAATTGCACTCTTATTAGTATCCCTGCTTAACAAATTATTTTCTAAGCATGATAGACTTAAGTATGATCTACATACTTAGTTTACCTCAAGCTTATATGCAATTGAGTAACAGCACAGACTTCTCTCATAAAACAGAAACTGCAGAATGCAACAAAAGGATTAGAAAATCTGTTTATTCAAAACTTTTTAACTTCATATGATGAATTCTACCTCTAATTGTTACTCTCCTCCTCATACAAGGAGTAAGCAATATACAGAATATTGTATTTATATGTTCATGTTTCCCTGTATGGCTAATGGTGCATGATTGCTTCAATTAACAATTTGCAAGGGCAAATATCAGTAACAGATACAGTTAGTCCTCCACCAAAATAAATATTAAGTGCATCCGACAAGGCCTGCAGTAGTTAAGAATACAAACTCTTCTTTTTGTTCTCAGTTGAAATTTTCACTCTTTCAAGTGCAACAAACTTGTGACGAGATAATGCAAGCTTTATTTATGGCACTGATTAGTTGCCAAGATCCCAATAAAATTACTAAGATGGGAAATCATGTACCTAAAATTCTTTTGTTATGGAGTTGTTTGATAGTGAAGCTTGTTGCCTCCTACAAGTGAACCCTTACTAATAGAATGATCTTTTTGTGCAGTGGATATATGGCACCAGAATATGCATTATGGGGGTATTTAACATATAAAGCAGATGTATATAGTTTTGGAATTGTTGCATTGGAAATTGTTGTTGGGAAGAACAACATGAAATTTCGACCTAATGAGGATTTTGTGTGCCTTCTAGATTGGGTAAGATAGGTCTTCATCAATTTCTTTTGATACATGAAACTAAAAGCATAATTTTGAGCCCTAGTCGATCATTTAATGATTTATCTATTTGGCTTTATCATTGTATTTTCCTATATCATAGATCTTCATCAAAGTCTCTATGTGCACTCTAGTTTATCTTCATTGATATCAAAGTCTCTTTCTTTCTCTTTTTTTTTTTTTTTTTTTTTTTTTTTTTTTGGAAGAGGGGGCGGGGGTGAGCTGGGGTGGGTAGGAGTTGAGAGGAGCCCTGAGTAACATTATTATATGGAATGGTTGAGATAAGTTGATGTTGACAATATACGAATATCATCAATCTAGATCAAATTTCATTTTCGTTTTTCATTGTAAGTTATTAACTTATCATCTGAGATTTGTATTTATTTTGCTCAACATTGATAATAAAAGTAAAGAAAGTTTAAAAATAATTTGCATTATAATGCTAATTTGTTTCCTTTTCCATTTTCTTCTCCATTCTTATATAGGCCCTTGTTTTACAACAAAAAGGGAACTTGATGGAGTTGGTGGATCCAAAGTTGGGGTCTAACTTTAGTAAGGAAGAGGCAGTAAGAATCATTAAGGTAGCTCTATTATGTACTAATCCATCGCCAGCACTTCAACCCACAATGTCTGCAGTAGTGAGCATGCTTGAAGGCCGAACTGTTGTTCATGAGTTGATCATGGATCCAAGTATTTATGGCGATGAGTTGAGATTTAAGGCTTTAAGAGACCAGTTTGATCAGATCTTAGGACAGAGCTCAAGTGACACTCAAGGTCTCATTCAATCATCAAATGCCACAATGGTTGGCTCTTCTGCAACATTATCAAGTCGATCTTAATTCTGGATAAAATGACCATAACATTGCCCTCCTGGTGATGAAAAGTTCTTGCTTCATGTCAAGAAATTATGTTGGATCCACTGGTTGGAAAATATTTGTGTTCGGTTACAATTCTTGGGTAAAATATGACGTTGAATGTACATCAATTAGTGTAAATTCTTCATTTGCATGATTAAAACATTTGATATTGTAGCTCATGCTATGTTCCCGTGAGTTATTGTGGAAAATGTTGTTAGAGCAAACTAAGGTTTCCGGTACGGTGTGAACGGCATATTCTTCGATGTTCTTTACATTTCTCAAATATCTTAAACAACTAAAATTAAGAGGCCCTTATGGGAATCTCGCTCCGATGTCTAAATTTGCTTATGAGATAAAAGTATGCTCTATGCATAAAATATTCAGTCTGTCGTTTATACTTGGGATATGAACATATTTATAGGCAAAGAGGTGGAGTCAAACCTAAATTAGGTTTATTCCTTCCACTTAAACTGGAAGTGCCTAGAGTTTAATTTGGTCTGGGAGTCCTATCCTCATTCAACTGAGAGTTGGACTGTTGACCAGATTATTCAAGTAGTTCTTATTAGACTCGAATTGAGACTACTACCCTAATTCCACTTGGAGTATGATTATTCCCACAGTTTCTAGGCAAATTTAAATACAGTTAGGCATTACAATTTTCAACCGGCATGTTAGTTCTCACATTAAAAATCATAATTTTAGAAGTACAATTCACTCTCTTATTAGATTGTCTCTTCCATATACTGTGTTGGCTTCCACATTTAGAATCATCACAATCAATATGAATGATGTGATTATGAGATTATGTCTCTCATTTTTCTTGTATAATACCCTGTTGTGTAACTAATCAAAGCACGTTGAAAATATAAAGCCTTCTTCCTATTCTCTTGTGATCTTTTGTTGACTTCTTTCTCTGAATTTTTTCAAAGTATTAGAACATAGAATTCGGTCCTGAGGGAGCACCATCCACTTGTTTTTGACAACTGAAACCAGAACAACTTTTGTGAAACCTTGTCGGAGCTTTGTTCTTCTGTAAGTATTATCTACCAACACCATATATGGAAGGGATTATCCTTTCTCTACAAGCTCGGAAGGTGCTCGACAATTTTCCTGGTTGGAGTTTCCTACCTCAATTGATTTTCGATGAGTGAGTGAATTACACACTTGCTTTCCTTCTTTGGCTTGACATTTATATTCAAAAGACACTTCCTAGGAAATGGTCCTATTTCACAGACTTTCTTTCATCTCAATTGATGATTGTAGGTGACCATTTGAAAGAGGTGAACACTCAGCTTGAATTGCTTAATATTCACAAATTGCATCTCAAAAGATACTTTACTCGGAATGGTCCTTCCTTTTACAAGAACTGCTTTAGTCTGAATATGAAGTCGGACTTTTGCAATCTTTAATGATGTTGAAAATTCTAGCAGATATTTGGGAACTAAAACTAATAACTTGGTCATAGAAACCAAGTATTGGTTCTCCTCATTCATGACCTTGTTTCAGTGTAAGACCTTTTCTAGCAGCAAATGGCTTTTCTTATTTTTCAGTGTTTGGAACGACCATAAATTTTGGTTTATGTTTTTCATTTGCGTAAATAATTTTCTGCCGCTCTCACTCAACCCACACCCGACCTTGTCATTCTCTCACACACACTCTCTTCCTCTACATAGCTCCCTTCGTCTTCTGATTCTTGCACTCTCTCTCTCTCTCTCTCTCTCCTCCGTATCTCCTCTTCGCTGTCATTGTTGAGGTTCTCGCATCTCAAGTACTTTCATCTCTCTCCCAACTCATTCTCGTCCTTTTGTTGCTTGTAATCTAGATCTAATCTTTTATAGTAAAATCTACATCTAATCTCGACCTTATCATTCTCACATCTCATTCTTGAAGCTGTTTCAAGCTTCACCTCCTTTCAATCAAACTTCAGGGCCCATAATCTCGACCTTATCATTCTCACATCTCATTCCCTGCCTGATCTCTTTCGCTTAGCAGTCATCAACGCTCACAAGCCTCTCTCTCTTTCTGTTGCATCTACAAGATATCTTTGATGCCTTTTCTTAGAGAAAACAAACAATTTTTTTGAAATTAAATGAAAATGGTTTTTTACCTTGTATTTGGTTTTCAATTTGGGATGCATTGTATTGTATCTTAATCAAAAGTGGTTGTACATTGAGACTAAAGAAATGGGTAGATGGCCTTGTTGCTCTCCTTTTCAGTACATTGACATTGAGATTGTATCTGTATTTGTATTTAAACTAGGGCAATACTTAGCAACAACAATCAAAAGCGACTGCGTCTTCTGACCCAAAAGATAAAAAAAGCCCTAAGGCTTAAAGGAATTAAACTCCGCAGAGTGTTTGAGAAATTCGCTGGTTTGATAATAATTCAATGGTTGTTTAATACGTGTTACTACCTTCGATATTTATACTAAAACAATATTTGCAAAGAAAGTAAACCTACTCCTAGTAGAAGTAAACCTAATCCAAATAAGGAAAGTAAATAATTAAATCCTAGTAAGGAAAAAAAAATAATTGGAAATAAAGTCCTAATCAAATAAAATCTTCTGCAAATAAAAGTCCATCTGGGCAATCAAGTCTTTCCTTCTCTGGTTCTCATCATTAATGTGCCAATTGTTCATGGTCTATCATTCGTACTTTTCCTCTTGGACTCGGGTACTCTCGGATCACTTTCTCAATTGCCTTTCGGAATCCCGATCGAATGGAGCGTCCAAGTTTGAAATTTTTAAGTGATTTTGTTGTTGATATTGTGAATGTTTGAGGTTGTGTTTGTATGAATATTGTGGTTTGTGGTTGGTTGTATTAGTTGGATGGAAGTGTTGATGTTATGTTGGTTGTTTATGGTGCAATTTGGAGAAAATGAGTAGAATTTAAAATTAGGGTTAGATGCAAAAGGAGGAATTTTTGGTATCACAATTGATGTTTTTGGGGTGTGTGTTTCGTTGTTTTTGGTTATGAGGTGTAGAGGAAGAGAATGGTGGGAAAAAAAAAAAAAAAACTAGTTGATTGAGTGTTTATTTGAAAATTTTTGGAGTAAAGAGTTTCCGTTCGAACGAGATAGTTCACATTCGAATGAGACACCCACAAAATGCCCCATTCGCACTGGAATTGCAGTTCGTTCGAACCGGACAGTCCATAGTTGAAAAATTAGGGTTTTCTCAAGGGAATGGACTGTCTAGGGTTTAGTGGGCTTTAGTGTTTCAGAAAGAGTAAATTCTAAACTCATGAGCCTAGGAGAATAACTTCTATAAGGTTGTGGCATAAACCAAGCCTTTTGTCCCATCTAATGAGAGGCTGACACATCAGCTGGAACAAGAAAAACAAATGTACCCAAAACACTAGATCTGACCTTTAAAATCCCTCATCTACGACAATTTCTTTGAAAAACCAATCTTCAGATTTATTGTTAGAAAGACCATCGCCACTGAGAAAAACCCACCAACACTGCCCATGCCAGACTATACCATCACTGCCCAGGCCTAACCCCAAGCTGTACTCAAAACCAAATTTGTCAATAGAGAAAAATTTCAATTGGATTGCACAGGAAAAGAATGTGACTTGACATACAAAGCCAAGAAGAATAATCTCTCCATGCTCCACATATTTCCCAGGATCACATTTTAACATTCATAATAGCACATGAACTTTAATGGCCAAGCAATGGGCTTAAGACTGGGCAGCCTAGCATGGGAGCAGAAGCTAAAGTCTCTAACATCTTGTGGGATTGGGAGTCCATGGAGATAGTTATGGAGGTCCTGGTGAGGTGGGTTCAGAGCAGCGTTGTTGTTGATGTACTAGTCATTTTTTAGCATGGACTTATAGGAAGAGAGAGGAACACCAAGACCCATGTCCCCTTCCTTGCTAGGCTCGCCTTCATAGTTGGCTTTGGTCCACGACGTTGCGTCTTCTTCTTCTTCCCCATCTCCGCCTCCTCCGCCTTCCATTCAAACGACATCGTTTGTAGCAGCCCTCGATAGCATTTCTCTGTGTTTCTCTTTTAGAGAGAGAGAGAGAGAGAGAGAGACCTGGGGTTGAAGAGAAAGGTGACTGAGTCAGTGAGTGAGAGAGAGAGAGAAGATGAATAGATTTTTTTTTTTAGGATTGACAATTTTTGACAAAACCCACGAATCCGACACGAATAGGACACGGAATTATAAGGTTAGGGTTTAGGCCAAATTTGTTGACAGGTTGACACGTTTATAAACGGGTTGACCCGCCAACCCGTTTATGACCCGATTAGCTAAATGGGTTGACTCGTCAACCCGTTTAGCTAATTGTGGCGGGTTCAGGTTGGCCTAAACTTGTTGTCAGGTCATCCGGGTCGACCTGAACCTGACACAATAACCTGTTTTGCCAACCCTATTTTTTCTATGGATAAAAGTTCAGAGAACCATTTTAGAGAAGAAAGATGAGAGATTCGAGGTTTTTATATGAAATTGTCGTAAATGAAGGATTTTAGAGGAGAGGTCTAGTTTTTAAAGTACATTTATTTCTCTTCTTCCAGGCTGATGTGTCAACTTATTATTGGAGGCCACAAAAAGCTTTGTTTGTGCCACAACCTTATATAAGTTATCCTCATGAGGCTAATATAATGCAAATGGACACATGACTAGGGTCAAATGCATAAGCAAGGAGTTTAAGAAAAAAGTAGGAAGTAAATCTTCCCACTATTAGTTAGAAATGATTTCTAATGAAATTTTCTATAGATTTTATGCATGTCAATGTATGGTTCAATGTGATTTACATGACTGTTGAGAAAATAATTGAAGCAAAAATGTTTAAAAAAAAAGAAAAGTATAAGTAGTAGAAGGTGAAATGTAAAGACCACTCTTTCAAAGAACAAGTTTATGAGGAATAAAGGAATAAAATTTAGCCTAAGGAAACTCAAACCGTAGGTTGAGCAGGGTTGTATGCTCAAAAACCTTGGGTCGAGCGAGGTTGTATGCTCGATGCCCTAGGTTGAGTGGGGTTGTACAAAATGCCCAAGTCAAAATAAGTATTGTATGTTTGATGCCTTAGAATGAGCATGGTTGTACGCTTGCCAGCCCTAGGTTGAGTGGGATCGTACACTTGACAACCCAAGGTTGAACGAGGATTATGCGTTCGGCACTAGTCATAAGATAAGGACTAGTTCGTTTAAATAATTTATTGGATACAATTTTAAGTTTCAATTACATGTATACATGGTTGAGTTTGTAAAGCATGATTTGCTTTTTAGTATGTTGCTTCATTATTACTTTTTCGACAAATAAATTGATAAATGTCTATATGTACATGTTTACGTTTTAATGTTAAATGCAATATGAGAACATGATAGTGTCAAAGTTAGAAAAAAAAGTCTCTTCTCTCATTTTGATTTCACATAAAAAAAAAAATTATTTGAACGTTTCCACAAAAGTGCATTATCACCTTGATTTTTCTGGATTTTATGCATCTATCTTTACAAAAAAGTTCTACCTTGATTTTAAAGAAATCATTTTGTATTAAACAACTTCTAACAAACAGAAAAGAGAAATTTTAATAAAGCAAAAAAGGGGCTCACGTCACACACAAAGATATTGGTTGGAGGCTTTTACTTACTGAGTGGTGAACTCACACTTCGACTTGCAAAATTGTTTGATTTTACAGTCATAGGCACTCAGGACACAGGAGAGCCCATGGACTTCGACCCATAGGATTTGGGTAGAGACCAAGTATTTTGAGGCCAAGGAGAGACTCTTATGGAGGTTTGATCAGGTTTAGACTTGATTGTGACGACTATTGGTTATGTACAAAGTTTCCATGTGATAATGAACAAGGTAATGTAATAGTAAATTGAATATGTTTTCCAGAACTTGCATATAAGTTGTGAATGAATGAGGTTATGTTTCAATTAGTGCTTTCGTACCATCTTGGCAAGTTTTCGCTGCGTTGGTCATAAGGTAATAGTATTAACGCAGCACACCAAATTTTAATCCTTGAATAGGTTTTAATTTTGAGATTTAGACCAAATTATAATATTTTTATAGACAAAGTAACTTGAGGGTTAAGGGCTATTTTTTTTTTTTTTTGGGAGGGAGGGTGTTATGGGCTAGTGTATGGGAACGGGTTATGGCTTTAGAGATAGGGAAAGCTGCAGGATCTAGTTTCCTGAGTTTACCTATGGTGATTGATAACAGGGTTTTCGAGGAACCCTAATCTCCCAATAATCTCCCAATCAACTACAAGAGTTATACAGTAATTTTTCACATACTTTTTATTAATAACTTCCTCCTTTAATAGAGTTATACATGGTAGAATAGAAGAGGAAATATACGACATATAAAAGAAATCATAAACCTAATGGAATATAATTCCCTTATTTCCTTCCTTATAGAAAAACCAAACCTAATGGGATATAATTCCCTTATTTCCTTCTTTAGATTCTGCTTTATGAGCAAGAATCCAAATCCCCCCTAAAACTTGCGTGACCCATAAGAATAGGGATTCTTGCTTTATGAGCAAGAATCCAAATCCAACTAGATCCTTTATTACTTAATAAAGCTCCTACTAGAAGACTCCACGTCTAGCGCAAGACTCATGTTGGCATGCTATGCAATTCCACTACTGCCCTTGTCACGTAACACTCCCACCTGCTTAAGTTTGCCATTGTCCTCAAGGGCAAAAGAAGGAAATCTCAACACAAACTCATCCCGGGTCACCCAAGTAGCTTCAGCAGGTGAATGCCCTTGCCAATGGACAAGAATTTCTGCACGGCCATGAGTGACACGGTGGTCCAAAACAGCTCGAGGCAGCACGACATCATCATTGGGATTGAGGAGAGAAAGATCACTATGAACAGGAATGCCCGTACCCACCCATTTCTTCAGGATTGAAACATGGAAGACATCATGAATTTTGGCCGAAAGGGGTAAGACCAATTTATAAGCCACAAGTCCTACTTTCGCTAGAACACGATAAGGACCAAAAAAATTGGGAGATAACTTCTTATTAAGCCGCTTATACACTGATTGTTGACGGTAGTCTTGGAGGCGCAAATAAACCCAGTCCCTGGGAGAAAACTCGCTCTCCTGATGAGTCCGATCAAAAAATTTCTTCATATGGTTCTAGGCGCTCAAGAGCTGCATGCGTACCTCCTTTAAAATGGCATCTCGGGTTAGCAAAGTTTCTTCCACAGCAACATTCTTGGTGGTCTCGGGAACATAAGATAAGAGAGAAGGTGGAGCTCGGCCATAAACCAGTTCGAAAGGAGTACGCTTAGTGGCAGAATGAAAACTGTTATTGTAACAAAACTCAACCCATGGTAACCAATGACCCCACCTCTTAGGATTGGTGCTTGTAAAACAATGGAGATACATCTCAATTGTGCGGTACTTAACGACCTCCGTCTGGCCATCGGTTTAGGGATGGTAAGAAGAGCTAAACTTGAAATTAATGCCATTGAGCTGAAACAACGCCAAAAGGAACTGGTGAACATGGGGTCCCTGTCGCATACAATGGAAGAAGGCATGCTGTGCAACTAGAAAATTTTTGTAAAGAAAACTTGCGCAACTTGTGGAGCTGTATAAGGATGTTTAATCGCCATGAAATGACCATATTTGGAGAGGCGATCAACCACGACAAAAATTGTGGTTTGACCGAGAGAGAGTGGCAACCCATCAACAAAATCCATTGAGATATCGACCCAAATTTGGGACGGCACTAGCAACGGTTGTAAAAGCCCAGCAGGCTTGGTATTGTCGGCCTTATGTCTTTGACAAACATCACAGTGCTTAATGAAGTCCTGCACATGCAGTTTCATGTTCGGCCAATAAAACACCGACTTTATACGTCGCAAACCTTTGTGGTATCCTTCATGAGTGTTATTGTGGAATTCAGCAAGGATAGCTTGAGTCAACAGAGAAGTTGATTTGAGGTAAATGCGGTCCTTGAAATACAGCAACCTAGAATGATAACGCCAAGGTCCCACGGCCTTATCCTCCAGAATTTTGCGAACCAGCTCCTACAGGTTTGCATCCTGCTGCACCTCGGATTGGATCGACTCCACCCATCGAGGCACGGGCAGGGAGATGGCCAAGAGATGGCCTTCCCCTTGTCGTGACAACGCATCCGCCACAGAATTTTCACTCCTTTTTTTGTATTCGATAATAAAATCATAGCCGACCAGCTTAACGAGCCACATCTGTTGTGCTTCAGTGACTATTGTTTGGTCCCATAAATACTTGAGACTACGATGGTCCATACGAACCACAAAGCTTTGGCCCAACAAATAAGGATGCCATTTTTGTACCGAACTCACAAGAGCTAACATCTCCTTCTCATAAGTGGAAAGTTGTAAATTTCGGCCATGGAGTGCTTGGCTAAAGAAGGCAATGGGACGTCGTTCCTGCAGGATCTATAAGAATCCAAATCCAACTAGATCCTTTATTACTTAATAAAGCTCATACTAGAAGACTCCACGTCTGGCACAAGACTCATGGCAGGCATGCTATGCAATTCTACTACTGCCCTTGTCACGTAACAAGGCGGGGTATATTTGACGCATAAGGTGAGGGTTCTAGAACAAAAAAGCAGATAAGGGAGAGAAGAATTGACGAAGAGAGAGGAGGGAGGATGCGGTTGCCGGCGATCATCCCAAGTAAGAGAGAGAGAGAAAGAGAGGGGTGGTGGGTGTAACACCCCACCTAAATAAATGAATTATTCGCAATATTCACATGTTGCTTCTACTATTCATGATAATCCACAACGAAAAATATGCTATATATATATATATATATATATATATATATATATATATATATATATATATATATATATATATTTTTTTTTTTTTTTCTTCTGAAACTACGAACTGACCTTTTGAAACACCATAGCACTAGTATTAAAATAACTTTGATTTAGTTGTAACTTAATTAAAGTACAACTTTAGTTCAATATAAACACTCATTACACGTTCATGAGTTCCAAAACTGTACATTAACAAAATGACACGTAGGTCCACTAGGCTTAAACTTAAAGTCTTCAAAAACTAACCCCTGGCCTTAGAGAGCTGATACATGGGGACGGTTTTTCGTCCCCCGCAAATCATTTCCCCTGGCCTTATGATCCCATCGTTGTGCAGGTCATTCTAGCCGAACATATATATATACATCAGACTCGTCTACTATTTTTAAAAATTAATTATTATTATTTGGTTGAGCGGAATATAACTTAGATATTCAATAAATAAATAAAAATTTAAACAAAGAAGAAAGATATTCCTGGTTGACTTCCAAATAAACAAAGTCAACGCAAATTCATTATAGATTGTCTAATCAGTTTATATTGTAACTGCTGAACGCAGTAATCTTTAAATAAAATATGAGTTATGTACACTTTTTTGATTATCACTTGCAAAAAATTGACATCACGGGTCCTATATATGTAGAATTTAAGAGGCAATTTGCAAATTAAGTGTGGATTCTTTGGATTTGTAGAAAATGTTACATCTCCTTTATTTCTTATCACTGTCTATTTTTCTTGGATTTAATCTTGGTCAGTCGAGAAATTGGATATGTGCATGAAAAGTCCTCAATCATTTAATCGATAACATCACACATATCTAAATTCTTTGAAAACAAAATTATAATTTATTTTCCTTAATATGATTGTTAGCTATTTGCTTAGTTTTCTGAAGCAATTAACATTAATTTCTCATAAGACAAAAATTTCTTACAAATCGATTTGTAAGACATTTCATACAACAAATATAAAAGTGACACGTATTCTTTGACATATGAGAAGTACATATTATTTTAATAGCATATTATTCTCACATGTTTCTTTTAACATGTTTAATTTTTTTAAAAAAAAAACACACGTGCTTCTCACTTTTTTTTTTAACATGTTTAGAGCATTCACAACAGCTTTCCTATAGGGGTCTTGTTCTCTAAATTTTAGGGAAATTTTAAGAAAGTCATAAAAACCATCCCACAACAATTTCCTTAAAATTTTCTGTTTCCTGGGAATGCTACAGTGCTTCCCAATGCATTGGGAAGCACTGTAGGCCGTAGCGTTCCTTTGTTTTGTTTATTCAAAAAATTCGTTCTCTCTCCCACTGTATCTTCAACGTCGTCTCTCTCCCCTCTGGTTCTCTCTCTTTCTCTCTCCTTCCTTATCTTCTTTTCCCTTTTTTCTTTTTCTCTCTCTTTTCTACTTCAAATCAAACACAGCATACCTTCCCCTCTGGATCGAACCTTCCCCGCCTCAATATTCGACCAGATTCAGGTGGTGGGTTTGCATCTGTGTTCGACGGCTGGGTGTGGTGTTCACTGGGACGGCTGGGTTTGCATCTTGCGGGAGTCCTCGGTTGGTCCAATCCCGACGCGCCCCACCTCAAGATCCGACCAGATCTCTCCCTGATTGCCGTCGAGCACATCACTGCCGTAGAGTGGTTGGTGTTAGACAATATTTAGGTGGTGGGTTTGCATCTATGTTCGACGGCTAGGTTTGGTGTTCACTATGACGGCTGGGTTTGCATCTTGGGGGAGACAGAGACAACGAGAAAGAGAACAAAAAAAACAAAAAAGTACAAGTAAAAATTAATATTTTAATGATATAGAGAAAAATGAAGGGAAACTGCTGTGGAGTGAGTTTTTTTTTTAAGGGAAAAAAAAAATGGCTTTGTTCCTTATATATAGAGAAAATAGTTGGGAAGCTGCTAAAAATGCTCTTATAAAAAAAAAAAAAAATTATGTACTTTTTACATGTTTAAAAGACACGTGTCACTTTTATACAAAGGTTGCAAAAAATTTACTATGACAAATTTCTATCCGTCATAGGTAGAACTTACGGGCAATTTGCGTAAAGACGACCCTAAGTGTGGAGTCTTTGCATTGAGATAAACTCTCAATCCCAAAGTGGATGGAAATTACATCTTCTTTTGGATTTATTGTGAATGAATGAAGAGAGTGGATACCCAGCAATTCTATATATACTGGTATTGTCCCATCACGACATTAATTAAATGACTTCATTAATTATATGTTTGATGACTTGAACTAGAGTCCTGGTATTGAGATAAACTTCCAAATCCGTACTTGAATTTATCAAAGAATCATCTAATTGGAAAAATTTAAAAAATATATATATATAAAAAAAAATTGGGAATTTAGACAAATTAAAATCACTTGATCTCTCATTTAATAAATGAGCTTTATGGCCTTATCTCTGAAAGTCTGTCTTCTTTTGAGCTTTCTTAAGTCGCTTGAATCTGTCATTCAACAACTTGTCTGAAAAAATTTCAAATGGAAATCAACTTGAAAAACACTTTATGATGATTATTGTATCTTCGAAGATAACTCTTTACTCTGTCGGCATCATCTCTTGACCAAGTATTCAAAAATGAAACTAAAATATCGCCAAATAGTGCTAACAGAGTAGCCAATAAAAATAGGAGAATTGAATCAATCTTGTTCTACATTAGCTTGGTAGCTGGGTTTATTGTTGGTTTTGCATCCCATTTTTCAATAAATGCTCATCCATTAATCTTTACTTGTTAAAGTTATATATATGGATGATTTTAGAATTGTACGTGTATGAGACATTTTATCTCTATCTTTTATTGCATTCCAATTTTCAATAACCACTTCTCATCATATATCATTATGTTCCCATTAATTCCCGATTTGACTGATGCTAAAGAAGTTCTAACGAATGCACGTCTTATATTCAAGTTTTAACAACAAATATATACGCAGCTTACCATCAAAGTAATATAATTTAATAGTGTTTATAATCATCTAATGTTAATTGTTTCTTTTTGGCCATATGCACAAGAAATACAGACAAATATATACATAAGAATTATACAGAGCCAACTAATTGCCTATCCGCATCATATTACACTATATCAAGGCATTGAAAGAGATAACCAAATCCTTAAATCCTTGCAATAATTGAATTCCTCCTTAGATGGTTCTCATTCAAAACAAAAGTAGAATGCTTAACATTGTTCATAAATGAAAGATCGAGTATAGACTATTGTAGCAATTGCAACTTGTTTTTAGTTCAAAAACAATAAGATCGGAACTAGCTTGGACAGTCTATTCACATACTCAAGTTCCATCTATTCTTACTAGATTTTGAATGCAAGAGCATTTCCATGTAAATTGTGATGATCACCAAAAAATCAACTTATGATAATTCCATAGAATAAACACAGTCACCCCAAAATGACTGCGAGTAAATTGAGATCATAGTATGAATCTGACCATGCTATTCTTAAAGTACTTTAATCCAAGTAGAAAACAAAGAAGGGTAGGAAATCAAAATAGAACATTTAACTGTAAGCACCCATGCTAAGTTTAGTTGCCAAGAAAACGGAAGCAAGAAATCAATATAGTACAGTTGTTAGAAAATTAGAAAATCAATGACTCCGTTTATTAAACTTCTCGTTTTCTATTTTTTATTTTATTTTATTTTTCTTTTCTTTTCTTTTTCTTCTGTTCTAATAACAAAAATATTAACAAACACCTCTATGTCAAACCAACAAACATAGAGGTAAAACCAAACTTGGGTTTGATATATAAGAACCTCAATATTTAACAAATTTGAATGGAAACAAGAAATCCCATTACTTATGATTGCATGAATTAATACCATAAACTCGAGCAATCAATCAACAAACATTATATTAAATCTTCCAACGTGTTCAAGTGTTTTGCTGTGGTGGTTGCTGTGGTATACTAACAGAATCTGTCAAGTATTTTGACGAAATTTGATTGCAGGGAGTAATTTGTATTTTTGGCATACTCCAATAACTTTTATGTTCATTTTAATACCACAATGAATTAATTGTAAATAAGGTAAATAACATAGACTGATTATACATTTTTCTCCAATGACTAAGTACTTTTCAAATGATTATGATCCTTCCGATGGTTTATGCTAACGTCGCTCTGTGATACAATCACACTTCGTATTAACAAAGTATTACTACTCTATCATAGTGGTGGCATAATTCAATGGTTCCATAGAAATTTTAAGTGGTTGGGCATGTATTGGGTGTGAGTTCAAATCTCGCAATAAAATCTTCACACAAGTTTGGTTAGTGTTAATCGCCTTAGGTTCTACTCATTTACTAGCATGACTAGATTAGGCTATGACTTAATTGCGTTTGAGAGAGCGCTTGCGGTTTTCTATCATCTAGGCTTCTCCTGTCAATGGTTCCCAGCGGATAGGTGCTACTATGATTACTACCAGATAAAGTAGCTAAAGTACATTGGTCGCCCCCTTTTATACCCTTTCCCTTCTACCATTTTTTTAGGAAAAAATCATATTTAGTCCCTAAGTTTTCATCTGATTTGAATTTAGTATTTTGGTTTTCAATTTAAAAAATAAGATCATTAGGTTTTGCCAAAGTTTCAAATTGATCCCTCTATTAACTTAATGTCAAAGTTAACGATTATTCACTTGTCACATGCGTTTCATTTGATACTCTAGAGTTCATGCTAGCACCCAATACAATGTCATTGTCCATGCCAGCATCAAATTTAACGGTTTCTCATCTAATATTACAAATTTAAAAGATTAAGATGACGAAGAAGATGGTTTTTGTTTCTAGAGTTGGGTCTTTTTCTCAACTTTTTTTTCTTTTTCTTTTTTTCTTTTTCTATGAATGACTTGGTGTTTAATGATATAGCATTGATATTGGGTACTGATATAGACATAGATGTGTCAATTGAGACACATATGAAATATAACAAGCTATTAATCTTGAAGAAAAAAGTGACAGAATGGTCTATTTAAAATTTATGCAAAACCTAAGGACCATATTCTTAAAATTAGAAACTCAGTGACTAAATTCAAATAAAATAAAAATTTAAGGACTAAACATGATTTTTTTCCTTTTTTCCTTTTTTTTTTTAATTAGAAGGAAGAAAAAAAAAAGAATATCTAGACTCTGAATACTTGGTACGGAGGCCTAACACAATATGTTGGGATAGAATTTTAATTCGGGTAAATTACAATTTCTCTTGTAAATAAATACTTCAAAAATTTTACTAATTTCAGTGGAAAAAATTGCAATTTCTCCTTCAACATAACCTATATTTTTTGTTGTTTACACAACGAAAGGTGGATGTCTTAAAGTACATGACTGACCAAGATCTGTTAGCCCCTTACCTGCACCTATGCTAATGGGATTTCCTAATTTTTAGACCCTCCCTTAATAAGAATCAAGATGATGATTTTTTTTTCTTAAATACTTCAGACCAGTTTTTCACATAATAAAGCAATTTAGTCATTCTCTATATTTTTTCTTCCAACTGAATAGCCCTCATTGTATTCTAAAAATTGGGTTGGCAAAACGGGTAACAACACAACCCGTTAAGACCCGCGACCCGTTTAAGTTATACCCAAACACGACTCGATTATGTTAATGGATCGGGGCTCCAGACACGACACAACACGGTAATTTTACAGGTCACCCGACACGGCCCATGAAACCCGTTTAGCATAATGGGTCGTATCGGGTCGACACGATCGTTTGACCTGTTTAGCTTAAAAGTGCTTTTTTTTTTGTTGGTGGTTTTTTTTTTGTATTTAATAATAATAGTTTTAGCAATTCATCTCTAGAAATTAAACTCCTAGTAGGCTAACACCAAATCACTTAATATGATTAATTGTCTAATCAAATAACAAAGAAAAAAACTACATCATCATTACAAATTTACAAATACAAATACAAAAAACTACATCAATTTTAAAGAGACGCTTTTTCTTTACTAAATCAAAAGACAGTTGCCAAAACTTGTCTATAACATAAAGTGTAAGAACCTAATAAAAATATATTGAATTATCACTGTTAACATGTCATATTTTTAAAAAAATAGCATTTTTCAAGTCGTTTGATACATGAAACGACTTAAATTGACATAATTTGAGAATCTACAATTTTTTTTTTTTTTAAAAAAAAATTGTAGGGGATCCTGATCCCTCCCTCTGTTTGTATGTTATTGATGTGCTTTTATTTTTTGTCAAAATTTGATCTATACTCCACCCAATAGAAAAAATCCTAGAGCGTAAAAACTCTAGAACCTAAACAAGAGACTAAATCTCTATAAAGCAAGAGCATAATACTCTAAAATTACAATATCACAGATACTCTCAGTAATTTCCTTGATCTATGATTTGTTTTACCGCTGCCTTAACAAGGCTATATGTCGCATAATTTGCTACTTTTCGGATATGCCTAATTTGCCAAAAACACCGAGTTGAAAGAACAACTTGTATATATCAACCACCAGTTGCCCGTATTTACACCAATTTGGGCCATTGGCCTTTACAACATTAACCACCTGCAAAGAATCCTCTTTTAAAAAAATAATATTCTGAAGTCCCAAATCACAACTAAATTCCACCATTTCAAATGTCACTTGGCTTTTGCTATCACATGCTCTACCTTACACATATGGTCTGGTCTCTGGCTGCAATCACCTGGCCTTCACAGTCCAATGCTATTATTGTTCCTACTTAATTATCTTGAATTCACATTGACCCTTCAACTTTGATAAGCAGTAGGGATGTAAGCGAGCCGAGTTCTAGCGAGTAGTGCATGTCCAAGCTCGGTTCTTTTAAATTTATCACGAGCTCAAGTCGAGCTCGAGCTCATAACAAATTTTAAAAATTAAACTCGGCTCAGCTTGCAAAAAAAAAAATACCGATCTTTTGTGGTAAAGTAATCAAGTTACCACTAGTTCCTAATCTTTATAGTTTACATTACTATGAATTGTATACTTATGAATTAGAATTTATGAATTATGTGACATTATATGACTATAATTTATAGATATAGCATTATAGGCTTATATATACACACACACACACACACACACTTAATTATATCACATATGGATCTTTATATTATATCCATATGAATTGTTATATCATATTACATAATAATCATACTTATCATACAAAATAAGTATTGTTGTCTTGTTGATATGAATGATGAATCATAAGTTTATTACATAATTTACATTATATAATGAAGATACACTATGCCATATCAATATATCACATAAATTCTAAGATTTAATATCATATAAACGAGCGAGCCGAGTTTTATACGGGCTTGTATCGTTTAATAATCGAGTATAATTTCATGTCTACGAAGAGCTCATTTAATAACTGAGTCGCACACGAACCGAGCTTTATCGAGTCGAGTCCGAGAGAGCACACTGTTAGTATTTTTATTGGCTACATTCTGGATAAACCAAAAACACTTTATGTAATGGTTGTGTTTTAACAGGATGGTCGGTTTTCAAATTAGAATCTTCATGTAGTTAGACAATATCTGATCACAAGCTTCTTAAAAATGTCCATGAAGAGTCCTCGCAAAATCCAAGACAAAAACAACAGATTCCTGTGCAATCGTCCGGACGGGCCTTTGAAGGCGTCCGGACACCCCTTAGTGTCCAGCAGATAATGATGAAGACTTCCGGACGTTAGAGCAACACCGCCCGTACGCTAGATCAAATTGTATTCAACAAGGAGTTGAATTTCATAAGTCGAGACTGTTAGGAAGTCTCTGCAAGCTGTCCAGACGACGTGGCAACACGTTTGGACGATGTCCAATATTTTAGAATATTCCAGAGTTTCGTTCGAACGCGGAAAGGATTTTAGCGAAGACCATTCAGACGCTCGGTCAAGCCGTCTGGACGTGAACTTGATAAAGATAGAATTACGCTGTTTCTGAAAGGATATCGCAGAAAACCGTTCGGACATGTCTAACTTCCGTCCGGACGCTCGCCAGTCAGAGTCCAAATCTAAGCATTTTTTTAGGTCTCTTCAAGCCTATAAATAGGGGGCTCTAGGCTAGTGTTTTGTACAGAATTCGACAGTGAATTTCATAGTGCTTAGAGAGGGTGTTTAGGGAGAATCGAAGATCTGCTAGGTCTCAAGCCATTGCCGGTGTGTGCTCAACTGTTCGTGTGAAGTCTATCTTAGGGGTCGGCCCTAAGATAAAGGAATCCATCAAAAACCCCTTCAGGTGGAAGACCTGGTTGGGAAGCGTTCATGATGGGCTTCATGTCAGAGTTAAAGGTATGACTACTGCATAAGGGTATGTGAGTTCGAGTGTCTTGTAACTAGCTTTGTTTTTTAATAGTAGATTTCCTGGGTTTGGCTGCCCCAGAGTGGTTTTTCTCTTCACAGAGTTTCCACTTCGCCAACAAATATCTTGTCTTTTAAATTCCTCATTTTAAAATATTTTGTTGCACACAAACACACACACTTGGTTTAAATTTGAAGTCAATAATTATTTTCAATTGGTATCAGAGCTTGGTACACTCTGTTTTAAATTTAATTCTTGAGTGTATCCTTTTGACTTTTGTTTTTTTTTAATTATGTCTCAAAATCTTAATTTTGTTCCACCCTTTGATGGGACGAACTATGACTATTGGAAAGCCCGAATGTGCTTCTTTTTAAAATCTATTGACGTTTAGAAAATTGTTGAAACTGATTGGATTAAACCAGAAGAAACAGGCGAAATTACTGTTATTCAAACAAGCGCAAGGCTTTCCAATGATAAAGCCCTCCATGCACTATATCAAACACTTTCACCATCTGAATTTGCAAGAATTTCAAATTGTGAAATTGCTAAAGATGCATGACAAATTCCAGAAACAACATATGAAGGCACAAAACTAGTAAAATCTGCCAAACTTCAAATGTTGACTTCTAAATTTGAAGAAATTAAGATGCTAGAAGAAGAGACATTCGGAGAGTTCTACACTAAGATTAGCAACCTAAGAAACTCGAGGGTGAGTCTTGGGAAGCAAATCTCGGATGTAAAACTCATTCGAAAGATACTAAGATTTTTGCCTAAGCGTTTCAGGATTAAGGTGACAACTATAGAAGAAAGCAAAAATCTGGAGGAGATGAAGATTGAAGAGCTGGTAGGATCTCTTCAGATATACGAATATTCCTTACCTCCGGTCAGAAAGGCAAAGACAATTGCCCTCAAAGCATCAAAGAAGAAATTCATAGTCTCATCTGACAAAGACTCTGATATTGATGAAGATGCAGTGGCAATGTTAGCCAAGAACTTCGAGCGTTTTATGAAGAATAATAAATTCAAAAAGAAGTTCTCTAACAGATTAAGACAGGCTCCCCACACAACTGATACAGAAGAAGCAGAAAAGAAAGATCTGAGGGGTCCCTAGTGCTTCAAATATTCAGGTTTTGGGCACATCAGGACTGAATGTACAAATCTGAAGAAACAAAGAGGAAAGCCTTTAATGCAACTCTCAGAGATGAGTCTGAGAAAGATGAAGAAACTCCTGAGGAAGAAAAATTCCTAGCATTCGTTGCCCACATGAAGATAAGGAGGATTCTCAGTCCTACTATTCTGAGAATAGTAAAGAAGAAGATATGCAGTCAGCCTATCAACTTCAATATGTTGAATTCCTAAAGCTGAGGGAGAAATACAAGCAGTAGGTACTAGAGCTGAACAGCCTCAGATTTGAGAAAACCTCTATGCTCATAAAGATCAATGATTTATAAGAAAGGCTACTGGAGACACAGTTACAACTAGAGAGAGTGGATAAGGGAAAAGTTGTTATAAAAGGGGAAGTTCCTATCATCCCTCAGCTTCCGGTCAAGCTTCCTATCAGAAGAAAGCCTCTCACATGCCATCACTATGGGAAGCTAGGGCACATCAGACCTAATTGCCCACATTGACAAGTTCAAAGGAAGAAAAAGTGGCAGGCTCCTAAAACTCCCATGTGTCACCAATGTGGAGTTAGCAGTCATATCAAACCAAGGTGTCCTCCACCTAAGCCTCCCAAGCATCATAGATCTCTGCCCAGAAATCATGTTCCAAAGCTTCAGCAGCTGCAGAAGCCTACTCAAGCGAAAAAGACTTGGGTCCCCAAGAAGACTGCAGGAAGGGAAATCTCAAGTGAAAGAATATCTTCCGCCAGATCCTTCATGCAAGATCTGGTAAGATTTCTAACTCTATAGCTAAAGAAGGAAGGACAGGACAAAGATGAGGACACCCACTCCCCGAGCGAGAGCAGACCTACCTAGTAGGTAAGGTTACACATGCCTAGAATTTTGGTTCCTAAATCCTAGAGCATGACAGGTACACTTGCATAGTTTATGTTATTTTAAGCATCTTATAAAAACTTTGCATGTTATTTTGGAACCATCCCTATATTCCCTCTTGGGTTGTCTTGAGGAAAAATTTGCAGGAATTAAATAGGGATGATAGTAAAAGCACGTCGAGCGGCTGCTTTTCTACCTTGTTACTCTCAAACCTCTCTTCCTGAGGTCAAAATTGTTTCTACCTTACATGCTTGGTCAATACTATCCTTTTTTATTGTAAAGCATGTTTGTTGTTTAGGTTTTTTTTTTTTTTTTTTTTTAAAAAAAAAAAAAAAAAAAGGGATGGGATAAAGGATGCAGAGCTTTGTTGTTCCATTAAAAAGTTTCCAGATATCTTATGTATGTTTAATTGATGTCTTAGTTTCTTATGCATTTATTCATTTGCCTTTATATAACTAAGAGTTTGTCCTTGATATCTGCGAATTTTTCTAGTGGCATCCATACTAGATAGTTGCTTTTCTCTTGCGATGAAAAATGTGCATTATCCAAGGCTCCCCTAAGGTATTTGTGTCTCTCCCCTGACTTTTAGCTTCTGAATTTTTTTATGAGAGATATTGTTTTTGCCAAGATGGTTAAATTGACCAACTCACTAGTTGAACCTAGAACCCAAAAATTCTGGCATTCTTTCTAGGTTGTAGCACCAAGTGATAAAAGACATTCAAAATTGAATGAAAATGGATAAAAAGATCCATTGCTTATGCTATAAATCTGTTCTTGATCTTGTCCCTAAAGAAACATTCAGTGACTACATCATTACGGAAATAGACGAGCACTAAAGGACATAGTAAAAGAAAAGTGTTGCAGCTTAGGGGGAGTGTATCAGATGAAGGTAACTAGGTCATAGCATAATAAGGTTTGACTTTTGACTGATCTAACATTGATTTTCTCTCTTCTTTGAAAAATCAAGGTGATTTAAGTCATATCAGTATACTTCATACCTTATTGAGAAAGCCTTCACACACACAGGCATTGCTTGAGTTAAGTTTTCTATTGAAAAATGTCTTTTTGTAGGAAAATTTTTGTGCTTATTGAAACTTAACTCTCAATTATATCTTAGGATATTTTTGAAATTCTAATTTAACTGAGATATCAGTGTTATATACATGCGTGCTCTGGAAATTACTTGGGAAATATTTTTCTGCTCTTTTTCCTCTCTTTTTCAGATTTTTTGTGGGAAGCGTCCGGACGGTGTTCCTGTATGTCCAGAAGGTTATTCTGGTTGTCCGGACGATACGGTTGATTCGTCTGGACGTTAATTCTTCTTGTCTGGACGAGCGTGTTTTTGCGATCTCTATATGGCATGATGTCCGGACGTCACTTAAGTTCCATCTGGATGGTGAATCCTGTAGGGTTAAATCGCTTTCTCCCCGCGCCGCAGCTCACTTTTTCACCTCTTTTGGTTCATTTTTATCGTCTTGTGCATTTTTTCTGTGCTTTTTACGCGAAATTCTCAAGTGCAAGTGTCATCCTTGCGACTTATCTCCACCCCAGGTATGTTTTTAATACTCTTTTACTAAGTTATTTTAAGTTTCTATGCTTAAAATAGGTTGTTTTTGGGTTTCTATTATTTTGAGTTTAATATGTATTATTCCTCAAAATATGTTATTTTTTGGATTAAGATTATGCATATTTGGTTCTCCATATTGTTTGGGTTGTGCTCTCTTGATATTGTAATTTCTGGATAGTCCATTTTATAGCCGTTATAATCCCCAATTTTTTTTTGGACTAACAGGAATTAATGCTTTCATGAATTTCTATCTGTGATTTCTTTTAGTCCAGAAAAGAAATTATGTCTTCCGACGACTCTCCTCCCTGTGTCAGACAAATAACTGAAGAGTCAGTTGCTGACAGACTGCATCACATGCGATCACGACAGGTCCTATCCGAGCGAAATCTTTTCCACGCAAATCTGAGAGATCCAGTTCTACTCCTCATTGCTCAGATGCTATTGGAAAACAACTGGGAGTACCTGTACAATTGTGCCTACCCGGCCTTTCAGACTGGTACGAGAGTTCTATGGCAACATGATCATCATCTAGGAGGATGATAGAGGACTCATTATGCAGACCATGGTTAAAGAACAGCAGATACAAATTGATCCATAGCTTATCAGTGCTGTGATCGGAGTGCCTGTGTTACCAGTCTCCGGAGTTTCTTTTCCTGATGAGGCTCCCAGCATTGATTTCCTACATGATTTCTTTGGGACAAGACCCCAAAGAGAAGACAAGTCCCACTCCCATATCAACATCGGTACTTTTGCTCCTATGCACCGCTTTTTAGCAAAGATTGTGGTGACTAACCTTTGGCCTCAAGCTCGTCGGAGTGAGCTTACCCTCAAGAAGGCCACCCTTCTATATGCCATCGTGATGTGGACTCCTTTTTTCCTGTGCAAGCACATCTTGCACACTATGCTCGAGGTTCGAGATGAGAAAAACATGAGGCTGTCTTTTGGGTGTCTAATCACTCAAATCTGCCTCCAGGTCGTGCTAGATATTTCAGACTCGGAGCCCCACTCACGGATTCTAGATCCCCTTGGCATACAGACTCTCATGAAGTCCAATGCCCAGTTTCGGCATGAGGCTCAAGGCGGTGTTCCTTAGCCTTCATCAGTTCCACCAGCAGCAGCTGCATCATCATCATCCCAAGCTGTGCCCCCTACTTTCGATATAGAGACTGCATTTTCTCAGCTGATGTCATCCATGGGAGCTCTCCAGCGTGAAGTTACTCTTATTGGAGAGCGTGTGGAACAATGTCAGATTGACATTCGGGAGTGCCTGCAGTACCATCACCCCATGGCTGATGATGAGGACTGATTTTTTTTTTTTGTTCTTTTTGTTGTTTGCTTGTATGTAAACAATTTTAAAATTGTGTTGACATTTTGATTAAACCCTTATGGTTTTAATTAAATACTTTGTTTACCCTTTGTCATTGTGTGACAAAAAGAGGGAGTATTTTTTGGTTTTTAGACCGGGAATGTGTTTCCAAACCGGTCAAGTGTTTTTGTCCCAGAATGGCCAAATGGGAGTTTGTTAGTATTTTTATTGGCTACATTCTGGATAAAATAAAAATACTTTATGTAATGGTTGCGTTTTAACAGGATGGTCGGTTTTCAAATCAAAATCTTCATATTGTTAGACAATATCTGATCACAAGCTTCTTAAAGATGTTCATGAAGAGTCCTTGCAAAATCCAAGACAAAAACAACCGGTTCCTGTGCAACCGTCCGGACGGGCCTTTGAAGGCGTCCGGACGCCCCTCAGTGTCCAGCAGATAATGATGAAGACGTCTGGACGTTAGAGCAACACCTTCCGGACGCTAGATCAAATTGTATTCAACAAAGAGTTGAATTTCAGAAGTCGAGTCTGTTAGGAAGTCTCTGCAAGCCATCCGGACGACGATGTCCAGTATTTCAGAATATTCTAGAGTTTCGTTCGAACGCGGAAAGGATTTTAGCGAAGACCGTCTGGATGCTCGGCCAAGCCGTCCGGACGTGAACCTGATAAAGATAGAATTATGTCGTTTCTAAAAGGATATCGCAGAAAACCGTCCTGACGTGTCTAACTTCCGTCTGGACGCTCGCCAGCCAGAGTCCGAATCTCAGCAGTTTTTGAGCTCTCTTCAAGCCTATAAATAGGGGGCTCTAGGCTAGTGTTTTGTACAGAATTCGACAATGAATTCCATAGTGCTTGGAGAGGGTATTTAGGGAGAATCGAAGATCTGCTAGCTCTCAAGCCGTTGCCGGTGTGTGCTTAACTGTTCGTGTGAAGTCTATCTTAGGGGTCGGCCCTAAGGTAAAGGAATCCATCAAAAACCCCTTCAAGTGGAAGATCTGGTTGGGAAGCGTTCATGATGGGCTTCGTGTCAGAGTTAAAGGTAAGACTACTGCATAAGAGTATGTGAGTATGAGTGTCTTGTAACTAGCTTTGTTTTTGGATAGTGGATTTCCTGGGTTTGGCTGCCCCGGAGTGGTTTTTCTCTTCACAGAGTTTCCACTTCGTCTACAAATATATTGTCTTTTAAATTTCGCATTTTAAGATATTTTGTTGCATACAAACACACACACTTGGTTTAAATTAGAAGTCAATAATTATTTTCACACACGAGTAGCTTTGCTTCGTTACACCCCTAAATTATACTAGATATAACTTAGATATTCAATTAATAAATAAAAATTTAAACAAAAAAGAAAGATATTCCTGATTGACTACGAACTAAGCAAAGTCAACGTGAATTCATTATCGATTACCTAATCAGTTTATAATTAAAGACCGAAAGAGACCAAAGGACTTACTTTAATAAATGTTCTGGTCTTAATATTTTAATGGAATACATCATCTTCATTTCAAATAAATTTGGTAATATAAACTTTAAATAAAATTGATTTTATGGTTAGAAGTTAATGTTAATATGTATTTTAAAAAGTTAATGTTAATATATTTTAAGGTTAGATTTTAAAATTAATGTTAATATATTTACGGGGTGGCCGCGCGCCACTCCCGGCCACCTCTGGAGGTGGCTGCGGCCTCCCCCAAGGGCTAGGTGTGGCGCGCGGCTACTCCCATTGGCACTTTGGCAGGCCACCCCCAAAGGGGCGGTTGCCCACCCCTTTGTATTTTTTTTTAAAAAAAAAAACAAATATTTTATTTATTTATTTATATTTTTATTATATTTTTTTATTATTGTTAGGGGTAGGTTTCGGGGGAATCGGGAACGGTAGGGGGTTTTCCGCCTACCGTCCGACTTTTTCGGGGAAGTCGGTAATTTCACCGACTCCTTTTCGACGTTGTATATTTCGACCGCGGTCGGTAATCGATAACAGAGCTACTTTGCTATGTTTTTACCACAAACAAATGAGAGACGAAAATGACAAATTAGGGAGGCTCTGCTGTTAGACGGACGAGAAAAATGGCTTCCACGTTGCTGGTTCATGAGGCAGCAAAGCTATGGTTACGGTGGTGGGGCGACGGCGGCGATGGGCTGGCAGCGACTGGCTTGCAAATGAGAGAGAAGAAAAAATGAGGGAGACGAAATCTTGAGAGAGACACAGCGGGACAGATGACTGGTTGATCTGGTAGCACGAAAATCATATTTTAACTTTCATTTTTCAGATAATAGTCACCTTGTGTCTTGATACGTAGAAAAAGGATGAAGGGCGTGAAGGTGTGGCTCGGCCTTACGTCCAAAAAAGTGAAGCAACTCTTGTATTGCGACGAAAAACGAAAGAAGAAAAAAGAAAAAATGAAGCAAAAAGTGAAGGTGAAGACTGAAAGGCAACAAAGAGACGACCTTGGCTCGAAAAATGGAAGAAGGGAAAATAAAGTGAGTCAGAGAGAAGACCTTGATCTACGGCAAACATGGTTCACGGTGAGCAAGAATTTTTAATCATATTTTTCAATACAAAAACAGGACTCATTACGCAGCAAGTGGACTAGTGGAGCAAGAATTTTGATTTATTTTTATGTAGGCTACTAGGCTGTCAACTAGTTTTCATAGGTAATCATTATAGTAGAATATGGAGGGAAAGGAAGTGTAACTAGATCATAGGCTACTTTTGGTTACTTATAGTTTCGCAAGAATGAGGAAGAGGAAGTGTAAGGCCGTGTAAGTTGTAACTAAGACCGCAGGCACAGTGTAAACTGTAAAGTCCAAACCTCCACGGTCAAGCTTGTAAACTGTAAACTGCAGGTCTTTAAGGGTAAAGGCAGATGATTTTTCATCCTACCAGGGGTAAAATGGGGAGTGAAAATAGAAGAACAAGCAAGCTTGTTCAACACGCTCAAACCAAAAGACAAGACATCTGCCAAAAAGCCTGAGCGCTGGACAGTCTGGGGAAAGGGAAAAAAGGGATTTCAAATGGGCCTAACTCTTTTTAATCTATTGTGCTTTAAATGAGTGTTATGGTGTCAGACTAAGACGTGCGAAAACCGTGTTCTTAAGTCCTAGAGTCCCAGACTAAGACTGGAGTCTTCTTAAAAAAAAGAAAAGAAATTACTAGAGTCGACGGGAATCATGAGCCTCTCGTGAATGGATTGTATCACGGTCTGGCCTGCTGAAAGTAGCGTCTGTTGGATCAGAAATGTATGGAAGAGAGAAGAAGACTGGACAATCATGAGACATGGGAATTGCAATTGGAATCAAAAGAACCACAAAACTTCTTCAAAAAATAAAAAAAAAAGTACAAAACAAATAAAATAACCGTTCACTTTATGGTTCCAATTGACCAGCTCAACTAACATTGCTGGACCAACTGCAACCATGAATATCAAAGATGGGTGATCTAAAACTTTAAAAAAAAAAAAAAAAAAGAGGAAAAGATATGGGAACAAAAGATGCCATATAACAATTAAACTTAACTT
The DNA here is from genome assembly GCA_028654335.1 of Alnus rubra. NCBI lineage: Eukaryota > Viridiplantae > Streptophyta > Magnoliopsida > Fagales > Betulaceae > Alnus > Alnus rubra. The sequence goes on from JAJPGS010000244.1 coordinate 428,409, forward strand.
TAATATCCATACTTTTCAAAACACAAAATAAATACTTTAATATCCATACTTTTCAAAACACAAAATAAATACTTTAGTGCCCATATTAGATAGTAAAAAGCAACATTCGATTTGATCACTTCAATTTTCAAATTGAACTAAACAATATTCTATTCCTTTCAATTGATACCTGCAATGATAAAAGAAATCAAAACATAAGCATAGTGATCAATCAAAAAATACTACAAACTAAATATTAAGTAAAAAAAATATATGGAAAAAAAAATACCATTACCTGAAAAAAGACGTCATTCGACAAAGTACATCATCTAAGCCTTAATCCGCGTCATATGTGATGGAATTGGACATTATTTCTACCACAATAAATTATTTAAAGAATTAATAAAATCAATGAATAATTGAAACAATTAACAAAATATGAAATTTATATTGTTACCATTACCTGAATCAAGCTTGTAGCTCTCTTCATCTTCAACATTAGACAAGTATGACTCGTGTGCACTAATGGGAGAAGATCTCAACCAATTTTGAGTACATACAAGAGCCTCAATTGTTTTTGGAGCCAAGGAACTCCGATAAGGATCTATCACGTGACCTCCAGTGCTAAATGCTGACTCGGAAGCAACCGTGGTAATTGGAATTGCCAATACATCTCGCGCTATCTCAGCGAGGATTGGAAACTTTTTTGAATTTACCTTCCACCACATTAAAATATCAAAGCTTTCACTAGGTGTCTCAACATCCTCCAAAAAATATTGTTCTATTTCTGTCTTACATTGCATCAAATTTCGAGATGCCCAAAATGAATGAAAATTTTGTAAAAAAGTAGTTCTAGACCTAGAACTACCAACTAATGTTGTACCACTCCGCACTTCATCATTTGATAATATAGATCCACTTCCAACATTTTTAGAACCACATGCGTAGTGCTCATATAACCGACCCAATACCCACTTCAGTTGAGAGTCAATTCTTTTCGCTTTCTCAGCCCCAAAACTAAGCTGGAACCAATATTCCAAACCAGCCATCTTGTAACGTGGATCAAGCAAACTAGCCACAAATAACAACGGGTTAATCTTTTCAACATCTCCCCAATATTTATCATACTTCATTTTCATTCTGTTTGTCATGGTATTCAACAACGGATCACTACGTTCAGAATATTCTGTCAAACATGAATAAATAGAACAAAGTACATCGAAATATAAGTTGGAAGTTGAATGCAAAGAACCAGAGATTTGCATTGTGACATCATAAAACACTTGCAAGAACTTAATAAAATGACGAATATTATACCAATCATCATCTGTCGGAGAACCCAATCCACTTTTTCCTGTACCATCCTCGTACAAATAGTTTAAAAAATGCCCATCTTCGTCTATCATAAGTTCAAATGCCCTTTGGTACTTCTCTGCCACCTCCAACACGGTATAAGTAGAGTTCCATCTAGTGGGAACATCAAGTGTCAAGGAAGCATTGCACTCAACATTTTTTTTTTCTGCACAAGACTTAAAGAGGGCTAATCTTTGGAGGGAGGACTTCACATACTTTACCATATTTCGGATCTTTATGATTGAATCGTCAACGTTTTTCAGACCCTCATGCACAATTAGATTAAGAATATGTGCAGAACACCTCACATGAATAAATTCATGACGACAAACAACTTCCTTATTGGCCATAGTTCTTTTTTTAAACCAATCAATTGCAGTATCATTAGCACTTGCATTGTCAACTGATATTGTCAATATCCTATGAATACCCCATTCAACCAAACACTCTTCTAATTCTCTTGCAATTGTTTGCCCCTTATGATTTGCCACTTGACGAAATGCTAATATCCTTTTGTGATATTTCCAATTAGTATCAATGAAATGTCCAGTGATACACATATAATTCATATTCTGAATTGAAGTCCATGTGTCAGTGGTCAAGCAAACCCTTTGACCGGTTGTAAAAAACGTGTTCTTCAGTATGTTTTTATCCTTCATATACAGTTTGACACAATCCTTCATCACTGTGTATCGAGAAGGAACCTTAAATCGAGGCTCAAGAACCCTGAGTAATTTCTGAAATCCCTTTCCCTCCACGGTCGTGAAAGGCATTTCATCAATAATAATCATTTCACAAAGTGCCTCCCTAATAACCTTCTTAGAGTACTTGGCAATCATGAGGTTGTTACCACTACCACCCTGCCCGGCCCCAAAAGTGAACTTAGATTGAGACCTATCCTGTTTAGATTTTAGGCTCTTGTACTTTTGGCATGAGTTCACATGATACAGCATATATGAGGTGCCATTGATTTTTGGATGACATTTATAGAGAGTCCCACAATAATTGCAATGTGCCACGGGATCATCATCAGGGGTACTTTTATCTCTAGTGAAATGGTCCCATGCTGCATATTTGTTTGAAACATTTCTTTTTTTCCTAGGGAGTGGTGGTTGTCCACCATGACCATGACCACCAACTGGCATAGATTCAGTAGCAGATGTTTCTACATCCTCAATCTCTATTGGAGTCATTGGAGTGTCCTCAATATCTATGGGAGTCACTGGAGTGTTCAGAGGAGAAGATAAAATGACAAGAAGCACTATCCAATGAAGGTGTGCCTAGAGGTGAATCCATGTGTAATTGATTAACAACTAAAAATTAATAGTATTTTTTATTATGGTGAACAAACCTGATACACTTTTTTTTTTTTTTTTTTTTTTTGTAAATAAGAAAAATATCATTAAAAAATGTAAAGCGCAGTTAAGTACACAAGGAAAGATGATGCACTAGAAAATCATTAAAATAAGCAATATAAAAAATATAAATAATAATAATAAAAAAAAAAGCTATATAAAATACAAGCTAAATAAAAAAAAGGGATAACTTCACAAAAGGGTATCGAACTATACCGCGTTTTTATGGAAGGGTACTGAATTATCATTCCTCTCGAACCCGGGGTTTTAACTATCAAAATGAATCTCAGAAGGGCATTCTGTCTGTTCTCGGCGTTAAAACGCAACGGAAGTCGATTCACGTGACTTCCACGTGACTTTTTTAATGGGTTTGGTCTTCTTTGCCCCTGACTTCAACGGATACAATTTCGAACTTAAAATTCCGCCATCGTATCATATTTTCCTATTTTTCCCCAAATTGCTTTGTAAGTATTCGGAAACCCTAGAGCTCCCAATCTGTACTCGTGCGCTAAGAACCCTAACCGTGTTGTTACACTGTGGCTTGTTTCGACAGTATACACAAGAATCAAGCATCAAAGGCTGATTTTGACTAAAGGTAATGAACTTTTTTGCTCTTTTTTTTTTCAGTGTAAATGAATATTTATTTAACCATATTTGTTTATTTGTGGATTACTTGTTTTATTTCCGAAATGCTGGGCGTTATTTGGGGTTTAGGAACACTTTTCCCGTTGTTTAGGCTTTAGGTTGTTACGGGACCATGTGTTTGGTCATCGGCAATATCTGGGTCTTATTGAAGTTGCTGAGATGGTGTATTTTATATATTCTTTGGTTTGTGGAATTGTGGTCCTATTTTGTTTGGGTTTGTGGTCCCATTTGTTCATGTCATTATCTTGTTTCAGGTTTGTTGTTCCCTTTTCCTTTCTTTTTTTGGTTTGTGGTCACATTTCGGGTTTGTTGTTTAGGGTTGCAGAAAAGTTCGATTTTTTTTAACACTATTTGTTGTGGTTAGTGGGTCTTGATGTGTTTGCCATTATGGGGTGACTTTTGTTTTGGTTTGCTGGCTGATGCCTTTATTATGCATGATGTATGCAAAATTGCTTTACTCTGCTTGTGGACCCAATGCCTTTACTTTTTTTTTTTTTTTTTTTTTGTCTGCTCACTAGGACGTGTCATTGTTTTGTCAACTTGTCTATTTGTAGGACACGTAATGTATCCAGAATTGCTAATGTTTGAGGTGCACCATGGTGGCCGATTTAATAGGGAGCATAGGGTCACATATGTTGGTGGGGACATATCACATTACTCTAACCCATATGATAGAGATGAGTTGTCATTTATTGAGATAGAGAGGGTAATTAGGACTTATGGGTGTGGTCCTGGTGACCTAATTTACTATAATCTACCTACCAAGAGTCTGAAGGAAGGGCTACGACTTATTTCTTCTGACCATGATGTTAAATGGTGAAGCACCATAAGGAGTATGAAATTGTAGAGTTATATTTGGTTGCCTTTGGTGTAGTAGATGTAGATGTAGATGTAGAAGTAGAAGTACATGGAGAAGAGGGTATTGTTGATGAGGAAGAGGAAGAAGAATATGAGAGAGTGTCTGTAGACAGAAGTGACCCATTCTGGGATCAAGTTCTAACTGATGACTCTGATGCTTATGATTTAGATGCAGATGTGGGATTAGAATATGATGATGTTGGAGTAGATGAAGGGTTTGGACTACAACCAGAAGATGTTGTGGATCAGGAGGTTGGAGTAGAAGCAGCAGTTGGTGAAGCAGAAGAGGGTGAGGGTGAAGGTGCGGGTGGGGGTCAAGGTGAGGGTGAGGGTTATTCAGATATTTTCGGTAGTGATGGACTGATCTCACCTATTGCTAGTGATGAAGAGGATGCGGCTGAGGCTAAGTCTTCAAGATGGACCTGTGTGACCAAGAGGGTTCCATTTAGTAAGGATGATTTGAAAGATCCGATTTTGCAGCGAGGTAACACTTTTCGGGATGTGTATGAGTTTAGAAAAGCCATTAAGCAGGCCTCTGTATTGAAAGGGAAAGACTTGACTTACGAAAAGAATTCCAGGACTAAATGCATTGCAGTGTGTGCAGACAAGAATTGTAAGTACAGAGTTAATGGGAGGCAGTTGAAAGATGAGTCCACGTTCATGCTAATTTCAATTAGGCCTAGACATACATGCCCTAGGAGGTACAAGAATCACTTGATCACTTCAAATTGGGTTGCCGAGGAGTGCATGGACTGTTTTAGGGATCAGTCGAACATGCCTATAGATGTCCTGAAGAAAAAGGTGAAGAAGAAGTGGAATGTTGAAATCCACGATAGTTCCTTATATAGGGCTAGGAAGAAGGCACAACAGACCATTTATGGAAAGTTGGGTGAGCAATACTATCGATTATGGGACTATTGTGCAGCAATTAGAAGCACAAATGTTGGGAGTTGTGTTATTCTGATGGTTGAGAGACCTATGCCCGAAGTGCCTTGTAGATTCCAGAGGATGTACATGTCATTGGAAGCCATGAAAAATGGATTCAGAGATGGGTGTAGGCCTATCATAGGCCTTGATGCATGTTTCTTAAAGGGAGTTTACAAGGGACAGTTAATGGCAGCTATTGGAAGGGATGCCAATGATAACATGTATCCAATTGCTATAGCTGTGGTGGAGGCAGAGACTAAGGACAGCTGGACATGGTTTCTCGAGGCCTTATTAGCAGATCTTGGCCCTAGGGGTCCACATGGGTGGACTTTCATTTCAGATAGACAAAAGGTAAATATTAAATATATCTTTTTTTATGATTTACATGTCTTGTATGTGATTTGGTATGTTAAATCTAATGAATTTGATAGAGATATTGTTTTCATGTGTGCAGGGATTGGTACCAAGCCTACATGAGGTGTGTCCTCATGCTGAACATCGAACATGTGTGCACTTATATGCCAATTTCAAAGACGATGGTCATAGGTGGGTGTTATTGAAGGACCTGCTGTGGAGAGCTGCTTCATCTTACTCACAGACTGGATTTTATGCTGCAATGGAGGAGCTCAAGGGACTAAACCCTAAAGCACATGAGTACCTAGAAAAGGTTGACCCTAGAACCTGGTGTAGAGGATGGTTCAACACAAGCACAAAGTGTGACCTTCTGCACAACAACTTGGCTGAGTGCTTCAATAGCTGGATCCTTAAGTTTCGGGATAAGACCATCTTGACAATGTTGGAAGGAATCGTGGGCAACTTAATGAGAAGGTACCAAAGGAAGAGAGATGCTATAAGGGCCATGGAGGGGAATGTGGGGCCAAAAATTAAAGAGAAGTTGGAGATAGAGGAAGATGAGGCCAGCCATTGTACACCAAGTTTTGCTGGTGATGGTTTATTTGAGGTTGATTGCAAGGCCAGGAAGTATGTGGTCAATTTGTGCCAGAGAACATGTGGGTGTAGAAAATGGGATGTCTCTGGCATCCCATGTTGTCATGCCATCTCGGCAATATGGCATGGTGGAGGCAACTCAGATGATTATTTGAGTCATTACTTTGGAAAGGAGATGTACTTAAAGGCATATGCATCCATCATTTACCCTGTACCAAGTGAGGAACAATGGGTTAGGACAAATCAACCGAAGATTGAACCACCTAAGTCAAGAGCAACTATAGGTAGACCTAAGAAAGTTAGAAATAGAGGTGCTGATGAGACATCAAATCCATACTCAGTTAGAAAGGGTGGCAAGAAGAACCAATGTGGAATGTGCAAGAAATATGGTCACAATACAAGAACATGCATTGTTAGGATGAGGCATGTTGAAAGACAACAACATAGGAGAACTTACTACAGAGAACATGCTGCAGATACTGACTGCAATATTGACAGGGTAATGTTTCTTCTTTGTGATTGTTTAGCATACATTTAGTACCTAAAGGCATATGTTTCTTTATACTGTGAGTTTAATATGTTTGTGTTGTTTTGTGATGGTTTCTGACATTTGATGTGTTCTTTTTAGTTGGGTGAATCCTCCAGTGCACCATATGTGGGCCATTCCAGTGCACCAACATCTAGTGCCCCAACATCTAGTGCCCCATCTACTGCCCCATCTACTGACAATCCTACTGTACCAACAAGGGGTCGGGGTCGAAAGAGGGTAAGAGCAAGAGGAGAGGGTACAAGCACTACATCTACTGTACCAAGTAGGGGTGAGAAGAGCACTAGAGGAACGGGTGCAAGCATTACATCTACTGCACCAAGTAGGGGTGAGAAGAGCACTAGAGGAACGGGCGCAAACACAAGATATACTAGGAAGAAGGCCAGTACCAGTTCGGCAGCTAGAAGCAGAGTTGGTGGAAGATTGATAGCACATTCTACACAAACTAACCCAAACACTCGAGGAAAGGTGATGCTTGACCTCATTGGGAACCCTTCTGGACCACCCAAGGTTCCAGGAGGTGGACCTGCATGCTCATGGGGTCCTCCCAGGGTTGCAGGTGGCATAACTTTCAGACTAACTCCCCCTGACTTTGACATAAACAAGACAAAAGTAACAAGTTCTGACATTCCTCCACCTGTAGGCAAAAAGGATAAAGGAAAGAAGAAGATTTGGCAAGTCTGATGTGTATTTTTGGATATGTGTTGTACATTTTGGAAGGGCATCGACAACATGGTTATGATGTATATTTTCAGTTTGTGTTGTGTATTTTGGAAGGGCATGGACAACATGGTTTTCAGGATGTATTAACTTAACTCATGATATTTAACAGCATGGTTATGAATTGTAACTTATGTTATTTAACTTATGGTACTATTTTTTGGAAGGGTTTAATTTGTAATTTCAGTAGCTACATTTAATGTGTTTTGATGTTATTTGAGTAATGGAAGGTTAAGGAATTGTTATGCATTGGTTTGTTTTTTATGTCATTTGACTTTTGTGTAATGATTGGAGGAATTTGTTTGGTTTGTGATTGGATGAGTCTAGCTTTCCTATTCAGGTTTTTTATACCAACAGGTTTACAGGAACACATATATAAACCATTTTGAAACCAAGTGGTTTATGATGGCATTTTGGTATTGTCTGTTATTGCCTTAATCTGTTGGTACCAATTTTGGACCAAAACAATAATTGGTAACAAATGGTACCAACAAGTTTATAGAGACATACCAAATTGGTCATTTACAAGTTCTTTGGAACCAACACAGCATTACAGAATATCACCCAATGATAACATGTACCATTTTGAAACCAAATTGTTTATGATGCTATTTCTGGTATTGTCTGTTATTGGCATTATTTCCTTAATTTGTTGGTACCAAATGTTGTTTATAACTCTGTGAACTTCTTGTTAACAAATAGACCAATTGAATGACCAATAACATTCATCCAATTTTGGTACCAATTTTGAACCCAAAACGACAATTGGTAACAAATTGTAGTAACAAGTTTACAAAGACATACCATATTGGTCATTTACAAGTTCTTTGGAACCAACATAGCAATTGATATCACCCATGAACAACAATATTTCAAAGATAACAACTACAATACACTTATTAAGGGAAATTCATAATCCAGCTAACAATTACAAACCAGTTACCACCCTTGAACACAATCCGACCAACACTCAAAACATTACAAGGCATTACATCATTACAAAAAAGTTTCATGCCAACATCATCCTCGATGCATTGCATTGGCTGTGAGATTGAGGATATAAAAGCAACAACACAAATATCACCCATGAACAAACAAAGGCAAATTTGTACTTCCTCTCTACTGACCGAAGCTTCATCTTCTGTCTCTCTAGTTTCGACTTGTATTTCTCAGCTTCTTCCCTGCATTTATCAGCTTCATTCTTATTTCTCTCAGCTTCAGACTTATATTTATCTGCTTCATCCGAGACCTGGGTTCCACTCAATTCCCGTTCAAGCTTCAAACTCTCGTGCCACTTTCTCAACCTCGACACAACTCTTAGACCGTATACACACATTTCAGGATCATGCCATAAAAAATAATCACATTTCACAGCTTCTTGCTGCATAATCGGAAAATCCCATCAATCAACACTTGTGGAACCCTTAGGAAAAAAAAAATTGGGAAAACAGAGATGGAACCCTAAAGGGGAAAAAAAAAATTGAAAACAAAGATGGAACCCTAAGGGGAAAAAAAATTGGGGGAAGAAATTATTTACCTTGTAATTTACACAAGAATAAAACCTTCTACCAAAATTTTCCATGGTGAAGGATGTCCACGAACATGCTTTCAATCCACATTTACACAGTGGACTGGTAGAGGTTGCCGAGCTCGATTCACTGTCGGACATAGGTTATGATCGCTTCCACGTGAAGAAGGGAAGAAATTAACTCATGCAAAAAAACCTACCTTTCACGTGTTGATGGAGGTAGGCCGAAGCTGAGAGTGTACGTATGAGCTGAGAGTGTATCAATATATATGAGATAAGTGTATCAATGTGTATGAGCTGAGAGTGTTTCAGACTTGATGTATCCGTTGAAGTCAGGGGCAAAGAAGACCAAACCCATTAAAAAAGTCACGTGGAAGTCACGTGAATCGACTTCCGTTGCGTTTTAACGCCGAGAACAGACGAAATGCCCTTCTGGGATTCATTTTGATAGTTAAAACCCCGAGTTCGAGAGGAATGATAATTCAGTACCCTTCCGTAAAAACGCGGTATAGTTCGATACCCTTTTGTGAAGTTATCCCTAAAAAAAAATTCATTAAATCAATATTGATTAACAATATTTACTGTTAAAACATGTCGTACTGGTTTAACATAAAGTCATGGGTTAACAATAAATTAAAAATATTTAAGCCTTTTAACACAATATCACAAGATGTACTGCTTTAAGCTTTTTAACACAAAGCCATGGTTAGTTCATAATTAATTCATGACAAAAAAGAAAAAAAAAATTAAAATTGACAATTTGACACACTGCATGAGAGATTGACATTGCGTGGAAAGTAAAAAAAAATTTAGACTTGCACGTGTCCAGAGTCGCCCACGTCGCATAGTTCCAAAGAGGATGGCGTGTGAGTCTTGTGTATGATGATCACTGCTCATGTATTATTAAAAGAAAAGAAAAGTAGAAAACTAGAAAGTTTTTAGAGTCATGGTCCATGGACGAGTCAAACATTGCTGCATAGTTTTCCTTGGTTTTTTTTGTTTTTTTTTTTTGTTTTTAAAGTAACATTGCTTTGTACAACATGCTTGGTGAATGAGACAAGAACAAAGAAAAAGTTAGATTGGAAAGTTCAACTCCTATGCCTAAGGCTTGTCAGTCTTAAAAAGTGTGCATAGTTTGGCAACAGCTATGAGCCTATGAAGACGTGTGTAAGTGTGTTTTGAGTTAATAAAAAATAAGACATAAAACTTCAAAAAAACAAAAAAAAAAAAAAAAAAAAAAAAAGAAGAAGAAGAGGAAATAAAGCATGCATAAAAGAAGGCTTTTGTTACCTTCAGACTGCGTCACGGCTCGGCAAAAGATTGAGATCTGAGAGAGAATGAGTTTCAGAGTTTGGCAACCGCAAGAGAGAATGGAAGAATAAAGAAGGTGTGTTTATAAAAGTTTCAGGTTAGGTTAGGTTTTTGAGTTTTTTCTAACTTCTAAGTGTGATGAATATATAGGCTGAATACGGTGAGAAAAGTTCTGATTCAGTTCAATGAGAACTTCTAGTCCTCAGAAGGCCTGTGTTTTACTCTTTGTAAATGCAAAACGGTGTCGTTTTTATTATATAATTTTTTTTTTTTTACAGAAATAAGATTGTCGGTTTAGTCAGTGCGAAAATCGACCTCTCGGCATCCATTTCGCCTACCGACCGAACCGACATCGGTAGGTAAAATTAGTATCGCCTTCCGGCCGCCAGTTGTCGGTGGCGGTTCGGTGTCGGTGGGCTGCAGGCGACCGATCTGCATAGGACTAATTATTGTAATGGATATATCTCGACTTCCTATTGAGTGTGATGTGGCTGACTAACGAAATCTGTTAATTTGATTGATGGAAAACGTGTTGAATGACTGATTTGTAATTATAGTTTACCAAAAGGACCATTCATGAACTTTTTGAATCACGTGATTATTTTTAATTTAAGCTAACCCCATTGACCAATTGTGAAATTATCTCAAATAAATAAATAAAAAACAAAAAAAATAGTAAAAAAAAGAAAGAAAAAGAAAAGATATGCACCAAAACACATTTCTAGAGTTAGAGAAAGACCTTTCTTGGTCAACGAGGGCTGGCACTCTAATCCAAATTCCAAAGGCCAGATGGATTGGCTTTAAGAATTCCAGCCGACACGGTCCATCTCCACCGTTGCATACTTGCACTCAAAGTTAGCCGTTGATGAGATCACATTAAATTTTCTGACCAACTCATTGGAAGTACGGGCATAAGGCAAGTAGTCACTGGAATCCAAAATATAACAATAAACAAATGGCCATGGGACCTCAGAAGAAGAAAAAGAAAAATGGCCATGGGACATACCAGGCAAAGGGCAGAGGGGTATGTGCAAAGCCAAAGGAAATATAGACATATCTGCATCTCCGTGCAAGTTTGAAAGCAAAGCAATACGGCAAACCAAGTTGATTGGTGGAGGAGAAAATGGCATGCCAGCCTTGTATTCCAACGACCTGCTTATGTTTTACTATGCTTATAGTGCTGTTCATGTGCATGGGAGCAAACAAAGTCGTCAAAGCACAAGTTGGGCGTCTTCCGGATGATGAAGGTACTTCTTTTTCTGTATATGTATATGGGTTTTCTTCAAGTTGATGGAAATGGTATTCTCTGGATTGAAGTGCCTTTACAGCAACAAAACAGAATGAAAACTACCATCATCAGCTAATATCGGGTCTTAGAAACAGAGCAAGCTGAGGAATAGAGTTTCCTCAGATTTAGGACTATTCTCAATTGTGTAGCATGCTTTTATGTGCCAATTATCAAAAACTATCTATCAAAGTTTTTTGCTTTTATTCTTGTCTATGTGGTGCTTGCGAAAATTAAGGGACCATGCCAACTTTCACCAACACCAAGAACAGTCCCCAGGCATTTTCACAGGTCCCTTCAATAAGTATTCATTTACACAGGCAACCCCACAAGAAGCTTATCTTACGAAAGAACAGCCAGATATTCCTCATACCTGAGGTCTAATTTGGATTTAGAAAAGCAAAGACTTGCCCAACTTGCTTTTGCATATGCGTGCTTTTTGCCTTTGTTTTGCTGGGTTTTCTTTTTTTCTTTTCAAATCCTGGTAGGGAAGTTGATTTGTTTGATGTGTGCAGTGGAAGCCCTTCGCGAAATAGCTACACAACTGGGGAAGAAAGACTGGAATTTCAGTGTAAATCCATGCAATCACTCAAGCTGGATAACACCACCTTTAGCTGAGAGGCCATTGTACAACAATACTGTCAACTGCAATTGCTCCTACCCTGATGGTGTATGTCACGTGGTTAGCATGTACGCTCCCTCCTCACCTAATGAGAAGTTCAATCTTAAGTGCATGGATATGATGTGTAACTTGGTTGAGCAACACTAGAGTTGCATTTTTTTATTTTTTTTTAAGTCACCTATTTCATCTAGGACCTTACTCTGAAGCTTTTACCCACGAAATTTGTAACCTTTCTTGTTTTTTTCTTTTAAATTTTTGACGTACAGATTTCTTAAAGGGCAGGATCTTGCTGGTACACTTCCACCAGCATTGGTGAAGCTATCCAAACTTAAGGCAATGTAAGAAGAGCTTCCAATTATTTGTTTTTCTTGTTATTACCAGAAATTAGACTTAGAGCGTCTATGCTAATAGCACACTTTTCTCTTGCTGATAGGGATCTCAATAGGAACTACCTTAGTGGTACAATACCAAGAGAATGGGCTTCTACAAAGTTGGAATATCTGTAAACGACTTACTAAAGTTTCATGTCCATGGTTAGCAAGTAAAAGCTAATTATTGAACTAATAGAATGAATCAATGCAGGGCCATCAGTGCAAACAACTTATCAGGACGTATTGACTACTTGGGAAAGATTACTACTATTAAAATTCTGTATGCTCTGGATCTCTATGTTAAATTATTATCAGGTTTCATTTGGTTTACCCCTGTTGTAATCATAAAGGACTGTATTCCAGGAGCATAGAGAGCAACCTGTTTTCTGGGCCTGTTCCCCCTGACCTTGGGAACTTGGTGGACTTGGAGAGACTGTCAGTGTTTCTTTCTTCCTCGTTTCTTTTTTCCAAATAACATTTGATTAATCCTTTTTAACTTCTCAATGATTTTCGTAATAATTTAACATTAGAGTTAGTCGAACTGGTCTTAAGTTTTCATCTGGTGACTGCAGCATTCTTAATGCTAACAATCTCACGGGAGAGTTGCCTGCCACTCTCACTAAACTGACCAAATTGAAAGAACTGTAAGTGGTCGTAACCTTTTCGATTGCTTTACTAGCCATAACTTTTGATATTTCCTTGAAAATATTAAGCTTTTTGTTTCACTCAATGTTGTTTCCACTTGGCTTATATGCAGTAGGATTAGCAGTAACAACTTCACTGGCAGAATGCCTGACTTCTTTCAAAGCTGGAAACAGCTTCAGGAATTGTATGTGTTTTTTACTACAATGCTATGTAAATCTCTTCACCTGAAATTTTCAGGTGTAATCTAAATCCATTGGAATTGTATTCTTAACAGAGAGATCCAGGCTAGTGGTCTTGAGGGGCCTATTCCTCCTAGCATTTCTGTCTTGATTAATTTGACCGAGCTGTGAGTTCTGGTTTCTAATTTAACATTCTTGAGTGCATAATCTCTACGATATACTCATGTGATTTTTAAACTAATAAAATGTATTGCTGAAGACAATAACAGTTCTCGATGATGCTATTCTATGCAGAAGGATTAGTGACTTACTAGGAGAGGGTTCAGCTTTTCCACCATTACGAAACATGACAAGCCTGGAAAACTTGTATGGCTTTTTTCTGTTGTAAAATGATATGCAATTGGAATAATACACCTCTTGTAGCAACACTTACATGAAGTTGGTTTATGGTTCAGGATGTTGAGGAGTTGTAATATTTCTGGACCAATCCCTGCATATATCTCAGAACTGGCACAGCTGACAAGATTGTAATTCTTCTGTTTATTGTTCTCTCTACTTTTTAGTGAAGAACATGGAGACTAAGACATGTATAATACTATTTACATTGAAATGTGTGGACTTATCCTACTACTGGAGCTTCTTGCAATTTGATAACTTGCGAAATGTTAATGTTTGACATTCATAGAAGTTGGAGACCTTTTAATGTTAGCTTGACAAAATAGAATGTAGTATTAGGTGTTAGTATTTCAAGAGATAGGATGGTGTCTGCTTTGTAATGAATGTGACTAACAGTGCCAAGACAGAATGTTAGCCAAGTACACATAGATTAGTAAGATAATGAAATTGCATTGGTTTGGAACACCTGTACATCTCATTACTTTGGTATGACATGAAAGCCTCTTACATTTTCAGAGGTGTGCTGAATAACTGAGAGAGTTATACTGCATAAAACACTCATTTAGGAAACACACGTATCTCTTATGTTTACCACATTCACTCAAAAAATTATTTATAATTTTGGTTTTTATGACATCTGTTTTTCGTCCTTTCATTTTTTTTTTCTTTTGCAGAGATCTCAGCTTCAACAGATTGGAAGGAAGCATTCCAGATTTCGGAGTTCTAACACGCTTGGACACCATGTAAGCAATCTAAATTCATGAGGAAGGCCAACTTACAGCATTATGCCAAGGAGCCCTGTTAGTGTGTGTTAAGCTTGAATAAGACATTGACTTCCTAAAACAATTCAGCTTTTGCATAGATGACCCTAGCTAATGGCTTAAGCTTTTGGTACACAGTTCTTTAATTTTTTGTCATTCAAGTACTGCAATTCTATATAAGTTTTCTATAAGAAAAGTTAGTGCGGTAGTAATACTTTGAACCAGAATTACTAGAATACAAGTAGCACATATTCACACAGTCGTCACCTTTAGGATTGTGGCATAACAAAGAGATGAGGCAAAAGTTGTAACCCTCTTCCATTTGGAATGGGCTATTATGATAACAAGTCATGTCTGAAGGCTTCATACAAATGGAATCAGGACACAGAAGTTTAGAATTTAAATATTTTTTCAGTATGAATGTTTAAAATAGTAACAATTTGAACGTTTCTAACGGCAATGTGATTTTGTTGATCGCGGGATAGATATTTGACGGGAAACGTGCTCGATGGGCCTATTCCAGATTGGATCAAGAGCAGAGATAGCCGCTAGTATGTTTTCTATCCTAACTTCTACATAAATTTTGAATGAGATTCCCATTCATTTATGTATTACACTTATTTTGGACTGCAGAAGCGTATTCATTTAAGTTGTTAACATGATGCCTTTTATATCTAGATACATGGACGTGAAATCCTACTGTTGATGGTGCTTCATCGCATGACCTCAGTAGGTGTCAGCTGTGGGGGAAATTCTCCCATGTCCAATGGGTAAAATAATCTCATTTTGCTGTCAACTATGGGTTTTTTAAGCCTTCCCTCCCACTGCCACTTTGATACAATACACATGTTTTGACAATAGTGCCACATGTGAGGGGGCGTGTTAAGTGTCCCCCTTTCTCTTAAGATGCTTTTTGTGGAAGAGTAAGGCTCAATGGACTTTTTCATCAACTTCATTTCCATCTTCCACCATGTGGTGTCACCTAGATAGAGCGTCAATTTTTCATTCCATTGTATGATGTTTGTTATTTGTATCTGGCAAGTTTACCCCATTATGCGACTAGTATTTGTTTAGCTTTGAAAAGAACCAGTGTGAAGTCTTATAAATGTTGTGATGTTGTAAATAGATCACAATACTGTTTTAGACTACTAATATATGGCCTTTCTCAGAACATACATAAAGATGGTATTTAACTGTACTGTTTCATTGTATAGTTATGGTAAGAAGGTCTAAAGAGTTTGTGTCAATGGGTGGTTAGTAAGGTAATAAGTTTGTATAGAGTTCTCTGGGTTATGAACTCTCTGATATAAAATCCATCTAAATTAGATCAATTTAAATATAAACATCAAATATTTCAATATGGTTCAATAAGCTTTTCTTTTTGTTTACAAAGACTAAAAGAAATTATGCTTTCGTGCAGTCAAATAGACGTATCTTATAATAATTTTTCCTCGAGCTCTGCACCAAATACTTGTCCAGACACCCTGTAAGGAATTTTTTTCCCCCTTAACAAAAACCTACTTGAGCATTACAACTTTGATTTTTTCATCTACTTGTAATTTTTATTTGTTGAACTAACTTGTCTGTTATTCAACAGAAATTTGTTCAGAAGCTTTTCTGGATTGGACAATTCGTAAGCATCTAATTTGTTAAGTTTCAAAGAATGAGCCTCTTTTTTATTTTCTATATTTCATTTCAATTTTGTTTTTAACATGCTAATTCTATTTCTTTGTGCTACATTTTAATGTAGAATACTTACAGAGTGTCTGAAGAATAGTCCGTGTTCAAAAGGTACATTTGTTAGAACCAAAACAGAATTTTTGTTTCTTCAATTATTATTATTATTATTATTTTTTATCCAAAAAAGAAGAAGAAATTGTTCAATCTTTTATACTCCATAACAACAAGATTAAAATATCAGACATAATTGAATATATCTTCTATCATGTTTGGTTGCATCTAATTACCTTGTAATGATACTCTCCAGATCAGTACTCATTGCATATAAATTGTGGTGGAAGGGCAACCACCATTGGAGACATCAAGTATGAAGAAGATTTAGATCCGGGAGGTTCAGCAAAATTTGTTCACATGACAGATGGTACTTGGGGCTTTAGTAGCACAGGATTTTTTGAGGATGCTAGTAGTACCTCAAAGGACTACATAGCAGAAAATGTATCCAGGCTTGGAATGAATGACTCCCTATTATACATGAATGCACGTCTCTCTCCTCTTTCTCTAACATATTATGCGCGCTGCTTGGCAAATGGAAATTATACTGTGAAACTTCATTTTGCTGAGATAATACTTCGAGACAACAGATCTTTTTACGGTGTCGGAAGACGGATGTTTGATGTTTATATACAGGTACAGGTAGTCAATCGGATTGTTTTCCTTCTTTGTATGCTATAGAAGATAATTTAACTGAATTACTTCGTTACAGAATGAATTGGTGCTGAAGGATTTTGATATTGAAAAGGAAGCACATGGAGTTGACAAAGCAGTCATTAGGAATTTTACAGCAGTTGTTAAGAATAAAACTTTGGAGATTCGCTTTTATTGGGCCGGGAAAGGGACAAAAAATATCCCAAAGAGAGGAAAATATGGAACTCTTATATCAGCTATCACCATACACTCTGGTGAGTCACATAGGTTGTACGTTCTGTGTTTCTTCTTTAACATTGTGAGACATTACTAGTCTATGCCACCCCCCCTCTCTCTCATACTAAGCGTGGAATTTCTCAATTTTCCATGTCTTCTACTCTAGGAGTAGATTGACAAAATAAAAGATGTTTAATATAGTGGATGCAGCAATCCAAGGTTAATCTGCAGCTTGGTGGAAGACTTATCCAGATTTTTGTCTTATACCTTTTTTTTGTTCTTCTTTATTAGTTAATCCATGTCTTGAACCACCGAGAAGTATCCTCTTTTACACCAGCTTCACCTATATATACGTTTATGCTACTACAGACAAGAAAAAAATGCAGTCCTACAATCACTGTTCTTTGCAACCTTTATCTACAGATTTCAATCCTCCCGATGCAGAGAAAAAAATGCAGAGAAAAAAGAAGATATTTCTTGCGGTTGGAACTGCAGTTTTAGTGTCGAGCCTTGTTTTCATGATTTTAGGAATTCTTCGATGGAAAGGCTATTTAGGAGGCAAGACATCAAGGGAACAAGGTAATTTAGTTCAGATGTATTAACTAGTCAGAGCACCCAAGTAGTCTTGTAATGTTTTAAGATGTAGTCCAACGTCTTAATCGCGTTGCTTTTGTAGAGCTGAAAGGATTAGATCTGCAAACTGGTTTTTTCACCTTCAGACAAATTAAAGTTGCCACAAACAATTTTCACTCTGCAAACAAGCTTGGGGAAGGTGGCTTTGGATCTGTATACAAGGTAATCTACTATTCCATCATCGTCTTCTATCCTTGGATGAAAGCATTAAATAT
Organism: Alnus rubra; assembly: GCA_028654335.1. Taxonomy (NCBI): domain Eukaryota; kingdom Viridiplantae; phylum Streptophyta; class Magnoliopsida; order Fagales; family Betulaceae; genus Alnus; species Alnus rubra. Next base: position 446,288 of record JAJPGS010000244.1, read on the forward strand.
ATTTTTCTTCTCTTTTTTCACAACTTTTATTGGTCCATTACATTTTCAGATAGAGTTTATGCATAACCAATAATGCAAATTATACTTTAAACGCAGGGCACATTATTAGAAGGTACCATAATTGCCGTTAAGCAACTTTCTTCTAAATCAAAGCAAGGAAATCGAGAGTTCGTGAATGAAATAGGAATGATCTCTGGTTTACAACATCCGAATCTTGTTAGACTGTATGGATGTTGTATTGAACGAAATCAATTATTGTTGGTATATGAATACATGGAAAACAATAGCCTTGCACATGCTTTGTTTGGTAAGCTTTGTGTTTGATCCCTAGCATGTATATTATATTGATTATAAATAGAATAGGAATTGCATGCCATGAATCATATAGATTGAACTAAATGTTCAATATCATTGATTGAGCTATAAAACACAAATTGCAGGTCCAGAGGAAGGTGATGTGAAATTGGATTGGCCTACAAGGCATAAAATATGTGTTGGCATAGCAAGAGGACTAACTTTCTTGCATGAGGAATCACCATTGAAAATTGTTCATAGGGACATCAAAACTACTAATGTACTTCTGGATAGGGACCTTAACCCTAAGATTTCTGATTTTGGGTTGGCCAAGCTTGACGAAGAGGAGAACACCCACATTAGCACCCGTGTTGCAGGAACTATGTGAGCTACCTTTATCTCTTTCCTTCACTTTGATATCAAATTTTTCTTCTGTTCTTTTTGTACAAAATATGCATCAAAATGTCTCTTAAGTCAAGTTTCTTCCCAAATCGTAAATCAGAATATGGTGGAAATTGAAGTATCCATAAACGAGTTCAAGTATGCGTTGTACCATGGAAAAATTCCTGGCTTAAGTATTACTAGTAGGTTGTTTATGTTAGCCATCGGCATTTGCAACCTAATTGCACTCTTATTAGTATCCCTGCCTTCACAAATTATTTTCTAAGCATGATACACATGGTATGATCTACATACTTAATACTTAGTTTACCTCGAGCTTGTATGAAATTGAGTAACAACAGAGACTTTTCATAAAACAAAAACTGCAGAATGCGACAAAAGGATTAGAAAATCTGTTTATTCAAAACTTTTTAACTTCATATGATGCATTTTACGTCTAATTGTTACTCTCCTCCTTATACAAGGAGTATGCAATAGACAGAAGATTGTATTTATATGTTCAGGTTTCCCGTATGGCTAATGGTGCATGATTGCTTCAATTAACAATTTGCAAGGGCAAATATCTGTAAAAGATACAGTTAGTCCTCCACCAAAATAAAATATTAAGTGCATCTATCAAGGCCTGCAGTAGTTAAGAATACGAACTCTTCTTTCCGTTAGTTGAACTTTTCACTCTTTCAAGTGCAACAAACTTCTGAGGAGATAATGCAAGCTTTATTTATGGCACTGACTACTTGCCAAGAGGCCAATAAAATTACTGAGATGGGAAATCTAGTACCTAAAATTATTTTCTTATGGAGTTGTTTAATAGTGAAGCTTGTAGCCTCTGACCAATGAACCCTTACTAATAGAATGATCTTTTTGTGCAGAGGATACATGGCACCAGAATATGCATTATGGGGGTATTTAACATATAAAGCGGATGTATATAGTTTTGGAATTGTTGCATTGGAAATTGTTGCTGGGAAGAATAACATGAAATTTCGACCTAATGAGGATTTTGTGTGCCTTCTTGATTGGGTAAGATAGGTCTTCATCAATTTTTTCTGATACATGAAACTAAATGCATAATTTTAAGCCCCAGTCAATGAGTTAATGATTTATCTATTTGGCTTTGTCATTGGATTTCCCTATATCATTGATCTTCATCAAAGTTTCAATTTGCACACTAGTTTATCTTCATTGAAATCAAATAACATATGTTAATCCATGTCGACAACATACGAATATCATGAATGTATAACAAATTTCATTTTTGTTTTTCATTGTAAGTTATTAACATCTCATCTAAGATTTGTATTTATTTTGCATTTTCTTCTCTATTCTTATATAGGCCCTTGTTTTACAACAAAAAGGGAACATGATGGAGTTGGTGGATCCAAAGTTGGGGTCTAACTTCAGTAAAGAAGAGGCAGTAAGAATCATTAAAGTAGCTCTATTATGTACTAATCCATCGCCAGCACTTCGACCCACAATGTCTGCAGTAGTGAGCATGCTTGAAGGCCGTACTGTTGTTCATGAGCTGATCATGGATCCAAGTATATATGGCGATGAGTTGAGATTTAAGGCTTTAAGAGACCAGTTTGATCAGATCCTAGGAGAGAGCTCAAGTGGCACTCAAAGTGTCATTCAATCATCAGATGCCACATGGATTGGCTCCTCTGCTACGTTATCAAATCGATCTTAATTCTGAGTAAAATGACCATAAAATTGCCATCCTGGCGATGAAAAGTTTTTGCTTAATGAGAAGAAATTATATTGAATCCTCTGGTTTGAAAATATTTGTGTTTGGTTCCCATTCTTGGGTAAAAAATGTTGTAACATGAAATTGAAGATACATGAAGTAGTAGAAATTCTCCCTTTTTACTTTATTAAGACATTTGATATGGTAGCTCATTCTATGTTCTAGTGGCTTTACCCTCCTAAGTAAGTTATCTTGGAACATGCTGTTATAGCAAACAGAGGTTTCCAGGCAAAGTTTAATATAGTTGGTCATTACAATGTTCAACCAGAATGTTAGGTTGCCACATTGAAAATCATAATTGTGGAACTCAGTTGACTCTCTTATCATATAATATCCAATGTATAAATCTACCCCCACAATGGCATGTGAAGAATAATGGTAAAATGAAACGGAGGCTAGTTAATACAAACATTTTAGTAACCTAATGGTAACCATAAGCTACAAATCACAATCTATCAATGAGACTACGTACAATATTATAGCATATTAGGATACTGTTCAACTTAAAAGTTTGGGTCTAACAATACTAAGAGTGTGTTTAGGATTGCGATTTCGTAAGTAATAAGTGCAATTTTAAACCAAATCGCAGAACATCAATCGTTTGGTAATTGCATTTTTAAAAATTGCGATTTGAAAATGCAAAAAATCTGCTTTTTCAAATCTCAGATAAGATGGTACTTTTTTGAAAACGCATAATTTTAAAGGTTAATTTGCGATTTTAAAGGCTAAACTACGATTTTGTCAAACACTTAATTGCGTTTTTAAAAATAATTTTTTTCAAATTCTACATTTCAAAATCGTTATTTAAAATCGCACATTTTGAAATCGCAAACCCAAACGAACCCTATATTAACTATCTACACTTATGACGTACATCTTTGCCACGTGCGAGTGAACCTTTTTTTAGACCGTCTATTCAACAATAGTTAGTTGTAGGACACAATTGAATTCTCAATTTTTATTTTTTTTATCCTTAGAAGTCATGAAACCCTAGTTTGTTGATGTCAATGAACAAATCCAATTATGCAATCGACACATATAGAAACATGATAGAATGAATCCAACCAAGGATCACTTTAAACTTGAAAATGTCACCTGAGAAAGCAAATTAATATAAGACAATTGGAAAATGCCAACAGCCATGTCAATGAAATTTGACCATTCATTATATGTTATGTCATGTACCTAAAAAGTTTAAGATACGTTTGGTACACGGAAACTATTCCATTTAATAATCATATATATATATATATATATAAAAGTCGAGTTTTTCTTTAGAATGACATAAAATAGTGACACGTGGCATGAACCCATACTTTTTATTGACTAAACCGGTCATTTAAATATTGAACCGGTCTTTTAAATAAAATTGAACCGGTCTATTTAATCTCTCCCTCTCTCTCTATTAATGATACAAGTAGCATTTCTCTCTCTCAATTAATGATATAAGTATGACTCTTTGGTATTTTTATATTTTTGGTTGAAATCTAAATATAACCGGTCTATTTAATCTCTCAATTTCTCTCTCTCTATTAATAATACAAGTAGCCTCTCTCTCTCAATTAATGATTTAAGTATGACTCTTTGGTATTTTTATATTTTTGGTTGAAATCTAAATATGTTTCCATTTTGTTTGTGAAATTTATGATTGAACAATTCTTCATTTGAATGTTTATGAGATTTTTTTTGTTCATTTAATTTATATGAATTAAACTAAAAATAAGGGTCTTATGTATTAATTCATTTAAATGTTTTATGAGATATTTGTTTTTCTTTTATGTGATTTTTACGATTTTCACTTATTTTTTGTAAGTGTTATTCTACTTTTGAAAGTTAAAAAATGCAAAATTTTATTTGATTATTGTGCACAAAAGGAATATAAATGCTTTTAAAACACTAAAGAGTTAATTAAGCATTAAATTTGATTTTTTTTTTTAATGTTCAAAATTATATGGATTTGAAATTTGTGATTGAACAATTCTTCATTTGAATGTTTATGAGATTTTTTTTTTGTTCATTTGCTTTTTCGAATGTTCAGAATTATATAGGATTGGAATATAATAGGTATCACACCAACATTAAAAAGAATTCCTACTAATTTTCTATTTTATATTTTGATAATCAAAATCGTGGTTTTCTTCTTGCTATTTTTCTTTTTCATACTTATTTTCATTCTAAACTACACCTATGTGAACAAATATTTTAACATGTTTTAATTTATATGAATTAAACTAAAAATAAGGGCCTTATATATTAATTCATTTAAATGTTTTATGAGATGATTGTTTTCTTTTATGTGATTTTTACGATTTTCACTTATTTTTTGTAAGTGTTATTCTGTTTTGAAAGTCAAAAAATACAAAATTTTATTTGATTATTGTACACAAAAAGAATATAAATGCTTTTAAAACATTAAAGAGTTAATTAAGCATTAAATTGGAAATTTCTTTTTTCTTTTTTTAATGTTCAAATTTATATAGATTTTATTTTTATTGAAACATATCATATTATATCATATATATTCAAGTGAAATAAACGGTGTGTTTAATATTCCTAATCAAATCTCTTCCATCGAATAGAAACATTTAATTTTGTTGTCATTAAATTCTCACTAATTTCTACCTTTCTCTCTCTCTCTCTCTTCCTTTAAGTAAAATCTTTTACTCCAATACCGCTTCAATGTCCGTTACAAACTAAACCTCAAAGAGTCAAATGTCAATTTTTTTTTTCTTTGAAAAATGTCAAAAGTCACTCCAATATCTATCGCTTTCTCAAATAAATATATGGAGAAGTAATGGTTTGTGGTTATGCAAAACTGCAATATTGTTTACATTACTAGAGAGCGGTGCTCAAAGCAAAGAGAGGAAAAAAAAAAAAAAGTAAAATTGAACTGCTCCATATATTTCAAGTGAAATAAACGGTGCGTTTAATATTCCTAATCAAATCTCTTCCTTTGAATAGAAAATGAATGGAAACATTTAATTTTGTTGTCATTAAATTCTCACTAATTTCTACCTCTCTCTCTCTCTTCCTTCAAGTAAAATATTTTACTCCAATACTGCTTCCCCTCCCACTAAATGTCCGTTACAAACTAAACCTCAAAGAGTCAAATGTCAGTTTTTTTTTTCTTTGGGAAATGTCAAAAGTCACTCCAATATCTCTCGCTTTCTCAAATAAATATATGGAGAAGTAATGGTTTGTGGCTATGTAAAACTGCAATGTTGTTTACATTACCGGAGAGTGGTGCTCAAGGCAAAGAAAGCGAAGTTTTTGCTATTGTTGGAACCTTTTTTGTTTGTAATACTGCTATACCCTTTTTTTTTTTTAGTTTGCCTTTCAAGTTTGTCGGGGCTGTGTTCAATAAAATTGTAAATAATATGTTTGTATTTATTTTATGTGCTTCTGTTTTTCTGATTTGATTTTTTATCCTTATTTTTGCATTGATAATTTATATTATTATTTTTTTTTTTGTTGAAAAAATAGTTTCTTTTACGCTATATATAAGAATGATGGTCGAATTAAAAAATATCTATCTAACCGTAGTTTCTTCCTATACCTACAAATTTCTTTGGAACTGGAAGAAGTATATAAAAAAATAGTTATTTTCTATTATATTAGTGGTTATCATTTTACATTTTTTTTTTTTACTTTATTTTCTATGATTTTGTTCTTTCTTTACATTTTTTTTTGTCCCTATTTCCTAATTTCTATTTTTTTTTTGTTCAAATTGCTTTTTTTTTTTTTTTTTTTTTTTCTAAATTTTACATTGAATTCAAGGAAACCATGGAGAGAGAGAGTTTACATTAATTGTTGTTTTGAGTACGAGGTATGACGATTTTTTAATTTACATTGTTCATTGATTTTTTTTTTTTTTATGTATAATGCACATTGTTAACGTGCTTAATTGATTGACAATATTGATTTTCAAGGTTTCATATGAACCAGAAAAATATATGGAAAAGAAAACTTTAATTTATTCTATTATTATTTTTCATTTTTCATTTTTTTTTCTATATTTTCTATGGTTCTCTTATTTCATTTCCTCTCTTCTTCTTCTTCTTTTTTTATTTTATTTTATTTTATGTAATTAATATATTATTTTTCATTCAAATTGCTTATTTTATATTTTGTAAATTTTACATTAAATTCAAGAAAATGATGGTGAGAAAGAGTTTCCTATGGTTGTTTTTTGTACGGGGTATGATGATTTTTTAGCGTATTATGTTTATTGAGTAGTTTTTTATTACTTTGTGTAATACAAAAAAGATAACACTATTATATGAACAGAAATTTCCTACAAACCGGTTTATAGGAAATTTCTTACGATCCACATATAAGATTGACATATGTCATTTGGCATGTGAGAAACATATGTTATTTAAATAGCATGTTCGAAAAAAAATAGCATCAATAAAAAAACATGTGCTTCTCACATGTTTAAAGGATACGTGTCTTTTTAAAATGTGAGTTGTAGAAAATTTCTTATAAGAAATTTTTGTCCCTATTATATTATATTAGTGTTTTTCAATTTTTATTTTTTTATCTATATTTTCTATGCTTCTCTTCTTCCATTTTTTTTTTATTATTATTATGAAACTGAATTATATAGAAGAATCCCGCGCATAGCACGGGTTACGAGCTAGTATATATATAAAAGCCGAGTTTTTCCTTAGAATGACATAGAACCGGTCTATTTAATCTCTCTCTCTCTATTAATGATATAAGTAGCATCTCTCTCTCTATTAATGATATAAGTAGCATCTCTCTCTCAATTAATGATATAAGTATGACTCTTTGGTATTTTTATTTTTTTGGTTGAAATCTAAATATAATATATATAAAAGCCGAGTTTTTCCTTAGAATGGCATAGAATAGTGACACGTGGTATGAACCCATACTTTTTAGTGTCTAAACCGGTCATTTAAATACTGAACCGGTCTTTTAAATAAAATTGAACCGGTCTATTTAATCTCTCTCTCTCTCTCTCTATTAATGATACAAGTAACCTCTCTCTCTCAATTAATGATATAAGTATGACTCTTTGGTATTTTTATATTTTTGGTTGAAATCTAAATATAACCGGTCTATTTAATCTCTCTCTCTCTCTCTCTCTCTATTAATAATACAAGTAGTCTCTCTCTCTCTCAATTAATGATATAAGTATGACTCTTTGGTATTTTTATTTTTTTGGTTGAAATCTAAATATGTTTCCATTTTGTTTGTGAAATTTGTGATTGAACAATTCTTCATTTGAATGTTTATGAGATTTTTTTTTATTCATTTGCTTTTTCGAATGTTCAGAATTATATAGGATTGAAATATAATAGGTATCATACCAACATTAAAAAAAATTCCTACTAATTTTCTATTTTCTATTTTGATTATCAAAATTGTGGTTTTCTTCTTGCTATTTTTCTTCTTCTACTTATTTTCATTCTAAACTACACCTATGTGAATAAATATTTTAACATGTTTTAATTTATATGAATTAAACTAAAAATAAGAGTTTTATGTATTAATTGATTTAAATGTTTTATGGGATATTTGTTTTTCTTTTATGTGATTTTTATGATTTTCACTTATTTTTTGTAAGTGTTATTCTGCTTTTGAAAGTCAAAAAATTTAAAAATTTATTTGATTATTGTGCACAAAAGGAATATAAATGCTTTTAAAACACTAAAGAGTTAATTAAGCATTAAATTTGAAATGTTTTTTTTTTAATGTTCAAAATTATATGGATTTTATTTTTATTGAAAGAGTTCTAACTTAGAGTTGGCCTAGAATTAGGACACGTGGCATGAATCCATACTTTTAAATATTGAACCAGGTTCATTTAATATGACTAATTAACTATCTTATATTGAATAAAAAATGAATAGAAACGTCAAATTTTTTTTGTCGTTAAATCCTCACTAATTTCTACCTCTTTCTCTTCCTTTAAGTAAAACTGAAAAAAAAAAAAAAAAAAAGTAAAATTGAACTGCTCTATGTATTTCAAGTGAAATAAACAGCGCGTTTAATATTCCTAATCAAATCTCTTCCATTGAATAGAAAATGAATAGAAACATTTAATTTTGATGTCATTAAATTCTCACTAATTTCTACATCTCTCTTCCTTTAAGTAAAATCTTTTACTCTAACACTGCTTACCCTCCCATTAAATGTCCGTTACAAACTAAACATCAAAGAGTCAAATGTCAGTTTTTTTTTTTCTTTGGGAAATGTCAAAAGTCACTCCAGTATCTCTTACTTTCTCAAATAAATATATGGAGAAGTAATGGTTTGTGGCTATGCAAAACTGCAATGTTGTTTACATTACCGGAGAGTGGTGCTCAAAGTAAAGAGAGCGAAGTTTTTGCTATTGTTGGAACTTTTTTGTTTCTAATACTGCTATAGCCTCTTTTTTTTAGTCTGCCTTTCAAGTAAAATAAATTGTGCATTTAATATGACTAATTAACTATCTTATATTGAATAAAAAATGAATAGAAACGTCAAAAAAAAATTTTGTCATTAAATCCTCACTAATTTCTACATCTTTCTCTTCCTTTAAGTAAAACTGGAAAAAAAAAAAAAAAGGGTAAATTGAACTGCTCCATGTATTTCAAGTGAAATAAACGGTGCGTTTAATATTCCTAATCAAATCTCTTCCATTGAATAAAAATTGAATAGAAACATTTAATTTTGTTGTTATTAAATTCTCACTAATTTCTACCTCTCTCTCTCTTCATTTAAGTAAAATCTTTTACTCTAACACTGCTTCCCCTCCCACTAAATGTCCGTTACAAACTAAACCTCAAAGAGTAAAATGTCAGTTTTTTTTTTCTTTAGAAAATGTCAAAAGTCACTCCAATATCTCTCACTTTCTCAAATAAAATATATGGAGAAGTAATGGGTTGCGGCTATGCAAAACTGCAATGTTGTTTACATTACCGGAGAGTGGTGCTCAAAGCAAAGAGAGCGAAGTTTTTGTTATTGTTGGAATCTTTTTGTTTGTAATACTGTTATAGCCTTTTTTTTTTTTTTTTTTTAGTTTGTCTTTCAAGTTTGTCGGGGTTGTGTTCAATAGAATTGTAAATAATATGTTTGTATTTATTTTATGTGCTTTTGTTTTTCTGATTTGATTTTCTATCCTTATTTTTGCATTGATAATTTATATTTATATATATATATATATTTGTTGAAAAAGTAGTTTCTTTTACGCTATATATAAGAATGATGGTCGAATTAAAAAATATCTATCTGACCGTAGTTTCTTCCTATACCTACAAATTTCTTTGGAACTGAAAAAAGTATATAAAAAAATAGTTATTTTCTATTATATTAGTGGTTATAATTTTACATTTTTTTTTTACTTTATTTTCTATGATTTTGTTCTTTCTTTACATTTTTTTTTTGTCCCTATTTCCTAATTTATATTATTTTTTTGTTCAAATTGCTTTTTTTTTTTCTTTTTTTTTTTTCTAAATTTTACATTGAATTCAAGGAAACCATGGAGAGAGAGAGTTTACAATAATTGTCGTTTGAGTACGAGGTATGACGATTTTTTAATTTACATTGTTCATTGATTTTTTTTTTCCTGTATAATGCACATTGTTAACGTGCTTTGATAGACAATAATGATTTTCAAGATTTCATATGAACCGGAAAAGTATATGGAAAAGAAAACTCTAATTTATTCTATTAGTATTTTTTATTTTTCATTTTTTGTCTATATTTTCTATGGTTCTCTTATTTCATTTCCTCTCTTCTTCTTTTTTTTCTTTATTTTTCTTTATTTTTTTATGTAATTAATATATTATTTTTCATTCAAATTACTTATTTTATATTTTGTAAATTTTACACTAAATTCAAGAAAATGATGGTGAGAGAGAGTTTCCTATGGTTGTTTTTTGTACGGGGTATGATGATTTTTTAGCGTATTATGTTTATTGAGTAGTTTTTTTATTACTTTGTGTAATACAAAAAAGATAACACTATTATATGGACAAAAATTTTCTACGAACCGGTTTGTAGGAAATTTCTTACAATCCACATATAAGATTGACATGTGTCATTTGACATGTGAGAAGCATATGTTATTTAAATAGCATGTACTAATAGCATTAATAAAAAAAAACATGTGTTTCTCACATGTTTAAAGGATACATGTCTTTTTTAAATGTGAGTTATAGAAAATTTCCTATAAACCAGTTTATAAGAAATTTTTGTCCCTATTATATTATATTAGTGTTTTTCAGTTTTTATTTTTTATCTATATTTTCTATTCTTCTCTTCTTCCATTTTTTTATTATTATTATTATGAAACTAAATTATAAGGAAGAATCCCGTGCATAGCATGGGTTATGAGCTAGTATATATAAAAGCCGAGTTCCAACTTAGAGTTGGCCTAGAATTAAGACATGTGGCATGAATTCATACTTTTTAAATATTGAACCAGTCATTTGAGTAAAAAACTGGTAATTTAAGTAAAACTAAACCGATCTATGTATTTCAAGTAAAATAAACGGTGCATTTAATATGACTAATTAACTCTCTTATATTGAATAAAAAATGAATAGATCATTAAATTCTCACTAATTTCTACCTCTTTCTCTTCCTTTAAGTAAAACTGAAAAAAAAAAAAAAAAAAAAAAAAAAGAAGTAAAATTGAACTGCTCCATGTATTTCAAATGAAATAAACGGTGGTTTAATATTCATAATCAAATATCTTCCATTGAATAGAAACATTTAATTTTGTTGTCATTAAATTCTCACTAATTTCTACCTCTCTCTCTCTTCCTTTAAGTAAAATCTTTTACTCCAACACCGCTTCCCCTCTCACTAAATGTCCGTTACAAACTAAACCTCAAAGAGTTAAACGTCAGTTTTTTTTTTTCTTTTGGAAATGTCAAAAGTCACTCCAATATCTCTTACTTTCTCAAAAAAAAATATGGAGAAGTAATGGTTCGTGGCTATGCAAAACTTCAATGTTGTTTACATTACCGGAAAGTGGTGCTCAAAGCAAAGAGAGCAAAGTTTTTGCTATTGTTGGAAGCTTTTTGTTTGTAATATTGCTATAGCCTTTTTTTTTTTGTTAATTTTCCTTTCAAGTTTATCGGGGCAGTGTTCAATAGAATTGTAAATAATATGTTTGTATTTATTTCATGTGCTTCTGTTTTTTTTTTTTTTTTGATTTTCTATCCTTATTTTTGCATTAACAATTTATAATATTTTTTTTATTTTTGTTGAAAAAGTAGTTTATTTTACGCTATATATAAGAATGATGGTCGAATTAAAAAACATATATCTGACCGTAGTTTCTTCCTATACCTATAAATTTCTTTGGAACTGAAAAAAGTATATATAAAAAAATAGTAATTTTCTATTATATTAGTGGTTATCATTTTACATTTTTTTTTTACTTTATTTTCTATGATTTTGTTCTTTCTTTACATTTTTTTTTGTCCCTATTTCCTAATTTAAATTATTTTTTTGTTCAAATTGCTTTATTTTTTATTTTTATTTCTTTTTCATTTTCTAAATTTTACATTGAATTCAAGGAAACCATGGAGAGAGAGAGTTTACATTAATTGTTCTTACATTGTTCACTGAAGTTTACATTAATTTTGAGTACGAGATATGGCGATTTTTTACATTGTTCACTGAATTTTTTTTTTCCTGTATAATACACATTGTTAACGTCCTTAATTGATAGACAATATTAATTTTCAAGGTTTCATATGAACCGAAAAAGTATATGGAAAAGAAAACTTTATTTTATTCTATTAGTATTTTTTATTTTTCATTTTTTGTCTATATTTTCTATGGTCCTCTTATTTTGTTTCCTCTCTTCTTCTTCTTCTTTTTTTTTTCCTTTTCTTTTTCTTTATTTTTTATGTAATTAATATATTGTTTTTCATTCAAATTGCTTATTTTATCTTTTGTAAATTTTACACTAAATTCAAGAAAATGATGGTAAGAGAGAGTTTCCTATGGTTGTTTTTTGTATGGGGTATGATAATTTTTTAGTGTATTATGTTTATTGAGTAGTTTTTTATTACTTTGTGTAATACAAAAAAGATAACACTATTATATGAACATAGATTTATTGCAAACCGGTTTGTAGGAAATTTCTTACAACTCACATATAAGATTGACATGTGAGAAGCACATGTTATTTAAATAACATGTACTTTGTACATGCTTTTTAATAACATTAATAAAAAAACATGTGATTTTCACATGTTTAAAGGATACGTGTCTTTTTTAAATGTGAGTTGAAGAAAATTTTCTACAAACTAATTTATAAGAAATTTTTGTCCCGATTATATTATATTAGTATTTTTCAGTTTTCATTTTTTATTTATATATATTTCCTACGCTTCTCTTCTTCTATTTATTATTATTATTATTATTATTATTATGAAACTAAATTATAAGGAAGAATCCCGTGCATAACACGGGGTACGAGCTAGTAATAATAATAGCCGAGCTTTTAAATACTCGGAATGAGAATGGCCATTCCAATTTTAATAAAATTTATTTAATTCTTTTCATATAATAGTCATTTTTCATACCAAACATATCATTTTAAACTATAACCTTCCTAAAAGGATTTTAACATATTCATTATCGATCTCTTGATGTTACGTATCCCTCTTATTTCTTGAATCAGAAGACTTGTTTGTTTACTTCGATTTCTAGCCTCTTCTGCATGCCGGCCGACAATATAATAGAAATATCGTACAAGGAATCACATCATGCATATCAATCTGCATCACAACTGCACGTGTCAATGAAATCCACCATGCATTATCTGTAGATATTACACAAACTACAAAGTGAGACTTAATTAATTAAAAGAAAGTAGTTAAATTACAATTTAAGCTTCTTAACATAGTTTATAAAGTTTAATTAATCTCACCTAATACAGAATCAAAGTGAGTCTTAATTAATTAAAAGAAGTAGTTAAATTACAATTTAAGCTTCTTAAAATAGTTTATAAAGTTTAATTAATTTCACCTAATACAGAATCAACGTGAGGCTTTTAGCATCTATTGATTCCTTTATAATTAATCCATTCATTTTATATGGACAAATCATCCTCTTAATGTCAGACTATGGTGTTACATTACTTAAAAAGGTTGGTTGGGTCTGTCACATCATCATTATAAGATAATTATGTTATAAAAATATAGTTTAAAACATTACTCGCATTTTAAACAAGCGAGAAATGTAATTTTGGTCCCTGAAGTTTGAGGTTTTTCTGACAAATAGCTCAATGGAGTTTGAAAAGTGATTAATCATTCCCTAGGGTATACAAGGAAAAAAATAAAAATTGGTCTCTATTATCATAAAAGTTGAAGGAATTTGTTATTTTTGTAAAACTCAAACCGCCTAAAAAAAAAAAATTCTCATTAGGTGAGACTAGTGGTGTTAGATGAGTCCGACTGCTTGTGAACTTGGAAAAATAAATGAACCATTCGTGAACACAATAATCTACTTGTATATTAAATTAGACATACTCGTATAAACTCGACTCGCCTCGGACAAAGCTATTGTGCTCGGCTTATATAAGTTCGACTCGACTCGTTTGGCTCAAATCGTTAGCTCGCTCGTGTGTACATATAGAATTCATATTTATTAATATATATGTATAAAAATAAATTGTATAAATATAAGATTCTATAATTATAGTGTACAAATATTAACATAGTAAACATAATATATGTAATATCACAAATGTCTCATTTAAAATGTGAAATATAGATCAAAGTTAAAATTGTACATACTGAATTTTAATATATATATATATATATATATATTATAAAACTTCAATCGAGCTCAAGCCGCTCAAGCTCGATTGGAGGCCCAGCTTATTAAACTAGTCGAGTTTGAGTCTTAAAACAAGCTGAATTTGAATAACTCTTCAAAATTCAGCTCGAGCACGAACCACTTTTCTATGTATTCAAACCAAATTCTGACGGCCTAAGTTTGACTCGAATATAACCCTATATATGAGAGACCGTAAGATAACCCTTTCCCTTTTTAGGTTTTTATTAAAAAAAAGATAATAATAAAGTCAAAACATTAGTAAATAACTTTTAATAAAAAAAATAAAAATAAAAATATTCAAATCTATTTGACCTTTACCACAAATCAAACACGTTTTGAACCGAACAATAAAAAAGGTGTTATCATCTATAAAAAATAAAATAAAAAATAAAAAAGGTGGTTATCAAAGACGCTGGAAGTCTATTTTAGGCATTGAAGGCGTGTCAGCGACAGCCAAAACTCCAAAACCAAACAGAAGAGCAAAGCGACATGGAACGGGGGCTCACGTGACTTTGATTGTTAAGTCCTATCACACCACTTATTATGAAGCGTTGAATCTGAGGGAGCATGGGCCAATCTCCGCCGTTGAAACCTTGGATCGACAGAGAGCACTATGTTATACAAAATTTATTATCATAAAAATCTGCTTTTCCAAAATTTTTGAAGTCCCCGGCCATAAATGCCGTTAATCAAAGACTTTTTTTTTTAAACAGAATCAGACCTTTCTTAGTCAAAGACGGCGGGCATACATGAATATCATCTTTTATAATTATTTATTAGAATTTAAGATAATTCAGATCAATAATTGTAATAGACTATTTAAGAAATTTATCTGATTAAATAAAAATAAAAATATCCAACTACTTATCGAGTCATGTAGATTTTATAAGTGATTTCTAATAATTAACTATTTGAATTCTTTAAAATTTGAATAAATAATTATAAAGAATCTTAATCCGACATTGATTAAATATCTTTAAGAATCGTAACAGACATGGGCCAATCTCCGTCGTTGATCTAAAAGTTTGTTCTTGATGAGATCATATTCAATGGATCTTAAGTCTCTGAGTCTCTGACCAATGTGATCGTTGAAAGATGCTTCTTTCCATGCGTGACTGATTAGCATGCAATTCTACTCTCAATTTGGTTAAAAGGGCTCAACCTTATAAAGTTTAGGTCTATAGACCATCCACGTAAGCTGGGTTTTCGCCAAAAATTTGGGTTAAATACTTAAATACTTTATTAATATTTAAATTTTAAGCGTTTTTAAATTTAATACTTAAATTTTTATTTATATCATAAGTGATACTTGAATTAAGGATAAAAACTCATTTGATACATCTGTTAGATTTTTCGTCCAAATTTTAACGGCTCTTCACGTGTCAATCGCTGAGGTTGACATGTGACACTATATAAAAATAATAAAATAAAAATTTTTAAAAAATAATAAAATTGAAAAAAAAAATTGAAAAAAAAAAAGAAGAAGAAGGAGAAGAAGAAGAAGAAGAGGGGTGGCTACCATGGGGGTGCCCAGCCACCCCCATTTTGGCCGAGGCCCTTGGCCGGTTTGGGGTGGTCGATGACAAAAAAGAAAAGAAAAAAAAAAATTATGAGTTTTGGCCCATGGGGGTGGTTTGGCCCATAGGGTGGTCCGAACCACCCCTAAAGGCCAAAATGTATCAATTTGTTTATTTATTTTTTATTTTTTGCGGGGGTGGTTTGGCCACCACAAACTGGCCAAGGGAGTGGCTCAGTCACTCCTCTTATTTTTTATTTTTTAATTATATTATTTTTTAAAGATTTTTTTTTAATTTTTTTTTATATAGTGCCACGTGTCAACCTCAACAGTTGACACATGGTAAGCTGTTACAATTTGGACGAAAAATTTAACAGAGGTACTAAATAAGTTTTTACCCCCAACTCAGATACCACCTATGATATAAATGAAAATTCAGGTACTAAATTGAAAAACGTTTAAAACTCAGGTACTAATAAGTTATTTAACCCTAAAAATTTACTCTTTTTTATTTTTTATTTATTTTTTAAGTTTTAGCTAGCTATTCTCTTTTCATATCTCAGCTAAATATTAATGGTCATATTTTTTAAAATTAATTTTTTTCTAAGAGTAATCTTTTCTTAGAGATGATATTTTTTAAAATTTGTTTTTTTCTCATTGTTATATTTCTTAAAATTCGTTTTTGTAGGCTGTCACGTTTGGGTATTCGATTTTTTGAAATCAGAATTCAAAGTAAATAAAGTTGAAAAAGAGATTTAGATAGTTCAACTTTAAAAGATAAAATTAGAAAAATAAGATAAAATCTTATTTATTTTTGAAAAACACAAACCACTTCAACAAATAGAATCAAAATTCTTTTTTATTTCCGACCCTTCCTTTAAGTGACTATGTCACATAAATGCACTTGTTAAGAGACTATGTCACGTAAGCTTCGAAAGATGAGAGATAATGAGGGTGATTTAATTACAACGTAAATCCTCACCAAAAATAGCAACTTAATTAGCAGATTTGTTCTCTTCCTAAAATAGCTAGCGGAGTGTCGGTGGTTTTTCAGAAAATCGGCCACAAGGCTAGGCTAGCCAAAGGTAATGTGAATGCTAAGGCTAGTAGTCTATGTACAGCCCAACATATATACAAATCAACGGATGCGACATACCAATCAAAAGCTCTCAAAGCATACAGCAAACAGAGTTGAACGGTGGTGGAGAGGAGAAGATGGCAAGGCAGCCTTGTTTTCCAAAGACCAGCTTTAGTTTTGCTTTGCTTCTAGTGCTGTTGGTCATGTGCATGGAAGCAAACAGAGGCGTCAAAGCACAAGCAGGGCGTCTTCCGGATGATGAAGGTGCTTCTTTTTCTGTATATGTATGTGGGTTTTCCTCGAGTTGATGGAAATGATACTCTTTGGATTGAAGTGCCTTTACAGCAACAAAACAGAGTGAAAACTACCATCATCAGCTAATATCTGGGTCTTAGAAACAGAGCAAATAAACAGAGCAAGCTGAGGAATAGAGTTTCCTCAGCTTTAGGACTATTCTCCATTGTGTAGCATGCTTTTATGTGCCAGTTATCAAAACTGTCAATCAAAGTTTTTCCTTTTATTCTTCTCTATGTGGTGCTTGCGAAAATGAAGGGACCATGCCAACTTTCTCCAACACCAAGAACATTCCCCAGGCATTTTCACAGGTCCCTTCCTTAAGTATTCATTTACACAGGCAACCCCACAAGAAGCTTATCTTAATAAAGAGCAGCCAGATATTCCTCATACCTGAGGCCTAATTTGGATTTAGAAATGCAAAGGCTCGCCCAACTTGCTTTTGCATATGCGTGCTTTTTCCTCTTTGTTTTGCTGGCTTTTCGTTTTGTCTTTTCAAATCCTGGTAGGGAAGTTGATGTGTTTGATGTGTGCAGTGGAAGCCCTTCGCGAAATAGCTAAACAACTGGGGAAGAAAGACTGGAATTTCCATGTAAATCCATGCAATGGCTCAAGCTGGATAACACCACGTTTAGATGAGAGGCCATTGTACAACAACACTGTCAACTGCAATTGCTCCTACCCTGATGGTGTATGCCACGTCGTTAGCATGTACGCTCCCTTCCTCACCTAATGAAAAGTTCAATCTTAAGTGTATGAATATGATGTGTAACTTGGTTTACTAACACTGGAGTTGCATCTTCTTTTTTATTTTTTTTATTTTTTTTTAAGTCACCTATTTAATCTAGGACCTTACTCTGAAGTTTTTACCCACGAAATTTGTGATCTATCTTGATTTTTTCTTTTAAATTTTTGACATGCAGATTTCTTAGAGGGCAGGATCTTGCTGGTACACTTCCACCGGCATTGATGAAGCTATCCAAACTCAAGGCAATGTAAGAAGAGCTTCCAATTATTTGTTTTTCTTGTTATTACCAGAAATTAGACTTAGAGCTTCTAAACTAACAACAAATTTTTTTTCTTGCTGATAGCGATTTCACTAGGAACTACCTTAGTGGTACAATACCACAGGAATGGGCTTCTACAAAGTTGGAAAATCTGTAAATGACTTGCTAAACTTTCGTGTCTAAGGTTAGCCAGTAAAAGCTAAAAAACTGACCTAATGGAATGAATCAACTGCAGGTCCATCAGTGCAAACAACTTATCAGGACGTATTGACTACTTGGGAAAGATTACCACTATTATAGATCTGTATGCTCTGGATCTCTATGTTAAATTATTATGAGGTTTCATTTGGTTTAGCCCTGTTGTAATCATAAAGGACTGTATTCCAGGAGCATAGAGAGCAACCTGTTTTCTGGGCCTGTTCCCCCTGACCTTGGGAACTTGGTGGACTTGGAGAGACTGTCAGTGTTTCTTTCTTCCTCGTTTCTTTTTTCCAAATAACATTTGATTAATCATTTTTAACTTCTCAATGATTTTTGTAATAATTTAACATTAGAGTTGGTCGAACTGGTCTTAAGTTTTCATCTGATGACTGCAGCGTTCTTAATGCTAACAATCTCACGGGAGAGTTGCCTGCCACTCTCACTAAACTGACCAAATTGAAAGAACTGTAAGTGGTCGTAACTTTTCGATTGCTTTACTAGCCATAACTTTTGATATTTCCTTGAAAATATTAAGCTTTTTGTTTCACTCAATGTTGTTTCCACTTGGCTTATATGCAGTAGGATTAGCAGTAACAACTTCACTGGAAGAATGCCTGACTTCTTTCAAAGCTGGAAACAACTTCAGAAATTGTATGTGATTTTTACTACAATACTATGTAAATATCTTCTACCTGAAATTTTCAGGTGTAATCTAAATCCATTGGAATTGTGTTCTTAACAGAGAGATCCAAGCTAGTGGTCTTGAGGGGCCTATTCCTCCTAGAATTTCTGTCTTGAGTAATTTGACCGAGCTGTGAGTTCTACTTTCTAATTTAACATTCTTGAGTGCATAATCTCTACGATATATTCATGTGATTTTTAAACTAATAAAATGTATTGCTGAACACAATAACAGTTTTTGATGATGCTATTCTATGCAGAAGGATTAGTGACTTACGAGGAGAGGGTTCACCTTTTCCACCTTTACAAAACATGACAAGACTGGGAAACTTGTATGTCTTTTTTATGTTGTAAAATGCTCTGCAACAATTGGAATAATACACCTCTTGTAGCGACACTTACACGAAGGTGGTTTATGGTTCAGGATGTTGAGGAGTTGTAATATCTCTGGACCAATCCCTCCATATATCAAAGAACTGGCACAGCTGAAAAGATTGTAATTCTTCTGTAAATTCTTCTCTCTACTTTTTAGTGAAGAACATGGAGACTAAGACATGTATAATAATATTTACATTGAAATGTGTGGACTTATCCTACTACTGGAGCTTCTTCTGAAATGCTAATCTTTGACATTCATAGAAGTTGGAGACCTTTTAATGATAGGTTGACAAAATAGAATGCAGTATTAGGTGTTAGTATTTCAAGAGATAGGATGGCGTCTGCTTTATAATGAATGTGACTTACAGTGCCAAGACAGAATATTAAGATAATGAAATTGCATTGGTTTGGAACATCTGTACAGATCTCATTAGTTTGGTATGACATGAAAGCCTCTTGCATTTTCAGAGGTGTGCTTAATAACTGAGAGAGTTTTACTGCATAAAACACTCATTTAGGAAACACACGTATCTCTTATGTTTACCACATTCACTCAAAAAATTATTTATAATTATGGTTCTTATGACATCTATTTTTCTTCCTTCATTTTTTTTTTCTTTTGCAGAGATCTCAGCTTCAACAGATTGGAAAGAAGCATTCCAGATTTCGGAGTTCTAACATACTTGACCACCATGTAAGCAATCTAAATTCATGAGGAAGGCTAACTTACAGCATTATGCCTAGGAGCCCTGTTAGTGTGTGTTAAGCTTGAATAAGAAATTGACTTCCTAAAACAATTCAGCTTTTGCATAGATGACCCTAGCTAATGGCTTAAGCTTTTGGTACACAGTTCTTTAATTTTTTGTCATTCAAGTACTGCAATTCTATATAAGTTTTCTATAAGAAAAGTTAGTGCGGTAGTAATACTTTGAACCAGAATTACTAGAATACAAGTAGCACATATTTATACAGTCGTCACCTTTAGGATTGTGGCATAACAAAGAGATGAGGCAAAAATTGTAACCCTCTTCCATTTGGAATGGGCTATTATGATAACAAGTCATGTCTGAAGGCTTCATACAAATGGAATCAGGTCACAGAAGTTTAGAATTTAAATATGAATGTTTAAAATAGTAGTAATCTGAACGTTTCTAACGGCAATGTGATTTTGTTGATCGCGGGATAGATATCTGACGGGCAACATGCTCGATGGGCCTATTCCAGATTGGATCAAGAGCAGAGATAGCCGCTAGTATGTTTTCTATCCTAACTTCTACATAAATTTTGAATGAGATTCCCATTCATTTATGTATTACACTTATTTTGGACTGCAGAAGCGTATTCATTTAAGTTGTTAACATGATGCCTTGTATATCTAGATACATGGACTTGAAATCCTACTTTTTTTTTGATAAGTAATAAGCAATTTTATTAAAAAAGTGAAAGGCGCCCCAGTACACAGGCAGTATACGAGGAGCACTTACAAACCCAAACCCAAAGCCCAAGAACATGCCCAAAAACAGCAAAACGCACCAACAACACCCACAGAGCCCGAAACGCCCCCAAAAAAAGACACCCGTTGATGGTGCTTCATCGCATGACCTCAGTAGGTGTCAGCTGTGGGGGAAATTCTCCTATGTCCAATGGGTAAAATAATCCAATTTTGATGTCAACTATTAAGAGTCCCACATTGCTAAGGTATGTCTGGGTTGTGGGCTTTATAAGCCTTGAACAAACCTCTTCCCTTAAGGTGTCTTTTGTGGAAGAGTAAGACTCAATTGACTTTATTATGGTATCAGAGCTTCAGGGCCTTGGATAATGTTGGGCATTCCCTCCCGTTGTACACGTGTTTGGACAATAGCCCCATACATGAGGGGGCGTGTTAAGAGTCAAACATTGCCAATGTATACTTGGGTTGTGAGTTTTATAAACCTTGAACAAACCTCTTCCCTTAAGGCAAGTGCCTTTAGGGAAAGGATTAGGCATTCCCTCCCGCTGCTGTTCTAATGCAATACACGTATTTAGACAATAGTGCCACACGTGAGAGGAGTATGTCTCAATGGACTTTTTCATCAACTTCATTTCCATCTTCCACCATGTGGTGTCACCTAGATAGAACGTCAATTTTTCATTCCATTGTTTGATGTTTGTTATTTGTATCTGGCAAGTTTACCCCATTATGCGACTAGTATTTGTTTAGCTTTGAAAAGACCCAGTGTGAAGTCTTAGAAATGTTGTGATGTTGTAAATAGATCACAATGCTGTTTTAGACTACTCCTAATATATGGCCTTTCTCAGAACATACATAAAGATGGTATTTAACTGTATTGTTTCATTGTATAGTTATGGTAAGAAGGTCTAAGGAGTTTGTGTCAATGGGTGGTTAGTAAGGTAATAAGTTTGTATAGAGTTCTCTGGGTTATGAACTCTTTCTGATATAAAATCCATCTAAATTAGATCAATTTAAATATAAACATCAAATATTTCAATATGGTTCAATAAGCTTTTCTTTTTGTTTACAAATACTAAAAGAAATTATGCTTTCGTGCAGTCAAATAGACATATCTTATAATAATTTTTCCGCGAGCTCTGCACCAAATACTTGTCCAGACAACCTGTAAGGAATTTTTTCCCCCTTAACAGAAACCTACTTGAGCATTATAACTTTGATTTTTTCATCTACTTGTAATTTTTATTTGTGGAACTAACTTGTCTGTTATTCAACAGAAATTTGTTCAGAAGCTTTTCTGGATCGGACAATTCGTAAGCATCTAATTTGTTAAATTTCAAAGAATGAGCCTCTTTTTTATTTTCTATATTTCATTTCAATCTTGTTTCTAACATGCTAATTCTTCTTCTTTGTGCTACATTTTAATTTAGAATACTTACAGAGTGTCTGAAGAATAATCTGTGTTCAAAAGGTACATTTGTTAGACCCAAAACAGAATTTTTGTTTCTTCAATTATTATTATTATTATTTTTTTTTTATCAAAAAAGAAGAAGAAATTGTTCAATCTTTTATACTCCATAACAACATGATTAAACTATCAAACATAATTGAATATCTCTTTTTCTATCATGTTTGGTTGCATCTAATTACCTTGTAATGATACTCTCCAGATCAGTACTCATTGCATATAAATTGTGGTGGAAGGGCAACCACCATTGCAGACATCAAGTATGAAGAAGATTTAGATCCGGGAGGTTCAGCAAAATTTGTTCAAATGACAGATAAAACTTGGGGCTTTAGTAGCACAGGATTTTTTGAGGATGCTAATAGTACCTCAAAGGACTACATAGCAGAAAATGTATCCAGGCTCGGAATGAACGACTCCCTATTATACATGAATGCACGCCTCTCTCCTCTTTCTCTAACCTATTATGCGCACTGCTTGGCAAATGGAAAATATACTGTGAAACTTCATTTTGCTGAGATAATACTTCGAGACAACAGATCTTTTTACGGTGTCGGAAGACGGATGTTTGATGTTTATATACAGGTACAGGTAGTCAATCAGATTGTTTTTCTTCTTTGTATGCTATAGAAGATCATTTAACTGAATTACTTCGTTACAGAATGAATTGGTGCTGAAGGATTTTGATATTGAAAAGGAAGCACATGGAGTTGACAAAGCAGTCATTATGAATTTTATAGCAGTTGTTAAGAATAAAACTTTGGAGATTCGCTTTTATTGGGCTGGGAAAGGGACAAAAAATATCCCAAAGAGAGGAACATATGGTACTCTTATATCAGCTATCAACATAGACTCTGGTGAGTGACATAGGTTGTACATTCTATGTTCCTTCTTTAACATTGTGAGACATTACTTGTCTATGCCACTCTTTCTCTCATACTAACTGTTGAATTTATCAATTTTCCATGTCTTCTGCTCTGGGAATATATTGACAAAATAAAAGATGTTTTACATATAATGGATGCACAATTCCCATCTACTGGATGCAAAATAAAATACTTGAAAGAAAGTTAATGCACAGCTTGGTGGAAAACTTATCCAGATTTTTGTCTTATTGCTTTCTTTTTTTCTTCTTTATTAGTTAATCTATGTCTTGAACCATCAAGAAGAATCCTATTTTACACTAGATTCACCTATATATACGTTTATGCTACTAAATAAAAAAAAAAATGCAGTCCTATAATCACTGTTGTTTGCTACCTTTTTCTGCAGATTTCAATCCTCCCGATGACAAAAAGAAGAAGATATTCCTTGCAGTTGGAGCTATATTTTTTGTGTCAATCCTTGTTTTCGTGATTTTAGGAATTCTTTGGTGGAAAGGCTATTTAGGAGGCAAGACATCAAGGGAACAAGGTAATTTTGTTCAGATGTATTAACTAGTCAGAGCACCCAAGCAATCTAGTAATGTTTTAAGATGCAGTCCAACATCTTTGTTAGGGAGAGAATCACTAGGAAGTCTACCAAGAGTACATGTATATGCATATTTGGACACCATTTTAGCCCAAAAGCTTAAGATACTGGGCTAGGGTCCATTTAAGTATATTAACTACTTGCTTTGTTCTTCTTTTTCTCAATGTGGGACACAACACTCAAGTGCACTCACAACAATCTTAACCTCGTTCCTTCTGCAGAGCTGAAAGGATTAGATTTGCAAACTGGTTTTTTTACCTTCAGACAAATTAAAGTTGCCACAAACAACTTTGATGCTGCAAACAAGCTTGGGGAAGGTGGCTTTGGGTCTGTATACAAGGTAATCTACTATTCCATCATTGTCTTGTATCTTTGTATGAAAGCATTAAATGTCTTTTTCTTCTCTCTTTCAAAATGTTTACTAGACCGTTACATTTTTAGATAGAGTTCATACCTAACCAATAATGCATATTATACATTAACTGCAGGGCACGTTATTAGAAGGTACCATAATTGCCGTTAAGCAACTTTCTTCTAAATCAAAGCAAGGAAATCGAGAGTTCGTGAATGAAATAGGAATGATTTCTGGTTTACAACATCCGAATCTTGTTAGACTGTATGGATGTTGTATTGAACGAAATCAATTATTGTTGGTATATGAATACATGGAAAACAATAGCCTTGCACATGCTTTGTTTGGTAAGCTTTGTGTTTGATCCCTGGCATGTATATTATATTGATTATAAAAAGAATAGGAATTGTATGCCATGAATCATATAGGTTGAACTAAAATGTTCAATATCATTGATTGAGCTATAAAACACCAATTCCAGGTCCAGATGAAGGTGATGTGAAATTGGACTGGCCTACAAGGCATAAAATATGTGTCGGCATAGCAAGAGGTTTGACTTTCTTGCATGAGGAATCACCATTGAAAATTGTTCATAGGGACATCAAAACTACCAATGTACTACTGGATAGGGACCTCAACCCTAAGATTTCTGATTTTGGATTGGCCAAGCTCGATGAAGAGGAGAACACCCACATTAGCACCCGTGTTGCAGGAACTATGTGAGCTACCTTTATCTCTTTCCTTCCCTCTGATGCCAAATTTTTCTTATGTTCTTTTTGTACAAAATATGCATCATAATGTCTCTTAAGTCAAGTTTCTTGCCTTCAAGTAAATCAGAATAAGGTGGACACTGAAGTCTCCATAAATGAGTTCGAGCATGTGCATTACCATGTAAAAAGTCCTGGCTTAAGTATTACTAGTAGGTTGCTTATGTTAGCCATCGGCATTTGCGACCTAATTGCTCTCTTGTTAGTATCCCTGCTTCACAAATTATTTTCTAAGAATGATACACATGGTATGATATGCATACTTAATACTTAGTTTACCTTAAGCTTATATGAAATTGAATAACAGCAGAGACTTTTCATAAAACAAAAACTACAGAATGCAACAAAAGGATTAGAAAATCTGTTTATTCAAAACTTTTTAACTTCATATGATGCATTTTACTTCTAATTGTTATTCTCCTCTTTACTTATCAAAAAAAAAAATTGTTATTCTCCTCCTTATACAAGGAGTATGCAATAAACAGAAGATTGTATTTATATGTTCAGGTTTCCCCGTATGGCTAATGGTGCATGATTGCTTCAATTAACAATTTGCAAGGGCAAATATCTGTAACAGATACAGTTAGTCCTCCACCAAAATAAAATATTAAGTGCATCTATCGAGGCATGCAGTAATTAGAATACGAACTCTTCTTTCTGTTAGTTGAACTTTTCACTCTTTCAAGTGCAACAAACTTGTGATGAGATAATGCAAGCTTTATTTATGGCACTGACTACTTGCCAAGATGCCAATAAAATTACTAAGATGGGAAATCTAGCACCTAAATTTATTTTCTTATGGAGTTGTTTGATAGTGAAGCTTGTAGCCTCTGACCAATGACCCCTTACTAATAGAATGATCTTTTTGTGCAGAGGATACATGGCACCAGAATATGCATTATGGGGGTATTTAACATATAAAGCGGATGTATATAGTTTTGGAATTGTTGCATTGGAAATTGTCGCTGGGAAGAATAACATGAAATTTCGACCTAACGAGGATTTTGTGTGCCTTCTAGATTGGGTAAGATAGGTCTTCATCAATTTTTTCTGATACATGAAACTAAATGCATAATTTTAAGCCCCAGTCAATGAGTTAATGATTTATCTATTTGGCTTTGTCATTGGATTTCCCTATATCATTGATCTTCATCAAAGTTTCAATTTGCACACTAGTTTATCTTCATTGAAATCAAATAACATATGTTAATCCATGTCGACAACATACGAATATCATGAATGTATAAAAAATTTCATTTTTGTTTTTCATTGTAAGTTATTAACTTCTCATCTAAGATTTGTATTTATTTTGCATTTTCTTCTCTATTCTTATATAGGCCCTTGTTTTACAACAAAAAGGGAACTTGATGGAGTTGGTGGATCCAAAGTTGGGTTCTAACTTCAGTAAAGAAGAGGCAGTAAGAATCATTAAAGTAGCTCTATTATGTACTAATCCATCGCCAGCACTTCGACCCACAATGTCTGCAGTAGTGAGCATGCTTGAAGGCCGTACTGTTGTTCATGAACTGATCATGGATCCAAGTATATATGGCGATGAGTTGAGATTTAAGGCTTTAAGAGACCAGTTTGATCAGATCCTAGGAGGGAGCTCAAGTGGCACTCAAAGTCTCATTCAATCATCAGATGCCACATGGATTGGCTCCTCTGCTACGTTATCAAATCGATCTTAATTCTGAGTAAAATGACCATAAAATTGCCATCCTGGCGATGAAAAGTTTTTGCTTAATGAGAAGAAATTATATTGAATCCTCTGGTTTGAAAATATTTGTGTTTGGTTCCTATTCTTGGGTAAAAAATGTTGTAACATGAAGTTGAAGATACATTAAGTAGTAGAAATTCTCCCTTTTTGCATGATTAAGACATTTGATATGGTAGCTTATACTATGTTCTATTGGCTTTACCCTCCTAAGTGAGTTATCTTGGAACATGCTGTTATATTAAACAGAGGTTTCCAGGCAAAGTTTAATATAGTTGGTCATTACAATGTTCAACCAGAATGTTAGGTTGTCACATTGAAAATCATAATTGTGGAACTCAGTTGACTCTCTTATCATATAATATCCAATGTCTAAGAAATCTACCCCCACAATGACATGTGAAGAATAATGGTAGAATGAAACTGAGGCTGAGTAGTTCCAAGCTGCTTATAAATCACTATATATATATATATTATCTATGCAAGTAGATATTTTTGAATAATATATGACATACAAAATAAATAGGATATTGATATAACTAATATAAATTTATACATCGAATAAGTTGCTTAAATTATTTTAATTGAAAAAAAAAAATCTATAATAGACAAAGGTTGTGCAAACTAGCTATAAGAGACTTTAGAAGATGGTCACCCAAAAGTCTTTAGCACATGTCGCACCAAATAATTGGTCCACGCAATTATCCCTCTTTTTTTGTTGGCAATTGTGGGAAGCAACTGAGTTGTTTTTTTCTGAGCAAATAATATTGAAAAAAGGGTGGACTCCATAACAACACATCCGAAAAAAGAAAATTACAGTACTAGAAAAAAAAGCAACAAATGGGAAATGGGTCCGTCATATTAGGTTACGCAAGAAAAGCGGTTTAAGCACTAAAACAGAAAATACGGATAGCTTTAACTATACTCAAACTCCTACAAGGTAATAACAACCACTGGAAGGAAGCCGCGAAAGAAAAAACACTGTAAAATAGTTAGGATCCGAAATAGAAAAGAACCCGAGCAACATAAAGTCACAGTTCTTGTTTGGCAAGCAATACAAAAAATTTTAAATTTATTTTCACATTTTTAAAAAACAATCAATATTAAAATATTTTAACTTCTTTAATTTTTTATATCATATTAATAATTTTTTATTATTATTCAAATAAAAAAAATTTACTACAATACAATTTTATTTTGTTATTTTTATATAAATTCTTTTACTTTATATCACATTTTACTAATTCAAAAATTATTTTCCAAATAATTTCTAAAAATACCCACAAAGACAAAAAAAAAAAAAAAAAAAAAAAAACCTCAAAAATCAACAGCTTCGGCGAAAGGTGGTGCGGAGGAAGGCGGCGTGGGTACTGACCGGCACATGAGATCCACGTGCCAGCTTTTAGATATCAGAAGATGAAGCGGCCGGAGGCTACGGGGAGCTAGGGCGCCGGTGCATACAGTGAAGTGGCGCGTTGAAAGCTGGGTCCATCGGACTCAACTGAAGTTGTTTATTTCTTCAATCAGAAGGCTGAAGGCTTGTTTGTTTACTTTTAATTTTTAGCGTCTCCTGTCGGCTGACACTGGGAGAAATATCACCGAAGGAATCCCATCATGCTTATCAATTTCCAGTTGAAAGGTCACCAGAGAAAGCAAAATAAGGTACGGAAAACGCGTTATCTGTAGACTGTAGATGTCACATAAAGTACAAAGTTGTTCAACTTTACCTGTAAAGGTGTAGTGCATTTTAAAGAATGTTCATGTTCGTCAATTAGTCAAAGGGGCGGTGATACTAATCCAAAACCCAGATGGATTGTAGTCTACACGGACTACACAGTCAAATACTAATGAACGGATGCGGCGTACCTACCAACCAAAGGTTTTCAAAGGAAAAATTCAATGATTCGGTGATGGTGTATATGTAAACATATCTGCATCTCCCATGCAAGTTTGAAAGCGGTGGAGGAGAAGATGGCAAGCCAGCCTTGTATTCCAAAGACCAGCTTTAGTTTTATCATGCTTTTAGTGCTCATCATGTCCATGGGAGCAATCATAGTCAAAGCACAAGTAGGGCGTCTTCCGGATGATGAAGGTACTTCCTTTTCTGCATATGTATATGGGTTTTCTTTGGTTAAACTCAAGTTGATGGAAATGGTACTCTCTGGATTGAAGTTTCTCCTTATCGTAGTTTACATTGGGTGGATGCCATTTGGTAGTGCCTTTACAGCAACAAAACAGAGTGACTTATATCTGGGTCTTAGAAACAGAGCAATAACTGTGTAGATGCATGCTTTTTGCTGGATTTTTGGATTTTTCAAATCCTGGTAGGGAATTTGTTGATGTGTTTGATGTGTGCAGTGGAAGCCCTTCGCGAAATAGCTGCACAACTGGGAAAGAAAGACTGGAATTTCAGTGTAAATCCGTGCAATGACTCAAGCTGGATAACACCATCTTCAGCTGAGAGGCCGTTATACAACAATACTGTCAACTGCAATTGCTCCTACCCTGATGGTGTATGCCACGTGGTTAACATGTACGCTCCCTTCACTCACATAAATACATAATGCCAACTTTATTCTTATTGAACTTTCTTTTTTTTGATAAGTAAAATATATTGAAAAGGCGCAAAGGGGCGCAACCCAAAGTACACAGGATGTATACAAAGAACCCCTAATGTAAAGAACATAGAGAACATCTATCTAAGAAATCAAAATAGGAACATTCATGCATTAACTTAATTCTATCTCTCAACATAAACAACATTTGAAGCATCTTTCTCTTCAGATTCGACAAACCAGTCTCACAATTTTCAAAACAGCGTGCATTCCGTTCCCTCCAAACGCACCACATCAAACACAACGGAGCCATGCGCCAAATCTGTATCGAAGTCCGATTACCCTTCTGGCCCCTCCAACTCCCCAACATGTCTTTCACCGACCCCGGCATTACCCAGTCCACCCCAAACAATTGCAGAAGCGCCCTCCACAATTCTGTAGCCACCATACAATGCAGAAACAAATGATCAATGGATTCTCCAGCAGTCTTACACATATAGCACCAATCCATCACGATAATGTTTCTCTTTCAAAGGTTATCCAAAGTTAAAGATTTTCCTAAAGTTGCCGTCCAAACAAAGAAAGCCACTCTCAAGGGAACATTAACTTTCCAAATACTTTTCCACGGAAATGAAGACTGAGTAGGACTAGACAACAACTTATAGTAAGACTTTACCTCAAAAGATTTCTTTCGCGCTGGCACCCAACACAACTTATCCTCTCCCTCGCTGCTAACTTTGAGGGTATACAACATCCCAAAAAACCTACTAACCGCTTCGACCTCCCAATCATGAATTGAACGAGAAAACATAATATTCCATAAGATGGTGCCATTTTGTAATAAGAACTTTGTGTTTTTGGGAAATCTTTTCTTATTTGTTTGAATAGTAATAAGAACGATTGATTTGATATAAAGGTACGTAAATGGAGTTTTGAATTTTTTGGAAGAGAAAAGTGAATGAATTTGTTTATGAAAAAATGAATTTGATATTTTTGGAAAATATGAAAAAAGAAGAAAAAGGGAGAGGCCAAACACAGTATTAAGTTTATGTGTACTTTACCAATTGCTCCTTCTGAAAAATAGTCATCTCCATCGCTCTTGGGTCTTTCTGCTGTTATTCATTGCTCTTAGTTCTTGGCTGTTTTTGTTACGGGCTTGTGTTTGGGATCGGGTCAGGGGTTTATGGAGAGGTAAAGCAGTAGGATCTTCCTTCCTGAGTTTACCTATGGTGGCTGAATAGAACAAGATATTAGGGTATTCGAGGTACCCTTGCCTCCTAAGCAACTCTAAGAGTTGTTTTGTTGATAAATTTCTGTTTGCTTTATTATAATTCAAGACCTCTATAAATAGAGATTACAATGCAGAATAGAAAATACTGAATTACATGAAATCCCTTATTCCTAGGAATTCTTTCTATAAAAGAACTTCCTTATTTAGCAATAGACCTATTCTAGTGGGAATCAGGATCCCTTATTGCTAGGAAATACTGTCCATACAGGATGATTTCCTTTCTACAAAAAGTCGTGCCGGAAGAGCACCGACTTTTTCCATTCATAGCCTTCTCAACCTCAGCCGCTACTTGTAGCTTCTCCTTGAACTCTAGCTAGGTCTTCTTTTGCTTCCTGTACACGCTTGCCACGTCTAACATAGGTATGTAACACTCCCCCATTCTTAAAATTGCCCTTGTCCGCAAGGGCAAAAGAAGGAAAACGAAGCTCAAATTCGGAAAGAGGCTCCCACGTGGCCTCAGCAGGAGAAAGCCCCTGCCAATGCACCATTACTTCAGTAGTACCCTGGTGACAACGTTGATCGATGATAGCTTGGGGGAAGAGCCGGCTGTCCTCGTGGAGGGTGGGAAGATGGTCTTGAATCGGTACCCCATTTCCGACCCATTTCTTCAAAACAGAAACATGGAAAACATCATGACTCTTGGCCTTAGGAGGGAGGGCCAGCTGGTATGCTACCGGACCAATCCGCTTGACAACTCGGTAAGGGCCATAGAACTTAGGAGAGAGCTTCAGATTACCCCGCTTGTGAACTGATTGCTGCCTGTACCCTTGGAGCCGTAACTACACCCATTCCCCCTCAGAAAAAACGCGCTCAACATGGGATTGGTCATAAACCTGCTTCATGCGATTCTGGGCGCCCAAAAGCTGCTGGCAAACCTCCAGCAAGACTTGATCGCGGCTAAGCAGGGCCTCCTCTACAGCTGCGGAACGAGTAGTCCCGGGGATGTATGGTAAGAGAGGAGGAGGAGGTCGACCATAAACAATCTCAAAGGGAGTGTGCTTAGTAGCGGAGTGAAAGCCTGTGTTGTAACAATACTCGACCCAAGGCAGCCACTTAGCCCATTGCCGGGGAGAAGAGCTAATGAAACACCGCAAATACATCTCGATAGTGCGGTTGACAACCTCGGTTTGGCCATCCGTTTGTGGGTGATAAGCAGAACTAAAGTTGAATTTCGTGCCATGAAGGTGTAAGAGCTCCCGCCAAAAAATTCCAGTGAACACAGGGTCCCTATCACATACGATGGAAGTAGGAATTCCATGCAAAAGAAAAATAACCTCGAAGAAGGTTTGAGCCACCTGTGGCGCGGTATACGGGTGCTTGAGGGGAGTGAAATGGTCATACTTGGAAAAACGAGCGACAACCACAAAAATAGTAGTGCGGCCGTAGGACTTTGGAAGACCGTCAATGAAATCCATGGAGATAGCTGACCAAATATGTTCGGGAATGGGCAGGGGCTGCAGCAGCCCTGCTGGTTTGGTGGCTTCAGCTTTGTGACGCTGGCAAATATCACAATTTCTGATGAAGGTGCGGAGTTGCTGCTTCATTTTAGGCCAGTAAAAAACAGACCGGATACGCTGTAGACCTTTGTGATACCCTTCATGCGTGCTGTTGTGGAATTCTGCAATGATGGCCCCTGTACTGGGGGATTCAGCCTTGAGGTAGACCCGATTCTTGAAGTAGATAAGCCCGGCCTGCAAGTGCCAAGGTCCCACAGCTTCATTCTGTTGAATACGCGCTGTCAAGGCCTGGAGATCCGGATAATGCTGAACTTCATGCTGGATAGGTTCGATCCAGTGAGGTACAGGTACAGAGAAAGCCATGAGTCCCTTCCAATTGGCGAGAGAGTGCATCAGCAGCGCGGTTATCGTGTTCCTTTTTGTATTCAATCGTGAAATCATACCCCATGAGTTTGATGAGCCACTTTTGTTAGGCCTCGGTGGCGATAGTTTGATCCCACAAGTACTTGAGGCTACGGTGGTCCGTCCGCACCACAAATCGTTGGCCCAAGAGATAGGGACGCCATCTTTGAATGGAGGTGACAAGTGCAAGCATCTCCTTTTCATAGGTTGAGAGGTTGAGATTACGACCATTAAGGGCCTGGCTGAAGTAAGCAATGGGGCAGCGATCCTGCATCAAAACAGCCCGTATGCCACAGCCGGAAGCATCACACTCGATAACAAATGTTTTAGAAAAATCGGGCAAGGCCAACACCGGTGCATTTGTCATAGCTTCCTTAAGACGATCAAATGAGTCGCTGGCTTTCTCATTCCAACCGAAAGCATCCTTTTTTAAGAGTTGAGTGAGAGGTCGGGCAATAGTACCATAATGCTGGATGAACTTCCTGTAGTAGCGAGTAAGTCCAACGAAGCCCCAAAGAGCCTTGATGTTGGAGGGTCTCGGCCAAGTCAGCATAGCTTGGATTTTGGCAAGATCCACGGCGACTCCATTCTGCTCAATAAAATGACCTAGGTAGTTCAGCCGCTGTTGGCCAAAACTACACTTGTCCATTCTAACAAACAAGTGATTAGTTCTCAAAATGTCAAAGACACAAGTTAAGTGATATAGATGGTCCTCCTAAGACTTACTATAAATGAGTATGTCATAAAAAAAAACGAGAACGAACTTACGTGAATAACCTCGAAAGATGTCGTTCATCAAGGACTGAAAAGAGGACGACGCATTGGTGAGGCCATAGGGCATAACCAAAAATTCGAAGTGCCCGTGATGCGTCCGAAAGGCTGTCTTTTCTACATCCTGCTCGTGCATCCAGATTTGATGGTACCCGGAACGGAGGTCCAGCTTTGAAAAGTATTGCGCACCATGCAGTTCATCCAACAATTCATCAATTATCGGAATCGGATACTTATCCTTGATAGTGGTCCGATTGAGGGCGCGATAATCCACGCATAACCTCCACGAACTGTCATGCTTCTTGACCAATAAGACTGGAGAGGAGTATGGACTAGTACTGGCTCGGACGACCCCACTGTTAAGTAAATCCAGCAATATTTTTTCTATCTCATTCTTTCGATAATAGGGGTACCTGTAGGGCCTCACGTTTACCGGGGAAGAGCCTTGAATCAGGGGAATCTTGTGGTTGTGAGATCTCATAGGAGGCAAACCCTGCGGCTCGGCAAAAATATCTTGGAACTTTTCTAGGAGACGCTGAAGGTTCGGACTGTCTACACCTGGGCAGCACTGCTCAACCCCCAACTGCACTGCAAAAAGCTGAAGGAGAACACCCTCACCGTTGCGTCTCAGTTCCTTCTGCATCTCTGGACCTTCTAGTATTCTGTTCCGGGGTGCCTCTAAGCCAACCAGTGTGACTTTCTTCCCTTACCACCGGAAACTCATGCAGAGTGAAGAAAAATCCCATAAGATAGGTCCTAGCATCTTCAACCATTGTGCCCCTAGGACTGAGTCGTATCCCCTCAAATCAATAAGAAAAAATTCCAGCGTAAATAAGGCACCTCCCAGCCAAATTGGTACCGCATAACACTTCCCCTTGCTGGAAAGTCTTTCCCCGTTAGCCACCAAAACTTCGAAGGCCTCTGTTTGTCTGGTTCCAGGCCCAATCGCTCTGCCAATTCAGTGTTCAAAAAATTGTGCGTGCTTCCCGTGTCCGCTAGCAGAATTACCCGGGCCTTCCGGATGGTTCCAGCGATGCGCATCGTCTGCGGGGTTTGCACACCTGAAATTGCATGGAGGGATATTTCCGGAATCTCAAGCTCGTCGTCCTCCCAAGTTTCTCGTGCCTCTTCTTCACTCGGGCGTTCATTGTCTTCCTCATAAATGCCTTCGATTAGGAATAGCTTCTTACACCTGTGCCCCGGGGAGAACTTGTCATCGCAATTAAAACAGAGACCTTTGTCCCTCCGTTCCTTCAATTCTGCCGGACTCAACTTCTTGATCACCGGAGATCGGTTCCGCATAAGGCTTGCGGATGGTAAGGGCGGTGTATTTGCCTAGCCCATGGTCCTCTGGGTATCGTAGAGATTAGTGGGTCGTCGTTGTGCCAACAGCCTGGCCTCATACAGCCTTGCCAGTCCCACTGCAGCCGTGAGAGTGGAGGGTCCAGAAGCTTGAACTTCCGGCCTTATGCTCTCCTTTAGCCCACTTATGAACCCGCTAACTTGCTGTGTCACCGAGAGACGGCCAGCCCTGCTCAGCAACCGCTCGTACTGACCCTGGTATTCTCGCACCGTTCCTGTCTGGCGTAGCTTGGTGAGATCACCAAAAAAATCATCAAATTGTGTGGCGCCGTATCGCACATGTAGCCAGTCCTTCATAGCTTCCCACGAAATGTGCTCCTCGCTCTCCTTAAAAAGCTGGTACCACAACTGTGCCTCACCTTCCAGATGGTAGGCTGCCAACGCCACCTTGTCCTCCTCGGTAGTCCCCTGGAACTCAAAGAATTGTTCAGCCCGGCACACCCAATTGGTTGAGTCTTCAAAACCATCGAACTTTGGAAAATTTAACTTGGCGACCTTAGGGAAGGAGTTCCCTGAATCAGGCCGACCACTTTTGCCTGACTGATTTTTTGATGAGCTTGCGTGATTAGCATGGTCATCTGCACGGAATTGCTGAAACTGCAGGGAGAGTGCGCCAAACATCTCTTCCATCTGATTGGTTATCCGCTCAGCTATCCGTTCTTCGAGCGCCTTCAAATCCTTTTCGGCCATGTCGATACTTGGCTCTGATACCAAGTTGTTACGGGCTTGTGTTTGGGATCGGGTCAGGGGTTTATGGAGAGGTAAAGCAGCAGGATCTTCCTTCCTGAGTTTACCTATGGTGGCTGAATAGAACAAGATATTAAGGTATTCGAGGTACCCTTGCCTCCTAAGCAACTCTAAGAGTTGTTTTGTTGATAAATTTCTGCTTGCTTTATTATAATTCAAGACCTCTATAAATAGAGATTACAATGCAGAATAGAAAATACTGAATTACATCAAATCCCTTATTCCTAGGAATTCTTTCTATAAAAGAACTTCCTTATTTAGCAGTAGCCCTATTCTAGTGGGAATCAGGATCCCTTATTGCTAAGAAATACTGTCCATACAGGATGATTTCCTTTCTACAAAAAGTCGTGCTGGAAGAGCACCGACCTTTTCCATTCATAGCCTTCTCAACCTCAGCCGCCACTTGTAGCTTCTCCTTGAACCCTAGCTAGGTCTTCTTTTGCTTCCTGTACACGCTTGCCACGTCTAGCATAGGTACGTAACAGTTTTCTTCTCTGGTTAGCTGTATTCAGGGCCTCCCTTTGATGTATGTTGTGGCCTGGGGTATGCCCCAGTGATTTTGTAATTTCCCTTCCATTTAATTGGATTCTTATTCAACCCCCTCCAAAAAAATAAAACTTTGTTGAGTACTGGATTACGTCTCTAGCTTTAATGTGGTAAAATTTTCTCCTTGTTTTGTTTTATGCAATGCCCCACCAAAATACAATAAGGGAAAACTTCACTTACCCCCGATGTATCACGAGTGTTGAAATGTTAACTTCAAAGTATCAAAAGTTGCAATGTGGTATCCCATTTCTCAGCCCCTTAACCCCTATGTTAGGATTTTATAGAAAATCCTAACAAAGAATGTCAAAATGACTAAAATACCCCGTTCTAATTTTTTTTTCTTTCTTTTAATAAAGGATAACGTTGTATTTTATAAATTTTACAGGGGTATGAGAGATATTCACCTATTTGCTGTTTGAAAAAAAAAAATTAACGCAAAACCCTAATGGTAGAGTGAAATTAAAGGGGCTGAAAAACCAGATACCCACATTGCAACTTTTGGTAATTCAAGGTTAACATTGCAACAACACACATGGCACATTGAGGGGGGTAAGTCAATTTTACCCTTTAACAATTTGCATCATTCATTATATATATATATATATCAACTTTAACTACTGCTTGGCATAAACATTAAGTCACCAGAGCACTAATCGCAATACACTGTATATAATCATAGTCACATAATTGCATTTGTCTTTCCAACTTAAAACACTAATTATAAATCATATTCTATCAACTTATACATAAGCTACATCAAAATACAAATCTAAGAAAACTAAAGTAATAATATTCCAATACCCTTGACACTGTAGTCTAAAATACTAAATCTTAATGCCCTCGAAGCTTTCATCTATCGCTCACTCCAGTTGCTTGTCCTCTGCCTCAATAAGCTCAATTTCTGTAAAACAATGTTTTATAGATGGAAAACATTAGTCCATGGCTCAATAAGTAAACATCAAACATGAGGAGTGTATGTAGTGAGACTTGGTTTAAAACATGAAGACTTCGTTTCATAAATGTTATTAACATTTTTCTACAGAATTAAAAACGTTTTGCTATAAAACACTACTATTTGTAAACCCTTTTGCAAACTATCTTTCACATCTATTCTTAGATAACTCCTTTCGCAAAACTTTTTGTGAACTACCTTTCATATGTTGATCTTGGCAAAACTGTTTTTCTTAATCTCTTTAGTAAACTAACTTTTGTCAACAATCTTCATAACCTGCCTCCATTTGAAATTCAAAAACTAAACTATCCTTTGAAAACATCATTTTGTAAAACTGCCTTTCGAAAACTGTTTTTTTATTTTTTATTTTTTTTATAAGTAATTTCAAATTCATCAATAAAGCACAAAGGGGCGCAACCCTAATACACAGGAAGTATACAAGAGCGCCCCTAAAAGGGAGGAACAAGTAATAAATTTAGAAAGTCTACAAAAGTAAAAAACTGGACGCTAACCAAAGAAATAACGTGTTAAGCACACGCTTCCTTAACACTACCATTACAATCTCTACATCTTTGAAAACTGCTTTTCATAAACTAACTTTCGTAAATCATGTTTCAAAAACCAAATTACGCAACCATCATTGTAAAACCATCTTTACAAATTGTCCTTGAAAACTATTCTTAACACAATATCTCGTGGCATCATAATGTGAAACATTTTATTCTTCAACAGAAAAAGCATCATAATCATGACATAAAACATTGTAATCTTCAACATGAAATCACCATAATACCTGGCATGATACATCATATGTTTTAACTTATAATACCACATTGTATGGCATAAATAACATAATACTTATCATTCATGTTATCTGGAATGCACGATTCTCTCTTGAACCTTTTTTTTTTCACCAAAAAAAAAAAAACCCTAATTTTTCCTAATTTACATTACTACTTCCAAAATCATTTTTAATTTTTCCTCTTTCCCCCTTCTAATTAAATTAGGCTACTCCCCTTAATTCACCCAATTATCTTAAATCTTATCAGTTAAAATTTTAGGGTTAAACACCTTTTTAGTCTCTGAGTTTTAGAAACTTTATTTTTTAGTCCCTGAGTTTCAATTTGCATCACAGATGATACCTCAGTTTTGGGAAATGACCGAATAAGTACCTCGGTTAACTTCTCCGTCTAAAAACTAATAGACCAAAATTAAAAATCTTTAAAAATGAATTAAAAAAAAAAATTAAAAAAAATTTGAAAAAAAAAAAAAAAAAAACAGGGGTTGCTGCCACCCCCCTTGGCCGGTCTGGGGTGGCCGAACCACCCCATGGGGGGTGGTTCGACCACCCCTTGATAAATAAAAAAAAAAAAAAAAAAATTCAAGATCAGTTTTGGCCCTTGGGGGTGGCCGAACCACCCCCCATGGGGTGGTTCGGCCACCCCATACCGGCCAAGGGGGTGGCTCAGCCACCCCTTGTTTTTTTTTTTTTTCAATTTTTTTTTTAATATTATTATTTTTTAATTCATTTTTAAAGATTTTTAATTTTTTTATATAGTGCTACGTGTCAACCTCTGAGGTTGACACGTGGCGGTCCGTTAGTTTTTGGACGGAGAAGTTAACTGAGGTACTTATTCGGTCATTTCCCAAAACTGAGGTATCATCTGTGATACAAATTGAAACTTAGGGACTAAAAAATAAAGTTTCCAAAATTCAGGGACTAGAGGAGTACTTAACCCAAAATTTTATTACAAATATTTTACGTGTTTCTTGAGCAGGGTATTACATTTTATCTATGGAATTTGTAATCTATCATCTTTTTCTTTTCTTTTTTCTTTTTTTTTTTTCTTGTAATTTTTGACATGCAGATTTCTTAAAGGGCAGGATCTTGCTGGTACACTTCCGCCAGCATTGGTGAAGCTATCCTACCTTAAGGCAGTGTAAGAAGAGCTTCCAATTATTTGTTTTTCTTGTTGTTGCCAGAAATTAGACTTAGAGCTTCTATGCTAACAGCACACTTTTCTCTTGCTGATAGTGATCTCAATAGGAACTACCTTAGTGGTACACTACCAAGAGAATGGGCTTCTACACAGTTGGAATATCTGTAAACGACTTACTAAAGTTTCATGTCCAAGGTTAGCAAGTAAAAGCTAATTATTGAACTAATAGAATGAATCAAGTGCAGGTCCATCAGTGGAAACAACTTATCAGGACGTATTGACTACTTGGGAAAGATTACCACTATTAAAGCTCTGTATGCTCTGGATCTCTATGTTAAATTATTATGAGGTTCCATTTGGTTTAGCCCTGTTGTAATCATAAATGACTGTATTTCAGGACCATAGAGAGCAACCTGTTTTCTGGACCTGTTCCCCCTGAGCTTGGGAACTTGGTGGACTTGGAGATACTGTAAGTCTTTCTTTCTTCCTTGTTTCTTTTTTCATAATAACATTTGATTAATCATTTTTAAATTCTCAATGATTTTCGGAATAATGTACTGTTAGAGTTAGTCGAACCAGTCTTAGTTTTCGTCTGGTGACTGCAGCATTCTTAATGCTAACAATCTCACGGGAGAGTTGCCTGCCACTCTTACTAATCTGACCAAATTAAAAGAACTGTAAGTGCTTGTAATCTTTTCCATTGCTTTACTAGCAGTAACTTTAGATTTTTCCTTGAAAATATTCAGCTTTTTATTTACTCAATCTTGTTTCCATTTGGCCCACATGCAGTAGGATTAGCAGTAACAACTTCACTGGAAGAATGCCTGACTTCTTTCAAAGCTGGAAACAACTTCAGAAATTGTATGTGATTTTTACAACAATACTATGTAAATATCTTCTACCTGAAATTTTCAGGTGTAATCTAAATCCATTGGAATTGTGTTCTTAACAGAGAGATCCAAGCTAGTGGTCTTGAGGGGCCTATTCCTCCTAGCATTTCTGTCTTGAGTAATTTGACCGAGCTGTGAGTTCTGCTTTCTAAGTTAACATTCTTGAGTGAATAATCTCTATGATATATTCATGTGATTTTTAAACTAATAAAATGCATTGCTGAACACAATAACAGTTTTTGATGATGCTATTCTATGCAGAAGGATTAGTGACTTACTAGGAGAGAGTTCACCTTTTCCGCCATTACGAAACATGAGAAGCCTGGAAAAATTGTAAGGCATTTTTATGTTGTAAAATGCTCTGCAATTGGAATAATACACCTCTTGTAGCAATGCTTACATGAAGTTTGTTTATGGTTCAGGATGCTGAGGAGTTGTAATATCTCTGGACCAATCCCTCCATATATCTCAGAAATGGCACAGCTGAAAATATTGTAATTTTTCTGTTCATTCTTCTCTCTACTTTTTACTGAAGTACATGGAGATTAAGACATGTATAATAATATTTACATTGAAATGTGTGGACTTATCCTACCAGTGGAGGTTCTTGCAATTTGTGTACTTGCTAGGTGCTAATCTTTGGCATTCATAGAAGTTGGAGACCTTTGAAAAATAGAATGTAGTATTAGGTGTTAGTATTTTAAGAGATAGGATGGCGTCTGATTTATAATGAATGCGACTTACAATGCCAAGACAGAATGTTTCCTCTGAAGCACCATCAACTGTACACTTTCCTCTAAAGTGACCAGATCAGGGTGGCTTCATGGCCACTCTAATCCATTTTATTTTTTTATTTTTTGAAGAATAAGTTAACTCCTACCTGCAAAAGTTAAGCACCTGTTTTGTTACAATATTCTTACAATAAGAAATGTTTTATTAGTGTCATATATTTTGAGAAGTGTTTCATGTTTCCAGTTGTTTTTTCCTGGAATTTCTTTGCATTCCTTTTTAATATAATGAAATTATTATCTGACCTAAAAGGGTTTCTTGCCTAATCAATTCATTTGCTCAGTTTACTTCTCTTTCAATTCCGTTCCTCTTTACTTTTTGTTTTCTCTCGACCTTTTAAAGTTCCTCACAAAAAACACTCATTTAGGAAACACACATATCTCTTTTGTTGACCATGTTCACTCGAAAAATTATTTATAATTTCTGGTTCTTATGACATCTGTTTTTCTTTCTTTCTTTTGCAGAGATCTCAGCTTCAACAGATTGGAAGGAAAAATTCCAGATTTCGGAGTCCTAACAAGCTTGGACACCATGTAAGCAATCTAAACTCACGAGGAAGGCTAACGACATTGACATCCTAAAACAATTCATAGGGTTTTGGTCCTTTTTTCAGTTTTTGCATAGATGACCAATATATAAGACAGGTCGGATCGGAATTCATCAGCATATAGAGTTAGTACCAAGACATAACTAATGAGAAGATCAATTTTTATTTTTATTTTTTCAGTTTTTGGCACACAATTCTTTAATTTTTTTGCCATGCAAGTACTGCAATTCTATATCAGTTTTCTACAAGAAATGTTAGTGCAGCATCTAGTTTCGATACTAAATACTTTGAACCAGAATTTCTAGAATACAAGTAGCACATATTCACGCAGTCGTTACCTTTAGGATTGTAGCATAACAAAGAGATGAGGCAAAAGTTTTAACCCTCACCCACTTGGAATGGGCTATTATGATAACAATTCATGGCTGAAGGCTTCATACATATCGAATCAGCTCACAGAGGTTTAATTTAAATATTTTTTTCAGTATGACTGTTTAAAATAGTAACGATCTGAATTTTTCTAACGGCAATGTGATTTTGTTGATCACGGGATAGATATCTGACGGGAAACTTGCTCGGTGGGCCTATTCCAGAATGGATCAAGAGCAGAGATAGCCGCTAGTATGTTTTCTATCCTAACTTCTACATAAATTTTGCATGAGATTCCCATTCATTTATGTATTACACTTATTTTGGACTGCAGAAGCGTATTCATTTAAGTTGTTAACATGATGCCTTATATATCTAGATACATGTATGGGAAATCCTACTGTTGATGGTGCTTCATCGCATGACCTCTGTAGGTGTCAGTTGTGGGGAACACTCTTCCCTGTCCTATGGGTGAAATGATCCCATTTTGTTGTCGACTTCATTTCCATCTTTCTCCATGTTGTCATCTAGAAAAAGCGCCAATTTTTCATTTCATTGTTTGATGTTTATTTCTATATTAGGCAAGTTAACCCCATTATGCCACTAGTGTTTGTTTAGCTTTGTCAAATCCAGTGTGAAGTCTTAGAAATGTTGGAATATTGTAAATAGATCACAATGCTGTTTTAGACTACTCCTAATATATGGCCTTTCTCAGAACGTCCATAAAGATGGTATGCAACTGTATTGTTTAATTGTTTAGCTAATTATGGTAAGAAGGCCTAAAGCGCTTGTGTCACTGGGTGTTTAGTAAGGTAATAAGTTTGTATAGAGTTCTCTGGGTTATGAGATTATTTCTGATACAAAATCCATCTAAATTAGATCAATTTAAATATGAACATCAAATATATCAATGTGCTTCAATAAGCTTTTCTTTTTCCTTGGCGGGGTGGGGGGGAGTGGTGGATTATGAAGACTAAAAGAAATTATGCTTTTGTGCAGCCAAATAGACTTTTCTTATAATAATTTTTCCACGAGCTCTGCACCAAGTACTTGTCCAGACACTCTGTAAGAAATTCTTTGCCCCTTAACAGCATTACAACTTTGCTTTCTTCATTTACTTGTAATTTTTTTCTCTGGTACTAACTTGTTTGTAATTCCATAGAAATTTGTTCAGAAGCTTTGCTGGGTCAGAAAACTCGTAAGCATCTAATTTGTTAAACTTCTAGGAAGGAGCCTTTTTATTTTATTTAAATTTTGTTTTTAACATGCTAATTCTTCTTCTTTGTGCTACATTTTAATCTAGAATAACAGAGTGTCTGACGAATGATCCATGTTCAAAAGGTAGATTTATTAGAATCAAAACAGAATTTATATTTCTTCATTTTTTTTTTAATCAAAAAAGAAGAAGAAATTGGTCAATCTTTTATACTGCATAACAACAAGATTAAACTATTAAACATAATTGAATATCTCTTCTACCATGTTTTGTTGCATCTAATTACCTTGTAATGATACTCTCCAGATCATTACTCATTGCACATAAATTGTGGTGGAAGGGCAACCACCATTGGAGACATCAAGTATGAAGCTGATTTAGAGCCGGGTGGTGCAGCAAAATTTGTTAGCATGAAAGATGATGCTTGGGGCTTTAGTAGCACCGGAGATTTTTGGGATGTTTGGAGTAGCTCAATGGACTACGTAGCAGAAAATGTATCCAGGCTCAGAATGAACGACTCCTTATTATACATGAATGCACGTCTCTCTCCTATTTCTCTAACATATTATGCGCGCTGCTTGGCAAATGGAAATTATACAGTGAAACTTCATTTTGCTGAGATAATACTCCGAGACAACAGATCTTTCTATAGTGTCGGAAGACGTATGTTTGATGTTTATATACAGGTACAGGTAGTCAATCAGATTGTTTTTCTTCTCTGTATTCTATAGAAGATAATTTAACTGAATTACTTCGTTGCAGAATGAATTGGTGCTAAAGGATTTTGATATTGAAAAGGAAGCTCAAGGAGTTGATAAAGCAGTCATTAGGAATTTTACAGCAGTTGTTGAGAATAAAATTTTGGAGATTCGCTTTTATTGGGCCGGGAAAGGGACAAAAGACATCCCAAAGAGAGGAACATATGGATCTCTTATATCAGCTATCACCATAGACTCTAGTGAGTAACATAGGTTGTACGTTCTGTCTTCTTTCTTTAACACTGTGAGACATTATTAGTTCCATGCCACTCTCTCTCTCTTTCTCTCATACGAAGTGTTGAATTTCTCAATTTTCCATGTCTTCTGCTCTGGGAGTAGATTGACAAAAGAAAATATGTTTAACATATGGTGGATATAACTACTAGAGGCAAAATAAAACACTTGAAAGAAATTTAATTTGCAGCTTGGTGGAAGACTTATCCTGGTTTTTGTCATGTACCTTTCTTTTGTTCTTCTTTATTAGTTAATCCATGTCTTAAACCTTCGAAAAGTATCCTCTTTTACACTAGATTTACCTATATATACATTTATGCTGCTACAGACCAAAGAAAAAAAATGCAGTCCCACAATCACTTTTCTTTGGTACATTTTTCTGCAGATTTCAACCCTCCCGATGACAGAAAAAAGAAGATATTCCTTGCGGTTGGAATTACAGTTTTAGCGTCAAGCCTTGTTTTCATGATTTTAGGAATTCTTCGGTGGAAAGGCTATTTAGGGGGCAAGACATCAAGGGAACAAGGTAAGTTAGTTCAAATGTAGTAACTAGTCAAATCACCCAAGCAGTACTGTAATGTTTTAGGATGCAGTCCAACATCTTAACCTCGTTCCTTTTGTAGAGCTGAAAGGATTAGATCTACAAACTGGTTTTTTTACCTTTAGACAAATTAAAGTTGCCACAAACAATTTTGATGCTGCAAACAAGCTTGGGGAAGGTGGCTTTGGATCTGTATACAAGGTAATCTACTATTCCATCATTGTCTTCTATCTTGTATGAAGCATTAAATATATTTTTCTTTGTTTCTTCTTCTCTCTCTTTCACAACTTTTACTGGTCCGTTACATTTTCAGATTGAGTTTATACAGAACCAATAATGCAAATTTTACTTTCAATGCAGGGCACGTTATTAGATGGTACTATAATTGCCGTTAAGCAGCTTTCTTCTAAATCAAAGCAAGGAAATCGAGAGTTCGTGAATGAAATAGGAATGATTTCTGGTTTACAACATCCGAATCTTGTTAGACTCTATGGATGTTGTATTGAACAAAATCAATTATTGTTGGTATATGAATACATGGAAAACAATAGCCTTGCACATGCTTTGTTTGGTAAGCTTTGTGTTTGATCCCTGGCATGTATATTATATTGATTTTAAAAAGAATAGGAATTGAATGCCATCAATCATATGTTTACTACAAGGCATTTGATTGATTGATCTATATACACTATATGCAGGTCCAGAGGAAGGCAGAGTGAAATTGGACTGGCCTACAAGGCATAAAATATGTGTTGGCATAGCAACAGGTCTGACTTTCTTGCATGAGGAATCACCACTAAAAATTGTTCATAGGGACATCAAAACTACCAATGTACTACTAGATAGGGACCTTAACCCTAAGATATCTGATTTTGGGTTGGCCAAGCTCGACGAAGAGGAGAACACCCACATTAGCACCCGAGTTGCAGGAACTATGTGAGC
The DNA here is from genome assembly GCA_028654335.1 of Alnus rubra. Taxonomy (NCBI): domain Eukaryota; kingdom Viridiplantae; phylum Streptophyta; class Magnoliopsida; order Fagales; family Betulaceae; genus Alnus; species Alnus rubra. The sequence goes on from JAJPGS010000244.1 coordinate 491,227, forward strand.
TACCTTTATCTCTTTCCTTCACTTTGATATCAAATTTTTCTTCTGTCCTTTTTGTGCAAAATATGCATTATAATGTCTCTTAAGTCAAGTTTCTTCCCTAATAGTAAATCAGTATATGGTGGAAATTGAAGCCTCCATAAACAAGTTCGAGTATGTGCTGTACCATGGAAAAAGTCCTGGCTTAAGTATTAGTAGTAGGTTGTTTATCTTAGCCATCTGCATTTGCGACCTAATTTCACTCTTATTCGCATCCCTGCACAAATTATTTTCTAAGCATGATACACTTAGGCATGATCTACATTCTTAGTTTACCTCAAGCTTATATGCAATTGAGTAACAACACAGACTTTTCATAAAACAGAAACTGCATAATGCAACAAAAGGATGAGAAAATCTGTTTATTCAAAACTTTTTAACTTCATATGATAAATTCTACCTCTAGTTGCTACTTTCCTCATTATACAACGAGTAAGCAATACACAGAAAATTGAATTTATATGTTCAGGTTTCCTCATTTTGCTAATGGTGCATGACTGCTTCATTTAACAATTTGCAAGGGAAAATATCAGTAACAAATACAATCAGTCCACCAAAATCAATATTAAGTGCATCTGTCGAGGCATGCAGTAGTTAAGAATACTAACTCTTCTTTTTGTTCTTAGTTGAACTTTTCATTCTTTCAAGTGCAACAAACTTGTGAGGAGATAATGCAAAGTGGCACTGATTACTTGCCAAGATGCCAACAAAACTACTAAGATGAAAATGTAATACCTCTCTTACCAATGAACCCTCACTAATAGATTGATATTTTTGTGCAGAGGATACATGGCACCAGAATATGCATTATGGGGGTATTTAACATATAAAGCAGATGTATATAGTTTTGGAATTGTTGCATTAGAAATTGTTGCTGGGAAAAACAACACAAAATTCGGACCTAATGAGGATTTTGTGTGCCTTCTAGATTGGGTAAGATAGCTCTTCATCAAGTTTTTCTTATACGTGAAATTAAAAGCATACTTTTGAGCCCCGGTCATTTAATGACTTCTCTATTTGGCTTTGTCATTGTATTTTCCTATATCATAGATCTTCATCATAGTTTCAATTTACACGCTAGTTTATCTTCATTGAAATCAAATAACATATGATGAAACTTGCACACTAGTTTATCTTTATTGAAATCAAATGAGGCACACTAATTTTCAATCTAATTCTAATTTGTTTCCTTTTCCATTTGTAAATAGGCCCTTGTTTTACAACAAAAAGGGAACTTGATGGAGTTGGTGGATCCAAAGTTGGGGTCTAACTTCAGTAAAGAAGAGGCAGTAAGGATCATTAAAATAGCTCTCTTATGCACTAATCCATCGCCAACACTTCGACCCACGATGTCTGCAGTAGTGAGCATGCTCGAAGGACGAACTGTTGTTCGTGAATTGATCATGGATCCAAGTATTTACGGCGATGAGTTGAGATTTAAGGCTTTACAAGACCTATTTGGTCAGGTCCTAGGACCGAACTCAAACGACACTCAGAGTCTCATTCATTCATCAGATTCTACGTGGATTGGCTCTTCTGCTACATTATCAAGTCGAATTCCCTAGTTTTCTTCCCATTTCAATTTGTTACATGGTATAAGAGCATTGCAATAATCGTGTATAGCAAATAAACTCTACATTCTGTCTCATTTCTCTTTTTCCATTCATTCATTCATTCTTCTTCTAAAAGGTAGTACCAGATGAACAAAAGAAGCGTATTAAAGGGTTAGTAATGCTCTTAGTTTTTAGCACTTAGTATAAAAAGTGTAAGGGATATAATAGGTATGTAAGGGATATAATAGGTATTCTAGAAGGTAGTGAGCGGGAGGTATTAGGAGCTAACAATATTCGGTTGGCAAGAAGGCTCTAGAAGGGGATGAGGTGGCAGAAGGCACTCTCCTATAAAATCCCATAGAATGGATAATGAAGGTATGAAATGAGAGAATATTGAATTAGTTAGTAGTTAATCTGGAGAGCTCGGGCCTCTCGAAGAGCTCATAATTTGTAGGAGAGATAGGTCTCTCGAAGAGCCTTAATCCATTGTTCCATTATCTTCTTCCTTGCCTTTTCCCTTTCATATAAGAAAATCCATAACAAAAAGCTTATTTGTGTAATTGTGGGAAGTGTCAGAGAACATTAACCCAGTGTTAATTTATTTTGTAAGTTATAATTTTTAATAAACTTTTATTCAATTTTATTTTTTAATTTTGTCTTCCATCAATCAAACATCCATTTCGCTTTTTAATATATTTTTACATTCAATATGGTCACATATGCATGATGCTATTGAGGAATTTACGAAAGATATGAACCAACTCTTCCCTCCTAGACGAATCATAAATGGAGAGGATTCTTTTCCTGGATGGACTATGCCATTTAGCTTCTTTTTTCTTTGGACAACTTTTTTCTTTAAATTTGGCTCGAGGATTTTTTACTAAATTGATATATATCTTTAAAGCATGTAATTTTTACATATTTTCAATATAAACAGACACTTCTCCTCATAGAATGTAAGAATCATGTGCCGTACGAGAAGTTAAACAAGAGTTAAAGGTTGTTTGACATTATTAATTAAATTGATTGTATTTATGTTGATCCACATAATTGTCTATCCATAGCCAACGCAACACGAATTCGACCCATAAACCCGACACTAAACTAAAAGTTTTGCACAACACAACTTGGTAACTATCTCAAGAGACAACTTCTAAATAGAGGTTTATATATTAAGAATACTTGTAAAATAAGATATACTCAATTTATATAATAATATAAATTGAGTATATCTTATTTTACAAGTATTCTTAAGATAGGAATTGGGCTATTTTACGCAAAGATGTTGTAATCTATTGCTGGCACCACTAGGCTCTAGCGTCTACCATGTGCTCAAGGAGCCGCCTTTCCAACCAATGTAAAAGTCAACAAGACGACAACAACAAATTAAATGGTCCAATTTATCATCATTCTAGAATTGTTTTATTATTATTATTAATTTTTTTTTTCCTCTCTTTCTATTAAATTGTTTAGAACTCTTTGATATATCTCCTTACGAGAGGTTAGCGGATGAGTTTGGCAACCCACATTTAATTTTTGTTGTTGTAAATAATAATAAAAATTAACTGATGTGATATAAATAATAATAACAATTTGAACTCTTTGATATATCTCGATACGAGAGGTTAACGTCTGTGTTTGGCAACCCACTTTTAATTTTTTTGTTTTAAATAATAATAAGAATTAGTTGTTGTGATATCAATGTGAAAATAGTTTTGGATTTTTTGTAAGAGAAAAGTTAAGAAAATTGTTTGGTAATGTGAATAAAGAAGTTTGAATTTTTATTAGAGAAAAGTTTAAAAAGCTGTTTGGTAATGTGAAGAAAGAAATTTGACTTTTTTTAGAAAGAGAAAAAAAATGAGAAAGTAAATCCGACGAGAACCAAAAGAATAGACAAAAGGGATTCGCATCTGCTTAAATAAAGTAGAGCGGCCCATCTAATAAGATTATGTACAAGCTAGTTTCTGCTACAATGGAAAAAGATTCAAAAGCTGATAAGCTTTGAAGATAAATAAGTACAATTATAATCCATTGGAAGGTCTTGGATAAGGATGAGAAGTTGATGCACTTCATTCAATTAAATTCCGACTACATTATGGTAGTTTAGTATAATTATGGGAGAATTGGTTTTCTTTTGAGGCTTTTTACTATTAGTTCAATTTCAATAATTAAACTCACAAAGATTACTCAAACCATCAAATGTAACCCATAATTTGGCATCAAGATTACCGTCGTGTTGTGATGCGACATAAATATAAAAGTAATTTTATGCGTTTTGAGTTGTTTGTTAATAATTTTATTTTGAAAAATGGGTAATATTACTCTTATCACAAATTTCACATCGGCTAACGTAAAAGAGACCAACACTTTCGTGTTTTTTTTTTAAGCGATTGAATTGAAAAATTACTGAAAACACATCACAATAACTAGTATGAAATGAATGAGATAAATTAGTATGAAAAGTAACATTATTTTTTAAAAAGAAGATAATAATTAAAAAAAGTATTATCAAACAAAAATAAGAAGAAATTCCTGGAACAATTTTCTCTTCAAGTTGATGCACACATTAGGTGACCATTGACTAAATAGGTAGAGCCATCACAAAATTTTGCTGAGATATAATTATATGGGTGAATCAAAGATAAAAAACTACATTTAGTCAAACAAAAATGAAAAATGGAAATAGAATCGAGTCGTTCCAAATAATAGTAGCATGGAGTCTACTAATAAACAAATCAAAATTTAATATATATATTAGAATATTAAACAAAGATCCAAAATACTGAGCAAAGCAAAGATATCTAATTAATAAATAAACCCAAAACTAAATTCAGACCCAACCAACATGAAATCATTCTTTAACATGGTCAAAGAATCATTGTAAAATAACATTTGAATGCAAAGAAGAAAGCATTGTGCTAAATCTTAGTGTACGTTAGAGATTACGATTTTGTAGATAAAAAATATAATTTTAAATTAAATTGTAAAAAATAAATCGTTTTTAAAAAATTACAATTTGTTAATCTGTAATTTTGCCAAACGCTTCACTTCATTTTTAAAAATTACTTTTCATATCACACTTTAAATCTAAATCAATCATTTAAAATAAAAATAAAAATAATAATAATAATAATAATAAATTAGCACAGAGAATAATTCGTATTGGGGCTTTTCAAAAGGTCTTAAGGATTTGTTTGTTAAAGCTGATTAATACATATACCATCCGAAATCCATAAACAAATGAACAAAAGAAGCGTAAGACTTTGGGTGTGGATCTTTATACAAGGACGACCAGTCAACTCAGAATCCTTCTTTCTACGAACAAAAAACGCGTTTTTCGCCATCATTTCAGTCAAAAGCCTGCCTTTAGAACAAGAACAAAGCTCACCAACTAGCAAAGTCCAAAGCTTTTACCCTCCCACACCATTTCCACATCAGAAAGACAAAACCCAGAATAAAATCACTTCATCTGCTTCCGAGAAACATGTCTTTCACAATCGACAACAACGACAACAATCAAACCATCTCCTGTTCACCATTTCCTCTTGCTTTCTACCAATGAAAGATCCTTTCACAATGGAAAACTCAGCACCAACAACGATAACATCAAGAAGCTTTGGCTCTGATGCGTTGGCAACCACCCTCAGCAACTCAATCCAGGCTCTGGGTCGAGGCTTCGATGTCACCTCCGATATAAGGCTTCTCTACTGCAAGGGAGCTCCTGGGTCGAGGCTGGTTCACCTTGAGGAGGACAACGCCAGGGATCTTGTGCCTTCTCCTGACGTAGTGGTGCCAAATGTGCCTGTTGACATTGTGTGCTCAGTGGGGAAGAGTGCCATAGAGAGAAATTCTGTGTGCAGCTTTCGTGAGGTGGTTTCTTGATCCATTTTGTTTATGGGTTTTTAATTTCTTGGTCTTGGTGTGATGCAGTTCTTGAATCATTGTCTTCGTACATCTGAACTCTACAATTATGATGCTGTAATGGGCTTGTTGGGATTATTGTTGCTTTTTTCTTTTAATTGTTGGGGCTTTGTGATATTTTATCTCATTCAATCTGGTTTAGTATTTGTTGGAAAACATTTTTTATTTTATTTTGATTTTGTGCTGAAATTAATATCCGGGATGTTTGTTTTCTTGTCGTAGTTTGGTTAGGTAATGGAATTATAGCTGGGCATGTTTCAATTCTTTTATTCTTGGGTGAGCGGGGCTTGTTGGGATTTTCTTTGCCCGGTTTTTTGTTTTTGTTCACATGGTAGTGGTTTAGAACCATCATATTAACAGTTGGCATGCAATGATCGTATTTTTTTCAACTTCTATTTGTCCATTAAGATCTTCAATAGCTTCTGGTTTTCTGTAGTAGGATGGTCAAGTAGTGTGACAAAATTTTTGGTTCCATCTACCTACGGTTCCTGATTTTAAATGTGCTTCTTCTTTGATATGTACTTCTAAAACCAATTGATTTCTGCAATATATACTAGGCATGTCATGAAATGTATTGTAAAAAATACAATAACGATTTTCTAGATTTCTTTTTTTTTTTTGATAAGTAAGAATTCATTAAAAAGCGCAGAGGGGCGCAACCCTAGTACACATGAAGTATACAAAGGAGCCCTTAAAAAGAAGACTGAAACGAACAAGAATACAAAGGGGCGCAACCCTTAGAATTGCACTCTCTGGTCACTACTTTGATGCTATAGTTGCTATCTGATATGAAGTGTGGGTGGTTATATTGGTCTACATCTCAACCCCCTGATACTCTAAAATATAAACTTGATACTGGTTGAATGACAAAACTATATTTGCTACATATTTTTTCACTGTTTGGGAACTTCCATTTCTATTTTATTATAAGATCATCAAATCAATAGGAGATATGATTAGAAACTGATTGACTCGCCTGAGTTTAAGTTAATTTTTTCATGTTGTGGGTCTTAGAAAGCAATCAGGTGAAGATTGTGAATGCCTTGTTCAGATTGTTAGAGATACTCATATTCTAACCTGTGTTTCTCCTTTCTCTTCTAAGCTATATAAGCTTTATCGCCTTTTTTTTTTTTTTTATTTTTATTATTATTATTATTTTTTATTTAATTATTTTTTTTAATATACCTATGCATTTTAGAGCATCAGGTAAATTGATCTCCTAGGAGAATTATTTAGAAGGAGAAAAAAATGTAAGGGTCCAGTAACTGATAACACTTAAATTTTTGAAGTTCTTTCCAACAAGATGAAGGTTGTGAATTGTGATTCAAAAAGTTGATATTCAAAATTGAGAGAATATTTAAGGGCTAGACAAATTTGGATGATGTGTTAATGGCTAATGGAGCTGAGGGAAATAGTGGGAAGTTCAGATGGGGAACCAATGGTGTCCAAAGTTGATTTATAAAAGGCCTACAATTATGTGGGTTAAAACTATTGAATTATGTCATGTGGAGGGGTACGCTTCTGAAAATGAAGTTAATTGACTTCTAGATTTGCGGTTCATACTAATGGTAGGGGAAATTAGGGTTCAAGGCTCAAGAAGAAATTTGGGCAAACACTCCTCCCCCCCCCCCCCCCCCCTTTTTTTCCCCTTACCCTACCCTTGATATTCTGCATGCAATAGTATCTTAGAGGGAATCGAATTGGTGGAAAAATTAGTAGGGTTTCTCATTTAGAGTTTACTGATCACACTATCTTTCAAACTGTTGAGACGTATTCAAAATCTCAAAATAATAAATATTGTTTTAATATTTAAGATATTAGATGGGTCTCTAGCCTTTCTTATAGATCTGGGCTGAAGTGTTAATTTGCTAATCAATTTCTGGATGAATACAACAGTTTCAGCTTTGTGTGACACTCCGGAAAGCTAGTACTATATTAGGAAGATGAATTGTTTACATTGAGTGAGTGAATTATAAATGTGTTCAAGGGTGCTAAGTCCCACATTGGTTCTTTACTAGGTTGGACGGAGCTTTATTATTGATTTGAGGGGGCTTCAATTGTAACTTGATTAGTAATTTTGGAGTAATAGCGCAGATGTGGTTTGCACTTTCTCTGGGTTGTTACAAATAATATCCGAGTAATCTAGTAATACCATATGATGCTTAGGCATTGCATGATGCAGCCCTGACGAGGACGTTAGGGATCTGATGTAATAATAGGTGCTAAGTCTAACATTAGTTCTTTACAATGTGAGACTAACTTTTATAAGTGATTTTAGGGATCTCCAATTACAACATGACTAGTCAAGCCTATTTGTCCGGGGAATACCTTTTTGATTCAAGTAATGTCAGCTCTAATTGATGTTCTTCTACTGCAGTTCTTAGAGTGGCAACCAATAGGTTTTTATATAACTAGGCTGTAGGCAAGCAACCAAGCGACTGATCGAAGTATCTTTTGGTAATTAAGAAATGTTTTTAGTTAGGCACTTTGAAACTCTCTTATAATGCCATTCTTTTTATTGGCATGATTTGAACCTAAGACCTAACCAGACCTCAATCAACTGCTTTACGGCCTGTAATCGGATTATAATTACATTATGTTTCTTGTCTGTCATTATGAATTCTGGTCTTTAAGTCCGCAAATTTCAATTGTTTTAAGCTAAGGCTTACTATTGATCATATGATGTAGAAGGTCATTGGTAAACTGTTTTTCCTTTGTTTGAGCACCACACAGGTGAACAACATTTTTTGGACAATTTGGAGTTAAGGACTAATTGGACTTTGAATGAGTAGAGCTGTCTTGGGTTTTGATTAAGTCTTTATTCTTGAGATCATTGTGTGATTGGATGACTTCTTCAGATTGCATCTATTCCACTGCATTTTGAGATTTTTTAATATTTGAACTTCCGATTGTAACTTTTAGGCACAGCTCTTGCACAGCCCCTGTGTTCTTGTGCATTCTCCCCTTGTCTGTATTTATCTAACTTATCAGAAGGAAAAAAAAATAAAAAAAAAAAAGAAGAAGAAGAAGAAGAAAAGGAAAGAACATCTTATTGGAACCTAACCAATATGGTCCTTTAAGCTTTCGTTAAATGTGTTCATAGCCAATATTATCACATCTTCTACATCCAACCCAATAAACCTGTGTTGAATGAGAGCTCCCAAAGTTTGGAAAGTACTTCCTTTCTTCTTTTTCATATTTTCTCTTGTTCACTAGCTTCAATTTGCATAGGATGTTCAAGTTATTAAATTCCAACTTCTTTAGAGCAGCTTAGTTCTGTTTAATGATCTTGTGTTAGCAAAAGATATTGATGAAACTTTTGTACACAATCTTATTTATGGGGAGATTTCAGGTCATGGTATTGTCACTAGATTTTTTGTCATAAAAGTTGAGCCCCAGAATATAAAAGAACTATATTTGCCGTTTCTGTATTGACTATTTTTTTGTATACTGGACATTATGTTTGCATTGATGTTTTGGATTATTCTCCTGATAACACGACGTCATTCTTTATGTTTAAACTTATCAGTGTTTAATGGATGCCTTTGTCTTGATTCTTTAAATTCCAGATGGCAGAATATTTTAACAAGAAATCAGGCGTATCAGGATGCATCCCACTGGGAAGTTTTAATGCCATGTTCAATTTCACTGGTTCTTGGCAAGTTGATGCAGCAACTACGAAATCCCTTGCAATGGTTGGATATTTCATTCCCCTATTTGAAGTTAAATTAGAAAAGTTTAGTTTAGTTTTGCGTGAAGAAATCAGACGGGCTGTTCCTTACTCATGGGATTTTGCATCCTTGGCCAGGTAAGCAATTCATCGCTGATTTGTATTGCTGTTGTTTACTCAGCTTATTTCTTGCAGTATTCTATTTATTCTTCAATGATATTATAATCATTTGAATTATAGAGTTGGTGTTCTAGTAAGATGATGTAATCCTTATCATCAGAATGTTCGAACATTTTGACTCAGTGATTTGGAGGTGCCAATATTATTGAATCCATTACCTACTCCAATAATTTTTTTTTTTTGATAAGTCATTACCTACTCCAATACGCATCTACTCTTACTGTCTTACCTAATAATTTGCAATTAAAGACCATGATGGTTACTAATTGGTTGTTAGCAATGATGACCGGTTTATTGCTCAATCAAATGGTTGGGTCTTGATCCCAATGAATTTGTGCATCTTTCTAAGTGTGTATCTTTAGAGACCGGTAACAGTGTTAGAAAATAAAGTTGACATGCCCTTAGAGAAAGGATAAAAGTATGGATTCTGTGGAACTATGTTACGAACCTGAATATCAACTCTGTAATAGGGTAATTTATGGTAGGTTCTTAGAGGGAACCTGATTCTCTTTCAAAGCAAAGGTTTAGAAATAAAATTATCTCTATATCAGTTTTATTTATAAACTTGATTTAAATAGACTTACAACCGTAGCAATTGACTCCTACTGCAAAACAACTCAAAGACTCCTAAACTCTTATTGACTCAAAGACCCCAAATATTTTGATAAGTAATAAACTGGTCTTATTAAAAGCGTAGGTCCCTCTTAAGTACATTGGAAGTATACAAGAGAAAGCACCTAACTAAAAATCGAAAAACGAACAAGAAAATCGCCAAAACTAAAAGACAAAGGGGACACAAAAGCCACCGTCCAAAGATACAAAGTATGAAAAAAAGAAGCTAAGATATCCTCCAAGGACCTCTCCAAATCCTCGAAAGACCTATTATTTCTTTCTTAAAAAACACACCAAATAATGCATGTCGGCACCATCTTCCAAATCCCGGCATTCCTGGGTCTTCCAGACATCCACCAACAAGCAAACTAGTCAAGGACTTTCTTAGGCATAACCCAAGACAGACCAAAACGAGTAAAAAGAGCACTCTACAGAGCGTAAGCTACATCGTAGTGAAGAAGAAGATGATCTACCGATTCCCCGTTTCGCTTGCACATGTAACATCTATCCACCAAAATAACATGTTTTTTTTCTGAGGTTATCCATTGTAAGAATCTTATCTAGAACTGCCGATCATGCAAAAAAACCCGCCCACAAAGGAGCCTGAGTCCGTCACACACTCTTCCAAGGAAAGTGACTCCCCACAAAACAAGCCAGAGAGCTAAAAGAAAGACCCGACTATGAACAACTTAGAATTAAAGATTCCTTATAACTCAAATACTTGAGAGGCAGAGAGACTATTAGACATCAAGTCCTAAGCATAGGGGAACTATAACATTCCTCCCCCGTTAAATGGACCTTGTCCTCAAGGTCCTAGCCCCTACAAAAAGAGAGGGATCAAATCCAAGGCTCTTCATCTTGTCAATGGTGGTTCATGCACGTCTTGAGGAATACTTATAATCACCGTCTTGCTACCGGTCCTTACAAGATTTTCTAATGTCAAATGCCCTGGATAAGGTTGTTTGCCATCATGAAGGACTCCCACATGATTAAAATATCATGCCTTGAAACAACGAGTTTTGGCGAGTTATTGAAGTCCATTAAAACTTTGAAAGAGTTGAACCTCTTTGGATGGAAAAGAGCATCTGGGCATCATTCTTTGCTCTTTCCCCTGCAATTTCATTCCGTCCCCTTCTCTGACAGTAAATCCAGGCTCCTTATCCACTTCCTAGGTGGCCAGTCACCCGGTGGGTTCTCCATTTCTTCCATTTATTGGAAGTTTGATGATCTCTTTGTCAACTCTCCTAATGAAGCTGTCAATCCTTGTTTCCACCCAGTAGCGCATCCAATTTGTGTCGTACCAGCCGAAGCTCTTCTTCCATAAGCCAGACTAACGTCAGCCGAATTAATATCAAGGCTAGACCCTTTTGCATTTCTCTTGAGATTCCGAAACAAATTAATCATCTTGGTGGAGACAGGGCTGATCTTTTTGAAGGCATCATGAACAGTGAGAGTGTCGTTGGGTTGTTGCTAGAATTGGATGAATTTTTTGCTGCAATGGGCGTGGAGATGGTACTGTTGGTTGCTTTGGCATCAGTTGATCCAAACATGAGTTTATGGCAAGCAATTAACTCTTATATGATTGTATCTCATGAATCTCAGATTCAAACTTTAGCTCCAAGTGATCAAGCCACTAATTGGAATTGGAAAATGGTGAAGCCATTATTGGCTTTGATACCAACTTGTTACAAACTCAAATATCAAGTCCATAACGGGGTAATGTAGGGTAGATTTTTAGAGAGAACCTGAACCTCATATTTTTTTTTTTTGATAAGTAAGCAAAAGTTTATTGAAAAAAGCGTAAGACGCCCCTAAGTACATTAGAAGTATACACAGGAGAGCCAAAGCTGACCTGCGAAAACCCAACAAAAACCCCAAAAGCTAAAACTTAGAAACCAAAATAACAGCCAAAAAGCAACCCACAAAAGACCCTCCTTCAAATTTAGTGTTTTTGGAAATAAACTTTTCTCTATATCAATTTTATTCATAAATTTGATTTAAATAGACTTATAACTGTAGTAATTGACTCCTACTGCAAAAACAATTCAAAGACTCCTAAACACTTACCGACTCAAAGACCCCAAATATAAAACAATTTACAATTAAAATCTCCTACTTAGACTCAAATACTCTAGAGGCAGAGAGACGAATGGACATCAAGTCCTAAGCATAGAGGAACCGTAACAAACGACCTTTGTTGTTGTTGTTGGTTTTTTTTTTTCCCCCTCAGGCCATTCCGAAACATGCATTTTTGTTATGGCTAGCTGTTCAGAACCGTTTGACCACAGGTGATAGGCTTTTGTCATGGGGCTTCTCAGGTGATACTAGTTGTGTGTTCTGCAGAATGGGTACTGAATGCCAAGACCATTTATTTTTTCAGTGTAGCTTTAGTACACAGATTTGGAGGGAATGTATGCATCGTTGTGGTATTTTGCAGCCTTGTTTTGCTTGGCAGGACATTATGGATGAAGGCTGTAAAAACTGGAAAACAAAATCTATGTTTGGAGTGGTCTGTTGCTTGGTGTTAAGCTCTGCAGTGTATGGTTTGTGGAGAGCTCGTAATGAAGTGAAGCATGCTGGCCATCCTCGTACAGAGGAGCAAATCTTGAAGCATATCTTCTGGGAAGTTCGTTCTAGAGTTGCTGGGAAAGGAAATTTTAAGAAGACTAGGGCTAACATTAGTCTTTGTCATAGATGAAATTTGGATCCTGCTATGTTAGTTTGATATGTGTTGTTTTGTTTGAGCTTTAATGCTCTGTTTGTAGTCTGTTCCATTTGGTTGGTGGACTTTGTTTGTACATTTTGATTCTTTGATTTTAATTTAGTTCTACTTATTCATGAAAAAAAAAAAAAACCGACCTTTGTTTTGGAAAGTCTTGTAATATCAACTACAATGCCATATTTTGGACGTAATTGCCCTGTTAATACATAGAGAAGAAATTTTGTAGTTGCCTGCAGTGATTTCACAATATGTGAGAGCATGTTCTGATGGTTACCTGGATCAACTCAATGTTCTGGACTAACTTAAAAATAAAAATAACAGATGACTTTGATAGTCTGGAGAGCATGCTTTTGACTGGCATTTTTTCACCTTTTTTTTTTTCCCCACTTTTCAGTTTTATTGAAAATTTTGGTACGCATGTCGTTACGTCAGCAACAATCGGTGGAAGAGATGTAGTTTATATCAGGCAGCACCAGTCATCACCTTTGTCCGCATTGGAGATTGAGAGCTATGTGAACGAGATTATGGATCAGAGGTTTCTGGACTCAAAAGGCGAATCAAGTGCTGGCCCCTTAAAATACAAGGACAAGGTCAGTATATGGTGCTGCTCGTTTGAAACTCTCTCTCCCCCCCCCTCCTCCCTCTCTCTCTCTCTCTAAAAAATCGTATTTATTCTCAAAAGTCTCAGGGAGCTTTTAGCGCATTGCATCCTGTCTCCTTGTTCTTGAGTGTGGTTTTGGTGAAATTTATTTCTCTTTCTTTGCATGACTTATGTGAGAAAACATTGGTAAAAATATCAGTTTATTGCTGCAGGATGTTACTGTAATTTTTAGGAGGAGAGGAGGTGATGATCTTGAGCAGAGTCATGCCAAGTGGGCAGAAACTGTAAAATTGGCACCAGATGTTATTAACATGACATTTACACCCATTGTTTCCCTGTTGGAAGATGTTCCCGGAATAAAGCATCTAGCTCGTGCAATTGAGTTATATCTAGAGTGTAAGATCTCATCTAACTATTTGTTTGCTTGAAATATGAATTTCATTCAATCGTGGAAAAGAAGCTACTAAAAGTTTGAAGCAATTTCAAACTTTCTAGACCAATGTCTTAGAATTTCACGTATGCTTACTTTATTAGGACTTTTACTAAAATCTGATTGCACCACCAGCGCCAATGCCACCTAAAATTAGTACTTGCATAAGTAATTTGATTAGAATCTAACTAAGCCTAACAGATTTTGGCATTCATAATGGTGCACGGGGAATTGTTGCAAATATTTTCAAAGATTTAAGTAGCAGAATCCAGAAAAAGGCAGAGTTAAACAGGATAAGGATTCCTTAACAAGTTGAAAAGAGATCTCACTTTAAGTTATTTCAAATGTGTTTTATTTTGTTTTGTTTTCTTTCTTTCTCTCTTTTTTCTTTTTTCGGGTGGGCTGATGTATTGCTTTTGTGATTCTTGTAAGCTAAATAAAGCTCTAAATATCCTCAAAATACCAACTTCGAATTCATTTACCCTTATTAAGGAGCAGTCTTGTTCATGTTCTTTCTACTAGGATAATTGCTTCTTTAATAATTACTGTCTGATAATCTGTTATTGTTTTTACCAGACAAGCCACCTATTGAAGATTTACAATATTTCTTGGATTTTCAAATTGCTCAAGTTTGGGCCCCAGAACAGAATCTACACAGAAAAGAGCCTGTGTGTTCCTCCCTTCAGTTCAGCTTGATGGGACCAAAGCTGTATGTGAGCCCAGATCAGGTATTCTTTGTGGTTCTTTATACTCTTCTCTGATGGTTGTGGTTATGAATTATGAATTTGAAGGTGGCTTCCACAATGGTTCAGACACGTCCCGTATTGTTTTTAGTTAATTTTCTGTACTGCTAAAATATAAGAGACTTATAAAAAAGGAAACCAGGGGAAAAAAAAGGTGGTGAGAGTAAATTTAGGGCAGGAGGTCCTTTACAGATATACATATATGTTTTTGTTTCTTTTTGTTTGTCTTTTTTTTTTTTTTCTTCCGTGGTTGCCTTTATCGTATTTGTGGTTCCTGGTTGCCTTCTCTGTGACCCAATCCTATGATATGTTGCTTCAGCCTTAAAAGATAAGAAACTATTTGTGAGCATCTGGAGTTAAAATTTTGTATTAATCTCAAAACTGAGTCCAGAAGGTTCTTTTTTCCCCCAATTTATCTTCTAACCCTCCCCCCACAAAAAATATGAAGTATGAATCTTTCAATAGCATCAGTGGAATCCCAACTTCTCCAGGGTTTCCGGGTTCTTTCCTTATTCTTGGTCTACTGCAATTCTATTTAGAGTAAGTGCAAAGCTAATACACAATTAAAATACAAATCTTTAACATTGTTCTTTCGTTAATTTTTTGTAAACTTCCTGAGTTGGATGAGAAGTTGATATCGGAGTGGGAGATGGATGTTAGGAAGAAGGTTGCTGGGTTTTGGGAGAAGTTGTCCCAGGAATGTGCGGGGAATTTATCTGAGGAACATGAAGAGAGGTTCAGGGCTATTTCGGATGAAATGATTAAGCACCATAAGACTAATGGCAGGAAAGAGATTCTGAATCTGCAAAGTTCCGTTAATTATGGTGACTCTAAAATTTCTTCTAGGTGTAGGAAAGGCAAGAACCATGTGTTGTAGGGTTGTATGCCTTGGGGGGGTTTTTTTGTGGTTTGTTTCTTGGGGCCTTGGGTTTTTCTCCTGGTGCTTGGGTTGCCTGATGGTTTTTTGGGTTAGCTTTGGGGTCTCCTTTGTATACTTCCTGTGTACCTAGGGGCGCCTTACGCTTTTTTTCTTAATAAATTTTAATTACCTATCAAAAAAAAAGTTAATTTTTTGTAAACTGTTTCACCTTGGCATACCTGGTGTTTATTTCTTCCCAAGTTACGTACCAGTTCAAGTTTCTGTAGCCATGTTGAATCATGGGTTGCAAATGCAGGTAACAGTTGGCCGTAAGCCAGTGACTGGGCTCAGACTTAGACTAGAAGGGAGCAAGCAGAACCGACTTGCTATCCATTTGCAGCATTTAGTGTCTCTTCCAAAAATTCTTCACCCCCACTGGGATGCGCATGTGGCCATTGGCGCACCCAAGTGGCAGGGCCCAGAGGAACAAGACAGCCGTTGGTTCGAACCAATCAAGTGGAAGAACTTCTCCCATGTAAGCACGGCACCCATTGAGCACCCGGAGACTTGCATCGGAGATCTCTCCGGTGTTCATATTGTCACAGGGGCTCAGCTTGGTGTATGGGAATTTGGTGCCAAAAATGTCTTGCACCTCAAACTTCTATTCTCTAAAGTACCCGGCTGTACAATAAGGAGGTCCGTTTGGGATCACAACCCTTCCGCCCTTTATACTTCTTCACAAAGGCCTGATGGCACTTCTTCGTCTGTTTCAAGTGATAATAAGGAAGCTCAGAAAAAAAGAAGTGATAAAAAGGAAGACAGTTCAATCCAAATTGGAAAACTGGCCAAAATTGTAGACTTTACAGAAATGTCAAAGGGGCCGCAAGATATTCCTGGTCATTGGTTAGTCACAGGGGCAAAACTTGGGGTTGATAAGGGAAAGATTGTATTGCGCATAAAATACTCCTTGCTGAATTACTGATGTATTAGGCTTTTTTTGTTGCAGTGTTACCCTCCCCACAAGAAACTATAGTCAGGCATTCTTTGGACAGGCCATATCTGGTCTGTTTTGTACATTTTCTTTTAATCCTATAGCTGCTTTGTTCATAGTCACATCATTAATTAGCCAATTATCTTTTCTTCTAGAATTTGGTTTGAATTTTCTTTCATTGAAAAGGAGGTGTTTTCTGAATAATGACACAGTTGTTTATTTTATTTTATTTTTTTATATAAAGTGATCTTTCTTCGTGAAGATTATGATGTGGGCTTCCTGACTTGATGGCCAATGGACTTTATATGATGGATTTTGTCTGCTTCATTTTTTGATAATTAATGATGTCAGTCGATCTCTTTCCAAATCCATGTGAATCATGCCTATCTTTAATTTTTTTCAACACTGAACATTGTGGTGCTTGAAAGTTAACGGTGCATGGGCTGCCAACCTTTTTCTGGAAATCCACCTCCATTGAGGCTCCTACTCTAATGAGTACTGAGTCAAACAACGTACACGGGGATTCTTTAATTTGACATATGCATTTCGTACAGAGCAGTTCTACAGAACTCTGCTAGGAAGCATTTACCTATAACAATTATGAGCGTACATGCAACCTGATGTGGTTTCCGTATTCATACGGTTATTTTATTAAGTGCGATTATTATTCCCTATCCGCGAATAGGTAATGGACCTATTTTAAAAGCTTTTCAAAATATTTTTGACTGATTTTTAATTTTTTGGGCTTGTTTTGAAAATATAATGCAACACCGAAAATATGTAGAATCAAGAAAAAAAAAGGGGATGATAGATAGACAACCTCAAAACATTTACAATAGTGGTTTTTACTAACGGCATACATGCAGATGTGGGCGATTGATTCCCGCCTACATGTACACCCCTAATCACAAATTATGTATGTTCCACGTATATTATAGCATCTAAGATTTCCACTGTATTTTCAAACCGTAAAATTATCTATTGATTTAAAAGCTTAAGCTGACAAGAAATATAAGGCCAAATACGTGAAACTTTTAACTAAAATAAAGTCGGAACTTGAACTCAAGACCTCTGTTTTATTAACCTGTTAAATTACCCGTTGTCCCAAAAACTAATGGCAGGATTCGAGCATTCTCCAACAAATATTACAGAAATTGTTTCATGGGGTGTTCTGTTGCCCCACATTTGACCAATTCAACTGCTATTCATTCATAACAGTTTGTAGTGTGAAAACTCTGGGCGACATAACTTAGTGTACGCGAACGCATATGTATGTCTAATGTTAAGTGTCTGTCCGTATTCTTTTCTTCATTTTCCCTAATAACAACATCTATGACCTTTGTTTCGACATTATTGTTGGACCCACATTTGAAAACAGCTTCTTTGTTTGCTTAATTATAATTTCTGTCACATTGATATTTGCAACATCTCTTTCACTTGCTGTGGAAAGGTTTCGCTTGCAGATATATATATTTGTTGCCAACGTTATTGCTAGTGACTCGAGGGGTAGCTTCATGCTTGTGTCCAAACAGAAAGCTCTCCAGTAGGGACGCTTCCGGATTCAGAATGGATACTTTCTGCCCGTATGGTTGCTTTTGTTATTTATGTGTCTAGATTGTAATTCAATTGTTCGGACGCGCGGCGCCTAAATTTCTTTTAAATTTTTCCTGCTTAATATTAATTGAATGATTAACTTCGTTATTTCTTATCAACGGAAGTCTTTGAAAAAAGTGGTAATTTAACAAGGTATCAAAGTAGACGTTTTGAGTTCGGACCCTAATCAATCCCACACTTGTTTCAGTTAAATATTATGTTTCAGCTATTAGGACAGCACACACGTGATGAGTAGTGTTAAAATATGATAACTTTTCGGAGTTTCAACTTCCAAGGGTTCTTAATTATCATGCATGCATAAATATTCCTCCTTTCTTTTTCTTTTTTCCTTTTGTTTGAAATAAATGAGGCCAAAGAATTTGGGAAACGAAAGCAAAGTTAATTTGTAATACAAATTACAAAAGATCTAAACTATTAAAAAACGGGGGTGCACAACCATGCATGTGTTGAAAGCGCCCTGGGAATCTAGCTCCAAAAGAGACAGCAATTTTCGGCACAGTACAGACAAGCAGAAGGATGTTTTGGTCATAAGAATTGGTCGTTTAATGGAACCATCATGGCACAGTGTTGGCATGTTATATATAGAAATTAACCACAATCTTAGCTTCTACCAATCGTATCTCACCATTAGAGGCTCTTTAGCAGCAGGGACCAAAAGATCACTCTAGCAGCTAGCTATGGTATTTCCTTCTTCTCTTCATTTCTGGGTTACATATTATTTTCTTGTTTTAGCCTTAACTATATTTTGGTTTCTTAATTTGTAGGAGAAACCTGAGCTAGTTGAAGGAAAGTTGGATTGGAAGGGCAGAGCAGCTGTGAAGTACAAACATGGAGGAGCCAGAACTGCGTTGCTCATACTAAGTATAAACTCTGACTTCGTTTGCATGGTGGTTGTATATATATCTTCACAAATTCATCTTGTGAAAGTAACATATCATTTCTCAGCTTTGGTTAAACAGCTTAATTTTATGTTGTTTTGTTTATCTTGCAGCCACGTTTGGTTTTGAGAGCATGGCAACCTTGGCACTGGCGGTGAACTTGGTGACATACTTCAATGGGGTGATGCACTTGGAACTAGCCGATGCAGCTAATCAACTGACCAACTTCATGGGGACTAGTTACATTCTCTCCATTCTTGCAGCTGTTCTTGCAGATACTTACATCGGCAGATTCAAAACTGTTCTCATTGCAGGATGCTTCGAGTTTGTGGTAACGCTTAAATCCTTCTTTCTTTGGTTAGAATATAAATTAAATAATTAAATTTACCATGGTATCAGAAGTCTTGAGTTCGAACTCACTCTCTGTGATTCAACTCCCATTTCAATTAAACATGACGGGGATTAAATTCATACATTCCTATCAAGTTAAGCTTTTGGTATAAATGTTATTTATCGGATCATCTTCGTGAGTAATATAGTAACAATAACAATGATGAACCAAGAGTTTTCATTTGGTTGACAGTCCATTAATATGGAGAACCTTTGATTTTATGATGAGCTAATTAACTCAATGTGCTGAATATTTATATTGTTCTGTTTATCCAGGGATTTGCAGTGTTGACAATACAAGCTCACTATCCCAGGCTAAAGCCCCCACCTTGCATCATCTTTGATAAAGCTTCTAGATGTGAGAAAATTGGTGGTGGCAATGCTGCAGTCCTCTATGTTGCTCTATATTTGCTGGCTGTTGGTTCTGCAGGAATCAAAGCTGCATTGCCATCACATGGCGCTGATCAATTTGATGAAAAAGACCCAAAAGAAGCAAGGCAGATGTCCAGCTTCTTCAACTGCCTTTTACTAGCAGTGTGTGTTGGCGGTGCTGTCAGCTTAACGCTAATTGTTTGGATCCAAGATAATAGAGGATGGGACTGGGGCTTTTTGATCTCTGCCATCGCCATATTATTGGCTGTGATTATCTTTGCCGCGGGACTGCCAATGTACAGAATACAAATTATTCAAGGAACTAGCGCCATCATCAGTATAATACAGGTTTGTTAAGCAAATCTTAGACCCTTCTGTTAGTTGTTCCTAAAGACAAGATCAACCACCTTTTATTGTGATTAATCAATATCTTCCTTCCTCTATGGATATGTATGTACTGGTCTAATCCTAACACAAGGATTCAAATGCGTATGGATCAAGGTTTATTTACCTTCTGCTCCTTTTTTCAGGTGTTTGTTGCAGCCATTCGCAACAGAAATCTTCACCTTCCTCAGGACCATACAGAGCTCTATGAGATTGATAAGGACAAGGAAGCTGCTGTAAAAGCAGAATTTTTGCCCCACAGAGACGTTTCCAGGTTCTATCACAATCTTTAACTTGCACCAAAATTGACAAATGCCTAAAATTTGGACAATATATCATTTGATGCATGCTCCAAGTTTTTATACAACCCACAAACCCAACATGAAATTACCGGGTTAGTGTCGAGAGATTTAACGTATATAGTTTTATATCTATACCTCGACATAACTTGAACCTAGCATGTGAACGTAAGTGCTAGCAATTTTTGACATGACCCACAAATCTCGATACGAACTCAGTACGAAATTAGCGATTAGAATTTAAGGGTCTAATCTGTTTAATTAAATGGTTAGGTTAGGGTTGATTTATAGAGTCTTATACCTATGTCTCGACACAACCCGAACTCGACAAGCGAACATGAATTGCCACTCTTACATGCTCTTATATATACATTTACTCATTTGCATTAACATTCATGCTATGATCCAATGCAGGTTTTTAGACAAAGCAGCCATCCAACAAACGTCTACCGGGCAGTATGGTAGACCAGAGGCTGCAAATCCTTGGAAACTTTGTAGGGTTACTCAAGTGGAAAATGCCAAGATACTACTAGGCATGGTCCCAATTTTTTGTTGCACTATAATCATGACCCTTTGCCTGGCTCAGCTCCAAACCTTCTCAATCCAACAAGGTCTCACCATGAACACAAGAATCACGAAATCTTTTCACATCCCACCTGCCTCCCTCCCTATCATCCCAATCGTATTCATGATCATCATAATCCCTTTCTACGACCAGATTTTCGTTCCCTTTGCACGAAAAATCACCGGCATCCCCACGGGTATCACCCACTTGCAGCGTGTCGGAGTCGGTCTAATTCTGTCATCCATCTCCATGGCCGTGGCTGCAATACTTGAAGTGAAGAGAAAAGGTGTAGCAAGAGACCATAACATGCTTGATGCAATCCCAGTTGCACATCCATTGCCCATCAGCACATTCTGGCTATCCTTTCAGTACTTCATATTTGGAATTGCTGACTTGTTTACATACGTCGGGCTGCTAGAATTTTTCTATTCAGAGGCACCAAAGGGCCTTAAATCCATCTCAAGTTGCTTCCTCTGGAGCTCCATGGCTCTAGGGTATTTTTTCAGCACCATACTGGTGAAAATAGTGAATGTTGCAACGAAGAATGTTACAAGAAGTGGAGATTGGTTAGCAGGAAACAACATAAACAGGAACCATTTAAACCTCTTCTACTGGCTGCTTTCTACACTGAGCTTGATCAACTTCTTTATCTACTTGTTTGTAGCTAAGAGGTACAAGTACAGGCCTCAGAATCCGGTGGAGGACTCAAATGAGAACAGCGCCAAGGCATGAGCAAATTAAAGAAAATTTAGTCTTAAGTGGTGATAGTACTACAAAGAACATGCAAATGATAAATGATCGATTTCGTACATGTTTTCTGTTCGACTTGTATTTTTGCCTTTGTTTGTATTTTTTTTTTCCTAGATTTGATGAAATTGTAGAGGGTTTGCATTGGGACATGCATGTATCTGTTCATCCATGAACTTCAAGTGTGGTGTGAAAAAAAAAAAAAAAAAAAAAAACCAATGCATCTAAATTTATGTTCGATCTTCCTCATTACTATATATTGTTGTTATAATAATATTAATAATGATGACAAATTTAAAAAGTTCTGTTCGATGAGCTTGTTGGTACTGCAGTTTATACGTGACACATGCACATTTAGCCATTAAGTTGACAGAAATCAAATACATAACACACAAAATTATATCTTAACGCATATTACAAATTAGATTTAAACCAAGGAAAATGTGTTCCTACCTCTATATATATATGGTTGATTTGCACGATCCCATTTTTTCATCTCTCATATATGCGTGCAAAAACAAAAATATATATATAATATCTTAAGAAAAACATCGTATGATTTTTTATTTTTTATTTTTAAAAAAAAAACCTGCACATATAATTTTGTGCTGAGGCTTTGAATTAAGACTTTGCTAAGATTTAATTTGCTCCGAAATAAGTTTTTTTGCTTTGAGAGGAAGCGGTAAATTTAATCATTTAATCAATACTTTAACACTGTCCCTCACGTGTGGGCTCAAACTCCATTTTAATAGGTGAGACCCAACACGTGAAATATTTAAATGAAATGAGAGGTAAATGACAGAGTCAAGGTTCGAACTTAGGACTTTTGGCTCTGATACTAATGTTGAGTGGATTTTGGCCTCTTTCAACTTCAAAAGCTAACTCATAAGGTAAGGCTTTCTCTTACAATTATAAACTGATTGACCACCTAGCCCCTTCCAACATGCCCAATCTCTTAAACTTAAACTTTTGGTTTAAGTGATGATTTAACATGCCCAATCTCTCAATGGCTCTCTTTGAGCAAATCTTAAGGTGCAAAGAACTTAAAAAATTCATCTCATGGCAAAACCATAAACACCATAAACTAACGAGAATAACTTCTATAGGGATATGTACTGTCATAAATAGGTCTTTTATGCCCTCCAATAAGAAATAGACAGATGAAGGTGGAGCACCAAAAGAAATTAAGATTACAACACCAAATCTTGAAAGCTTGAATTTTGATCTTCCATATATAGTTCAACCGTTTGATGTCATCACCATTGGCATTGCCCTGGTCGGCCTTCAACTTCCGCAACAACTGTCTCGCTATGGAATTAAGGTATATATGTACGTTGTTGTGTTGACCCTTTGCGTTTTCTACATACGTAGCCTAATAACTACGGGGTTTGGTTTGATGAGTTTAAGAGCTTGGGGCTTGAGGATTGCTTTGACAAAACACGGCCTATGACTTGTGTCTACATCATTGAAAACAAGACCAAATATTTGGACCGTATATAAGAAAAAACTGTCTCTCTAGCTACCACCGGGTCAGTATATAAGAAAAAAATGAAAACAAAACTAATAGAAAGAAGCGTCCCCGTGATGAGAGGGAATGGGGAAGGTGGCGATGGAGTTTGTGAGCGGGGGAGTGGCGGAGTTATGGATGGCTGATTGGTAGTGGCGTTTGGCTGATCAGGAGAGGGAGGGGGAGTGGTGGAGTTATGGTTGGCCAATTGATAGTGGCATATGGCTGAGGAGAGGGAGCGGTGGGTTCAATTATCTAGAAGGGGAATGAGAAATTTTGTCGATTCATGTAGCTAGGTATGTAATAGGGTAAGATTTAGTGGTTTCAACTAAATACTTTTTGGTGCATTACGTTGATGTGTCTATCTCTTATTGGAGGACACAAATGACCTAGCTTGTGCCATGTCCTTATAAATATGAGTAATGGTAGGGACCATCTTTTTATCCTCTTAAACTGACATGGCTTTTAAATTCATCATTAGATTTAAGATGAATCACTATTGGATTTCCATCCCATGGTGATTTTAAAAACCACTTATTTTTATTTTTATTACGAGAAACCCCTCCAACGCAGAGTCACTTTGTGTACTCACTCCTGTTGGGTAAACTTCGAACCCGTGCAAAGCGCTCCCTCCAGACTGACCGAGTAATACTCTGACTTCGCATGTCCCAAGGAATTGTTTACACCCAAAGGGATTCAATCCTTAAATCGATGAGTGGTGTCGACACTAATGTCTTTTTATTTTTATTTTTTTTAGTTTACTTTTAATTTAATTGTGCAATGACAATTGTGTCAAAGCTGATATTTTATTATTGAGAAATGCTACTCAGCATTTTTTGCTGTCCATCTCCCAACATTTTCATTGTTGTCCAATTTTTATTGAGTAATGCTACACATCATCCTCTTGTCCTCCTTTTATCCTCCCAAATTTGATGTGGCTCTTAAAATCACCATTGAATTTATGATAGATCATTATTGAATTTTGATCCAATGGTGATTTTAAGAGCCACATCAATTTTGGGAGGAAAAAAGGTGAACAAGAGGATGATGTGTAGCATTACTCATTTTTATTTTTTATTTTTTAGAAAAAAACTGTCGCCACAGCCCATTCTAGCATCTCGCTAGCGTACTCTTCCAGCATCAATTGTTGTCGCCACCATCCTCAAGCATTGCCTCCACATGTCTCCATGGCCTCTCCTCAGGCGTCCCTCTGGTGTGCTCCTCCGGCCATCACTGCGGCCTCTCTCCAGGCCACTTCTTCCGATGTCCCTCTGACGACCTACTTCTTTTTGCTCCTCTGGTCATCAAAGGTCATCGTCTCCGCCGCTGCTCAGGCCACCACCTTTGGCATCCCTCCGGTGACCTCTTCAAGTGTCCCCTCGATGACTTACTCCGACATACCTCCAGCAACTATTCCGGTCAACATCACCAAACATTTTCCAAGCAACATCTCTGTCAACCAACGACCAACTTTCCAGCAACCCTCTGGGCACTTTCTTGCAACTATTCCAACCATTTTTCCGACAGCTTCTTCGACAAAATAAAATAAAATTTTCCTTTGGTTTCCTTAATTATTAGGTTTATTCCCTACCTTACTCAATCTACGATTTACTTGCTCACTACTCAGAGTCTCTCCACAAATAAAAACATATGTAATATTATTTAGGGTTAAATGCATTTTTCATACTTGCAATAAGGGGCATTATCGGCTGCCTCGATTTCAAAAAGTATCACAGGTGGTACTTATCATTAATCGAAATATCCACTTGGTACTTTGGTCCAATTTTTTTATGGAGATCCATGTCACTTCACTTAAAATCGTGACACCTATCCTGTGTGCCACATATGGGAGACAATTCAGTATATCCTATTGTCAAATTGGACTTAATAATAACTGGAATAATAACGGAAGCAAGAGAGAGAAAAGAAACAGAGGATTTACGTGGTTCAGTCTATGACCTACGTCCACAGGGTAAAGCCCAAAGGGCTACATTGTGCTCTTATTAACTTCCATGTCCACAATACAAAGATCCCTATTTATATAGTTTATAGTAAATACTAATATGGTAATCAAATCAATGTGATTTGATTACAATTCACCGTAAATAGAGAATATTACAATATCAACCAAATATGGAATATACAAAAAAATATATTATATTTTTCATATATTCTAACACCTATAATGTGTTACAATATCACAGGGGATACATGTGGTATTTATGCCACATCAAATGCCAAAAACAATAAAAAATTACCTAAACTTCAAAACTTCAAAACCAAAAAAATAAAATTGGATTAAAAAATTGTGAGTGACCGACCAACCACATTTTGGCCAAGGGTGGCTCATGCCACTCCTTATGGCCAACCAGGGGGTGGCCGAACCACCGCCAGATCAACTGATATGTGGTGGCCAAACTACCCCTGTTTTGCCTAGGGGTGGTTCGGCCATCCCCAAAGTCCACCGCTCCATTTTTTATTTCCCATTAGCTTGTGGGGTGGCTCAAGCCATCCCTTGGCCAAAATAGGAGTGGCCAGTATCCTGATTTTATTTTGTTTATTTTGGGTTTTTATGGTTTTTTTTTTTTTCAAAAAAAAAAAAAATAATTAATTTTTTATATTATTTTCGACATTTGGTGTGGCATAAATGCTACATGCATCGCCTGTGATATAGTGACACGTCATAAGATATGCTAAGTTATCTATCATATGTAGCACGCACACGGGACATGTGTCACAATTTTAAGTGAGATGACATGGATCTTTGTCAAAAAATTCGACGAAAACTGGACGGAAGTACCAATAGGATATTTCGATTAACGACAGGTACAACCTTTAATACTTTTTGAAACCGAAGCAGCCATTTGATAATGATCTTCAGCATAGATACCAAAAAGTCATTTAACCCTATTATTTAATATACTTCAATACAATTAAAATGTAGCCCATCACTACCTTTCTGCTTTTGCTATCTTTCTTTTCTCTTTCTTATATTTCTTCTCATATGTTTTTACACATTTGGTGAGCTTATACGGTATCTATAACTTTATAGAAACATTAAAAGTTGGTCAACAAACCAAGTCAAGTAAAGAGTTACAAACCAAAAAGAAAAGGAGATTGACTGGACCCATGAGTGGCTCGAGCCTTAGGCGACTCGGACGGTCGCCTAAGACCCCCAATTAATAATTGTACAATAAATTTATGTTTTTTTTTAATAAAAAATTAAGGCTAAAAAAAAAACATTTTAATGCTCTAAAACAATATGGTAAAAAGTTAGTAAAAAACTCTTTAATTAAGGCCCGCACTTAATAATGGTACAATAAAGGTTATTTTCAAAACAAATTTTAGGACTATAATATGGTAAAAATTTAATAAATAGTTTCTAACTAAGGCCCTCAATCATGGTAAAAGTAATTGTAAATTGAAAGTCTCATTATTCACATTCAGAAAAAAAAAAAAAAAAATACATAAATTCTTGAAAATTTTCACTTATTTACTCTTTTTAAAAGCCCCATTTTTACATTCATGAAATTAGTCCAACGTGCATAATTTTTTCTCCAACATTTATTTGAATTGAATATTTAGAAAAATATAAAAAGTCTTTAAAGTGCATAAATTTTCATTGTTTGCGTTGTGTATAATATATAGAATTACACACTCGATAAGTCTTCAATGTTCAACAATTTTTTTCGCATTATGTTATATTACACATCAATCTTTATATAACTTTTTTCTATTTTTCTATTTATTTTTCTTTAAATCTTATTATTTCAAGTCCTTGAATCAAGTAATAAGTCATTCTATATCTAATAAGTTATTAAAAAAAAAGTTAAATATATTTTACAAATAGAAGAAAGTGCTTTAATTGACATATTAAATAAAAAATATATAAAACAAATTTAATTTAATTAATATTTAAATATAAGAAAATGGCCTCACTTAAACTCGCTTCAAAATTTATCGAGTCGGCCCTAACTGGACCCCACAAACTTAATGATCTAATCACAAACGTCCAACAAAAATCTAACAAATAACGACTCACTTTCTATTGGTCACACAGGTTTGTCTGGATTCATTGGTGAAGCAGCAGAGTTCATAGTTTTCTACTACGTGTCAATGCAATTATGATGTGTTTCCTTTTTTTTTTTTTTTTTTTTTTTTTTTTTTTTTTTTTTTTTTTTCAATTGAACAAGGAAAGAGTTATAGGGGAGGATCCTTCCACTTATGATCCGAATTGAAGAAGAAAGATCCTCCCCAACATACAACAGTCCAAACACAAAAACTAAAGTGAAAATAATTACAAAAGGTAGGAAATTGATTAAACAAATGACCTAGTCCTCTCAAGGGTCCGCACAATGGTTATAGAAGTAAAAGGGGCACAGATTAAAGAGAACCTATCCGAACTCTCACTTGGAACCACGAACAACTACAAAAAAGAAGCTGAAACCGGATAAGCACCGTCATATCCCAATGTATAAACTGTGGTACCGACACAAATTCGGTTACAAAAGTCTCCAAGGTAAGGTCAAAACGCCAAATAGAAAACAACAACCCACAAAACAAATAAGCAGCAAAATAAAAAAGAGCTTCTAAACGCAAGAAAAATAAAATTATATGGAAAATAAAAAAAAAGGCAGTAAAAAAGCCCACTGAGTAGTAGCTTGAACAAAAGATAAGGCCGGCGGATGGAGACCAGTAGCAGAGCTTTTAGTAGCAACTCGAAGGACACGCAGTGGCGCGTGAGATCCACGTGCAGACACGTGATGATCATGTGGCGGCGGCGCGTGGTGGCTGGGAAAAGGCGGTGAAGACTTTGACAGAATATTGGGAGGTAAGGGATGACCTTGGTGAGGAGTGTCAAAGCAGAGGATGAACAGAGGTCAATAGATCTGGCTTTGAAAAAACTGAAGATGAGAACCACCGTAGAACCAAGAGCAGCACGATTATAGAGGGTTTAAAGTGGCTAGAAGGGGTCGATCAGGCATGTCGAGGTAGACCGGTGAAGAAAGAACAGTGTCACCATTGCTCAGGGGAAAAAAGAAGAATCGACAATTGAGGGGGGAGGGGAAGCAACCGCACTGGGTGGAGGGGAGGGAGGAGGGAGGAGGGAGAAAGCAAAGTCTCTCCCTCCCTTAACCCCTGTAAGAGCTGGACAAAGGTGGATGAAAAGCCTCACTAGGAGGTGGAAAAGCTTCTCTAAGGAGAGAGAAGAGAGATTCGGAAGTATGGACCAATACGTTGTTGTTTTGATATGTACCTTTCTCTCCCTCGATCTGTGCCGCTCTCCCTTCTCGGGCGGATAAGATTCACGACAATTTCTAAGAAATTGCTCATGTTTTAAGTGCTCTTCTATATCCTTTAGTTAAAATAAAACAAACTATTAACTGCTTAAAAACATGTTACTTCGACCAGCTAACGTGAAAATCTAATGTGAAAAATAACTTTAGTCTAAATAAAATATTAAAGAGGAGGCATATGGGGCTTTTAATTTATTTAATTACGTACGTTAGAGTAAACTTTGAATTTAGGGTTAAATACATTTAAGTCCCATGAACTGATAGGTCTAACACTTAGATCGACACATCAAACTACAATTTTGTTGCAATTAAGCAACCTTTCTGTCATTCTTCTAAAAAGACCCATATTTTCTTTTAAAAAATAAAAATAAAAATTAAATTTATATATAATTTTTTTATTAAATACTAAAATTCATAGAGTAAGGTTCAATTAGTATAGAAAGAATTTGCATGAAATTTTGATTTTGATTTTAGTTTTTTAAAGAAAATATGAGTATTTTTGAAAAACAACAAATGACATAAAAGTGGATTAATTGTAACAAAATGATAGTTTAATATATTCAAGTGTCACAAATGTTAGTACGTGAAACTTTTTTTAAAAAAAGATTGTTAATTAAGGAAGTGTAATTTAACCCTTCAAACTTATTTCCTCGGACTTTCGAGAGGGTTGGCTCTTTCTCACGTTGGTGCAGCATTAATGATGACATTATGCCCACCAATACCGCCAATATTCTCCAAAAAGGAAAATAATAAGAGAACTATCATCCTACTTGTTAATGCTCCACTTGCCTTTACGAGAAAAATCTCACTAGAATATCATCTTGAACTTGTTCTTTTTTCTTTGGCAGAAAAAAACAAATAAATAAATTATGAGTATAACTTCTCAAGAGTTCCAAGGATTCTTATCATGCATGCATAAATATTCCTCGTCTTTCTTTCTTTTTTTTTAAATTTTTTTTTATAAATAAAATCAAAGCATTTCGAAAACGAAACCAAAATTACAAAGTATAGTATCATATATAACTTGCTAGTATTAATTAACCATTAAAAAAGTAAAAAGCACAACCATTGCTTGAAAAGAGACGGCAATTTTCAGCAAAATACAGACAAGAATGCATAATTAATTAGTCTCTTGGCAATAAGAATTGCTCAATACTTAATGGTATATATATATATATATATATATATCATGCATGGCATAGCGTTTGCATGTTATATATATATACAAATTAACCACAGTATTAGCTTCTACCAATCTCACCATAAAGAGTACTACTCTAAGTATATACGTATATAGCTAGCTAGCTATGGTAATTTTTCTTCGATCTCATCATTTCTGGGTTACATAATATTTTCTTGTTTTAGCCTTAACTATATTTTGGTTTCTTTGTAGGAGAAACCTGAGCTCGTTGAAGGAAAGGTGGATTGGAAGGGCAGAGCAGCTGTGAAGTACAAACATGGAGGAACCAGAACTGCGTTGCTCATACTAGGTAATTAGCCTCAACTTAATTAGTTTGCATGGTGGTTGTAAATATTGTCGTGAACTGCTATTTGTCATTCTTGATCTTATCATTTTCCATACAATTCTGAATGTGTGGGTTTGACAGATTCAATGACTAATTTTTTAAAAGTTGTATAGGAGAAAAACAAGTGAGTGTTGATGTTTAGACTTTTTCTATATTATTGTTAAAGCATTTTCAAAATTAATATGTATATATATTTATTTTGTGTTTTGGAAATGTTTTAAATTGAAGGTTTTAAAGAGCTTTGAATGAAGTGACTCCCACATGGGAAAAAGATAAGGTGTAGTTAATTAGCATTTATAATGTCCAACACAATTTAAGATAGAGGTTAAAATAATGTTTGGGTATATGCACTTATGTGTATATTCTAATACAGTGTGAAGCACCAAACTCACACACACGTGCGTGAGTTGTAGGGCGCCTTGATGGAACACTTGGAACGATGTCGCAAAATCCAAAACCCAAGAATCTATGAGAAAATCTGTACCTAAGGAAACTGAAAGAAGGTCTGCGCTAACCTCACTGTCATCGAACTCGTCATTGGTCGGCCACATTGACAAAATTTGTGGAACCTTTCTGATTCTTTTTATCTTCCAAATCTTGTTTTAACACTCTGCAAAATCTTCTTTAGTGCCCTTTCTTGTGACAATAATACCGCTCCACATCTTTTGCATTTGATCGAGATTCTTCATCCTTTGCCGAATGTGACTTAGATCGAGACTGTTTACCTCTGTCATTCTTCCCCTTTGACTTCTCCATGTCGTGCTTTAGCTCAGACCTCACCACAAGCCCATCCACCTGATCATTGACGGGTTTTCTCCTCATTATTATTAAATAATCATTTTTAGTTATTTGGCCTGATGGTCAGAATTAAATATCTATTAAAATAACAGTTTATGATTGTTGAATTAGCAGTTAATAATGAAACAGGGTGACTGTTAGTTAACATACATAAATAACTGATATTCAATACAATATATAATATACTGCAATCCAGTTATTAAATATAGAACAATATATTCTCTCAACTTCTGTTTCTCTCTTATACTCTTTGTACTTTAAATTTCGAGTCTCTGTCCCTTGTTATAATAGTAAACTTGAGAATATTCAGGTTTAATTTCGTTTATACAAAACGCAACTAAACAACATAAGATTTCTAGGCTCCAGCCTCCATTATATCCTGGCAAATAATTTTTTAAAGAAAGCGACGTTGTCACGCACCTTATGGGCATTCGATTTTTCTGGCTTCTATTACTTTTATCTAAAACTATCACTCTTCACAAATTGGTCTCGTACATGAAACTATATTAATTTAGTCCATTACAACGTACATCCTCAGCTTTGGTTAAAATATAAAGCTTCCATGCATGTTGTTTTGTAGTCCTGTTTGGTTTTGAGAACATGGCAACCTTGGCCCTGGCGGTGAACTTGGTTACATACTTCAGTGGGGTGATGCACTTGGAACTAGCCGATGCGGCTAACCAACTCACCAACTTCTTGGGCGCCAGTTACATTCTCACCATTCTTGCAGCTGTCCTTTCAGATACTTGCATCGGCAGATTCAAATCTGTTCTCATTGCAGGATGCCTAGAGTTTGCGGTATACTTATTACATGAGAACTTTGAATCTTTGAACTTTAATTGAATCTCTTGATTTGATGAAGAGTTAATTATATATATATACTGATTTATCCAGGGATTTGTAGCGTTGACGATACAAGCTCACTCTCCCAGGCTAAAGCCCCCACCATGCAACGTCTTTGATCCGGCTTCTAGGTGTGAGAAAATTGGTGGTGGCAATGCCGCAGCCCTCTATGTTGCTCTGTATTTGGTGGCTGCTGGTTCTGGAGGAATCAAAGCTGCGTTGCCATCACATGGCGCTGAACAATTTGATGAAAAAGACCCAAAAGAAGCAAGGCAGATGTCCAGCTTCTTCAACTGTGTTTTACTAGCAGCATGTGTTGGCGGTGGTGTCAGCTTAACGCTAATTGTGCGGATCCAAGATAGTAAAGGATGGGACTGGGGCTTTGGGATCTCTGCCATCATCATATCCTTGGCAGTTATTATCTTTGCCGCGGGACTGCCAATGTACAGATTTCAAGTTATTCAAGGAACTAGCGCTCTCGTTAGAATTATACAGGTTATTTTAGCTCTTTTAGTCGCTCCACTCATTTATCAGTATTTATTGACCTAGTACTATGTCAATATATACATTATATCAAGACATTTTAATCCATCTTATAAATTGTCCCCTTTATAACTCAACCACAACTCAACGTGGTGACCGGCTTTAATACCAACGTACTGATACAAACATTGGGTATATATATATATATAATTCAGCTTGAAAACCGGCTTGCAAGCTAGGGAGCGTACCCAATTAGAACGCTTACATATACATGATACTAAGATTATATTTAAGCCATGTATGACACTTAGGATAGGAACACAACTTCTTCCTTCCTAGCTCTATGGATGCTTCCAAATATGTACTGGTTTAAACCTAAACATGGATTCAGATGCATATGGATCAAGGTTAATTTATTAATTACCTTCTGCTCTTTTTTCTTTTTCTTTTTTTTTCTTTTTTTTTGTTTCAGGTGTATGTTGTGGCCATTCGCAACAGAAATCTTCACCTTCCTGAGGACCCTATAGAGCTCTATGAGATTGATAAGGACACGGAAGCTGCTGTGGAAGCAGAATTTTTACCTCACACAGACGTTTTCAGGTTCTATCCCAATCTTTCACTTGCACCAAAATTGACAACATATCATGAGGAGCATGCTCCTATACATAATAATTACTCCTTTCTATTAACATTCATATTTGCTATAATCCTATGCAGGTGTTTAGACAAAGCAGCCATCCAGCCGACATCTACAGGGCAGCTGCATGATAGCCCAGAGGCTCCAAATCCATGGAAACTTTGTAGGGTCACTCATGTGGAAAATGCAAAGATAATACTAGGCATGGTCCCAATTTTTTGTTGCACTATAATCATGACCCTTTGCCTGGCTCAGCTCCAAACCTTCTCAATCCACCAAGGTCTCACCATGGACGCAAGCCTCACAAAATCTTTTAACATCCCAACTGCCTCCCTCTCTATCATCCCAATCGCATTCATCATCATCATAATCCCTGTCTACGACCGGATTTTCGTTCCCTTTGCGCGAAAAATCACCGGCATCCCCACGGGGATCACCCACTTGCAGCGTGTCGGTGTTGGCCTAATTCTGTCATCCATATCAATGGCCGTGGCTGCAATACTTGAAGTGAAGAGAAAAGGTGTAGCAAGAGACCATAACATGCTTGATGCTATCCCGGTTTTACAGCCATTGCCCATCAGCACATTCTGGCTATCCTTTCAGTACTTCATATTTGGAATTGCAGACTTGTTTACATACGTCGGGCTGCTAGAATTTTTCTATTCAGAGGCACCAAAAGGCCTTAAATCCATCTCAAGTTGCTTCCTGTGGAGCTCTATGGCACTAGGGTATTTTTTCAGCACCATACTGGTGAAAATAGTGAATGGTGCAACGAAGAATGTTACAAGAAGTGGAGGTTGGTTAGCAGGAAACAATATAAACAGGAACCATTTAAACCTCTTCTACTGGCTTCTTTCTATACTGAGCTTTATCAACTTCATTATC
Organism: Alnus rubra; assembly: GCA_028654335.1. Taxonomy (NCBI): domain Eukaryota; kingdom Viridiplantae; phylum Streptophyta; class Magnoliopsida; order Fagales; family Betulaceae; genus Alnus; species Alnus rubra. The sequence goes on from JAJPGS010000244.1 coordinate 524,770, forward strand.
TACTTGTTTGTAGCTAAGAGGTACAAGTACAGGCCTCAGAATCTGGTGGACTCAAATGAGAAGATCAAGGCATGAGCAAAAGAAAATTTAGTCTTCAACTGGTGATACTACAAAGAATGCAAATGATGTCATGATGATTTCAATTCGGGTTTTCTAATATTCGACTTGTATTTTTTTTTTTATTATTTGTTTTTTTTTCTAGATTTGATGATATATATTGCAGGGGATTTGGGACATCCATGTGGTTTAAAATAAGAAAAATTGAAAACCAATATATGCATTCTTAATTTCTTTTCTTCCTAGCTTATTACTATTATTGTTATAATAATTATAATAATAAAAATGGTTAAATACTTTTGACCCCACGTGGTTTAAAAATTTTATTTTTTTTCATCGAAGTTTTATTTTGTATCGTAAATGCTACTTTGCTTATGGCTAAAAAACAGAAATGGTACCTCCGTCTAACTTCTGTGCAAAAATTGATAGAAGTTCACGTTCATAGCCTTAAAAAACAAATATGTGTCCCTTTGCCTCATTAAAATTCAAAAAACACTTTTTGGAAAAAAAAAAAAAAAAAAAAAAAAAAAAAGACGGTGGCTTAAGCCACCCCTATGGGCTTAATGGGGTGGGCAGCCACCCCAAGGGTGTTGGAATGACTCCACTGGCACTCTTGTTTGGCCTAAGGGTGGCCGAACCACCCCCAAGGCCTATAAGGATAGTTCGGCCACTCTCAAACTAGCCATAGGGGGTGGTTTTGACCACTCCTAGCCTAAACGGAAGTGACCAAATCACCACCAAGGCCCTTGGCTATCCCATTTTTTATTTTTATGAAATACTATAGATCTTATCATGCATGTGTAAAACCCAATTGTATAAATTGTGTTACATATATTGGGTGCTAAATTAAAGAAATAAATTTATCATAATGGTCTGTTTGGATGCAAGTATATAGAAAACGTTTTCTACTTGCTACAGTGTTTGCTTTTTTCAAAAAACAAATTATATTTTATTCAATTTTTTTTTTTAATTTTATCTTACAAAGTCAAATCTTGAAATTCGCACACCGAATAAGAATGGAATTCTGATTTCAAAAATCAAACACACAAACGCCCTTGAAGAAATGATAATCATAAATGAACATTAACTCCACAATTGTCTCTCATTCCAATTAAAATATTTGGCCTATTAAATCTCATATAAATCTACTAAGAGCAGTAGCAGCAGCTTCCCAACCATTTTTCCTATTTTAGGGAAAATTTAGGGAATCAAACCATTTTTTTTCCCTATACAAAAACACTCCACAACAGTTTCCCTTTATCTTTCCCTATAGATTAAAATATTATTATTTTTTACCTTTTATTTATTAATTTATTTTTGCCTTTTCTTCTTCTTCTTCTTGAAACCGAGCGATTTTGTACCCAAACCCATCGACCTAGGAGAGAAACCGAGCGATTTCGTGAAACCCGTGCCCGATCACCGGTGGGTGTTGCTGAGCTGTCGCCGACAGAGCCAGAGGAGCCGATTTCCAGCGAAATCCGGCGGTTTAGTGACGGCGAAATAGAGGAGACCCAATCCGTGAGACCTAGAGACCCGATCCTCTGATGGGTTGTTGCCGACGGTGACCCGATCCTCCTATTCACACACAGCCACCGCACATGCTCGACAGGGTTCTCGGCGACGGCGATCACTGCGATGGAGAGGTGTTTGAAGGGGTTCTCGGAGTACTAGCCCACTCATTTTCGACTGAGAAATCGCCGGTGTCTTTGGGATCGGACAGTGCTCATGGTTTTCTCTGTTTGGATTTCTGTCTATTTAGCTTCACGTTGAAAGAAGGATCGGAAATTCATAGTGCTCATGATCGATTCGAGTTCGGCAGGGGCGAGAGAGAGATATCCGTTTGGGAGAATGAAAAGGAAGGAGGAAGGGCGAAAAGGACGTGTGAAAGGCTGAATGAGAGAGGAGAGAGGAGTGAGAGTTTTTTTTTTTTTTTTTATTAAAAAAATCTATTGGGTAGCTACAGTGCTACCCAATGTATTGGGTAGCACTGTAGATACCCAAGCATGAAGCCCTAAAATAGGGCATCTGCTGTGGCTTGTTTTTTTGAACTTTTTTCAAATTTTCCCTAATTTAAGGAATAGAACCACTTATAGGGCATTTGCTACTAGTGCTCTAAGAGATAGTTTAAACTTATTTAAATTGAAGAATGTTAGAGTTCTTTCTAATGTTTTTCTGATGTCTATCTAAAATGACATAAATATAATAAAAAAATTATATCTATATCTTTTTAGATGACATGAATGTAATTTTTTAATTTTTTTATTATATTTATATCTTTCTAAATGAACACCAAAAGAACACTAGCATATACTCTAACATTTTCCGTTTAGAGGGATTGACAAAAATGGTGTATTTAACCGATATAGACAGATGGGCAGGTTTGCTCCTGAAATCTGTTTAGTAATGGTTAGCCATGCCGACAGCAGAATTGTTAAAGACGATTTTTTTTTCCAACAGGATGAAGGGGCATAGGAAATCACTGCACTCAGACATATATTCTCAGCAACTAGGATCTCATCGCAGCTGCCCACGTGTCCGACCATATTTGATCTCCATTTGGCCTCTCACTTTCACCAGGCGCAGCCACCTCAACTCAAATGCTTGTCTACGTGGGATCCTCGTACCTCACCACGTTCTCCATGAATTCTCCTCCCTCCCTCTCAATCTCTCTCTATAAACTCAGCTCCCTCGCTCGGCCTCTTCCCAAAACAGAGAGAGAGAGAGAGAGAGAGAGAGAGAGAGAGATTGAGATTGGATCATGGCGTCGAGCGACAAGTCACCGAGTCCTATGCCGTCCGGTGCCGACCCCAGGCCGCCTAGGGAGCCGATGACGGTGGAGCAGCAGATGATAGACAAGGGCGCGCAATTGCTTCAGTCCCTGAAGCCCGTGAAGCAGATGAAGCAGCACGTGTGCACCTTCGCCTTGTACGGCCACGACATGACCCGCCAGATTGAGACACACCACTATGTCACCCGTGTCAACCAGGACTTCCTGCAGTGCGCCGTTTACGATTCTGATCACGCCCATGCCCGTCTCATCGGTGAAACTTTTAGCCTTATCTTTTGCTTTCCCTCTGACTTTTTTTTTTGGGTAAAACTTGGATGGGGCAAAACTTCCGGATGATTTCCGGAAGTTTTGCCCCATCGTAGCACTGCTCTTTTTTTTTAGTATTATGGTGCAAAATGTATGCTTTGGACTTTGAATTGTTTATACTCAAAGGGGTCGGATGAATTTAGGAAAATAAATAAATAAATAATGAATTAAGTAGAAGCTTTGTCATTTTAACTTCAACTTTTTGTTCTATGTAAGGTGTTGAATATATAGTATCGGATAGAATCTTTGAAGCTTTGCCTCCGGATGAGCAGAAGCTGTGGCACTCTCATGCTTACGAGGTTGTACTTGCACCCCCAATTTTTGGATTTCCTTGTAAATTTTTTATTACTATTATTATTATTATTCAATGAAGTGCATGAATTTGGACGATTCAGATCAAGTCGGGCCTTTGGTTCAATCCACGAGTTCCCGGAATAGTAGAGAGACCTGAACTCGAAAATATGGCAAAAACATACGGCAAATTCTGGTGCACATGGCAGGTTGATAGAGGTGAGCAAGTGCTTAAAATTTAGCATTAATGCCCCCTAAAAAAATAAAATTTAATTTTGAGGTGCGTCTATGAAATAGGTGACAAGCTCCCAGTGGGTGCACCTGCTTTGATGATGTCTCCACAGCCGGTGAACCTGGGGCAGGTGTCACCGGAGCTGGTCCATCGGAGGGATAACAAGTACAACATTTCAACAGAGGCTCTGAGGGATTCGAGGGTGGAGATTGCAGAGCCAGAGTGGATCAATCCTCAGGCCGACTACTGGAAACAGCACGGCAAGGGTTTCGCCATTGACATCAAGTTCACTGATATGAAATTAAAGGCACCATTTCCCTGAACCTCAGAAATATATGCATATATACATATATATATACGTTGTGTAGTTAAGAATAGTGTAAAGGTATGCAATATTATTTGGATTGTAATACTGGAATAAATTAAGTATATTAAGCTAAATATAGTGTATAGCAGCTTTTGCAGTGTATATATATATATATATATATATATATACAGAAAATCTGTAACATGGTCAAGTACTTGATCAATGGCTATGCTTAATTTCTTTCTGAGTCTTACTGCAAGAGTAGTTTAGAGTGGACAAAGTCGGTGAAATCACATGCAATAGATTGATTTCACCGGCAGCAAGGCATGAATTAAGAGTGATAGATTTAGGATTTCTGAAAAAGAAAAAGAAAAAAAGAATTAAAGCAGTTGATCTTCCTTCAAGCTAGCTCGTGCCTTTATCATCTGTTTTGTTACATATATGTAACATTTTCTGGTTTTATTATTTGACCCTTACGCCACCTTCAAATGACAATAATAATAATAATAATAATAATTGGAGGGGCGGTCGAAAAACTTGTTAGATTGTGATTAGTTAAAGGATGGCTCGATCACTTAAAAAAAAAATTAAATTTTTTAAATATATTAACCAAACGTATGAAAAATATGACCATCAACAGCTAGCAAAGCATGGCTTCTCGCCCCGGGACTATAAATCTGCCTTCACAGCGATCTGCCTCTTGATCTGAGTGAAAAGAGGAGTATTCCCAGATGTGACTAGAGAATAGCCCAACAGAGGCATGCCGGCATCAGCTGAGGAAAGGGTTGGCTTGGGTGGGGAAGATGCTCATTTAGATTCCGTTTAAATCCGCCCATATTTCGATAACGTGAAACGTTATAGCAAATAAAATTATAACATGTCTTATTTAAGACTTTTAAGTCAATGTCATATTTCTTATATACCTTAAAAACTTTTTAAGTTCATTTTGATACCATAATTGTAAATTACATTAACTAATTTTGCAATTTTTGCTAGCAACTTCTATTTTGATTTGAGGTATATAATGACTGGCCTGGGAGACATTAACATTGTTTTTATAATTAAGATGTGGATATATTGAATCACGTAAGCCAAAAATGATAAGAGAATGACTAAAGAATAATGTATGACTAGGTTAAGACAGTTTAGCAACACCGTACCCATGAAAAGTCTTTAGGTTTTGCTGTATGATCACCTCCAAAACAATGAATTTGAAACAAATTAACCTAATGATCACGATCTAGCCATCGAAAGGGAAAAGTCTGGTTTAATATATATGAGATTAATTTAGGCTATAAACTGTCATATATAATAATTGTTCGTATAACATTAATTATATATTAATTATCAATATACATAAATCATTGATGATCAGTTTCACATTGTTCGCTTATAGGATTGTAGTTGAAATGACAGTAACAAGCCAAAACGGAACAAGCTCCATTTTGCGCGTGCTCCAATTCAATGCATTTCCTTCTACACTTTGAACTGCTGAAGCACAACCCTTTCCATCTTTTGCTTTTACGAACACACGGTAAATCAACTCCTTTCACAAATGATACTGCATTAATATATATATATAATAGATCGAGAATTAGGCAAAAATGTTTACAACTAATTAATGGAAGTAATTAAACAACGACTATAAATATAATTAAACGAGTTCAAAATATGAGGAAACCGATCGACTGTATACATAAGTTCATATTAATAACAAAGTTTAATTAATCAAAGAATTTACTCACCTTCATTAACAATAAGGGCAAAGACCATGAAGTAGATAACAAAAGGATTCTTTGTCATGTTTTTCCTCGATCTAGCTGCTTAGAATTAATGATATGGTTAACATTAAATTTACCACTAAATGTCTATATATATATATATATATGAAATTTAATTCTTTGCACCTTGAAAAGTTAACCCTAAATTTATGACCTCAACAAGAAAATTAAGGAAATAACAATTAGCGAAGAGCCACAAGCTGTAGCCGAAACAATGATAGATGCCACCATACTAATAAATAAATAATAATAATAATAATAAAAGTTGGGTTAGTTACTTTTTTCGGTGCAAATTTGTAAAGTTCACAGTACGTAGTGTAGCACAAAATGGATCAGAATTAGCTTTGGCCGAATGCTTGCAATTAGCTGTAGTCGAAACAATGATAGATGCCATTATATATATTAATAAATAAATAATAAATTTTTTTTTTTTGAAAAAAAAAAAAAAAAAAAAAAAAAGGCGTCCAAGCTATTTCGACTATGGACAAAAATTTCCTACAACCCACATATAAAAATAATGTGTGTCCTTTAAACATGTGAGAATCATATGTTTTTTTTATTAATGCTATTAAAAAAGCATGTAAAAAGCCTCTCCGTTCTCTGGCTTTTTGTCCTTTGTGAGCAAAGGTCTTTTTTTAAGCGTGATAAGGGAGGAGGGGAGCCTTCTGATTCCCTCCTCCCCGGTAGGTTGTGGTCCGTTTTGTTTATAAATAAGTCTCCTTCTCTCTTTGGGTGTCGTCGGCAACTGAAGGGGTTACGAGATGGAGACGTGTTTTTCTTTCACTTGGTAGGGTGTAATCGGTGGACGATTTCTCCCGATTCACGGTGCCCCAGTGTCTGATTTCTACCAGGTTCGTGATAAGCCGCTGGTTTGGCTGTTTACGCCGGAGACGAATTCGCAAGACGAAATTGCACTGGTCAAAGTTTGAATTTTCTTCTAGGGATTTTCTAGCCGTTTTGATCCGTTGATGCTGGTTCGGTTGTCCACGCCGGAGATGCTCAGATGCTATTCATGGTTGTTTTGCAGCAATGACAGCTTAGGGATTTTACACTGGAACGGCGGTTTAGGGGAAATGGGATCAACGGTTTTGGCGTTTTTGTTTTCACCAGTTATTTCGTTATAGGGGGGACGTGCGGCTCTAATTTCGGATCGACTTTGCTTGATTGTGGGCGATTTTTTGGGTGCGGATTAGGGGCGATTTTCTTGGAACGACTCAGGAATCTTTGGGGGCAATTTTCATGGAGTTTCATAACGTGCATCAAACTGTTTTGTAGCTGTGGGAAGTGGGAGAAATGATCCGGCCATTGCATTTGTAGTTGTATTTATTTTTTGTTTGTGCCTTGTTGTTGTTTCCCCTTAGCCTTTTGAGTTGATGGTGGAGTTGTTGTCCCTCGGTGTTGATCCAGTGGGGTTGGTTGTTGGTGTATTCTTTTGGCAATTTGGTCTGTGCTGATCAACCTAGTCATTGCTTTTAGCCAGTATGTGTGACCGACTCCCTCTAAAGCAAAGGTTTATGTCACCGTAGAGGCATCATTCTGTTTGGCTAGGTTTTTATTTATAGCATTTCTATATATATTGATCTGAGCTTTTGGCTCAAGTGGGGTATTCCCCTGTTTGGAGGTGTCTTGTGTACACCTTTATGGTAGTTTGGTCTGTACCCTTCTTTTGATCAATGAAAGATTTATCTTTCCTTCAAAAAAAAAAAAAAAAAAAAGCATATAAAAACTAAAAAGCACGTCATATTTAAAATAACAAGTATTTCTCACATGCCAAAGGACACATATCAATCTTATATGTGAGTTGTATAAAATTTCTTACAAACCGATTTGTAGAAAATTTCTATCCTTCGACTATATCATCTCTCAATTGACTACTTTCACTCATTAATTAGCATTTGATTTTCTTCAAGAGGCACAAGAATCTTTGACGAAAAATTAAACACCGTCTCAAGCATATATATATTTATCGTTTTGCTGTATATATATATATATTTTTTCTATAAGCTTTGCAGCAGTATATGTGTTAGCACTGTTAAAATATTTTTTTTAATTGGGCTTACACGCCCAAATATTTGTTAGGTCCTCCGATCCGCTCGATCCTCTCCACATAAAACATATATAACCTTATTGACATTGGGGGAGAATTCTGCCTTGCCACCATAAAAAATAAAAAATAAAAAGATAAAAATAATGAATTAAGTAGAAGCCTTTTCATTTTAACTTCAACTTTTTGTTCTACGCTAGCTAGGTGTTGAATATATAGTCTCGCATGGAATATTTGAAGCTAGCTTTGCCTCAGGCTGAGCAGAATTGAAGCTGTGGCTCTCTCCTGCTTAGGTTGTAGTACTTGCACCCCCAATTTTTGGATTTTCTAATAAATTTTTTATTACTACTATTATTATTATTATTCAATGAAGTGCATGAATTTGGACGATTCAGATCAAGTCAAGCATTTGGTTCATGAATTAGATTGTGATTAGTTTGATGTGGTACATCACTAAAATATTATATAGCTTGATGTAATATGCTTTAAATATTACACGGCACATTGTACATTAACGAAAGTTCCATTTATTTATTATTGATTTCATGTAATATTAAAATAAACTCCGAGGTCTCTGAGTTATATCAAAAAAACAATTTACTCCTTACAGTCAAATTTCGTACATGTACAATTCCGTCCACTGAATTAATATATTCCGATAATGTGAAACGTTATAGCGAATAAAATTATGACATTCACATTATAGCGAATAAAATTATGACACATGTCCTATTTAAGTCAATATCACAGTACTAACAACATCTGTTAATTCAGTGAACGGAATTTGACTATAGGAAGTAAATTATTTTTTTAGCATACCTTATAGACTTTTAAGTTCATTTAGATACTACACAGAACTAATTGTAAATCAGGTAAATTACATGGACTAATTGCATTTTTCCCTACTTCTATTCTGATTTGAGGTAGCCCGACTCTTGCCCAAAAACTAAAGCTGGGCCGACGTGCTGCTTTATTCATGACAACCTTAATGATCAAATTTTCTAAAACACACCATTTTTCACTACCAAATTAGTGTATATAATGACCGGCATGAGGGATATTGACATTGTTTTTATAATTATGATTAATTGCAAGGTAAATTGACAGTGTCACATCAGCAAAAAATGATAAAAGAATGACCAAAGAATAATGTATGTCTACGGCCGGTTAAGACAGTTTAGCAACCTCCATGAAAAGTCTTTAGGTTTTGCTGTATCACCACAAAACAATGAATTTGAAAAAAAAAAAAAAAAAAAAAAAGTTTGTTTTAAGAAAGCTCTCCTGGCCAAACATTTTTGGCGTTTACTGTAATCTCCTAACTCTTTGGTAAATCAAATTATCAAAGCCAAGTATTATCCACAATCCTCAATTCTGACAGCCACCATCGGAAAATTAAAGGCCATCTTTTGCTTGGCAAAGCTTAATGTCTGTCTCTAAGGTCCTAAAAAATGGATTGGTTTGGCGAGTGGGAGATGACAGAGACGTGCGAATCTGGGGTGATAAATGGCTTCCTACACCAATTTTGTTCACGGTCCAATCTCCAAGAAGACATATAGAGCGGAAGATGCAAGGGTGATAGAGCTTATTGACCCAGATACAAAGTGGTGTAATATACATTTAGTCCATGAAGTTTTCAATGAAGAGGAGGCATGTCTTATTTGTCAACTCCCTCTTAGTCCGGTCCCAGTAAAGGACCAACTCATTTGGAGAGGTACACCACACAAGAAGTTCTTTGTCAGAAGTGCGTATCAAACATTCTATTTGGAGTTGTCCTACTGCAAAAGATGTATGGTGCTGTGGGCCCAAGCCAATTCAAAAATGTTTAGACAAGTGTCTTACTTTCTTGCAAATGCGTGAGAAATTATTGGAGCTTCGTACTATGGAAGATCTTGAACTGATGGTGGTGGTGGTGGCGACACGCAAATCTGGTTTCGAAGAAATGAGGTGGTGCGCGCATGGGAAGTTTTTCTCCCGCCTACTAAACTTTTCGTCGACTCTAGCAATTCCCTCAATGATTTTAGGAGGGTAAACACAAATGAAGGGGCTGTCGAGAGTCTCACTTACGTTGAAGATCCAATTACTCGGAAGAAAACCCCCACAGCTATGATTAAAGTTAATTGGAATGCAGCTATTGATAAGATCAATAAACGTATTGGGATCGGTATTATAGTACAGGATCATGAGGGAGTTGTATTAGCTGCCGGTAGCACTACAAAAATCTTTTTGGTAGAAGCTTGTATAGCTGAAGCTTTGGCTACTGTCCATGTCTTGAAATTTAATTTGTAGGGAGATGGGTTTCTTCGATATTTTGCTAGAATGAGATGCCTTACATATTGTCAATACAGTTAGAACAATGGGTCATAATTGGAGTAAAATAGGTCATCTTATCAATGGATCAAAGACGATCTGGGTAAGATGAGATTATGGAGTATTGCACATGTTAAGAGAGATGTAAATTGTGTAGATCATTTTCTCGCCCATGAGGCAATTTTTTTGTCATAAATAGAGTTTGGGCTGAAGTTAAGAAATTCCAAACTGTATTTATGGTATTGTAACAAATGATCAAGCAATGACTCATGACTCATGACTCATGAGTATTTGATTTTATCAATAAAGATAGTGTTTTGTTAAAAATAAATAAATAAATAAGAAACAAACCTAATCATCACCTACGATCTAGCCATTGAAAGGGAAAAGTTTGGTTTAATATATATGAGATTAATTTAGGCTATAAACTGTCATATACAATTGTACGTATAACATTATATAATTATCATTTTACATAAATCATTGATGATCAGTTTCACATACATTGTCCGGTTATAGGATTGTAATTGAAATGACAGTAACACACGAACATGGCCGAACAACCTCCATGATAATATTAATAAATAAAAAAAAATAATAATTTTAATAATAAAAAAAAATTAAAAAAAAAAATAGAATCACAGACATGATAATATTTCCCAAATTATATATATATTAAAAAAAAAAAAAAAGCCGTCAGGCTACTTCGAGTATATCGTCTCTCAATTGACTGCTTTCACTCATTAGCATTTGATTTTCTTCAAGAGGCATAAAAATTAAACTACATCTCAAGCATATATATTTATCGTTTTTGCACTATATATATATTCTAAGCTTCGCACCAGTATATATGTTAATTAGCACTGTTAAATTTTATTTTTTTTGTTGGGTAAATTGACGGTGAATTTTGGTTTGCTAAAACGGGTTGGACACGGGGTAGAATGACACACCCTAACAATCCCATTTTTCACGCCCAAATTAGTATATATAAATAACAAGTTATGTTTAAAAGATATAAACTTTTTAAAATTATTATTAGATTTGGGATTGCTTATTATTGAATTTTGATTAAATTCTAATTTTAAAAATCATATCACATTATATTTTGAGAATAAAATAAAATTAATATGAGTTGTGCATATAACAATTCACTATTTATAATTACAGTAGTGGTAAAAACCACGTACAAGGCCAGGGTAAGAATGGTTTGTGGCATCTTCAGTGGAAGGGCACATGGAATAAGGGTATATGCTGGAGTCTGGAGATATGCTGGAGATGGGGGTATACGTACGGAAAAATACGTATAAAAAAAAAAAAATCAATCATTGTTAAGAAAAAAAAAATTATAAAATAATTAAAATAAAAATATAATTTTTAGTATTAGTATCGTGTATCTCACGTCCATCATAAATAATGTTAGAAATTATTTTTTTATTCTCATAAAATTAATATAACTTTTGAAGTTATATTTTAAATTTTATAATTATTTTAAAAGTCACGTTATTTTTTTAATCGTATAGAGCCTTAATTCACGTGGCATTCCGGATTAAGATGCCAGACACCACCCATATTCTCTTCTAACTTTAACAATTCCTTGCAGCCAATCGCTCGATCAAATCATATTCAAAAATTCAACGCTGCCTTCTTTCCCAACCCACCTGTCTCCCAAAAAACAACGTTAAACGCTCCTAAATCTATTCGTCGTTAACTTTCTCAAACTCCCGACTGTCTCATGGCCGACGTCCCAGAAACAGCCAAGGTGGAGGAGGAGAAGCACGTGTATTCGGTGTGGGCGCTCCCACCGGACGACGTGGCAGCCAGGCTGAAGAAGCTGATGGACGGCCTAAGATCCGATTTCGGCGGGCCCCACTTCGAGCCCCACATCACGGTCGTGGGGGCCATCAGTTTGACGCCGGACGACGCGCTTCGCAGGTTCAGATCAGCGTGCCAGGGCCTCAAGGCCTACGCTGCCTCCGTGGATCGTGTGGCCACGGGGACCTTCTTTTATCAGTGCGTCTTCCTCCTCGTCCATCCAACGGCTGAGGTAATTTTTATTTTTATTTTCTTTTGTGGGGGCTTAATTAATTAAAGCAATAATAAAAAAAATTTACCTTTTGTTTCAGGTAGTGGAAACTGGTGCCCATTGCAGTGGGCATTTTGGATACAAGACTTCTGCTCGTAAGTTATTTGTTTTACTTTTTTACGTTTTACCACTCCCTTTGTACTCTCTCAAGTTTGAGGAATGTGGTAAAAGTACACAAATGCCATCACAAATTCAATTTAATTAATAATGATGGAAACTTTAAAAATTGTGCTTGAAAAACTAATAAATCACTAATTATCTCAAAAATATAAATTAATAAATATATATATATATATATATATATATATATTATTTTATTCCTAGTCTAACTACATGTCTAAAGAGAATTAGTCTTGCTCCCCATTTTATGGTTAGATAGTTGGTAGTTAAAAACTCTCAAACCCCAGAACTTTCAAATTTTACCATTTACCTTATCGATCTGTCACTTAATTTGTAATGTCCCTTGTCGTTAAAATTTTTTGTCGCAAAGTACATCAGGTAGGGGTGAAAAAACGGTTATAAAAAATAATCGCCGGTTAACGGTTATTTAAATCTATAACTACACTGTATAACTACTTTTAAATTTTGTTATTTTAGGCCTATTTTTTAGTGTTGGGCCTTCACTGGACCTCTTTTTTGAGCTTATTTTATATAAATTTTTTTTTCCTTGAATGTATGTTGTCAACGTCGTTTTGTATATACATACGTACATACATACGAGTAAACAATTAGTAACCACATCCGTCTACCCCTAAACCTGTTAAAGGCGATAAGTGATTTTTTCCAACCGTCTACAAAAGTGGATGGCGGTTTAGGGCGGTTAGCAATTAGCAGGCGGTTTTAACCACCCGCCTTTTCACCCATAGGATCAAGTGACCATAAACGTGACGTAAAATGTCAATTTTACCCCAATTAAAGATATTAGAGAATGGTTTTTGGTTGTGGCTCTAGCTCCCTGTATTAACAAATACTCTGTGCAACTTTGGCAGCTTACATGCCACATTTGAGCCTCCTTTACGGGGATCTGACAGATGAAGAGAAGAAGAAAGCTGAAGAAAAAGCTATTATCCTTGATGAAAGCATTAGCAGCCTGAGCTTCCAAGTTACTCGTCTTGCATTATACAAAACAGACACTGAAGACAAAACTCTCAAATCCTGGGAGAAAATTGCCGAATGCAGCCTTACCTCAAATTAGCTTCTTCTTCTTCTTCTTCTTCTTCATGCTTTTGACTTGTAATAAGAATCATGGTGTTCCTCTGTTTCTTCTTTTTTGAATGAATTAAAACTTTTATAGACCAAACTCAATCAATTACAATCCCTCCAGTAAACACTAGATTCAAAACTCCCAATTTGGGTGAACAAAGTATAACCTATAACAACAGACACTGAAAACATTTACACTTAATGCAGCAGAGACTGCATGATCCATATATGAGCTAACTTGACATTTCGATCATTTCTCTTAGTCTTTCACTTGAACAGAATCCTTGCTCTAACTTCACATTTAATCTGAGCTTCAATACACTCCTCAATTCTAGGAGTATTCCCATGACACAAGTCATTTCATTGCCTCCAAAGATGGTAAACCGAAGAAGCAAAACAAAGTTTACATAGCGTAGTTTGCAGGCTCCTTCCTTTCAACTTAGCAACACTACATTCTACAACTTCTGTCCACTCCACATAAGGATCAGTAATCGAACAAGAAAGCATAATATTCCTCCATAATCTCCTGCTAAAGCTGCACTGGAAGTAGAGGTGCTCAATGCATTCCTGACTACCACAGCAGAACCGGCATAACGGATCCCCACCATATCCCCAGTAACACATTCTTTCCTTGGTGATAAGAGAGTTCTTGAAAACCAGCCACAACATGAAAGCATGGCGTGGAATGGCCATTGAGAACCACAACACTTTATACCAAGGCACTGCTAGCTGTCTACTCTTTAAAGCATCTCACGTTTCAGAACAAGAGTATAAGCCACTCCGAGACCTCCAAGTAGGAACAACAGCACCTCCAATAGCAAACCGGCGACCGGCGGCGAACGACCGAAGCCCTCTGACCCACACCGTCCCTCGGCTAGCTCGCTGTCTCTCTCAGCTCTCTGTCGCTCTCTTTCTCTCTTTCTCGCGAACCCAGCAAACCGGCGACCGGCGGCGAACGACCGACCGTCCCTTGCCCAGCTCTCTCTCTCGAACCCAGCTGGACTGAGCGCCTCTCTCTCTCTGTCGGACCCAACAGCCCAAGCGTTGTCCACGATCCAGAGGAGGTATTTCTTAATTTTCTGTAGAAAGACTGAATGGGTTTTTGCTTTCCTCTTCTGGATCGTGGACAACGCTTTCCTTCCACCCACGTTTTCAACGTTTCTTTTTTATTTATTTATTTTTTTTAATAAAAAAAGGAAAAAGATGTGCCACGTGGGTCAAGAGCCGGACACCAGCCAAACTCTTGACGCACGTATAGCATTACTCTGATCACCTGCTTAGCAAAAGATTTAGACTCTCCAAAGTACATACGTTAATGGTCGGAAATACTTGAGAGAGAGTGATTAGTCAATACTAGAAGGATCGATGTTCTCCCATATATTTGCTAGATTATGTGTTCTTACATGTATCAGAGCTTTGTGTACTTACAGTCCTACTGCAAAAGATGTATGGTGCTATGGGCCCAAGCCAATTCAAAAATGTTCGGACATATCTTACTTTCTTGCAAGTGTTTGAGGAATTATTGGAGCTCCGTACTATGGATTGGAAGATCTTGAACGGGTAGGTGGCTAGCACGCAAAATCTAGTTTCGAAGAAATGAGGTGGTGCACGCATGGGGGAGTTTTTCTCCCACCCAATAAACTTTTCGTCAACTCTAACAATTCCCTCAATGATTTTAGGAGGGTAAATACAAATAAAGGGACTGTCGATAGTCTCACTTACGTTGAGGATCCAAATACTTGGAAGAAAACCCTCGTAGGTATAATTAAAGTTATTGGGATGCAGCTATTGATAAGACCAAGGAACGTATTGGGATCAGTATTATAGTACAGGATCATGAGGGAACTGTATTAGCTGCCTGTAGCACTACAAAAATCTTTTTGGTAGAAGCTTTACAAGTCATCAAACCTAGTCGATCATCACGATCTAGCCATTGAAAGGGAAGAGTTTGGTTTAATATACATGAGATTAATTAATTAGGCTATAAACTGTCATATATAAATGTACGTATATGTAACATTATATAGTTATCAATATACATTAATATCATTGATGATCAGTTTCACATACATTGTCCGGTTATAGGATTGTAATTGAAACGACAATAACACACGAACACGGCCGAACAACCTCCAGTTTTGGCTTGCTCCAATTCCATGCATTTCCATTTACATTTTGAACTGCTGAAGCACAACCCGTTCCATGTTTTGCTTTTACGAACACATGCTAAATCAACTCCTTTCACAGACGATACTGCAATCAATCGAGAATTAGGCAAAATTAATGTTTACAACTTAATTAATGGGGGTGATTAAACAACGACGACTATAAATATAATTAATAACAAAGTTTAATTAATCAATGAATCTACTCACCTTCATTAACAATAAGGGCAAAGATTGAGAGACCGACCATGAAGTAGATAACAAAAGGATTCTTTGTCATGTTTTTCGCCCGCTTCGAATTAATGATATGGTTAACATTAAATTTACCACAAAAAAATCAATATATATAATTCTTTCAGACCTTGAAAAGTTAACCCTAATATGAATTTCTCCCCTCAACAATTAGAAAATTAAGGAAATAACAATTAGCGAAGAGCCACAAGCTGTAGTCGAAACAATGATAGATGCCATTATATTAATAAGTTTAATAATAATAAAAAATTAAAAAAGAAATTAGATTAATCACAGACATGATGATATTTCCAAAATCATATATTTTTTTTTTAAAAAAAAAAAAAAATGGTCCAGGCTAATTCGAGTATATCGTCTCTCAATTGACTACTTTCACTCATTAGCATTTGATTTTCTTCAAGAGGCACAAGATCGAATCTTTGACGAAAAATTAAACTACATCTCAAGCATATATATAATATATTTATCGTTTTTGCAGTATATATATATATTGTTTTTTATTGGGCTTACATTGACGGTGAATTTTGGTTTGCTAAAACGGGTTGGACACAACGTAGAATGACACATCCTAACAATCACATTTTTTATGCCCAAATTAGTATATATAAATAACGAGTTCTGTTTACCTTAAAAAATATGAACTTTTTAAAATTATCAATAGATTTGGGATTTCTTATTATTGAATTTTGATTAAATTTTAATTTTAAAAGTCACATTACATTTTGAAAATAAAACGAAATATGAGTCTTACATATAATAGTACGCTATTTATAAATACAGTAGTGCTAAAAACCACGAGGATAAGAGTGGTTTGTGTCATTTTCTGTGGAAGGGCACATGGAATAAGGGTATATGCTAGAGATGGGGTATTAGAAAGGATTTACGTAGGGAATAACGCTATAAACCATGTTTTTATTCTATAATTATCTTAAAATTGATGTAGTATTTCTCAATTTCCGTTTAAATCAATCATTATTAAAAAAATAAAAAATAATAATTAAAATGGTCAATTGAAATTTGAAACTAGCACGTGTCCACATTTAATAAAATAGTTAAAATAAAAATATAATTTCTAGCATTAGTCTCGCGTATCCCATGTCCAGCATGATTAATATTAAGAATCATCTTTTTATTATCATAAAATTGGTGTGACATTTAAGTCATATTTTAAATTTTATAATTATTTTTTTTTTTTATCGTATAAAGCCTTATTACACGTGGCATTTCAGATTAAGATGTCAGGAACCACTCCCACCCGTGTAATTAGGCTTGGCAATTCAGGTTGTCGTGTCAACCTATTTGGTTGGCATGTCAACCCGTCGGGTTAGCGTGTCAACCCGTTTAGCTAATTTGGTAAAAAATGTGTCATTAACGCGTTATAAATAAGTTGGTGGGTTATTAACGGGTCACAAACATGTCATAAACGGGTTAACGGGTCATAAACGGGTTTAACTCAAACCCTATATATTTGTTGGTACAGTTTCTGGTACGGTAACGTGTTGCCTTGTGATTCGTTGCCTTCCTTGATCTTCGCTCTCCTCGTAATCTGGAAAATAATAAATGGCTCGTCGGGTGCCGACCATACCCCCACTCCGATGCCTAAGTCAATTCAAACTATTTATTTTCTGGAGAGTATCAATAATCTCAGAGCTTAGAGAATCTGCCTGTCAAAAATACATGGTGTACTGGTCTTATTTATAGGCTCACAGTTCACAATTATAAAACTGCTAGAATACCTGGAGCATAATTTAATTAGGAGTCTGAGTCCTAGATCACATAGTCTTTAATCTTATCTTCATAGAATTTGAATTGGGTAGTAGAGTTCAAACTGGATAGGACACTACCTCTTCAGCTGATGTTATACTATTAGGTACCTTATCCCATATTTGATGAGATAAAAGTCTATCTTGGTATACTCGGAATATACCTCTTTTTGGAGATAACGAATGGTTTTATAAATTGGGTCTGATCTTGTTGGACCAACCCGATGGGCTCGGCCCACGTGTCTTTGGAGCTGATTATTTCTCCAACAATATTTCATATCGTATTCGTATTGAATTCGTGGATCGTGTCAAAATTGTCAAGTTTAAGTGTAATGTTACGTGTAATTTTAAGTGTCGTACCCATATTTTCTTCCAACTTTAACTTTAGCAATTCCTTGCAGCCGCCAATCGCTCGATCAAATCATATTCAACGCTGCCTTCTTTCCCAACCCACCTGTCTCCCAAAAAACAACGTTAAACGCTCCTAAATCTATTCGTCGTTAACTTTCTCAAACTTCGGACTGTCTCATGGCCGACGTCCCAGAAACAGCCAAGATGGAGGAGGAGGAGAAGCACGCGTATTCGGTGTGGGCGCTCCCACCGGATGACGTGGAAGCCAGGCTGAAGAAGCTGATGGACGGCCTAAGATCCGATTTCGGCGGGCCCCACTTCGAGCCCCACATCACGGTCGTGGGGGCCATCAGTTTGACGCCGGACGACGCGCTTCGCAGGTTCAGATCAGCGTGCGAGGGCCTCAAGGCCTACGCTGCCTCCGTGGATCGTGTGTCCACGGGGACCTTCCCTTCTCAGTGTGTCTTTCTCCTCTTCCATCCAACGGCTGAGGTAATTTTTATTTTTATTTTCTTTTGTGGGGGATTAATTAATTAAAGCAATAATAAAAAAATTTACCTTTTGTTTCAGGTAGTGGAAACTGGTGCCCATTGCAGGGGGCATTTTGGATACAAGAATTCTGCTCGTAAGTTTTACCACTCCCTTTGTACTCTCAAGTTTGAAGCATGTGGTAAAAGTACACAAATGCCATCACAAATTCAATTTAATTAATAATGATGGAAAATTTAAAATTAGTGCTTGAAAAACTAATAAATCAGTAATTATCTCAAAAATCTAAATTAATAAAAATAGATATATTTTATTTTTTTTATTACTAGTCTAACTACATATCTAAAGAGAATTAATATTTATGGTTTGATAGTTGATAGTTAAAAGATAGGTGAAACTGCGCTTACCTTTCAAACCCCAAAACTTTCAAATTTTACAATTTACCCTATTAATCCGTCACTCAATT
This sequence comes from Alnus rubra, assembly GCA_028654335.1. Classification (NCBI taxonomy): domain Eukaryota; kingdom Viridiplantae; phylum Streptophyta; class Magnoliopsida; order Fagales; family Betulaceae; genus Alnus; species Alnus rubra. The sequence goes on from JAJPGS010000244.1 coordinate 543,655, forward strand.
TGCAATGTCTTCCGTCGTTAGAATTTTTTGTCGCAAAGCGCATCAAGTAGGGGTAAAAAAATGGTTATAAAAATAACTGCGGGTTGACGGTTATTTAAATCTATAACCGCAACGCATAATTACTTTTAAATTTTGTTATTTTAAAGGTCTATTTTTTAATGTTGAGCCTTCATTGAACCTTTTTTTTAAGCTTATTTTAGATTTTTTTTTTCCTCAAATGTATGGTGTCAACGTCATTACGTGTATACATACGTACGAGTACAAGTAAAGCAGTTAGTAATCGCCTCTGTCTACCTCTAAACCCACAAAAGGCGGTTAGTGGTTTTTTATTACCCATAGGATCAGGTGACCATAAACGTGACGTAAAATGTCAATTTTACCCCAATAAAAAATATTAGAAAATGGTTTTTTGTTGTGACTCTAGCTCCCTGTATTAACAAATGCTCTGTACAATTTTGGCAGCTTACATGCCACATTTGAGCCTCCTTTACGGGGATCTGACAGATGAAGAGAAGAAGAAAGCTAAAGAAAAAGCTATTATCCTTGATGAAAGCATTAGCAGCCTGAGCTTCCAAGTTACTCGCCTTGCATTATACAAAACAGACCCTGAAGACAAAACTCTCAAATCCTGGGAGAAAATTGCCGAATGCAGCCTTACCTCAAACTAGCTTCTTCTTCTTCTTCTTGCTTTTGACTTGTAATAAGAATCTTGGTGTTCCTCTGCTTCTTCTTTTTTTTTTTTTTGTTGGATGAATTAAAACTTTTATAGACCAAACTCAATCAATTACAATCCCTCCATTAAACACTGGATTCAAAACTCCCACTTTGGGAAAACACAGTATGACCTATAACAACAGAAAACTACACTGAAAACATTTACACTTAATGCAGCACAGACTGCATGTTCCACATATGAGCTAACTTGACACTTCGAGCATTCCTCTGAATCTTTCTCTTGAACAGATCGAATCCTTGCTCTAACTTCACATTTAGTCTGAGCTTCAATACGCTCCTCAGTTCTAGGAGTATTCCCATTACATAAGTCATTTCGTTGCCTCTAAAGATGGTAAAGCATAGAAGCAAAACAAAGTTTACAAAGCATAGTTTGCAGGCTCCTTCCTTTCAATTATGAAACACTTCATTCTATAACTTCTGTCCACTCCACATAAGGATCAGCAATCAAACAAGAAAGCATAATATTCCTCCATAATCTCCTGCTAAAGCTGCACTGGAAGTAGAGATGCTCAATGCATTCCCGACTACCATAGCAGAACCGGCATAACGGATCCCCACCATATCCCCAGTAACACATTCTTTCCTTGGTGATAAGAGAGTTCTTAAAAACCAGCCACAACATGAAAGCATGGCGTGGAATGGCCATTGAGAATTAATCACACCACTTTATACCAAGGCACTGCTGGCTGTCTACTCCTTAAAGCATCCCACGTTTCAAAACAAGAGTATAAGCCACTCCGAGACTTCCAAATAGGAACATCATTACCCCCGTTAACAATTTCTGGAAGCCTACTGTGACGTCCCACATCGCCTGGGAATGAGGATGTGTTATATGTATAAATGCACCATTTATGACACAACGCGTTTTAAAGTCGTGATGGTTATGAACCTATCAGAACTCCGCAGTTAAGCATGCTTCTGCGAGAGCAATCCTAGGATAGGTGACCTCCTGGGAAGTATGGTTTGGAGAGCCAAAAGCATACAATATTGTGTCATTGGGGGTGGGTCGTTACACCTACTCTGGATTTCAACAAGATTGTCCAACCTAGCACATGGCCAAAACCAGTCTCCATTTCGGATTATAGAAGAAACCTTAGCTTCGATCTCTACAACTCCCTGCATCATATAAAGGTCTTCTTCTTCTTAGTTCCTCTGCTTTTTCTTCGTCTTATTAGTTTGTAAACTTATGTTCTGGTTTTCTTCTGCCTTTCCATGCATTGTAGTGTACTCTTTGAGATTGGCTAGTGGCCCAAAAAACGAAAAGAAAAAGAGGTTGGCTAGTATGCAACAGATGGATTGGCTAAATTTTCTCTTTGTTTCGTAACCATTGAGTATTGACTAATCACTCTCTCTCAAGTATTTCCGACCATTAACGTACGTACTTTGGAGAGTCTAAATCTTTTGCTAAGCAGGTGATCAGAGTAATTAGTCAATACTCGATGGTTAAGAAACAAAGCCAAAATGTCTGGTATCTCTTACCTACCCAACAGGTTGGAAAGATAGTGTCAAACGACACTAGCTATTCCTTCTTCTTTTTCTCTCTACTACTAGATTCTAGAAGGATGTTCTCCCATATATAAGGAGGATTAATCCAAACCTTAAGGGATAACAGAACGATCAAATGAAGATAGAGAAACAGCCTCCTCTTATACTCTTTGTTGCTGGAATTAAGGACACTTCAATTCCAACCAAATAAGGAGGATTGGTTCAAATCCCAAATAGACATACAGAAAGGGAGAGGTAGCTAGGGAGCTTCAATTCCCATCTCTTTTATATTATCTCTAGATGTTTACCAAACCAAGGAAAAATTTAGAAAACAAACATCTTAGCAGAATTAATCTCAGTTGAAAGCTCATCCAACCATACACATCATATCACTCTATTTTCTCCCATCATACACGACTCAACATTTCCCAAAGGCCCAAGTACTCCAACCATTGTTGACTCACGGTTATGTCAATCACTGCTACAATTCCACCTAATCATGTCCTATCTCCTTTAAACACTCGATCCTTCTTCCATTTTACATGATTATCTTACTGTTGGAATTTATATTATGCTCTCTTTTTTTCTTTTTCTTTTTCGCTTGTGCTCATATGAGGTTTCTTGCTTTGTGTGATCTTGGACTCTAGTCTTTTTGCAGACCTGCAATGCCTTGGTAGGTAGCTAGTAGCTATTAGGGGGGTGTAAAAGCGAGGTGGACGCCTCTGATTAGCCTTCGGAAGAAGCCACCACCGCCGTTAGAGCTAGAACCAGAGGAGGAGCGGTAAAACCTCTTCCTCTGTTCAGCGGCGGCCGGTTGGGATTGAGCTTGAAGCTGAACTTCGGTGGGCGAGGGAGCGATGGGCTTGGGGATCCAGAGCTTCTGATCGTCGTAGCCAAACAGGAACTTGCTCTCCTGAATGGAAAAGATTTCGTAGCTGAGTTTGTCGGTGTCGATGCTCGATTCCTGCATTTCCGAAGGATTCAAATCCATTCCCTCAAAGTTTTTGATAGAGAAGAAGCGCTTTGGATTTTGCTCTTAAATGAACATAATCGATCTTCGGGTTTTGTATTAGATATTAGATTCCTTGCATGCCCACTTGGACTGCTTTAAGAAAAGTTCACGAACCAATCATATAAAAAAAGCTATAAGAATTCAAGCTTTCTCAAACATGGCTGAGCAGTCAGCAGCAAATTAAGAGGTTTTTTGAATGGATGAGAGGGTTGAGAAGTAGAATTCATGAGTACCGAGAGCTGGGTTTTGAGGAGCACAGGACGAGTCAACTAATCAGGACCGAGCTTGACTCGTTGGGGATTGAGTACAAGTGGCCAGTGGCCAACACTGGGGTGGTGGCTTCCATTGGGTCTGGGGTAAACCGGTTTCGCTCCCAGAGCTGACATGGATGCACTCCCCTCGCAGGTACTGTTTCACTTTTTTCTTCTCTTCTCGATTTATCCATCTGTTGTTTTGCATGTATCTGTTCATTGAAATCAACGAAGGAATTAGTTGACTGGGAGCACAAGAGCAAGATCGACAGCAAGATGGATGCATGTGATCGTGCACGCAACAGAACACGCCGCATCAGCTCCGCCTGGTGATGCTGATACTGGAATTGATGCTTGTGGGGGTTTGCGCTGCCCCTGAAAACTCTCGTTTTGGTGGTGGATTTCTTGTTAGCATTGGGCTCTTCTGCCTTTTCCATTATTTGCTAGAGAGAAACAAGATAGCGAGAGAAATAGCAAACAGAGATGGGCATGAAACAGAGAGAGAGAGAGAGAGGTTCTGATTTTGTTATCAGTGGAGATTGTAGTCATTGTACAGTAAGAGCTTCTCGATGTCCAGCTCTAGAGGAAGTATGATACCCGATGCAGGCCGGCTCGATATATTTTAGAATTTAAGGCGAGAATTTTAAATGACGCCTTTTTTTGTGGGCCTTATTCTTAGTGATGGTTGTTTTTGTAGATTTATAACTTGTATTTCAACGAATCTTTTTCTGTATGCCCCATTCTCTTTATTGGCTTTATTGTAGTTCACATTATTTTAGTTGAGTCTCTTACATAAGAGAGAAAATGTTTTTTTTTTTTGTATTAATTGTTGTGTTCTTGGGCCTTTAACTATTTATTTGTCTATTGAAGTTAAAGAGTCTTCAAATAAGAGCATGCTTCTTTTATTTTTTTCAAAATCATTCCATATTATAATTGCTTTTTTTTTTCTTTCAAACAAACCGATCTTTAGTCTTATTCCGTTGGAGAAAAACTGTTTCGATTTATGATTAGTCTTTTTTTCTTTTTCTTTTTTCAAACAAACATGTTTTGGGGGTCTTATTCCACTGAAAAAATAAAATAAAATAAAAATTAGGCTTTTTTTTTTCCCCGAACAAACCTGTTTTTGGGGGCCCTATTCATTTGGGGGCCTTAGGCGACCGCCTAACTCGCCTTATGGTTGAGCCGGCCTTGACCCGATGAAGTCTATTTCAAAGAGAACATAGGGGAAGGCTGGAGGCTTGGATATTGCTTTATAAAGAACCATGAATGAGCAAAGAAGTTTGATTTCACGGTACAGAACGGCGGCGAGGACGTGTTGTGACAGCGAAGATCACTGGCACGCTTCTCGACGAGGATCCTCGAGGCGTCAACTCCGGCTCGGGTGTTGTCACCTGACAAGGTGATTGACGAACCAAATAGTAGCAAGAAGAAGAAGAAGAAGAAGGCAGCGTTGGCGTCAGCTGACAACGCAGAATCGCCTTCACTAGATTTTTTTTTTTTTGAGTTTTTTTATTATTTTTTTAATTGAAAAATGACACATGGCATGGATAATATGGAGATATTTCGTCAAATGGAGCACTTTTCAAAAGTTTTGGGAGGTTGGAGTCGGAGTGTTGGCAGTTTGTGAGGCGAGTTGCAACACGGGTGATAATTTGAAGGGTTAAAATGTAATTTTCACTAAAATCAAACTTATATACATGATAGCATGAAAATATGCCATATTCTTATTCTATACTTCTAGTGATATCTTACTGAGGCTTTGGATGGAAACACGAATGTAGTAGCTAGATGTAGCAATTGAGGGTTGAAAGTTGAAACCCAGCTGAGTATCTTACTAAGGTCACAGAAAATTCATGCTACCAATTCATAAAAATAAAAAAAACCAACATTTATATCACATATAAACAAACAAGTTGGCCAAATTAAGCATGTGAGAAAATAATTTAGCAACAACGATTAAGTCCCTGCCCCGCATACTTTCTCTTCTTTTCTTATGCACGTCTAATAGTATTTAATATTTACAATTTAGCATTGAATATTAAATTATTGGATACTTGAATTTCAAAAAAAAAAAAATCAATAATGTATCAAAACCAATTATCCGATTAATAACCGGATAACCAAAGGTTACTAATAATTACAACTGATCTACCGGTTACAGCTATTTAAAAGCAAATAGGTTGCGATTGTGATTACGAAGAAATAACCGTAACCGCAACCGCAAACATAACCGATTGTATACTCCTAGTAGCCACCAGCCACGTCTAATTGGTGATTATAGGTTTAAATCTTTCTAACAAACCCGAACCCAAAGGATTGCTCGATCATTCATCCATTGTCTTGGGTCGTGGCATTACCTAGCCACCCATCCATTGCCACGGCTTTTTATTTTAAAAAAAAAAATTAATTTATTTAAGGAGCTTAAATGTATTTTTTTTAAAAAAGTAACTTAGACTAGGAATGTGGATGTTTTTTTGGCATAGAAGTAGATTATGGACCAAAAGCTCGTGGTTTCAACTTTCATTAATTTTTCCATGCCACGTTGTCAAAGAAGTTTCGTCTTGGAGAGGTCACCCCTGAAATTGGCGTCTAATTTAAAAGAGGAAAAATCAAGTGCATGAAATGTCAACACATGCACTAAAGATGGATGAGAAGGAGCTGCTGTGTAGCCGTGTGGCCAAGTTTTCAGTGCAACCTTATCCTTTTATGAATTATGATGATATATATTCACGACTTTTTCAACCATCACAAGGGTGAAAATGACATATAATACTGCCTCTCTTTTAACTTCTACGGATAATCATGATTAGCTGTACATTGCAAACTCTGATAAGGATCTTCAATAATTTAAACTCTCCATTTAATTTGTTAGTAATTTAAACAGTATGCGTAAGAGCTAGAGTTCATGTCAAATTTGTTTGTCCGAATTCGTGATCGGGTTACTCAAGCTTTAAGACCGAGTCTACATATTCCTTTCAAACTATCATTCAATTGATAATATCTTTTCAAACTTTGAATTGAGATAACGTCAACAAAAATGAAAAAAACGACCCTAAAATATTTTCAATAAGACAAAAATACCCCCAATAAATTTAGGAATTTTTTTTCATTTTTTTTTATAGAATTTTTTAATTTTTATTTTATTAAGGGTATTTTCGTCATTGAGAGACACTGAGCTAATTAAAAAGTTTGGGAGACATTGTCAATTGAGTGATAGTTTGAGAGAGGTATGTAAATTTTTCTTCAAAATTTATTTGGACAAAAAAGTCTCATATAAGCTCCTTTAACAATTTTAAATGTTCATTAGGTGGTCAAACAACTCAAAATTTATTTGAATAAATAAATCTCATATAAACTTTCTGAAAAAAGCACACATATCCCCCTTAAACTATCACTCAATTGTCAATATTCCTCCTCAAACTACTAAAAAATGTCAATGTCCCCTAGCTAAGACCAACAAAAGGGCAAAAATGACCATAATTGTTTTTCAATAAGACAAAAATGTCCTCATAAATTTTTTTTAAAAAAATTAAACTTACAGATAAAATCTAAAAAATTATTTAAGAAACGAAAAAAAAATTTGAAAATAAAAAAAAATGAAAAAAGAGCAATTTTTTTTAAAAAAAATGAAAAATTTAAATTTAAAAAAAAATTGAAAAAAAAAATTACTTTTTATTTATTTGTTCTATAAATTTTCGTTATTTTATATTTGTTTTAGTTTTTATTTTATTTTAATAATTTTATGAAATGTATTTTGTTAATTAGGGAGACATTGACATTTTTTGGTAGTTTAGAAGGGGATATTGACACAATTGATAATTTGAAGGAATATTGACAATGAAATAACAATTTGAAGAAATTATGTATACTTTTTTCAAACTTTTTCAACAATTTAAACGGCAAATTACTAGAAGTTCTAAACCCGCTAACCCAACCTATCCAAAAGTCAAAAGCCTATCCAAAACTCGTATTTGGTCATTATAATAACAATGCCATGAAGCTTGAAAGTGGGCATATTGAAGTATATCTTAATTAGTGAAAGATTCTATTTTGACATGATCAACTTCCCAACGACAACCTTATAATTAGGGTTAATTTAAACAAAGATTGTTGACTTAGCCAAAACAAATCAAGAATTTGCAACCCACTTGCAATTGCTAAAGTCAGACAATACTATTGTAAGGAAAATGGAATTTTCCTTCTGACTATTTCTTTTATTGTTTGTAATAGAAAATATGGTCAAATCTATTATACGGATAACAATTTCTTTTTGGATAAAATTGTCTTTCAAATTCCGTCGCGGGTGAAGTATCTTTAGGGTGCGTTTGGGATTGCGATTTCGTAGACAATAAGTGCGATTTTAAACTAAATCGCAGAACATTAATCGTTTGGGAACTACGTTTTTAAAAATTGCGATTTGAAAACGTAGAAAATCTGCTTTTTCAAATCGCAAGTGAGATAATGCTTTTTTGAAAACGTAAAATTTTAAAGGCTAAATTGCGATTTTGCCAAACGCTTAACTGCGTTTTTAAAAATTACTTTTTCCAAATCGTACATTTTAAAATCGTGATTTTAAATCCCACTTTTTGAAATCGCAAACCCAAACGGACCCTTAATCTCTATCTTTAATTTAGGAGTAATTCTACATGACATATAAATGTCCATTAAATAATGAGGTGGCTTTTAAAATCACCATTGAACATGTGATTGATCAAATGATGCACATGTTCAATAGTGATTTTAAAAGTCACATTATTATTTAATGGACATTTATATGATATGTAGAATTACTCTTAATCTAGTCTTTAAATTGACATATATTTTTGAGTAATTCTACATGTACATTAAGTGTCCATAAAAAATGATGTGACTTTTAAAATTATCATTTGATCAATCATATGCCCGATGGTGATTTTAAAAGCTACCTTTTTTTTTTTTTTTAATGGATACTTAATGTACATGTAGAATTACTCTATATTTTTAGAGCACGTAAATCATATAATCTATTAATCTCGTTTCTCACCAGTAGAGAGTAATTCTATATGTACATTAAGTGTCCATAAAAAAATGATGTGACTTTTAAAATCATCATTGAACGTGTGATTGATCAAATGATGATTTTGATAAAACGGTAATTTTAAACGCTACATCATAATTTTATGAACACTTGATAGATACTTAATGTATATGTAGAATTACTTGCCCATTGTTCCGATTTCATTTTTTTTTTTTCTTCTTCTGTACATAAAGTTTGAGATAAGATCTTGAAAACTAATGATGACCAAGGTTTTTGTTTGAGATTCGTACTTTTATGAAATTAGTTCTTACTTTTAATTAGTTTGAGATTCTTGAAAAGTTTACTTTTCTAATTAATCATAGATTCTCTTGATAATTTTCAAATGTCCAAGGTCGTCGTTTTTTTATGATGTCAAAATCTAGATGCATGCACTGGAATCTTATTTGTTGTAATTTGAATTGGAAACAAATTGGTTATTTGAATTTGAATATCCTCATGCTTTGACAAAAAAAAAAATTATAACAAAACATTACAAAATTATAATTTTTGAAAAATTATAACAAAAGGTTTGTTTTAGGTGCATACAAAAATGATGTGACTTTTTCGGTCTTATGGGGTTGGCCGAACCACCCAAGGGCCATTGGATGGTTCGGCCATCCCCAATTTTTGGTTCTTGATTTTTCTTTTTATTTTAAAAAGAAAAAATTAAAAAAAGTTTAGCTAATTTTTTTTTTTATTAATTTTGGTATTTGATGTGACATAAAAACATAAGTACCATCTATGATATACGGTCACGTCATATGATATTTTGACTTGACTAAAACATGTGGCGCACAAAACAAGTGTCACGATTTTAAGAAGGTGACGTGAATCTCCATAGAAAAACATTGGACAGAACCTGAACAGAAATATCAAGTGAATAATCCGATTAACAACATGTTCTACCTGTAATACTTTTTGACACCAAAACAGCCATTTGATAATGATTCTTACCGCATGTACTAAAAATACATTTGACCCTTCAATCTAACTCTATTTTTTCTCATGAAAAAATTTAAAACTAAATTTAGAACGCTGAAAAAAACTAAAGCTTAAATGCTTAATTTTAATTTTATTTTTTTAATTATTTATTTACCACAATTAACTAATTAAGCCAATTTCAATATTTTGAGGCGGTTTCCTAGGATGGTGATGGCACGTGCGTATGCTACCAAGATTTGTGGCCCAAGTTTGAGCTGCCGCTACCCTCTATGACGGGGTGTACGTGAATGTGACATCACGGCACATGTTTCGTGGTCAAAGACAGCCTGCACTCTCTCATGAAAATCATGATTCTTTTCTGTTCCATAATTATCATCAGCTGGATCTTAAATTTGGTCAATTTAATCTCATAATTTACAAAGATTTTAAATTTAAAATATCTACTCATTCTTTTTTCTTCAAATAAATAATAAAACTGATATGAAAAAGCTATTATACTCTCCTCATGTGCTCTTTTTGTTTTTTTTTTTGTTTTTTTGTTTTTTTTTAATTTCTCTTTCTTTTTAGAAAAAAATTATAAAAGTACCTTATATTTCTTTGTTCTATAAATTTTTTATAAATCTCACACTTATAATGGATCAAATTATACCATCGGTCAACGGAAAAGTGGGACAAGAAAAAGATCCGCACCAGACACTCTCTCTCTCGAGTGCGCCTGTTCTGACTACAGTCTAGTAAACTGTTGTTCGCCGGGAAGGGGGGCTTGTACGCCTCCCTTCCCAAGTGGTGTTTTTTGTTTCCCCATGGTGTGTTCCATGGGATGGTTGTTGTTCTCCCAGTCGTTTAGGCTGTAAAATTTGTGTTCTTCGAGTCTTCCAGGCTCTGGAGTTTTGTGTTTAGTTTTTTCTTTCTTCTCGTTTTCTCTGGTAGGAGGTTCTTCCCGAGGCGTCCGGCAGGGTGCTCTTGTTTTCGTTTTGTCTCGCTGGTGGAGGGTGTTAGTGTCTAATCTGTTTCTACTTTTGATGCTAAATCTACGCTTAACCATCGGCATTCTAGAGACACGCGCCGCTCAGATGGGTTCACCGGCTTCGTCTTTGTTCCGCTGCTGTTTGTTCCGGCCGTCGGGATCATCGGTGACCGATCACGCGCCAGCAAAGTTTTCTCTTCGACTGGCGCGTGGAGGTTTCGTTCCGGCGTTTTTTTGTCGGGCAAAGGCGGTGGCCGGGCACTGGGGGGCTGATCTGATGGCTGGCGGTTTCAGGGGAGGCGCGTGCTGTACACGCGCCGGTCTCCGGCGAAGACAGTGTTCTCCTCCGACGTTTGGATTGAATTTTCTGCTAGATGTGTTTGTGTATTCTCTTGTTTCTATGTACAATTGCTTATGTGTGGCTCAGGTTTTATTAGAATTTTCTTTGTTAGGGGGCTGATTGTAATTTTAGTAAAATTTGAGATTCTACATATGTAATTGTTTTTTTAAGTCAGATCCTTCTTACTTAAGAGTGTGGGGGGGTATGTCCCTCATTTCTCGTTGTAGCCTTTGGGCTTCTAGTTGTTATAATAGCACATGCTATTTGTTCTAAAAAATTAAAAAAAAAAAGAAAAGAAAAAAGTGTCATTAGACAAAGTTATTTGTTGTGCTTCCTAAATTTATGCTCTATTTGTTTCGACGTTAAATGGTTTTCATCGTAAAATAGTTTTAGAAAAGTCATCTTTCAGAAAAATATTTTTCGTTGAAAACATTTTCCGGTGTTTGGCGAGTACGGAAAATCACAAATATTTTTTACATTTTCATTCAATTATATTAACTTATAAAAATCAATTTTTATTCACAACATAGAAATATATAATATAAAATAATATAATGTAAAAGAATATAAAAATCACCGGTGACGAGACTCTGTCATTGATCCACAGGATTCTGACTATTGTTGCAGGAATCCGGACAGTTTTGTCGGGATTTGGGTTGGTCGGATTTCTGCGAAGGTGGTCAGAATCTGGCCATTTGCATTATACAAAATATAAAAGAAAGACTTGGATTCTTAATAATTTTTTACTTAATTTGCAATAAGTTTTTTTATATTTACTGTTTGACTTATTAACGATTTGAACATCAAAATTTTAGAAATATCAACCCAATTATTAGAAATTTGAACAGCAAAATTTTAGGAATATCAACCTGAACTTTTTCAACTTTTACAAGTAGATTGTGCTAACTTTAGTGCGATTATCACTTAAAAAATAAATAAATAAATAAATAAAAAACTTTAGTGAGATTATTGCCAGAGATTACCTAATACATTTTTTTTCTTTCTTTTTTTATTTTTTCTAAATACTCTTTTGGCAATTAATAATTTGTTTGGGTGTGCAAAATTTTTTTAAAAAATTATAAATATCAAAAAATTTATTTTTTAAAATTATGTTTGGGTGGTTTAGAAAATTTGAGACAAAATTAAAAAAAAAAAATCTAAAAAAAATTTAATATTTAAAAAAAATTAAAATTTTCTTCTCACCCAAGCATTCCATAAATATCAAATGATATATATCCACATGACTCGCATGAGCCAAACTGTTACCGACTTCTTGCTGTGCATATTTTATTTGAAGTCTTTCCAAAAATAATAAATAAAACGGAGAAAAGTCTACCCTACCCTCTCACGACTGCAACTTTGCGGGATATGGCAGGAATGTATCAACGACGTCGTGACGTCGTCAATTATTACGTTACGCGCATCGTCGTTCCATATTTTTTTTTTTGGGTATTAAAAAAAAAAAAAAACAATAAAAAAACAATAAAAACATTTGAAGAGCTAAAAATGTATTTAGTGAAATAATTTAGCAATTATGAATAAAGTTGAAGATCTCTCATCAAATAAGAAAATAATAATAATAATAAATTTCCATCCTCAAAATCATTTTCAATCGTCTTTTTTCTCATTATTTTTAGTGTGAACATATTACATATATATATATATGGCAAACGACCCCACCTGTCGGTGGCGCCGTTAGTCGTCCCACTTACGTTAGCTAACGGCCCTCTGAACACCCTGCGCCGAAATTTCCCAGACGCGCTCCGGAACACGTGGAATGCACCACCGCCCCCCCCCAATTTGAAACTCCTGAAAGGTACTTAGGTACCTACCACTTGAAGAAACCTTCACAATTCACAAATCTCTCAATTCTCATTCTCAAAGCGATTCGCGAAAATTCGGACATCTCGGTGAATTAGGGGCATGGAATCGCCGAGACCGACGTTACGGTTCACGCTGGGAAAGCAGTCGTCGATGGCGCCGGACCGGCACAAGGAGGAGCACGAGACCGACGGCGATGAGGTGGCGGAGGGGATCGATCCGGGGGTACGCTTGATGTACCTGGCCAATGGAGGCGATGTGGAAGGAATCGGAGAGGTCCTGGACTCAGGAGTCAACGTCAACTTCAAGGACATCGACGGTCGCACGGCCCTCCACGTTGCCGCCTGCCAGGGCCTCGCCGACGTCGTTTCGCTCTTGCTCGACCGCGGCGCCGAGGTCGACGTAAAGGACAACTGGGGGAGCACCGTAAGAGCTCTGCTCCTCGTCCCAATTCTATCTTTTCCTTTCTCTTCTCAACGAATTTGAAATCTGATTTTGGTTTTGACAAAACAGCCCCTCGCGGATGCTATATATTACAAGAACCACGAGTCGATCAAGCTTTTGGAGAAACACGGCGCGAAGCCTCTGGTACGCATTTGCGTCATTAGCTTCAGATTTGGATCGTTGATTAATTAGTGTGTTCATGATGGTTTTTTTATTGGTGTTTGTGATTTTTTACTGCGAAATAGATGGCTCCAATGCACGTTAATCACGCTCGTGAAGTCCCGGAATACGAAATTGATCCAAAAGAGATTGATTTTACCGACAGTGTCGGAATAACCAAGGTAAAATTCTCTCAATTTTTCTGCATCTTAAGCCACATGGGTCATTTTGCAAACATGAATGATTGATTAAATCAGTTTGCTTTTAAGTTTCCGTAATATATGTGTGGTGCGTTTTTTGATCTTGGTGCTTCGACCATAGTATATGGTTGACATTGTGGCGAGTTTCGCGGATTACCGAATCAAAGTTTTTTGGCCTTCTGGGTTTAAGTTTTGTTGTTTTGGATGCGTACTCATTCACAATCTGCGTGAATAGCTTTGTATTGGAAGTTAATAATTATGAAAGTTTTTAGTTTGATGAAATGTAGTACTGGGTCTGATTTTGTCTTGGTAATTGCCTTGCTTCTGTGCCGAATTTTACAATATGGTATGGGTAAAAATGTCGCAGGGAACGTTCCATAGAGCGTCGTGGCGTGGGATACAGGTAGCTGTGAAGAGGCTTGGTGACGAAGTAATTAGTGATGAGGATAAAGTGTGGGTTGCTTTTAGATTACGGAAGGCTTTTGCAGTTCATTCTTTCCCATCTTTTAATGGTCTTTAAAGTGGTTACTTTTTATCACAGGAGGGCATTCAGGGATGAGCTTGCATTGCTTCAGAGGATACGACATCCAAATGTGGTCCAGTTTCTGGGTGCTGTGACTCAAAGTAGTCCGATGATGATTGTGACAGAATATCTGGCCAAGGTTTTTCTATCCCTTCATCTGTTAGCATATAATAGAGTTGTCTATTGATTTATACGAATATCGGCTATTTCATGGATTGTAGACATTTTTAGACCTTTAGTTTGCATGTATAAAATTTTCTTATCCTTCGGAAATTTTACCACTTATAGTGATGTGTGCATGTATGTGTCAGAGAGAACCAAGATGAATGAGTTTTAATAACTCTTATACGAGCTGAAAATTGACATTCATTTTTTGTTCTTTTTTAATAAAAAGAAGCTTCTTATTAATAATTTTGACTTAATCTCTTATACAAGAGAATCTTAATTTATTGAATAGCTTAAATTGTTATAAAATATACCACTGCATGATAAAAGGATCAATCTTGATGGGATGCTGCCTCACGCACACACAAATATTTGTAAATTGGTGGGTCCTGTTAGGGGAAGAATCAACAGAATAGCTAACTATGATGTATTTAACTTAAAGGGTGGTATGGTTGCTAATAAAGTGCAAATCATTATCTGAATCTTTGTCTCACTTTTCCAGGGAGATCTTGCCGCATTCTTGAAAAAAAAAGGACAATTAAAGGCACAAACAGCTGTGAGATTTGCACTTGATATTGCAAGGTTTCTTACTTTTTTCTTATTTTCTTTAACGAATTACAATGATTGCTTGCTCTGAGTTGGTAGTCAAAGATTGCAGTGGCCATTTTTAATTTGAGAATTACAATTAATGGTACATAAACACAATAAATTTGTAAAATTTGGAATGCTGTATGAAGTGAATGACAATTAATCTTATATATGTCACTAAAAAAATCTCATGATTACTTTCAGTTGTTTAAGTTGTTCAGATTCTAACGCTATAGTTGATATTTAATAAACTCTAGCTTATGCTGGGCTGAGAAAAGATAAAAACAAACACCTTTCAAATTGTACCTGTAATATATAGAAATAGTTATTGATCATATATGATATAGATTAAGATGATGAAAACTGAAAGAAAGAGAAGTTCTCAGAGAACTGAAAGAAGCAAAGAAATATGCCATTGGATCATAGTTTTGGACTGAATTATCTGGTAGGAAAGCAATGGTATTTATTTTTTATTCTAACAATGTACGGCTTCTTATCAATTGATTATGGTCAATGTTTTGATGTTCAGAATTGACTGCCAAATTTCTCGTCTTTGGTTAGGTGATTAGAATTGGGCTCAAATTTCATTGTGGCATATGAGATGTGGTCTTTCTGCATCAAGATTGAAATTGATAGATATTATATCCTCCATACAAATTTTATTTGCTTTTTGTAGGTTCAAGATATGTCGGTTTCTTCTTTTCAAAAGAAATAAAATCATAGTAATATTAAGTTTAAACCATTCATGTTGATTATGGGAATGAATGAGCAGTTCATATAATTCACTATTTGGTTCATAAACATTGTTCAGTTCTATTTTCTGCTGGTTTCTTGCTTCTTTGTGTGAGAATAAGAATCACTATTATTTGTTGGACATCTTCGCTTGTTACATTGTCCTTGGAAAATTTTCAGGGGAATGAATTATTTGCACGAGAATAAGCCAGAACCAATAATTCATCGTGATCTTGAACCTTCGTGAGTTTTCTTCTTCAACTTGAGCTCTCTTACCTGACTTGTTTTTGTGTATTCACACTTTCTGAGATTAGCATATTATTTTCAGTTAAAAATCCATTGTTAAGCCATAATTGCCTGAAACTGTCGGCATTTTTTTGTGTTGCTTACGAGTAAGATAACAGAAATATATTGCGGGATGATTCTGGGCACTTGAAAGTTGCAGACTTTGGAGTTAGCAAGTTGATGACAGTTAAAGAAGATAGGCCTCTTACTTGTCAAGAAACTTCCTGTGAGTGATCTTTTTTGTCGTAGTGTCTACAATTCTCAATGTGGTTTGAGTTATTGCATGGCTATACATCATTTTTGTAAAGATATAATATATCCTAACATGCACGCTTGATGAATTTTAGTTCGTCATTAAAGTATGCTAGTTGTAATTGACAGGCCGATATGTGGCTCCAGAAGTTTTCAGCAACAAAGAATATGATACCAAAGTTGATGTTTTCTCATTTGCTTTAATTCTGCAAGAGGTAAGCTCCTTCTATATTTCTAAACTTGAATATATTTGTAAGGGTACATTTGGTATGCTAGAATGATGAATACATAGGAATAGGAGTGGGTATTACGAGGAATACAAGAAGCTGGATTGGAATGACCATTCCTATTTATTTGTTTGGTGACAACACAAGACCGTAAATTTTCTAACTAGAATTGAATCATAGTTCAACCAAATTTCCTAAACTACACTAACTCTAAATCATCTCCCAAAAAACCATTTTTTATTTTGACACCCAAAAATAAAATAAAAAAACTCATCCCCATTGGGTGCCCAACCACCCCCGTTAGGGGAATATCTATTCCATTGGAATAATTATTCCTAGTAATGATGCCACAATCAAATGATGGAATAGGCTATTCCATGGAGGAATTGGCCCTATTTATAAATCCTGTTTTCTGTTTGATATCTGTGTGGATCTTTGAAGATCAATGAATCAAACTCTTATAAATAAAAGGGGATGTATGTGCTACCTCATTTATGAGTTTATGCTCCTCATGATGAATGTGTATTTCTGAATAACAAGGATGTCATTTTGGCATTGTTTGTGAAGAAAAGAATTGGTATTTTTTTGGATGAAAGAATAACGTTAAGGCGATAATTCAGTGTGCAATGCCTATTTATGATTATGTATATTCAATTTTGTGAAAATATGAGGGAAACCTCATGTACTTTTCTTGATTTTGACTTTTAGACCCTAGTTTCTAACTTTTCAAATTTAGGACTCGAGTTTACAATCATTTTAAATCCAAGACATTTGTCCATTTTTTTGTCAAATAAATAAATAAAATGATGTGAAAATACAATTATGTCCCTCCTAATAAAAAAATAAAAAGAAAAAAGAAAAAAAAGAAAAGAGAAGAGGTTGGGTCATGCCTATACTTCCCAACCATGGTGGCTTGGTACGACCCAGCCACAACCATTTGCTGGGTAAACCAACCATGGTGGTTGGGTATGACCTAGCCGCGGTGGCTGGGTAACCTAGTCACGATGCTGGTTGTCTGCGAGTGGTCGTGGTTGGGTTGTGCCTAGTTGCGGTGGCCGGGTTACCATACTCCACTTTTCTTCTCTCTTTTTTTCCTTCTTTTTTTCAGTTCTACTTTTTTTTTTTTTTTTTTTTACAATTTTTAATAGGAGGGGCATAATTGTATTTTAATATTGTTTTATTATTTATTTGACGAAAAAAATGGAACAAGTTATCGGATTTAAAATGATCGTGAAGTCTGGTCTTAAATTTACAAAATTGTAAACTGGAGTCTAAAATTCAAAATCAGGTAAAGCACATGGAGGTTCCATCATATTTTCCCTTTAATTTTTCATGTCATGATTATGGAAGATATGGTATCTTAATTATATTATAGCATACCAACTCTTAGTTAAATACAGCCTCACCAACCTAAGAAAGACCCACCATGTTGGCATATAATTAGATATATGTATGTAATACATTCTTCTTTATGTACCCAATATGCTAGGAAGAAAATACTTCATACATTATATACATAGTATCAGTGATGGTCGAAATTAATAAATAAGAATGAAGAGAGCATTAAAAGGCCCCTTCTCCCCCCCCCCCCCAAATTTTTTAACATGTAATGCTGACATGATATATCAACTTATTGTTTCTTTATTTTTTTCTTCGTTCTTACTTCTAGTACAAAGAGTATTTCTAAATTCTTAGTCATCTTCGTTTCTGTTCTCTGTCATTATGTCTGGAATTGCGTTGTTTCCCTTTACAACTTGGTTTGCTCCTGTCACATATGTTCTCTTTCAGTTCTTTTCTTTTTGCTTTTTTTTTTTTTTAATCCATTTTTGCAATTTATAAAGTTTGTTTCTTTTCAAGTGGTAAGTTGGACTTTGTGTTTTATCTTATGCTTTTTCATCAAATTTGACTTGGTCATAACAGGCTTGATTAGTGATATTTTCAATATTCTGTACTTCAGATGATTGAAGGCCAGCAACCATTTTCTGCAAAGCAAGAAAATGAAGTTACTAAAGTATATGCTCTAAAAGAGCGTCCCCCTTTTAGAGCTCCAGCAAAGCGCTACGGACATGGACTTAAAGAGTAAGTTCTATATATTCCTTTGAAGTTTGATATATTTCAGCCTTCATTACTTGTTGATGGTAAATGACATAAGTTTTTTGATACTTTATTGCATACTTAGTATAATTTTTATTTTTATTTTTTATTTTACGATAAACCTACTTTGTCCATTTTGTGTTGTTTGCTTTCATCAATGAAAATTATAGTTTATTCCAAAATTCTTGACTTAGAAAATAGCAGACACTTGGAATGGCATTTTGTTATGACATTTTGGTGATTTTTCAGTTTAATGCTGTAAGGATCCTGTCTTATTTGTTTTAACTTAAATGTGGGATGCGGGCATGAAGAAATATGTGAATTCTTTGACAACGAAAAATCTAGTAATTTAGTTTTTGTGGATTATTTTGTGCAAGTTCATAGAAGTATAGCTGATGATTTCTGCTTACAGGTTGATTGAGGAGTGCTGGAGTGAGAATCCAGCTAAAAGACCAACATTTCGGCAAATAATAAGAAAGCTGGAGTCCATTCACAACAGTTTTGGCCATCCAATGCATTGGAAGGTTTCTACTCTCTCTCTCTTCGTGTGTGTGTGTGTGTAAGGTTTCTACTCTCTCTCTGTCTCTCTTCGTGTATGTGTGTGTGGTGGGGGAGGGGGTAGGTGGGTAGGTGCACATGTGCATCTGTTCACTCCACCCTTGTGTCAGTGAGGGTGGCCACAAGCCACCTCTCTGTCAATGAGCGTGGTCACAAGCCACCTCTTGTTAGGGGGCTGGTCGAGACTCGAGAGCCACCCTTGTGTTGGGAGGAGTTGGGGAGAGAGACCCACCTCTTCCACCTCCAGTGAAGGGGCAACCTCCATTTTGTTTTCTAAGTGGAAGCCAGCCTCCACTTGTTATTGTGCATAAAAGACTGATCCATATGTTTCCTTACTTTCTTATATGAAGGTGAGGGAAGTTTTCTAAAAGTGTTTTCTGTTTTGTTTTCTAAAATTTGTTGTTCTGAAAAGTGTTTTAAAAAATTGAAATCGAGAACTGTTTCCTGTGAACGGCTACACTTGAAAACTTATTTGGATAATTATGTCTGAATAGTGTTTTTAATGTTTAAAAGCGGGATATTTTTTGAAAAACCGAGCCAAACAGCTTTATTGAAAAAAACAAGTAAGAAACACTGTACAAAGCGTTACATACAGAGCTTACAGTAACAGACCAGCTAAGGAAAGCTAAATATCTCAAGCAATAAAAGAATTACATTAAATAGCTGAAACCTTAACCTACTTAAAAGCTGTAGGAGGAACATCCCAACTACATAATCTCTTCAAAATCTTCCCATGTAAGTTTCTTGCAAGACGTGAGCCAAAGTATATAATGTCTCCAAAAGTTTTGTATATAGTTTTCTCAGTTCTATATTTTTGCTTGTGTATCTGAGCAAACCATTTCTGCTCAGATGTGGAAAGGGCCATCCATGCCAATTTCAGTATTGACACAACCAAAGAGTTTCCTTTACAATTATTCACAGCCCAACTGAATTCCACCACCCAATTACCAATAATCTTGTTGATGAAACAATTATCGGAGCTCTCTTCCAAGTCATTCTCGGATAGTAATGCTACATGTCATTCTTCTGTCCTTCAAAAAATGATCTGACTTTTAAAATCACTACTGGATCAAAATCTAATAGTAATTGTACTGTTGAATCACAAATTCAATGGTGATTTTAAAAGTTACATTATTTTTGAAGGGACACAAAAGTTAGATGTAGTATTACTCATTCTCGAGTGGTCTGAAAGTTGCATATGGAAAGAACTTGTTCAATTTCTGCTCTCAGACTTTGTGATGGCTAGATCCACAGTACTCGTATAGGTCGCATTGCTAGGATCATCAAATAGGCATTCCTTCTTTGTTTTTGCAAAGTACTAGTGTTTGCGACTATCGATTGAACTTGTTCTGACATCTCTTGCGATCTATTTATTCTCTTGAATGGTGGTTCTTTTGGTGTTTCTTTGTTTCATTTCACTGGCCTGCTTGATAGTTCTAAATTGTTAACACTTAAGGTTTCCTTTTCTCTTTGGCTCCCGACAATGCATACAGGTTGCGCCGTTGAGATGCTTTCAGAACCTGGAGGCCATGTTGAAGAAAGATCATTCCGACGATCTAAGCAGCCGGGGCCAGTCATCTCATTCGAGCACCAGAAGCCCATGAATAACTTGTGCTCTGTTTAGCTTAAGATGTGCAGAAACACTTTCCCAGTTTGGTTTTTATTCGGGAGAATCATTTTCTTGTCTTTGTAAAATTCCACCAACAGTAGTTGAACGCGAAGCTGACTTTCCCATTGAATTTGTGGGCTGAGAATCACATTCATATTCCATGTATTGCTTTAATAACTGAGGCTGTTCATTGTATATGTAAACACATCTTTAATGAATTTTATTGTGCCATGTCCATGAGAGGGATCTTTCTTTCTTTTTTCTTTTCTGTGATAACTTTAATACTGATTCAAACAACTGCAGCGAATCAATTGCTTCGTTGTACCGCCTTATGCAGTGGCGGCTTAGGGGGAAAATATTCAGAAAGTACTAAATTTGAACCGTTGCTCTGTTTAGTTTCCAGTGAGAGAAACTCTCCCTCTCCTTAAGTGAGAGCCCTTTCTGCCTTCCCTTTAAGTGAGAAAGAAAAAGCTCCGTCTCCTTTCTCCTCTCCACCTCCTTTTTTCCGTCCTCCTCCTTATGCTATCCTCTTTTTCTTTGTTCGTTGAGCCAGATCTATGGTTCTCCTTCCACCGCCTTCGCCTACATGCCTCACCCCTCTCCAGTATAAATGTCCATTGCGCATCATCTGTCAGACACCTCTTTTGTCGGACATCGGAATGGATTTCTCCTCTGCAATGGTTCCAATGCAGTTGATCTCAATGCAATCTTTTCAATTGTGGCATCCAAAGTCTCTTGCTGCTACTACAGAAGTCACCCAAGCAGGTTCACTTGTGAATTGCTTTAAAAACCGTCATTCTTGATAGCCATTTTCTTGGCACTCAAAACCAAGAAGCCATTGTACCGTGCCAATTTTTTGGCCAATTTTCAATTTATATAGAGAAGTCTACATACGCCATCACTCGTACTTCCAAGTGCACACTCCCTGTTGTAACATCCAATAACAATTTTTATTGACACGTTAAGGAGTACTGTGCATTTGAGTGTGAGAGAGTAAGAATGTGTGTAACATTTCTCATTTATTTTATCATATATTTTGGCACTATATTAAATGTTTCAAGATTATTGATGTTGGGGCCCACCCCTTCTCTTTGTATTTAGTTTGTATTAATAGAATTTTATTTGACCTATAAAAGAAAAGGTCGCCTTAATTACCAGCAATCAAGGAGGCGTCATCCCAAGGCCTTTTGGATCCTCTTTAGTTGAAACTAACTAGAGAGGAGCAGGTCCTTTATATGTGGAGAGTAAAATTATCTTTTCACATTTTATTTAACAATTTTGCCCTCCACCTATAAAGGAGCGGCTCCTAAACCAATTGGAAAGGATCCGACTCCCGAATAAAATTGTTGTAGGAGACTCTTTGAATGTCATATCCGCCTCTCTAATATCTTGTTAATAATTGCAAGAATGAAGGGTTTTATTTTATTTATTTAATTTTTTATGAGAATGAGACTGAAGTTATTATTAAAGACACTTTCTCCTCATTTTGGAGAAAATTCCTTCGTAGGCTGTTTGGAAAATTCACAATAACGTCAATTGGTTGGCCCATAAATTAACTGGATAGGCCATCCCATCTTCATTAATGGAGGCCTTTCTACTGCTCCTCTCTCTTCCGGGTTCAAATTTTCAGTAATTTATTGTCCAGATTGTTAGCAATAAAGACCATAAATATAAGAGAACTCCTATAAACCCACTTGTCCTAACAAATAAATGAGCTGCTAAAGATCTATTTAGACAAGTAAACTCTATCAAACTCTTTCATATTTACTGATCGAATTTATAAAAATCTGAACAAAGAGTTGCTGCTTCTTCCCCACTCAATCAAATTATGTACTTTTTTTTACGACAGTTTACATTGTCATATATATATATATTCACTTTATCCATTTACTTTATTATTTTATTTTTTTATTTATGAATGGTTTCACGAGTTTGGGTATGAATGTGTTGTACGTGTTAGATATATTACACATTAATTCATTCATTGTTGATCAGATCGGACAGATGAAGCCCTGCAAAATCTAACTCTCGTGTCAGGTTGAATGATCACGCTTGCTTGGGGTACGTCAGACAGGTGGCATGTTTCATTTTATTTTTCTCCTTTTTGTTGATGGCTTACTAAAAAAAAAGAAAAAAAATATATAATTTCCCAAACTATTAATTTGGTCCCCTTCAGTTAAATAAAACCGTCAATTCCTAACGGCAGGGGTATAATAGTCATTTCATTTTGTTACTAAATATCTAAAATAACATTTTTTGAATTTAAACAATTCCCTTAAAAATCTCAAAATCCCAATCTGATTAAAAAAGCGTCCAAACCCTAATTTTCTTTGACGCTGCTACTGCTTGAAATCCTGAAAACATCAAACTGTGTGCAAGACGAGGTAAATCCCATCCCTGTTAGCAAACAAACGATATTCTTTGGCATCAAGAACTATTTGTCGAACAGATGCCACTGCACCCACCATGGACAACACTGTGGAATATGATTCTGAGATTTTTAAGGGAATTGTTTAAATTCAAAAGGTTATTTTAGACATTTAGTATGTAACGAAATGACTATTATACCCCTGCTGTTAGGAATTGACTGTTTTATTTAACTGAAGGGAAACATTGACAATTTTTGATAGTTGGAGGGAGAATATTGACCAAATTGATAGTTTGATGGAAACATTAACAATTGGATGAAAATTGTTTTTAAAAGCGCACGTCCTTTAAATTGTGCGAAAATGTGAAATTTTTCATGTTTTCAGCAGCCATTTCCCCCCCCCCCCCCCCCCCAAATGCATTACCAAACAGAATACTTTTTAAGATTTCGACTAAAAAAATGCATTTTAACTTGCGAAATTGCAGAGCCAACCACACTCTAATAGTAGAAAGCCATTATCTAATGGAATAAGAGCATGTTGGAATGACGTAGCGGAAGACTAAGGTAACTAATCAAAGAGCAGCGTCTTTGATTTTGCAAGGAGAAGCGTTTTCGAGCGTTTTCGAGCGTCTTCTACCCAAAAAGATAAAACAAGCCAGCTGCAGGCTAAAAGAAAAACAAAACTCCGCAGAGTATTTGAGAGAGAATTCTCTGATTTTATAACAATTCAATTGAGTGAGTTTTACATAATAAGCAAACCTATTTATAAAAGATAAATACTTGTAGAGAAAGAAATCATAATCCTAATAGTAATAGTAAACCTTCTTCTAGTAACAATAGTAAACCTTATTCTAGTAGTAAAAGTAAATCTTATTCTAAAAGGAAAATAAATAAATAAAGCAAATCTAGTTCTAATAAGTAAAGGAAATAAAGTCTTAATTCTAATAAGGAAATAAAATAAAATAAACTCTTGGCTTGACGATCAAGCCTTTCCTTTTATACTTCCATTGTCTGCGAACAGGTAAACTTCTAATCAAACGGTGTTGCTTCAATATTATTTTTTACTTCTTTTCTATTTTGTTTTTACCGAAAATATTAGTGAATTCCGTCTTACATCGTTGAAATTGTGATAAGAGCATAAAAATGTATTTTTAATTAGTACATAAAAAGTTGTACTAAACAAGTTTACCAAACACTTAATTGGTTTATTAAACTTATATTTGTATGTGTTTTCATATGCATTTTAATAGGATTAATTAAGAGAGCATGTTATTCTCACATGCTGTACTTTTAAATTCTCACAAATATTCTCTAAGAACATATTTTACATGATCTGTTCATCCTATTAAAAATGCATATGAGAATTTTATACTTTAATAATAAATAGGGAGAACTTCACTTATAACCCCAATCTTTGATCACTTTTGCAAAAATATACTCAAACTTTAAAAAGTATCAATTTATGGTATTCATCTTTCAATTTCAATCATCTGTTAGAATTTTTTATTAAATCCTATCAAAATTTCCAAAATACCTCATTCTTTTTAGAAAAAAAAAAAAAAATTGTTATGATTTAGGTGTTGGTCAGAATTTAACAGAATTTGAAAAAATTCTCATGCTTGAATCTTTGAAAAAATTTCTTTTTTAAAAAAAAAAAAAAAAATAGAGGTATTTTAAGAATTTTGATAAGATTTAATGAAAAATTCTAACGGAAGATTGAAATTGAAAAAAATTGGAAGATGAATACCCTAAATTAACACATTTTAAAGTTTGAGTACATTTTTACAAAAATGAAGAAAGATTAAGGGCTAATAATAAGTGAAAATTTTACCATAACTCGATCGTAATTATATATATATATATATATTATATATATATATATATATATATATTATATATATATATTCTTTTATTTTGGTTATGATAGCTAGCATGTGTGACTTGTGGGCCAGAAGGTTGTATATAGATGGAGAACTTAGACATCTTGCAATTACTTTGGAACAAAGTGTTTCACGAAAGAGGAAATCAAAATAATAATTATACTTTCCGTCCAAACACAGAACAAGCATAATAATTGATTCTTCTTGAAAAAGATCAAAAGTTACACTTATGATGTGTCTCTCTGACTGCGACACCCTAATGGCTTCCCATGCCCTAATAATTTTACACATTTCTATACAATGCATCATGCATGTGACCATGAGTGTAGGTATAGTCGTTGGTGCTAATGCTATATGTCCCGTCATTATCTTATTATGTTGGTGATGTGATATTGTCGATCAATTTTTAAATAATTAAGTCATTGTTAAAAGGGAAAAATTAAAAAAATCAATAGTGAATAAACAATGTCATTAATTATGTCACGCCAGTATATATAATAATTAAGATTTGATTTAGTATATATATAGTATTACTCGATCGGTCTAGTTCCTGATAACCCAAATTAAAGCACGAGCGCCAACTAGACCTACATTCTTTAATATGCTCAAATATAGATTTGATCATTTAACTAATATTCTTTAATATGTTAAAAAAATTAAACTAATAAAAAATAATACATTTAATCATTTAACTCATATTTTTTAATATGCTAAAATATATACGTACTCGTGATAAACTTTTAGGAAGCTTAATTGGTGTTAGGGATCACAGATTGAGAATTGATAATTATTATGAGAATAAATTTGCCAATAATTAGGAGTGAATATATAAGAGCAATTAATGTACTATATATACCACTCTCAACCATATGTTTAAGAAACTAGTGCACGTAATTCTCCGTGCACCGAATAAGAATCCCTTGAATGGAGACAACTTTTTGTATCTAGGTTGCTTCGGATTGAAAATTCTAAACAATATTCAAACATGCTTGCATCTTTGTAAGAGACTTGCATGTGATTGATATCTCACCTGCGGTCGAAGTTAAAGTCTTACATCAAGTGAGTAGATTATAAAGATGTATGTAAACCATTCGAGAGTATACCATATGAGATTGGACTCGGGAATATTGAAACTAAAATTTTAACTCTAAAATCAATTTTTTTTTTTTTTTTTTCACATTTGGTTTTTAGAGAAAGGGGGCTGGCTGGGAGGGGCCACCCTTGCATCCTTCCCTGGCCGGACTATATAAATGATTTTAAAGAACTTCAATTATAATTTTGATTAGCTTTTTTGGGAATCTTATATCCAATAGATCTCAGAGTTAATCCAAATAGGTTGGCTCAAATGATAAAGGCCTTGATCTTGGTAGCATTCCCATCAAGTCTATGGTTTAAATCTCGATGGGTGCAAACAATTCTTTAGGGCTATGCTTGCCAATGAAGCCGGAATGTTACCCGATTCGTATGGAGGAGGCGCTTTGCCTGACAAAGATTGGTACCTAGCTTGGAAGGGTTCCCCCCCAAAATAAAAATAATATATCTTAGAGTTAACGCATGCATGATCGATCAAACTCGTGGCATAAGGAATATATATATGCAATCTTGTTTTCTAAGGGAGGTTGGTGGGTAAATTGTATGTGCGTAGGGCTCTAATTTTTTTTTTTTTTTTTTTTTGACGTGTCCATACAAGAGGGGGAGGAGGGATTCGAACTGATGACCTCTGCTTCATGAGGTATGGTCCCCAGCCAATTGAGCTACCCTTTGGAGCGTAAGGCTCTAATTTATTCTCTTTGTAGGTGATCAATCTCAGTTTTTGTGATTAACCCATGTCAAATCAAGCCCTGCATCATATATACGCCATTTCTGGATTGGCTTCTTAATTTCCTCAAATTTTTCGATTTTCAGAAAAGGGTCGGAATTAAGTTTTCTCATTGACTAAAGCTAGCTTCTTAATATGTATGCGCCATTTTTCTTTTTCTTTTTAATTAGTAAAAGCAAAGGCTAGTACGTTTTGGAAAAGTTCTAGGATTGGAAGGGCCTCAAGCTTGGTGCACATAACCGTATACTTGGAGCTTGAATTAATTATAACCTAGCCTTTAAATTTGGCAAAAATTATGACTACAAGTTTGTAGATAATTTATATCGAGAGACTTAATTCGATGAATACATTGAATGCACCATACCTAAATCTTCCCAAGTGTATACTTTTTATGGAGAGCTTGGTTTTTTGAAATAAAAGATTTGGGAAAACCTTGGAAAAGATAAGAATGCATTTAAAGTACAACAATTTTTTATACGATTCATGAACCCGACATGAACCAAATACGAAATTAATGAATTGGGTTGAAGAGTCTAACCCATTTAATTAAATAGCTCAGGTTAAGGTTGATTTATATTATTTTATACTCATGCATGCCTCAGCACGACCCGCAACATTTTGGACTAAAAGCTTTTTATACGACTTGCAAACCCAACACAAGTTTAACATATATGAAATTAGTTGGTAAGTGTTGATGAGTCTGAACTATTAAATTAAATTGGTCAAGTTAAATTATTTTATTTATATAGTCTTATATCCATACCTCGACATGATCCGAACGTGACAGGCGAACATTAATTGCTACCTCAGTCGTTGTAATGCTGTCTAGTAGCTCTTGGTTTTGTGTTTTGGCTTCAGGTTGGCTACTTAATTGGTTTAATTGGGCTTGTTGTTTTGTTTTTCCTTTTGAGGTTAATTGATATCAGTCTGTTGCATGTCCGCTAGGAGAAAGCTGTCTGCTCTTATGTACGAGTTATGTTTTGTTTCATAATATATTATCATTCTTCCAAAAGAAAGAAGTGAACAACAAGGATAAATTGATGGATGACTTGTGACATCATTCAGACCAACCAATTATATGTCCTCTGCAATCTTTATCCTGACGATCGACCAGAGTCACTTGTGTTCTTCTCCTGTGCCTACTCTGACAAGATATGGCGTTTTTCTAGAACAAATGCAATAATATACTTTAGTTGTCTATGAGCTTTTCTTTACAAGTCTTTCCTTTGAATGATACTCAAGCTTAATTAAGTTGTTTCAGAGCAGAAATGGGGATATCTTGTGTATATTTTGGATTAGGGCCAAAGTTAATTATTCCTTGATTAATGGCCAAAGATTCTCCTGGCCAGTTAATAGAGCTTTAATTTGGTTGGTCTTGTGGCTTTTATGATGGAAGCTTTTACTTGTGCTTTTTTGTGTTGTCTTCTTGTAAGCACTTGCTTATGCAGATTCCCCCTCAAATTGTTCGATTTTCTCTTCTTTTTTTTAAGAGTTTTGTTTTTATGTTCTTTTTTTTTATACGTAGAATAAACTCAACAAGAAAAAATAAAAATAAAAAAAATTGATCAATAGACAACCCCTAAAAAGAAAGGAGGCCTAAAAGCTAGAGGCTAGGGGTCTACACAAACAAGCACCTACAAATTAAGAAGCTAAGAGGGCAAGCAAGCTTAAAGATTTTTGAAGTCCTGAAATTCAAATTCCTGCTTATATAATAATTATTGGTCGTGGAATAGAATATAATGTTGAGTATTGTGTGAAAAAGTTCAAATACATGACGTACATGTAGGCTGTAGATATATAGATTCCACAAAGGAGTTGTGTGAGAATTAATATTATATAATTAATTCGATGAAAGATAGATAAAATTGGTTTAATTATTCAACTCTCATTTAATTAAAATATTTCACGTGTTCGACCTTATTTATTTATAAGGAAGTTTGAACCTATACGTAAGAGAAAAATTTATAGAGAGTTAATGAGCCCATACGTGAAGAAAAGAAATAGTTAATTATTGTATGTAATTCCTCTTGAATTTTTGCCACATGATTCCTATTAGCGACCACAACAGCTAGAGATTCGCAACGATACTGCCATCGCTGTTAATACTCAAAATACCGGCAACAATAGCACGCTAGCTATCTTTGTCGTTGTGTGTGAGTGTTATGCATGTACTTCAATTAATCTATCGTTGTCGTCTTAGGCCTCAAAATCTTTTGAGCCGGTACCTCTTAGTCACAATTAAGTTGAACTTTTATGGGTCAGGATGAGGGTTAATAGATCTCTTGGATAATTTTGATCCTTCCCCTGAAAACAGCTTTCTACTGAGGATTTGCGGCTTCTTAATCTGAAGGCATTCTAAGAGCATTCTCATATCGCTAGCCAAATGTTAGTCAATATGTTAAAATGGGAGCAAAACGATCAAGCTACATCTGGGTGAGCAATTTGGAAACCAAAATAAATAAAAAATATTAATTGGTGAGCTATTACAGTGCTCATCATATGTAATTTTTTTATTTTTAAAAAAATGTGTATATAAAATACAGAGTGTGATGTAGGTGATTTAGAAAATTGTGTATATAAAATAGAAAAATATAATTTTTTTTTAACTGATGAAATTGAGAGAAAATTTGCTGATCAATTGAATTTGAATGCTCTAAACCTGGCTTAGATAGTTGTTTCTCTTTTTGGTTGCTCTTTTCTTTTAGCCTTTCTCCTTCTTAGGAATACTAACTAGAGGCTTCTTTTGGGGTTTGTCCATGTATCATTGTTCTTCTCTCTCTCTCTCTCTCTCTCACATTTCCAATAAATCTAATTTATCCACACAAAAAAAAGAAAAAAAAAGATTTTACTCCCTTTTCTTTCAATTACATTATTAATTGTAAAGGGTAATGTCAGGCAATATTTATACTTACAATATGTCGTTTCATAAAGAAGTGCACAAAATTCTTTAGTTCTAGCTTACCACCAGAGTTAGGAAGCTTTACTCAATATAAAGTAACCTCACTATATAAAGAGTACTAAAAGGGTATATATATATATATATCCATTAATCTTAAAAGCATTGACCCTCCTCTAAAGTCTAAAGTGCAATTTTTGTATGGTCTTCAATCTTCATGGCATTCAGCCTAATCAGCTTGAGTGTGTGCTTAATGGATCTCGAGTGGAAATGCCAAAAATAAACACAAAGACTAGATGCCCAAAATTAAGTGCACAAATATGCTGTTAATATATAGGAATTGGATGCATCTACCACTCACCTTTCTAGCTAATTCCCTTCATAAAGTAGGGTTGAGGCAATGCATCAAAAAGAAAGGTGGATAATAATAATAAGGATAGGAGATGCCACCTGGCTGGGTATTAGCTAGCTAGCTCCTGAGTGCCTTTCTACCCAACCTCAAAATTCTCCAGTTTAGATAAGATCCTCATTGTGGATCATATGGTACTGTCAAGGATACATAATCCTCATTGTGGAGCTACTAAGTGTTGTTCTAGGACAAAGATCCCTCAATCCCTTTTCACTAAGCGGGCTTCTGCTCCTGTTATCTCCAATATCCTCCAGCTTCAGTAGCTTTCTATTCCAATATGGACGACGACTTTGAAATCTTTTAGATGTGCTAACTTTTGTGCAGACTTAGTTGCTAAATGGGCCGCTTTCACACCTCGTGTTTAGAAACATATATTCTCACTTTTTCAATTCCCTGGCCTTTTCTTAGTTCTATTAGAATTAGGAGTGGCATTTTTGTCCCCTTTTCCCTTATTTGAATAGAGGGAGAAAAAAAAAAGGTGTTGTCCTAGGACACTACCATGCATATGAGTTGTCATTTTTTTTTCCTTATGGAATTTAATAGGACAATATATATATATATTAGTTCGAATGTAATAATTAATATATATTATGTGCCTTGATTGCAACTTCTAATAATACCAGTCTTATGGAATTGAAGTTTTGCTCCACTTTCCCAACCATTTTCCCTATATTTAGGGAACAAAACTACTTTTTGCTTCCCTATAAAAAAATACCACACAATAGATTCCCTTACTTTTCCCTATATCAATTAAATATTATTTTTTTACTCTTATTTTATTCTTTTTCTCTCTTTCCTACTTTTTCTCTCTTCCCTATATCAATTAATTATACTTCTTTTATATTAAAATAATACATAGGGAATGAATAGTAGACATGTATACATAGGGAATCACTATTCATTCCCAACTCCCCCATCTAAATATAGGGCATCTGCTGTGGGAGGTTTTTTGGTATTTTTCATGAAATTTTCCCTAAATATAGGGAAGGAAACCAATATAGGGTAACTGCTACTAGTGCTCTAAGTGGTTTTTGTTTGGCTGATAATTTAGGAAAAACTTTCATACCCCTCTCAAACTATTGTCTGATTGGGAATGTCCCTCCCAAATTTTAGATTACATTAATTGTCCTTCAAAATTACCAACAAAAAAAAAAAATGTCAATCCCCACCCCCCCTCCCCCAAAAAAAAAGACAAAAATAATCTTAAATTTTTACAAAAATACCCCTATAAAATCACAAAAAGAAAAAAGAAAAAAGAAAAAGAAAATTAAAGAAAAACTAAATGCTAAAAAAATACTTAAAAAAGAAAAAGAAAAAAAAGGATATACTCGAAGAGAGGGTGACTTAATTAATTAGCCAAATGGGGTGGCCTAACCATCAAACACCCTAAAAGGTATTTTAATATAATAAATATGAAAATAGTGAAAAGTTGTCCTTAAAAACCATTCTTCTCGATCGCTTTCAAAATACATTAATTGATGTCTAAAATCAAAATTGTTGTGAGTGCATTTATGGTGTATATATATTAATGTTCATTGTTCTATTGTTCTATTGTTTGACTCTTTTGGTGTTTCTCTTCCTAAAAAAATAAACTAACATGTAAAGTTTAAAATAATATATAGAACCCCGGTACTTGACTATAAGAAATCAAAATTACTTTGATCAACAACTCAAAGAACATATGGTCTTTGTGAAAAATAAAATAAAGTGTGGCCGGAAGGTGCAAATTAACAAAAGTTGCTAGATTAATAGAAGAGAGAAAATTGTGAAAGAAAGAAGAGAAAAAATAAATAAAACTAAAACGTTAGATATAAAAATCCAGTCTATATGAACTATTAGATGTCATAGTCTAGGATGCTGTTGCACCCTCATGATGTGGTCAAGGCCGGCCAGGGAAGAAAATCGAGACCGGCCACCACTAATTAATGATTTGCAACTTCCAAATTCAACAATATATCTTTAGCCCCCATATTGACTTTTAGCTGTGTGTGAAAACTAGAAGGTGTGTATGCATATATAATTATATATATATATATGGTTCACATCAGAAAATAAGAACTTGAAGCATGTGAGCAGATTGCAACTTCCTAAAATGTAATGAGATATGATTTTTTGTCACTCTAAGACATAATTTTTGACCATCTTATCCATGTGGCAAGATGGTCGTTCCCTACTTAGCTTTAAGATTTTTTTTTTAAAAAAAAAAAAGAAAAAAAAGAAAAAAAAAAGTCAAAGTAAAAATTAGCACGTAAATAAAGGTAGTAAAAAATGATGTCTTTGAGATGAGAATATATCACATCTCAAATGCAATTATGGGATTTAGGGTTTGCATTGATTGAAGATTGCCACCTCTCAGCATGATATGAACTTAAAACAGAAATATGATGTTGTCTCGATCTTGTGGTCCCCTTTGAGAATTTGAAGATAATATATACTTTTCATGAGTTTTGATGTGCATAAGACATGCACCATGCATGCTCTTTAGGAAAGATATGTAGAAATCGAAATATCTTATGTAAAAATTGAAATATCTTTGTATTATGACACCATGCATGCTCTTTAAGAAAGATCTTTAGGGAACTTCGAACTCAAGATCATACCTAGTAGAAATCGAAATATTTTATGTAAAAATTGAAGAATTTATTTATTTTCCCTTTTCATGCAGCTAAACCAGTTGGGTTCTGAATTTTCATTTCATCTGGATGAAGCATTCACTACAAAAAATTCAAGGTTTTTAGACGATTTCAAATTGTCTAAAAATGGCAAAACACCTTATAGAAAAAGGTCCAGACGATTTAAAACCGTCTAAAAATATAGGTCACGAATTCAAATTATGGACGGTTTGGGCAAAACAGTCTAGAATTAATTCTAGACAGTTTTGGTAAAACTGTCCACAATTATTTCTAGATGATTTTGCTCAAACCGTCTAGAATTAATAATTTATTTCTCGATTTATTTCTTTCTAGAAATAAAATTGTCTCGATTTAATTTTTTTTTTAATATTAATATCATTAATTTTAAAATGATAAGGGTATTTTCATCCCGGAGGTCCACGAGATTGCGCTTCCTCATCCTCGCCATCGACAGGCCACCCAGCCCCATCACAGCCATGTCAGGCCCACCCATGGCGATCCCACTGTCCCTCTCTCCCTACCCGACCTGAACCAGAGACCGAGACCCAACCAACACCCACCACCCGCAAACCCACGACTCCAAAGGCAGTAGATTTTCCCACAAGCTCCGGTTTTTCTCAACCCTCACTACCAAACATGGCTACTTACATCTCCAACATGTACGAAGCAGCTTGCAACCAACAAGTTGAATGCAATAAAAAGAAACTTGAGCTCTTTCTTACCAGTCTTTCATATCGTCACTTTCTGGCCAGAAGTCGACGGGGGAAAGGCTTCTTCTTCATCGGTTTCGTCGTCGTGGGCTCCCTTCGCACCGATGATCGGGTCGAAGCTGCCAACTTGGTTGCTCTTTGTATGTGATTCCCCATGACTCCAAAGACATTAAATGAAATTAGGTCTGTGTTTGTTTCGATCTTGAAAAAATTTGGGGGAAAAGAAATAATTTGGGAGAGTGAATTTGGAGCATCAATTGGGCGATGTTATCTACGGCTAAGATTGTTTTGAGGAGAGTGACACAGATAGTAATCCATGGCACCAAGAATCGACTCGTTTTTAAATTTTTCCAGACGGTTTGATTAAAACCGTCCGGACATGAAAATTTCAAGATCTAGGCCTTTTGTTTTAAAAAGAAGAAAACAGAAGAAAAACGAAAAATATATCAGATGGTTTCATTGAAACTGTCTGTAAAAAGCTTTTTATAGACGGTTTTAAAAACCGTCAATAATTGAGGTTTTTTTTTTTTTTTTTTTTTTTTTTTTTTTTTTTTTTGTAGTGATTAGGTGCAACAACCAAATCTACTCATGGTATGCACTGAACAGGAAAAATCAAAGAGTGGTATTTTTATATTTTTTTTTTTTGGATAAATTAATAAGATTTCATTGACAGAAAAAAGAAAGAAAAAAGAGAACAAAGGCACGTACATATATATATATATGGGTATACCTCTATAATTTTCATGAGAGGAATCAAAGTTATCAGACGATCGATCGAGGATATTCTGGGCAACTGAATTCGAGCACAGAGCAGTGAATTAATTAGGAGCCGAAGCAGCCACAACACCATCCAAATTAAACCAATTAAACAAAAAGCTGGTCGATCTGAACCAACAAACTTGGAAGAGCTAGCTAGGGGGGCATGCATACACAAGGAGGCAAATATATATGGGCAAGAAAATAATGACAAGGAATAATTTCACCATGTCACACAAGATTATTCCATAACACCTTAATTAGGGCCACGGTCCCTCAAGGTCTCCCAACCCCGCCTAATCGACAAAGCACAATTAACGCCCGCCCTTGAATCTTGACCAATACCAACCCCCTTGAATCTTGACATTCCCCAAACTCCTATGTCTAAGAAATTTTGAATTAACCCAACTGGACGAGAGAGAGAGAGAGAGAGTTATTTGACACACAAGCCACCTTCTTTAATTTGTCAAGAAGGCAAACAGAATTTCAAGCCGCTTTAGCCCCTAGACTATTAAGTTCAGAGAAATTCATGCTACATGTTCTTAAATTTTTACAAAGAGAGCTTTACTAATTAAGTGATGTGGAACTTATTCATTAGAGATGATCAAAACAATTAATAAAAATAAATGCTACGACTACCAATGAATAAGTTTCACATCATCATAGTAAGGTTCCCTTTGTAAAAGTTTAAGTACGTACATGTAGCATTTCTCTTAAGTTCATCACCTCCGGATCCCTTCCATAAAAAAGACCTAGCTAGAATGAATCTAATCCAATCCAAATTGATTAATAACTTTACAACGAAAACTGACAAAAGATCATATTTTAAACCCTGCAGTGGTTTAATTTTTAGCTAGCATTTAAAAATGTGAAGATCGAAAGAGGGATATGGTACTATAGTTGCTCTCAATGTGGTCCTCATGGTAGATATGGGAGAGATTTTCTTCTTGCCAAATCATAAAGAGAATTTTGACCTTTGAGGACATGCACATATATATACACCATTTCTCTGGTCTTCCTATATATTTTCCAAGTAACTTTAGACTTGAAGAGATGAGCGAGGTTTGGAAAAAAAGTTCACTCACTTAACTAGAGAGAAAGAAAGTATGAAAATTGCCTATTTATGTTCTACCTCTTAATCACAAAATCGACAACAGTAGTACTACTGGAAATTTCCAGAAAAGATTGATTATATATATAGTCATGTCATGATCATCACTGTACACATTGGATCATGCATGGAATATTTTTGTTTGAGAGGACATCGCATATATATATATATATATATATATAGGTGGTAAATATATATAATGAGAATGCTGAGGTAGATGACAAGAGTACATAAATTGTCACAATATTCCCATAAGGTAAAGGTGATGTGATTGGGTTGAAACCCACATCAGATTTCATTTCATTATATATATCTATATATATATATATATATATATATATATGATGCCCATATATAAGATATTACCATGGCAAAGCTTTAGTAATCTGATTCGTACGTATAGATTTTTCCTCTTACAGACTTAAAGAATTCACCTCGCTATCTAGAGAATTTTGCTTGGATTTCAATGGCTGATGATATATAGTATGTCCAGAAGTTGTAAGAATAACTATTTCAACTCATCGAAGTATTAATTCTTTAGCAAAAAGAATGAATTTTGACCAATGGATAGTGTTCTCGATCACTTGACCCCTAGGAATCGCACTAAATCCTAATTTGAATTATTTGGTTTAATTGTATATATATATATATAACACCAAATTTGGTTTAATTATGCATATAGTACAGTATGTAAATTAGGTTAGGGTTTACGTACTTATCAATATACCATATATATATAAATAAGGAACTTAAAAAACATAAACTCTAAGTATAGAATTTACATATAGCATATAGTTTTAAAACCTAACCTTATGTGTATATGCTATGTACACCATAATTTCACAATTTTATATAGTTAATAAGATAAGGAGTTTTTTTTTTTTTTTTTTTTTTTTTTTTTTTTTTTTTATATATATATATATATATAAAATGAACAAAAAACAAATTTTGTTTTTTTAATATATATTTGGAAAAAAAATAAAAGTTGGACACGTGTATTAAATACACGTGTCTAAGTGGGGTTTGACTACAATTAGCCACGATGTCAATAAGACACGTGGCTAATTGGACGCGTGTCTACAGTAATCGGTACTGTAGACACGCGTCCAATTGTAAGGTTTTTTGTAGTGAAAGCATTCCCAACAGCTTCACTATAGCCCATTCCATTATATAGGAAAAATATAAATAATAATAATAATAAAATCACAAAAAACACACACACAGCAAATACGGTATTGGTTCCCTAAGCATTGAAAATACTATAGTTCTACCCAATGTGTAGGGAACAAAGAAAGCTTCTCTATCTATTATTTTAGTAACGACCCAGGAAAAAATGTTAGCTAAATTTACGCTATCACACCAAAAAGACTAGTCAATTTGAAGCTTTCCTAGCTAGAATCCCTTATAAAGCTCAGTTTTACCTAGTAACTAGGCAATGTGGGACTTAACACCCATGAGTATCTTTACAAACCACTCACTCTATGTGAGTTATTCATTTCTTCCCAATATTGGATCAGTGTGTTATAAACTCTCCCCTTTAAACCTCTGACGTCCTCGTTAGTACCACATCATGCGGTGCTCCAGTACCACATGATCTGACATTACTAGGTGGTTCTGATATCATTTGTAACGACTCAGAAAAAAGCACTAGCCAGATCTATGCATGCTATCACCCTAAAATGACTAGTCAATTTGGAGCTTTCCTAGCTAAAATTCCTTATAAAACTCAGTTTTACCTAATAACTAGGTAATGTGGGACTTAGCACTCATGAGTATTTTTATAAATTACTCACTCTATATGAGCTATTTATCTTTTCTCAATATGGGACTGAAGTGTTACAATTTTAATACAAAATATTTTTCTTTCCTCTCTCATCTCTCATCTCTTTGCTTTTTACTCGGGATTGTGTTGGAATTTTGTGAAAAAAATATGAGAGTATATAGGAACTTAAATTTGTAAAGATAGAATATGTAATTGATATGAGTAATTTTAAATGTCATACCCATGTTCCTCTTGTGTCACTCTAAAAATGATATGGCTTTTAAAATCATCATGTGATCAAAATTTAATTTTGATTAATCACAAGCCCAACGGTGATTTTAAAAGCCACCTCATTTTTAGAGGGACACAAGAGAGATATGGGTATGACATCTAGCATTACTCAATTGATATATGGAAAGATAATGGAAGCTATTGTGGAACGTATTTTAATAGAGAAACAAAAAGTAGTTTTGTTATCGGAATTTAAGAAGAAAAAAAAAATCAAAGAGAAGCTAATGTAAATGCTCTTAATTGCCAAATCCAATACATGTGTACAGAAGTCTTCGTACTCAAAAAAAAAAAAAAAAAGGGTTGTACTCAAGTTTGGTTTAACGAGAGATGTGGTAGTCAATTAAATTTAATTAGATTAATTGTTATAATACATGACCCATCCATGCATCATTCTTAAACCACTAATTAATCAAATTAGGAAACAAATAAACGACGAATGAAATGCCCTGGAACCTATATCTAACGGTATACATGATTCCACGTTATTTAAATTTTTTAAAACATATATTAAGGTCGACTTCATGTATACCGTTAGATGCATCAACTTAAAATCTTAACCATGAAATGAAGAGGCTCCTTATCCAAAAAGTGACATGTACTCCACAAGTGACCAATATTGGTTCGGCAGGTTGGGCCGAACGTCACACCTATTCGGGGGACATGTTTCTCATATAGGCCTCGGTCACAGGGGGGACCATCTCAGGGCACGTCTCGGGATTGGGCCGAACAGTCTCGGAAGATGGAAGAGATCCAAGCGGAGCGACAGGCTGAGCGAGCGAGGAATGACCGGTTGGAGCAGCGCGTGCAACAGTTCGACGGCATAGAGCAGCGCGTGCGACAGTTTGAGGTCTTCATGTCCTCCATGGGACTATCAGCACCATGTCTTGGTACTCAGTCTTCACCTGCACACGTAGGTAGTACGTCGTCTGTTAGTAGTGCATCTGCAGGTATGATTTATATTGTGTGTAGGACAAAATTAATTTCAATTTGTTTTCATTACCCCTTTAATTGTTGCAAGTAATATTATATACTTTAATTGTCTATATTATTTGCAGGTAATTCGACAACGGTTAGTACGTTGTCGCCTGTTGGACGACAGCTGAGCCAGCACTCCACTGTCGCTACACCTTCGCCCGCTACACCATTCATTGCGCAGCAATCGCCGGTTGGCGAGAACACGCCTGGGACGGTACCTCGTGATTCGCAGGGACGCCCTTCAGATTTGTAGATATTTTGTGTAATTGTTTTTTGTTCGTAAATATTTGCTTGTTAACTATTGGTTTGTGTAATATGATTTCGTGCTGTTTTTGGGTAAAATAAATATTGCGTTCTTTGTGGTCGGAAATTATAAAATTTGAAAAAAAAAAATTAATTAACCCAAATAAATTTTAAAAAACAATAACAAAATTAAATTTCAAAAAAAAATCCAAATTCAGTTTTTTATTTAATTATTTAATTGTATTTTTAATTAAATTAAAAATACAATTAAATAATTAAATTTAAATTTTATTTAAATAAAAAACTGAATTTGGATTTTTTTTTTTAAAAAAAAAATAAATTTGACACGTGTATTACAATACACGTGTCAAATTGTGCAGTTAGTGACATGCACATTTGACACGTGTATCACGCGTGTCAAAATGAACATGTCAAACTGTTTGACACGTGTACGACACTGTACACGTGTCAAAATGCGCGTGGCAAAGTGAAGTGATTTTTGTAGTGAATAGATAATAAAGAGTAAACGTGGGAGAGGGGAGCAAAGTGTGGACGTGGGCAAGTAATGTGGGTTGGTGAAGTCAATAATTCTCTCATGAACAAAGCAAGCTAAGACTTGCAATATATATCCAATGAAAACGTGAAAAGCCAAAAAAAAAAGACAAAAGAAAAAAAAAGGGAAATTAAAATGAAAATGGAAAACAAGGGGGCTTCGCATTTACTCATAGTGGGACGTACATGCACCACAACCTAAGCTATGGCCCTCACAACCAAAGAGGAAAAGAAATTGATGTCTAGAATGGGAAGGGCTTCTTCTATTGTTACCATAAATGAGTTACATAGTAAGGAGATGGAGGGCCAGATGTCACATGGCAGTCGCCTTCACCTTTGTCGCAACTCAAATAATGTAAGAAGTACGTACTGAAGAAAAGTGAAAAGAAATTGCCAGACAGAGAGAGAGAGAGAGAGAGAGAGATGTCACATGTTTTGCAGTAAAGGGGGAGAATTTAATTAACATTAATCTTCAAAGCAATAGTTCTTGTTAAAAATAAAAATAAAAATAAAAAATAAAAAACATTCGATGGTCGGTTGAGATTGCCATGACATTATGAGATAAAATGCGTGCAGTATATAATATTTCTATTGACTAACAATAACTTCATAGGGAGGGTGGTTTAAGTACTCAACTTCTGTTTATCACACTCATCGAGGCCCGAGTTTGAATCTTAGAGTAATTCTGTCAATAACTAAAGTATCTTGTTAATCTTTTTTTTTTCTCTCATTGAATTTGTTAAATTCTACACAAACTCTCCTTTAACAAAAAATAGAAAGTGAAAGATTTAATCATTTAATTAATATTTTAACATTATTTTATTTAGTCTTTTAGGAGATGGAGATGAACAAATGAGACGGAAAGATCGATAAATCCTAAGTTCAGCTCATCAATAGAAATGTTCTCACTTCTACGATGACTTCAATAAATATAAATTCTATTCTTTCTCACTTTTTAATTAAAGTTGAATGCACGGTCAAGTTTAGACAATGAACACCTGCAAGAGAGGGTGTTAGTGGTCGGAGATTTTTCGGAGGTCCCGATGGGAATATCTCTAATGCTTAAGTAATTAGCGAGTGTGATTCATGAATGGCTCTAGGCGAATAAGAGCTACGAGATAATATAATGTGTATGCTAGCGTGAATGTACCTAGATAGGTTGCATGTCTCCTATTATGGGAAGTGCCTGTGAATGATGTACGGTCTCGGCCAGGCGTCGTCCGCTGATAGCTAGGGTACGACCTTGGCTAGGAATTGGCATCAAATCTATGTCTCCTAGCAAGGTGTGCCCTTGGACATGTGTCACCTGTTGATGGGATACAACCTAGATCAATTGTGGTGTGGAATTCCTTGTCTACTATCAGGTTGCGGTCGTTATCAAGTGTCGTGCCGAATTGCATGCTCATTGGCAAGCTAAGGACGTTTCCTAACTCCTCGCCAAGAATAATGGAACAATAGGACGAAGAAATAGAGAATTATCATGTCCCACATCCTTAGTCGTTATCTATACAACTGGAACGATAGCTCCTATGGCTTGATCTAGGCCTAGGGGTGGAACGACGTTGAAACTTTTGAGTGGGTGGGGGGAAATACATCGTCCCACAAGAATTTTAAAAATACCTCAAACTTATTTATTTATTATTTTAATGAAATAGACTCTAAAATTAATTAATATGTACACCAAAAAAGTGTTCGTTTTAGTTTTGCCCCTC
The DNA here is from genome assembly GCA_028654335.1 of Alnus rubra. Taxonomy (NCBI): domain Eukaryota; kingdom Viridiplantae; phylum Streptophyta; class Magnoliopsida; order Fagales; family Betulaceae; genus Alnus; species Alnus rubra. The sequence continues at coordinate 584,217 of JAJPGS010000244.1, forward strand.
ATACCTAAAATTTTAGTTGCGCCCATGTTTGGGCTTGATTGCCAAGACCTAAACTATACATGGGCCTCCTACCTATAGTTTTGGTATTTCATTAGCTATCTGGTTCGTCGTGTCTAACAATTTTAATTGAGTAATATTATATATCACATTCCCTATCATATTATTATGACGTTTTACTGTCAATTCATATTTAGATCAATTCTTGTTAAAAAAAAAAGAAATTAAAAATAAATTGGCAGTGCCACGTTGGAATAGTGGTGTGGTACATAATATTACCCATTATATATATATAACATAAAGCAGGCAAACAAATAGCAAGGAAAGCAACTCCTAATCATATTCTAAATTAATGAAAAATTCTTAAAACCCAATTAGTCTCCTGTTGAAGGAAAAGATATATAGGAACCTAGCTAGACAAGGAATTAGTTCTAATTCTAAACCATAAAAAGATATCAGAGAGTACATTTTTGGGTCTTCCTACCTCGAAAGATCTTAGTGTTTCTTTGGTGCCATAAAAAGTACACAGCATGCAGCTGCATCGTCTTCACAACTAGCTAGGCATATATATATATATATATATATAACAGATATATAGTAGAGTCATGTCTTAAACATATATGCAGTAAAATATTAATAATTTTAGAAAAAGAAAAAGATCTTATTCGACTGATCTCATGTCAATTTAATACATAACTAAAAACTATATTCGAAATGAAATTGAGAAGACCCATCAGTAATTTGTTTCTAGGTTTCTCTCATTTTTCCATTGAAATTTTGATGGTGGAACTTAGCCAAACGTCTCAATCACCCTCATTAATAATCGCTTTCAAAGTTCCTTTACCTTTTCTCTCTCTCCCCCCTCTAAACGCAACCCATCATTCAAACGAAACACACCCTAAAAATACAGGGAGAAAGAGAATCATTAACAGTGACTTCCATTTCTCTTTTACTTCTTTCTCCATTACTTATTACCAAGTACTGCTCTAAATCTTATTTTTATCACATTACTATCACTTAATACTGATTGACATGGCGTTCCGACCAATCTTTGAATCAATTATTATTAAGAAAAGAAAAAGAAAATTTGAGTTGGTTGAGAATGTTCGGTCGGAATTGTAGGATAAAAATGTAATAAAAACAATAAAATTATATAAAAAAAAAAGTGAAAAATGAAAATGGTAGAGTAAGTAAAGATTTTTGTAAAGTAGTTATAATGGATGAGAGGTCCCTTGTCACTTTATAAATACCTGTCTCTTAGGCAAACTTGCTTAAGTTTTCTGCATCTCTTCCTGTCCAGATCTGTGGCAAAAGAAGAGAGAGTAAACCTAAGGCAGAAACCTCTGCTTCTGCTCTTCAATTCCATCGTCTTCCCCTATTGTTTCCTTACCAGGTCAGTAAGCAAAACACCTAAACATTATCCGAATACCGTTTTCAGCTGCTTCACCTCTTTTGGGTTCGACCCAGATTAAGCAACTAATTAATTATACACTTTGTTTGGTTAGCAAGAATCAATGAAAATTTGAAGCTCACCCACATGTTGAAGTTGGAGTCTTGGAGAAGTTAGCTATTCAAAGATTTCCAAAATATGCTCCAATAATTGTTGGGTATATACAAAACAAAGTCTTTTATTGATGTTTTTCTGCTTGATTGATTCAGCTAGCTAGCAACCATGGAGTTCCAGAACCAATCGATGTCAGTCTCTCCCCAGAGAAAAATGGGCAGGGGAAAGATTGAAATCAAGCGGATCGAAAACACAACTAATCGTCAAGTCACCTTCTGTAAGAGGCGCAACGGCCTGCTCAAAAAGGCCTATGAATTGTCTGTTCTCTGTGATGCTGAGATTGCCCTCATCGTCTTCTCTAGCCGCGGCCGCCTTTACGAGTATGCTAACAACAGGTACTGTGTTCTCATGGGTTCCTATTAATTAACTTTTTAAGCCTTCTTATTGCTTTGTTACTCTTGTTCATCTCTTAATTTTCACAGATTTTTAGTACTTTTTACCTTCTTCACCTAGGGCTTTTGATTTAATGGTATTTTTTTTTTCTTTCTAAGTTTGAAATATTGACGTTTTCTGGTGAAGATTTTTCCTTCTGCAAAGAAATCTTAGAGTGAATTATTTAAGCAGAACATAATCATTTAATTTTTTTTTGGTGCAGTTAAGATTGAGTTCTATCTCTCTTTGTAACTAAGATTCAGTTTCCTTTCTGTCTTCTGTTTTGTTTCTTTCCCTCTATGAGCTTTATGGGGTTTTCTTCCTTTATTTTTATTTCTTTTTCCTTTTCTTCTTATGATCATATTTTTAGTTCTTGGTTGGTAGATACATAGATCTGGTGTAATAGATAGAAATAGAAGCATTGCGGTTGTAAGTAGAAAGAAGTAGAGATTTGGGAATGTTCCCCTATCTCCTCCATTGTTGTTAAATTTTCTGTTTCCTTTCTCTTCCCCTTTCCCTTATTCCCCTCTCCCTTTCTCGCTTTCTTGATGTCATCTATGAGGCTAAGAAGGCCTACAACAAAAGCTGTCACCTTCTCATTAGCCCAAAAATCGCTCTATCTCCTTGACACTTCCTTAATGGCACGTCAGTTTGACATCAACAAGGCAAAGTACAGTTTCAAAGAGTTGTCAAGTCCCTTCCCAAAATGAAAAAGAAAGAACAAGGGAGGAAAAAAAAAGGGGGGAGAAAAAAGAAGGAGAAAATTAAACCCAAATGCTGAAACTCCCTTTTCTAACCAATCACAACCGAGTCAGGTCACAGACACACGCACCCAAGTTAGGGTTTCCTGATTTCCTCACTAACCGGCAAGCAAAATCCCCAAATCTCAGTTGCGCCACGTGCTAGATCTTCCCACAGTCAAACATTCCCAAATTAGGGTTTATTAGCAACTACATGGCGTAATCCGCTTGTCCAACGACTCTAATGGGTAACTCTTAAATCAAGAAAAAAAGTTTCGTTTTTTCGTTTTTCTAGTTTGTTTAGGAAAATGGGTTGGTCATGTTAGGGTTTGAGGACCAGACTAAGATCTGTCGCAGTTAAAAGAATCTTTATTCACGTCACAAGACTTGGACATCTGACAAAAAGTTTATGTCATGACTCTTATACTGGGTTTTCTTCGTTTCATCCATCTGAAACCCTAGTTTTTATCTTCAAAATGTTGGGGAGTCTTTTCTTCTTTAGATCTGTCACTCTCTCTCTCTCTCTCTCTCTCTCTCTCTCTCGCGGGTTAAAATTCTTTACCAAAGCTGATCAAATGGTCCAGACGACTCGAACAGAGTGAAAGAGAGTGATGAGCCAATAAGAATGGTTCATCTTGGGTCATCATAATGTCATCGTTTGCATTATAGACTGGAAGCTGCATTTGCTCAAAGATCTTGCATAGATATATTTATGTAAGCTTTAGAAAGACAAAAGCTTTGAGGGGAGAGAGAGAGAGTTAGAGTAAAGAAGTGGACAGCGACAACGTACGACAACTGCGAGCCAATGGGAGAGTTCTGAGCCTTTAGCTTGTTTCATGCAATGAGAGAAGCGGCTGCTGAAACGGCTATGATGTGCTCAGACTTTCAGACAGAAGTGACTAATTTTTAACATTATTTTATCACTTTTGCTTTTTCAAAGCTTTTATAATAATATTAAACCAATTTTTTTAAGGTTTTTTTAAAGCTATCGAGGTGGGTAATAGGCAGTCGTTTAAGGAGATTATCCATTGTGTAATGGGTATTTGACATGTGTCACGTACATGGCCGTGGATATAGTTTAGCCAATCATATATTGCCAGCACTGTAGAGACAGCCAATCAGTGGCTCGACGAAATTAAGGTATCAACACCTTGAAAACGGTGGGTGTTTATCTCTGACTCTGATATTTATCTATTTAGTTATGTTTATTTTTTGCTTTTTTTCCTTAAAAATATCTACTCCTATGTTTGTAGTGTTTCACTTTCACCTCCTGTCACAATATGATGGAACAGCTCTGACTCTGGACAATGAGAGATTTATGTTACCATTCAATTGGGCTTTGGGGTTTCGTATTAGACTCAGTTAACCGAAAGAGTTGGTTGATTTGACCGTTAATAATTGTCATTTTTCCGCTAATGACCTGAGCTTAACCCTCTCATGATAGGGATTTGGGGCCATACACACGGCATATGAGAATAATTATATTATTATTATTTTCATAATAACTATGACTATTAATTAAGAGCTAGATACATAGCCATAAATTAAGCTTTGTAACATCTTCATTAAATTAACTGTCAAGTATTCAATAGTCCAACAGTCTTACAATTTGGTAATCCTCTTTCTCTTATTTGAAAAGGAAAAAAAAAATAATAATAATCAAGTTTCAATTCATCCTATTTATTGATTTTTGAGAAGTTTAATAACGCTTGGATAGATAATAAGTGTCATTATAGTAATTTAGTACTAATTGCATTGGTAATTTTTGTTAAAGCTAGCTTCTCTCTCAGTTACTCTGATAGTGGTAATTAGTTTTTTAGCAAGTAGGGACAGAACCATCCTTTGGGTTGCGAGAAATTTTAAAAAAGCCTTCAAAATTTTAAGTTCTATAAAAAAAAATTATGTTTTTTTTTTATGAGATATATGAATCCCCAAAAATTAATTTTTTATCCCCCATTTTTTTTTGTTTTTAGCTTTTCCTCTTAACTTAAATTTCTAGTTCCACTCTGGTAGTAAGTATTATCACCATTTTAAACAATGACAAATATATATATATATATATATAAAAAAAAAAAAAAAAAAATATATATATATATATATATATATCAAGAAAAATATAGGCTTTCCATCCTCTCAAACAGAAACAACGGACATTTTATAAATGATATTGATTAATATGAATAGCTGAAGCTGGGCAGAACTAAGATTTTTCTGACAGTATACGATAGCAACATAAATTAAGAATTAAGGACTGAAAAGAGAATCGGAAGAGAGAAAATAATGATTAGAGAAGAGAAAGACCTTAGTCGCGCAAACAAAAAATAACTCTAAAAAACTGAAATTTTATTGACACTTCAAAACTGAAATTTTATTGATACTTCAAAAATGAATTCCAAAAATAGAAATGCCTTTATATAGGCTAAGTTTGAGTATTTTCCAAGCAAAATACTTGGAGAAAGAGAAAGAAATAAAATACGAAAATAACCCGACACTTGTAGACAAAGTAAAATATATTATTCAAAAAATAATCTTCAAATGTTTTGTACAATTCTTGTGTTGATCTTATTCCAAAAATAATCTTGAAATCTTATGTTTAATTCTCCTCCAACAACCAAATTATGCAATGGTGTTTCCCGTCAATGTCGCCATTGTTAGCCTAATATTTGAAAAATAAAAAAGGAAACAACCAACGCCTTTTCTTTTTCAAGTCACATTAAGATAGATAATCTTCCCCCTAGAGGCTATTTACCATTTTGAGTAGACAAAAGTACTTAGTCTATTACTTACTATTGGAATAGGATTTCAATTTCATTGTTAGAATTTAAAATTATTGTATCTAACGTTGTAAATGATACTACATAATAGATATGTTAGAACGACATTCAAAAAGTTTAAGATACAATAATTTTAGGAGATTTCATCATCCACATTCATGCAATATTATGATACACACGTGTGTGTATGTATATACACGCGTTTTTCCCTCCACCAAAATCCCCATTAGCTTGATCCAATTCCTACACTTTTGTCTCTGAAATATTAATTTCTATCAAGTATCTATCCATGTGCTCTTTTATGGAAGAAGCATTGTAACTTGATGAAATATGTGAGGCCAAACTGAGTTAAAAAGTAACTCCATCAAACTATTATGGTTTAGTTCTATTTGGTACTGAATATAATTCAGATTATGCTGTTCAATTTGATCGAGTAAGGTATGATCAAAATTGTTAGAGAAATTGATAGATGTTCCACCAACTTGTGGTTAATTCACAACTCATTATGTTTGCTTTTGTTGATATATAATTGATATTATGATAGCAGTGTCAAAGCAACAATTGAGAGGTACAAGAAGGCATGCGCTGATTCCTCAAATTCTGGATCTGTTTCTGAAGCTAATACTCAGGTAGACCTTTAATTAGTTGCTTTTATTTTTTTCCTGGAAAATCTCCTTCTAACTTGAAATTGATCAATGTGTTTGGAATTGGCTTCAAGTAATGACATTATCTACGGTCACCAGGCCAATCACCATTTTCTTATTTTAATTTCTCTAATAGTCAAAGTTACAGTGCTTAGTATCCTGTGTATTACTTACCCTTATGGTTGCTGCTGTTAACTTCTCTTTAGCCGGATCGGGAGGAGGATACCATTTTTACCTAGCTAGCTATATAGGTTTTACCTCATCCAAGAAAGATGAGTACATTATAAATAGAAAGAGGTGACTTTAATTATTTAATTAATATTTAAAAACATTTTCCTTCGCATGTGGAACCAAACAAGAAGTGGAATATTTTATTCGAAAATGAGGGTTAATTAACTATGGGAGTTAGAGTAGAACTTAAGAGCTTTGCTTTAATACCATATTAAATTACCACTTATTTCAAAATATTAAACTAATAAGAAAATGTGAATTTAATTATTTAATTAATATTTAACACTAGCTAAAACTCAACTCATACAGTCATGTTAGCCTGTAACATATATGAATCGGTGGAAAAGATATTCCAGAGGTGGCTTTTAGACGTGTCCAAGTTCTTAGTTTCGTTATTCACTTATATGCAATACGTTCAACTAATTATAACATGCAAGACTCGTCTTCTCCTTTTATCCCCTAAAATGTGACATGGTTTTTAAAATCACTATTAAATTTAGAATGGATCATTATTGTATTTTGATCCATTGATAATTTTAAAAATTATGTCACATTTAGGGGGATAAGGGTTCACATGTGGAGGAAAATCTCGCTTGAAGTAGAAACGATAAACTTAAGTGGTTGATACAAAATCTATATTAGGAATATGCAAATTTTGAATGACTAACCATATAGTATAGAAAACAAGCTAAGGAATGTACATTTAATCTATCTTGTGTTAGCATTAACAGCATATTTTTGTATATCTTATTGAGGCCTTTTGACCCTAATGCTTAATAAACCTTAATCTCAGTTCTACCAGCAAGAGGCTGCTAAACTGCGTGGCCAAATTAGAAGTGTCCAGGATTCAAACAGGTAATCTAAAGATATTTTAAATAATCTCATTAATTGTCTGGAATTTTACTGTTGCAATATTTTCTTTGACGATGTTGGTTGCAGGCACATGTTGGGCGAGGCTTTAAGCGAGCTAGATTTCAAAGCTCTCAAGAACTTGGAGAAAAATTTAGAGAAAGGAATTAGCAGAATCAGATCCAAAAAGGCATGATCTCTCCCATCTTTTCATTTAGGAATCTATGGATTTTATTTTTTTATTTTTATCATAACAAGTTAATGAGTTTTCTTTTTTGTTGCTGGATATTGAATTGCCCCTAACGTTTTACCTTTTCCTTTATTTCCTTTCCTTTTACCTATAAATCAATCAGAATGAGCTCCTGTTCGCAGAAATTGAGTATATGCAGAAAAGGGTAACTCTGATCCTTCTCTTGGAGTATTTTTCCTCCTGAAAGTTAATTATATTCTGTTCTATATTGATATCTCAAAATATTTGAATATGTTTGTTGAGCAAGTGGTGTCCTTCCACAAAGCTTAGCATTCCAGCAGGTCAGCATGTTAGATGTCTAAATATGTTTATATGATTGTTGGTGCAACAGATTTTTGAATAGTACGGACAGCCTCATTTCTTTATCAACCTTGTAGGTGCGATATATATATATATATATATGCTTATTAAATTTAATAATAATGAATTTTTTAACTGAACAACAAATGAATTATGGAATATGGACCAGCCATTTGGGGTGAGGGAGATTTTATAGAACACGAGAAAAAAAAAAAAAAAAAAAAACACAGCACAAGGGTATATATACCTTACTGATCTTAGAGGCTTAGACAGTACAAATCAGGAGGGAAGACTTGGACTAAGACAGTACCCCTCTAGCACAAAGAACAAAAACCTAACATCATTGTTTAGACCTAAAAATTACCTCCAAAAAAACCCAAAGAATATAAGAATGAGAAGGAATAGCCTTTCCATTTCACAAGGCAATGCCATACTCACACCAGAGCCTCGAGGTTGAATGCTATCCCAAGAATGCTTAATAGAAAACTTATGGCTTGGGACATTCAACCAAATGACTTTTATCCCTATTCACAATATTAGAATTCAAATCAAGAAGCATGTCACTGATGATTTTCTGCCATTCAGAGAACCCATTAGGTCATTTCCAATCCCCTCCATCTCCCTTCCCAAATCAAAAGCAAGATTAATGAAACTATTTCCAAATTTATTGACACAAGGGAAAAGGGGTGCTAGTTGTCATACCATAAGGAAATAGAGATTGCATTGCCCACCACATGCATGTGGGTCTTACAAATCCAATGATGACTTTGAAAAAAAATATATGGATGGAGATGGATTGGAGATGAATGAGTAGCATACCTCTTTATCTTATCCCATTCAAGGGGTCTAATCTTCAAAATCTTCCTCCATGTCCGGGAGCAATTTTCAAGGAATTTCAGCTGCCAAAAGTTTGTTTCCTTAATTAGATTGATTAATTTGACCCAACAAGACAATTAGAACGCTCCTTTTTAATTTATTGGTGTTACGTATGTTATGTTAGGAAATTAATTGACACCTTGGATAGCCTTCTAATTATAAGTGAGACAATGTTTAATAATATATATTAGGACAATATTCAACCCAAAAGTTTAAGTCTATATGTTTAGGCCAAACTATGTGATACTAACCGTACCACTTACACTGCACACATAACATCTTTCCATTGTGGGGCATAACTTTTCAACACATACACGTACGTATATGAGTCCATCACCATATCTCTACACTTTGATCATATGAAAACTTTAACAATCTTATAGATCATTTCTAGGATCACTTTTGTAGGATGTGTGAGCTTTATCCGTAACATGCATTTCTGTCCTTGTTCCAACCGTGAAACGATCCACCATCTATACATGTCTACCATCCCCTCTTCGACTACGAAATGGACTATTATCATCAACCATACTACACACCACCGTTAGCTCTAATAGTACTTGTTAGGGATATTAGCATAAATATTCCAAGTGAAACCATAATATAACATATTAAGATACAACTCAACCAAAAGACCTTAAGCTTAATTATGAGTTCAGGTCCAACGATGCTATATTAATCACTCATACATATTGTGACATTCTTCTAATGTGAAATTTAACATTTCTACACTCACATGTATATAATCAATATTTCATAAATCCTATCTTAATTATTCAAAAATGTGATATTCTTCTAATTATGTGAAACTTAACATTTCTACATTCATATGTATATAATCAACATTCCATAAATGCTTAAGCATAGCTGCATAGTTCTGAGACTCCACTTGTTTAATCCGCAACCCTCCTTCCATCTTATAAGAATACTCTATTTCTCATATTAATTTCAAACCCCATAACTGTTAAGATCACTTATTTCCCACAAGAAATCTCTAAATGTTCTACTTGCTTTACCACCACTTTAGGACACATAAACATAGACCACTAATCAGAACAATAAAGAGAATCAAATTTAGCAGTTAAAGTCTGCCAGCATAAAAAAGAACTTTGCATGTCCAGCACTTCAATCATTTTGGCCTCCGTTCCACCTTCTAAGGCAGAGCAGTCGAGCATCTTGAGTTTTGAAGAATCAAAGGCATGCCAAGGTGAAGTATATCTTACCATGTATCCAAAATGGTCAACATATGCCCCTTAGAGCATTTCCAGCAGTTACCCAACCATTTTTCATAAATGCAGGGAACATAACTACTTTTTGTTTCCCTAAACAAATGCACTCCACAACATCTTTCCTTTATCTTTCCTTATAACATTAAAAAATTGTTTTTAATTTTTTTTTATTCATTTATTTTCTTCTCTCTCTATCGTTGTCTCTATCTCAGTCAAGAGTGTAATCATTTGTTTCTTCCTTCCGTTATCTTTATCTTTCCTCCATCCCTTATGTTTCTTCCTTCTGAATATCACAGAGAGAGGCACAATCGATAAAGAGAGAGAGAGAGAGATCAAAGAGCTTGAGAGAGAGGGAGACGACACTAGGATAGAGAGAGACGATCGTTTAGTGAGCCCCTTAATCAGACGTGCACATCAAGCGATGCTCATTCTTCCGGTAGATATCTACAAACAAATAAGAATAAAAATAAAAAATAAATAAAAAATAAAAACTCCAAATCTTCATAAACCATTTCAAATCCCTTTTCCTCATCACAGTCATCACCCTTTTGGAGACCCAGAAAGTACTCAAAAGACAAAAATGAAAGAAAGTCAAATTATCAAATTTCGCTAATCAAAAGCCAAATTCTCCAATTTTTCTCATCAACCAAACATGGGACAATCCTTTATTCAGCTTCTGAAAAGCCATAACAGGCACAAACCATAATAAGATTCGAATTATCAACAAACGCAAACAAAATAAAATTAGAGAGAAAGAGAGAGCATAAAAAACCCACCCAGGAACTGGAAGCCGGCAAAGGGGACGATGAAGAGGGCAGGTTGCAAAATTAGCGAAATCAAAGATATGAGACGATCCTTGATGAGCTTGGGTGAAGGCATGGTTAATAGAAGAGCTATGGAGGCCTCTATTGCAACCACGTACGTCAGTATCATCCACTGCAATGCCATTTCTCTCTCTCTCTCTGAATCGGCTTCTTTCTTCTGAGCCTTGCATTTTTGGTTTTTGTTTTCATCGATGCTTCGCTTTCAGTTTTGTGTTTCTTCGATGGTTGCAGATGATGGAATGTTGCAGCCTTGCAGGGAGGTGAGAATGGTGAAGGGAAGAGGGAGATGGGAGTTCTAAGATGGGAAGAAGAAAGGGAGTGGGACTTGGGTGATGTGAGAGGATAGAGGAGAGAGAGTGTGAGTGTTTTTTTAGGATTATAATAATCTATGGGAATACTACAGTGGCACTATAGCATTCCTAATGTATATGGAATATATAGGAAAGCTGCTATAGGTGAGTTTTTGTAATTTTTTTGAGATTTTTCCTAAATTTAGGGAACAGGACCCCTTATAGAGTGTCTATTATGAATGCTCTTAGTACTATCAATAATCCCACCAGCTAATGAATAAATTGCTCTTCTTCGGGTTAGAAAAGAGCCCAAACTACGCCTTCAACGAATCAAAAAGAGATTCCATGACTCTAGCTAGCTAAATCATACCCAACAATGTTCCAAGACATTTTAAAAGACATTGTATTAAAACCATATGCATCAAGGGCTTTGTTATCATTCTTGGAGAATAAAGCATCTTTTTTTTTTCTTCAAAGACACTTCTAGTTAATTCAAAGGACTAAGAGAGAAGTTAATGTGACACTTCCAAAAACCAAGTCCCATATTGAGTGGATGGATAGTTGAAAGTATTGCATGGATGTTAATTCTCATATTTAGTTTTTACTAGGTGAAACTAGAATTTATAAATGATTTTTGAGAGTTTCAATTGTAATACATATTGACTAGTCCTTTTGAGTTATAGCGTAAATATGGTTAGTGATTACCTGGGTCTTGACAAATGGTACGATCAAATTAAGGCCAGTAACCTAGAAATATCATGGGATGCTGAGGCACTATAACCTAATGTGAATTTTGACAAGAACGTGAGAGATTTAGATGAGAGAGTTTATTGCACCTTGGATAGTTAAGGCTCACAATATTGGGTGCGTGGTAGATGGTAAATTAAGATGTTACGTTGGTGCTTGAAAATATTATTGAGACCCCAAACATCAGCAAGAGGTGGGGTGAATAGGAGTTAAACACAATTTTAAACCAATTCAAATTTATAATCAATAGTAAACATAGAGTAATCACCATACAACAAATAATCAAAATCAAATAAAGTATAAATCAACAAACATACGAGATTTTGTTACGAAGTGAAACTCTTTGAAAACTCTTTATATGTAAAACACTATGCGGAAGCCAAACCCGGAAAATTAGTTCATTATTGAATATTCAATTTTATAAGTAACTGAAATTACAAAAGCTTTGTAAGCAACCTTATTTGTATTGAATAAACAACCTCTTTGTCCTTACCACAGTAACTCTAGAACTTTCGCCAATCTTCAATTTGATCTTTTCTCATGTACACTCCGAAATTCTGGTGGCCGAAGATTAACAGTCTTAGTGTGTGATTTATCAAACTCCTAGAGAGATTTAGGAATCAAGGCTTAAAGTACAGAGTTTCCTCTCGCTGCACATAAAATTATGGCATAAGAAGCCTTGGATATCGTGCATAGCACACCTTTATACCTCTAGCAATATCCCAACATTTTAGTCCAATTAGAGCACTAAAAATCTTACATCAAACATACTTTGATTACTGATTTAGCCAGTTAAAAATCTAACAATGCTAATTAAGTCTAATATTGGTTCTTTGCAAGATGAAATTTGGTTTTATAAGATATTTCAATCAACTAAAATTGTAACATTCATTAATCCTTTTGGGTAAATCAACAGCGTAGCTAGTGCTTCCCTGGATTATGACGAATAGTATCAAAGTCAACCTAATAACAAAATGTAGAGCTGGGGCACTACAGTATAATGTTGGCCTGGGGAGGACGTTAAGGATTTGAGTGAGAGAGTTAGTATGTAACACCTTGACAAGTTAAGTCCTACATTATGTAGGTAAATGGTGAAGGTGTTGCATGAATACTATGTCCTATATTGGTTTCTATCATTTGAAACTTGGTTTTATAAAAAAATTGATTAGTTCTTTTACGGTATAATACTGATTGATTAGCACTTTCCTAAGTCGTGACAATCTTCTAGGTATGGCTTGTACATTTAGATTGACAAGCCTATTTAGGGACGTTTTACTAAGCAACTTTTGGAAATACCTAATACTTCTTGCTTCACCTCAACAAGATCATCAATTCTTGTACCATCATCTCTACTAACAAAGAACCTTGTTCCTCCCATGGTGACTCTTCAAAGCTCTGAAAAAGAATACAAAATTTTCCTCTCCCAACTTCAACCATTAATAAACACGAGATTTTTGCTTGAGGAAGCTTTCCTCAACTCTACTCAGCTTTCCTTACTCCTGTGAAGCACTAACTTCATCTCTACAAAGAGTACTGGAATCAGAAGGATTAAGATGGATTTACCTCTAAAAATTTACCTACTTCTATTTAGCTTGCAACACTCTGCCAAACAAGTTAGAAAATTTGGCCTTATTCAGGTCCTTACAGTCTCAAAAGTGTTGCTCAGTTAGCTTGTATGTGGTGCTTTCGTTGTTCTCTGGATTGTTGTTTTTAGGGGCCGGACTGCGGGAATCTGGTCTCCTCCCTTTGTATTTGAGTTTTGTTCCATTCAACTCAATACATATTGATCACCCAAAAAACATATCAAGTGCTTGTGATCAATATAGTATTCTCTAATTTACCAAGGTTGCACAAAATTAGGATGCTAGCTTACTCGCCTTAAAAGGTTTTTCCTATTTGACATGGTTTAATTACTGTAATATGAAATGGGAGACTAATGTAACTTCTCATATTTTGACATCTTTGTATTATTCAAGGTTTTTTTTTCGTGACATCAAAATAGATTGCTAACTAATTTTTTTTGTTTGTCTTTTGTGTATAACCTTACAATCTATTTTGATGTTTGCAAAAAAGTGGATGTGCTGATTCTCACCGTAGAAGTTATACATATCTACTTAAACCCCCCCCCCCCCCCCAAAAAAAAAAAGAAAAAAAAGCTTCAGATTTCTTTTAGCTACTGAATGTTGATGTTATGTTCATCATAGTTGAAATGTCTATATATAAAAATTGCAGGAAGTTGATTTGCATAACAACAACCAGCTTATCCGAGCAAAGGTCTCTCTCTCTCTCTCTCTCTCTCTCTCTCTCTTCATATATATTTGTGTGATAGAAGTAGTAGTGGTAACATGTATGGGGATCTGGTGGATGGTGTAGATAGCTGAGAATGAGAGAAACCAGCAGAACTTGAATATGATGCCAGAAGGGGGAAACTATGAGCTCATGCAGTCTCAACCATTTGATTCTCGAACCTATTTTCAAGTAGATGCATTACAACCCAATCATCCCTACCCACGCCAAGACCAGATCCCACTTCAATTAGTGTAAGAATCTCCCTCAATGAACATTTTCATCTCTTCATCATCAATCACCATGCATGCATTTATATCGTTTTTCATGAAAATGAGGTATATTATGTTTGATTGATCAAATTTCTGTTCAATTTCTTTTCACGTTCTAAGAGTTAAATTTAGTCAAATATTTGGAATTGTAACACAGGAATTCAAAGAAATGCTTCTATAAACAATGGAAGCAAAATTTAACTTGAGACCTTAACCTTTCTATTTGAACATACGTGTGCAGTGTGCCCCCATATTAATGTGATTTAAAGAAGGAATTGTTCGAGTGTTGTGATTGGAAATAAAAAAAGAAAAAAAAATGTTAAAGAATACCAGCTGAAAGAGAGAAAATTTTGATAAGCAATTTCCTCGGTTCCACTAGAGAGGAAAATACCTAAAATACAAAGTTTTAATGACTTACAAAAAGGACCTTTCAGTGTAGCTGCCTGCTTTAAATGGGTTTGTGTTTGGCCTATACACGTTGGACTGCATCTACCAGGAAATTGAAGTATTTTGACTGTGTTCTAATTTTTAATCCATTTGACATTTCAATCTTAATTGGTTTATTTATTATTTTTTACATGATATGTTTTTTTCTTCTGCTTAGTTGTGGCTGTCTAGTTTTTGTCTCTCTCAACAATTATTGCAGTCAGCACTGTCTCTTCTTAATTCTTTCGAGTTTGACTGCATAATAATTCTCTAGAATTTTGCGTTGGGCAAGATCCAAAGCTAGCATCTTTAAGAGTATCCTCATTTTTCTGTTAACCACTTTTTAGTTGGGCCATGAATTCTTGTTTGTCTTATATTAATTTGAAGGGTTGCTTATGAATCTTTTTGTTCTTGCTCATCCAAAAACAAAAATATTATATAAAAGATTCATCCAAGTAAATCAACTGCCTCTTCCACAGACCCTCTAATATATATATATGCTTTTACTATTTTTGATGCAGTTAATTAAATGGTAGCTTTGAGGGACTGGTAATTTCAGCTGTTTCTATAATTTCCATGGAGTGTATCGAATTTGACATGATCAAGTGAAAGATAAAGGTATGCATATATGCATGATGCCAGGCACTAACGGGAGGTTACATGCAGTACTCCCACAATATATAATGGCTTTGTAGACAGACATAAGACTGTCCTAAGTATGCTTATTAGAAATGGATATCTTTTCTCTGTGTTTATTATTATGCATGCACTAAGCAATCTGTGACAGAATCATAAGTAGCCTGATTTGAACATTACTGCTCTCGTAATTTGTAACATTTATTTGCGTGTCGATCTTTTTGTGCACAATTTCAGCTAGCTGCATGATCATCTGCACAAACCCTATGTAGTCAATAAATATCACGACTGTCAAATAGACTGAAAGGGTGTACGTACAAACAGACTACAGACCTAGGATAAGTCACACGTAAAGACTTGTGTTTGCTCTCTGGTCCTTTTTGAGGTACCTTTAATCCTTAAAAAGGGTGTCGAATTCTTTCTGTTTTGGGACAAACTTCTTGTGTTTCCCAAGTCTTCCGGAAAATAGGGCCGGCTCAGGAGGTAGGCTGCAGGCTATTGCCTAAGGCTTCTAAGTGTCAAGAAAAAGATGAAGGCCTTAAATATTAACCAATTAATGAAAATTGTGAACATATTTTGTCTTTTTACGTGGAGGACTTTAAAATTTAGAAATACTATATTAATTTTCTAAATTTTTTTTTTTTTTAAAAAAAGTTAGTTTTTAATTAAGTGACGTGTAATCTATTGTTTTGAAAAATTTGTCGGTAAATGGTTACAAAATCACTTGGAAAGCAACTTTTAGAGGAAAAAAATTAGAAAGTGTAGCCTTTCTCTTCAACATTTTTGTATCCTATATATGTACTTTCTCTCTTACATTTTTATGTTTTGGCCATTCATTTCTATGCATGTGAGAGATGTGAAGTTTATAACATTAATAGATTCAAACAAAAACTTAGAAAGTTTACATCCCATAGAAAAGGATGAATTTTAAAGAAAAAAAATAGAAAAGTCCATATATATATATATATATACCCCATTCTGACAATGTCTCCCTACACTTTTTTAATTGGGACAATGTCCCCTTCAAACTATCAAAACATTGTCAATGTTCCCTCAAGGCCAGCAAAAAGACCGAAAAAAAAAAATACCTTACAATTTTTCTATAAAACAAAAATAACCCTATAATTCAAAAAAAAAAGACGAAAAATTTGTATTGAAAAAAAAATTATTTTAAAAACAAAAACTTTTAGTTTCTTAAGAAAAACAAGAACTTTTTTAATTTTTCATTTAATTTTGTAATTTGGCCACCCTTGGTTTTTATGTATTTTATTTTTTAATTATATTTTTTTTGTAGTTTTAGTTTTTTTGTTGAATTTTAATTATTTTTAATTTTATTAAGGGTATTTTTCGTCGTTGGGGGGGAACATTGACAATTTTTTATAGTTTGGTGAGAGACATTATCCAAATTAAAAGTTTGGGGGGACGTTGTCAATTAAGTGGTAATTTGAAGGAGTATGTGAACTTTACCCAAAGAAAAATTATGTAGAGATTCATGCTACAACCCTCATATTTAAATAAAGAATATTAGGAAAAAAAAATTTAAATTCACTTCCTTAAAAATTTTTAAGAAAAAAAATAATTATGAAATACTAGCACAACCCTAATATTTAGGCCCTTTTGGGATTCATGCCACGCTTTGGACTCGCTTATTACTATTTAATTTAAAAAACAACTGAGCCACCACCTTCACTAATTTCCTCGTTTCTTTTGTTCAATGGATTATCAACTTAACCCCTTGAACAGATAGACAACATTGTGTTAGGAATCGGAAGTAATCATAAAATTAGAACAAATGCTTCACTTTCTTTCTTTTTCTTTTTTTTCTTTTTTTTTGAGAAAAATTGTTATTAAACTCTAACAAACCAGAGTTTGTAGCTCTGTTGCTTCACTTAATTAGCTGATGAATCACAAACAAGATTCTCACTTCCCATGGATCATTGTTATTAAGAGTGTAAATGCAGGTAGATATTAACCGCTCTCATTTACTATCCGTAACTATTTGTTATCCGCATATGCAAATACAGTCAGCAAAAACTATTATCCGTATATGCGGATGCGAATAGCAGTTTTAAGATATTAATCATATCTGCATACCCTTTATATAAAATATATATCTTATATATATTATATTTAATAAATTTACCTAATCGATGTTGTTTTGAATTAGATATAGGTTATATTTACATTGGTTTGATTGGTTGTATTGGTTTCTCACGTAACACTTGGGCAAAAAGGCAAAAATAATGTGAAATAAATATATTTTTTAAAGATTAGAGCTTAAAGCAAAAATTAGAACAAGCCCAACTGCCGAAAACACTAAAAAAATCAGCCTAAATTATTTTCAATTTTTTTTAAAATAGACTCTAATAAAAGACCCAAAAAAGGCCCTCAAAAGTTCATTGCCTAATATACATATATCGGATAATAACCGCAATAACCACGCGGATGTGATTAGTAATAACATTATGCAGATACGGATATCTATAAGTGATATTCACATTGTGACGGATGCGGATGTAGATATTACAAATAACTACGTTCGCATGTACATGCACCCCTAATTGTTATGGTCTGTTCATTTGCTTGCTTCTTCTTCTTCTTTTTTGCCTCCATGTAGCTAGGTGCTTGTTTGTGTTGATTCTTTCTAACTTTTAGGTCGTCTTATTTTTTTTAGGGGTGCTTGTGGATCCTTTTTGTTTTTATTGGGTATTTTCAATAAATTATTTATTTTCCCAATAAATAAATAAAACCTACTTTTAGCGCATGTGGTTTGGGGTACGTTGTGACATATAGCTTCTCGTGGTTTAAAACGAGACAAAACACTTTATGGAGTGGGGAAAAAAAAAACAAATAGGATCTCCTTAAATTTTTTTTACAGAATTCGTTGTGTGTCACGTCAGCACCAATCATATTGTCACACGTGTCCCTTATAATTAAAAAAAAAATAGTAAAAACAAACGGAGGTGACTAAAGAAAGCAAATCCCTTTTGGGTTTGATTGCTTCAAGCATACTATCCTCTAGATCTCCACCAAATTAACCCCTTGGTAGAAAGTGATGAGGTTGGGCATGCATGTTCATTCACTGGTTAAGATGAATCGTCGGAGCCATTGTTTTCTTTGTCCATCGATTCAAGAAAACAATTAGTTTGTGCCACTGAAACCTGCGAAAAGGAGATTGACAGTCCGGCACCGGCCCCAGCCCATACTTCACCGTACGAATCCAAGTGGTCGAGATAGGAGTCGATCAGTCTGTTCATTTAGGGGAGGAAATGAATTATTTTTCTTCCTCTAATCCAAGATACATACTCAGTAATTGCTCTTTGACTCCTTTAGCAACGCTGTAAGTAGGTTTGGAGATTGCCCAGAGACATTTCTGTTAACTCAGTAAGACATTTTTTATTTATTTATTAATTAATGCAACTGATTGGTTTGGATAAGTAATAATTTATTGAAGAAACTCAATAAAAACAAAAAGATTCAAAAGAAATCAAATCCTAAGGAGAAGCATCCATAAAAATTGATGAAATCAGGTCCTTGCACTGCCTCGTGATCTCCACGAGAGCTTTGGATTTGAAGCAAATTAAACAGTAGTGCCCTCTCGCTAGCTCAACGACTTGATGCGCACCTTGTTCTTCAGCCTGAGAAAATCTTCCGGGTCCATCAAGAGGTGAAGATTGTCGATCTAGGAGAGAAGCTTCCAGATCCGTCCACAGGTTTCTCACTGCCACAACCATAGCTTCTAAGTCATATTTATTCAATCCGCTCCAAAGGGTATCCACTATATATATGGGTAAGAGAAAAGACTTTTACACAACAGTTGTATAAGAGTTGTGCACTTTTATAGACACATGGGTGAGATTCATGTAGTGGAATTCATCATATGGGTCTCACCTCATGTGTCTACAATTATACATAATTGTTGTGCACCAATCAGCTCTCGATGGATAAACTCTGCATTCTTCACACAACTCTTTTAAAGCTTCTGGCCACACACGTACACTTCATGCATCTCTTGCCGCCGGGAAACTCCATAGTACGTACATGCCCCATTGTTTCCTCCTCCAAACAGCATATTGGGCATAATGGATCTGTCACAATTTTCCTTTCGAACAAATTAATTTTTGTAGGCAATGCATTATAGGCCCTCCACATGAAAATTTTAACAACATTAAGAGAATGAATAACGACCTAAAAAGGCCTAAAAAGGCCAAAGGGTACGGTGTGTCTACACAAGCGAACGCCTACAAAGAGGCAAACATGCATGGCAGGCATAACGAAAAGATTACATCTGAAAAATTCCAAGACTCGGCTAGAAGAGAGTGACTAACGGGAGAATCACGGACCCCTTGAAGAAGTTGACTTTGAATATAACCCCCAAAACATAATTTCAGAAATAACGCATCCAAAATTGATATTCCTCGATCATCTGAAACAATCTAGCATTTCTCTCGTGCTATAGACTATAGAGCTTACACTGTAGCAGCTATCTAATTCTAACCACAATGGAGAATAAATATTTGCCTCTCAAGTGAAACGTCAGGAGGCCATCAATTAAAAAAAACCCCACCTAGCTCCTACGAACCCAACACCTCACCTTTATATAATAAAAGCGTAAGTGGAAATCTTTCATTTTACATGTGACTTGACGACATCAAAGATAATAAATATCGCTGCAAAATAATTTTTTTTTTTAAAAAAAAAAAAAATCAAACCTTCGCATAACACATTTGATCTAACTGTATAAACCTATATATGGATAAATATTAACATTGTATTCTTACATCTTAAATACACGCTAGTGTATTGATTTATCATGAGTGCCACATATGACATGATAGCAAATTAATATATATAAAAGTGTCCATAATAGCGAGTACATAAAAAGGTAGATTAATTAAACATGGCAAAAGATAGACTATATGTGTTAGTCTATCATAATAGTGAGGCAACGAGCACGTACTAGCCTCATCCATCCTCCAATCTTGCATCATAGTCTATGTAAATGAGGCGTTACCATATTTACATAGACAAACAAGTGAATTTTACTGAATCAATAAGTCGCATGTTTATTATGGTACCATATATTAATGATATAATAGTTATGTAATTTTCATGTTAGGATCATGCAATGCACCACTACATGTACAGTTGATTCATTAGAAAATTGTACCATGAACAATTAATATACAGTACCGTACGTGTCGTTCTAGGAACTTTCTCGTACGTGATAAATAATTGTTTACAAGGTACAAAAAAAAACAATCATATGATAGATGAATCACACGGCCGCCAGTAGAGATGGATCCGGATCGGAGCTCCATGATTAAAGCTTAGCTAGATGACTGATATCCATTGGATAGGCATCGTATTCGTCAACAGAACTGAATGATCTCGCCGCAGTAAGTATGTTTACAGCTTCAGTGGTATGGAAAGAGTCCCAGAACAAGTACTCCGTCCTGTTCTTGCATATTGTGTTTTGGTGGTCGGGAAGGCACTGCCCGTTTTCCCCTACCGGGCAGCACCCAACGTTCCAAACCTTGAAACCTGCAGAAACGCATGCATAGAATTAGTACTATTTATTCAAAGACGACGATGGTTTAATTAGTTTGATTGACAACAACGTTAATTTGATCGATCAGGATCGTTCGTTTTACATACCAAAAGCTGACACGTTCATGGATCCCATCCTGTAAGCATTAACGTATGTAAAATGTGCATCAGTTAGATTGCTATTGAGCTGATTGATGAGTAGTTTAAGCTTCACGTTGAAGTGTCGAACAGCTTTGTTCATTTTATCTACACACAGCGATCCATTTGTCGTGCCATGCAAAGAAATTGCATTGGGAGTGCACCCTATTCGTCCTACTCCAAACAGTACAACCTTCCTTGCTCCGTTATTGTACAAACTCTAAAAAAAAAAGGGAGGAAAATTAATCAGGAATTGATAATCACAATATATTAATCAGGAAAATTTTGTGTATCTATATTTCAATTTTTTTTTTTCAATTTCACCCTCTATTAAAATTTTTCATTAAATCTTGTTAAAATTCTCAAAATGGCCATTTTTTTTTTATTAAAAAAAAAATAATCAAAGATTTAGGTTTGGGTATTTTTTTCAAATTCTATTAAATCTTAACCAACACCTAAATCTTTGTAATTTTTTTTCTTTTTTTTAAAAAAAAAAGAAAAGAAAGAAAGAGATGGGTATTTTAGGAATTTTGACACATCTCCATTAGGATTTAACAAAAAAATCCAAACGTGGTGATTAAATTGAAAAAACTTGAAAGATTAATACAAAAAATTGAGAGTTTTTTAAGTTTATATATAGGAGGATAATTGTAAATGTAATGAAAGTTTAGGGGAGTTAAGTAAAATTTTCCCATATATATATATATATATATATAAAGAGAGAGAGAGAGAGAGAGAGAGGAGAGGAGCAAAAGATCAGATTTTGCACCCCGTACCTTTATTTGCTGAGAATATTGATCGATAAGAACTTGAGCGTATTGGTTTTGAGAATACAAGCGTTTTGTTGGGTAATGTTTGGGCAGGAAATAGTTGTTAATGTAATCATTATTTCCCATTCCAACTGAATATAAGCACTTGTTAAGGTACTCGGTGGCGGCTGAGACATTGTTTCCTAGTAACCCTGCAATTTTTGAGACCGTAACTTGGTGATTCTTTAACTGTCCATCCAAGCTGATGTGAGCACCCTGCACGGAGATCAAAGTTTCTGTCACTTATGATTTGCAATGCTATTTAATATTTAATAGATTGTTATACAATTTTTTCAGATGATTTTGCAGTAAAAATTAATTTTTAAATTTCCTTTTTTATGAGTTTTTTTCCTGATTAAAGATTGATTTTTCACTATCACGTTATCTCAGTTGTATGGTAATCATATATACATACACACGAAGAACTTCCTAGTATATATAAGATGAAGATGCATGTTGATCGATTCATTACCAAGTGCTGCCCAGTTTCATTGCGAATGCCTGCTGACCCAGATGCATAATTCACACCTTTGAGGATGTCCGAGCCATTAGCAGTTGTGAAGGGTGGAATGTGGTTTTCGAAGCCCAAAAGTTCACCTGCAGTGAGAAAATTTTACAATTATCATATTACTTTATGTCTAACTAATATTACACTCATCCGATCCGATCCTTACGTGGACTTAAACTCTCTCTTAATAAGTAAAACTAACACAGAAAATATTTAATTGATCGAAATAAAAATTGAACGACAAAGATAAAGTCCAAACCCAAAACTTCTGCTATCATAAGTCATACCATATATATATACCATTGTAAGAGCACATACAAACGTTGCAACCAACAAATCATATTGATATTCATTGAAAAAGAAAAAAAACATGCATATATATATATATATATTGAATTGCAGATTACGCATGTCAGCCTTAAAGCTCCGATGAACTTTACATTATATTTAGCTAGTGGTGTATAAATCTAGATGTAAACGAGAGAGAGAGAGAGAGAGAGAGAGAGAGAGGCAAAACCTATGATATCAAAGGAGGTCCGGCCGTTGCTAAATCTTCCTGTTGTTCCAGAAGGATAATCAACACCATATGGCTGGTAATTGGCTCTAGCCTCTGTCGGAAGCAAGTTATTATTGCCACTGTCGGCGAGTGAGTCTCCGAATATGAAAAAACAAGGTACTTGCGCCTCTCCATGCACGTGAAGTTGGATCTTTGAGAGCACCAGGAGAGCAAATACAGACAACCATATTTTCATCTTACCCGCCGTTGAGAAAGAAAATTACAAGAACAGGAAGAAAAAAAAAAAAATACGTCGAGGAAAGATGATGAATATGGAAGCTGAAATTTGCGAAAAGCGTGGAAATTCATGAGCTGAGCAAAGGGAGTATATATAGAAAGTTGCTAGCTAGGGGGGGGGCCAGGTTTGGTCTTCACCATTCTATTTTGGCTCCACAAATTATGGATGTCCTCCTGGTTTTTGTTTGTTTTCTTATCCGTTGACATCTTTGTTCTTGGCAATTCAAATAATCTTAATTTCTTTCATTTTTTTTTTTATGTTTGACGTGGTATTGTAAATTTATTATTAAATTTTTTTATTTTTTTTAATTAAGAATAATTTAAAAGTAGATTAATTGACACTGTCACGTAGAATGATAGAAAAATAAAAAAGAATAATGTATCTCACGTTTCAATATAAAAAAAAAGTATGGCATGAAATGCCACATCATTTCGTAAGAAATTTAAATAATGAAAATTGTAGTATTTTAGGCATGGGAAGTTTCGGGATATTGAGGTCTTTTAAGATAATATTGAGGTTTGTTAAATATATAATTAATAGAGTTAATAGTAGTTAACTCTTGTTCGTGCTTGAGTGTTTTTAGGATATTATTGCTTTTATTATAAATTTTTGAGTGTTTTTAGGATATTATTGCTTTTATTATAAATTTTTTACGATTTCACTTGACTGTAAGGATGGTAAATTTGTATTTATGTGTCAAGTTCGAATATCTCAAATCATGAATATAAGATTAAATATATTAATTTTAATCAAATTTATTTAATTAAACATATCAAGCCTGGCCTCTCAACCCTAGCTAACCGATTAATTTCGTTCGGTTCATGTCAGGTTCGCATGTAATGTCAAAAATTGACAGTCTTAAATAATGCGTGTAAGGTTCGAGTCATATTTACGTATGCGTATAAGACTATTTAGATTAACTCTTATCCGACCAATTTAATTAAACATGCAGGTTAAACTTTTCAACATTAACTAGCTTGTTAATTCCATTGGCACTTACTAAAAACAAAAAATATAAAAATAAAAGAAAGAAAAACGATGAAACCAAAGAAATTTCTTCAAAATCAAAATACATTGGTTTATTAATCAAAGACTTTTTCCTTTTTTCTTTTTCCTTTTTTTTTATTTTTTTATTTTTTTGTCGGTAGGGAACTGTTCGTGCAAAATGATCAATGATCAGGATGAAGAAAGATCCAAAGAATTGAGATTCGGAAAAGATTCATCACGTGAAATATAAAAGAAAATACATTAAGTTGACTAGACATAGCTTTTTCATTTTTGGGTATACGGCACAATAGCGTAGTACAGAGGGTGTTTAGACGACAAACAAATTGATTTTTTTTTAATTTTTCTGTCCCCCCAAAAAAACAAGATAACATGAGTACTGTGCTACAAGACAACCCTCTTTCTTTCCCGACCATCAAAGAAATTATGAAGCTGACAAATTAGTAATTATGTGGAGTACTCAGAATGAAAACAGAGGAAAAAACGTGAGGATGCATGTAAAACGACAAGTTTATTCTGATGCAGCATGTTACCTCTGTCTCAGTCTCAGAGTATACGACATTGAAGATGTGGAGGAGGGGCCTTCTCTTGCATTATTGAAAAGATGGCATTATTGAAAAGATGTAGACGAAAATAGTAATGTTATTTAGTAGACTGTTTATATAATTAATTAAAATAATATGATAATTTATTTACAAGTGTTGATCCAATATAGTTGATGATATTCACTGTCACGACAAGTTGTATAACAGTTTTCTTGTGAAAAAATAGTAAGAATATGGTTGAGAACTTCAAATCTAGAGATACTCTTAAGAGCTTACTCAAAAAAAAAAAAAAAAAAATTTGAAAATTGACATTATTATTATTATTTGGTAGGTATAAATTTTTTTTTTTCTTCTTCGTGTATTGTTTTTTAAATCATAGGTGCCTTTAAACATTGGTAAATATATTTTTGGGTGAATTAATTTTTTTTTTTAGATCTACTCTTTGTAATTGCTTTATAGGTAATTTTTTTTATTTTTTTTTCTCGAATTTCATAAAAATTGGAATAATCCTGACTCTAGTGCCTCACATCTGATAGAGACATCATTTTTTTTCTTTCACCGCCTTCACAACCCCAAAAGTGAGGAAAACGATCATTCTTATTCAACTTCTTTGTCTGAGATCCAAAACAAAAAAACAAAAAAAGAAACCCACTAGACAAAATTGGCAGAATTCCATGGTCAAAATGAATGTGTTTTGAGTTGTTTGCTAATGTATTTGTCTTAAAAACAAAAACCAAGAGACAGAAAACAAAGACAGAAACAAACATGGTAAGATGTTCCGGGCTTTAAGATCTAAATAGGTATACAACTATTGAAAAAATTCTGGATTTTTTTCTTTATTTTCTTTTGTTGGGTGGAGGGAATTGGCTCCTTTATGTCTTACCAACTGATCAAAGCACACCAAGAAAGACAGCAAAAACAGAACTACACTCTGTAACAAAATCATTTCTAAGCCTAAAGTCGCCAACTTCATATGAAATCATCTATTCTGAGCTTCCTGAGGGGTGGTGGAGGATACTTGATCCTGGTTGTGCTGTTTATTGACCGTTGTCACTTTTTCTGCCTCAACTTTCTCAAGCAAAGCCTGGTGCTGCATAGCTTTCATCATCTCTTTCATTGTCTTCTCCTCTCCTTCAAGTTGCATTTTCATTACAGCCTCTGCTTCTTTGTCAATTGGCTTGAAGTAATCTTCAATAGCAGCCTCCTGAAAATATCACATTTTTGTTACACAATAGACTCAGGCTTACACGGGAAACAAACAAAAAGATGATACATATAAGCCAAACGAAATAATTGAGCATCTCCAATAGAAGTACTAAGTATATGCTCTGCCACCAGCAATATTTAACAAATCATAGATACACATTATCCAAACCAATTTAGTTTCTTTCACATCTCAAAATTCTGAGACCAAAAATTGTGAAATGGTTCAAGCATACAATGAAACAAATTGTGAGATTAACAAGTCCTTACTGAGATTAGCATAGTTTAGACATAGGGCACTCATCAAAAGTCATCCATCATAGGGCTATAGGATATCTTCAGCTAAAAGTCTGATAAAATGTGAGGTGTCATAGAAACATAGCAACTAAATGTTTTATATATACGTGCTACTGTTAAGGCCTTTTTCTTTGGCTAATAGCCCCAACTATACCTAATATATTACTTTCAAACTCATAATTTTCAACAATAACAAAACATAGCCAATTTTTCGTCATCAGGAAACTAAACTAATTTTTCTCCACCAGGAAACTTGAACACAAATAAAGCATGGTCTAGAGCAATCAAAATCAGGCAAGTTTGTTGCTCTGTTTCATGCTTATTGATTAATGAAGAATCCTCTTATTGATAGTGAATTGACAAAAAAAAAATCTAAATGAAATCAACAACTACTTTTAAAGCAGTCTCGAATAATCAAATAATCATTTTTCAAGTAATCCCCGCCAGTGAACTGAAACTTACTGTTTCTTCTAGCTTTTTATTTAAAGTTTGCATCTCCTCAACCATACGGCGAACCTCCCCCAAAATAGCCTGCTCTGGTATCTTTCTTAAGGCTGCCTTCCTTTCTTGTGCCTGGACACAGCGGAAGAGTGTGTACGTAAAGCACATTTAGACGAAACATGTTTAACATAAGAATGTGAAGGCTCAAAAAAATAGAATCAGAAAAGCAGAAGTAGCAGGGAATAAGAGCTGTGAATTAAAGTTTGATGCTAATAACTTTTCTCTTCCCATTCCCATATAACCTATTTTATTATTTAAAAAATGATTCTTAACTCTGTAATGGAAGAAGAAGTTTCATCTCCATCAAAACTTGTATATCCCACACAAAGTTAAGCTTAAAACAGCATGAACTTGCATCCATTGAAAGTAATGAAATGTGGGGACCATTTGACAGATTTGAATAACTCGAGATTCGCCTTTAGGCTTCCTACAAAGAGCCTTCAAGTTCTCATTAGGACAATTACACTTGACAGGACTGGATCATCCTATTTTACCAACGAAATACTGCTCAAGAGGTGTCTGGTTCTACCTCTTGAATGTTTATCTTTCACAAAGTTGATCATTTGATATGAAAAGACATCAAGGACAGGCAAGTTTACAAAGGAAACATGAGCATTTTCACTTTTAGCACTTATAACCAAATTAAAGCCTTTTGAGACCATGTATTTTTTATTCATATTGCTCGTCCCGTAATAAAAATAGAGCAACAAAGCACAAAGATTTCATCAACGAGAAAACAGTAATTCCAATGATGGAACTATCAAATGAAGTTTAATAGGAAAGCTAGCAGTGAGCAAGCTACAGTATCTACGTGTTCCTCAATTAACAGCCTGCATATCAGATGATTTTTTATGCGAAACTTATTTTTATTATTGTAAATCATCTGTTTTGACTCTTAGAAATGCATTTGCCTTAAGTAGCTTATGAGAGGTACATGTTACTAAGTGCATAATGTATTTGTATTTTGAGATACATGATATCACTTACCTCATTAATTATAAACTTTCTGATGCATTAATGACCCAGGACACAAGTTATATCACCGATATCACCTGAAACCCCTCAGTAACTAAGGTAAAGAATGTTAAGAAAAAAGAAAGGAAAAAATAACCCATTTTACGTAGTATTTTCCATCAACTAGCAAAGTTGACTCCAAAATATCGTTACTAGATAGGTCTGTAGCAAATATACTATCAACCGCCCGAGATCCTATATGATTCTTACTAAATGGGGTTAGTCTTACTTGTAGTATGAGCCAATCCATGCTGCTCACCAACCAGATGTAGAGACAATACAATGGGGCATCTTATACAGCCCTATCAGAGATTTAAGAGGCTTGGACGTATAGACATTTTATGTCTCAACAGTCATTACATTTAACAACTTTTGAAGGGTTACACATGAAATATGTACCAAACGCAGCTGTAAACGTATAAATTACCCAGAAAAGCATAGCTGTTGCCAGAAATCATGTTCAATATGCATTTTTTTAAAAAAATAATAATAAAAAAAAAAATGGGAGCAACAACAAAGCATATATCAACACACATGTTCATAGAATATCAAGAAACTATTATAGAAAAGAAATAGAAATGCAACACCTGTTGGATTTGCTTCTCAAGCTGCAACCTAAAATTTCGAATTCTGCGCTCTTCATACCCAGACAGGACCCTCACATAGAACAGGGCTTTCCTTCCAAACTCTAGTAGCTTATTCATACTAGTTCAACTACTAAAACTTCAATTTTTCCTGCATAAATTGTAGTAAAGGTTACACACGTTCACTTATTTCAACAACATCATTTTCTCTGAATTAAAACTTATAGATTTAGTGTATTATACTAATTTCAGCTTTAATTTTGTTTGGTTGCCAAGAAAATATAGGAAAACTGTTAAGGAACCATTTCGTTTGCATTTTTTGCAAGTAATTTTGGCACCTAAGAGCTTAACCTACTGTAATATTCACTTTCAAAAGCAAGAAAACCCCACCAGTAAAGTAGCTGTGCACCAAAATCAGTCACCATGTTTCCCCTTTCAAAATTCTTGAATACTAAAACTTCCACTATTTTCATATTTTTACTTCTTTCTGTATCAATTCCCTTCAAATTCTGAATTCAATAATTATAGGCCAAATGCTGCCTCATGTCAAAAATCAAGATCTAAACTGCAACACTAAGCAAGTTTTGCAAATTTTAAATACAAGTGTATGCTTCATACAACAGATTTAAGATCACCCAGCATACTCTGTAGACAACCCAACCAATGCTTCAACCTTTCTAACAGACTTGAGACCACCCAAAGTAACATAACATATCCTCTTAAAGTACTCACAACAAAGAATCAACACAAACATGTTTAGTCAGACAGATTATAAAACAACATTACCATCCATTACTCTCTCAACTACACCCTTCACGCGAGTCACTTCCCCTCATAATTCTCCTAAACCAAAAACTTGACCAAATGTCAAAAACTTAGTGATGCAGCATGGGTGTAGTGAATCGCAAATTAAACAAACACAAGAATCATAACTCTTCCACAAACCAAGAAAACTCAAGGATTTGTATAGAAAATAGAAGAACACCCAATCTTAGGGAATTTTTTATTGAAAACTGATGAAAATAAAACATAACATGTGGCCTAAGCCATCCTTATTAGGTTTATATAGAGAAAAGAGTCGTAACCCTACTGAAAGATGAAATAAAAACGATCAGTCGCGATCCCGTTCGAACAAGATTTAGTCTCCTTCAAATGAGACTTGCAATAACCCCCTCAATTGATCGAGACCCAACCGAAACATTGACCGAACGCCGGGTTTTGTATGATGCAACACCTCGGTCAAACAGGAATCAACCAACACTTCAACTAAGCTTCCCAAACCAGATTGTTGAACTTCCATTGATGGCTCATTTTGACCTAGTAAACGTTGAAATTGAAAAGGTTTCATGAAATATGACTTTGTAGCCCTTTGAATAATATTTCCAATGCCACCAAGATTGTCTTCACCCGATATTTGAATCTCAAGATATGGCTGATTTAGTAGCACTGGTCTGCTCATAAACTGCCCTGCATCATTCTCTTCCGGTTGAAGAGAATTCATCCTCGAATTCTGATCGACTTTACCTTGATCTTTCGGATGCCAATCAATCCCTTTCATCTTGTCCTTCTCAATAGCAAAACAAACTGATACCGTAAAAGAAATATCTTGCAACTATTCTGAATAACAGTTCTGAAATCCTTCACACCAAATTTTTTTCTTTTGTAAGTACATAAACCAACCAGAACTAACAAAACAGGAATAGGTGGGTCCTTCCCACTAACAATAGGAACAGAAGGGATAGGTAGAGGAGCTATGGGAATCCTACCAGAAGAAGACCTGGCTGCGGCCCATTGCGCCGCAAAACGGGCCCAGAAGTTTGCACTTTTGTTGAGCTACCTAGCTTCCCAAGTGGAAGATGCGAAGATAGAGTTGAGAATATTTGAGATAATGGAAGAAATCCTCCAACTTTGAGATAACTCAATTTTCACGTCCTTTATTTCTTTTCTCCAACTCACCCTACATAAAACCTCCCAAAAATGATCAATTATGTCTTACCCACTACAATTCAAATTTTCCTCCAACATCAAAATTTTGATCAAGTAAACTTCATAGAAAACTGTCAACCCCAAGAAAATCAACAAATTTAATTTCATCAGGACCCAATTAAGATACTTCACTCTATGGACTTTCATCAAACACATTATGTATATCCCAATTTTGGTCAACTTCTTGATCATATGACAAAGAACTTACCTCCACAAGATCTTCATCATTGACATCGATATCATAAATTGGCGGAGAATTCCAATGCACAAAATATTGAAAAGAATCTCCAACTTGCTCTTCATTGTTTTGATGAATGTACGCTTTCCAACTTCCTCTTCATGTTGGAACTCTTCATCAACAAATTCATCTTCCTCTTCCACATAAGATGGATTTGGTACATAGGTGTGAAGCTCACTAACAACAATCAAGGTGGCGCACAGCTAATCTAGCACATCAAGTCTTACCTCATTTTGTTGAAATCACACCTCTTTAAAGATAAACTTGTAATCCTCCTCCACGAAACGCGGATTTGGTTGATGGAAACGCTTGTTAGCACCACTCATGGCGGCAAATTGTTTGGTTAGCGCCTCAAGTTGTGCACCAATTTGATCTCCAAACCACTCAAACTGATCACCAAACCTAACAAGCCACTTCTCCATGTGCTGCAAATGTGTTGTCAGTTGCACCTCGCATATTGCCTCTTTGCGCTCATGCATTTCACCAATGCTTGCAAATATGTTTCCTCCTCCGTGCCCTCTTCATGCCGTGGCAAGAAAGAAACCTAGGCTCTAATACTAACTAATGCAGCGTAGGTGTAGTAGATCAAAAATTAAACAAACACAAGAATCATAACTCTTCCACAATCCAAAAACTAAAGGATTTGTAGGGAAAATACAAGAAACTCAATCTTAGGAAGTTTCTTATTGGAAATTGATGAAAATACAACATAACCTGCGTCCTAATGTCACGCCCCGACTTCTAATCCACAATAAGGGGAAAACCTCAGGGTGTGAACTAAATTTGTTTGAATGTGAAATTCATAAAAGAGTAAAATACACATTTGACAAAGATGGAGCAGCTGAAAATTTTCAATCTTTTAGTCCCCCTGTCTAATAAACTAGAGCACTGAAACCTCAATCATATAATATGTAACTTTCAGTCATATTAATAATAAAACTTTATTACTTATCAAAAAAAATTTCAGTCATATCAAAATTTACCTTATCTTATGTTGATGCTAGGGCGTCAAGTTGAAGCCTCTATTCTGATATTACCATCTAATCTTGTGGTTTGACACCATACTTCATGTCCTCTGTAAATAAAAATTTACAGGTGGAATGGTGAGTCTGGGCTCAATAAGTAAACACAACAAAATAATAATATCAGCATGATAAGTAAATTAGTAAGTAATAAATCAACCATGTGATCAAAAGAGTTAATTCTTTAGGAACATTCATGAGCTTCTTAGAACAAAAGAATCATAATTTTCACATTTCCCGGTAGCTACTACTACCGCTATTAATCCCGGTAATACCGCTTTACATCCTGATAGCTACTGCTACCGCTATTATTCCTGGTAATACCACTTTCCATCCCGGTAGCTACTGCTACCACTATCAATCCAGGTGGCACCGCTTTGCATGTATCCATTTCGTACCCATTTTAGTAATGAACATATAATCTGTACACAATACACTTTAACCGTCCACAATGCTTCACTGCCAAATCAAATTTTCCTTTTGCATGCAATAATCTTAACGTATCCTCTGTTCTAGATATCAACTTAAAGAACAGAGATCAGGATATTCTAGAGAAGGACTAAGTGACAGCAAGAATTTTCATCCATGGCTCAAAAGATAGCATCTTATGTAATAAACAATTTCATCTATGAAAAAAATTCTTCTTGTTCAGCCCATTACACAGAACTTAATTCCTTTCAGTTCATGAAAACCAAATTAATAGAAACAAACTATTATAGTTTCAGAAATCCGGTTGGATGTGGCGTCAACTAAAGCAGTAGTAATTGCAGAAAAACTCTCCTAAGCCAGAACTAAACCTTCAGAGTTCAGACTCATACTCACATTATTTTCTTCAAGAAAAATTAACCAAACATTAAGAATTTAGGTTTATCTTTCAATTTCCAACAAATCGGGTACTCCACATGCTTCAAGAATTTCAACATCTCCTCTAAGGAGCTTCGGTTACCCCCAAACAATCAAGTTGTTTCAAGTAAAATTCTACCATAACCCACTACACACACACGGATGAACTCCCAAAAATGAAATAACATCCAAAAATGCAGAGAATACCCGTTTCGGGTTCTACTTCTAAATCTCCCAATTTCTTAGACAATTAACAAAACCTCCAATCAGGCAGCAAGAACCAATACCCATTCAGAGATTGACCCAAACCCAGCATCCGCAACCCATTCTGAAACAAAATTCGTCATGTTTTATGGGGGTTTACAATCAAGGTTCCACAATCCACATAAAATTTTCCCAATCTAATAAATTACATCAAAAAGACATTACCCAACACTAGCAAAACTCAAAGTCGTCACATACCCATAGAGAATCTGAGAGAGAGTGAGCTGGGAAATGGGGAAAATACCGGAGGGGAGAAAGAGCTGTGACGAGAGAGAGAGTCGAAGGGAGTGACCATACCATGTAAAACCCACAGCTTTTGCTCTCAAATTCTCCCTCTCACGGCCTTCTGTCTCACTGATCTCTGGAGGAGCAGAGAAATGGTGTTGCTTCAGGCGACAGAACACCACCGTGCTATCCAGTCTCAAAATCTTTCGGCCCACTTAATTCAAAACTCGGTTCACTTGGCCCATTAAACCTGCAATGGGGATGATTAATTCCATTTTTAGGCCCATTTATGTAAATTCACAAATCGATTCTAAATGGGGCATAAATCTGTTCACTGAACTCACCGTTAAATCCTAATAATCAAGGGCTGGAATATCACAGTTAAGCCTTCCTTATGGGGTTTGCATAGACAGAAGAGTTGCAATCTCATTAGAATGAGACTTGTAATAACCTCCTCAGTTAAACGATATTCTATTGAGACATTAACTAAATGCCTCGAGTTTTTGTATGATACAACATCTCGTTCAAATAAGATGATGTCTCGTTCGAACTAGACATGTGATGCAACACTTTTGGTCGGATAGGAATCGATCGACATTTCAACTAAGCTTCCGGAACTAGATTGTTGAACTTTCATTGATGGCCCGTTTTGACCTAACAAATGTTGGAATTCAAATACATTCTTCAACGAATCAACATGGACAAATATGTCTACTAGGAAACAGGACATGGAGCATGAACCCACCAAAAAAAATTAAAAAGAGGAAAAAAAATAATAAATAAAATAAAATTGAAAAGTAGCACTTTATATATAGTTTTTATGTGGACTCTTGAGGAGAAAGAAACAATTTCAGCAGCAAAGGTATGCAGCTTATGTCCACTTCGGCTGATGAGGAGCAAATTTGTGATTTTGTGGCTGCATTTAGGCATTTAATCAAATATTAATTCTACAAAGGACAGGATTTGGCATTGATATGTTAATAATCATTAGTAGATACAAGGTAATTATTGGCGTCGTTTTGCCTTCGTAAGGCTCTCTACAGTCTACCTCTTTCGAGTAATTGTAATTACAAAAGTAGATTGTTACGACGAAAGATGCATTGCGTCCTCATTGTGGAATTGGAGATCACGAATTCACAATTGTAAGTAACGCATCGATAAATTGCGGTACAAATATTTTTCAAAGCGACGTATTTATAAATACAGCGAGCCTTGTCGACATACTAAGTACGGTGAGCCTTGTCTATAAAAGCGATTTCTTTTTCTATGTTATGTAATTTAGGATTTATGACTAAGAAAATAAAAAGATGATGATTCATAAAGAAATCAGATGAGGAGAATGTAAATGAATATGTCAAAACTCTTAAAGGCTATAATTCATTTGGAGTGATCATGTTTCATTTAAAAAAAAGAATACTAAATTTGTCTCAAGGTCAAGGTTTTGCTCAAATTAATTCCAAAAGTTTAAATATTATCAAATCGCTTGTTAAAATAATCTTTGTTAATTGTATCAGTCCTTACTTTTAGGCTTGGTGATGAACATACATCCTCATTCAACTTAGGGTTGTCAAGCGTACAAACCCACCCGACCTAGGTTTATTGTACAAAAATAAAGGAAAACCCACAAAATAAAATAAATAAATAAAAAAGATGAAAGTTAAAAGTTCAACATTTTCTCTTATTGGTATTCAAGTTCACTCATTTTTTTTTTAACAGAATCATTAACTACATAGGGATATATGAGGCACACCAAAAATACTTCTAGCTAGTCTTCTAGCTACCAAGTCTTAAACAAACTCCACACCTCTCCACAAACATAAATTATTAATTGGATTTTGAATTCCATTGAAACGAAAGGTTACAAAGATAAATATAATCTTAGGTTGATAGCAAGAAAATAGTATCAATATATAGTTGCATATATATATAGATATATGTATCTTATGGTGCAACCGCATGCACCCATAATCTCCATCTTCAGAGCTGGGCTAATCGGTTGATATCAATTGGGTAAGCGTCTGATGCAGATTGAGCATTATAAGCTCTCCTCCCTATAATTGCATTCCCTGCCTCAGTTGGATGAAAAGCATCCCAAAACAGGTACTCATCCCTGTTTGGGCATGGAGTTTGATGAGGTAGACATGTAAGTTGCCCATTGTTCCTCCCTACACCGCAGCACCCCACATTTGTAACCTTGAAACCTAAAGTTTGCGAGAAAAAAATTGTACGTTAAAATGTTAAAATATTAATTAAATAATTAAATTTACATCTTCTTATTAACTTAAACTTTTAAGATAGGTATACAGTACTGAAAATCATATATTTACCATAAGATGAAGGGCTGTTAATTATATCTTGGAAAATCCCATAAGAGTCTACAAAGATAAATCTTGCATCTGCGAAATTGCTGTTGAGTTCATTGACAAGAGATTTCAACTTCTTGTTGAATATTTGGATGGCAGAATTGATTCTTTGTACACATGTTGAACCATCAGGGCTATTTTGAGCCAACTTGTTCGGGGTACACCCTATTTGACCCAGTCCGAGCAAGACCATTTTCCTTGCTCCATACTGATACAAAATCTGTAACATAGACAACATATATATATCGAAATGTTACATAATTTTTTTTTTCTTTTTTTTTTGTACGTAAGTTGTAGGACTTCAACCTAGAACAAGTTGAACAACGAACTATATATATATAGAAATAACATGAAAATATATTAAGGAAAAATTAAAGAAATTTAGTTCTGACCCTTAGTTGCTGAGAATAATCTCGAAGAAGTACATCAGCATATTGTTCAGGTGTATATTGGCTGCCGGTCGAGTAGAATAGGGGCACGAAATAGTTGTTAAGGTAGTCGTTGCTGCCCATTCCAATTGAGTATATACACTTGCTTAGATAATTTGAAGCTGAGTTTTCATCCCCAAGTAGGTTTACCACTTGTGAAACTGTATTTTGGTAGTTTGTCACCTGCCCACTGAAGGTTATCCGGCCGCCCTACACAAAAAAGAAGTTTGTAAGTGAACCATAAAACCCTACAGCGAGTAATATATTTTTACACGACCTGGGAATCCGGTACAAACCTAGCACAAAATTAGTTGAGGTTGAAGCGTTTCACCCATTTAATTAAATTGGTCATGTTAAAATTAACCTATAATATAGTCTTGTATCTATATCTCGACATGCGAATACGAATTGCCACTCCTAGCTACCTTACTTGAAGTGATGATATTAGCCAATGAAGAAGAAAGTGCAAAGTTTAGTACTTACCAGTTGCTGACCAGTTTCCTCTCTAATTCCTGCGGCTGCTGATGCATAGTTCACTCCTTTCAGTATGTCTTGGCCGCTTGCAGTTACATAGGGAGGTATATAATCATCGAAGCCCAAAAGCTCAGCTGTATGTAGATGGAAAAGTATTTTAGATTGCTTGTATGGTTTAGCTAAATATTATGAGTTTGATATGCCTAAGCTTGGTTTATTTTCACATCCATAATTAACTATTTTCTAAACAATGTACATGATTATCATATACATAGATGATAATATATATTATTCGAAGAAATAAAATCCCAAATTAAAATTTACTTCTCATATTTTTCAACAAATGAGCTGACATAATTAATGAATAAAGTTTTCTTACCACAATTTACTTATCTTATATTGATTTTTTTGCGAAGGAAAATGAAGGTGTTACTTTCATATTTAGTGCAGACACCAAAACCATGTGCATGGAAATTAAAGGGCACACACCTCGAGATATATAGAATACGAACATGAGATGTTTGCATATAAAACTAAGATTTATTACATCAGAAAGGAAAGAGACACATGCCTTTATTAAATGTACTTTATTACACCAATTAAGTTCAGTGTTGGACCAGTACTATTATTTTAAAGGAATGCTAAAATTATTTTTAGTGTTTTTTTTTGTGCCTATATAGAAAGACATAAATGTAATAAAAAAAATTATAAAATTGCATCTATGTTGTTAAGAAGGATAAAAATGTAATTTTTTTATTACATTTATGTCTTTACAGATGAACACCAAAATAATAACATTAGAAGAAACTCTAGCATTCCTCATTATTTTATATTCCAAGGAATTGAAGTAACTAATTAAAAAAGATAACCCTAATTTGATTGCTTAAATTAGGCCATTCCATTCGCTTATTGATCACATTTTTCTTTTTCACTTTAACCATGCATGTAAGAGTATTAACGGCAGTTAAAACACTTATGTGTGTGCGTGCATGGTTTGCCAATTATAAATAATTTTTTATACGACTTACAAATCATATATCATATATATATATATATATATATATATATATATAAGCCGAGTTCTTTCTTCTAATGGCATAGAATGGGGACACGTGGCATGAACTCATACTTTTTAGTGATTAAACTGGTCATTTATGTACTGAACCGGTCTATTTAATATATATATATATATATCTCTCTCTCTATTAATGATACAATTAGTTTCTCTCTCTCAATTAATAATGCAAGTAGGACTCTTTTGTGGAGAAAGGTGTTTCTTTAGTATTTTATATTTTTCGTTGAAATCTAAATATGTTTCCATTTTGCATGTTTGTGAAATTTTCGGATGAGCAATTCTTCATTTGAATGTTTATGAGATTTTTTTTTTTTTTTCGTTCATTTGCTTTTTCGAATGTTCAGAATTATATAGGATTGAAATATAATAGGTACCACATCAACAATAAGAAAAATTCCTGCTAATTTTCTATTTTATGCTTTGATAATCAAAATCATGATTTTTTTCTTGCTATTTTTCTTCTTCATACTTAGTTTCATTCTAAACTACATATATGGGAACAAAGACTTTAACATGTTTTAATTTATATGAATTAAACTAAAAATAAGGGTCTTATGTTTTAATTCAATTGAACGTTTTATGGGATATTTGTTTTTCTTTTATATGATTTACATTATTTTCACTTATTTTTTGAACGTGTTATTCTGCTTTTGAAAATCCAAAAAGGCAAAATTATATTTGATTATTGCGCACAAAAGGAATAGAAATGCTTTTAAAACACTAAATAGTTAATTAAGCATTAAATTTGAAATTTTTTTTTTAATGTTTAAAATTATATGGATTTTATTTTTATTTGAAACATAATAGGTACGTATCACGCTAACAATATCATAGATTCATACTATTAATCATACTATTAATTAATCATTAATGCTTCGATAATCAAAATCCAAGTTTTTCTTTTGCTATTTTTTTTTTCTTTACACTTCTTTCCATTTTAAACTACACATGTGAGAATATTTTAATATATATATATATATATATAAAAGCCGAGTTCTTCTTTATAATGACATAGAATGAGGACACGTGGTATGAACCCATACTTTTTAGTAACTAAACCAGTCCTTCAAGTACTGAACCAGTCTTTTAAATAAAATTGAACCAGTCTATTTAATATATATATATATCTCTCTCTATTAATGATACAATTAGTCTCTCTCTCTCTCTCTCTCAATTAATGATACAAGTATGACTCTTTTGTGGAGAAAGGTGTTTCTTTAGTATTTTATATTTTTGGTTGAAATCTAAATATGTTTCCATTTTGCATGTTTGTGAAATTTTTGGTTGAACAATTCTTCATTTGAATGTTTATGAGATTTTTTTTTTTTGTTCATTTGCTTTTTCGAATGTTCATAAATATATAGGATTAAAATATAATAGGTACCACATCGACAATAAGAAAAATTCCTGTTAATTTTCTATTTTAAGCTTTGATAATCAAAATCATGATTTTCTTCTTGCTATTTTTCTTCTTCATACTTATTTTCGTTCTAAACTACATTTATGGGAACAAAGATTTTAACATGTTTTAATTTATATGAATTAAACTAAAAATAAGGGTCTTATGTTTTAATTCATTTGAACGTTTTATGGGATATTTGTTTTTCTTTTATGTGATTTCCACGATTTTCACTCATTTTTTGAAAGTGTTATTCTGCTTTTGAAAACCAAAAAAGGCAAAATTATATTTGATTATTGTGCACAAAAGGAATAGAAATTCTTTTAAAACACTAAAGAATTAATTAAGCATTAAATTTGAAATGCTTTTTTTTTTTTTATGTTTAAAATTATATGGATTTCATTTTTATTGAAACATAATAGGTACGTATCACACTAACAATATCATAGATTCCTACTATTAATTAATGCTTTGATAATCAAAATCCAGGTTTTTCTCTTGCTATTTCTTTTTCTTTACACTTCTTTCCATTTTAAACTACACATATGAGAATATTTTACATGTTTTAATTTATATGGATTAAAACTAAATTTATGGTTCTTTTGATAGTAAAATTTTATGTGATTTATGTGTTCATCCAATGTTCTTTGTGCATTGGAGAATTATGACACGTGGCGTGAATCCATAATTTTTAAACATTGAACCGGTTTTTTAAATAAAAAAATGGTGAATTTTAAAGGTTGAACCGGTTTTGTCATATTTTAAAAAAAAATTAATCTTCATGAGACCAAAATAAGGATTTTTTTTTTGCATTATATCATTAAGTGTCATTATAGCCGCATTAAGTTGTGAGATTTTTTAAGAAAATTAAAAATTAAAAACATGCATTAATTCTAATTGGTCAGTTTTTTTTTTTCCTCCAAAATTTTATTTCAAAATTTTTTCTTATATGAGATTTCATTAAGTTCAAAATTTAATGTATATATTATAGTTTCAGAATTTACGACTCTCCAAAATTTTAGAGACACAAAATTTAAAACTAAGAACGTACTACATTAACTACCCATAATTAACCATATATGTATTGCATACATTAATTCTAAAGAAACCGTACAAGTAAGCTAAAAAGTCATATTACTCTCTTAGATTGGTTATTTATATATTTCTCTCTTTAGGGTTTGAAACATCTTGAATTGTGAAATCAAGAGCATCCTACAGCGACATTTAAGAGAAGAACAGAGTGTTGAAATACATAATTTTGTTTTGTTTTTTTGAAGGACTTTTTTTTTTTTTTTTGGTTTTGTGGAGGTCGAATGACTTTGTATTTTATCCATTTTTATAATTAGAATCTAGATATTCTTCTGCTATTTTTTTTTTCATTATACTTTCCATCTTCAACCACGTCTACCTATGGGAATAAATTTTCATAAAAAATATTTATTTTTCTCTGTATTTTTTTTTTCTTAATGTTCAAAATTATTTGTGTTTTATTTGTATTGAAATATAATAGGTATCACACAAAGATTCATACTAATTTTGTATTAATGCTTTGATATTTAGATTAAACTATGTATTCTTCTTTATATTTTTCATTTTAAACCTTGTATACCTATAGGAACAAAGATTTAAACATGTTTTAATATGTATGGATTAAACTAAGATAGAGACTTCTGTTTTTCGGAATTTAATTTTTTTTCGTTTATGTGATTTACTCTATTTTTAGCCATTTTTTTAAGTGTTTTTATGCTTGTGAAAGCAAAACAAGGCAAAAATTTATTTGATTGTTGTGCATAAAAAGAATATAAATAATTTTGAAATACCAAAGAGATATTAAGCATTGAACATGATGTGAGAATTTATTTGATTGCGTTAAATGTTTAATGAAAGATTTTGTTTTATTTTGTATTCGTAAAAAAAAAAAAATTGTTTAGTTTGTTCAGTATTTTTTTAAATGTTTATAATTACTTGGGTTTTATTTGTATTTAAATATAATAGGTATCACACTAACAATATCATAGATTTCTACTAATTTTTTATTAATGCTTTGGTAATTAGATGAAACCATGTTTTCTTCTTGCTATTTTTTTTTTCTTTATACTTCTTTCTCGTTATAAACTATTCATATGGGCACAAAGATTTTAACATGTTTTAATTTATATGGATTAAACTAAAATCAAGTGTTATTTTTTAGTTCATTTGAATGTTTTAAGGAATATTTTTATTTCCGTATTTACTCGATTTTCAGCCATTTTGTTTAATTTGCTATGCATTTTTTTTAGAATATTTTGAATTATATGAGTTTTATTTGTATCAAAATGTAACATGTATCACACCAATAATATTAAAGACTCCTGCTAATTTTTTTTTATTAATGCTTTGATAATCATAATCTTTAGATTTTCTTTTTGCACTTCTTTTTTTTTTTTTTTTATACTTCTTTTCGTTATAAACTATACCTATGTGAACAAATTTTTTTAAAAGTTTTGTTTTTTCTTTTGGGTTAAAATAAATTAAGGGTCTTAACCTTTATTGTCTTTTTATTAAAAGATGTGTGATAATTTCTTTATTTTTTTTATAAACATTTTTTAACCCATAATAAAAAGTACAATGAAAATATGTTTAAATTTTGAAACTAAATTATAATGAAAAATCTCGCGCATAGCGCGGGTTATGAGCTAGCTAGTACAACATAAAATTAGAGAAATAGAAAAAATTGCTCACCAATAATATCGGCCGAAGTTTTTCCATTGCAGAACCTTCCGGTCGGCCCGCCGGGAAAGTCGATCCCATAGGGCAGGTAGTTGGCTCTAGCCAACGAATGGAGCTGGTTATTGTTGCCATTATCCAATAAAGAGTCCCCAAAAATGAAATAGCATGGTACTTGAGGCTCCCCTTGTGCCATGCACCATATATTCAACAGCAATACAATCCCACACACAACTCCCATTTTCTTCGGCTCCCTCGCCATAGTAGAGATATTGGAAAGCCACGAAAAAGGAAAGAGAAAAGAGGAAGTATATATAAAGGGAATGGTGGGGGTGAGAGAGTGATGGAGGAATTTAAAAGCTTCCCTATTTTTCTTCTCACTTCTTTTAAAAAATTCAAATAAAAAATATTTTAATTTTTTTATACTTTTTATATCACATTAATCATATTTTATTATTATTCAAATAATAAAAAAAAAATTCACTACAAAATAAAAAAAAAATTACTTTTTTATAAAAATATTTTCAAATTTTATATCACATCAATCACTTCTTACTGTACAAATATTTTACAAACATAATTACCTACCAAACGGCGTCGTTTGCTTTTACAGTTGACAGGTTTGGTTCGAAGCATTAACTTCACGCGGCCAGATATAATGTCAGACCGGTCTGCCTGCCACTATATGCACAGGCCGGCGCTGCATGCCACCTCTCTATGCTATGAAATTCTTGTAGGTTTAGTTGATTAATTTGGAATTTCTTAATGATATAT
The DNA here is from genome assembly GCA_028654335.1 of Alnus rubra. Classification (NCBI taxonomy): domain Eukaryota; kingdom Viridiplantae; phylum Streptophyta; class Magnoliopsida; order Fagales; family Betulaceae; genus Alnus; species Alnus rubra. The sequence goes on from JAJPGS010000244.1 coordinate 626,269, forward strand.
ATATATATATATATATATATATATATATATATATATATATATATATATATATATATATAAAGCAAAATGCCTTGTAGGCTTGTAGCGTTGTAGGTATGCAGTAATCGTGCAATGATCGATGGCCAACGTAATCACAATGATCAGCAAAAAGATGAAAAAAAAACAAGAACATTGGCATCATATAATTATTAAATATTTTATTATATACTATTCACGTGAGGTAATTAATGTTTTGAATTATATATTATTTAAGCCGTCTATATGTAAAATTAAATAATATAATTATTATTATATGTAAAATTTAAATAAATTAATATTTCACTTGTTACATAATTTATGATTATTAATCATAGAGAATCATTGTGTAATAGAGTAATCGAGATTTAGATTAACCAAAAAAATAATAATAATCTATATAGTTAGGTATAATTTTGAGAGGATAATAAAAAAAGCCTAACATAACCTAAAAGTCTTAAACATACCACATTCAAAACACAGTCGTTTTAAAATATTGTATTTTCACTCCTAAATACTGTAATACTCTTTAGTACAGTTGTAACTTAATTGTAAGTGTGCGTATGTCTTACGTAAGGTGCATGTTTATGCATTTGGCTGAATGTTATGGCTACGGCTACGGCTACGTTTTTCGCGGACATTACAAGGTGGACCACACTTTTTATTTTTATTATTATTTTTTTTTGACATGGACCACACTTTTTATTGATCGGTCTCTTTTATGTATCACTATTTTCTAAAGTTAGCTGGATGTGTGTCATACCAACAAATCTGACTTTGTATTACCAAATTCTACCGTAAACCTAAATTTATGGGTTGAGCTAGCCTTGATTTCTATTTGAACATTAAGGCCTCGTTTGGTTCGCGGAATAAATCATTGGAATGGAATGACTTTCTTTTGTTTGGTAGGGGTTTATTCCTTGGAATAGGTATTCCCATTGGAATACCTATTCCTTTACGAAGAGGAATACCTATTCCTCTAAAAAATGAGAGGAATAGCTATTCCTTGGGGTAAATGCAATATTTTTTTAAAAAAAAAACCATTTATTTTATATTTTATTTATAAAAAAAAAAACTAAAAACCAAACCCTTAACTGGCTGGCCGTAGTATATGGAGCCGGGGGTGGCCGCGGCCACCCCGGACTGGCTTCAGGGGTGGTCGTGGCCGGCCACCCCCAACGAGTATTTTGGGGGTGGCCAGGCCACCCCAATGGGTGGTCAGTCACCCATGGGTTTTCTTCTTTTCTTTTTTTTTTTCTTTTTTTTTTTGTTTTGTTTTTTTAATAATTTGATTTTCTTTTAAAAAAAAAATGTGGGGTTTTTTTAGTAATTTTGATTGAATTCCAATTAAAATTTATGTATTCTTACCAAACTAAAGATTAGGAATAATCATTTCATTCTGCCACCTTCCATTCCTAGGAATGACTATTCTTTTTCCTAATGGAATAGTCATTCCGCAAACCAAACGAGGCCTAAGTTATTTGCATTATCCATCGATCTGATGATCATCTGTCTATTGAATATAATAATTAATAAATCTTTATTTCCGACCCAAAAACAAACAACGACTTAACACTTTGGATTTTCATAAAACAATTTAATTAATTACGCATAAAAAGAAAATCAAATATATGTGGCATATGATCATCTAATGATATCAATATTAATACATTCTACTTCTTCTTCTTCTTCTTCTTCTTCTTTTTTAAAAAAAAGCCTTTAAATAATGGGATTTGATTCTTGTACAACACCAATACAACAATTGTACAACAATCTCTCACATGAAGGTGGGTTCCACGTACTGGAGCCCACCCTTATGTGAGGGATTGTTGTACAGTTGTTGTATTTGTGTTGTAAATCTAACATTTTTCTTAAATAATTAAAATAACAGCATTTGCTCGATCGACCTAACGACGTTGGACTGATGGTACGTAACGCATTAATTTCTATTAAATTTTTGCGTTTACTTTAATCTCTCCTGGCCCATGCCACTTCAATGCATGAATCACAGAAAATTGGCCAAGAAATGGACTAGCTATGAAATACAAGTGAATGCTTCATACAACAAGATTTAAGATCACCCAGCATACTCTGTAGACAACCCATCCAATGCTTCAACCTTTCCAACAGACTTGAGACCACCCAAAAATAACATAACATATCCTCTTAAAGTACGAATCAACACAAACATGCATGTTTAGTCAGACAGACAGATTATAAAACAACATTACCATCCATTACTCTCTCAACTACACCCTTCACGCGAGTCACTTCCCCTCATAATTCTCCTAAACCAAGAATGTTAGAAAATAGAAGAAAACCCAATCTTAGGGGATTTTTTTTTATTGAAAACTGATGAAAATAAAACATAACATGTGGCCTAAGCCGTCCTTATTAGGTTTATATAGAGAAAAGAGTCTAGCCCTATTGAAAGACGAAATAAAAACGATCAATCGCGATCTCGTATGAACAAGATTAAGTCTCCTTCAAATGAGACTTGAGATAACCCCCTCGGTTGAATGAGACTCATCCGAAACATTGACCGAACGCCGGGTTTCGTATGATGCAACACCTCGGTCAAACAGGAATCGACCAACACTTCAACTAAGCATCCCAAACCAAATTGTTGAACTTCCATTGATGGCTCATTTTGACCTAGTAAACGTTGAAATTGAAAAGGTTTCATGAAATATGACTTTGTAACCCTTTGAATAATATTTTCAACGCCACCAAGATTGTCTTCACCCGATATTTGAATCTCAAGATACGGCTGATTTAGTAGCATTGGTCTGCTCATAAACTGCCCTGCATCATTCTCTTCAAGTTGAAGAGAATTCATCCTTGAATTCTAATCGACTTTGCCTTGATCTTTCAGATGCCCAATCAATCCCTTTCATCTTGTCCTTCTCAATAGCAATACAAACTGATACCGTAAAAGAAATATCTTGCAACTATTCTGAATAACAGTTCTGAAATCCTTCACACCAATTTTTTTTTCTTTTGTAAGTACATAAACCAACCAGAAACAAAGCTAAACTAACAAAACAGGAATATGTGGGTCCTTCCCACTAACAATAGGAACAGAAGGGATAGGCAGAGGAGCTATGGGAATCCTGCCAGAAGAAGACCTGGCTGTGGCCCATTGCGCCCCAAAATGGGCCCAGAAGTTTGCACTTTTATGGAGCTACCTAGCTTCCCAGTAGAAGATGCTAAGATAGAGTTGAGAATATTTGAGAATGGAAGAAATCCCCCAACTTTGAGATAACACGTCCTTTATTTCTTTTCTCCAACTCACCCTACATAAAACCTCCCAAAAATGATCAATTATGTCTTACCCACTACAATTCAAATTTTCCTCCAACATCAAAATTTTGATCAAGTAAACTTCATAGAAAACTATCAACCCCAAGAAAATCAACAAATTTAATTTCAACAGGACCCAATTAAGATACTTCACTCATTGGACTTTCATCAAACACATTAATTATGTATATCCCAATTTTGGTCAACTTCTTGATCATATGACAAAGAACTTACCTCCACAAGATCTTTATCATTGACATCGATATCATAAATTGGCGGAGAATTCCAAAGCACAAAATATTGAAAAGAATCTCCAACTTTCTCTTCATTTTTTTGATGAATGTACGCTTTCCAACTTCCTCTTCGTGTTGGAACTCTTCATCAACAAATTCATCTTCCTCTTCCACATAAGATGGATTTGGTACATAGTTGTGAAGCTCACTACCAACAATCAAGGTGGCGCACAGCTAATCTAGTGCATCAAGTCTTACCTCATTTTGTTGAAACCACACCTCTTTAACGATAAACTTGTAATCCTCCTCCACGAAACGCAGATTTGGTTGATGGAAGCACTTGTTAGCACCACTCATGGTGGCAAATTGTTTGGTTAGCGCCTCAAGTTGTGCACCAATTTGATCTCCAAACCACTCAAACCGATCACCAAACCTAACAAGCCATTTCTCCATGTGCTGCAAATGTGTTGTCAGTTGCTCCTCACATATTACCTCTTCGCACTCATGCATTTCACCAATGCTTGCAAATATGTTTCCTCCTTCGCGCCCTCTTCATGCCATGGCAAGAAAGAAACCTGGGCTCTAATACTAACTAATGCAGCGTAGGTGTAGTAGATCCCAAAAACTGAAGGATTTGTAGGGAAAATACAAGAAACTCAATCTTAGGAAGTTTCTTATTGGAAATTGATGAAAATACAACATAACCTGCGTCCTAATGTCACGCCCCGACTTCTAATATTCCACAATAATGGGAAAACCTCAGGGTGTGAACTAAATTTGTTTGAATGTGAAATTCAGAAAAGAGTAAAATACACATTTGACAAAGATGGAGCCGCTGAAAATACACATTCATGAGCTTCTTAGAACAAAAGAATCATAATTTTCACATTTCCCGGCAGCTACTACTACCGCTATCAATCCCAGTAATACCGCTTTCCATCCTGGTAGCTACTGCTACGACTATCAATCCAGGTGGAACCGCTTTGCATGTATCCATTCCGTACCCATTGTAGTAATGAACATATAATCTGTACTAACACAATACACTTTAACCGTCCACAATACTTCACTGCCAAATCAAACTTTCCTCTTGCATGCAATAATCTTAACGTATCCTCTGTTCTAGATATCAACTTAAAGAACAGAGATCAGGATATTCTTGAGAAGGACTAAGTGACAGAAAGAATTTTCATCCATGGCTCAAAAGATAGCATCTTATGTAATAAACAATTTCGTCTATGAAAAAAATTCTTCTTGTTCAGCCCATTACACAGAACATAATTCATTTCAGTTCATGAAAACCAAATTAATAGAAGCAAACTATTATAGTTTCAGAAATCCGGTTGGATGTGGCGTCAACTAAAGCAGTAGTAATTGCAGAAAAACTCTCCTAAGCCATAACTAAACCTTCAGAGTTGAGACTCATACTCACATTATTTCCTTCAAGAAAAACTAACCAAATTAACATTAAGAATTTAAGTTTATCTTTCAATTTCCAACAAATCGGGTACTCCACGTGCTTCAAGAATTTCAACATCTCCTCTAGAACACCACCGTTCTGTCCAAATTTTTTTATTTTTTATTTTTTGAAACATAGCTTTAATAATCCAGTCTCAAAATCTTTCGGTTCACTTGGCCCATTAAACCTGCAATGGGGATGATTAATTCCTTTTTTAGGCCCATTTATGTAAATTCACAAATCGATTCTACATGGGGCATAAATCTGTTCACTGAACTCACCGTTAAATCCTAATAATTACGGGCTGGAATATCACACTTAAGCCGTCCTTATTGGGTTTGTATAGAGGGAAGAGTTGTATCCTTACTAAAAGACGAAATAAAAACGAACAGTTGCGATTTCGTTCGAACAAGACTTGTAATAACCCCCTCGGTTGAATGATATTCGACTGAAATATCAACCGAATGCCCCGAGTTTTTGTATGATGCAACATCTCATTCAAACGAGATGATGTTTCTTTCGAACGAGACATGCGATACAACACTTCGGTCGGACAAAAATCGACCAACACTTCAACTGATCTTTTCGAACTAGATTGTTGAACTTCCATTGATGGCCCATTTTGACCTAATAAATGTTGGAATTCAAATACATTCTTCAACATGGACAAATATGTCTACTAGGAAACAGGACATGGGGCATCAACCCACCAAAAATTCAAAAGAGATAAAAAAAAAATTAAAAAAGAAATAAAATTGAAAAGTAGCACTTTATGCGGACTCTTGAGGAGAAAGAAACAATTTCAGCAGCAAAGGTATGCAGCTTAAGTCCACTTCGGCTGAGCAAATTTGTGATTTTGTGGCGGCATTTAGGCATTTAATCAATATTAATTCTACAAAGGACAGGATTTCGCATTGATACATTAATAATCATTAGTAGATACAAGGTAACCGTCGCCGTTTTGCCTTCATAAGGCTCTCTACGGTCTACCTCTTAAGAGTAATTGTAATTACAAAAGTAGATTGTTATGACGAAAGATGGTGTCCTTGTTGTGGAATTCGAGATTACAAATTCACAAGAGTAAGTAACGCATCGATAAACTGCGGATCAAATATTTTTTAAAGCGGAGTAATCATAAATACGGCTAACCCTGTCCATAAAAGCGATTTTTTTTTCTTAGGTAATTTACTAATTTAGGCATGTCAAAAAAAAAATTACTAATTTAGGATTTATGAGTAAGAAAATAAAAAGAGGACGATTCATAAAGAAATCAGATGAGGAGAATGTAAATGAATATGTCAAAACTCTAAAGGCTATAATCATTTGGAGTGATTGTGTTTCATTTAAAAAATAAAACTAAATTAGTCTCTAGTGTAAAGGTTTTGTTCAAATTAATTTCGAAAGTTTAAATATTATCAAATCGCTCGTTAAAATAATCTTTGTTAATTGTACAAATCCATACTTTTAGGCCTGGGGCCGAACATACATCCTCATTCGATCTAGGGTTATCGAGCATACGAATCCACACCTAACCTAGGTTTGTTGCTCCAAAAATAAGAAAAACCCAGCAAAAAAATAAAAAGAAGACGAAAGTTAAAAGTTCAACATTTTCTCTTATTGGTATTCAAGTTCACCCATTTTTTTCAACAGAATCATTAACTACATAGGGATATATGAGGCACACCAAAAATACTTCTAGCTAGCTAGTCGATCTTCTTGCTACTAATATAAGTCTTAAACAAACTCCACACCTCTCAACAAACATAAATTAATTGGATTTTGAATTCCATTGAAACGAAAGGTTACAAAGAAAAATATAATCTTAGGTTCATAGCAAGAAAAATAGTATCAATAGTTGTCTATATATATATCTTATGGTGCAACCACATGCATGCACCCATAATCTCCATCTTCAGAGCTGGGCTAATCGGTTGATATCAATTGGGTAAGCGTCTGATGCAGATTGAGCACTATAAGCTCTCCTCCCTATAATTGCATTCCCTGCCTCAGTTGGATGAAAAGCATCCCAAAACAGGTACTCATCCCTGTTTGGGCATGGTGTTTGAAGAGGTAGACATGTGATTTGCCCATTGTTCCTCCCTACACCGCAGCACCCTGTATTTATAACCCTGAAACCTAAAATTTGCGAGAAAAAAATTGTACGTTAAAATATTAATTAAATAATTAAATTTACATCTTCTTATTAGCTTAAGTAGCTTGTAACTAAAATAGAGTACTGAAAATTATATATTTACCATAAGACGAAGGGCTGTTAATTATTTCTTGGAAAATCCCATAAGAGTCTACTAAGATAAATCTTGCATCTGCCAAATTGCTGTTGAGTTCATTGACAAGAGATTTCAACTTGTTGTTGAATATTTGGATGGCAGAATTGATTCTTTGTACACATGTTGAACCATCAGGGCTATTTTGAGCCAACTCGTTCGGGCTACACCCTATTTGACCCAGTCCGAACAAGACCATTTTCCTTGCTCCATACTGATACAAAATCTGTAACATAGACAACATATATATATAATTTTTTTTTTGTACGTAAGTTGTAGGACTTCAACCTAGAACAACTATATATAGAAATAACATGAAAATAAATTAAGGAAAAATTAAAGAAATTTAGTACTGACCCTTAGTTGCTCAGAATAATCTCGAAGAAGCACATCAGCATATTGTTCAGGTGTATATTGGCTGCCGGTCGAGTAGAATAGGGGCATGAAATAGTTGTTAAGGTAGTCGTTGCTGCCCATTCCAATTGAGTATATACACTTGCTTAGATAATTTGAAGCTGAGTTTTCATCCCCAAGTAGGTTTACCACTTGTGAAACTGTATTTTGGTAGTTTCTCACCTGCCCACTGAAGGTTATCCGGCCGCCCTACACAAAAAAGAAGTTTGTAAGTGAACCATATAACCCTACAGCGAGCAATATTTTTTTATACTACTTGTGAATCGATCCGACACAAACTCAGCACAAAATTAGTTGAGGTTAAAGCGTTTCACCCATTTAATTAAATTGGTCATATTAAAATTAACCTATAATATAGTCTTGTATTTATATCTCGACATACGAATACGAATTGCCACTCCTAGCTACCTTACTTGAAGCGATGATATTAGCCGATGAAGAAGAAAGTGCAAAGTTTAGTACTTACTAGTTGCTGACCAGTTTCCTCTCTAATTCCTGCGGCTGCTGATGCATAGTTCACTCCTTTCAGTATGTCTTGGCCGCTTGCAGTTACATAGGGAGGTATATAATCATCGAAGCCCAAAAGCTCAGCTGTATGTAGATGGAAAAATATTTTAGATTGCTTGAATAGTTTAGCTAAATATTATGAGTTTGATATGCCTAAGCTTGGTTTATTTTCACATCCATAATTAACTATTTTCTAAATAATGTACATGATTATCATATACATAGATGATAATATATATTATTCGAAGAAATAAAATCCCAAATTAAAATTTACTTCTCATATTTTTCAACAATTGAGCTGACATAATTAATGAATAAAGTTTTCTTACCACAATTTACTTATCTTATTTTGATTTTTTTGCGAAGGAAAATGAAGGTGTTACTTTCATATTTAATGCAGACACCAAAACCATGTGCATGGAAATTAAAGGGCACACACCTCGAGATATATAGAATACGACAGCTTCTTCATTTAATTGTGAACATGAGATGTTTGCATATAAAATTAAGATTTATTACATTAGAAAGGAAAGAGACACATGCCTTTATTAAATGTACTTTATTACATCAATTAAGTTCATTGTTGGACTAGTACTATTATTTGATAGGGAATGCCAGGCTTCTTTTTAATTTTTTTTGGGTATCCATTTGAAATGATATAAATGTAATAAAATAAATAAAAAATTATATCCATGTCATCCAAAAAGATATATATAGATGTAATTTTTTTCATTATATTTATGTCCTTCTAAACGGACATCATAAGAACACTAGAAAGAACTCTAGCATTTTTCATTATTTTATATTCTAAGGAATTGAAGTAACTAAAAAAGATAACCCTAATTTGACTGCTCACAATTAGGCCATTCGATTCGCTTACTGATCACCTTTTTTTTTTCCACTTTTAACCATGCATGTAAGAGTATTAACAGTAGCTAAAACACTTATGTGTGTGCGTGCATGATTTGCTAACTATAGACAATTTTTTATACGACTTGCAAATACAACATAAAATTAGAGAAATAAAAAAAATTGCTCACCAACAACATCGACCGTAGTTTTTCCATTGGAGAACCTTCCGGTCGGTCCGCCGGCAAAGTCGATCCCATAGGGAAGGTAGTTGGCTCTAGCCAACGATTGGAGCTGGTTATTGTTGCCGTTATCCACCAAAGAGTCCCCAAAAATGAAGTAGCATGGTACTTGAGGCTCTGCTTGTGCCATGCACCACATATTCAACAGCAATACAATCCCACACACAACCCCCATTTTCTTCAGCTCCCTGGCCATAGTAGAAATATTGGAAAGCCACGAAAAAGGAAAGAGAAAAGAGGAAGTATAAAGGGAATGGTGAGGAATTTAAACGCTACTGGTAATGTATATATAGAAGGGAGAGACGAAGAAAAAATTGGGCAATGTTTTTGCTTTTACAGTTGAGAGGGTTGGTTCGAAGCATTAATTTCACGCGGATATAACTGGTCTGTATGCCATTATATGCACAGGCCGGCGCTGCCTGCCTGCATGCCACCTCTCTCGATCTGCTCTGAAATTCTTGTGGGTTTATTTGATTAATTTGGAATTTCTTAATGACATATATAGCAAAATGCCTTGTACCGTTGTAAGTATGCAGTAATCATGCAATGATGGACAACGTAATCACAATGATCGATTAGCAAAAAGATGAAAAAAAACAAAACAAAAACGATTAAGGAAAAAAAAAAAAAAAAAAAAAAAAACAAGTACATGTAAGTGTGGGAAAACACTCATGCAACAACCACGGCTTTTATTACTTGTTATTTCAATTTTTAAATATGATAAATGTCATACGAATTACCACGTAAAAGTTTATATTTTAGAGACCGACATAATGTGTCACGTAAATTATATATTACATGCATCAATTTATAATAAAAATAGTTAGGGGTAAAAATGCGGATGCCGTTGCGATTATCACTTTTAGGTATTCGCATCATACGATTATTATCTGCATCCGCGTGGTTTAAATATTTTTATTATCCGCATATAAGGTAATTAACGTTTTAGATTATAAATTATCTAAGTCTATATTCAATATTAAATAATGTGGTTATTACTATATGAAGCTTAAATAAATTAAGATTTCACTTATTGCAAAATTCACGATTATCAGCCATAGAGAGTCATTGTCTTAAAGAGTAATCGGTATTTGGATTACCAAAAAAAAAAAAAAAAAAGTGAATGTAGTGAAGTATGACTTTGAGATCATAGTGAAAAAAACCTAACATAACCTAAATGTCCTAAACTTACCAAATTCAAAACAAAGACGTTTTAATAAATTTAATTATATAGCAATTAAGTGCAAATAACGAATACGAGCAGTTATTATATATCCGCATGCATTTTCACTCCTAAATACTGTAATACAGTTGTATTACAATTTAAACTTGTAAGTGTACGTATGTCTGACGTACGGTGCATGTGCATGCATTTGGCTGAATATTATGGCTACGTTTTTCGCGGACGTTACAAGGTGGACCACACTTTTTATGGATCGGTCTCTTTTATGTATCACTATTTTCTAAAGTTAGCTGGATGTACGTGTATCATACCAACAAATCTGACTTTATATTACCAAATTCTAACACGTTATAACTATGCAAAAATGTTATAGGATATGTACGTACAGTGCCAATATTTAACTAATAATAATAATAGTACGTAGTAGGCTACAGAAGGTCATCGTATTCTTTAGTAGGTACTAATTTCAGCCAAAACCAACTACCGTAAACCTAAATTTATGGGTTGAGCCCTTCACTTTTTTTGACCATTAATTTGTTTGCATTATGCATCTGTCTATTGAATATAATAATTAATAAGGATCCGTTGGTTTGTGATTTCAAAAAGTTCGATTTAAAATAATGATTTTAAAATGTGCGATTTGAAAAAATTGATTTTTAAAAACGCAGTTAAACGTTTGGCAGAATCGCAGTTTAGCCTTTAAAATCGTAAATTTACCTTTAAAATTCTACGTTTTAAAAAAAGCATTATCTTATCTGCGATTAGAAAAAGCAAATTTTCTGCGTTTTCAAATCACAATTTTTAAAAACGCAGTTCCCAAACGATTTATGTTCTGCGATTTGGTTTAAAATCGCACTTATTGTCTACAAAATCGCAATCTCAAATGCACCCTATATATTTATTTCCGACCCAAAAACAAACAACTTAACACTTTGGATTTTCATAAAACAATTTAATTACGCATAAAAAGAAAATCAAATGTGGCATATGATCATCTAATGATATCAATATTAATACATTCTTTTTTTAAAAAAAAAAAATTTAAATAATTAAATAACAGCATTAATTTGCTCGATCGACCTGACGACGTTGGATTGATGATACGTAACGCATTAATTTCATAATGTTAATAAACGTACACTTGCTCACATGCCATTATAAATACGTAGACCCAAAAGTGGTGCCAACCCCTTTTTCTATTAAATTTTTGCGTTTACTTATAATCTCTCCTGGCCCATGCCACTTCAATGAATCACAGAAAATTGGCCAAGAAATGGACTAGCTATGAAATCGGAAAGTGTTTGGAAAGGGAATCCGAGTCAAACACTATTTGTATCAACGGCTGATCGAGAATCAAAATGGCAACAAATCCAGCAATATATATAGAGCTCGTAACGGATAGAGACAATGTTCTTATCCGAAATTCAAGAAAGTTAATATATATAATTAATATATGCGAGTATAAATGGATGGTTATTTGTATTCGGTTCGAGTCGTGTTGAGGTATGGGTACGAGAGATATCTAAGACTATATAGGTAGCGTCGTACCCGTGTCTTCTTTGTGTCTCTCAAAAATTGATGTGACTTTTAGAATCACCATTTAATCAAAATTTAATAATGATCTATCACAAATTAAATAGTGATTTTAAAAGGCACATCATTTTTAGAAGAAAACAAAGGAGACTGCTAGCATTACTCAGATCAATCATAATCCGACTCATTTAATTAAATGTGTCAAATCTCTCAACCATAACTATTTAATTTTGTATTGGGTTCGTCGCGAGTCATGTCAAAAATTGTCAATCATTATGTCACTGGCGGGTTCAGGTCGTGTCGAGCAAAGTCATGGATAAGGGTGCGTTTGGAATTGCGATTTCGTAGACAATAAGTGCGATTTTAAACCAAATCGCAGAACATAGATTGTTTGGGAACTGCGTTTTTACAAATTGCGATTTGAAAACGCAGAAAATCTGCTTTTTCAAATCGCAGATAAGATTGTGCTTTTTTTAAAACGCAGAATTTTAAAGGTAAATTCGCGATTTTATAGGCTAAACTGCGATTTTGCCAAATGCTTAACTGCGTTTTTAAAAATCATTTTTTTCAAATCTCACATTTTAAAATCGTTATTTTAAATCGCACTTTTTAAAATCGCAAACCCAAACGGACCCTAAGACTAGGTGATCAACTCTAACTCGACCCATTTAATTAAACGGGTTGGATTCCTCAACTCTAACTCTTTAATATCATGTTGGGTCGTGGCAAATTCACGGATCGTGTAAAAAATTGATAACTTTACATGAGGGAGCACTCATGAGCCGTCCGTCTTTCCGCATAAATAAAAAAGTTTTACAAAAATTCTTTTATTTTTGCGGTTGGAATTATTAGCTAGTGATCAATAAAGTCCGGTCTGACACCATAAATGCTAGTGGGGCTGGCAAAAGTAAATGCTTAGGAGTAGTCAAATACCGAGTAACGTGGGTCCGCTTAGACGGCAAAATTGCAATCCAGTTGGCCGGTTCACAATTAGCTGTCATTGACTCATTGACCTACGTACGCGTAACGCGTCGGTGGCATCCATTTAGGGTTCTTATATCTTGATACTTCAATTAATTAACGTCAACATCGGCGGATCAAGATTTTATATAATTTTAAAAGAATTTAAATAAATAATTGTGAGAAACCATTTATATTATAGCTGAATTTTTATTTGGTCAAATAAGTCTTATAAATAATTTCTTACATTCACCTGTTCGAATTCGAACAAATAATTATTAAAGATTCTAATACCAATTATAGAGATCTCAGTCCAATAATGTTGAGCTTGCTTTTAATAATTCATTGTTTGTAATTATATAATTCTCTTTTTGGGGTTATTTACACTTTAACACCTTTAATAATCATCACTTATTTACACATTATTTGTAAGTATTAAATTGGACAACAACAAAAAAAAAAAAAAAAATACACAAACCTAAAAATTTAAAAGCTAGGGAGTGATAGCAAATGCCGCTTTACTTTAATAATATGTTAAATAAGGAATTATTTTAAAAACTTAAACCGGTAAAAAATAATTATTTAATTAATATTTTAACAAAAACTTTGAGACAAATGTTTTAAGAAAAATTTTACTTGAAAGAAGACAATAATTGAGTCCGGTCAGTTTCTCCGAATTTAAACTTAAGTTTAATCGGGAATAAATTACATTCAACTAGGTCTAAGGACTTTTAGTCCAATTATAGTTTGATCAGTAGTTCTATTCATGGTGAAATTGGGATAAGACTAATGGTTCAATCAAATCAGAAGTCTAATAATGTATCAGATCAGAAGTCTAGTAAATGATCAAAATCCAATTAGAACTATGACAATACTCATAGATCAAGGAGTAGAAAAAAATCAAGTTTAGGTTTAACTCCACATCTTTGCCTATAAATAAGTTTATATCTCATATATAAACAAAGACTCAATATTTTATGCATTGAACAGATTCTTTTAGAAACTGTACCAACAAGATCAATTACATATGTAGCCAAAAAAATGACAAGAAATTAACAAAATCTAATGGAAATGAGAAATTAATCTCGAAGGGAGAGAACATTCAAGAACTTGCTGCTAATGTCTTCAATGGAGAAATTAATTCTTTTTTATTTTATTTTCTTTTTTGTTCTTGTTAATTGCTTCTGTAAGACTGTAACAATGTATATAATACTTGTGTGAAAGTCCCAGCGTAACAGTGGCACGTATATAACGGGAGGATCGGATAAGATCAAAGGGGAAGCATGCATTCATAATTAATGCTGTTAATTAATGCGACGGTCACGGATATATACAAATCAACTTATTTGGTCGGAGGGGGTGAGAATTAAATTAGGGTGGTTGAAATAAATAATTGTTAATTAACCACACCGTCACCTTCCCGGCTTAGTTATTGTTATTATTTATTAATTCTCTATTTTAGTTATTATTTTTTCTATATTAATTCTCTCCAACAGATTATTTATTTTACTCTTTACTTGCATTTAAATATTATTTTACGTGGAAAAAAGTGTGAAAGAAATAGGGAAAAAGCGAAAGACAAATAAGGAAAGGGTGAGAGGAAAAAAAAAAAGCTTTTTTATAGTGTGAATAGTAAATAGGCAGAAGAAAAACAATCTATTTTACCTATTCTGTTGATGACGAAAAATAGCTCATAATAGTTAAATTTAATTATATAATAAATTATTTGCCTATTTTATTAGAGATGTGCACTCTAAAAAATACTTCTTTTAACTTTTTTGTTCTAAAAAGGCTAAAATGTAATTTTAGTACAAGCCGAAAAATAATACTTTTTTTAACTTTAAAAACTCTATTTTTTAACACAATCTTAAATGAGTATTAATACAAGTTTCCACTTCATCACCCACCACATGATTTATTTATGATCATGTTAAGAAAAAAAAAATTACTAACCATGAATAGTGCTCGTTATATTTTGTGAGCACTATTCACTCACCAAATAAAAAAAAAAAAAAAAATTATGACAGTTAAGAAAATATAAATTTTATAAAATATGACTATTAAAAAAATCATGCATTTTTAAAAATATGACAGTTAAAAAAATAGAAATCTTCAAAGATAATATTGTTGGATGGAAAAAGTATAAAGAAATCTTTGGAAAATCGTATTTAACTCGAATAGTAAAACTGCATAAAAACTGAAATGATGAGTCTAATATATACGCTTTGAAAAAATAAATATTTAATATAGTAAAATATAATTTTTTTTAGCGTAACAAGTAAATTAGCTGATGCGAATCCATAATCTTATTGGCAAGTTTATCCACATATGGGTTTTAGAGGGTATGTGCCTATAGTGGGTCTTATGTGAGCTTATTATGGGCTATTGAGTGCAGTCCAATCAATTCATGGCCTAGCTCCACTAGCCTACCAAATCTTATTGGGCATATCGATCAATTCACTTCCTAAACAAAGAGCCCGTAAAGAAGCCCATATTGCTTTCTCACGTCTTTCAAATATCTAAGTGAAGAAAACAAATTTGAGAATTCCTATATGGGTTTGGACTTGCATACAATAAAACATTGACATCAGATTCATTCCAATAAAATTTTGTCATACAACCATACAAGCATCCATCCAAAAACCCCAACTTGAAGTATTTGTATGGTTTAACGGTTTCAAAACATGCCGTTTAAGAAGACAATGATAAAACAAAATTTTTAAATTAACAAATCTTAGTTAGACATTTGATAAAAAAAAATTACGTATCGACATTTAAAATCACAATTTAACATTTAAAATCGTATATTTTAAAAAATACATTCCTTATCAATATTGTTGATATAATATAATATCAACTTGAAATGTGAGTTGTAATAGCTTTCCTCTTTGCCATGACATTGTTATACATTTTTTACCAATCTTCAGCAATCAGCAGACCCTTCATATAGTTATTATGAACCACTTTATCCATTATGCAAATACGTCAAAGTAGAATATCTCCATCCACACATTTTAGTCTTTTTTAATTATTATTATTATTATTTTTTCTCTCTCTCTCTCTCCGTCTCCGTCTCCCTCTCCCTCTCCCTCTCCCTCGACTTCACAATAAAAAATACACCAAAAAATAATATTTAAAAAAAAAAAAAGAGAATATGAGATAAATAATCTGTTGAAATTTATATTGAAAAACTAATAACTAATGCTCCGTTTGTTTTGGCGTAAAATGATTTCCGTAAAATGATTTCGGTATTTTACGGTGTTTGGTAGGGACGAAAATAACGGTCAACGAAAACCATTTTCGGTTTGACCGTAAAACCTTCTTTAATTTTTGGAAAACGATTTACGGTTTTAAAAACCGTAAATCGTTTTCCAAAATTATATTCTTCGCCTTTACACGCACGTTTGATATTTGACCGGTCGAATTCGGCAATAGTCGGTCGTTCGAAAATAGGCAGCACTGGAGTCCGGCATCATCAAGTCACTGGAATAATGCCGGCGTCGGAATCCGACTACCGGAATACTGCCGGCCACCGGAATCTGGCCGCCGGATTCCGGCAACTGCGCCGAATGCCGGCGGAATCTGGCCGGAATCCGGTCGTGGACAGAAACCGGCCTGATTTGACCGGATCCGGACACTGATCCGGCCGGATATGACCGGATCCGGACACTGATCTGGCCGGATCTGGCCAACATGACCGGAATCCGACCGGATATGACCGGAATCCGGCTACTGATCTGCCGGATCTGGCCAAAATGGCCGGAATCCGGCCTGATCTGACCGGATCCAGCCGGATCTGACCCGGCCCGGAGGTGTCCTACCGGAATCCGGCAATTTTCGCCGGATCCGGCCAAACATGGTCGCCAGATTTCCGGCGACGGTGACCAGTCGTCACCGGATTCCGACGACATTTGCATTTTCACTTTTCGTAATTTTTTCGTGCGAACCAAACGCCGAAAAATATTTTCGAGAAAATAATTTCTTTTGAAATTGATTTCGTCGAAATTATTTTACGACGAAAACCATTTTACGTCAAAACAAACGGAGCATAAAAAGAAAATGTGTATTTTCAGCGGTGATTATATGCTAAAAAGTTGAATGGGGAGCATTGTTGACCTATCTACCTTCACACAGCTAGAGGATTTACTTTCTTTTCAATTTGGTCCAACGACCCAAAAAATAACCTTCAATGGAAAAATAATTAACTAAAAATATTTTGTGAGTATATTTTTCTTTTTTATGTTATTACAAATCCTTAGCCTATTTTTCCACATTCTACTAATAAAATAAAGAAGTATCCGTGTGTGTGCAAGCCCATGGGGTGTCATAGATCATCACGCCGATCATCGCCGGAGGCGGAGGTGGAATAGAATTGTAAAGCCAAGTCTTTGAAAATCTGAAGCAATCCCTTCAAGTCCTTCGCCCCCAATTCAAGGCAGTCCCTCAGTAACCCACCCTCCGCCACCTCTCTTTGCACCGTCTCCACCGCTCCCCTCAGTGCACCCTGTCAAAATTTCAAACAGTTTCGAACCGTACCACAAGAATTGGACCCAAATCAAATTAAAAGAAAAGAGCCGTACCGGTTGACGAAACACTTTGAGAAGCCTCTGGAGGAACGAATTTGAGATTCCGAGCAAATTTTGGTAATTTCGTCCGATCCATGCGGCCCTCTCGGCGTCCGAGCCCATGCGGGTCAACTCGCCCAGAGAACTCAGCAGCATTTTCGCGTCCGAAATGGCGCCGCTCAGATTTGCGTAGTTCACGTCCCTCCACGCGTAGTTCTTGAGGTAGTCCCAGCCAACGGACCACGTGAACCCCAAGAAGCCCAGGCCGAGGCCGCGCTCGAGGTGTTGGGCGATGAGCTTGGCCCGGTGCGAGCCCGAGATGTCGCCCCGGGAGGCGCGGAGGTTGGCCACCCGCGTCATGAGCGAGTGGGAGAGGGAAACCAGGGTTCGATACGGTAAGTAGGATAGGGAGTGGGAGGGCTCCGGTGCGGTGCTCAGAAGGAGGAGGAGGATGATGAGGACGCGAGAGGTTGAGGGTGATGGTGATGGTGCCGTTTTGGCCATTGATTAGGGGCTGATCGGACAGTTGAGAGAGAGGTTGCGCGGGCGGAAGGATTGATTTTGTGGGAAGGAGTTGGGTCGGAGTTATTTTGGAATTTCGGAAGCGAAGAAAGGGAACCAACCGGTTCCATATCTGGGCTTGAAAGGTATTAGAACCTCAACTCATGAGGACTCTTCATCAAAGGAAATACAAACCTATAAGGACTCTTCTTCAATAAAGTCACACGTGGATACTCTTTCAAAATAACAGATGAGGATAATTGCTATTTTAGTGTTACTAAGATAGAATAGAATTCAAATGTAAAGTTAGTTTGATTACGTGTAGAATGTTATCTCTATACACTTCTACTATGTTACAACCACTGTAAACTCTGTCTATAAATACAAAGCATGGTGACACAGAAACTGAACCTACATCATATACCCATGCAGCAAAAAGTGAAAAATGGCGTGCAGCCATGTCAGAGGAATTCAATGCTTTACTTAAGAATGGAACTTGGACTTTGGTCCCTCCTACTGCTTCCATGAACCTTGTTGGTTCCAAATGGGTATTCAAAATTAAGCGAAAGTCCGATGGCACTGTGGATCGCTACAAAGCACGACTAGTGGCAAAGGGCTTTCATCAACAGCATGGTCTTGACTTTGATGAAACTTATAGTCCTGTTGTGAAGCCGATCACAATTCGCACAGTTCTTTCCATGGCACTCACTGAGGGTTGGTGTCTTAAACAAATCGATATTAGCAATGCTTTTCTTCATGGTGTATTGCAGGAAACAGTCTACATGTCACAGCCTCCTGGATTTGTGCACTCCTCCTTTCCAGGTTCGGTTTGTCTCCTCAAGAAAGCTATCTACGGGCTCAAGCAGGCCCCTAGAGCGTGGTATTCTCAGTTGAGTTCTAAACTTCATGAACTTGGTTTCAACAGCTGCAAATCGGACAGCTCACTGTTTATTCTACGTACTTCCAATGTCACTCTTCTTGCTTTAGTGTACGTGGATGATATTATTCTCACTGGTTCCAATTTAGCTGCTGTTGATGCTCTCATTCGTGAACTGTCCAATGTTTTTCCGGTGAAGGATCTTGGTGATCTGACTTTCTTTCTTGGTGTTGAGGTTACTCGTGTTTCTACTGGTATTTTACTTTCTCAACAGAGATACATCTGTGATATTCTTAAACGTACCAATCTGTCGCTTGTCAAGCCAATCTCCTCTCCATTGTCTGCTGCTACTTCTCTCAGCAAGTTCACTGGTTCTACATTTGAGGATCCCACTTTATATCGGCAAACCGTGGGAGCACTTCAGTATCTCTCTCTTACTCGTCCGGATATTGGTTTTGCCGTGAGTAAAGTGTCACAATTCATGCATGAGCCTCATGATCTTCACTGGACTGCTGTTAAGCGCATTTTAAGGTATCTTAAATCTACTGCTGATTATGGTTTATTCATCAACAAATGCTCCTCTTCTCAGCTCTATGCCTACTCAGATGCCGACTGGGCTGGCTGCCCCGATGACAGGAAATCCACATCGGGTTATTGCATCTACCTTGGTTCAAACTTATTGTCCTGGAGCTCCAAAAAGCAGCCTACAGTTTCTCGGTCTAGTACAGAGGCTGAATACAAAGCCATTGCTAATACAACAGCTGAAATTATGTGGATTCAGTCATTGTTTCGTGATCTTGGTTTGGTTCAGCATGCTGCTCCAATTCTCTACTGTGATAATATTGGTGCAACCTATCTCTCTTCCAATCCGGCCTATCATGCTAGAACCAAACATATCGAAATCGATTATCATTTTGTTCGAGATAAGGTTGCGGAAAAAGCCTTGGTGGTTCGGTTCCTTTCCAGTAAAGATCAAATAGCCGATGTTCTCACAAAGCCTTTAGTCTCCACCAGATTCTGCTTGTTACGTTCCAATCTCAATGTATACTCTACATTGCGATTGAGGGGGCATATTAGAACCTCAACTCATGAGGACTCTTCATCAAAGGAAATACAAACCTATAAGGACTCTTCTTCAATAAAGTCACACGTGGATACTCTTTCAAAATAACAGATGAGGATAATTGCTATTTTAGTGTTACTAAGATAGAATAGAATTCAAATGTAAAGTTAGTTTGATTACGTGTAGAATGTTATCTCTATACACTTCTACTATGTTACAACCACTGTAAACTCTGTCTATAAATACAAAGCATCTCCAAAGGAATATTGGTGATTGTTTAAACAAAATACTCTTGTCTTCTATAAAAGGAACACTTGGGCTCACCTTTTTCTTTTTTAAGAGAAAAATCAAACTTAGTTTACCCAATCATATCATATATCATATATATATATATATATATATATATATAAAAGTCGAGTTTTTCCTTAGAATGACATAGAATAGTGACACGTGGCATGAACCCATACTTTTTAGTGACTAAACCAGTCATTTAAATACCGAACCGGTCTTCTAAATAAAATTGAACCGGTCTATTTAATCTCTCCATCTCTCTCTCTCTATTAATGATACAAGTAGCATATCTCTCTCAATTAATGATATAAATATGACTCTTTAGTATTTTTATATTTTTGGTTGAAATCAAAATATAACCGGTCTATTTAATCTCTCTCTCTCTATTAATAATACAAGTAGCCTCTCTCTCTCAATTAATGATAGAAGTATGACTCTTTGGTATTTTTATATTTTTGGTTGAAATCTAAATATGTTTCCATTTTGTTTGTGAAATTTGTGATTGAACAATTCTTCATTTGAATGTTTATGATATTTTTTTTTGTTTATTTGCTTTTTCGAATGTTCAGAATTATATATGTTTGGAATATAATAGGTATCACACCAACATTAAAAAAAAAATCCTACTAATTTTCTATTTTATATTTTGATAATCAAAATCGTGGTTTTTTTCTTGCTATTATTCTTCTTCATACTTATTTTCATTCTAAACTACACCTATGTGAACAAATATTTTAACATGTTTTAATTTATATGAATTAACCTAAAAATAAGGATCTTATGTATTAATTCATTTAAATGTTTTATAGGATATTTGTTTTTCTTTTATGTGATTTTTACGATTTTCACTTATTTTTTGTAAGTGTTATTCTGCTTTTGAAAGTCAAAAAATGCAAAATTTTATTTGATTATTGTGCACAAAAGGAATATAAATGTTTTTAAAACACTAAAGAGTTAATTAAGCATTAAATTTGAAATTTTTTTTTTTTAATGTTCAAAATTATATGGATTTTATTTTTATTGAAACATATTATATCATATCATATCATATATATATATATAAGCCGAGTTCAAAGTTAGAGTTGGCTTAGAATTAGGACACGTGGCATGAATCCATACTTTTTAAATATTGAACTGGCCATTTGAGTAAAAAACTGGTAATTTAAGTAAAAGTAAACCGGTCTGTGTATTTCAAGTAAAATAAAGTACATTTAATATGACTAATTCACTATCTTATATTGAATAAAAAATGAATAGAAACGTTAATTTTTTTTTGTCATTAAATCCTCACTAATTTCTACCTCTTTCTCTTCTTTTAAGTAAAACTAGAAAAAAAAAAAGTAAAATTGAACTACTCCATGTATTTCAAGTGAAATAAACGGTGCGTTTAATATTCCTAATCAAATATTTTCTATTGAATAGAAAATGAATAGAAACATTTAATTTTGTTGTCATTAAATTCTCACTAATTTCTACCTCTCTCTCTCTTCCTTTAAGTAAAATCTTTTACTCCAACACCGCTTCCCCTCCCACTAAATGTCCGTTACAAACTAAACCTCAAAGAGTTAAATGTCAGTTTTTTTTTTCTTTGGGAAATGTCAAAAGTCACTCCAATATCTCTCGCTTTCTCAAATAAATATATGGAGAAGTAATGGTTTGTGGCTATGCAAAACTACAATGTTGTTTACATTACCGGAGAGTGGTTCTCAAAGCAAAGAGAGCGAAGTTTTTGCTATTATTGGAACATTTTCGTTTGTAATACTGCTATAGCCTCTCTTTTTTTTAGTTTACCTTTCAAGTTTGTTGGGGTTGTGTTCAATAGAATTGTAAATAATATGTTTGTATTTATTTTATGTGCTTCTGTTTTTCTGATTTGATTTTCTATCCTTATTTTTGCATTGATAATTTATATTATTTTTATTTTTGTTGGAAAAGTTATTTCTTTTATGCTATATATAAGAATGATGGTCGAACTAAAAAATATCTATCTAACCGTAGTTTCTTCCTATACCTACAAATTTATTTGGAACTGAAAAAAGTATATAAAAAAATAGTTATTTTCTATTATATTTGTGGTTATCATTTTACATTTTTTTTTTACTTTATTTTATATGATTTTGTTCTTTCTTTACATTTTTTTTTTGTCCCTATTTCCTAATTTATATTATTTTTTTGTTCAAATTGCTTTTCTTTTCTTCTTTTTTTCTTTTTCCTTTTCTAAATTTTACATTGAATTCAAGGAAACCATGGAGAGAAAGAGTTTACATTAATTGTTGTTTTGAGTACGAGGTATGACGATTTTTTAATTTATATTGTTCACTGATTTTTTTTCCCTGTATAATGCACATTGTTAACGTGCTTAATTGATAGTCAATATTGATTTTCAAGGTTTCATATGAACCGGAAAAGTATATGGAAAAGAAAACTCTAATTTATTATATTAGTATTTTTTATTTTTCATTTTTTGTCTATATTTTCTATGGTTCTCTTATTTCATTTCCTCTCTTCTTCTTTTTTTCTTTTTCTTTTTCTTTGTTTTTTTTATGTAATTAATATATTATTTTTCATTCAAATTGCTTATTTTATCTTTTGTAAATTTTACACTAAATTCAAGAAAATAATGGTGAGAGAGAGTTTCCTATGGTTGTTTTTTATACGGGGTATGATTTTTTAGCGTATTATGTTTATTGAGTAGTTTTTTATTATTTTGTGTAATACAAAAAAGATAACACTATTATATGGACAGAAATTTCATACAAACCGGTTTGTAGGAAATTTCTTACAATCCACATATAAGATTGACATGTCATTTGGCATGTGAGAAGCATATGTTATTTAAATAGCATGTACGTTTTAATAGCATTAATAAAAAAATATGTGATTCTCACATGTTTAAAGGATATGTGTCTTTTTTAAATGTGAGTTGTATAAAATTTCCTATAAACCAATTTATAAGAAATTTTTGTCCCTATTAATTATATTAGTGTTTTTCAGTTTTCATTTTTTATCTATATTTTCTATACTTCTCTTCTTCCATTTTATTTTTTTATTATTATTATTAAACTAAATTATAAGGAAGAATCCCGTGCATAGCACGGGTTACGAGCTAGTTTCAATTTAATTCTTAAGCTTTTAATTTTGATAATTAATTTTTTCGATTTTACCTTAATTTCAAATTGATTCATCCGTTAACTTATTGTTTAATTAATGAGAAATGATCCCTACACAAATTTGTCACAACAGTCTCACAACAAGCTAACATGGCTGGTAATATTTTATTATTTTTTTACAAAAAGAAAACAAAACAAAACAAAAATAATAATAAAATATTACTAGCCACGTCAGCTTGTTGTGGGGCTGTTGTGAGAAATGAGTGTAGGGATCATTTCTCTTAATTAATTAATGGTTTCTCATTCCATCCTACTAAATAGATAGGGATTTGATTCTTGTATAACACAAATACAACAACGGTACAACAACCCCTCACATGAGGGTGTGCCCCAGTATGTGGGACCCACCCTCATATGAGAGATTGTTATACAGTTGTTGTATTGGTGTTGTAAATTTAACATTTTTCAAATAGATATAGTAATGATTCTTGTCTAACTCATACACAACTTTTGTATAACTCTAACAACTTATTTTTAATATTAACCATTTAATATTTAAAGCCCACATGTAAGAAAACAAATTCAATGATTGATCATAATTCATAGAGAAATGATCCCTACACTCATTTCTCACAACAACCTCACAACAAGCTGACGTGGCTGGTAATATTTTATTATTTTTTACAAAAAGAAAAGAAAAGAAAACAATAAAATAATAAAATATTACCCGCTACGTCAGCTTGTTGTAGAGCTGTTGTGAGAAATGAGTGTATGGATCATTTCTCTAATTCATAAAATAAGTAGTTAGAGTTGTGTAAAAATTGTGCAAAAAACATTACCCAAATAGATAAGGGACACGTTATATGTATATTTTTTGGAAATTGATAAATGTACATGTGATGTACGGGAATCACTTCTCATATTTTTTTTGTACATTTTTCATACATTTTTTTTTTTCTAAATTGATCATTGAATTTGTAAAACCTATTTGTGGGTCCTACAAATCTAATGGTTAATTTAGAAATATATATATAAAAGATGTCCAAAAGATGTAAAAATATCATTTTTCAATAAATAATACTTGGATTGTCAAATGTATATTTCACGTGACAAATCTACTCTAACTTGCAAATTTGTTCTAAATAATAATAACTCTTATCATATGAAGGGATGGTCACCCCTCACAAAGGTAGTTGGGAGTGAATAATAATTAGGGATGTAAAGTTGGCAGGTTATAATTAATTCATAACCGGCCAACCGATTTGGTACTCGATTGGAAATAATCGGTAATAAACTATACGGGAGAGGTTACCGGTTAAAAAAAAATAATATTGAAACTGATTATAACCGATAACCGAGTGTGTATATATATATATGTTAAAGTAATAAAATTTAAGGTTTTATGCTTTTACTTTCATTTCAACTTAGGCCAACATATTGGGCCAAAAAAGGTTGAAATATTTTATTAAATGGCTAAAAATGTCTAAATTAAGCCAAAAAAGTTGGCCAAATACTCAAATTAGGCTCTAAAGACTCAATTTTTTAAAATTTTGATTACCGGTCCAGATAACTGGGTACTAACCAGTAAAATTACCATATAAACTTTAATTTGAACATAATTAGCATATAAACTTTATAAAATTACCCTTAAATTATAATTAGCATTTCTCACCACTCCGTTGGGATTTAAAATCCCATCGGAGGGGTGATATTTCAATGTTTTCTTAAGTTTGAAATACTAAATTGAGAGTTTTTTAACTTCAAAATAAATATTGCAAAAATGATGAAAGTTCAGGCGACTTTAGTAAAGTTTTTCTTAAAATTTATGCACTAAAATGAATTTTTTTATCACTAGATCTATATTGTTTGATAATGTTAATTACAATTTACAAACTGTGATTGTTGTTGCAATGTTCTTTAAAAGAGATATTTTTTTTTTTGTCATAATATTGTTCTTGAATTTTGTACATGTAAACACATGTACGTTTTAAGTTTTGATATATATATGTACAAGCAACACGAAAGGAAAAACTAAAGAAAGTTGTGCCTTTGGCCTGAGGTATCCTGTACTATGTTTCTATCACATAGAGAATATGTACTTGACACAAGCAACAAGAAAGGAGAAACCTTTGGTAAAGTTGTGCCTTTTGCCTCACACATGCAACTAAATAAAGAAATAAAATAAGAGAATGGAAGAAATTAAAATGAATATAATCAAGGGTTTGTTCAATCCTCCCATAAGTTCTTATTGTTTGCTAAATCATGATAAGGTGAATTTAATTATTTAATAATATTTTAATACTTCTTTATGTATAACACACTGAATATTTAATTAAAATAAGAGGTGGATCGAAAAGATAATGTTTAAATTTAAATCTCTAGTTACTTTAATATCTTGTTAAATTACTATTAATTTTAAAAGTTTGAGTTGATAGGAAAATGTAAATTTAATCATTTGATTTATATTTAAACATTGCCGGTTCAAATTTTAACGAGAGATCTACTAGATGTCTAATTTTACAGATTAGTAATAACAAGACGCTACATGCATTTTGTGACTAGCATGTTAGAGTTGTCACTTTAGTCTTTAGATATGAATTTTTTTTTTTTAAAAAAAAGAATTAATTCATATCCAAAACTTTTGCACAATTGTGGTGCCAAATAATTAAAGGAGGATGTCAAAAATATTTTATGGAAATGTTTTATCAGAAGTTAACCATTTTGATTGTAATCCGCATGAGTTTATGGAGAAATGATATTTTTATATCTCTTATAAATTTTTTTTTTTTAAAAAATTAATTATTGAATTTGTAGGATTTAGCTACTTGTGAGTCTTATAGATCAAATGATTATTTAAAAAAAAAAAAAACAAAAATGTAAAAAAAAATTATATTTTTTTTTATAAATTAAAAAAACAAAAATGGTTCTTATTTATACAATAATTAAGGTAAATGAAAATAATAGAAATATAGAGGTAATATCAAATTTGAATACAATTAAATCTAATTACCCAAAAGATAGAAAATCAAATCTAATCAAATCAAATTTGGATACAATTAAATCCTATTATAAGAGATTACAATCAATTATAATCAAATATCTAAAATCAAATCTCATAATATATTATAACACCAACCACGCACCCCATAAGAAGCTCACTGCAGCGGAGATGGAGGACCGACAGGATCGTGACTCGTGAGTTATGCTTCGACTGCGACAGCAAATTCACGTCCGGCCACCGATAGAAAGTGGACCATGCATCAATATTCCGAGCTCTCATAAATCACGATTTTGCCAAATTTCTATTTTAGTCGCTCCGTCTTTGTCTTTTTCAATGATATTGGAAACTGGAAAGATCTTTTGACTCGCTTTTGGAAAAGGTATCAGAAACTTTGGGTCGACGCCCAGTCTAAAGCATGGTGCAGTTGCACACTTGCACGTTGGTTAAATGGGCTGTGGTTTCGGAGATGGAGCATGTTGGGCATTTGATGTGAAAAATGAAAACATTCTTAAATAAAACAGAAAAGCCCATCAGCCCCAACGTACTAATTTCACGGGTTGTTGAGTGCCGCTCCATTTGCCACCTTCCTACTATAAATACACACACACCAACCAGCGCCCCATTCCTCTTGCTGGCGGACCTGGAGATGAGGGAGGGGGAGACGACGACTAGATGCAATAGACCACGCCGGAGGTCAACCACCCACATCCGTTGGACAGACCTTCTGGTTCGACAGCCCTTCTGCCAAGTCCAAGCAGGCAGCGTGGGGTAGCTCTGTTAGGCAGATCTACGCCTTCCTGCCGTCGAAGACTTCTGGAGGTGAAAGTCTTTTTTTTTTCTTCTTCTTCTTCTGGGTTGTCTTTGTTTGAGTGCCGAGAGACTGAAAGATTTGGTTTTGGGGATTAAAACAGAAATTTTTTTGGTAATTTTTTTTGCTAAAAGAAATAAGGAAAAAGACAGCTCCTTTGCTTAGAGATAGGGTGCTTGTGGTTGCTGAGATGTCAGTAGGACTGGGAATTTTCATGAAATTTTCTGGCTTAGGATAGAGGGGGGTTTACTTTATACTTTGTTTGGTTCAAGCAGCGTGTTTATTTGGATTCATAGCTTTCTCTTAGGAACGATTTATAGCATTAATTCTGGATTGTTGAGTTGAGTTTGTTATGTGGCAGAGAAATTTGGGTGGGTTTTCTGTGGATAAAGTGCATGGAAAACCCTGAATTTAATTACCTTATTGATTCAGCCTTCACATTTCCTAGAGAATCTGCCAACGTTGGTGTCTATTGGATTAGGTGGCATCTGAGTGATCAATAATTGCAATTTTATGGATTGAAATTTGTGTTTGATGGTAAAAGATTTGGGATGGCTTGATGAATATAAGAGTTTAGCATATCCTAAGTGAGGAAATATCAAGCAATTCCACACAGCTACCAAACATACAATGGGGTTCTGAATGGAGGGAATATGGTAACAAGGTGTAATAGATTTTTCTGATTTTGGACTTTTATGAAATGTAAATGGAAATTGAATGTAATAGATATAGGTTGTTTGGTATATGATTAGGGTACAATATTGGTTTCATAATCTTTTCATAGTGTTCATTGTAATTTGTATGGTGTCATTTTTATGTTAATTGCCATTATACTTTATAGTTGGTTGGACTTCAGTTTTTGGTCTCTGAATTTTTTTCTTTCATCCCCCTACAATTTAAAGGGGAGTAATATCATCTCTTTTTTTTTATCCATAGTTGTTCGTGGTGTCATTTTTGTGCATGTCATCTCAAATCCTAATAGTTCCACATTTGCCTTCCATTTTTCACCAGTGCAATTCAATAAACGAGTGATGGATGTAAGGATGATATTACTTCTTCTTTTTTCTTCATATTTTTAATCTGATGCACAATTGGAATTCAAACTCAAGCTAAATTTTAGGGAGCACAAGTGTATTTCAACTTTTATTGTTTAGATAATTTACTAAGTAATTATGAGATTTGCTTTTGAAAATGTGGTTTTCTGGGTCTTTCTTTTTTCTTCTTCTTCTTTTTATTTTTTATTTTTTTATGGTTATTTGCAATGCCAATTAGATGATTAGAACAAGAGGAGGGCTTCAATAGATCCTTGGGACATTGTAATGGTATTATCAACCCAAATATCTTAGATGAAGGATTCTTAGTTTTAGGAATCTCAACAGCATTTTGGTGATGGTCGTATGGGGGCACATTGCTTGCATGCCTTGGGAAGGATTTCAGTTTATCCTTGCTCCTTTTTCTTCTTCTTCTTCTTCTTCTTCTTCTTCTTTAGCTCAATAGAGGTACACATACTTTATCTAAGCTCAGTCTCCAATGGTCATGTTCAAGTAGAATAGCCATAGTAAAAAAAAAAAACTCAGTCTCTTGCTTAAATAATCCGTTCTTTTCTTGTGCTAGCATTGTGATTATTGTAAGAACATTAATTTTGAGAGTATTATAATGCATGCTTCATCATAAAGTAGAAACATTTTTTTTTTTCCTTCTGCTCTACTCCTATTACACAATTGGTATATATATTATAGTACTAGGTTAATGAACTTGACCACTGTTCAAAAGAATTGTATATTCAAAAGAGCATGTGGATGCCACATACAAAAAGACTATTTATGCTATGTCATGTATACAGAACCTATATTTATGCTATGTCATGTAGTTAAGAACTTAAAGATTATTGATTTCTCTCTCCTTACAAATAGCTAACTTCACCATTTACAACAATACTACTATTTGCAAATAAAAATAGAATTTACATTTGAAAACAAAATTTCATGTAACATTTTACAAACAACACTAGAATGTATGTTTAATGTGCAGCACGAGGCCAATAATAGGAACAAGAAGACCCAATTAACATATCAAATTCTTTTTGAGCCCACAAATTGTCTTCTAAATCAACTGTTTTTGTCATCTGCAGAAAGGTGCACAACATTAGATACAAGTTCAACCCAATGTTGAAAATTATATTTGATATGCTAAAAATTTGAACAAGTATTAGATAAAAGAAGGTAACCTTTTGAAGTGTAGCTCGAAAGGCTTCCCTTTCTATTCCTCGTCGCTGCTTCTCTCTTTCTATTCCTCGTCGTTGCTTAGCTTCTACCTCGTCAACTTCAGCCGCTTTCATTTGGGCTTGAATCTTAGTTATTTCTGCAAGTAAATATTTAATCATGTTAATTAAAGTGAAATGGTAGGTGGATGCCAACAACATAATACAAGACAACTAATAATGCTGATAGGTAAATAACAACTATAATTTTTTTTTTCTTAGCATAATAGCTTTATACATGAGCTTTAGAAAATTAGTGCAAAAGCAAGTAATGAGTAACTCACAATAAACCAACTACAAGAAAACTAAAAAGAGAACTAGTATGATAGCATATTATTGATGTATTGATAGCATCTTCCCATTGTAAAATTGATGATTATACTACTGTGCAGATTTTTTTTTCATAAGAAATATGAAGAGAAGAACATGATAATGAAAAGTTTTGCAAATAATATCTAGATGATTTAACTTCTCTTTTCCTATATATTTATATATTGTAGTTGTTTTTGTAGTAGAAATGCTCATAGATAACTTTCAAAACACATGCACTCTGTAGTCTACAGTCTACATAATAAAAGTATCCACCACAATACGTTAATAGTGAATAAATGGATAAATAAAATATATGACACCTATGTTTCTATGTTTTGAAATGTGTGCGAGAGATAGAAGCTTTTTTTTTTGACATGTCCACACAAGAGGGATGAGGGGGATTCGAACTAATGATCATCCGCTTCATAAGGCGTGGTCTTCAGTCGATTGAGCTACCTCTTGGGGACGTGAGAGATAGTAGCTTGACTTGACTTTAAACGAATAAGTGCCTGAGTGAATTCTAAGAAAACAAAGCGTTAATTTAGGGATCAGAAACTAGAATACCTCTACCAACAATTAGAGCATTACAAAAAAATAAAAATGGCTAATATGGTAAAATTAGCTTAAAAAACTCATATTAACATAGTACTACATTCTTCACAATATTATACTATCATAAGTTCCAAACAAAACTTAGGCTATTTTTTTTTTAAAAAAAAAAATAGGCATTACTTTATAAATTCTTGACCTGCAAGAATATAAATATATCACATCCAACCTTATTTAGAGGTGGAAAACAAATTCTCACAGTTGCTAACACCAAACAACACATGGATTCATGTGACTACCAAAGCAAATCCTACTCTTTCCTTGTTTCAAACAAAGCCTATATATTAATGTGAAATCTTTTCATCTCTCTCATTTTTACTAAATCTATATAAACCAAAATCCTAAATCTTTTCATGCAATATTCAATTTGCAATAATTCTAGTGATATAATTGCACATAATTTTGTGCATAAACCCCTAATATAATATTGACACAATGTGTATCCTGCATTAAAAAAAAGACAACTTGGTGATGAAATCCCTCGCTCTACGTTAGACTTACGTGCAAAAGTTGAGCAAATAGCACAACTATCTCTTTCTTTCTTTTTCTCATTTCTCTTGGCAAATGTATAACAAAAAAATAATAATAATAATAATAATAAAATTTCAATTAATTAATTTTTCTAAAAATGATATAAAGGTAAACATCATTTTGTTTGCAGTTTTTCACTCCCTCTATTTGCCAATGATATAAAGTAAAAAGTACTAATTAACCCATGTGAGATCCCAACTCTTTTAAATGGAAACTAATTTTTTTTTCTTTTTTTTTTATTTGGTTGTGAGGAAATAACATATAAAATCTCTTGGTCATAGAAAGTTGAATATGACACAAGAAGAAATTTGGCAACATGATCGTTCAGCTTGACTACTATGTAGTCTTGCACTAATGCAACCAACTTTTGGTCATGTTAAGACGAATCAAACATATTTTATCAAAAGAGAAGGTATGCTCATGTGAATTAATTGATCTAGAGATCGTCTAAATTTGAATAAACTAAATAGAACCACGACAAACTTAACATGTCTAACAAACTAAGAAATTGCTAAATTGTACATCTAATAATGCAATGATAATATAATATTAAAATCAAGGAATATATACAATGAGCATAAGACAATATACATGTATTATTATACAAATCAATAAATCATATAATCATTATAACTTGATAAAATACATAAAGAGCTTGTCTTGCAAAGTCAAAGTAAAGCGATTGCTCCTTCGGATCGTTACAAACCGATATATCATAATTTTTTCGTAAGTAAAGCAAATATTAAGTTACCCTTTTTTTTTTATCATTCAAATGAGCAAAAAGAGAGGAGGGAGCAAATATTAAGTTGCTTAATTCACCTTGAAGTTGTATACTTTCAAATCTTTTCTTTTCTCGCTGCATCTTCAAAGGATCTACTTTATTATCCTAAAGACAAACAAGAAAATAGCATGTATGAGCAACTTAAAAAACATAGCACATATCTATTAAAAAAAAAAACATAGCACAAGCGGTATGCAAATGTTAGATCATGACAATGTATTTTCTCTCAATAATAAAAATCTTATCTTACATGGTCAAAAAGTGTCTTCTTTTGAGCTTTCAGAATAGTTTCTGAAAACCTGCTCTTCATCATTGCCGCACGGAGAGCCTTCTTTGGTGACGGATGTACATCATAAACTGGGCATCCTTGGAGAGTAGCAACATCTGTGGCAGGAGCTGTGTGTTGAGAACTAAGGCATGTGTTTTCACTGTCCAAACCACTTGCAGCCCCTACGTACACATCATCACCAACAGCAAGCTAATAATTAGATCATGGAGAGATATTAGACATATTTATGGTAAAATAGAAATAGTCACTCACCATCAGAATCTGGATCTGAACCTGACTTGTTCATATGGGATACTAACACAGGTTGGTTGGAAACCCAACCAGCTGGATGAGTCGTCTGTAGTTTCAAAAGGGTGGAGCACTGCGAAGACAAACTATGATCAATCCTTTG
This sequence comes from Alnus rubra, assembly GCA_028654335.1. NCBI lineage: Eukaryota > Viridiplantae > Streptophyta > Magnoliopsida > Fagales > Betulaceae > Alnus > Alnus rubra. The sequence goes on from JAJPGS010000244.1 coordinate 658,641, forward strand.
CCTCTTCACCCTTTGGTACTCCATCAACTTCGGAGCCTCACGCTTGCGAGACCTTGGCATAGAGGATTTTTCTTTTAAATACTCCAAATCTAGCTTCTTTCCACCATCAGACACACTGGTCATAGAATTGTGCGACAGGCCACATGATCGCATACCACAAGTGGCTTCTAGTCGTTTCCAGGAGTGTTTGACCGAGAACTTCTCAAATACTACGGCTTCACTTGCAGCCATAATGAGAATCTGCAAGAATTAAACAAAGCCAGTTTTCAGGTGTTGAGCACGACAAACGATTTTTCAGCAAATAAGCAACACAATAAACTATTTGTGGAACGAGTATGCAATTGATAGTCTTGTTTAGAAGAAAAAATAAATAAAGAAAGAGAAATAATTAATGAAATGCGATAGCATAATTAATACATGCAAGCAGAAAGTATGAGATAATAGTGTTCAATCTATGATACCATCATCAATGAGTGTACCTCCTAATTATGGTAAGCAATGGCTTCACTAATCTAAATAATTTAAGTTACATTACGGCAGTTGTACGCATATATGCTCTGTATATTGTTTCCGAGAAATGCAGGATAAAGGAAGAAAATGTTTCTTTCACTCAAATACAAACACATGGTATTCAATTGTCAAAACATACAAACATTTCTCAGGAACCAAGCATAGATACTTTAAAAACAAAAAACAAAGCCCCTCCACCCGTAACTCGAACCCAATACCATCGGTCCTACAGTTGGATTGCCAATCCTCTGTTTTCATCTTGATTAGGCATGCCTCCGTTTCTTCCAACAAATTTTCCCATCACTCAGACCCCACACAACAGTAAAAGCCCAAAAAAGGAAGCGCATGGTCCTAGCACCCGAAATGATGATAAAAAAATGCTCCAAACCACACAGCACACAAGGATTTAAAAATTTGGCTACGTTTTCTTTTCCCGGGACAGAGCGCGAGAGATCGTTTCTCTCAAACCCTAACCAAAACCCTAATTCAAGCTCCCAATCGTTGCCGTGGATTGTCATTTAAAAAAAAAAAATTAAAAGAAAAACAATAAATAAGGGTTAGGACTTAGGGTTTCGACTTACCTCTGTATTTTGATGGCTGTGCGTCAGTGACAAAGGAACGTAAAACGGGAGTGAGAGAGAGAGAGAGCGGATCGGGAGCGATGGTTCTCAGTGACGCAGAGATCGGAAACGGCGATCGGTTGTGAGAGAGCGAGAGGCGAGACTGAGAGAGTGAGAGAGCGAAGAAGGAGTGGGAAAGAAGTTCAGTTGTTACTTGTTGGTTAAGGCAGACAAATAGTCCACGCGTCGCGCATTGATTGGGAAACAAGTATTGGAGCTTGCCCTTAGCTTCGGTCCGAAACGCCCAGTCAAAAGACAAACGCGCGGGAAGGAGATGGGAACCCAAGGGCCTTTGGAACGACGTGTAGTTTTAAATGCATTGCATTCTAAACTCTTCAGGAAATCTTTATTAATTACAGAATAGTAGTCGTTTATCAATATTTTTTTTTATATCAAATAATTTTTTTTTTTTTTTTGAAAGTCACATCAAATAATTTTTATTGTCTAAATATTTACTTTTAAGGGTTAAATATGTTTTGCCCCATGTGGTTTAATGACTATATTTTTTGTTCTATGTGGTTTATTACATACAGTAGATGGTATCTTGTTTATCGTAAAAGACGAAAATGGTACTTCCGTTCAAAAATTGACGAAAGTTCACGCCACATACCTTAAAAAATAGACACATGTCACTATGTATAATTAAAAAATAAACTAAAAAACTAAAAATAATAAAAGCTTTAAAAAAAATAATATAAGAAAAAACTTTTTGAAAAATAATAATAAAAATACAGAAATCCCCCATGACCGGTCTGGGGTTGGTCAAAACCACCCCAAGAGCCTTGGGGATGGCTCGACAACCCTCGTTTGGCCTAGGGGTGGGTTCGACCACCCAGATCAGCCAATCTGTGAGTGGCCGAACCACTTTATGGCCCTTGGGAGTGGTTTGGCACCCCCACAAACCCAAATAACAATAATAATAATAAAACAAAAATACTCGAATTAAAGTTTGGCCCTTGAAGGTGGCCGAACCACCTCCATGGCCCATGGGGGGTGGTTCAGCTACCCCCAGATCGACTATTGGGGTGACTCAACCGCCCCTATTTTTCTTCTTTTTTTCTTTTTCAAAAAGTTAAACACAAATTAGTTGCTGATAATTCATTCTATATAAATACATAGTTTGTAATTGTTTAATCATTCAATACAAGAGATCACTTTTTCTCTCCAGATTGTTTCTCTTCGTTCATTCTCTGTTTTGATCATGTTCTTCATTCTTCTTCATTTCCATATGTGTTGCTCACATATCTGATATGGTATCAGAGCTTTATCGATCCTCATGCATGGAAATTCTTAATCCTTCTTCTAGTTCTGCTATTCATTCTCATGAGGAATTTTCTTATTCTCTCTATCTCCATCAAGGAGATGGTCCGAGATCAATTCTGGTTTCCCAACCTTTGATAGGTGAGAATTATAATTCTTGGGGATAATTACATTTTCCCCCCATCAACTACCAGTCATTGTCAATATGCCCCCATGAACTGACATTTCGACAAAAAAAAGAGCATTAAACTACCATCTTTACATACTTTGGCCTCTTCCGTCAGTCTAATTCATGCAAAGACTTAAATGCCCTAACTCAATTTAAAAAATGACTTAAATACCCTCATCTTAAACAAAAATAAAAATAAAAAGTTAAAAACTAAAGGAAAAGGGGGTGGCGGCAGCCACCCGTTGAGGTGGTCGGGTGGCCGGAGCCACCTCTGGGGTGGCTCCCGGCTACCCCGGAACTAGGGGTGGCCTCGTGGCCACTCCAGCTTATCTCTAGGGTGGCCATGCGACCACCCAAGAGGTCGTGGGTGGCCCGCGAGCCATCCCTAAAGGTGGCTCTGGCCACCTCTAGGGTGGCTCGCGGCTACCCCAGAACTAGGCAGCCACCCAGCTTATCTCTAGGGTGGCCCACGAGCCACCCTAGAAAAGACCTAGGGTGGCCCCGAGCCACCCCCTCCACCAAAGGGGGTGGCTGGTTTATATATATATATTAATTTTATATTTTTTATTAATTACTGTAGAGGGCCTTTAAACCAAAATTAACAGTAAAAAATAGCATATTCCATCAAAGTTAATAGGATTCCCTGACGGAAGGGGCCAAAATATGTAAAGATTGTAGTTTGATGTTTTTTTTTTTTTGTCGAAATGTCAGTTCATGAGGGCATGTTGACAATGACTGGTAGTTGATGGGGGAAAATGTAATTATCCCTAATTCTTGGACTCGATCGATGTTGATGGCTCTAAGTGCCAAGAACAAAATTTGTTTAATCGATGGTTCAATGCCAAAGCCTTCCAATTCTTTAGCAAATTTCAAAGCTTGGACAAGATGTAATGATATGGTACTGAGTTGGACCATTAATTCAGTTTCAAATGAGATTGCAGCTAGTATAATCTATATCAATAATGCTGAAACTATGTGGAAAGATTTGAAAGAACACTTTTCTCAAGACAATGGTCCACGTATTTTTCAACTTCAAAAGTCTATTGCTGCTATTACACTCAACTTAAAAGTGTTTGGGATGAGCTTTTCAATTATCGTCCAGTTCCTCAATGTTCTTATGGCCTATGTATCTATGGTTGTATGAAAACAATCATGGATTTTCATCAACAAGAATACATTTACCATTTCTTAATGGGTTTAAATGATTCTTTTTTGAATATTCGTGGTCAAATTCTGTTGATTGAACCACTTCCCCCTTTCAACAAAGTTTTCTCACTAGTTTTACAAGAAGAGAGACAAAAAAAAGTTTCTGAAGGAACCTTTCAAACTTCTCAGTTTGCTGATAGCTCGACCTTGTTGTCAAGCACATCTCCTTCTTCTACTAATCAAAATGCTAAGCTGTTTCAAAGCAAGAATAAGCCTACTTGGCCATTGCGGTTTGATTGGTCACATGGTTGAAAAGTGTTATAAACTTCATAGATTCCCACTTGGATTCAAGTTTACTCGAAATAAGTCTGCTAGTACTTCCTTTGCCAATCAGGTTCAAGCAATCGATCCTCCTTCGTTTCCATTTACTCAAGCTCAATGCCAACAATTGATGGCCTTCATGCAAAATAATTATGCCTTCACAACTTCACCCTTAGCTCTTCAACCAAGTAGTATTTCCAATACTACAACTAATTGTCTGATTCCATCCATTGAAGGTAATTCCATTGCACTTATTCACAGTGAATCAATGTTCTTACATCCAAAATATTCTTTTTTTTTTTCCTCTTGACAAACTTCCATTTCATGTCAACCTCATTCATGGATTATTGATACTGGAGCCACTGATCATATGATCAACTCCATTTCTCTTTTCACTTCTATTACTGCCACCATTTCTACCAAAGTGAAATTGCCTAATGGTAATTTTGCTCTTGTTACTCATCGGCACAGTCAAAATTTCAGCACATTTGACACGCACTGATGTTCTATGTGTTCCATCGTTTTCTTTTAACCTTCTCTCAATTAGAAAGCTCATTAAATCCTTCAACTATTGTTTCCTGTTTTTTGCTAACTATTGCTTCATACAGAATCTTGCAACATGGATGACGATTGGAACGGGTAGAGAAGCAAATGGGCTATTTTACTTGCTAGAGAAACCTGAGTTACATCAACCAAATATCTCTTCATCTTGTATTTTCAATTCTGCACCATTTCAATTTTCTTTAAATGTCAAATCTGTTTCTATAGATATTTGGCATTATAGGTTGGGACATTTGTCTTACTCTAGGTTTAAGCTTTTACGTTCAAATAATCCTCAAATCTCATGTGATTTGTTGTCTCTTCCTTGTATTATTTGTCCTTTAGCTCGACAAAAACGATTATATTTTCCTCATAGTGTTACTTCTTCAACATCTATATTTGATCTAATTCACTGTGACATATGGGGTCCATATTCTATTGGTTCTAGGAATAGTCATTATTACTTTCTCACTAGAGTTGATGACTATAGTAGTATTACATGGATTCATTTAATGCAATCCAAAGACCAAACCTAAACTTATATTCAAGCTTTCTTTCATTTTGTTGAAACTCAATTTAACTCTAAAATTAAAGTCTTAAGATCAGACAATGGTCCAGAATTTACCAGGGCAGAATTCTGTTCTAACAAATGGGTTTTACATCAACTTAGTTGTGTAGAATCTCCTCAACAAAATGTAGTTGTTGAAAGGAAACACCAACACCTTTTAAATGTTGCTCGATCACTTCGATTTCAAGCCAATCTTTCTCTCATTTTTTGGGGAGATTGCATTCTAATAGCTGCTTACCTTATTAATCGAATTCCTACTCCACACTTATCAAACACATTTCCACATGAGTTGGTTTATACAAAACCTCCTACATATGATCATCTTAAAGTCTTTGGATGCCTTTACTCTGCCTCCACTCTTTCTAGAAACAAAACAAAGTTTGATCCTAGAGCCAAACCTTGTATGTTTCTTGGTTATCCTCTTCAACAAAAAGGGTACAAATTATTTGATCTTCATATATATTCGATTTTCATATCTAGGGATGTAGTTTTTCATGAATCTATATTTCCTTTTGTTGTTGGTTTGCATAATCCTTCTTCTGATGGTGGTTTTTCTCATTCATCCTCTCCCACACAGTCTGTTTTACCCAATGTAATTCAAGACATTCCACCTATCATCACTTCTGATATTTCTTTGTCACATCAGCACTCTTCTGACCAATAGTCCCCTGCTTCTGATATTGCTTCTCCACCTTAATCCTCTTCTAACATTGCTTTATCATCTCATCTTCCTATAATTGAACATCCCAACTTTATTCCTCGAAGATCATCCTATTCTAAATGTATACCGAGTTATCTACAACACTATCATTGTCAACTTGCTTCTCATTCCCCTCATTTTGATTCTAGAATTCAGGTATTCCGTATTCTATTTCCTCTTCTCTTGGTTATAATAAACTGCCATCTTCATATAATGCCTTATGTTTATCAGTTTCTTCTACATATGAACCTCAATTCTATTACCGAGTCAACAAATTTCAGCATTGGCGTAATGTTATGAATGCTGAAATTGTTGCACTTGAAGAAAACCACACTTAGATTATTACAGATTTGACTTCAACTAAAGTTCCTATTGGATACAAATGGGTTTATAAGGTGAAACTTAAAGCATATGGATCTATTGAAAGGTATAAAACATGATTAGTTGCTAAAGGATATACACAATATGAGGAATTAGACTATTATGAGACTTTCTCTCCGGTTGCTAAACTCACAACAGTAAGATGTCTTCTTGCTCTTACTGCATCAAATGGTTGGTTGCTACATCAACTTGATGTTAATAACTTATTTTTACATGGGAAACTCAATGAAGAAGTTTACATGAAGTTGCCATCTAGTTATGTCATCAAGGGGGAGAACAAAGTGTGTAACCTCACAAAATCTTTGTATGACCTTAAGCAGGCTTCACGGCAATGGTTTGCCATATTCTCAACTACTTTAATCCATCATGGATTTCTTCAATCCAAATCGAATTATTCTTTGTTCACTAGAGTTCAAGGAAAGATTTTTATTGCTCTTCTTGTCTATGTAGATGATATTGTCTTAGCTAGTAATGATGTTGATGCCATTACTCAGCTTATTCAATTTCTAAACAATCAGTTTAAACTCAATGATCTTGGTGATTTGAAATTTGTTCTTGGGTTGGAAATTGCTCGTGCTTCGAAGGGTATTTCTCTTTCTTAAAGAAAATTCACTTTAGAAATCCTAGAAGGCAATGGATTACTTGCTGCAAAACCCTCCAAGTTCCTATGGAATCCAATCTGAAATTGTCTTGTTCTAGTGGTGTTTTACTAGCCGATCCTACTAGCTATAGAAGACTTGTTGGAAGAACAAGTGTATTTCAACTTTTATAGTTTAGACAATTTACTAAATAATTATGAGATTTGCTTTCAAAAAGGTGGTTTCTGGGATTTTTTTTTTCTTTTTATTTTTTTTTATTTTTTATGGTTATTTGCAATGCCAATTGGATTATTTGAACAAGATGAGGGGGGGCTTCAATAGATACTTGGAACACTGTAATGTATTATCAACCCAAATATCTTAGATAAAGAATTGTTAGTTTTATGAATCCCAACAACATTTTGGTGTTGGTTATATTGGGCCACATTGCTTACATGCCTTGGGAAGGATTTTCGTTTATCCTTGCTCCCTTTTTTCTTTTCTTGAAGTACAACACGAATGAGTTCTCTACTCCAATTACAAAATTGGTATATATTATAGTACTAGGTTTATGAGCTTGACCACTGTTTAAAAGAATTGTATATTCAAAAGAACCAGCATGTGGATGTCCACATACAACTGATTTTGGTCAAAAGAACTGTATATTTATGCTATATCATGATTGCAAGAACCTGGCTCAGCAGTTAAGATTAGATTATTGATCTCTCTCTGTTTACAAATAGCTAAATTCACCATTTACAACAATACTACTATTTGCATATAAAAATACATTTTACATTTGAAAACAAAATTTCATCTAACATCATACAAACAACACTGAAATGTATGTTTAATGTACAGCACGAGGCCAATAACAGGAACAAGAAGACCTATTCAACATATCAAATTCTTTTTGAGCCCACAAATTGTCTTCTAGATCAATTGTTTTTGTCATCTACAAAGAGGTGCACAACATCAAATACAAGTTCAACCCAATGTAGAAAATTATATTTGATATGCTAAAAATGTGAACAAGTATTAGATAGAAGAAGGTAACCATTTGAAGTGTAGCTCGAAAGGCTTCACCCTCTGTTTCTCGTCGCTGCTTCATTTTAGCTTCTACTTCATCAACTTCAGCCTCTTTCATTTGAGCTTTAATCTTAGTCATCTTTGCAAGTAAACATTCAATCATATCAATGAAAGATAAATGGTAGATGGATGCCAACAACATAATACAAGACAACTAATAATGCTGATAGGTAAATAACAACTACAATTTTTTTTTCTTAGTATAATAGATTTATACATGAGCTTTAGAAAATTAGTACAAAAGCAAGCAATAAGTAACTTACAATAAACCAACTACAAGAAAACTGAAAAGAGAACTAGTTTGATAGCATATTATTGAGATATTGATAGCATTTTCCCATTGCAAAATTGATGATTATACCACTGGGTAGATTTGTATTCATAAGAAATATAAAGAGAATAACATGATAATGAAAAGTTTTGCAAATGATATATAGATGATGTAACTTCTCTTTTCCTATATATTTATGTATTGTAGTTGCTTTTGTAGTGGAAATGCTCATAGATAACTTTTAGAACACTTGCACTCTGTAGTCTACAGTCTACTGAATAAAAGTATCCACCACAGTACGTTAATAGTGAATGAATGGATAAATAAAATATATGACACCTATGTTTCTATGTTTTGAAATGTGTGTGAGAGAGAGTAGCTTGACTTCACTTTAAACGAGTGAGTGCCTGAGTGGATTCTAAGAAAACAGAGCATTAATTTAGGGATCAAAAACCATAATGTCTCCACCAACAATCAGAGCATTACAAAAAAAGAAAGGAAAAAATAAGGAGGCTAATATGGTAAAATTAGCTTAACAAAACCAGACTAACGTAGCACTACATTCTTCACAGCATTATACTATTATAAGTTTCAAAGAAAACCTAGGCCCTTTTTCCAATAAAAATAGGCATTACTTTGGAAATTCTTGACCTACAAGACTATAGATATATCATAGCCAGCCTGATTTAGAGGTGGAAAACAAATTCTCACAATTGCTAACACCAAACTATACATGGTTTCATGTGACTACCAAACAAAATCTTCCTCTTTCAAACATAGCCTATATATAAAGGTGAAATCTTTTCGTCTCTCATTTTTACTAAATTTGTATAAACCAAAATCCAATATCTTTTCATGCACTATTCAATTTGCAATAATTCTAGTGATATATAATCGCACACAATTTTGTAAATAAACCCCTAATATAATATTGACACAATGTCAATCCTAACATTAAAAAAAGGACAACTTGGTAATGGAATCCCCCACTCTACGTTAGACTTGCGTGCAAAAGTTGGTAGCACAACTTTCTCCTTTTCTTCTTCTTCTTCTTCTTCTTCTTCTTCTTCTTCTTCTTCTTCTTCTTCTTCTTCTTTTTTTTTTTCATTTCTTTTGCCAAATGTATAAAAAGAAAAAATCAATTAGTTTTTCTAAAAATGATATAAAGGTAGACATCATTTTGTTTGCTATTTTTCACTCCCTTTGTTTGACAAGGATATAAAGTGAAAAGTACTAATTAACCCCTGTGAGATTCTAAGTCTTTTAAATGGAAACTAATTTCATTTTTTCGTTTTTTTTATTTCGTCGTAAGGAAATACCATATAAAATATTCTGGTTATAGAAAATAATTTGGCAACTTGATCGTGAGCTTGACTACTATGTAGTCTTGCACTAATGCAACAAACTTTTGGTTATGTTAAGACGAATCAAACATATTTTCTCAATAGAGAAGGTATGCTCATGTGAATTAATTAATCCAGAGATCATCTAAATCTGAATAGACCAAATAGAACCACAACAAACTTAACATGTCTAACAAATTAAGAAATTGCTAAATTGCACATCCAATAATGCAATGATTATATAATATAAAAATCAAGGAATATATACAATGAGCATAAGATAATATATATGTATTATTATACAAATCATATAATCATTCTAACTTGATAAAATACATAAAGAGCTTGTCTTGGAAAGTCGAAGTAAATAGCTTGCTCCTTGGAATCCTTACAAACCGATATATCATAGGCACTTGATTTTCGTACGTAAAGCAAGTATTAAGTTGCACTTTTTTTTTTCTTTTTTTTTTTATCATTCAAAGGAGCAAAAAGGGGTGAGAAGAGGGGGGGGGGGGGGGGGGGGGGGGGTTGGGGGGGCAAGTGTTAAGTTGCTTAATTCACCTTCAAGCTGTATACTTTTCAATATTTTCTTTTGCCACTACATCTTCAAAGGATCTACTTTTTTACCCTAAAGACAAACAATAAGATAGCATGTATGAGCAACTAGGAAAACATAGCACAAGAGGTATCCAAATGTTACATCATGACAATGTCTTTTCTTTCAATAATAAAAATCGTATCTTAACATGGTCAAAAAGTGTCTTCTTTTGCGCTTTGAGAATATAATTATCTTCTGTTTCTTCAATCTTTATTATTTTTGAAAGGGGAATTTGATCTCAAATCTCTAATATGACACTAACAATCTTCAAATATAAGTTGATTTCTTTTGTTGTGCAAGTTCCTTTTCTTTTTGTTTTTTTTTTTTTTTTTTTTTTTTTTAGTAATGTTATATATTAGATAAACATCTCACGAATATCTCACAAAGTTGATGTGGCAAGGTCTAATAGTCATTGAGTTTTCTTTTAACAATGGCCGATTTAATGACTATTAGACATTGCCACGTTAGTTTGTGAGATATTGGTGGGATGTTTGTATAATATATAACATTATTACTTTAAAAAAATAAAAAAAAAAAAAAAAAAAGAAGAAGAAGAAGAAAAGCTATGTGCAATTGGATTCAGATCTCCTGTCCAAACAAGAATAATAGCAAAGGGTTGTGAGAAGGGGGTCCTTTCCAATCAGGGCTCACTTGGGCCAATGAGCCCCTTGCTTAAGCAAGGCTTTCATACTTAAACAAAAGAGTCTCCTCTCACATTCTCCTGCTAAAAAAAAAAAAAAAAAAACATGAACAATAATAAAGATCCTTAGTTGCAGGGAATCCCTGTCTAAAGCAATTTGAATCTATCATTTATTAGAGCATTCACATCAACCTAGCCAAAATGCAAAAGGGACTCTAAAGGCCTCTTCATTAGCCTCATTAAATTGCTGAAAAAACTACCGATCGTGAATAGTGTTCAACACATTTTGTGAGCATTGTTCACTCACCAAATAAAAAATGGTTAAATACAATTCACCCCCCAAAGTTATCAGACGTTTTCAATTTGGCTACCAAAGTTTAAAAATTTACAATGTACCCCCACAACGTTTCCAGAATTTTCAATGTTGCCATTCCATTCTATTAGCCTTTTTCCTTCAAACCAGACGAAATAGGCGTCACGTGCTCTGCACATGATTTTTTCGATGCAAGCATCTCAATTTTACCCTCACTCCAAAACGTTGTCGCTTATGCTGTTCAATTTCTAGTCAGAAGCACCCAAAACTTCGATCTGTTCGAAGCACCCATCGAGCCTTTCATGGCCAACTACAACAGCCGCGCTGTGGCCTCATCACAAGGCGATTCCTCAACTCGCTCTCCTCGCCTTTCAAGGCCAACCGCAAGTCCCAGTCCTCTGCCCCCAAAACTCCATCCACGAACCTCATCGTTGGTCTTGTCAAGATCTTAAGAAAACACCGCAAGGAGCGAAATGGGGTCGAACCACTGCACCGCCATTAGGCAGAACCGTGAAGAACCGCAAGGCGTCGCAAGGTCTCCTAACCTCAAATATTCCCAAAACCCACCAACATTCACAACCAATCTGATAAAGACTCGGTTCTGCCCATTCCACCATCGGATTAAAGATGGGTCGTTATCAACTCGGTTTGGTGATCTGGGTTGGGGCCGAACCTCGATATGGATAGGCCTCCTCCATTCATATTGCATTTTCCCTTTGAAAATCGGGCACGCTCCATTTGACCGGAAATGCGTGAAATAGTAAAATGTGTGACATGGTTGAAGGTTAGTTATCTGCATGGTTGCCGGCGTGGTCTGGTTGTCGTCGGCGTGCTTTGGTGTCTCCGACATGGTCTGGTTGTCTAAAACGTGTGGGATTTTTTAAGGGCAATTCGGTAATTGATTGGTACAAAATGAGGGTAAAATGGAGACATTTGCACCTAAAAAATCACGTACCACGCACGTGATGCAAATTTTGTCTGGTTTAACGGATAAGGCAAACGGAATAGCGACATTGAAAATTCTGAAAACTTTGTGAAGGCACATTGCAAATTTTTAAACTTTGGTAGTCAAATTGAAAACATGTAACAACTTTGGGAGGGTGAATTATATTTAAACAATATATATATATATATATATATTCTGAACATTCTCTCTCCTCTTTTTTTTTTCCCCCCTCTCCTCTTGGTATACCAACTTGAATATCTGGGCTGTTCATTTTTTCATTTCATTTTGTTTTCTCATCGCACTCTTCATTTTTTTTTTTTTAAATATTTGGATACCAACCTGAATATTTGGGGGTGATGCGAGACAATGAATTTGAACAAAAAAAAAAGAAAGTAAATATAAAATAAATCCTTAATTTTTGCGAATATTTTGAAAAACCCCTCACTTTTTTTTTTTTTCAACATTGTATGCTTTAGTTTTTCGCAAATTTAAAATAGGTCCCTCCATGAGTTTTCCGTCCATTTTTTTTACTTTCATTAGTGCCACGTGTCCATTTTCGCCACATCTTCTTAAAATATTATTTTTTTTATTAATTTTATTGAAAAAGCAAAATTAAAAAAGAAAAGAAAAGGGGGTGGATTTTCGCATGGTTTTGGAATCGAAGTCCGATTCAAGTTCTTGACCTTTGCGAGTGGTTTTGAATTTCTGGTGCATCTCTCCTGAAGGTTCTAGCTAGAGGTGATTCTATGATTTCCGCCATTGTTGAAGGGAGTGAGGATTTGGACTCTACTTGTAACGATCCACCCCCAATGACACAATATTGTCCGCTTTTGGCTTCCCATATCAGACTTCCCAGGAGGTCACCCATCCTGAGATTGCTCTCGCAGTGGCTCGCTTAACTGCGGAGTTCTGATAGGTTCATTGCCATCACGGCTTTAAAACGCGTTGTGTCATATAGGATGCATTTACACATATAAGCACATCCTCATTCCCATGAGATGTGGGACGTCACAATCACCCCCCCTTGGGACCCAGCGTCCTCGCTGGCGACCCTCATGGGATCACCCCATTCTTGGCATCCCAGCGAGTGCCCGCCGGCAACCCTCTCATGGGCTTGTGCACGCTCCCACCATCTCAGGCTGGGCAATGGCTCTGATACCATTTGTAACGATCCACCCCCAATGACACAATACTGTCCGCTTTTGGCTCCCCATATCAGACTTTCCAGGAGGTCACCCATCCTGGGATTGCTCTCGCAGCGGCTCGCTTAACTGCGGAGTTCTGATAGGTTCATTGCCATCACGGCTTTAAAACGCATTGTGTCATATAGGATGCATTTACACATATAAGCACATCCTCATTCCCAGGCGATATGGGACGTCACAATCACCCCCCCTTGGGACCCAGCGTCCTCGCTGGCGACCCTCATGGGATCACCCCATTCTTGGCATCCCAGCGAGTGCCCGCCGGCAACCCTCTCATGGGCTTGTGCACGCTCCCACCATCTCAGGCTGGGCAATGGCTCTGATACCATTTGTAACGATCCACCCCCAATGACACAATATTGTCCGCTTTTGGCTTCCCATATCATACTTCCCAGGAGGTCACCCATCCTGAGATTGCTCTCGCAGTGGCTCACTTAACTGCGGAGTTCTGATAGGTTCATTGCCATCACGGCTTTAAAACGCGTTGTGTCATATAGGATGCATTTACACATATAAGCACATCCTCATTCCCAGGCGATGTGGGACGTCACACTACTTGCTTTGATTGAGCATTTTAGAGCTACAGCGACCTTTTATGATTAATGTAATAATAATATGAATTTGAGAGTAGGTTTGATCAATATTGAGTTTCTACAAGTAGGTTTTTGGTATTAGAAGTCCTGGACCCCTGGTAATGAAATCTTTGGATGAATTTCATGTAAGACTGAGGTTTCCTTTTTGGGGTTTATGTTGAAGTATACAGAGAGAGAATGAAAAGAGGGAAAGATGACGAGAAGATCAATTGAGAGGCAGTATATATCAAAGCCACCAGACACAAACATATTGGATATAAAAACCAAAGGAAGAAGAGAGAAAGAATGAAAAAAGGACCTGATCCTTGAAACCCTGGGAAAGCATTTCATCTGCCTCATCCAATACAAACATCTTGATGCAATCAGGGCGAAGAGACTGCCTTCGCAGCATGTCAAACATGCGACCAGGAGTGCCAACAACAACATGAACCCCACTGGACAGAATGAGTTGGTCTTCACGAACACTAGTTCCACCAGCACAAGCATGTACTCTTACACCAAGACAGTCTCCAAGTGTCCGCATAACCTTCTCAATCTATTGAGCAAGCTCTCTAGTGGGTGCCAGAACGAATGTCTTGCATTCCATCAAACTGTAATCAAGTTGTTGCAAGATACCAGAGCAGAAAGTTGCTGTCTTCCCAGTTCCAGACTGAGCCCGTTGAATTACATCAAGACCCTTTCAAGCTTATCAAATTGTTTTCTATGGGTTTTTGTTGTTGAAATACAATTTTGATTGATGTTTTTGTAAAAAGGAAATTGTTTGAATTGAAAATAAATTCTCCAATCTGGCAGGAGACGCCACATACAAGTTGTTTGTAGAAATTTCTCAATGAACGAATTTAATTTGCCTTCGAACTCAAACAGCTTTCTATGTATCTCCTTTGTAGGACACGGTTTGGGATTGTATTCCTTGTAGTTTCTGTACAGTCCCGTTCTTGATTCTGGGTCCTCGAGTATTTTTTTTTTTTTTTCGATACAGAGAACTTTGAATTTCAAATGGCTAATCCACCACAGCCTTCCCACGAATACGCTGTTAGTATCACTCCATCAAACCCTCCCACCGAGAAATGTCCAATTCTTCCTCCTCCTTCAATTTCCCCCACACTTCCAAGATTTCCTCTACCAAAATTACAACAAGATCAGAGTTCATCTTTTTCGTTCTTTTCCGGTGGGTGTTATTTGGGCAAGAACGGTGGTACCCAAGGATCTTATTCTCGCCCTCGAAGATAATGATGATGATGCCAAAGAAGACGAAGACGAAGAAAAAGAAGATGGAAAAGGGGGTGGCCGCGAGCCAACCCGTAGGCCACCCCCATCCCCCTCTTCTTTTCTTTTTTAATTTTTCTTTTTAAATATAATTAATAAAAAAAATATTTTAAGATGATGTGGCAAAAATAACACGTGACACTAAAGAAAGTAAAAAAAAGACAGAAAACTCACGGAGGAACCTGTTTCAAATTTGCAAAAAATTAAAGGATTCAATGTTGAAAAAAAAGTGAGGAGTTTTTCAAAATATGCGCAAAAACTCAGGAATTTATTTTATATTTACAAAAAAAAAAGACCGTTAAGAAAATATAAATTTTATAAAATATGACCATTACGAAAATACCACATTTTAAAAATATATGACCTTTAGGAAAAGACAAATCTTCAATGATATAATTGTTGGAAAAAGAATAAAGAAATCTTTGAAAAATCATATTTAACTCGAATAGTAAAATTGCACAAACCAAAAGGCTAAGTCTAATGTATACGATTTGAAAAAATAGATATCTAAAATAATAATTTTTTTTTTCTTTTAACTATTTTGATAAGTAAATTTGTTAAGATTGCTGTGAATTCATAATCTTATCGGCAAGTTTATCCACATATAGGTTTTAGAGGGTATGTGCCTATAGTTGGTCTTATGTGGGCTTATTATGGGCTACTTACTACGGTTCAATCAATTCATGCCTACCAAATCTTACTGGGCGTATCCAATTCACTTCCTAAACAAAGAGCCCGTAAAGAAGCCCATATTGCCTTCCCTCGTCTTTCAAATATCTAAAGTGAAGAAAACAAATTTGAGAATTCCTATATAGGTTTGGACTTGCATACAATATAACATTGACATCAGATTCATCCCAATAAAATTTTACCATACAACTATACAAGTATCCATCCTTTTCCCAAGTTTAATTATTTGTATAAATTGTATGGTTCAACGGTTTTAAAACATGCAGTTTCAAAACGCAATAACAAAACAAAATTAATGAAAACAAAATTTTTAACTTTAAAAATCATAATTAGATATTTAAAATCGTACATTTAAAAAAATACATTCCTTATCAATATTGTTGATATAATATTATATCAACTTGAAATGGAAGGTGTAATAGCTTTTCTCTTTGCCATGACATTGTTATAGATTTTTTTTACCCATCTTCTGCAGAGCCACTTTATCACTCTAGCATATACTTCAAAATAGAGCATCTCCATCTATTTTACTGTAGTAACACTTTGCACATTTTAGTCTTTCTTTATTATTATTTTCTCTCCCACTCCCTCAACTTTCATAATAAAAAATACAATGAAAACTAATATTTAAAAAATAAAAATAAAAATAAAAATAAAAAATGTGACAGAAATAGTCTGTTGAAATTTATATTGAAAACTACTAACTAAAAAGAAAAATGTGTATTTTGAGTCTACCTTTACAAAGCTAGAGGATTTACTTTCTTTTCAATTTGGTCCAACGACCCAAAAAATAACATGCATCGGAAAAATTAAAAAAAAAAACTACAAATATTTTGTGAGTATATATATATATATATATATATATTTTAAGTGATTACAAATCTTTAGCCTATTTTTCGGTTTTTCCACATTCTACTAATAAAATAAAGAAGTATCCGTGTGTGTGCAAGCCTATGGAGTGTCATAGATCGTCACGCCGATCATCGCCGGAGGTGGAATAGAATTGTGAAGACAAGTATTTGAAAATCTGAAGCAATCCCTTCAAGTCATTCGCCCCCAATTCAAGGCAGTCCCTCAGTAACCCACCCTCCGCCACCTCTCTTTGCACCGCCTCCACCAGTGCACCCTGTCCCTGTCAATATTTCAAACAGTTTCGAACTGAACCATAAGAATGGACCCAAACCAAATTAAAAGAAAAGAGCCGTACCGGTTGACGAAACACTTACTTTGAGAAGCCGTTGGAAGAGCGAGTTTGAGATTCCGAGCAAATTTTTGAAATTTCATCCGATCCATGCGGCCCTCTCGGCGTGCGAGCCCATGCGGGTCAACTCGCCCAGAGAACTCAACAGCATTTTCGCGTCCGAAATGGCGCTGCTCAGATCTGCGTAGTTCACGTACCTCCACGCGTAGTTCTTGAGGTAGTCCCAGCCAGCGGACGGTGTGAACCGCAAGAAGCCCAGGCCGAGGCCGCGCTCGAGGTGTTGGGAGATGAGCCTGGCCCGGTGCGCGCCCGAGAAGTCGCCCCGGGAGTCGCGGAGGTTGGCCACCTGCGTCATGACCGAGTGGGAGAGGGAGACCAGGGTTCTGTGATGTAAGTAGGAGAGGGAGTGGGAGGGCTTCGGTGCGGTGCTCAGGAGGAGGAGGAGGATGATGATCAGGACGCGAGAGGTTGAGGGTGATGGTGCGGATTTGGCCATTGATTAGGGGCTGAACGGACAGTTGAGAGAGAGGTTGCGCGGGGGGAAGGATTTTGTGGGAAGGAGTTGGGTCGGAGTTATTTTGGAAAATCTTAGTTCACGCAATTTCAATTTAATTCTTAAGCTTTTAATTTTGATAATTAATTTTTTTAGATTTTACCTTAATTTCAAATTGATTCATTAGTTAACTTTAATATTTTTTTTTAATAAAAAAAAAAACCAAAAAAAGAAGAAGACGAGGTACGACTGTGAGGTTGCCGCCCTCACCATCCCCATGATCATAGGAGTGACCATCCCGGCCCTTATCAAGTGAGTTACATCACTTGGCTCACCAAGAGAGGGGGTGCCACCCCTGGGTGAAGGGCAATGGCCCCTCTAGGTGCCAACCAGTCAACCACCCCTATATGAATAGTAGAAGCTCTTATCGTATGAAGGGATGGTCACACCTCATAAAGGCAGTGAGGAGTGATTACTAATTAAGGGTGTAAAGTCGGCAGGTTATAACCTGCCGGTAATCGGATTATGGCCCCGTTTAGTAATTTCCCTCCCCTCCACTCCCCTTCCCTTATAGAGGAATATTTTTGTTGAATGAAAGTAAAAAGTGATTGATGTGATATAAAGTAGAGAGAATTTATATGGAAAGATGAAAAAAAAATTGTATTGTAGTGAGTTTTTTTATTTAAATAATAATAAAAAATTGTTGATGTGATATAAAAAGTAAAAAAGGTTAAGAATGTTTTGAGTTGATGGTTTTTTGGGAGAGGTGAAAATAAGGGGAGGAGGGGAGGGGATTATTAAACAGGGCCATATTGGAACGGTTATTAGTTTTAGAAAATATTAAAATCGGTAACCGGGTGTATATATGTGTGTATTTATTTATTTAAAAATTAAAATAATAATTTTTTATATATATATTTTTACTTTCATTCTAACTTAGGCCAACATATTGGGTCAAAAAAGGTTGAAATGTTTTATTAAATGGCTAAAAATATCTAAATTAAGCTCAAAAAGTAGGCCAAATATCTAAATTAGGCCAAAAATGCTCAATTTTTTAAATTTTAGTTATTGGTATAAATAATCGGGTACCGTCGGTTATTAAATAACCGGTTAAGCGGCTACTCGAATACTGGAGTCGGTTCTTGGATCGTGTTGGAGGAAGCAAAGAGTACTAGGAGATCATTATAATGGGATTAGGTCTACAAAACATGATCTTAAAATAGGCGTCATTTTATTCCAAAGTAATGAATGATAAAGAGTAAAGAGGAAGGTGGAATCTTCGTAGAGAGAGTTGGTTGCATTGGAGGGAGGAGTCTCTTTCTTTTTCCCCACCAATAGTTGAATGTTAGAAAGATAGTGGACTCCATCTTTCCACGTCCGAAAGATACGAGGTTGCCAAGAAAGGAGAAACTTTGATAAAAAAAGGAGAAACTAAATTAATAAAGAAATAAAACAAGAGAATGGAATAAATTAAAATGAATATAATCAAGGGTTTGTTCAAACCTCCCATAAGTTCTTATTGTTTGCTAAATCATGATAAGGTGAATTTAATTATTTAATAATATTTTAATATTTCTTTATGTATAACACATCGAATATTTAATTAAAATTTTATAAGAGGTGGATCGAAAATACAGTGTTTGAATTCAAATCTTTAGCTACTTTAATACTGTGTTAAATATTCACCACTAATTTTAAATGTTCGAGTTGATTGGAGAATGTAATTTAGTTATTTAATTTATATTTTAACATTGTCCTTCAAATTTTAATGAGAGATCGACTAAATGTCTAATTTTACACATTTGAGTAATAACAAGACACTACATGTTGTGACTAGCATGCATGTTAAAGTTGTCACGTAAGATTTGAATTTTTTTTTTAAATGTAATTCATATCCAAAACTTTTGCGCAATTGTGGTGCCAAATACTTAAAGGAGGATGTGAAAAATATTTTATGGAAATTTTTTAAAAGAAGTTAAACCATTTTGATTGCAATCAGCCTGAGTTTATGGAGAAATGATATTTTTATATCTTTTATACATTTTTTTTAAAAATTAATTATTAAATCTGTAGGACGGTAGGACCTACTTGCGAGCCCTACAGATCGAGAAGAAAAGATAATATTAAACAAAAAAATGTGATTTGGTCTGTGATTACATCGACGTGATAAAGTTTCAAGGGTGATATTTTACTCTTATTTATTTACTTTTTTGAGAAGATATTTTACTCTTATTCATTTCATATTGTCAAATTTAAATACAATTAAATCTAATTACCTAAAAGATAGAAAATCAAACCTAATCAAACTAAATTTGAATACAATTAAATCTTATTATAAGAAATTACAATCAATTATACTAAAAATATCTAAAATAAAATCTCATAATATATTATAATACCAACCACGCATCCCATAAAAAGCTCACAGCAGCGGAGATGGAGGACCGACAGGACCGTGGGTTATGCTTCGACTGCGACAGCAAATTCACGTCCGGCCACCGATAGAAATTGGACCACGCATCAATATTCCGAGCTCTCATAAATCACGATTTTGCCAAATTTCTATTTTAGTTGCTCCGTCTTTGTCTTTTTCAATGATATTGGAAACTGGAAAGATCTTTTGACTCGCTTTTGGAAAAGGTATCAGAAACTTTGGGTCGACGCCCAGTCTAAAGCATGGTGCAGTTGCACACTTGCACGTTGGTTAAATGGGCTGTGGTTTCGGAGATGGAGCATGTTGGGCATTTGATGTGAAAAATGAAAACATTCTTAAATAAAACAGAAAAGCCCATCAGCCCCAACGTACTAATTTCACGGGTTGTTGAGTGCCGCTCCATTTGCCACCTTCCTACTATAAATACACACACACCAACCAGCGCCCCAACCCTCTTGCTGGCGGAGCTGGAGATGAGGGAGGGGGAGACGACGACTAGATGCAATAGACCACGCCGGAGGTCAACCACCCACATCCGTTGGACAGACCTTCTGGTTCGACAGCCCTTCTGCCAAGTCCAAGCAGGCAGCTTGGGGTAGCTCTGTTAGGTAGATCTATGCCTTCGGTGCCGTCGAAGACTTCTGGAGGTGAAAGTCCTTTTTTTTTTCTTCTTCTTCTGGGTTGTCTTTGTTTGAGTGCTGAGAGACTGAAAGATTTGGTTTTGGGGATTAAAAATGAATTTTTTTTTGCTAAAAGAAATAAGGAAAAAAACAGCTCCTTTGCTTAGAGATAGGGTGGTTTATGAACTAACTGAACATATATGGATCTGTGATTTTACTCGTGCTTGTGGTTGCTGAGATGTCAGTAGGACTGGGAATTTTCATGAAATTTTCTGGCTTAGGATAGAGGGTGGTTTACTTTATACTTTGTTTGGTTCAAGCAGGGTGTTTATTTGGATTCATAGCTT
This sequence comes from Alnus rubra, assembly GCA_028654335.1. NCBI lineage: Eukaryota > Viridiplantae > Streptophyta > Magnoliopsida > Fagales > Betulaceae > Alnus > Alnus rubra. Next base: position 679,483 of record JAJPGS010000244.1, read on the forward strand.
TCTCTTAGGAACGATTTAGAGCATTAATTCTTGGATTGTTGAGTTGAGTTTGTTATGTGGTAGAGAAATTTGGGTGGGTTTTCTGTGGATAAAGTGCATGGAAAAACCCTGAATTTACCTTATTGATTCTGCCTTCACAGTTCCTAGAGAATCTGCCGACGTTGGTGTCTATTGGATTAGGTGGCATTAGAGTGATCAATAATTGCAATTTTATGGATTGAAATTTTTGTTTGATGGTAAAAGATTTGGGATGGCTTGATGAATATAAGAGTTTACCATATCCTAAATGAGGAAATATCAAGCAATTCCACACAGCTACCAAACATACAATGGGGTTCTGAATGGAGGGCATATGGTAACAAGGTGTAATTAATAGATTCTTCTGATTTTGGACTTTTATGGAATGTAAATGGAAATTGAATGTAATAGATATAGGTTGTTTGGTATATGATTAGGGTACAATATTGGTTTCGTAATCTTTTCATAGTGTTCATTGTAATTTGTATGGTGTCATTTTTATGTTAATTGCCATTATACTTTATAGTTGGTTGGACTTCAGTTTCAGTTTATCCTCTCTCTCTCTCTCTCTCTCTCTCTCTCTCTCTCTTCTTTAGCTCAATAGAGGTACAGAGACTTTATCATCTAAGCTCAGTCTCCAATGATCATGTTCAAGTAGAATAGCCACATTAAAAAAAACTCAGTCTCTTGCTTAAATAATCCGTTCTTTTCTTGTGCTAGCATTGTGATTATTGTAAGAACATTAATTTTGAGAGTATTATAATGCATGCTTCATCATAAAGTAGAAACATTGTGGGTTTTTTTTTTTTTTCCCTTCTTCTCTACTCCTATTACACAATTGGTATATATATTATAGTACTAGGTTAATGAACTTGACCACTGTTCAAAAGAATTGTATATTCAAAAGAGCATGTGGATGTCCACATACAAAAGACTATTTATGCTATGTCATGTAGTTAAGAACTTAAAGATTATTGATTTCTCTCTCCTTACAAATAGCTAACTTTACCATTTACAGCAATACTACCATTTACAAATAAAAATAGAATTTACATTTGAAAACAAAATTTCATCTAACATTTTACAAACAACACTAGAAAGTATGTTTAATGTGCAGCACGAGGCCAAAAATAGGAACAAGAAGACCCAATTAACATATCAAATTCTTTTTGAGCCCACAGATTGTCTTCTAAATCAACTGTTTTTGTCATCTGCATAGAGGTGCACAACATCAGATATAAGTTCAACCCAATGTCGAAAATTATATTGATATGCTAAATATGTGAACAAGTATTAAATAAAGTAGGTAACCTTTTGAAGTGTAACTCGAAAGGCTTCCCTTTCTGTTTCTCGTCGTTGCTTCTCTCTTTCTATTCTTCGTTGCTGCTTCAATTCAGCTTCTACCTCGTATACTTCAGCCGCTTTCATTTGGGCTTTAATCTTTGTCATCTCTGCAAGTAAATATTTAATCATATCAATGAAAGTGAAATGGTAGGTGGATGCCAACAACATAATACAAGACAACTAATAATACTGATAGGTAAATAACTACAAATTTTTATTTTTTTTTCTTAGCATAATAGCTTTATACATGAGCTTTAGAAAATTAGTACAAAAGCAAGTAATGAGTATGAGTAACTCACAATAAACCAACTACAAGAAAACTGAAGAGAACTAGTTTGATAGCATATTATTGAGGTATTGATAATTTCCATTGTAATTTGATAGCATATTAATTTCCATTGTAAAATTAATGATTATACCACTGTGCATATTTTTTTTTTCATAAGAAATATGAAGAGAAGAACATAATAATGAAAAGTTTTACAAATGATATCCAGATGATTTGACTTCTCTTTTCCTATATATTTATATATTGTAGTTGTTTTTGTAGTGAAAATGCTCATAGATAACTTTCAAAACACTCGCACTCTGCAGTCTATAGTCTACATAATAAAAGTATCCCCCACAGTACGGTTATAGTGAATAAATGGATAAATAAAATATATTACACCTATATATGTTTCTCTGTTTCGAAATGTGTGCGAGAGATAGAAGCTTTTTTTTTTTGACATGTCAACACAAGAGGGAGGAGCGGGATTCGAACTAATGATCTCCACTTCTTAAGGCGTAGTCCTCAGTCGATTGAGCTACCTCTTGGGGACGTGAGAGATAGTAGCTTAACTTGACTTTAAACGAGTGAGTGCCTGAATGGATTCTAAGAAAACAAAGCATTAATTTAGAGATCAAAAACCATAATGCCTCTACCAACAATTAGAGCATTACAGAAAAATAAAAAAGGCTAATATGGTAAAATTAGCTTAAAAAAAAAAGACTAAGATAGTACTACATTCTTCACAACATTATACTATCATAAGTTTCAAACAAAATCTCGGCCTTTTTGCAAATAAAAAATAGGCATTACTTTGTAAATTCTTGACCTGCAAGAATATAGATATATCACATCCAACCTGATTTAGAGGTGGAAAACAAGTTCTCACAGTTGTTAACACCAAACTACACATAGATTCATGTGACTACCAAAGCAAATCCTCCTCTTTCCTTGTTTCAAACATAGCTTATATATTAATATGAAATCTTTTCATCTCTCTCATTTTTACTAAATCTGTATAAACCAAAATCCTAAATCTTTTCATGCACTATTCAATTTGTAATAATTCTAGTGATATAATCGCACATAAATTTGTGCATAAACCCCTAATATAATATTCACACAATGTGTATCCTGCATTGAAAAAATGACTACTTGATGATGGAATCTCTCACACTACGTTAGACTTGCTTGCAAAAGTTGAGCAAATAGCACAACTTTCTCTTTCTTTCTTTTTCTCATTTCTTTTGCCAAATGTCAAAAAAAAAAAAAAATCAATTAATTAATTTTTCTAAAAATGATACGAAGGTAAACACCATTTTGTTTGCAGTTTTTCACTCTCTGTTTGCCAATGATATAAAGTGAAAAGTACTAATTAACCCCTATGAGATCTCAAGTCTTTTAAATGGAAACTAATTTCATTTTTGTTTTTTATTTAGTCGTGAGGAAATAGCATAAAATCTCTTGGTCATAGACTCATAGATAGTTGAATATGACACAAGAAGAAATTTGGCAACATGACCTTTGAGCTTGACTACTATCTAGTATTGCACTAATGCAACCAACTTTTGGTCATGTTAAAACGAATCAAACATACTTTATCAAAAGAGAAGGTATGCTCATATGAATTAATTGATTCAGAGATTCTTTAAATATGAATAGACCAAATAGAACCACGATAAACTTAATATGTCTAACAAGCTAAGAAATTGCTAAATTGCACATCCAATAATGCAATGATAATATAATATTAAATTCAAAGAATATATACAATGAGCATAAGATAATATATATGTATTATTATACAAATCAATAAATCATATAATCATTCTAACTTATAAAATACATAAAGAGCTTGTCTTGCAAAGTTGAAGTAATTAAAGCGCTTGCTCTTTAGGACCTTTACAAACCAATATATCCTAATTTTTTCATAAGTAAAGCAAATATTAAGTTACCTTTTTTTAAAAAAAAAAAAATCATTCAAAGGAGCAAAAAGAGAGGGGGGAGCAAATATTAAGTTGCTTAATTTACCTTGAAGTTGTATACTTTCAAATCTTTTCTTTTCCCGCTGCATCTTCAAAGGATCTACTTTATTACCCTAAAGACAAACAAGAAAATAGCATGTATGAGCAACTTAGAAAACATAGCACATATCTATTAAAAAAATAAAAAAAAAATAGCACAAGAGGTATCCAAATGTTATATCATGATAATGTCTTTTCTTTCAATAATAAAAATCTTATCTTACATTGTCAAAAAGTGTCTTCTTTTGCGCTTTCAGAATAGTTTCTGAAAACCTGCTCTTCATCATTGCCGCACGGAGAGCCTTCTTTGGTGACGGATGTACATCATAAACTGGACATCCTTGGAGAGTAGCAACATCTGTGGCAGGAGCTGTGTGTTGAGAACCAAGGCATGTGTTTTCATTGTCCAAACCACTTGCAGCCCCTACACATCATCACCAACAGCAAGCCAATAATTAGATCATGGAGAGATATTAGAAAATATGACATATTTATGGTAAAATAGAAATAGTCACTCACCATCAGAATCTGGATCTGCATTGTTCATATGGGATACTAACACAGGTTGGTTGGAAACCCAACCAGCTGGATGAGTCGTCTGTAGTTTCAAAATGGTGGAGCTCTGCGAAGACAAACTATGATCAATCCTTTGCCTCTTCACCCTTTGGTACTCCATCAACTTCGGAGCCTCACGCTTGCGAGACCTTGGCATAGAGGATTTTTCTTTTAGACACTCCAAATCTAGCTTCTTTCCACCATCAGACACACTGGTCATAGAATTGTGCCACAGCCCACATGATCGCATACCACAAGTGGCTTCTGGTCGTTTCCAGGAGTGTTTGACCGAGAACTTCTCAAATACTATGGCTTCACTTGCACCCATAATGAGAATCTGCAAGAATTAAACAAAGCCAGTTTTCAGGTGGTGAGCACGACAAAAGATTTTTTAGCAAATAAGCAACACAATAAACTATTTGTGGAATGAGTATGCAACTGATAGTCTTGTTTAGAAGAACAAATAAATAAAGAAAGAGATAAATAATTAATGAAATGCGATAGCGTAATTAATGCAAGCAGAAAGTATGAGATAATAGTGTTCAATCTATGATACCATCATCAATGAGTGTACCTCCTAATTATGGTAAGCAATGGCTTCACTAATCTAAATAATTTAAGTTACATTACGGCAGTTGTACGCATATATGCTCTGTATATTGTTTCCGAGAAATGCAGGATAAAGGAATTAAGAAAATGTTTCTTTCACTCAAATACAAACACATGGTATTCAATTGTCAAAACATACAAACATTTCTCAGGAACAAAGCATAGATAATTCAAAAACAAAAAAAAAACAACGCCCCTCCACCCGTAACTTGAACCCAATACCATCGGTCCTACAGTTGGATTGCCAATCTTCTGTTTTCATCTTGATTAGGCATGCCTCTATTTCTTCCAACAAATTTTCCCATCACTCAGACCCCACACAACAGTAAAAGCCAAAAAAAGGAAGTGCATGGTCCTAGCACCCGAAATGATGATAAAAAATTGCTCCAAACCACACAGCACACTAGGATTTTAAAATTTGGCTCCGTTTTCTTTTCCCGGGACAGAGCGCGAGAGATCGTTTCTCTCAAACCCTAACCCAAACCCTAAACCTAACCCTAATTCAAGCTCCCAATCGTTGCCGTGGATTATAGTTTAAAAAAAAAAGAAAGTTAAAAGTAAAACAATAAATAAGGGTTAGGGTTTGGACTTACCTCTGTATTTTGATGGCTGTGCGTCAGAGACAAAGGAACGCAAAACGGGAGTGAGAGAGAGCGGATCGGGAGCGACGATTCTCAGTGACGCAGAGATCGGAAACGGCGATCGGTTGTGAGAGAGCGAGAGAGCGAGACTGAGAGAGTGAGAGAGCGAAGGAGGAGTGAGAAAGACGTTCAGTTGTTACTTGTTGGCTAAGGCAGACAAATAGTCCACGCGTCGCGCATTGATTGGGAAACAAGTATTGGAGCTCTGAAACGCCTAGTCAAAAGACAAACGCGCGGGAAGGAGATGGGAACCCAAGGGCCTTTGGAACGACGTGTAGTTTTAAGAGCATTGCATTCTAAACTCTTCAGGAAATCTTTATTAATTACAGAATAGTAGTCGTTTAACAATTGTTTTTTTTTTTTCACATCAAATAATTTTTTTTTTTTTTTTGAGAGTCACATCAAATAATGTTTATTGTCTAAATATATCCTTAATACAACTTAACTAGATTTGTTACGTTTAAGGGTTAAATATTTTTTGCTCCACGTAGTTTAATGACTGTATTTTTTGTCTCATGTTTATTACGTATTGTAGATAGTACCTTGTTTTGTGCTAAAGACGAAAATTGTACTTCCGTCTAAAAATTGACAGAAGTCAGCGCCACATGCCGTAAAAAATCGACATGTGTCCCTATGTATAATTAATAATTAATAATAATAATAATAATAATAATAAACTTTTTGAAAAAAAATAAATAAATAAAACCCCCATGATCCGTTTGGAGTTGGCCGAAATCACCCCTAAGAGCCTTGGGGGGTGGCTCGGCCACCTCCGTTTGGCCTGGGGGTGAGTTTGGCCACCCAGATCGTCGAGTTTGTGGGTGGTCGAACCACCCCCATGGCTCTTGGGGTGGTTTGGCACCCCACAAGCCCAAAATGGAAAAAAAATAAAAAAAATACTCGAGATAGAGTTTGGCCCTTAGGGGTAACCAAACCACCCTTATAGGATTCCAGATCGGCTATGGGGAGCCATCCCTATTTCTTTCCTCTTTCTTTTTTTTTTAGTGTTTTTTTTTAATTATACATATGGACGCGTATCAATTTTTTTAAGGCATGTGACGTCGACTTTCGTCAATTTTTTTATAGAAGTTAGACGAAGGTACCATATCCGTCTTTCGCAACAAATGAACTACCATCTACGATACGAAATAAATCACAGAAAGCAAAAAATAAAGTTGTTAAACTCAAACGTATTTAACCATAATTTTAATTAAAACACATAAATAGGTCAACAATTTTAAGATTATAGAGTAGATATTGATGCAAGTAATATCAAAATATGGAGTATATTATTATGTCTTTCTCCCTTCATTTTATTTTATTTTTTTAAAAAAAAATTGTCTACTTGTCCCTCTAAATAGAATATGTAAAAAAAAACTAATGAGAAAAAAAAACCCAATTATTATTATTATTATTTTTTCCCTGATAATGAGAAAAAATAATGTGGGGAGCGATTTACAATATGAAAAAAAAAAGAAAAAAAAAAGAAAAAAAATCCCCAATACCCCATATTTTATTTTATTTTTTTTATAATGAGAAAATATAATGGGAAGCAATTTGAGCCCTTTTGCATACAATGGGGATTTTTTTTTTTTACAATGGATCAGGTTCATGCACTTAGGGTGCTCGAATTGCTAGTGATCAGACTCTTAAGTGTGGGGGATCCTCATTCTTCTACAATTTTTACCCAAAAAGTTATGACCGAAAAAGTTGTGGAGCTTTTGAAAGAGGGACTTCCTACCCGAGCAAAGAACTCTTTATCCTAGCAAATTGTTCGAACAATAGCCCATGCTCGACCAATGAGCTCCTATTTAGACAAAGAAGCTACACAAGTCCTCACATTTCCATGTCCAATTAGTGAGTGCAGAAATAATTTTTGAGATTCTCAATTGTAGGGATGGGGATCCCGGTCCCCCTGCGTAAAGTAATGTTATTTGTTAGGGTTGACAATTTTTGACACGACCTGCAAACCCAACACGGGAAAATAGTGTTTTGGTTTAGTATAATCGGGTTCGGGTCATAATAGGGTTGACCCACCAGACACGATTCTGACCCGGTTATGTTATATAAAAAAAAAAATGAAAGAAGAAGAAAGAACTAGAAAGTAGAAAGTACCGGAACAGCGAAACCCGAAATTCTAGAACCAAAAAGCAAAAATCGAAAAAGCTTTTGAGACTCAGAGAGACTGAGAGAGTTGCGAAACTTGCGATCGCTACAAAGCCTACAATCACAAATCAAAATACTTCCGCAGCCCGCAAGTACGTCTTTGTTTCTCTCTGAGCTTTCTTTCTTCAATGCGTTTAAGATCCTCTGTTTCGGTTCAATTCTTGAAGGTAAAAAGCAAAACTGAAAAGTGAAAAGGTCAAAAACAACAACCATACTATGAAATTAATGTCGGGTTAACGGGTTACACGATTATTAGTTGTGTTCGGGTCACGTGTCACAACCCGATTAATAATCAGGTCGGGTTCGTGTCATACCCGTTTATGTAAACGGGTCGGCCGGGTTGACACGAACCCGACCCGTGAAACCCGAATGGCCAAGCCTACTATTTGTACGTCAACATGGTGTACACCCAATGCATTTTGGTGTGAGTCCATGTAGAGATGATCTTTTGTCACTCAAAGACATAACTCTTGACCACCTTTCTCATGTGGCAAGATGGTCCCCCAGCTAGGTTTAGAGATTTTTTTTCTAAAAAAAAAGAATAAAAGTTGCCACGTACGTAAAGATGGTCAAGAGTTGTATCATGGGATAACAATGTATTATATTTCGTCCATGTATATGATATGGGTCCCATACTGTCAAAGTGCATTAGGTGTACACTCGATGCCCGAGTGATGCACAAACAACATTAAAGATATGATACATTTACAACTTTTATATAACTCTTATATATTTTTAATAACTTTTTTTTTTAAAATGAACCATTGAATACGTAGAACTTACATATAAAAAAATAAATCCAATAATTAGTTTAAAAAATAACAATTAAAATTGTGTCAAGAGTTGAACCTCAATCATTTTGATAGCATTAATCCACTGCATATGGCATACTTGGTGCCAAAATGCCCTATCTGGGACCCCACAATCTTACAGAAAAACTTTCCCGCCATGTTAATTCTTTTGGGGGCACAATCACATATTCACAGAATTACTCACATTGTTTCGCCTCATAAAACCCTCTCTCTCTCTCTCTCTCTAAATGCTCTGGTCTGAAGATTAGAGGCAGTTTGGTAGTAGCTAAATAGAGCATTTGGTCCCCAACTCAAACCTCGTATAGGTTGAGAAGCAACATGGGGATTCAGGGGCTGTTGCCGCTGCTGAAATCGATCATGGTGCCAATCCACATCAAGGAATTGGAGGGCTCTTGTGTTGCGGTCGACACCTATTCTTGGCTCCACAAGGGTGCCTTGTCTTGCAGCAGAGAGCTCTGCAAAGGCCTACCCACCACCAGGTGTGTACATATATTGTTAGATTTCGTAATTTAGTTGAAGGTGTCAATGGTTTTGTCGAAATTTGGGATATGGGTTTTTCTTGGTAATCGCCCAACTAATGAATAACGTCTCTTTTGCGAAATGTAGTCGAAGATTTCGTTGATTTTATTGACTTGGGGTGATTGTCTTCTTGTCTCGGGCATTTGATGCATTTTCCAATGCCCCCAAACCTAAAATCAACTCTCGCACAGCCTCTCTGCTCTTAATGGGTTTGGATTATCTGCCGAGAGAGCTTGGGGGGAAGAAATGGAAAAATGGTTTTTGTTGAAAAAGATAATTTGGTTGAAGTTTTTGGGTTTCTTTGGTTGAGTTGCGGAGAGGGTTCATCATTTATTCCAGGGAAGTCAGTGTTTCACTCATATTTTCGATATCCAATGTGTGTAATACTTTTACATTTTGTATCTGATCTTTCAGGCACGTTGAATATTGCATGCATAGAGTGAACCTGCTACGAAATTGTGGAGTTAAACCTGTCCTTGTATTCGATGGAGGTCTTCTGCCAATGAAGGGTGAACAAGAGAACAAGCGTGCTAGGTATGTTAGATATCTTTTGAAGTTTCACCTCCACTTGCATTGGTAATGCGCAGCTTGTTGGTCTTTGCCCAACTAGATGGCTGGCTTTAGTAGTGGACAATGCAACAAAGCCTTATCCTTACTGGTTGGAATTGGCTTCATTAGTTCTTCATCTCTTTTTGATTGCTAAGTACTGTTCTTGATATATAATTTTGTACTGTTTTATCAATTTCTCCACTCAAATTAAAATTTGTTTTTATAGTCAAACGTGCCTGCTTTATGATATTCTTCCTAACCTAAATAAGACAGACAGAGTTCAGATTGGTATTTGTTGTTTTAAGATTGGGTTTTTAGGTGTGTTAAGTCCTAGAAATGGTGGATGAGTTGGACAGTATGTAGTCACCAACTTGAGCTCTAGCTGTTCTGCCCTCATTATAACTTTCTTGTTTGGGGTTGAAACACTTAATTAAGCCATTTCATCATGAAAAATCTTGTTGTATCTGTAATACCTTCCACCTCCTCTAATGAAAAGTTCCATTGTTCTAGATGTCTCTTTGATCTGCCTCCAAAATATACAATATGGAGCTTCCCTGCTGTTTGGCACCTTTTGTGTTGTTTCTTTACTGCTCTCTATACTGAGATCCAACGGGTTTGGACATTTGGTCTTAAAAAAGACATGGATTATTGGACTGCGTAAAGGGTTGTATTTACCTTTTGATCACTGAAATTTGAGTAATCATTAAAGCCTTCCACTAAAGAAATTTTGTCTACATACACATGCAGGATGAGGAAGGCAAATCTTGCACGTGCTATTGAGCACGAGACTGAAGGAAATTCTGCTGCTGCATATGAGTGCTACCAGAAAGCTGTTGATATTTCACCTCTGATTGCACGTGACCTAATCCAGGTAGAAAAAGGCTTTTTGAGGCACCAGAGTGGACTAATTCTCCAAAAGGATCAGATCGTGAAATAGATTTATATTTCTAGATGCTGCTTGATAATGTTATCTCCTTTTCTATTGACATTATTTCATATGGAAGGTGTTAAAACAGGAGAATGTGTCTTATGTTGTGGCCCCTTACGAGGCAGATGCCCAAATGACCTTCTTGGCAATAAGCAAACAAGTTGCAGCAGTTATCACTGAGGATTCAGATCTTATACCATTCGGTTGTCCCAGAGTGAGTTAAAGAGAAGTTGATTAGTTTAACTTCCTATCTCATTATTTTAAATATTTGGTTGGTACACTTAAACTTCTTTCTTGAAACCAGATTATCTTTAAAATGGACAAGTTTGGGCAAGGTGTTGAGTTTCAATATTCCATGCTACAACAGAACAAGGATCTCAGTTTTGCAGGTTTCACTAAGCAGATGCTTCTTCAGATGTGTATTTTGAGTGGATGTGACTACTTGCAGTCATTGCCAGGAATGGGCCTGAAAAGGGCTCATGCATTAATTAAAAAGTTCAAAAGTTACGACAAGGTGAGTGTCATTTTCATTGCACTTGATAACCGCTTATATTTAACTAGATAGACCAGGAGTGTACGCATGTAAGCACGCATAAACAAAAGAGAACAGAAAAAAAAATAAAAATGGAGAGATACCAGAAAATGCTTTTGGTTGTGAGCATAAAGAAGTTTTTTGGTTTCAACCGGCTCACAGATTTTATCAGAAGTTGTTTAAATTCAGTTGGTGAATTATTAATCTTTTTGATATATTCCAAATGTTGATTGGCTCAATATAGGTAATTAAGCACTTGAGGTACAGCACTGTTTCTGTCCCTCCATTATATGAAGAATCATTCAAGAAAGCAATATTGACTTTCCAGCATCAACGGGTTTATGATCCTATCAATGAAGAAATTGTACATTTGTCCGACATATCTGATAATGTTGGAGATGATTTGGACTTCCTAGGCCCATATCCTTTATTTACAACTCAGCTTATTAGTCTAATTCTCTGCACATTTTTGCTCTAATAGTTGAAATGCTAGAAATCCTTGACATTGGATACATTGATATCACAACATACAGCGAAAGGCATAGCAGAAGGTGATCTTGATCCATTTACCAAAATGCAGTTTCAGGTACATCCTCTCTCTCTCTCTCTCTCATATTTTCAAGGGCAGTTGCTTTGGGATTCTTTGTACAATTGATTAGGTGACCTCCTTCACTTGTGCTCCAATTAGCCTATGTTGGAAAGAGAGAAGAAGAAAAGAATAAATGGAAAATTACTCAGAATAGAAAAAGGAAGATTTTAAGGGAGAGTTTCTCAAGAATCATATTAACTAATGGAGAGTTTGTTAAAATCATATTTAGCTAAGTACTTGTACATGTGCATTCATAAGCACAAACTTTATGACCGGGCTTAATCTTATATCCTGGTCTATATAATCCAATACAAGTGAATCAATTAGAAAGTGCAAAGTCTTGTATCTTGTGTATGATAGTTAATCTTCTTTTCAGTCTGGTAATAGCGATGATGCCTAAGTCAATAGTGTTTAAGAGGAAAATTGAAATGCACTAAGTATGAGTTTTAAGCTTTGGGCCAAAAGTCCCTTTTACCTTGCTTGGACTCACCTTTTATGGTGGTTTTGATGTAGCTGTCGCTTTGTTACGTTCTAGCCTAATCGTGGGGTTACCCTGATGATGGCTTAGGCTTAAGCATCTTGTATCCAATAAATTAGGAGTATATCTTTCGAAGTAGGCTTGAGCATGTTATTTGGCTTGGAGCGCATTTCACTGATATTGGAGTGAATCTCTTACTAGACGTGCCACAATAGAACCGGGTCTATGGATCGGTTTCAGGCCTTTGCATGTGAACTTTGTGGGTCATCTGGGTTTGTCAGTGTAATTTCCAACGGTATTAATATAGCAAAGCAGAATAGTGAGAACTTTCAACTTTCATTTTGATACCTATATTGTCTATTCTGTACTGCATTAGAGATGAAAATATTACTTTTGACTTGGGGAATTGAACTAGTTAATTTTGTTACACTTTGCTTAAAGTTTGCTCCTCACTACTTGTGGTTGTGCTCGAATTGTCCATCTTTTGACAAACAGGGAGAGAATGTGAGTGCTGACATGGTGCTTTACAAAACATCCCAACTTAAACAATTTAATCCTGATAGCGTGAGGAAAAAGCTAGATTTTCCGGTTCAGAAGAATCTCTTGACTAAGTATTTCTGTATCCTTTGAAGCCCTTTTTTCTTGGCTTGGATTATTTCATTCTTTCTTTCTTTTTCCTTTTTGTAAGTTACATTTCACATTTTAAAAATTAAGTACATGAGTTTCTATATGTATCTTGTCATATTTTTCTGGTTCATGCTTTAGAACCAAAAAAATGCTAGGAGCATGTCTTGTGATGCGGGATCATCCTGTAGAGATCTGGCCTGTATCTACCATTTTTCTTGGAACCACATTAGACAAAATTTCCATTTTCCTTTGCACATAAACTGCTGATATGTCCTACTGTTGTATTTGGACAAATTATAGCTCATTTTTGGGGTCTTAAATTCATCCAACAAAGTTCACAAATGATGGTTTTAAGGACTAAACAGGTATAAGCATGTGATTTATGTCAGAAAAGGACATTATATTAGGGAGGTTAGAGTCTAAAAGCTAAATAATGGTTTATAAGTTTATGGCACCGCTGAGCACCAAAGGTTTCCGTTACATTTTGTTCTTATAATTCAATTTTCCTTAACGCCTAAAGGCTTTGCATCCCTTGAAGCAAAGAGAAAATTCAGGGCCCCTCGAACATCACCTAATCATCCAATTCCAGAGGATAACTCTCCTCTTGTTTCCAAGGAAATTATCACGTTGGAGGCTGCTGCATGTAAAACGAACTGCTTGCCAGCATCCCTGATTGACTCTGAAAACATTGGCACTGTTTCTCCTGCTGACAACCCTGTGAGTGATATGAACGGGAGTGGTGACAAATTTCAGTTGAATATCACTTGATAGTTGATTGTTAAAATCTTTTTAGGCCTAATTTTGATATAATAAATTAATTTATTTTCTTTCTTTAGGTAGAAGATGGCTTTGTCACTGAAATTCCAGAATTTTCAGAATCTCCAACCCTTGGTAAGGCTATAGTTTCCCTTAAGATCTACATATTCAATGATGAGTTTACGTGGTACTCACTTACTTGAATATTGATGCATGTAAAAGATATGGTGTCTGAGACAAGAAGTCCAGAACAAACTCCTGAGCAACCCAGGTATTCAATTCATAAACCTTGTACAACATTGCATAAGGAGCATGAATGTAAGATTGTTCCGGATGCAGTTGAGGGCGAAACAAAGACAGGTACAAGAAAGGTCATCATAAGAAGTTCTTACTTTCAGCATAAGTCTGAAAACCAGAAGGACGTGAACAATAAACAAGAGAAGGTCAAGGCTGATGATGTCATTGATATATATGAGAATACCATACCCGGGGATGCTTCTTTCAGAAATAATTATCTTAAGGACAAAGTCATGAAAAGGAAGACCTCGTCAAATGACTCTTCTCAAAAAGTGGGTGCTCTCACTTTAATCTCTTAGTTATGTTGTGATGGCACCTTGAATAATCTTTGTACTCTTTTTATTATTTAAACTGCTTCAGGAAAATGTGCAACCGAAGCAAAGGCGTACAGATGCACCTCTTCCCGATAATGGTATGTATCAATGTCAAGAGCTATTAACGAACTCTATCCGAGAAGTAAAATTTATTTATTGCTTTAATTTTTATACTTTTCATCGAGCTGTGACTCTGAATTCTTTGTTTTCAAGTCTATCCTTTACTAAATTAGACTTATGTGATTAACGTATTTAAGCATAGATGTGATTGTTTGATCTTATGTCGTCTTGCTATATGAAGCTTTCTTTCTCGTTCAATGAGTTCCTATTTTATTTTCAGTTGTCATTCATTTTTATGGCGGTACCTCTGAAACCTGTTATGGTCTCAGAGTACATCTATAACTGCTGAAAACATCTATTTAGTTTAGTTAAAAGCTATTTATTTTAGTGAACTCCTGCTTTAGCTTTATAGACTTTCAGTTATATGCTGTAATTCCTAGAACTTGACTCTTGACAGTATGTGAGAATTATGGGAGTTCTGTTTAAAGGAATGATTATATACCATAAAGTTACGTTGCTTGCTTGCAAATGTGTTTGTCTATTGTGGCGCATTCCTCTTATCAGATGATCACTGCTGATATATGCATTCCTCTTATCTTTGCACATAAGATAAAAGGAATCCTTGAAGAGTTATCAGCTTCTAGAATGATTAATTTTTCATGATAGCATAAGATAATAGGAATGCAAATATCTTTTCGATATTAACGTCGTTGATGTTGAAGAATAGAAGCTCCCTTCATGTTGATTGATCAATGAATGCACATGAATTTCTTAAATGATGTCTGTAGTCAAGGTCGCCGCAGGGATCTATAAAAGAAGGCTTAAAATGGTACAACAATTGCAAGGTGGCTGGATTGGTATGGTCCGTCCTATCATTTGACAAATTGTGCAGACCAGGGAAAGAACCATCTACTAGGAAGTTCATTGCATTTGAGTTTGGGCTGCAAGTTAGTACCTTGATCAACTAGCATCTAAGATATTGAACATTTGCAATGATGAAGGTAGAAATGATAATATAGAAACTTGTACTAGAAAGACATGGTGAAAAGATCTCCTGTGGAGGAATACAAAAGGGATGAAGAGGATGTATTGTATGGGAGGATAAACCATCTGGATGAGTACTTAAATAAGGAGAATAACTAAAGAGAGGATGGGAATTATATGGCTTTACAGAAATGTTTCTGAAAGGGGGCTGAGAAGGGCCTTAAAGGAATATGATCGAGAGACCACAGAGAGAAATGAGAAGCTTCAGCTATCAGATCAGGAGGCAATACAGTAGAGCAAACTATAGAGGGATGTAGGGGGAAAAAAAACAAAAAAAAAAAAAACTAATGAATGGCATTAGACAGGTATAAGTTTGTGGTTTGTAAGCACATGTTGACTTAGATACCTGAAGAACCAGATGTTTTAATTCTTTCTAAGATTTCCATGTAAACAATATTCATAATCTATAATAAGTTATTTATAGATCAAGCAATTTGTTTCATATGGTTGAAATTAAAGATTTGACAAATATAGGTACATGTTTGCATGAACCTGCATTTGATTTTAAAGGTATATTAAGATTCTGTAAGTTGATTTATGTAGCTAAGTTGTTTTCTTATTGAGTCATGCCTTTGTTGCTAAGTACCTAAGGCTGGTCTGTGCTAGATTTTTTTTAACATAGTAGATAAGACGTCTTGTATGTTTATTTTTTTTTACTCTGGATAATTGAGTTCTTAACCTTGAAAAAAACATTTGATATGTTTCGTTCTTTTAGGTCACTCTGTTCCTGACTTCAACAAAACATCTACAGAGACAAAAGCTGAAGAAGGAAAGTTTGGATCTAACATTTCCCATTTAAGCCGTTATTCTGAAATAGCAGAAAAATCAATGGAAAAATTTGTTTCAGTAATATCATCATTTAGATGCTCGTCATCTGGTTCTCGTGCCAGCGGTCTCCGTGCTCCTCTGAAAGATGTTCGAAATACTTGTACCAAAAGGTAATATACCTTAACCTTGATGCCAAAGTTTTATTGCTCTTATGACTTTTACTACTAGCATCATAATCTTTAACTTAGTGCACTTTCATTGAAGGCCAACCATTGGCATGGACTTTAGCCAATTTGCATATGTACCAAAGACCCAGAAAACTGAATTAGCATCTCGCAGAGATTGAATTTGGATTGTATTTTGCGTAATGTTTTTCGGGCAGGATCCATCTCAGTTGCAACAGGTGCCTTAAAGTCTTTTTTTCTTTCCTTTATGTGGCTTTAAGTGGGACTCAAATTAATTTTTCCTTGTTTATCTACAATTGCTGTTTTCTTCTATTTTTACTTATTACTATCTCCTTCTGTTTAGGGCTCACTTGCCACAGGGACTTGTTTTAGATTACTGGAGGCCTTTGCTTACACTGCCACCTGCCTGATCATCAATGTGTTTGTGTTTTTTTTTTTAAATCATATTTCTGTAATTTTAGACGTTTCTGTTGTTCTTGGGCTATAATTTGTGCAAAATTCTTTCTGGTTGAAACAAATACAAAATGAAGTTGATTTCTCTACAGTCTTCATTGTTCACCTTTATTGTGTTCAAAAGTAAAAGATTCGTTTCAGTTCATATTGTGCCATGTTCCATGTATTATATACACAGAGAGGATAGTGTCATCATTGAAAGCAAAATCTGCTTTACAGCTGCTTGTTATCAACATTTTACCATTAATGTGATAATGACCATCCTAGAGGTTTTTCTCATTCAGCAATATCACCAGAAATAACATGACAAAACTACTTGCAACAATTAAATTTCTACCCCCCAAAAAGTCTTCTTTTTACTTTCCCAGTTGGGCAAACATTCTAAGGTAAAAAAAAAAAAAAAAAAAAATTTAAAAAAATGACTTCATCAATCAGTTAGTCAGATTTGGAAGCATGCTTAAGCCTACTGTACAAGCTCAGAGGATAAGGTTGGCAATTATAGACTAGGAAAGCAGTTTGAAATTGACATTGCAGTTAAGTATAGGAATGAAGATGATTCATTCAATCAATTATCTTAGAAAATAAATAATACAGAAAAAGAAGAAGAAGAAGGGAGAGATGATTTCATCAATAATTAATTTATAGGGATATGTACTGCCAAAATCCAAATACGGCCTCTATAAAAAATGGTTGTCTGGAGTTGTACTCTATTATATGCTATGCACCAAAGGATAAGGAAAGGAATTAATATCTAAACACAGGGCGATGAAGATGTCAAAATCAATGACCAAACCCAAACACGGCCTTAAAAACTCTGAACTTCCTAGTGTGCACTCCAATGGCATCCAGCAGCGCATCCCATGGGCAACTCCTGGTGTGTGCAACACGTGGCACCGTCGCTTTCTACGTGTATGTAGGTTCGTTTTCTCTCCTTTTTGTATGACGGCTACATCAACCTTACTCATGTAAGACACCCACCCACCCCCCACCCCCCCCCTATTGGCTATATTCCTATGGATAATGCCACCCCAATTATTCTTGTGGACCTCAAATCAATTAACTCTACTCATAATATCTGATAACGGTTGAAAATTGTGATGGAGATGTAACAGTTTTAATTAATTATTATTATTATTTTTAATAAAAATTTATTCAAAAGTTGGTTCAGACTATCACATCAGTATTGTGTGATAATTGTGAGATAAAAATGTAATTTTTAGCATTACTCGTTTTGATATCACGTTAAATCACCGTTTATGTAAAAAACTTAAACCGATAAGAAAATGGTTGACATAATCATTTCAATTAAATTTCCTTAAACACAATATATAAAATTGTTAAGTGTCTCTTGAGTACGTGAGAAACACATACGGGGCAAAACTAACATTTTAAGTTTTTGCCCGGAGGAGGGTGTGGAGGTAAAAAAACCAATTGGGGAAGGCATGCTAGCTTGGGAGGGATTGAAGCCCCCCAAGCCACCGTGTAGTTTTGCCTTTGAGCACATGCTAATTAAAAAAAATAATGTATTTCTCACGTGCTAAGAGATACATACAATTTTATAAACTGGGTTTGGAGAAAATTATGAGTCCTTTTGAAAGAAATTTATGTCCTCAAATTAATATTCTAACAATATATATAGTTGTAAAAGAAAAGAAAAGGAAAGGAAAATAAGAATATGCATATTTGGCATATTGTGAATTCAGTGCTACTACTATATATGATCATGTTTTCAACCTTATATAACCGTCGATGATAAAGTTTTTCTTTAAAGTGAGTTGGAGGAATAATTGGCTTTGAAAATGCATGTGCAAATCACATAATATAAGGAAAAATGTCATATATTGTTAATCATATTAAAAATATGTGTGAGAATCGCATACACTAAAAACAGACGTCGGTTTAATAAATTGAATTAAAATAATTTCTTCACTACTAACCAATGGCAAGAGATCCTAAGCAATTCTAACAGTAGATGCGAGAAAGATTCGGGCAACCCGCCCATTGCTGGAAGCCTTGAACAAATGATAATTCAAATAATAAATTACTGAAAATTTGAATCCCTAAAAATTCAATTTCTAAGACTTGGAGGAGAAAAAGTAAAATCACTTATATAAAAGTCCATTTCCATCCAAACAACCACAGTTTTTGTCCAAAAGATCACCCCAAAAAAATAAAAAAAATTAATTAATTATATTGGTTGGATTTGATTAAGTCAGCAAAAGTAACAGTAGAAGATCTATTTGACTTTGTCCTTTTCACCTTTCTCAATTAATTAATTATTTTATTTTAGTAGTTGTAGTTTATTCAACTTTATGACATGCTCATAGTCGTTGAACACGTGGCACTGACACATGATGGGACCCTGGCGTTCCACACGTGGCCTCGATGTCATGGATTTTGTTTGGATTGGGATTGTGTCGTTGTACTAAAAATCATTGGTTCATTGTTGTAACTTGTAAGTTACAATAATAATAGTAAATAAATAAATAATAATAGTAAATAAATAAATAAATCATTATTATATAGGACTACTTGTCTACTTGTGTCTTTAATGCAAGTTGTCTCTCTCGTTTAAGGCCAAAAAAAAAAAAAAAAGTTTTCTCTCATTTGGGTGTTTTTTTAATCATTGGTGACTTTTATTTAATTGAAAAAAGTTTGGGTTTAAAGAAATAATAAATTAATTGACTAGTGTGATATAAAGTAGAAATAAATTTTGATTTTTTTTTTATATTTTTTTTTTCTGAAAAAAAGTTTGTTTACCTATAAATTGAGAAAATTCAATGACTATAATAGATTTAGGTGAACTTAATTTTCCTTACCGATTAGAGTATTATCACAACTAATTTCTAGTAGCTAGGGCTTCATTTAAAACAATTAGTTACAATTAATAAATGAATGGTACCATTTATCTACAGGGCGTGTCGGGATCCTCTGCTTTGTACATTTATTTAGGCCTCTTTTGATTAGCGTGTGAATAGATATAATGTTATTATAGTTACGTCTAAATAAAGAGTGATTAATACACAACTAAAGAAAAAAAAAGTCATATGCATACTTTATATGAGTTTGAATCATTCAATGGGATTAAAAATGTAATTGACTGAGACTTACAAGATATATTGCACTGATAATAATTAAAATATATATTTAAAATAATTAGTTATGGATTACAATTTACATGTATGTCTTTTTCTCTCATCGTTTATCAAAATGGACTCTTCAAGAAATGCAAATGATGTCGAAATATGTGATGATAAAAAAATCTGAATGTTATTTTCATTATACAACATGCCACTATATATATATATATATATATATACCTCAAAGTCCCAAATAATTAAAAACTTGCAACAAATGATTAATTATTAATGGGACAAACATATCTCTATGAAATTAAAAATTTGATCGACTTTTCCATTAGAATTCTTGACACGCAAAATAAATAAATAAATAAATAAAAATCATTTGTGGTTACCTAATCCTATAATATCTAAGACTTTCAAAATTTTTAATTTGATAAACAATCGATAATAATAAAGATCAAAGTTTTCTTTTTAAAATAAATTTATTAAAATATGTAATTCCCATATACAAATTAAATTTTAATAATGCACCTAAGAATCACACTGGCTTCAATGTTTGAGAGATGAATATTTGTGCATACACAAAAGTGAACAAAACAAACAATTTGCCAAATTTACTAACAAATTAAATAATTAATGAATGACAATAAATAACTGCTCAGAAAAATTTATTAAAAAAGAAAAGAAAAAGAACGCCAGTGCCATTATTGCAATAGTGCTACCCTATACAGCTACACTGTGTCAGCCATGATGCATACCAGAATCCCGGGGTCATTTTGTGGTTGGAGATATCAAATTAATTGATTATTGCCCCTAAATTAATGGCCACAGCCCATTTTTCAGCCTTTTCCCTTTCTCATCACGATATAGATTTATTAATTTATTTTTTAAATTTTTTGAACAGTCTAAAATTTTTGTCATTCTATGCTTTTGTCATTCCGAAACCCTAATCGGACCGAAATTTCTTGAAATTTAATGTCTAACGAGTGCGGAAGGATCTTGTGATGCCTAAGCAAATAAGCCCCGAACCTGGCCTTAAACAACCTAAAAATTTGTTAGAACATTTTATAATCCTTCCACACCTCGTCTCTATTATTTCTTGCTTGAATTTTAGGGAATCCGAATCTCCTTAATTAGGGGGAGGGTTTATAAGTAGAAGCTACCTTAGATAAACAAAAGAAATTAAAACTATGCATGTCGTTGGTTACTCTTAAGATCCCAAAATTCTGTTGTCACACTGTCCCCGGCCTAGAGGTGATAGACTCAAAGATCAAAAACTAATTGATTATTGTTGTCCTTGTTGTGTTTAATTAAACAAAACTAAACTATGTTAATAGCTTATGGGGGTCCTAAAAATCCGGTGTTATCTAGGGCATGCTTACAAACGGATGGATGGATCCCGTAATAATTGATAATTTATTAATTCTCTGATAGAAGGATCAACCTCGAATTTTAACCCTTTGCTTTTTTGGTATATTAAAATATAAATATACAACTTTCTATTGTTAATTAAAAAATAAACCCTAATCACTTTCAATCTACTCTAATAACGGAAAAGGCACGTGTCCCTTTACTCCTCCTGAGAGAACGTGATCTGGATTGTCTCATCTGTAATGTATAAGATATATCAAGTCAATTTCATAAACAAATTCACTTGTTTAATTAATTTGACTCCATCAAATTAATATGATTTCAATATTCCTTACTCCTAAAAAGGAAAAAAAAAAAAAAATCCTTGGTTTTGGTCATGAACATGGGAAAATTTTTAGTATTTTGTAAATATATATTTTGCATTAGAAATTATTTATTAATACTTTTGATTTTCAGTTAAAAAGCAAAATACTTCTTCAAGAAGAGTTATCAAACTACAGTCCTCCTCTGACAAAGCTATGCAGCATGATCTAGCTGCAATCGGGTTATAATTAGACTGTCTAAATAACACAGAAATTTAGATCACATTAAAAAAAAAAAGAATTGCGAACCCATTTATTCTGTTCTATCTAAAATGCGAAATCTACCTACCCGAATTTGGTGGACCTGTCCAAAGAGACACACACAAAACATCAAGACCATGACAAAGCTAGCTCCAACAGTGAGTGAAACCAGTGGCGCATCAATGTGGAAACTGCAATTTCTGCAAATCATGAAGGAGAGAACCAGAAACAAGCCCAAGTCCCCAACTACTGTAAAATGCAGCATTCACACATATAAAACTCTAAAAAATAAACCCATTAAAAGACAAAAACATCAATTACATATAATAATAATAATAATAATAACAATAATAACAATAAACCAATGATATTGAACTCATAAAAAAAAGAAATTTCACTTCCTTACTCCTTACCCCAAATTTTCTTTCCTATTACAATGAATGATAATCCCAAATCACTATAATAAATATATATATAAATAGAAACAGTAACGAGTGGAAAATATATTTCCTTACACTTTTTTTTTTTTTTGGTTAAAAAAAAAAAAAAAAAAAAGGAGCCGTAAACATGGCTTATACGTCATGGTGATATAGGCTCAAACAATGGTCACGTTTCTAGAAACCCAGTCATCCTAAGAATTGAATTCCGAACTTTGCTTAAATCCCGGCCCTTGAGGGTCCTCCCGTTGCCGGTGCACACCGAGAAGGCCATTTTCCCGACGATTCGCCGTCCGATTATGACATGGGGGGGTACCACTTCGCCGTCGTCCCGTTCCTCTTCAAAGTCATCGCTATCCGTGCGGTGGAAGATGGTATCCGGGATATTTACAGGGAGGGAGTTGGCCATTAATCTCTTCTCGCTCTTCGACTTGTCGCTTCGATGCTCCATTTCTTGGTAATCTAAGCAAGTGTCGTGGTCGGGGAAAATAACGTCGGATTCTTGGAGCTCCTGGAGATGTTTGGCCATAAGAAAACCGAAAGAGAAAATGAGAGAAAATGAAAGAAAATGCAAGAAAAATGGTTTTGGGGAAATGTAACAGTGAGGGAAGGGAACTGGCCGGGTTGGGGGTTTTAAAGGGGGAGATCGAATCCGATCAATCTTAGTGAGTACACTTTGATTTTTTGTGTTGTGAGATGGCGTCACCATAAAGGCGTTGAGTGCGGTCCCCGTTTTCCCCCCCTCTCTCTCTCTTAAATTAATTAGTGTATTTTGTGTGTACATATGTATGTGTTTCTCTCTCTATTAATTCTCCCTGTCTGTCTAGCTGGCTAACTTAGTCGGCTCTTGAGTCTCTTTCTTGTGGCTCACGGATTGTATTGTGTTAGTTTTTTGCTTTCTGATATTGCAGCTTAGCTTTTTGTTTGACTTGCACTAAATTGGCTCGGCTTTAATTGAGTTGTATACGTGTTTTGCGCGCGCTTCAATCACTATACGCAACGCAACGCAAGACGCAAGTGCATGTCTATTATTAATTATTGCGTCTGCATGGGTTTTTACTCCTCCATTTACTTGTACGAATTTAATGTATATGAACCGTACGTGAGAAACTAAAAATGTTGTGGAAATTATTTGGTTAATTTGTCGGGAGTGCTAAACATAATATGAAAATTGGAAATTCTGTAACCTTAGGTGGACTATATATACATGGTGTAATGGTGTTGTCATTTTTCTTTCTTTCTTTTCGATCATAGTGTTGTCATTTTTCATTTTTATTGAAAAAGAAGTACCATCTTGTTTTATTATCTCTTCATACTTATTTCATATTTGCTTTACGTGACGTGTTTTAAGGGATTTAGATCAAGTCTCTTAAGGATAGATAACACTATCAAATTAATGTGTCTAACAAAAACCAATTTTCAACGAATCAATGTTAGACCTTTTTTTAAAAATGATCGAAAAGCTGAAATAAAGGATAGGCATTTAAGCATATTTCTTAATGAAAACGCTTGATCGAAGGGTTGGGAAGATATAGAAATCTTGTAATCAAGATCAATTAACACTTCCAACTGTATAGTCAATTACCTGTTCAAATTTGTGTCTTAGCTAGTTAAAAGCTTTGACAAATTAATGAGACAATTAATTTAAGGCCCAAGGAAACGAAGAAAGTTTACACACGAAATCCTCCTGAAAACGTACATTACACCTAGGTAAATTAAATGTAAGAGACATATTGCTTTGTTTGTTAACCTTTTTTATTATTTCTTTTGTTTTTAAAATTAAAATATTAATAAATAGCTAAAATAATAAAAATATTAATTTACAATTATATCACATAAGAATATTTTTTTTAATAAAAAAAATTCCTATAAAATATATTAATAAACAGAGCTTATTCACTGTCTCTAATCCAATTGTCCTCAACCTGTAAAAAATAAAAATAAAAACCTGATGAATAGTCCAATGTGAATTAACAAAGGTAAGACTTGACTTTGACATAAACGCCAAAAATAGAGTCGGTAGGCTTTGGTTACCAATCAAGCTGGAGAGCCGAAGCCGAGCTGACTGTAAACGGCGTAGGAGTAAAGCTTTAATGTTCCCTCCAGCGCGGCGCACCCGACGGCTCCTGATCCGCGTCTGAGGTGGAGGTGGGGCCCGCCTATTGTTTTATCCACGGCCTCGGCTCCGGTCCAAACCGGAGGGGAATGGATTTTCGGACACGACAAACCATTAGTGGCCCGACACGTGGGCCGTTGGTGACGGGAATCTCAATTATTCTCTTCTGGTTGTACCACGTTCACCGTGTTCGTTTTCGTGTAAGTCATTGTACAGATTTAAGGCTAGGAGGAGTAGGAGGGGTATTGTTTTGTTTGGTCTTTCTTTGAAGTCTTTTTTTCTTTTCTTTTTCTTTTTATTTTTTATTTTTTATTTATTTATTTATTTTATATGTGTAGTGTTTTAATTTGGTGAAGCAATGTTTAAAAAGTCTTCCAAAGGGATAAGTCCGTTATGTTTACATAAATTACATGGTGTAGGAAGCAAACAAAAGCATGCAAGTCAAGGGAGAGAAAGTTTTGGCTTTTGGGCATAGGAAAAAATTGTGTACAAGTGTGAATTTCTTAGGTTTAGCTCCTTTAAGTCAAAATAAAAAAAAAGAAAAAAAGAAAAGAAAAAGAGAGAGAGAGATTCATATAAAAATGTGGATTAATTGGTTATACTTTCTTATTTTATGGGTCCAACCATGTTATTACAAATGGTACGGAAAATAAGTTCAATTGGTTGAATTCAACCATCAAGGTGTTTTGAATTGAAAGTTTTTTTCATGCATACATTTTCAATAGAAAAATTAATTAAAATGGTTGAAATGCTAAAGTCAAAATTGTTTATTTGTATTGGTACGTAGATCAAAACGGGCTGCAGTTAGAATATTAAGTATTTGGGATAGGAAAAATGATAGATTTACAACACCACTACAACAACTGTACAACGGCCCCACCTCCATGTGAGGGGGTGTTGTGCAGTTGTTGTGATGATGTTGTGTAGGAATCAAATCCCAACTAATGATTTAATACGAGCCATTTACATAAATGATGGGTTCAAATCCTTTAATTTTTTTTTTTTTGTTAATTTAGATAATTAAGTGCAAAACAAAGAAGATGATAGAGCTAGGTACTTGATTAACAAATGGGGAGAGTCGGTACTCAATCTATAGAGGTAGTAATTATTAACATATATATGGTTTACTAGTTTAAACATTATAATATAAATTAAATGATTAAATTTATTCATTCTTATCGGTTTAAGTGTTTGAAATGAATGATGATTTAAAATGATAAAAAAATAAAAGTCCCGAGTTCAAACGTCCTTGTATAGAGAAATTGGGATTCATTAACCGAAAAACCATCGAAATTAATCACAAACTCGATCGGTAAAATTTCTTAGAAAAAAGAAAAAAAAAATATATAGAGGAGTCTAGAGGCCAGGGCAGAAGCAAACAAAAGCATATAAAAAAGATAAGTGTAAGGGGGAGATGGAGAGAGGTGGTCCAACCAAAAACCTACAAATTCCAGAAAGCTTGCCTTAAGTGGGTACTTGACGTACATATACTCTTTTCATTGAAAACGACTGCACCGGCCTTACAAGCTTTGGGGGTGTTCTTCTTCTGGATTTTTTATTATTATTATTATTCATTAATTTTTCTTTACAATTGTATGCTCTGCTAGTGCTAGATATTCGTTTTAAATTAGGGGGCCGGTGATAATGACTTCAACCTCATCTCAGATTGTGGCTGATATTTGATCATTTCTGTACGTACGTTCCTGTGTGTTTGTCATCGTTTTCAAGATTCGCCCAACAGTCACGTACTGTAGCTAGGTTGAATAATATCACAGCTTTGAAGTTATTTGGTTTTGAATTCACGTGCAACGAGAAGGAAACCGTTGACGTCGGCCGGACCGGTGACGGGTCAGTACTTCTTGTAAGACAAAGGAAAAGCTTAATTGATCGGTCGATCTCCGGCCGGGTGTTGGCAAACCCTGCAGAAAACGTTATTCTTTTCTTAGGGTTTTGGTTAATGAGGTATACAAAAAGAGTTTCCATGGCGTACGTAAGAATGAAGATTAATTTTGGTCGATCGATCAGCTGGTTTATATTCTAAGAAACGTATGATTATTGTGCATGCAATGAGTTGGCTGTCAAAGTTAGAAAATATTGCCATTAAAAATCGTTTTCTAGTGGTTGATCAAAGGTGTGCATGCTAATTAATGATGAATCATTAATTAATTTCCTTGATTTGTTCGCCGCAGATAGATATTCCGTCAACGTGAACTAGGACATTCGTTTATGTATTGTGTTGATTTAAAAAACTCCAAGGTATATTCCTTATAATATATAAGAATTGAAGGAAATTAAACCTTAATTATAATTTATAACAAATAAGTGAGAACGGTTTTAAAATGAGTTTATTATAAATCTTTGTAGTTTTCTTTAGAGTTCTTACAAAATTTTAAATTTACTCTCAAATAAAAGATTATACAAAAAAATGAAAAAATAGTTAGTTTAAAGGATGACAAAACCACCCTATCGCCCTTAAGATCGAGTGGTAGGGGCGGAGGCACCTTGAGGGTGGGGTCCAAGGCCCCCCAAAAAAATTCGAAACCCTTGAAAGAAAATTATTTTTTTAAGAGTTAGTTATGTGATGGTCCTGACAAAAATGAAATTCAACCCCCATCCCCAAAAAAGAAGAAATTACTCTACTAGTACTAGAGTACGTAGTAGAATAGAAGATGAGTTTTTAGCAGACCATTTGCTAGTTTATATTGAAAAAGAAATTGCTAAGGATTTTACTACAGAAATGATAATTAATGAATTTTATTTTATGAAAGACAGTTGTTGAGCACAATTTGTAGGATATACAAAGTTATTCTTTGGATTTTTTTTTTTTTTTTTACATGTCTATAGCAAACTATTACACTTTTGTATTCAGAAGAAAATTTATTTTTAAAGATGATTTTATAGAGGGGCTATATATATGAATGGACCCCCACCAAAAAAGTCATTGCTTTGCTGGTGTTGAGTGGTATGGCCCTGGACCACCCCATCACATTTAGGTGGGGGGTCGTTTGGCCCTCCCGACGATTGGTTTTAGGGGTGGCCAAATAATTTTCAAGTTATGAGGTGGTTCAGACACCCCGCCAATTTTGGAGTGATTGGCCAACTTCAAAGTTATGAGGGTGGTTTAAATAACCCTAGAATTAACTGATAGAGAGTAGTTGAACCATCTTAGGCTATGATATGGTTCTGAGTGGTCGGTTAACTCTAGAATCAGTAAGAGAGTGGGAAGCAAACTACTTACAGGGCCTTTGAGGTGGGTTAGTCACTTTAGAATGGGTTAGAGGAGGTGGCCGACCATCCTCACATTAATCCATATTTTTTTTAAAAAAAAGTTTTAATTTGTGGTAAATTTGTAAGTTCATTCGAGACGATTGCATGATTAAAAGAAAGAAAAGTTTCGTATTTTTTTTAACCAGAAAACTAGAAAAGTAATTATTATTATTATTTTTTTAATCTTTGGTCGGACCGAAAGAGACACACTATGCGGTATGCACATCCTTACACAAAAAGGCCTGCAGAATACTAGGCCCATTACATCTGGGCTATGAGATCGAACCCAACCTAATCACCATGTTTGCTTCACCAAATTACTAGTGGCTCGCTTTTCACAGCCCAGATCTTAATTGAGCTTTTCATCTTAAAAAAAAAACAAAAAAAACAAAAAAAAGGGGGGAAAAGGCTTGTCGACCCTCATTTCTTTTTTCTCGGTAATAAAAATAATAGGAAAACAACTTTTTCCGGATGTTGAAGAACAATCATTTGTTGATATAATGATATGTAAATAATTTTTTAATGAATCCTAAAAAGAGATAGAAATGCTAATGTCTCTACTCATCGGCAAACCAGAGCCATAGTTCCACTGTTCCTGAGATGGTTTTTTATTTATTTATTTATTTTATTTTTATTTTATAAATATGAATAATTCATATGGGTGATTCGACCACCCCATGACCAAACCCTTTAAAAAAAAAAAAAAAAAAATTAGAGAGGTTTGGCCTTGGAGGCCACGAGAATGATTCGGCCACCCCTAGACCGGCTAAGGGGGTGGTTGAGCCTCCCCCGTAGCCAAAATGGGGGTGGCCAACCATCCCCATTTTGCCTGAGCCACCAATTTTTATTTTATTTTCAATTTTTTTAAAAAAGTTTTTAATTTTTATTTTCTATTTATTTTTGTTTTTAATTTTTTTTTTACATTGTGCAACGTGTTAACACCTTAGAGTAAACAAGTGGCAATCCGTTAAATTTTGGACGGAAAATAAACGGAGGTATTATATCCATGTTTTTCCAAAACTTAGGTACCATCTGGCATCTGCGATGCGAATTGAAATTGAAGTACCAAAAAATAAGATTTACAAACCATATGTACCAAAAATGTTTTTAACTCAACTTTTAATTTGCGGTAAATTTGTAAGTTCATTCGAGACGATTTCATGATTAAAAAAAAATAAAAAAAATTTCGTATTTTTTGTTTTTCACCAGAAAACTAGAAAAGTAATTATTTTATTTTTTTTAATCTTTGGTCGGACCGAAAGAGACCACTATGCACCTCCTTACACAAAAAGGCCCGAGGAAAACTAGGCCCATTACATCTGGGCTATAAGATCGAACCCAATCTAATAACCATGTTTGCTTCACCAAATTACTAGTGGCTCACTTTTCACGGCCCAAATCTTAATTGAGCTTTTCAGAGCGCATAAAAATAATAATAATAGGGATTTGATTCTTGTACAACACCAATACAACAACTGTACAACAACCCTTCACATGAGGATGGACCCCAGTATGTGGGACCCACCCTCATGTGAGGGATTGTTGTACAGTTGTTGTATTGGTATTGTAAATCTAACATTTCCATAATAATAATAAAAAGTAAAAGTCTAGATTGGTATCTTGTATACATATTATACACACTTACAATGATAATGATTCATAACATTTTATATAATTTTCAACACTTCTTATGTGCAATGTTTCATCTTATTTTTTTTAAATGGAAATGATCAAAACACTCGCAATGCACAACAATGACACAACACCAATGTACATTGGGTGGGGCCACACATTAGAGAGGTGATTCCCGTACACCACATGTACAACAAGTGTACAACACCTCTCTCACATGGGTGGGCCCCATAATGTGTGGAGCCCACCCCATGTGAGAGGGGTGTTGTACCCTTGTTGTACATATGATGTACATTTATCATTTTCCCACACATTATATCTCATCCCAATGTGCCTTGATGTTGTACCATTGTTGTGCGCAAAGAGTGCAAGGATCACTCTCCTTTTTAAAATTCAAAAAGTATTAGTGGACCACCTTGCCACATAAGCAAGGTGGTGAAAAATTGTATAAAAAAGTGGCAATGAATCATTACTATGTTATTTTTAAAAAGCGTAAATCATTTTCCGAAATTTACTAATTTTTAATAGTTTGAAGAAGTCCCAATATAATGTTTGAGAGAATGGAGTAATGCTAAAAGTCTCACTTGTGTTATTTTTATGTCCCTCAAAAAATGGGAAATGGATTCTCTTCATTTTATTTGAAATGGAAAAGAGCCGGTTAGTGAAATAATAAGAGGTAAAATTGGCATTTTAACTTTTTGGACAATTTTACCCTTTTTTAATTTTTTTTCACTAACCGGCTCTAGAGGCTCTGTTTGCAAAAAAAAAAATGATGTGGTTTTAAAATTATCATTGAGTTTATGATTGATCAGTATTAAATTTTGATCAAATGATAATTTTAAAAGTCACCTCATTTTTTGAGAGACACACGAGTGACACATAAACAACTTCTAGAATTATTCTGAGGAAGCGGAAGAGGGAGGAGTATAAATGCGGACTTTATTGTTTTTTATTTTTAAATAAAAACAAAAAAAGAAAGAAAAAAAAAGAAGAAAAAAAGAAGAATTAAGTCATCCCCTATTCGGTTAAATCCCATCTCAGCCTCTTCCAAGTTCCAAGTTCCAAGTCTCACTCTCTCCGAGACAGACCTGCTGAAAATTGAGGCTCTACTGCTTCCCAAGCGAAAAAAAACCAACTGGATTTGCGTTTTCTCGAAAAACAGGGTAATCTTTCCTCCTTAGTTCTAAGAAAATTTGGAAACGCTTTTACAATTTATCTTGTTGAAAATGATAGTGAACCCATTTTACTCCACCATGGCACCATGTTATCAACTCGCTCATGCTTTTGATTTCATACTTTCAATCTAGCAATATCAACAAGCCCGGTGTGTTTCTGTAATCTTTGAGCTTCACTAATAAAACCCATTTCATATTAGCTTTAACTTTTCAATTTGTGGTGGATATGTCTTGAATATATTTATGAATTATCTCCGCAACTCCCATATTATTTGCCATTTTTGTTTGATATGAATCATTGAATTTATTTTCCGTGTACATTTATTGTTTACTATTTTCAACAAGATCATTATTTGGTTACTCATATTTCAACCTGAATGTCAATGGAACTGGAGTTCGCAATTTGTTTTCTTACTTGTAGAATGAATATTATTTAATAGACAGAGTTTTCCAAACTCTCCAAATTGGATTGGAGGAACTTCCTTCAACTCAATCTATAAAATTTTTATGCTTCTCTTAGCATGCTAAGCACATGAGTAGCACGTGCATCTCACATACTAAGGGTTACATGGCAATTCGATAGTTTGGGTTGGAGGAAGTTCCTTCAAAACTAGTTTGGAGTAAAACTCTGTCTTTTTTAATAGGCAGCAAGAATTTAACTCTTTTGTTTCGACTTTAGCGTACCGATTATTGTGATTTTGGCAATTTTGGTACTCATTCATTAGCTTGTTTTCACACGTAATGCTTTCTTCAATCGTGGCAGCATGTGAGTGCCTTACCCTCTTATGACTGGATTAACAGCCGTATATTTGATTAACTTTAGCTATTGTTTTTAAGGTTTCAATCGGCCCAAGGATTTGTTTGTTATTCCTTGAATATCAACTGAAGTTCGTATTGGTTCTCGATTTTTTTTTTTTGGATAAGTAAAGGAAATTTATTAGACGCGCAAAGGGGTGCAACCCAAGCACACAAGAAGTATACCAGAGACAACACCTAACAAATTAGGAACAGGAAAAAAGAGAACAAAAATCTGCATAGCTAGACACACGGGGTAAAGCGGTAGCAAAGTTCCACTCAAATAAGGTTTTGAGAAGACAAGTCTGTAGAACCATGCTCGTTTTCTCTTGATCATTGAAGCTTCGAGCATTTATTTCTCCCCATATGCACCAGAATAAGAAGGAAGGAATTGCATTCCAAACAATAATTTCGTCATTCCAAACAATAATTTTGTCATTCCGGCCAACCCCCTATACCAACACACCAAAAGGTCCACCACCCGTTTAGGCATAACCCACTCTACTCCAAACATTTGAAAAATCATAATCCACAGCTCTCTAAAGACATCACCACCCGTATTGGTTCTCGAATTTATACTTATTGTATCAAATATTGGTAGAAACATGTCTTTATTCTTTAAACCTCGTAGTTTAAGGATTGAGGCTTGTTGAGTATTCTCCATTGGCGTAGGAGACTGAATTGTGTTTATGTTAAAAAGCTGCCTATGAGGTATCCTGCTAACTACTCAAATTGTTTTTTGAATAGCTCATATGCATAGTTCAAGAACAAGATGAACAGTGGAAGGGATTGCTTGCAGAATGAAAATGTGCTGTACCTGGTTAAAGAAAAAGAGGAAAAGAAAACAGAATAGAGACAGCACACACAAATGTTTGTGACAATACGGAACAACCTACAAATCCAAATTTGTGAAAGGATTTATCTTCCCAACATGTTTGGATCTTGGGGTGAAGTTGCTTGATTGAAGAAGAAGAGGACAATGATAATTGTCAGTACCAGTAATTCATATTGTTTCTCCTCATTAGGAATAAGTCTGGTAAATGGTTGGATTCCAAAAGTATTATTATTATTATTTTTTGTGTTCCCTCCTTATTGTATAAGCTTAATCATCTGCACTTCTTACGTGGCCTCATCAGGTTAAGAAAACTGAGGTGGAGCCATTTTGCGGTCCGAGGCTCTCAAATTGCAGGTTTTTGTTCCTGCAAAAGGCAACAAGGTCTACTATCCTCACTGCAAAGGCAAGCAAGAAAAATTAAGTTCACTTTCTTAAATTTCTTTTTTTTTCCTAAAAATTGGAATTATTTGAACTAGAGCTCATTAATTTATTTGTTTACATATTCAACTTTCCCCTGTAACGTGTAGGCAACAAAGATTCCCCATGTCAAATGCTCCCTCAATCATTGTGGAGAACTGCTAACTAGTTCCAAAGCTCTTGAGAAGTAGGCTATTTCTCTTCCTTCATATTGATGAAAAGTTTCTTCTTTTCGTAATTTATACAGCACTTTTTCTCAATTTACTTTAATCGTCTTGCTTCATTGCCTAAATCTTTGGTTGTGCTTTAACTCTGAATGAAATGTCAGCCTAGTTCCTTGGCGATAGTTGTCACTGCTATTGTTATTTTCCAGATTTCCATTATCACTTCATTTAGGTTTTCTTCACTCGAGTGCAGGAAAATAATAAAGGTTGGAAAGAGAGAGCATCACTTGTGGAAGAAAAAAGATTCAGCTGGGTCTGGGCAGAAGGCACTCAGTCTTGTTAGAATTGTATGTTAATTGATCGTTTCTTGTGTTTCACCTCTTTGTTTTTCTCTTTCAATTTTTTGGTAAACCTCAAGGACAAAGGCTATTAGGTTTTAAACTACTAGTTTGGATAATATTCAAGTACTTGAACTAGAAGTAGTAGTACTAAATTCTGTCTAACTTCTGTAATTGGTTGGGTGTACATTTTGAAATGGCAGGTTTCTGGACTTCCTAATGAAAAAGAAGCTGTTTATGGAGCATTAGATAAATGGATTGCTTGGGAGACAGAATTCCCTTTGGTTGCAGCAGCTAAGGCTTTAAGAATCTTAAGGAAGAGGAGGCAATGGAAGCTTGTAATTCAAGTATGAGATTTGTACACTTCGTGTTTAGCATTTATTGTTGTTTATCCATGGTAGCATCTAACAACCTGCATGTACTCTGTTACTACATTGTAATTGTAGATGATATTTGTGATATCCCAGCCTGTGATTACCTAATAGGAGGATTTTCGATGAAATTAATTTCGGATCAAATCTTTGAGCCAAGGCCTAGGATATACCAATTGTAACGCCCCCCCAATTATAGTTCATGTCCAAACATAAATAGCAGACCTCCTTGATGTAACAAATCAGGTTTTCTTGATGTAGTTAGTCTAGTGACCAGGGCAGGATAGCCTGACCCTCATTGATAGGTTCTTTACTTTAGATTGGTGTTTTTTTTTTTTTTTGATGATGTATAGAAAAGGATTTCATTTTCATTGGGTTAGTATGTTTTGCTAGATAAGTTGCACTAATTTCTCCTGTTACTATAATCCCATTGGTAAGCCTTACAGTATGATAGTTGGAATTGAGATGAATATCTATATGTATTTCAATGAAATTTGGTAGAGCTTCTCTCTCTCTCTCTGTGAAATGAACATAATATAAGATTTTGAACCCCATTTTTTAGTGGAGCATGCTTATATTAAGTTTTCCTAATATTCTTTCATCAATTCTTCTCTCTTTTCATTCCTTTTTGTTTTTGATGTGCTTTGAGCAGAATCGTTAACGTAATTTGCAAAATAACGTGTTTGATAAAAGAGAATATGCTTCTTTGGAAGGGGAGCTTCATCCCCTACAAAGCCTCCATGTTAGGCAAAACCATATAATGATATAAAGCTCATTCTGTAGGCTACGGTAACTGAAGGTTCCCACCGCATGAACTCCTCAGACCTTTCTTTTGGGGACTTCATCATGGGCTCTGGAGTTGAGATAAATTTTTTGAGTTCTAATGGCACTAACAGGATTATACCTAAAATGAAGTCTCGTTATTATGTATTGAATTTAATTCACTAACTGAAACCTGAAGAAGCAATCTTTGTCAACACAGTTCACTGGGTATTGACTTTGTCTTGGTTGGTTCTGGGTTGTTGGTGAATAGAATGGAGTTTTATCACTAATGATTTGGCTTACAAATTTGTAACTGAAACATTGAGCTGCCAATGTCAAACCTGGTTAAATATGCTTTTTGAGTAATCCGCCGTAGGTTATCATTCAGCAACATATAAATATGTTATAAATTTGTGAATATCTGCAGGAAAAAATCATAAGGGAAAAAAATGGAGACACAAATATTTAGTAGATGTAGGATTTCTACACCTGCATCAGAAAATAAATTGATTGATCATGTGCTCTTTAGGCTAATCTTGTTTATAATCATTTAAAAATGTATATCAATTATGTGATATTTCATGCTTATGTAGTGATTACTAATCCTTGGATACCCAGGTGGCCAAGTGGATGCTGAGCAAAGGTCAAGGAGCAACAATGGGAACATATGACACCCTTCTGCTAGCGTTTGACATGGATCAGAGAGTAGATGAGGCTGAATCGTTGTGGAACATGATTTTGCACATACATACACGCTCTATCTCGAAGTGGTTGTTTTCTAGGATGATCTCTTTGTATGATCATCATAGCATGCAAGATAAGATAATAGAGGTACAAGAATGCCATCTCACTTACTCTGTCAAACCTTGCATACAGTCTGTGCATGAAAACTGGATCTGATGTCTCTGTGCTGTTTCTCTAATATATGGTTTTTTCCTTTTGAATTTTGTGCAGTGTAGTAGATAATTTACTTCAAGAATTACTACCATGACAGTTCCTAAACTATAGTTTTTTTCTTTTTTGATGCGTAGTTCGAAACTAAAAATTTTCTTTATGAAAAATTCAGGTTTTTGCAGACATGGAGGAGTTGGGTGTAAAACCAGATCAAGATACCGTCAGGAGAGTGGCACGTGCCTTTCAGAAACTAGGTCAAGAAGAGAAGCAGAAGCTGGTTCTTAAAAGATACAAGTCTAAGTGGAAATATATCCACTTCAAAGGTGAACGGGTGAGAGTGAGAACAGATGTGTGGGATGAAGATAATGCTTGAACCCGGATGACTGCTCACAGTAGTCTTATATTTTCTAATTTCCTAGAGTTACTAGATTTGTTTCTTGTTATTCTCCCTAGCTGGTTGTATCTTATGTATATTCTCTATACTTCTTCCAGTTGGTTGTCTCTTATGTATATTCTGTATACTTGGGTGGCACCCGCTGCATTTTCTAATAAAGATTTAATTACTTCAAAAAAAAGAAAAACTAGAGAAGATTATAATTGAAATTTTATGGATTTTGCAGCTAAAGTCGAACTACTTGAACTCCCCTTCAGGGTTGAGACTAGAGACGTGTTCTTATTTGAACTTTTATCTGCTTCCATATATGAAGGAAAATGTGATAAGAGATATGTATAGATAAATGGCAAGATCCACTAATCGCTATGGTTATTTTTTGGTTCCATGTAGCAGTTTCTCAGTTCTCTTGTACTTCCTCTTCCTCCTCTACTTTCTCTTCTGCCTCTCCATAGTTGGTGTCCCCCCTTTTGTCCACCCTTTTGTCTAGGGAGATCGATAAATCTAGATCCGATGTCCCTTTTTGCCTAGTGAGCGTAAATCGACAGACACCTCCCTCGCCAGACATTGAAGTGGATCACTTCTTCAATGGTTTCGGTCTAGTTGTTCTCAATGCAATCTTTCTTATTATGGCTTTCAAGTTTTCTTGTCGTTACGGTAGGAGTATTTCTCGGTATCAAATTCTTTGAATTGTCCAAAAATCACCGTTTTTGGCCGCTATTTTTTTTTGAATCCCAAGAAACCATTGGCCTGTGTCAATTATTAAGCTCATTCTCATATTTTTGGGATAAATATAAAATCAGTTTATGTGGTTGGCCTAAATTATAAATTACTCATTGTGATACAAAAAATAATTCAAAGGTCCTCAGGGTAGGCCAAAATAATAATTTAGTCCATGTAGTTAAATTCCGTCAAAACACTTCATAGATTTTGTTAGTGAGCCACGTTATCACTAAAAGGATGACGACACATGTCACTTTTAATAAAAAATATTGATATAGTATAAAAAATACATATATAAAACCTAAAAATTAAAAACTTAATTTTTTTTAAATAATTTGTTAAGTTTTTAATTTTTATATATATATATATATTTTTAAAAAAGTGACGTGTCATCACTCTATTAGTGATGATGTGGCACATTAAGGGAATCAATCAAGTTTTTTTACCGAATTTGACTCGAGAAACTAAATTGTTATTTTGGCCTAAGTAATTCTAGAAGTACTCTTGTGTCTGTCTAAGAATGATGTGATTTTTAAAATCACCATTTGATCAAAATTTAATAATGATCAATCATAAGCTCAACGGTGATTTTAAAAGTCACATCATTTTTTGAGAGACACAAGAGTGACTTATAGTATTACTCTTTTGGCCTATCTCGAGAACTTCTGAATTATTTTTTATACTACAACGAGCGATTTGTAATTTAGGTCAACCACATAACTGATTTGCATTTATCCCCATTTTTGTTGTATGCTTTTTAAGGAACTGTTTGGGAATATATGTTAAGGTACTAGAAACTACATTTTTATCCCAAAAATATTCCGTAATACTGACGTAATAGTTCAAACTAATATTTGGATGTCTTCGTAAAAAACAAAAAAAGGGGGGGGGGGTTCAGACCAATAATATTTGAGAAAATGATAAATATACAACCCCATCACAACTTTGGTACAACCCCCACTCACAATGAGGTGGGGCCCACATGTATGGGCCCCACCTCATTGTGAGTGGATTGTGCCAAAGTTGTACAAAAGGGTTGTACCCCAATCATCTCCCTAATATTTGTCTGGGCAGCCAGTGGTGCTGTGTCAGATTACTGTAGCTACTGATAATGGGAATAAGATTTTTAGGCCGAACTCGGTGGGCTTGGAATCTTCACTCTTTATCACAAATCATCAAGTCCAAGAGTTCGATCCTAGGAAGTAAAAGGGTCATATCCAAATAGAGATGTGAGTATTTCTATATTTCTATATAGAAATATTGATTGATCTGTATAGGAAGAGACATGCTATATATCAAATATTTCTATATTTCGTTTTTCATTCTTATGCTCCGTTTGTTTCGACGTAAAATGGTTTTTGTCGTAAAATGATTTTAGGGAAGTCATTTTTCTAGAAAATATTTTTTCGGCGTAAGCATTTTTCGGTGTTTGACGCGTACGGAAAATCATAAATATTTTTAATATTTTTATTCAATCATATTAACCTATAAAAATTAATTTTTATTCAAAACATATAAATGTTAATGTAAAATAATATAAAAATTACCGAATACGAGATTCCGTCATTGACAGACAGGATTCCGATCATTTTTATCGGATTCCGCCATTTTGGCTACTATAGCCCGAATCCAAGATAGAGGCCGGAATCCGAACAGTTTCGTTAGAATCTGGGATGGCCGGATTTCGGCGAACGTATCGGATTTCGGCCAAAACGGCCGGATTCCGGCATACTGGCCGGAATCTGCCAGAACCGCTGGAATCCGGCCGTTCTGGCCAGAATCCGTCGCCGGATTCCGCGACAGTGACCGGATGCTGTCGGATTTCAATATTGGCAAGATTTCAGTGATAGTTGACTGCTTGAAGTGAAGGTTGGCTGTGTTGTTTAATAGGGGTCGAATGCGTCTAGCGTCTTCGGAAAATGATTTACGCTTAAAAAAAAGCGTAAATCATTTTCCGAAAATTTACTAAGCATTTTTGGTCAAACAGAAATCATTTTCCGGTTGACTATTATTTTCGCCCCTACCAAACACCGGATAATGCCGAAATCATTTTTCAGAAATCATTTTATGTCGAAACAAACGGAGTATTAATCAAGATTGATCTAAGGGTGGATCGAACATACCAAGTCAGCTGATCGAAAATGCAGGGAGAATGCTATATTGAACGTGTCTTCCTATTTAGACTCCATTTTCAACTATTCACGACTTAAAAAAATGTTTAAAGTGCAAATCTCCCATTAAATAGGTTAATTAATTGCATCTCCATATTGATGGCTTGCAGGCCTGTTGGGTTCAATCTATGCATGTCAACATGAAACAACTATTGCTAAAATTTGGACAGCCAAAAATGTAATTAATAATAATTATTTGGCCAATTGGGAAGTATCTTTAAGGAACCTTCTATTAAACATTTCGCTAATTAATACGTTTAAGGAAGTGGTTAATTATTAACAGTTGCTAATTATGATAATATTTGTAATGCATAAATTACCTTCCTAAGTTGAATTTTTTTTACAAGATATATTTTAAATAAAAGAAATATAATAATTACTTGTTACGTACGTAGGGATGAGTTAACTAAATCCCAACAATTTGTAAATGATCTATGCTTCTCAAACATCCAAAGATATACCTAAATAATCAAATTATAACTAGCTACTTATTGATTAAAAAAAAAAAAAAAACCTTCATAATAGACTAGAAAATATTCATAATATATATTTTATTTTTTATTGAAAAATGATGTTATATATAATTAGGATATTTTATCAACTCAAATATATAGGACAATCCAATACAAATTTTTATTTCTAAGAAAGAAAGATGATTGTAAAGTGTAATGGCCTCCTCTACTACAAACTCTACAATTAAGTATCTTCACCCCTGGCTTAGGCTACCTCCATCCTTGTTTCCACCTTTGCTTCGAACTGAAGCTAAATTTGAAGAGTAGAGTCTACACCATGGCCAGCTCCACCGTGACTTGGACGGCTGGGAGATAAAATTTGATGAGTAAGGCGTCCTTCATGGCTTGGCACACCATGGCCGACTCCGACATTATTAATTGGGACCTGCATGGAGATAAAATTTGATGAGTAAGGCGTCCTTTATGGCTTGGCACGTACACCATGGCCGACTCCGACATTACTGGGACCTGCATGGAGATAAAATTTGATGAGTAAGGCGTCCTTTATGGCTTGGCACACCATGGCCGACTCCACCATGACTTGGACCTGCATGGAGATAAAATTTGATGAGTAAGGTGTCCTTTATGGCTTGGCACACCATGGCCGACTCCACCATCACTTGGACCTGCATGGAGATAAAATTTGATGAGTAAGGCGTTCTTCATGGCTTGTACACCATGGCCGACTCCACCATCACTTGGACCTAGAGATAAAGTTTGATGAGTAGGGCGTCCACCATTGCTGCCTCCGCCACCTTTACGTAGACCTGAAGATAAATTTCGATGAATAGGGCGTCCACCATGGCTTGGTCCACCGTGGCATATTAATATAATAACAAGGATGAAAAATTGTGGTTTCAGATGAGTCATATTGAATGGTGAGATGTAATGTTAAATCTTTTGATGATGGTTCACATGCAAATCAAATCCCATTCTCCTAATGAGCGTATATATATAGGGATGCATTAATACTACTATGTAATTAATATGGGAGGAAAAATTCTCAACAATGATTTTGGAAATAAACCTTTATTACTTACTCCAATAATTATTGAATATGTATTCACTTTCTATTTAATTTGAATAAGGATGATGTCTATACAAAATCGAATAAAATTAATAAATGTTAAAATGATCCTATTCCTGTATTATTGGGATCATCCCCTTTAATATTTCAAATTAACCTTTACTGCCGTTAATTTTTTGGGCTTGAGAATTAAATTCTTAATTAGTGGTATATATATATACTTCAAATCTTAAAAAGTCCATATATAATTCTACTAATTACATTTATATTCTTTAAAAGCTAGCATTAAATATGATCAGTAAAGACGATCGAAGAGTTAATTATCACATAAATATCAAGCTCCATTGCAATATCTAGCTAGGCATTTAAATAATAAATGACATGCTAATATGCTATGTTTATATATATATATATATATATAACGCATCTCAAACATAAAAGAAATCCTAGCTAGACAAGAAATTTTCTTAGTTTGAGAATGACAACCTCGAACAGCTTACAAATATTATCCAAAGTCCAGAGTAGGAAAAGGCATTAATCCAACCTAGCTAGGTTGCATATCAAATAAGAAAATTTAATAGATATTCTTCAAAACGACACTACAAATAGAGTAATGTTAAAAGGAAAACTCATGCCCTTTTTGAATCATTCCAAAATTGATGTAATTTTTTGTTCAAGACGAGGTCCAGAGCACAACACTTAGTAAACTTTTAGCAATTCGAATTTGACGCCAAAACAGATCTAGAATTGATCTAACCACGGAGGATAGTATATAAAAACTATGAGTTAGCCTTTAAAATTATACTTTTTAGAAAAAACATTCTCTTACCTGTGATTTGAAAAAACAAATTTTCTGCGTTTTCAAATCGTAATTTTTAAAAAACGCAATTGTCAAACGATTCATTTTCTGTAATTTGGTTTAAAATCGCACTTAATTTTTGTCTACGAAATCACAATCATAAACGAACCCTAAGCTTACAAGCGGCGCTTAAATAGTTGAGGAAAGCCAATTTTTTTCAAGAACAAAAAACACTCTAAATATACATAAAATCAGTCTACTAATTGAACTAGGAATCCTGAAAAATCTGGAGAAAATTTGGTGCTTAAAAAAGCCTTCCAAAATGATAAAAGAAATATTTCCTAAAGTTGACAAAATTAAATAACTTAAAATGCTGATTTGGAGGCCGGGGAAAATTTTGAGGCAAAAAACGATGCTCACTGAGGGTAGCTGTGTCGTCCTGACGTGTATGCCAAAAAGAGCTTTTCAGATTGGGGCCTTATGTGCAATTTTGATACACACCTCTTGATATTGCCCTCAATACAACTAATCATGTCAATTTTTATCATTTTTGCATTGATTTTCTCTATTTTTTTTTTTACTAGTCATATTAAAAAAGTATTTGAGAAGTACGTGCTATTAAAAAAAAAAATGTGTTTCTTACATGCTAAAGGGCACATGCCACTTTTAGAGACCGATTGTAGGAAATTTCTATTTGTATTTAGGGTGCGTTTGGCATTGGGATTTCGTAGAAAAAAAGTATGATTTTAAAATGAATTACAGAAAATGGATCGTTTTGGATTGTATCTTTTAAAAATTTGAGATTTGAAAAAAATAGATCGTTTGGAATGTACACGCGAATGTGGATATTTGCAATTCTCTAATGTTTCGTATTTCTACCTCGCAGCCGGATTAACAAACAACATGGGTTTGCCATTGGACGATGACTTTGGCAATCCTGCTACTCCATTTTCATGTCATTAGCATAAAGTTTGAAAGCGTATAGAAAACACTGTTTACATGGTATGTAATGAATCTGATCCATAGCCATTCTTTTATTTCTTTCTTTGTATTGTTTCACAACCAAAAAATCATCTGGATATTTCATGTGTTGATGTAGTTGATTCAAGCTAATAAGCTAATGTAGTCTATTCCTTCACTTACAAAAGAAGAAAAGGTTTAGCTGCTCAAACACTGTACGACCATGCCATGCCTCTCAACCTTCAGATTGACATTAACATTTGCAGTAGGCACGATGTGATCAAGGGGATGACGAAAACTGCGCCAGTTCCTTCAGGAGAGCAACAACAGTGTCTGCTGATCTAACGAGATACCGTGCATTTGATCGCTTTCGCCCAACAGCACAAGAGAAGTAATTGTCGCCTTTTAGATCAAGTACAGAAGCTCCCTCATGTAGTGACATTCTATCCTGCAACACAGGTTGCAATGCATCCGCACTTCTGGGATTGGTTTCTTTCTTCTCTAAAGTAGACAAGGAACGCTGTTTCTTAAGGCGAGATGCCCTCGACCCGCTTTGGCTGGACAAAATATTTGGCATAGATGTCTTGACGTGATTGGCTACCATGGCTCTTGCTGGAGGTGGTGATTCACAGGGAAGCTCTGGCTCAAAAAATGTATACACATCTTCATCCTGAAGGATCAAATCCACACAGATAAGCTTGTGTTTCCATCATACACATTAATTACAAAGAAACGTGTTTCTTTGTGTGTATTGGGTGCCTTCATCCTAGAATTCTCTTGGGAAAAAAAACTATGGAACCCTTTAAAACAGTCCCAGCATTGCGAGAAAGATTCAATATTTGAGGATAAGCCAGAGGAAGATTCAATATAATGGCATAAAGATATCAAAAATATATCAAACAAATTTGGTTTCCAAAAGATTGAATTCATTACATGAACCTCCAAAAACCATGCTTATAAGGAGAGAAGATGCCATTCGGTTCGAAAACAACTGACATAACTGCAATACACATTGTACCCCTTATATTTTTTGGGAGAATGTTTTACTTGATGTTTAAAATCAATATTCACCGCGAAGCCATAGCTATGGAGTATAAGTTGGGGCAACAATTCTTTTGCATGCTTACCAACAGATTGCAAATTGCTTTTGATACATTACAATCTGAAGTATAAATAACTGCGAATGTAATGAAGGTTTAGCAAAGATAAAAATGTACTCGGTCTATAAATCAAAAACAGTAAAGCTGCTCTTAAGCTAAAAATTTCATGGTAACACACCTTTGCAAGAAAGTGCCCTACACACAGGACATAATCAATGGGTGACTTCATGCCTTTGTGATGAACTATTTCTCCTAAGATACGATCTATAGCTGCACCCTGTATAAACATGGAAACATTGAATATGAAAGATAAACACGTGAAGTTGATAAATCACAGAACAGTCATCAAAGACTTCCAGCTAAACATAACGCATATACCTTCGTAACACCAACTGCTCGGACCTCAACACATCGGCCACCTCGGACAACATCAACAGATGCATTGGAGATTGGACCTGTCCACAGATGCTGCAACATATCCCTTGCTTGAAGCCTTCCAAACTCAATATCTAATGTTGCATTTATACAAAGATTAATAAGTGAATGAAGAAAACAACAAAATCAGAATAATTGCAGTCACTTTAACCAAAAGAAATAAAACTAATTGAAGGAGACGAATGTATGGGCGTATATATTTTCTGGTACCTGTGTATTTGTAGTTCCATACAAGTGAAGTTTGACGAAGTTCAAAATGAGATCGAGGTGTTCTCTCAGTAAAATACTCGAAGACATGCTGATATTTTAAACAAGCATCAGAAGTCATAAAATGAAAGCCGAGAAACATTCATGTAATGCTCTACCAAAAAAAATTATTTAGTTAGTATATGGACCTTTACACTATCAACCCAGTCCATGCATAAATTTTCTGGCATTGTTGTCATCCATTCTCCCTTTGTATGACGTAAAAACATCCCATGTTCTGCTGCCAACCACATGTTGTACTCACCAAAGTTCTGTACAAGAAGTTATTAGTCCGAAAGCATAATTTTCAACGGAAAATAATTACTGGAGAATTGGACAAAACGAGTGTACATTGTCCAGGACAGCTCTGTCACTGCCACTGAGGACAACAATTGTTGTCTTTGGGTCATCACAAAGTTTCTTTAAAGGTTCCTTTATATCTGGGTGCAATTTAAGCTCCATTTCTTTTAATTGACCATTTCTCCCTAAGGCATCCACTGGTTCAGTTAAGGTAGAATTGAATCCCTGTGATGTGTAAGAAAAATGACAAGGAATCTATTATATGTGATGTCGAATAAAAGATTGCATAACAGAGTGAAACATGTGGTGAACAGTTAATTAACAAACAGAGTTCGTACAGTAAATTAAGACAGCAAGTGGACTCATAAATGAGCCAAACCCGCCCCAGGGGGCCACATTCATTTCCTGACACAGATATGACACTGAAAACCCTTATATATAAAGGAATTTTCATTTATACACAAAGGAGGCAAGCACAAGCTTGCTGTTTAGGTCTTTGTATAAGTGACTTGTACAAAATAGTATCACTTTGATAAAACTTCAAGTAATTGATAGTCCAAGTCACTCTTCAAAGGACAAGAAGGAATGGCTCATAAGGAAGATTGAAACATAACACTTTTACCATGAAAAATGGCAATTAATTTACAATAGCCCCTATAACATCTGACCATAAGCTTACCAGTATGAGCAATCTATTA
Source organism: Alnus rubra (assembly GCA_028654335.1). NCBI lineage: Eukaryota > Viridiplantae > Streptophyta > Magnoliopsida > Fagales > Betulaceae > Alnus > Alnus rubra. The sequence goes on from JAJPGS010000244.1 coordinate 723,601, forward strand.
CTGGATTTCATATAACGATCAACTGCTACTTCTGTTGGAAGTAATGGTGGAACTTGTCTTGTCCTAAGCTGAGCTTCAACAATAGTATCATTGAGTTCGCTACAAAAGACGAGGACTTCAGAATCAGAATGAAGTATGAAAGAATATTTAAGAAGGAAGAAAGAAAAGAAGGGTGCATTTGCTACAAAGAAAAAAGATAAAGAAATTTATACGGTGAATAAGAAAACACATAAACCAATATATCTATGTTAATCTCCTTTTTCCATATACACTGTTTGAATCTTACAAATGCAACATTTGAAGTGATTTCAAATCAATGGAACTTTTTAAGTATATCAATAACAGTCGAAACATCATAAACAATGCAGCCACGAAAATATGCTTTGAATGTTTGTTCCAATCACTTTTTTTCTTTTTTAGTTTCCCTCTGCTGGCTCACTCTTTTCCTGGTTTTTTTTTTTTTGAGTTACTCCAATCATTTCACTTACAACATCTCCTCAAGACAGGATTGGCCACCTTTAACATCGGTTATTGCGGCAAAAGGTCATTTTCCTCACTTCATCTTTATTCTCAATTCCTATCAAAAAAATGGGAGGCTATGTGAGACTTAAATAATACCATCTACTTCTCTACATCTATGTATCTGCTCCCTACAAACCTAGGCTAGGGATTAAAAAATGTCAACTTCACCACCTTGCAGTAAGACTACTATTTTTTTCTTCAAAAAATTAGGAAATCAGTTGCATTGGTATGCTACTTCATGCAACCCTTGAAGATTGCATGAGCCCGATTCGAAAACACTTAGAAATTAATATTTTGAAAAAAATAGTGCACACCCTCTCATCACAACATTCAAACCATTTTGTTTTTCTATTCTTTGGGTAACTCAGCATGTCAGACCACAGGCAAAAGAGTGTGTTAGGTGAGGTGGTCTAACTGACAAACTAATAGACAAATGCATAAACATGGACTGTAGTCCAAACTCTATGCAAAATGAGTGCTTTGCAACATCATGGCATGATCAACACCTCACAAACGTTGCAGCCCATTCTTGAGATGTGTGAGTTGTCACATGCTTGAAGTTGTGCTGATGCCTTTTTTCTCTCTCATCAGCTGGCATATCCAAAGCATAACTAATGGAAGCAGCAACTTCAGTGACGTTCCATGGGTTTACCAAAATAGCCCCAGCCCCAAGAGACTGTGCTGCACCTGCAAACTAGGAAATAAAAGAGAAGATTTGAACACAAGTTTCAACTTAATAATATCTCTTACCCATACTATAAGTAGACTTCACAAATTTCATTTCATGAAGAAAATCACTATCTTCTTCTTTTCTTTTCTTTTCATTATATACAGCAAGTACTCAAATAAATAAAATTTCATTCCCCACTCACATCCAGCACCCATGTCCAGAAAGCAAAGCAACATGCATTAACTCAGCTGCAAATACTTAACTAATGAAACCCCACATTCACCATGTTACCATTAATTCTTCCAAAAACTGAATAGAAAATTACTCATTTTATATTGTTTTCTGATAATAAGAGAACCAGAAACAGATTTCAAAGAGATTTTATCTCCAAAAGTCTCCACTACGGTATTCAAGCCAAGTTCATGTTCTTATTTTAAATTCATACTTTTATAAATTTGAAACAATGATAAATCATGAAATTTTTGTTTTTACCATCATCAGGTAGAACCGAATTATCTGACTCTTTTCTTCCTCTTCTTCTCTTTTGTAACTCCTACAATCAAGTATTTAGATAGGCCTATTATGCTTAGTCCCAATCAGTGGCTAGGAGTCTAATGCTAAATATGAATATTTCTTACGAGTTTGGCAGGCAGCACCCTTGATAAGCCTGCCTACCAGATGCATGCCATAAATCAAATGCTAACGATGAATGTCCTTACAGGTTTAAAGGAATGCGGTGCTAACTGATGGTTATCTTATCTAATTGTGTATCCTTGTCTAGTTTTTTAAGGCCAATCGCCCTGTTCCGTCCTGTATCTCTGTATGTTTTCTTGGGTTAATACTATACTCTAGGTAACCAGGCCAATGGGTTGGTTTTTAACTTTTTTCCATGATAATCTTAGAAGGGATATAAATGCTTAGAACTTCACTCTTCTTCCTCTTCTTCTGTTCTGCAACTCTGATCATCAAGTGATTTAGAGGCCTGTTGTGCTTAGTCCTGAAATAATGTAGGGTTACAAAGCAAGTAAACCAACACCTGTAGGAAGTGGCTAGGAATCTAATGCTAAATTTGAATGTTCTTATGAGTTTTCGCAGGAAGCACCCTCGATAATCTCTGCCTACTAAATGCGCCAATAAATCAGATGATTCACATGAATGTCCCTACAAGTTTGAAAGGAATGTAATGTTAACTGGTAATTATCTTATCTACTTATATATCCTTGTCTAGTTTTTTAAGGCCAATCTCCCTGTTCTTTCCTGTAGCTGTGTATGTTTTCTTGCGTTATGCGTTAATAGTATACTCAAGCTCACCAGGTGAATAGGTAAGTTTTATGGGATTGAATGGATAGAAACACGACCCTCAGTCAAGTACTTACCTTTGGATTAAATTATTCTTCTCCTCTCAGATTTATTGCACTAAGCTTAATGCCTCAAACATATCTTCAAGCTTACAAACAGTATATCAACAACTAAAAGATACATTTCCCAGATATTGTATGAGACGTTCATCCTCATCCTCATCATTTTAATTTTCTTTACCATGGTCTCTAACCAAAAGTAATATTTTCTTCTTTTTTAGTGATGGCCAAAACATCTTTGCTTGCAGGTATATCATTTAACAATAGCCAACAGTTCACTAGCAATCAACTAATAATCATAAATAAAACCAAATAAATAGAAAGCTTAATTACCTCACTTAGAATGAGAACTCCTTTGTTGGAAGCTTGGCAGGCAACAAACTCATAGCTGACAAGATTCATTCCATCCCTTAAAGATGTTACAAGTGCTACATCTAAACAAGAAAGAGTGAATAAAAACGTTTTAAGTGCAAATCTCCCATTAAATATAGCCTTTTATACAACAGTATAGAAGAAATGATAGGTTAATTGCATCTCCATATTGATGGCTTGCCTGTTGGGTTTTAGTTAACAACAATGCTTAAATATATGTTAACATGAAACAAATATTGGTAAAATTTGGACAGCCAAAAATATAATGATTGTTATTTGGCCAATTGGGGAGGGAACAAGCATGTCGTGCACTTATCTTAAGGACCCTTCTATTAAACCTTTATTAAGTATCTGAGTACAACTTCAATATATTGTCAATAGCAACATGTAACCATCTCTCTTACAATTGTCTTCAGTTAATGTGCTCACATTTCTCTGACAGTATGCCAGAAAGTAAAAATATTTATAGCCAATTTCCAGAAAATTGGATGGTTTATCAAGAACAATAGAAAAATATACCATTTAAAAAATGGATGGCATGGTATATTTAAAGGAGTTTAAGTAACAAGAACAAAAAAACAATAAAGAGCATAGGCACGAGCTAACTGGAAGACTTTATTTTGCATTTAATTAGCACAAGAACTCAAGAAACCATTGATTAGGATATTTAATTATTTAATTTGCCTCCATATACTATTTCAACACCTTAGCCATCTTCTTAACTTGGGGGACCAAGAGGTCAACTAATTGTCACCAAAACCAATGGTTCTAAAGCCAAATCATTAAGCAATAAAGACAACAAAGATTATGACTGTGATCGATGGCACAAAAATGAGTACCAGTAATAGCATATAGTGCACATAACGCATGAAAGTCGAGAGATCGATCCTGTAAATAAAAAAGAGAATGCTTTAGAAATCTTCACATTTTCAGCCAACAATAGTTGCAATAGAGAAATGTTTTTCATAAAAGCATAGCTAAAAGACTTATTGAGGTATAATAGGAAATAAATCAAGGTAAGAAAGACCAATAATTTGATGATATTTGCCTAATTTTCAGCTTATGCATCATCAATACATGATAAAAGTTTAACTTCTTATCTTACACTGCTTCCAAAGACTACAAAACAAAATGCATATCTCGGACTCTAGTTTCAAATTTCGGAGTCCACAAATACTTTAAAGAAAACAAAGGGATGGTAGAACCCAACATGTGAACATGCAATGCAATTAGTGAGCAAAAAAGTCACTAAAAAGTGCGTAACTATGAAAAATATGTTTGATTTACGGTTAAAAAGATACATTTTATAGTTAAAAAACACGGGGACAGTAGAACTCAGCACGTGAAAATGCAATGCTAATTTTTTTTTAATTTTTTTTATTAGTAAATCAATCTTATTAAAAGCGCAAAGTGGCACAACCTAAGCACACAGGAAGTAAACAAGAGAAACGACTGCTTAGGGAGAAGAAGAACATAATTCCAGAAATTCTAGAAAATTAGAAAAAAGTGCATAACTATGAAACACCCATGTGAACATTCAATGCTATTAGTGAGCAAAAGAGTGCATAACTATGAAAAATATGTTTGATTTATGATTAAAGAGACACCTTTTATAGTTAAATAAGACAAAAAAGAAAAAAAAAGAAAAAAGAAAAGAAAAGAAAAAGTCTTCTTTTAATTACTTTGTTTTTGGGAGAGCCTTTATCGGCTAGAGAAAGAGCTGAAATTTTATTGCTTGGGATTGACATGATTGAAAAGAAAATGATTACATTCATAAGTTAAAAAACTAGAGGCAGAACAGTTCCTTTACAGCTTCAACAATTGATCCGTATCCCTTTAGGGGAATTGCATAAGAGACCCATGCATCATATGTCATTACTTAAGGCATTCAAACTTCAAGCTTTTTCCTTTAAACATTCCTGACTCTTGCCCAAGCTCATATAGTCATAAGGCAGAAGTTCTTGACTAACTATAACTAAAGCACTTTATTGTTGTGAACTAGTGTGAGGGTATACAGAGCAAGAATATGCCCTAGTTCTTTTATTTGTTAATAAAAAAATTTTGAAAAGTAATTTTATTTGTTAATAAAATTTTACACTTGTAGTAATATTGAAATTAGTAAACTCACGATTTTTAACAGCTTAAATTTTGGCATAATGATAATTTATCATATCATCAAAGTAGGAGATCTTGTGGTCAAATCCCAGACCTCCCACCTTGTTATAAATTTCAGCGTGTAAGGTCACATATGGGTGGAGTGTTGGAGGGGCAAACTGGTAATTTATCAGTAACGATTCAGAGAAACAATGCATTTCCTATAGATCTATTACTACACCCACCCATATACCCATATGCATGAGTGTACACACTTGCAAGCATGTCTATCAGTGTGTATATAAAAAATAGAAGTATGAATTTATTGTCTTAACCATTAAAAGAAGTTATTATCTAATTTTACATATATCAGTTTGTAATTGATTGGACAAAAACAAAAGTTGATAAGGTAAAGACAAACCAGATGATGTATTGGAACCGCAGTTAGAGTACCAAATTTCCCATTAATGCGTCCAACAATCTCATGAACCTGGCTTGTAAGCTTTTGATCTATCAAAGCAACAAGTACAATATATTGATAATGGTTCTCTTATGCAAATATATTGACAAGTTTTAGTCTTGATATAAATCAAGTCAATAATAGTTCTCTCCCAAAATTCACTATATGTCATACAGGAGGCACAAAATTTAAAGCGTGTGTTTCACTAAGTCAAATACACAAAACTATAATGACAACAATATAACAACCTATGTGAAAGTGAAGTTTATTAGTTTATCTGTTTTTCATATTATGATTAGAAAATCAAAGAATTCGGACCCGTATTATCTGTTATTGGAGAGAAATAACATTTTACCAAATACCTAAGGAAAGACTTTAACAATGATCCATCAGCCATCCTAACTTAATTCCTATTGAGCAAGTATCATAGGCATAGAACAAAGATAGCTTTCCAGTTATATGAATTTAAATGGAGGAAACATGTTAAGAAGGAAAATACATTCAGGAACATCTGTCCTTGTTGGAACTGCAATCTGCAGCAAAACTACTCGATCACGCCAATGTGGATTTTCTTCAAGGAACTTCTCAAACGCCAAAATCTTTTGGGGGATTCCCTTAATCATATCAAGACGATCAACCCCCAACATTACCTATCCATAGAAGAACAATAACATGAGGAAATTTAAAAAGCAAACAAACTGATGGTAGTAAGTCTAGCAAATAAGACTAAGGTTACATTTGGTACGCGGAATGACTATTCTAATAGGAAAATGAATAGCTTTTATTGAAAATGGAAGAAAGTGGAATGAAATAGCTTTGGAATGGTTATTCCCTCATGGGCAATGGGAATGGCTATTCCAAGTGTTAGATCATTATTATATGCTCTAACACCAAGGCTATTCAATTCTACCTTCTTCAATTCCTAATAAAAGCTAATCATTTTTTCTAATGGAATAGTCATTTTGCATACCAAATGTAACCTAAGGATTCCAAAATGAAGACATAAATCAAATATAAGAAAGAACAACATTATTATGACCATGTCTAGCACGACCAACCCCTAACATGACCACACCAACAGTTAATTGCACTCTATTCATAATGAAGAAGAACTATTAATAATGGTGCTTCCAAACAAAACAGGTAGCTCTTACCTTTCGGCCGGCAAATCTTTGCTTTAGTTCTTTCATGTTATTCTGAACTTGAGGGAGTTCAAGAGCTCGAATAAATCGCTCATAATCTATCCCAATAGGAAACTGTTGTTTCAAGCTCCCAAGAAAATAAAACATAGGCATGATGAGGAAAAATTTAGGGAGGACTTCATATTGATAATTAAAATCAAGCTGACAAACCTATGAAATATAAGAAACGAAATGTGGATTTTGCAGAATGGAAAAGAAAGAAAGAAAGAGGGTGATCAGTTAATATGTACCGCAGCTACACGTGTAAGCTTTCCTTGATCCTCTACTCCTTCAGGCGTACCCTCAAGTCCAAGAATACGAGTACAAGCACTTACAAAATGCCTTGCGTAATCATATGTGTGGAAACTGGAAGGTAAAATATCCACCAATTAAAACGTTATGTATAAAATCTATATGAGCACAGTCATTAAACTTTTTAAAAGTGTTGTTGATATAAGAGGTTGATATTACAATGTCCCATTTCCTGGTGCAACTAAAGGATGACAAAAAAAAACTCTTTCTTTTTCCCTTTCACTTTTAATTATCAGAATCCTAAATCTCCAATGATATAAACTTTACAGTAACTCTCATCTTATTGAACACTTCCTAGGGGAAGCTTTAATAATCCCCAACTCCACAACTAGAATAATCCTTTAAAATGGGGGAACTAGATTTAGCATGATGGAGCCCAAAAAAGAAATGCTCTAATTAGTATGAAGGCATGTACTCAACTCCTTCAAGGAGCATAATACATTTGCGTGCTCCTTTTCACTGAAGTTGATCAAACTAAAGGCCTGACCAAAGCTAACAAGAGCAAGCTAACACATTTCAGTTGCAGCAGCAGAGAGTTCATGAAGTTGCCCATTGATTTAATTGGGTTTTTTTTTTACTTGTATCTGAAGTGACTTTAGTATTTGTAGCATAAGAGGGCTGGTATCGAATTTGGTATGAAGTTGACAATTAAAAGGAGGGAAAATGATGTAGTAACTAGCTTTTATGAGAAATTATACTGTAAGGGCTATTATACATACAACCACACATATTTAACATTAATACATTAATCTTTCCTCACAGTGAACCTCAGGCATATTTGTTTGAAAGTTGGATTGCACCCTTTATATCTCTAAATGTGCTGTTAGGACAAATTTATACAATTTCCTTGTTCATAACTTTTATGTCACAAACACTTGGGACAAACAGCGGTTTATCAATGCACATATTTGTCAAATTTGACCTGATCAATCATGAAGTAAATCACTTGTCCAATAAAATTACAGAGTAAATCAACATAATCTATCAACAATGAATACCGTTGCATAGAAGCTTATGAATTTCCTAATGTTTTTCGGAGGTGGTAGGAATGTATGTCAGTGTCATATGTTGGCATCAAATGAAGTATTGGCATCACAGATGATATAGTGGTCAATAACTACTTCAAACATAGCAATGCTAATATAAAATAAGAAAAACAAATATCAATTAGCTCTAATACAAAGACTTAAACACAAGCGTGCAACATATAGGATGTCACCAAAATGAGCACTTTTTAAATAGGTAATCAAGGAAAAAGGTGAAGACAGTTTCTCAGCTCCTAGGGAGACAGTAACCAAGGCAGAGGCAAGAACACAACAAAAGTTTACCGACTGACCAAAGTCTATCACTAAACTTGGATGACATTTGTTGGCCTTCCTAGGCGTGAGAACTATGAGTTCCATCCAAATACCAGTCTCCTCCTAAGAAGCATAATGAAGCAAAAACAGAATAAAACAAAGAATCGTTCATGTCCAAATAATATGCAGAAAAATAATAACTTACCCAACTAAATCAGCAGCAAGAACAGATCTCAACAGCTCTGACCGAGAAGGCAGCGTCCTATGTATTTCAGAGGAGGGAAAGGGAGTATGAAGAAACCAACCAACTTTCATTTTGTTGTTATATTCTTTTAGATATTTCGGAAGAAACATTAGGTGGTAATCATGGCACCAAATCACATCTCCCTCCTTATAATGTTGTTTTACTACTTCAGCAAACATTTGGTTTGCCTTCTTATATGCATCAAATTGAGACTGGAAACTACGGGTGGTTGCAAGGCGGTCTTCTTGTGGAATCCCAAGATAATGGAAAAGAGGCCACAAGATGTTGTTACAGTAACCATTATAATACTGATGAACCAACTCCTCATCAAGAAATATTGGGACGCACCTCTGCAGTCAATAAAGCAGTTAGGAAGGGAAAGACAGTACATTATTTATTTGTGTATTGGGGGGATGGGGGCAAAACTTACACATCATAGACATTATCCAAGATTATAGACGATACTTGTATTAGTTGTTAAATTTTATGGGACTTGAAATGTAACCAAATTTCCAAACCTTTTCAGCTAAGGCGTTAGTGAGTGCTCTTTGTCCAACTTCATCGGGTACATTTACACCAGCCCAACCAATCCATTTGGCATCGAACTCCTTCAGGCCTGCAAAAGAATTTCAAGGCTTCATTTAGCCTTCACTTCAGTGAAAACAAAACAAAAAACATGTTTTAAAAATGTAACCTCCCCTTTATAAGGCGTGGTCCCCAGCCAATTGAATTATAATATAAGATGCTTAAGAAAGAAAAGGGATAAGGCAAGATTTGACCAATCACTTACCTAAAAGTGCACTGACTAGCCCTCCGACACTCATCTCAAGTTGCCATGAGTCCTCACCCTTTCTGATAGCAGAGACAGGCAACCTATTGGCTACCACCAACAATCGTTGTTTAGAAGGGCGGCCATCTTGCCTTTGGCATCCATCAGCCAGAAAAGCTCTTGCAGCTGCAACCCCGTTCAAGAACGCCCCCTCGCTAGGTAGACCCAAATTAACATTCTCATGTGAACGTGAATCATTCACAAGGATTTCTGCATCTCTGTTACTATCTCTTGCTTCTTCACTTGATTGGAAAGACTGGTTGGATTTCCTTAGCTCTCTTTCCCTCAGAAGCCTTTCCAATCTAGTTCTGGGTGTCACAGGACTGCAGTTATACTTGTTCCCTGGCATGTGTACAGTGTAAAGAAACCTGCAATTTTGCATGTTTCCATGGTCATGCCTAAAAAGTACTACACACGTTTCAAGCAAATTGTTCAGACTCAACCACTTGATATCAAAGTGATGCTACACAATTTAACCACTCTAGCTACAAACTGTCATGAACCAAACCAAGACATCACACATAATCATTGAAATGGTGAATTTTCTCAAATACTCCAAGAAATTGTCCACACTTAACCATTCAAACTAAGAGGACTACCGCACCTACTGCTGTACACCAACTACAAACTTTTCCAAAAACTGTCCATGCTTGTCATATGAGCTGTTTGCTTTATCTTAAGAGCGACAAATAATCTTTGGTTAAACTAAGCAAAAGAAGTCATACAGAGCATTAACCAATCAACTGAGTAAAAACATTGTCACGGCACGAGGAAGCTGAGATAATGACTGTTCAAGAAGTGGAAAAGAACTCTACTTTGAGCGTGAACATAAATATCTGGGTTTATTCTAAACTAATCAGTAAGGAAAAATACAAAATGGCAGAACAAAAACAAAAACAACCCATCAACATATCAAGCGCCAAAAAAAAAGAAAAAAGAAAAAAAGAAAAAGAAAAAAAGAAATCAAGAAATCAAGAAAAATCAAAATGAGGATTGTAATCTCTACAAACCCAGAAAAACCAATCACAAATACAGAATCAAAACCCCATTTTCTTTTTTCACAATGGTGCACGTGAGCAAGAATGGCTACAAAGAAGATGAAGAAATCAAAGAAACAAAAGGAACCCAACAGTAAATGGTTCTCACCGGATTTTTCTGTAAACTCCTGCCAATTTCTTGGGAATAATCCACGTTCATCACCAAAATGTGACAGTGACCCAGCTTCTGTTGGGAGCTTATATATAAAGCGCAAATCCTGGCCATATGGATACGAGGCAGCAAGTTGGCCAACCGATATTTTAGGCGGCTATGCTCGCGAAAGGAAAAATCCACATTCGAAGTATATAATGATGATGATAATTAATGGTACAAAGGAAATAGCTTTAGCCACGGATTACGATGAAGCTAATATGGTATACAATATACGCTCAGGCATAGCTTTTTTGGCCATGCAGCTCACTCCCAAATACGCAAATTCAAAGGAAACCAGGTACCCAATTTTGCACATTCAGACCCCACCAAGATATATCAATTATTTAATCAGTCTACTATACGAAAATGATTGGGGGTATGATTTATGGCAATTTTATTATTTTTTTTATAACCAAAAAAAAAAAAAAAAAAATTGGTTCTTTGGAATGAATTCAATGCACCCAAAAATAAAATTTGACGACATCTTGCTTGCTCCCATTACAGTGAATCAGTCCTTAATAAGATGATGGTTATTATCACATCAACTCAATAAAATAAAAGTAACGTAAAATGTAGATCCTATTTCATATCTTTGGTTTTAAAGGCGGAGTTCAAGAATTGAAACGGTTATAAATCTTATGGATAATGCTGTAAAATTTCCCCTCAAGGGCTAAATAAAGAAGGAAATCTAAAAGTGGGTAGTATTTTGAATGCTAGTTTATCTATTTGTAATTTATTTTTGTGTAAAATGAAATTTATAGTTTTTGCACACATAACGTGGGTCAATCGAAACCTGTAATGGGACTAATTTCCAATGCCAGAAAAAACATGTAAAAGACATCATAATTATTGGGTTCTTATCTTTATGGTAGCATTTCGTTCACAAAATCTGACATTCTTATTGACATCCACATACTTTTTTCAAAAAAGTAAAAAAAGTATGTGGATGTTAAAGAGAATATCCAAAAATGTGAGGCCTAAGAATTTAAATTCGCCCCCATTTGAGAATTATTAATAATTTGACTGAATTCTAAAAAATATGAGATTCTCCCATCCTCTAGGAATTATTAATTGTCCTGGAAATATTTTTATGTTTACGAAAGCTTGTTTTACATGCAAATTCTCTCATTTATTTTATTCTTTCATTAATTTATTTTATTGTTATACAAACATTATATATTTTCTGGTTTGTTCTCTTCTTGATATTCCAACTATTATTTTTTTTTCTTACTTTTTAATTTAATTAGTTGAATACGAAAAACATAATTATTAATTTTGCATCTCAAAATTCAATGAAAATGAGAAGCACATTGGTGCTCACAGTGTCGATTTCAATGACTTGCGGCACAACAGTTGAGCGACGTAAAAATGAGACCATGAGAGATTGAGACATATATACTGTGAGAATCTGAGATAGAGATTAGGTTTTTTTTAGGTGTAACAAAATGGTGTCGTTTTGATATATATATATATATATAAACAGCCTCCGTGTATCCTTAAAATCACTACGCTCTGTCATAAGCGGTTACGGGGCGATTATAACCGCCCTGTTTGTACGTGCCTAATTCTACCATGCATATTTTATGTTATATAAGCATATCACATTATTTACATACCATTAGAGGATTAAAAATATAGGCATTAGAATCATACCAAATAACTTTTGAAGGGTAAAAATATAGCTATCATGCATGTCACTTGGGTAATCACGTTGGTCCTTCCTTATCCATGTTTGAGACTCAATTTCTTGGAATCGAACTCCACCTTCGCAGAAACTTAAAATCACGTGCGGTTTGGCTTTTAAAATAATACGTTTTTGAAAATGTACTACTTTGTCCGTGATTTGAAAACGTTTATTTTTTCATGTATTCCAAATTTACGTTTTTAAATTGCCATATTTTCAAATGAGACACTTTTTCAAATTTTGTTTAAAAACATGTGTAAGGAACTGGTAAAATATCTGACTATCGCCTACCGATTGCCATCGAAGCGCCTACCGCATCTACCGACTTATTTTGGTTGGTTAATCGGTATAGACTTTTATTTCAACTTTCGGTTCAGTTCGGGCATTTGCCCTACAAAAGTGCCGGGCAAACACACTTAATTAAGAATTAATGAAGGGTAGGGGATGTGGATTATATTGTTAGAGCACAAAAGACACTAAAAGAAATTACTCATATAATATTATTGGACCTTTCCTGGAGTATTTTTAATGTGTTTATCTCTCCCACAATGTTAAAATTATATATGAAATATCAATTTACTTCTTCCACTATTTTTGTATTGCCATTAGCTAGTGGCAGTGAAATTGAAAGTGAAGGATCTATTGGGTCAACATCGTCCACTTTTTCAATTCTATATATAAAATAGTGCAGGTACATGAGTAGAGTATGTTTTGTTTTTATTATGAGAATAGTTTCTTACAAATAACAAAGAAATTTGAATTAAAAAAAAAATAAATAAATAATGAAAGCATGATACATATAACAAATCTTAAAAAGAAAAGAAAAGAAATAGAAGAGCTAGACCAACCTCTAGTATATGATGACTAATTCTAGAAGTCACTCTCGTATCATTTCAAAAATTATGTACTTTTTAAAATTATCAATTGATCAAAATTCAATAGTGATCAATTACAAGTTCAATGGTGATTTTAAAAGTCACATCATTATTAAAGGAACGCGAGAGTGACTTTTAACATTAATCAGTGTATGAAGGATTGAAGGCGGCAACAGTAGGTTTGAAGCTAATAATTTGTTAGGTGCTATTTACGACACTCACAAATTTTTATCATGAGTTGCTGCAACCAGCACCGGCCGCAAACAACATTCTCACATTCCTTTTATTTTGAAGATCCTCTTCGAAGCTATGGAATGAATTAATACATGAATAACACTATTTTGTTGGTCTTTAATTTGGTTTTTATAGTATCTTCAATGAAATCAATGGAGGACAAAAAGCATGTACTTTTCAAGTCTACTTGCAGGAAAGCTCGTTTTTGGTGGAAACATATATCCAAACCTTTTATGAGGTCGAGACTTAATGAAAATTGAAGTTTATTAAGAATTGAAAATGAAAGGTTGATTGATATTTGGGGAGAGAATTGGATTCTAGGATATGTCATATCAGTCAAAGATTATAATTAAACATATCTTAGAAGGGTTTGTGGACCTAATTGATTTTGAAAGGATATACCCAGACAAAGCAGGCTCTTTCATGGTGAAAACTTGAAAATGGTAGACATTTTTTTAATTAGAAATAGGGCAGTTTACGATTGCCCGTTGTAGCTAGAGTTTGCTTATTTTGAACAGGCTAAGATATCGAGACCATTTGTCACGGCATATAAGCTCTACTTCTTAAGCCGTTTAAATTTTTGTGAAATTCAAACAGTCTAATTTAAAGGATCTCATTCTTTGGTGACCAATTTGTTTTTCAAAAGTTTTTAAGTACAAAATATTATATTAAAAAAGAGGGTTACAATAGAACAAAAATTCAAGAGTAGGCTCCCAAGCAACAAACCCATATGAAAGAGACAATGCCAAAATTGAAAATCCGAAATCAATAATGGGTCCATAAATGATCTTGAAAGGATCATAAACGATCTCGAAGGGATCATAAACGATCCGATCCTCTATATCTTGAGTAAAAGTCAAGAAAATGACCGCATAAAGCGGTATGAGCACCAAAATAGAAGACGAGTAGATGTAAGACCCTCACGTGACCCTTCAACCCTACCTAAATTCCTAACAAAGAGGATGTAAGCATGGACATAATCATCAAAGGACCCTTTAACCTTATCCAAACCTCTGGTAGATAAAAACAATATCCTCCTGAAGTGGTTGAGGACGTAGAGGGTAAGAAGTATCTCACTCCTATAAATTAAATACTTCTCCTTCTAGGGGTCCTCTTTTGTGTTTGTTTCCTTCTGTCCCTATACCAAGAGTGGAAAAAAGGAGAGGACCAAATATAAGCATTTAAATTGAAAGAAAGGAATATAAATAGATAAGGTGACCTTTTACATGGACCACAATCTCAATATTTCATTAGAGAGAACCAAATCAGTCACTTTCTTCTATAATAAAGTTAGAAACAAGAATACCCCACATAAATATCTAAGAAATAATGACACTTTCTCATATATGCTATCGTCAAGATATGAGAAAAAAGCAAATCTCCTGTCCCTTTTCTTTTCCACTCCCCACTTCTACTCTCTCCTTTTATTTTCATGCATTTTTTTTTCTTTTGTTTGTAGGTGTTCTTCAACTAGATCAACCATTTTGGCCTCTCTGCTATGCATCCGTCTATCTGCCTCCGTGTTGTACTGTTCATATCCTCCATGGCCGCTGCTGCTGTTTACTAGTTGTGTTTTTGCTTTGAATAAGAGTTTTATTCTTTATGAATTTGCCCTCATAGACGATTTATGAGATGAAAGTCCGTCAGGTGTGAGGGGTTTTCTCTCAAGATCTGGATAAGGCTGGATAGTTTGGTATTATCTCTCACGAACGGTTTAAATAAATTTTTCTAGGATATTTGGTTATCCTTGTCTTAGATCTAGTCTGCTTGGAACTCTTTAACTATTTTTGTACATGGTTAGCGGAAGATGAAAGTCATAGATAACATTTTATTATAAGAATTTTGTTTGTGTCTATGACTTTATAACCTCATAGCATGTGGTTATAATTTTACAGAACTTTATGTTTTGTGATGTAAAAACTTTATAATAAAATTATATTTCTGCTATATAGCTTTTAAGTGGTACGTACTAGCCTGAGTTGGGCCCTTTACTGGGAAATTGAAATTGAAATTAAAAAAAAAAAAACAATTATTATTTTATTTTATTTTATTTTTTTAAAAAAAAGGAAAGAAAGAAGAAAGAAAGATATTGCTCGTGTACGACAGGCGACAGCTGTGGAATAATAACGGGGGGAAAGGTGACGTTTGTCCGGCTGCTGGCCAGCATTCAATTAATCGTCTACTAGAATGTACTGTGTACGCATGCGTCAAGGAAAGCTAACGAGTTTATTTCCTATTTCACATTTATGTAGTTTGAGAATATTTTTTAATATCTTTGATATGAATTACATATGGTTCATAACTTGTATGATGATGTTTTCTAAAACATTCACACCTTTTTATTTTAATTTATTACAGAAATGTTTGGCAGTTTTTCTTTTAAATGGTGAAATTTATAATACCGAGTTCTACTTACTTTTTCGCTGAAAGACTCCCCCGATTACGATTTTATTATGCGGGACGCCAATGAATTGTCAAAGGTTCCATAGGCGAAATTCTCATCCATCGCCCAATACAAAAAAGAAGTGTTACTCCTACTTCTTTAAGATTTTAAGACCGGTTTGTTTATGAGTCAAGCTATGAAATATGTGTGTCCAAGCTCGGGCGAGCTCGAGCGTGTTGAGAATGTCATTTGAGCCGAACTGAGCCAAGTATTCGACAAGCTCAATCGGCTCAAATAGAGCTCGAGCTAGGTTATTAAATTTAATGTGTGATCCGAGCGGACTTCAAGCCCAAATTTGTAAACAACCTCTATACATTTATTTATAGCATAAATATATAATATGTAATTAAATAATGTAAAATATAGTACATAATTATAGTCTATAAGAAACAAATTAACAATATATTCTTTGAAAATTGAAATTGACTTCTAAAAATAAAGTGTGTGCAACAAGTGTCAACAAAAATCAAGAACAACGGAAAATAAGAGACACATAGTTTTTGTTGACAAAGTGGACTCAATTAAGAGAAAAACCACTCCGAGGCAGCCAAACCCAGGAATTCCACTATTCAGAAGACGAAGCTAGATACAAGATAGTAACACTCACATTAACCCGATGCAGTGGTCGTACCTTGCTCTCTAACGTGTAACCCAACACGAACACTTCCCAATCAGGTCTCCTACCTGTAGGGGTCTTCAATGGAATTCCTTACCTTAGAACCGAACTCTAAGATAGACTTCAGTTGTAGCACAGCACACTTGAAACGGCTTTAGAGGGATCTTGAACTTCTCTGAGCTCTTGTAGAATTCAATACCGAATTCTTGCAGTTCTCAATGCTCAGGGGCCTCTATTTATAGGCTGAGGTGCAGAATGGGCGACTGCTGTAATATGTACGGACGCCGTCCGGACGGGGAACTTGGGCCGTCCGGACGGACAACTGTGTGACAAGATTTTTTGAAAATTTCGCTGAAAATCTTTCCTATTTAAGACATGCGTCCGGACGGTGTTGCCCGAGCGTCTGGACGGTTGCACTTCGGCTGTACGAAATTACCATAATAAGGCTTGGAGCGTCCGGATCTTGAAGGCTGACGTCCGGACGGTTGAACTGGTGCACACAATTTCCATATATGAAGCTTGATCGTCCGGACCATGAAGGCTGACGTCAGGACAGTTGAACTTGGTATGCACGTTCTTGCCTTATAGAGGACATCGTCCGGACGGTAGCAGCCATCTTCTCATAACTGTGTCATGAGGCAGAAACCCTAATACTTGTCAAACACTGAATGGAGTCCGGACGGTATAGCCACGTCGTCCGGACGGATGCACTGGAACACTGGGATCTTCTCGAACTCTGAAGAGCGTTCGGACGATTTGCCATTACGTCCGGACGGATGCAACCTTGAACTATTCGAAGCTTCTAGACACTGATGGGCGTCCGGACAGAAAGTTCTCGTCGTCCGGACGGATGTTGCTGACTGATGAGCGTCCGGACGGAATACCACGTCGTCCGGACGGCTGATAGGGAACCGAAATAAATCCTTGAAAACTTCACAAAATCTTCTCGAAGAACATAGCTGAAGAGTAGACTCTGGATAAAGTAGCATCCCTGTAAAAACAGCAACATTACATAGAAGTGATTTTGTCCAACAGAATGCAACCAACACAAAAACTAACATTCTTATATATAACTAAAGAGTATAAACTACAGTACATATATATTGTGAGCAAGTAGAAATTCTAATATACTATATATAACTAATTAACTATAGTATAACTATATATAATATATAACTATTGCTAACCATGCATGTGTGATGTATTATATATATATAAAATAATAGTTATATACTAACTATTAATAACTTAATATGTTAGTTTAACATACTAAATACTATTATCAAAGTATAATAATTAATACGTAATACTATATTTACTTAGCTTGTATACTATATATATGCATATATAGTATATACTTTTATTTTATTTTTATTTTTTTAAAATTTATTTTTATCAAAATGACCTATAGACTATAGTTTACTACTTAACTATGTATGCATAGTTAGATAGTTGCTTAGTAATATTAAGTTAGTATATATTAACCAACTAGTTAATAACTTAATATATTAGTTAATACTAAGTTGCTATATGTTTATACACACATATTGTGTGTGTATATGAGCTGGGCTCGCGAATCTTAATCAAGTCAGGTGAGCAAGTTGGTCGAGCTTTATATGAGTTAGGATCACGAGCCTTAGTCGAGTGAGTCGGGTATGTGTCACTTAATAATCGAACAGTTTTCTAGAGCCATGGACGAGTTCCTGCAGTCACAAATCGAGTTCAAAATGAATTTAAATGAGCGGGTTGTCGAACGGAATAGTTTATTTATAGCCCTCCCATCGCCATGTGATTATGGGCGGTAGAAAGTACAAAAACTCCTAAACGGTTAAGTCATTATGCTTGTGTTTCCTCCTGTCTAGCACCATCGGCCAGAAAATGCAACAAGAAAGGAGTATCCTCCAGCCGTTGGCCATTAGAGACGCTGAGGCTAAGTGGAGGGTCGAGACCACCTTCCTGACTTGGCTCGAGAAAGGAAGCCAAAGGCCAACCTTGAATATATCCTCAAAGAGGCACACTTCATCTTGTTTGCCATCTACCAAATCACTCTCCTCGAGCTTGGGGGCAGCACCCTTTCCAAATTTCTTTGGAATCTACAAGTTGATTGCTTAACATTGTTAGCCCCTGTAACTCAAATTTTCTCCTATTCCATGTGAATTTCATGAATAATTTTGAAAAATCCACACTATTGGCTCTAACACCCGCAACCATTGAGAACCTAACGCAACCTTACATCCTTCAGCTGGCAATAATAATAATAATAATAAAAATTCCATCACAAATTTAGCACCATGTATCGATCCCTTATTTTTCCTATAAGTTATTATTTTAATGTATTTGAGTAGCTCGTTCGGACGGGACTTGAACAGGTTGCCGAGCAAGTACTTCTATTACAGGTCTTATTCGAATAGGATTCGAACGAGTGTACCAAATGAGCCTCTTGGGTCTCCTTATAAGAACATATTGTTCGGATAGGGTCCAAACGATATACCGAACAAGTCTCTGTATTGCTAACCTTGTCCAGACAGAGTCCGAACTAGTTTCATTGACTTTGTTTTATTTCGCATCTCCTTTGGATGAAACTTGAAGGGCGTTCTGATGTGAATCGTGCGGAAACCGTTTTATCACAAAAATATATCCTAACACCACTTCTAATGCTTCAAAAACTCCTCCTTAGCTCTACACAATACTTTTTTTTTTTTTTGACATGTTCACACAAGAGGGGGAGGAGGGATTCGAATTTAGTGACCTCCGCTTCATAAGGCGTGGTCCTCAACCGATTGAGCTGCCCCTTGGAGACTCCACACAATACTTATACATTGAACATGCACATAAAAATACCAACTTTTTACGTGTCACTTCTCCATTTTAGAAAAAACCCTAGCTTTCTCTATTAACAATCACAACATCGATCATAACTTCTCAAATTTCTCAACGCACAACACAAAAAAAAACTTTAGTATCAACAACTATATTACTTCTATCAAAATGCTAGCGGAATGTAATTGATGTGAACCCACTAGTAACAAAACATAGAAAATGATAGATCGGCTACTTCGAGAGAGCTATGATCTTCAATGGCTATTTCGAGAAAGCCTTGACCTCCAAAATACAGTAAATTGTATTTATCACGATTATTTTAATCACGTGTTTGTTTTTCGTGTCTGTATTTTCAGTGTAGAGTTTGTTATTTGACAGTTGGCAAGAGTTTGCATTTTGTTTCAACACGTGTTCAGTTAGATATATTATATATCTTTGTAATTTCAGTTTTGATCTCAATCAAGCGAATACAGAAAGTAAAGTTTTTTTTTCTCTCCAAGTTTTTCTCTCTGCTGTTGCTCTTTACTTTTCCCTTTCTGTTCTTCATTTTTCTTACCACAATTCAAATTCTATCATGGTATCAGAGCATTCTTCAATCAATCTGAATCTGCTCGATTTCTTTCTTTTTCAATTTTTTTTTTCTTGATCAATTTTTCAATGGAAGATCCAATCATTATCGACATGAGTGAATCTTTCACAAATCCCTATTATCTTCATCACGCAAATAGTCTTGGATCTGTTCTTGTTTCTGCCTTACTGGATGAAGATACTTACCATTCATGGAGTCGATCTATGATCATAGCTCTCACAGCCAAAAACAAGCTTGGATTCGTTGATGGATCCATCGTCAAACTGGCTCCTACTGCATCAACATATCTTCCATGGATTCGGTGCAACACAATGGTGTTATCGTGGATTTTGAATTCAATTTCCAAGGATATTGCAGCTAGTGTAATATATCTTAACACTGCACAGGAGATTTGGCTCAATTGGAAGGAGAGGTTTTCTCAGAAAAATGGACCAAGAATTTACCAAATTTAGAAGTCCATTTCCACTCTTTCTCAAGAAAACCTAAGCGTCAGCACTTACTACACTAAACTGAAGGCTCTGTGGGAAGAACTCAACAATTATCGTCCAATTTCTGCCTGTTCTTGTGGTGCGCAACAATCTGCTCTTGAGTATTTTGTTTCAACACGTGTTCAGTTAGATACTATATATCTTTGTAATCTCAGTTTTGATCTCAATCAAGCAAATACAGAAAGTAAAGCTTTCTTTCTCTCCAAGTTTTTCTCTTTGCTGTTGCTCTTTACTTTTCCCTTTATGTTCTTCATTTTCCTTACCACAATTCAGATTCTATCAGTATTCTAAAACAATAATCAACTCATTCATTTTCTTATTGATAATTTCTCTTAAATAGATAAACAATAGACTACCGATTACATAAGAGACCAATTAGAGATCTTGACTTCTAAGATTATGACGACTCTAGTAAAAAAATATTTTGAATTACAGATCTCTTCCATAGTAGACTATAAAATAAACGGAGATATACTCATTGAACTCTAGCACAATATGAAAAATATCTAGTAATTATGATCATATCAATAATGTTAACTTTAACAAATGGCGTTAAAAAAGGGTGTAGTCACACAACCTTATAGCTAACTCCTTCAAGAATCACCTCCTTGATTTCCCAGATTTCTTCTCTTAAGAACCTCACTTTCTCACATTTTTGGCACCCTTTCAGTCGAGCAAAACGAGCAAGAGTGATGTGCATTTTTGTTTTCAATCGAAGGGCTCCACTTATATCATTTTTTTTATTATATTGTTCATCTTCGTTCGGACGAATTATGAGGTTCGTCCGAACGTGCATGTGTCAGAAATCACGTCATTCCAGTGATTTGGTGACACGTGGAGATCCTATCTCATTCAAAAAGATATTTGGTCTCATTAAGACGAGAATCTAATCAACACACACACGCCCATCAGCCATCCCATTCGTCAAATTGACACAGGGCCCAATCTGGGTCGTCGGGATGAAATCTCCTTTTGGTTGGAACGTGGCTTAACATAAACGTGTTTCTCAAGTTTACCCCAAAGTTGTTAGGATGAGGCCTATTTCTCGTTCGGATGAGACTCCTTAACTCAAAATTTTTCGAATGCCTTATACAGTCATTACTAGATGACACTATCTAGAATGCCTTATATAGTCATTACTACGGGAAAACAACAAATCTATACTAGCAACTTCTGTAAATTTCAACTAATTACAACCTCTAATGTCACCGAGCTTTAAGTACGAAGATTGAAACTATGGAAACCCCACCATCAATTTGAGTCCAACATTACTGGATGAACTAGCAAGCAAAAAAAACATATGCTATGTTTGCCGGTTGCAATAAGAAAGAAGCAGCATAATCACACCTCTTTTAGCAGAACTAGCGTTAAAATCATTTTCTACAAAATATTCGTCTTCAACCATTTTTTTATTTTAAAAAAAATAAAATAAAAATAGAACAATTGTAAAAATCACGTCTTTTTTAGAGAACCAGCGAAACTCTCATAATCTTTGTTTGCAGATCCGATCCAGCCGCTCCTAATTTTGATTGGGAAGCCCAGAAGAGAAGAAGAAGAAGAATTGGAATCCATAGTTTATATATATATATATAAAGATCTCACTTAAACTACTACTCAATTGTCAGCATACAATCTCAAACTACTAATTAATATTAATGTTTTCTAATAACAAAAATACCCTACATAAAATTATATAAAAATTAAAAATTGATATTTTTTTAAAAATTAAAAATTAAAAAACGAAAAAATAAAAACCAAAGTTTTTCCTCTTTTTTAAGATGTTATTTTATTATAATTTTCGGTTTTGGCCACCTCTTGAATATATATATATATATTTGTTTTTTTAAAAAAAAAATTGTTTTCTTAAAAATTGTTTGTTTTCTTTTTCAATTCAAATACAAAAATCATTTTTTTTTCAAATAATAATTTTCTAATTTTAGTTTAAGTTTTTTTTTTTCAAATTTATAAAAAAATGTCTTACTGAAACTTTTTTTAAGGTTATTTTTGCCTTTTTATTGGCTTTAGAAGAACACTCACAAATTTATTTTTTTTTTTGATAATTTACAAAAAACATTAACACAATTAGTAATTTGAAAGTACAAAATAAAATACTTTTTTTGATTCTCTCTTCGAAATTTATATATTATATATGAAGAGTCTTACTTTTACTAGATATGAACAATCATCCTTCAAGTATGGTTAGCTAAATAATCAAACGTCAAATTTAAACCCAACATGTGTCTAGGGATCATAAACAGTTTAATTCATTTCATTTTTTAGGATTTGGATTTTTGAGATGAGAAACGAATAATGCATATCCAAGACCAAAATAAACTATGCAGACAAGAACAATTGAGGAATTTTTGAGAAATTTGAGCCACTAATTATTCTACATTGACATTTAAAGATTTGATAGGAGGACGTCTAACTCAGCTCATATCACTGTAAATTTCTCTGGCCAAATGGAAAATGGTCCAAAGCAGGGACAACTCAGACCAAATCCTAGAATGGTATCTAGGATGAGTAGGCAGCAACCAGAAAACATCGTGCATCCTCTTGGCATACCCCTAGCGAAGAACACTACACATCATACTGTGTAGCGATTCTTGGCATTTTTGTCAAGTTTCTTTGCATCATCCTGAAAGAGCAGACCAGTAAATTACTTGCAAAACTCATAACCTATGATAAATTAGGTGGGCAATAAAGGAAAACAAATTAAGTACATGCTTCAAAAAACAACATCCTTACATGGAATATAAATCCTATCGTGTCATTGTAATCGAGAAACTCCTTCCACTGTTTCCCAATGCTCAACTGCAGCAGAAAAAAAACATATGGGGACAAATAATAAAGACAGTATTATGATGAAGGCTGGTGGGTTTATCTGCTTCAAAAAAGTTACCTGTGCAGCTTCATTTGAAGCATTCTTGGTCCAAACACTAACTTTTTCCTGCCTAGCTCTCACATTGACAACTGCTCCACATATTTCGTCTCCACGATCAAATTGCTCTCCAATCATTGCAAGCAACTAGTATCAGCACACTCAGAAAATTAGATGTCACAAAGAATTTTTGATTCAGTGTTAACCTACAAAGATCGTCTGAAACATACCGTATACAACCAACAGGTGTCAGATTTCCCTCTATTAAAAAAGGTTATAGTCCACTTCCCTCCATTAGCACAAACAGGGTCCTCCCATTTTGGCTCTATTTGATGTTTAAAACAATAGAAGTCTGCTCCAACAAGCAATTTGCTTGGATGATGAATATTATTGTAAACGCTGTGCAAGGAATAAATTGCCCACGCAAATTTGTCAGTTATTTTGAGCAGGAGATCAATAGAGAGACCAGAGGAATTGATAGTTCAAGAAGGCATATCAGCAATTACAGTAGCAGAGATTCGAGATCATAATCATACAAACTATGCCTAAAAATTTACCAAAATTAAAATGCAATGAGATACTCTGATATCTACCATGTCTTCAGGCCCCATTTACATTTTATACATGTGCAGAGAAACTGGGTTCTCAGGCCAAAACCAATGAGAAAGGAGGGAAGGGAGTTCACATCATTCAATTGGTACCTTTATTTGTTTCCACAAAGAGTAAGGGGATTGTTATCGAAGTTTAAGTACTAGATAGAAGATGATTTATTTTAGGGAAAAAATTACAAGATCAAACAGGTTTTAGCTAACGTTTCACAGAGAGGCAGAGAGGTATAGAAGTGGAGCCAATTACTCCCACTGAAATGTTAACACACACAGAAATGTTATCTCTCTCACACACACACACACACACACACAAGAGCAAGCTCCCAAGAGATTATGACAATAAGAGTCCAAAAAACAAAAATTTGTATAGCCCAGTCCTCATCTATGTAATGCAAATTTGGTTTTTTTCAAGATGATTTATTTTAGGGAAAAAATTACAAGATCAAACAGGTTAAGACAAATAGCTAACGTTTCACAGAGAGGTATAGAAGTGGAGCCAATTACTCCCACAGAAATGTTAACTTCATCAAATACTCTCTCTCTCTCTCTCTCACACACACACACACACACACACACACACAAGAGCAACCTCCCAAGAGATTATGACAATAAGATTCCAAAAAACAAAAATTTGTATAGCCTGGTCCTCATCTATGTAATGCAAATTTGGTTTTTTCAAGGAGACAGAAGCAAAGTCCCACCTGACCTAAATGAACAATTACAGGGAAATTATTAAAAAAAATGGAGTTTGACACACACACACACACACTTAAAGAATGGTTTTTTCAAGGAGACAGAAGCAAAGCCCCACCTGACCTAAATGAACAATTAAAGGTAAATTATTAAAAAAAACGGAGTTTGACACACACACACACACACTTAACATTCTTTAAGTTTGACTTTGTGATTTACACTTAATAAGGTTATTAATTACCAAAACCTTATAAGATGAATGATATTCTCCTCTCTTGACTCAAAATGGCTACAACTTGAACCAGTTTGTTTGAGGAAATCAGAAGGGTTACTCAATACTTATCAAAAAGAAAAAAGGAAAAAATTACTTGAATTCAAACCCCCCCCCCCCCCCCCCCACCCTCCTTCCCCCGGGGTCCCCAAAAATAAAAAAATAAAAAAGCAAAAAGGCATTGTCTCAGTATTTGACCTATTTTTTTTAGAATAAGTCTATATAGTTGATGTTTTAGTGTCCATGACAATTGATACATCCATAAACTTGAAAGCATTTCACCTTACACCATAAAAAAAAAAATAAAAAAAATCCTACTGTTAAGAATATAATTATGGATTTCAGCCATAACAAACATATGAATCAAGTCTACTGACTCAAAAATAGTAGAGGTAGATAGATGCAGTTCACAAAGTTTTGCTTCCCTTAAAACTGACCAAACACAGAAGTTCAATTGGTCCAATAGAACCGCTGCCCAGTTTAAAATCATATGACGTGCAAGTAGATGGATGTACATATAGCAGAGAAAGGGTTTAGAGGGGTAGAAATTAAAACTTTCTGAATTTCAGGGACAAAGGACCAAATATCAGGGACCGAAAGTGTATACAGCCAACTATAAAGTATGTCACATAATTAAGAAGAACCATATATAGACATGAACATGGTACCATACGGTGATCAATCTCAACAAAAAAGTATGAAACCAATATTTAACCAAATAAAATACCAAATAACCAATACCTGTACAAATACACAGAAAACTACTCTACAACTTCATGTAATACTCCATAAAAAAATTCAATTACGTGATTCATATGAAGCCAGAAACAATTAGTTAAACTCAGTATTTTAAATGCAAGATACAACTATCTGCAAAAAAACCTACCCAAATTTACTTGAACAAAGTTGTTAGAAACCGAAGCACAATGTCTCTACCACATAACACACCCAAGACCCGGTTGTTTCACATGAAAGAATCCAAATGCTCTAATAGTTCCTAAGGGAAAGCTACGAATCCAAGTAACACAATGTTCCAACCAAACGTGCCAAACTTCATATTCTTTTTGAAACTAAAACAAACATAAATAACACAAAATTCCAAAACCCCCCAATTCCTCCCGACTCTCTGCAACCACAAACAGATCATAGTTTCAATCGAAGATCCATAAATGTTCAGCTAATTCATTCCCATTAGAAGAGAAGCAGTGATAAACCAACCTAACTCTAAACAAAGAACACTCTCTTTTCCTCATTTCTCTTAACAACAAGAAGTTGCCAACTTTTCTTTCCATTTTCCCTCTTTTCCCCTCAAATTTTCCATTTCCTCTCCGAAATCCAAATCTTCCACCTCCTCAGCACTCAAACAAAGACCAACCAGAAACAAAAACCCAATACACAAACATATTGTATAGTATAGCAAAAAAAAAAAAAAAAGCAAACATTTAACCTCCAGAACTCTTCAACCGTAGAAAAGGTGTAGATCGGCCTCAGAGAGCTACCCCAAGCGGCCTGCTTGGACTTGGCAGCGGGGTTGTCGAACCAGAAGGTCCACGAGTGCTCGAGCGGGTGGGACTGGTGCACCACCTCCGTGCCCGTTTGCTTCGAGTCCTCATCTTCCCCGACGATCTCTCCCTCCTCGGGCTCCTCGTCCTCCTCCCCAGCTCCGCCAGCCCTGGGGTTAGGGTTAGGGTTTGCGATCATGTTGATGTTGGTGTTGCTCTCTTCCTCGGTGGTCGCTGACTTTAGCGCCTCCTCCACCACCATTTTCCACTTCCTCTCTTCGTTTCTCGGAGATTTTCCTTCGGTTTCTCTCTCTTTCTCTCTCTTTCTTGGTGTTTCTTTTTCTCTTTTCTCAGTCTTTGGAGATGGAGAGAGGGAACTTCATATAAAAGTATGCATACATAAGCAGGTGGCAAATGGGCTGGGCAACTGGGCTGGGCTGGGCTTCTCTTAGTTTTTGGGTTCAGTCTATGGCCCATATGATGCTTGAAAAGTATGTTTGACAGTCATATGCCTAGGGTTAGAATATTTCAAAGCCCATGGGGTGGCCTGTGACACCCCAAATACTTCGGGGGTGGTGCACCATATGTGGCTGGCCGACCAGCCAATGTAAAGGGGGGGGGGGGGGGTTTGGAGTTTTTATTTTATTTTATTTTTCTTTTTTGAAAAAAAAAATTGAAAGAAAATAAAAAATAAGAATGATTTTTAGTCTATTCTCATTGGAATAGTTATTCGTCTAATTTTTTAGAGAAATAGGTATTTATCTTTATAAGGGAATATTTATTCCAATGAGAATAACTATTTCAAAGAATAAACCCCTACCAAACAAAGGAATAATTATTCATATAGAATAGTCATTCCATTCCAGGGGTCTATTCCGCGAACCAAATGATACTTTAAAGTACCAATAGCAAACTCTAACAAACCCACTTTCTCTTAGTGTTCCTTAACATAAAATATATGAAAGTATTTTTTTTCTCCTCTTTCCTCTTCGGCTTGCTCCCCAACCAAAACTCATGTGCATTCAGTGATATTTCTTGCAAAGATTCTCGGATTTCCTCCATAGACCTCAGCTCCACCCCTCTATGCACCAACTTTAGCCTTATTCCAGCCTTCCTCCTCTCCAACTTGAGTGGTTCTTGCTTTGGCTTGAAATCTCTCAACCTTTCTAACAATCTCATTGAGTATCATTCTCCTCTTCTTCCATGAAAGACGCACCCAAACTAGATTTACAGGTTCTTGATCTCTCTTTCAACAAGCTTTTCGGCTCAGCCTTGATTTCCTGGCTCTTTCTCATTGGTTGCAATAATATGCAATGCTTGGCCTTGAAGGTAAATACCTCACCAGGAATAGTTGCCAAAGATCCTCCTGCCTGGCACAAAAGCTGGTGGGGATAATTGATAGAAGGGAGATGGGTTATGCACCAGCCAGATCAGCAGGTCTGTGGCCATTCATGCTTCCCCTCTAGAAAATAGGGCTAGATTGTAGTTGGGCAAGGGGATTATGTTGGGATTTTGTAAAAAAAATGTGAGGCTTCATAGAGAACATGCATTTTGTATAGAAATAATAAAAAAAGTTCAAGAAATAATATTTTAATGATACATGGAAAGATTAGTGAAGCTATTGTTGAATATATTTGAATAGGAAAACAAATAAGAATTTTAGATGAAATGCACTTCTCAATTGGTGCATTTTGGATTCAAATCTATGGGTTACCTCTGAAGCACATGACTTCAGCCAATGCAACTATCATTCGAGGAAGACTGGGGAAGCTTCTCGAGGTATAAAACGCAAGTAACCTAGGCATGCAAAGAAGGAAATTTCTTAGAGTTAAAGTACTCATTAATCTGCAACATCCCTTGGATAAACCTTCAGTATTGTATTTTAACAAGACCAGAAATTACATTCTCCATGAGGTCCAACTTTGCCAAATTATGCATTCTCCTGCTGATCGACATTGAACAATAGTGAAACACGTTCTTCGATATCTTAAGGGGACAATTGATCATGGTCTTCATTATTCGAAATCTTCTCTTTGGTTGAAAGCCTACTGCGATTCTAATTAGGCTAGGATCGCGATTCTACAAGTAGTTTTGTTGTATTGCATTGTGATGTGGTCGTTTTGCGTACAAAAATATTAATAATAAATTTATCACTCGCAATATTATGAATCCTTGTAGGATAGGGCTATATTGAGAGTGTCGAACCTCAAGGACTGTAGGGGTATTGTTATCAAAATTTTTGAGATTAAATATAACTTAATTAAAAAGATATTTGATTTTTGTTTTCTAAAAATAAATATATAAAAGTAAACGAAACATAAATTTAAAGAGAGTATGGATGGGATAAAGAATATGGGATTGATTTCATCACTCACTTCATAACAACGGTCAATCATAAATTAACAAGAAAAATTCATACTATGCATGATATAGGGCTTGTCTCACTCGAGTAGTCAAGAAATTATCTCTAAAGAATAAGTATAATCCATCTTCGGTTGGCACAGACCTTCTACCTAACCACTAAGATGCGGTATGACCCGTCTTCCCTAGGTATAGATTAGCTACGTCTTTAATAGGATACACACAATCAATGGAATAGTATAACCCATCTTCAGTTGGTATGAACTGTCTACCTAAATTACACTAAACTAAGGTATAGTACAATCCGCCTTCCCTAGGCATGGTCTATCTAACCCTCTTGATCATATGTCAATTAAAACCGTTGTATAACAATCATTCACATAATCACAGAAAATATGAAGGATTGAGTTCAATCAATATAAAAGACTTTCTAAGACAAGATAAGAAATTCATAATGATTGAATATAAATATTAAAATCAATTCTCACAGTTATACAACCATCATGCATATAGAAAATACTAAATTAAAATACAATTAAACTATTGTTACTTGGAAAGGGCTACATCAACACCCTATTAGGAATTTAACCGCTCATCGTGGTGCTGGGATGGCCTCCTGCCATGTTCTTCTCATCTTCAACTTTGTCAAGCCTCCAAGAAGAATTTTCTGTCTAAAGCTAAGCACAAGCACAAACACAAACACAAACACACCTTCTCTTGAAGCTTAAGGGTCTATCTATAGGGACTATGAGAGGCCTAGAAGCTCTTGAAATTCTAGAAAATCTTGAGTCTTCTTGTCCAAATATGAGATTGAAACTTCAATCCAAGTAGAAAAAAGATTTCAAATTTGTCTAAAATTGCGGTATTTTATTACGGGGTGACTTTGGCATAGTAAACGTCAGAATTAGGGAAAATATATTTCTGACATATTTGTTGCATGTTTTATTAGCTTTTCAACACCACCATATTTATTGCAATCCGATATCTGAGCCAAAATTTATGATCAAAACACCGAGACATGTGCAGAATTCAAATTTGAATCCAATACGATTTTGATTCTTAGTGGAGAAATTTCGATTTAATCATTCACTTGATTTGATTAAACTTAACCACATCATATAAGTCTTATATTATGATTGGTTAAGTTTACCAATATCTTCTAGGTCTTCTCAAAGTGTGTTTTAAGCCTAAAATCAATGGAATTAATTGCATTCTTATTTAAAATCTAAAAACAATAAAACAACATAAAATCAAACAAATAACAATGCTAAGGAATTAACATATGCAAGTTAAGGGGCTTGAATGTGCAACATTCGACGCTTATCACATTGTTCGAGTTTGAGTTCATAGAGTGCTAAAAAGCAGCGTAACATGTTGTTCGCTACTCTACAGAGATTGAATACCGATTGTTGGACATTGTTACCACCGAGCTATATTGGTTAAGAATGTTATTCAAGGACCTTTGTATTGTTTTTAGGCTTAATTATACCATTGTTTCTAATTTTATTTCCTCACTTGATTAGGTTGCTGACATCTTCACTAAGGGCTTATCTCCGTTCCGTTTAATTTTATAGCTTTGTGACAATCTTCATGTTCATGTTATTCTTCCCCTTCGTTTGAGGGGGGATGTTAATGATGTATTTCCATCAACACAAGAAACATATGATACATTAGCTTCAGCTCAAGTTTCGTTTCAAACAACAACAAGAGAATTGAGATTATTGATGAAAATAATTTATTGACTTCTAATTTAAACCAAGTGTGTGTTTGTGTGCAAACAAATATCTTAAATGCGAAATTTAAATTAGACAAGATATTTGTTACGAAGTGGAAACTCTATGAAGAGAAAAAACCACTCCGGGGCAGCAAAACCCAGGATATCTACTATCCAAAAACAAAGCTAGTTACAAGACATTCGTACTCACATAACCCTATGCAGTAGTCATACCTTTAACTCTGACGTATAGCCCAACATGAATGCTTCCCAACCAGATCTTCCACTTGAAGGAGTTTTTGATGGATTCCTTTACCTTAGGGCCGATCCCTAAGATAGACTTCACACGAACACTTTAGCACACACTAGCATCGACTTGAGAGCTAGCAGATCTTTGATTCTCCCTAAACACCCTCTCAAAGTACTATGGAATTCACCACCGAATTCTGTACAAAACACAGACCTAGAGCCCCCTATTTATAGGCTTCAAGAGACTTCAAAAACTGCTGAGATTCAGACTCTGTCTGTAGAGCGTCCGGATGGAAGATAGCCTCGTCCGGACGAATTTATGTGATATCCTTCAGAAGCAGCGCAATTCTATCTTTATCAGGTTTGCGTTTGGACAGCTTGACCGAGCGTCCAGACGGTCTTTTCTAAAATCCTTTCCGCATTTGAACGGAAATCTGGAGTTATTTGATTTACTGGATATCGTCTGGACGTGTTGCCATGTCGTTCGGACAGTCTGCAAATACTGAACATCGTCCGGATGTGTTGCCGAGTCGTCCAGACGGATTGCAGAGACTTCTCAAACAATGTCGATTTCTGAAAAAAGACTCCTTGTTGAATACTTATTGACCGAGGGTCCGAACGGTGTTGCTCTGACGTCCGGACGTCTTCAATGTTTATTTGTAGGACAGTGCGGGGCGTTCGGACGCCTTCAAAGGCTCGTCCGGACGGTTTCACAGGAACTGACTGATTTGTCTTGAATTTTTGCAATGGACACTGCATGGGTATCTTCTAGAAGCTTGTGAGCAGTAAATGTCTCTATGTATGAAGATTCCAATTTGAAAACCGACTGTCAAATATATGAAGATTGGAAAAACCGATTGTCCCGCAACCATCACATAAAGTGGTTTTGTTTGAACCAGAATGTAGCCAATAAAAAAATACTAACAATTGAGACAAAAGTTACAAGCACTAAAGAGACAGGAGCTATAAGATGATAAATTAGATTTATTGTTGTTAATGTAGAAGTAGAAGAGGTTTGTATTATTCAGACTATTTCTCTATAAATAGAATCTTGTATACATTGATACAAAAGTTACAAGCATTCAAGAGACAAGAATTACAAACACTCAAGAGACAAAAGTCAAAAACTCAAGAGACAAGAGTTACAAGATGATAAATTAAAATTGTTATTGATAATGTAGAAGTAGAATTATTGTTGTTAAATTGCCACGTGTCCCAAAAGTTACAATAAATTAAAAGCCAAGAGTTACAAGATGATAAATTATAATTATTGTTATTAATGTACAAGAGTTACAAATCCCTTCTACCTTGTATACGTTACAAATCTCTTCTACTTCTACATTAACAACAATAATTCTAATTTATCATATTGTAAATTTTGTCTCCTGAGTTCTTGTAACTTTTCGGACAAGTGGTAATTTAACATTTGAGACAAGAGTTACAAGATGATAAATTAGATTTATTGTTGTTAATGTAAAAGTAGAAAAGATTTGTAACGTAATATGAAAGATGTAAAGGAATCAAAGGGTCGAAAAATCCGTCGGATATATTATTCGTCCGTCGAGAAGTAGGAGCAAGCGTCTATCTTTTGCAAAAATGGAAGATTTTGCCGACGAGAAAATGCGTCTCTGTGACGAGAATGAAGAATATAGAGATTATATTGTTTCCGATACAGAAGATGATGAGGAAGAGCAGCAAAAGAAAGTGAAAGACCTCGAGGCACAGGATTTTCCCACTCCCAAGAAGGATTCCAAACGCAGAAAAAGGGGTGATGGAGAGAAAAATCCCCGGGAGGAGCACCGGCACTGGCGACGCTCAAAGAAGTAGACAAAGAAGAAGAATGAAAAGGACACAACGTCCTTAAAATCCCAAGATGTTCCAAATAGCATGAAAGGAACATTTGGCAGTAGCGTGGCTTTGTAGAGTATGATAAATGAATTAGAAGTAGAAGGAATAGAGTTTGATTTGATTGACAGAGAGAGGGTTCATGTACTGTTGGAGACATGGAGATCTCTCATGGTTGCTGAATTGGAAACTCGCTTAAAGGATAGTCTGATACCATGTAAGAAATAATAATTTAAGAAAAAGATGAGAATAGGAAAGAGAGGCATGTAGAATTAAATTAGACAAGAGTTACAAGCACTCAAGAGACAAGAGTTACAAGAACTCAAGAGACAAAAGTTGCAAGATGATAAATTAAATTTATTGTTGATAATGTAAACGTAAAAGAGATTTGTAACGAAATGTGAAAGATGTAAAGGAATTAAAGGGTTAAGATATCCACCAGATATATTATCCGTTCGTCGAGAAGAAAGAGCAAACATCTATCTTTTGCAAAAATGGAAGATTTTCCCTACGAAAAAAATATGTCTTTATAACAAAAATGAATAATATAGAGATTATATTGTTCCCGATATATAAGATAATGAGGAAGAGCTTCAAAAGAAAGTGAAAGACGTCGACGCATAGGATTTTTCCACTCCCAAGAAGGATTCCAAATGTAGAAAAAGGGGCGACAGAGAGAAAATCTCCCAATAGGAGCATCGGCACCGACGACGCTCAAAGAAGAAGGCAAAGAAGAAGATTGAAAAGGACACGACGTCCTTAAAATCCCAAGATGTACGAAACAGCATGAAAGGAACATCTGGAAGTAGCGTGGCTTTGCAGGGTATGATAGATGAATTAGAAGTAGAAGGAATAGAGTTTGATTTGATTGACAGAGAGAGGGTTCCTATACTGTTGGAGGCATGAAGATCTCTCAAGGTTGCTGAATTGGAGACTCGCTTGAAGGAGACTCTGATACCATGTAAGAAATAATAATTTAAGAAAGATATGAGAATAGGAAAGAGAGACATATAGAATTAAATTAGACAAGAGTTACAAGCACTCAAGAGACAAGAGTTACAAGCACTTAAGAGACAAGAGTTACAAGATGATAAATTAAATTTATTGTTGATAGTATAAACGTAGAGGAGATTTGTAACGTAATGTGAAAGACGTAGAGGAATCAAAGGGTCGAAAAATCCACCGTATATATTATCCGTCTGTTGAGAAGAAAGAGCAAGCGTCCATCTTTTGCAAAAATGGAAGATTTTGTTGACAAGAAAATGCGTCTCTGTGACGAAAATGAAGAATATAGAGATTATATTGTTCCTGATACAGAAGATAATGAGGAAGAGCTTCAAAAGAAAGGGAAAGACGTCGACGCATAGGATTTTTCCACTCCCAGGAAGGATTCCAAATGCAAAAAAAGCGGCGACAGAGAGAAAATTTCCCGGTAGGAGCACCGGCACCGGCGACGCTCAAAGAAGAAGGCAAAGAAGAAGAATGAAAATGACACGACGTCCTTAAAATCCCAAGATGTTCAAAACAGCATGAAAGGAACATCTGGAAGTAGTGTGGCTTTCCAGGGTACGATGGATGAATTAGAAGTAGAAGGAATAGAGTTTGATTTGATTGACAGAGAGAGGGTTCCTGTACTGTTGGAGGCGTGAAGATCTCTCAAGGTTGCTGAATTGAAGACATGCTTGATGGAGGCTCTGATGCCATGTAAGAAATAATTAGGGGTGAGCAAAAACCCGCAAACCCGCCCCAACCCGCACCCCCCGCCCCTCCCCGCCCCTAAAATTGCGGTTTTTGATTTTTTTTTTTTTACGGGTACGGGTTGGATTTTTACCAACACGTGCGGGGCGGGGGTTTAATCTTTTTTTTTTCCCCGGATCCCCGCCCCTCCCCGTGCCCCCCCCTCATATATTT
The DNA here is from genome assembly GCA_028654335.1 of Alnus rubra. Classification (NCBI taxonomy): domain Eukaryota; kingdom Viridiplantae; phylum Streptophyta; class Magnoliopsida; order Fagales; family Betulaceae; genus Alnus; species Alnus rubra. The sequence goes on from JAJPGS010000244.1 coordinate 757,916, forward strand.
TCCTTTTCTTCTAGATTCTTCTTCTTCTCTTCTTCCTTCTTTTTCTCTTCTTCTTCACAGATTCACAACCCCTCTCTCATATATTTTCTTTTTCTTTTTCTTCCAGATTTTTCTTCTTCTTCCTGCACCATTCTTCTTCTCTTCTTCCTTATTTTTCTCTTCTTCTTCACAGATTCACAGCCCCCTCCTCTCATATATTTTCATTTTCTTTTTCTTCTAGATTTTTCTTCTTCTTCCTGCACCATTCTTCTTCTCTTCTTCCTTATTTTTCTCTTATTCTTCACAAATTCATAGCCCCCCCTCTCATATATTTTCTTTTCTTTTTCTTCCTGCACCATTTTTTTTTTTTTAGGTGTTCTACACCCGTGGGTATCCCCGCATACCCGCGGGGATCCCCGCCCCATCCCCACCCTCCCCGTGCAGGTGCATGGGGATTTTCGCGGGGTGCGGGGCCAAAAAAGGGGCATCCCCCACCCCACCCCCCCCCCCCCCCCCGCCCCATGCTCAGCCTTAGAAATAATAATTTAAGAAAGAGATGAGAATAGGAAAGAGAGACATATAGAATTAAATTAGACAGTAGTTACAAGCACTGAACATACAAGAGTTACAAGATGATAAATTAGATATATTGTTGATAATGTAAAAGTAGAAGAAATTTGTAACGTAATGTGAAAGACGTAAAGGAATCAAAGGGTCGAAAAATCCATCGGATATATTATCCGCCCGTCGAGAAGAAAGAGCAAGCGTCAATCTTTTGCAAAAATGAAACATTTTGCCAACGAGAAAATGCGTCTCTGTGACGAAAATGAATGATATAGAGATTATGTTGTTCCCGGTACAGAAGATGATGAGGAAGAGCAACAAAGGAAATTGAAAGATATCGACGTATAGGATTTTCCCACTCTAGGATGGATTCCAAACGCAAAAAAAAAGGGGCGACGGAAAGAAAAATCGCTGGGAGGAGCACCGGCATCGGCGACGCTCTAGGAAGAAGACAAAGAAGAAGAATGAAAAGGACATGACATCCTTAAATTCCCAAGATGTTCCAAAAAGCATGAATGGAACATCGGGCAGTTGTATGGCTTTGCAAAGTATGATAGATGAATTACAAAGAGAGGGCTCCTGTATTGTTGGAGGCATGGAGATCTCTAAAGGTTGCTGAATTCGAGACTCGATTGAAGGAGGCTTTGATACCATGTAAGAATTAAAAATTTAAGAAAGAGATGAGAATTGAAAAGAGAGATATATAGAATTAAATTAGACAAGAGTTACAACCACTCAAGAGACAAGAGTTACAAGAGCTAAAGAGACAAGAGTTACAAGATGATAAATTAGATTTATTATTGTTAATGTAAAAGTTGAAGAGATTTGTAACGTAATGTGAAAGACGTAGATGAATCAAAGGGTTGAAAAATCCACCGGATATATTATCCATCCGTCGAGAAGTAGGAGCAAGCATCCTTCTTTTGCAAAAACGAAAGATTTTGCCAACGGGAAAATGCGTCTCTGTGACTACAATGAAGAATATAGAGATTATATTGTTTTCGATACAGAAGATGATGGGGAAGTGCAGCAAAGGAAAGTGAAAGACCTCGAAGCACAGGATTTTCCCACTCCCAAGAAAGATTCCAAACGCAAAAAAAGGGGCGACAGAGAGAAAAATCCCCGGGAGGAGCACCGGCATCGGCGATGCTCAAAGAATTAGACAAAGAAGAAGTATGAAAAGGACACGACATCCTTAAAATCCCAAGATGTTCCAAAAAGCATGAATGAAATGTTGGACAGTAGTGTGGCTTTGCAGAGTATGTTAGATGAATTAGAACAAGAAGGAAAAGAGTTTGACTAGATTGACAGAGAGATGGTTCCTTTACTGTTGGAGGCTTGGAGATCTTTCAAGGTTGCTGAATTGGAGACTCACTTAAAGGAAGCTCTGATACCATGTAAGAACTAATAATTTAAGAAAGAGATAAGAATAGGAAAGAGAGACGTATAGAATTAAATTATACAAGAGTTACAAGCATTGAAGAGACAAGAGTTACAAGTAATCAAGAGACAAGAGTTAGAAGATGATAAATTAGATTTACGGGTAATTACCTTTTCCCGCCATGAACTACCAAAAAATGCGCGATGCCCTCATGAACTACCAACTCGACCAAAATAGAGCATTCAACTACCAAAGACAACCATTTCCCCCCCTTCCGTCAGTCAAATGGGTTAAAACAAACGGTCAACGGGTCACGTGACCGTCCCACGCCGTTTTACCCTCATTTTCTTCCTCTTTTCCCCCCATGAACTACCACCATCTTCCAACATGCCCCCATGTAAAACGGCACATGACCCGTTGACTGTTTCTTTTAACCACTCTAACTGACGGAAGGGGGGAAAATGGTTGTCTTTGGTAGTTGAATTCCCTATTTTGGTCTAGTTGGTAGTTCATGGGGGCATCGCGCATTTTTTGGTATTTCATGGGGGAAAAAAGTAATTACCCCTTAGATTTATTATTGTTAATGTAAATGTATAAGATATTTGTAACGTAATGTGAAAGACGTAGAAGAATCGAAGGGTCGAAAAACCCATCGTATATATTGTCCGTCCGTCGAGAAGAAAGAGCAAGCGTCCATCTTTTGCAAAAATGAAAGATTTTGTCGACGAGAAAATACGTCTCTGTGACGAAAATGAAGAATATAGAGATTATATTGTTCCTGATACAGAAGATGATGAGGAAGAGCATCAAAAGAATGTGAAAGATGTCGACGCATAGGATTTTTCCACTCCCAGGAAGGATTCCAAATGCAGAAAAAAGGGCGACAGAGAGAAAATTTGTCGAGAGGAGCACTGGTATCGGCGACGCTCTAAGAAGAAGGAAAAGTAGTAGAAAGAAAAGGACACGATGTCCTTAAAATCCCTAGATGTTCCAAATAGCATGAAAGGAACATCTGACAGTAGCATGGCTTTGCAGAGTATGATAAATGAATTAGAAGTAAAAGGAATAGAGTTTGATTTGATTGACAAAGAGAGGGTTCATGTACTGTTGGAGGCTTGTAGATCTTTCATGGCTGCTGAATTGGAGACTCGCTTGAAGGAGGCTCTGATACCGTGTAAGAAATAATAATTTAAGAAGGAGATGAGAATAGGAAAGAGAGACATATAAAATTAAATTAGATAGTAGTTACAAGCACTCAAGAGACAAGAGTTACAAGAACTCAAGAGTCAATGGTTACAAGATGATAAATTAAGTTTATTGTTGATAATGTAATCGTAGAAGAGATTTGTAACGTAATGTGAAAGAAGTAGATGAATCAAAGGGTTGAAAAATCCACCGGATATATTATCCGTCCGTCGAGAAGTAGGAGCAAGCGTCCATCTTTTGCAAAAATGGAAGATTTTGCCGACGAGAAAATGCGTCTCTGTGACGAGAATGAAGAATATAGAAATTATGTTGTTTCTGATACAGAAGATGATGAGGAAGAGTAGCAAAAGAAAGTGAAAGACCTCAACGCAGATGATTTTCCCACTCCTAAGAAAGATTCCAAACGCATAAAATGGGGCGACGGAGAGATAAATCCCTGGGAGGAGCACCGACATCGGTGACGCTCAAAGAAGAAGGCAAAGAAGAATAATGAAAAGGATACGACGTCCTTAAAATCCCAAGATGTTCCAAATAGCATGAAAGGAACATCTAGAAGTAGCGTGGCTTTGCAAAGTATGATAAATGAATTAGAAGTAGAAGAAATAAAGTTTGATTTGATTGATAGAGAGAGGGTTCATGTACTGTTGGAGGAGTGGAGATCTCTCATGGTTGCTGAATTGGAGACTCGCTTGAAGGAGGCTCTGATACCATGTAAGAAATAATAATTTGAGAAAGAGATGAGAATAGGAAAGAGACATATAGAATTAAATTAGATAAGAGTTTCAAGCACTCAAGAGACAAGAGTTACAAGAACTCAAGAGACAAGAGTTACAAGATGATAAATTAGATTTGTTGCTGTTAATGTAAAAGTAGAAGAGATTTGTAACGTAATGTGAAAGACGTAGGGGAATCAAAGGGTTGAAAAATCTACCGGATATATTATCTGTCCGTCGAGAAGAAAAGCAAGCGTCCATCTTTTGCAAAAATGGATGATTTTGCCGATGAGAAAATGCGTGTTTGTGATGAAAATGAAGAATATAGAGATTATATTGTTCCCGATGTAGAAGATGATGAGGAAGAGCAGCAAAAGAAAGTGAAAGACGTCGATGCACATGATTTTCCACTCCTAGGAAGGATTCCAAACGCAAAAAAAGGGGCGACAGAGAGAAAAATCCCCGGGAGGAGCACCGGCACCGGTGACGCTCTAGGAAGAAGACAAAGAAGAAGAATGAAAAGGACACAGCATCCTTAAAATCCCAAGATGTTCCAAAAAGCATGAATGGAACATTGGGCAGTAGCGTGGCTTTGCAGAGTATGATAGATGAATTAGAAGAAGAAGGAATAAAATTTGATTTGATTGACAGTGAGATTGTTCTTGTACTGTTGGAGGCGTGAAGATATCTCAAGGTTGCTGAATTTGAGACTCACATGGAGGAGGCTCTGATACCATGTAAGAATTAATAATTTAAGAAAGAGATGAGAATAGGAAAGAGAGACATTTAGAATTAAGGTGGTTCGGCTTATGGCATACATCTACACTTCATAGCCTTTTTTTGGCTACATCTTTTCTTGATTATTTGATTGTATACAAGATTCTATTTATATAGAAATAGTCTAAATGTTATAAATCTCTTCTACTTCTACATTAACATGCAACAATAAATCTAATTTATCATCTTGTAACTCTTGTCTCTTGAGTTCTTGTAACTCTTGTCTCAATACACCCCTGCAAACCTAATGGTAAATCACGGACGTTGAAGTTTGATTTTGAACATCGGTTTCTATGACTGAAACTTGGACTTCGGCGACTCTGGCTGCATTAACTACTATGCTCGGGATTTGGAAATCGATGATTTTGGTTCGCATCGGCTATTATGGCCGGAATTTGGACATTAGCAACTTTGGTCGAAAGCGGCTATTATGGCCGAAACCTAAAAAAAAAATAAAAAAAAAAAAAAAAATAAAAAAAAAAAATAAAATTGGCATAGGATTGAATATTGATGTTATCCCTGTAGCTTTAATTCCATGTAAGAACTAATAATGATTGAGCTTTGAGGTAGGGAAAGAAGGAGAATAATAAAGAGAGACACAATATGTGTAGCGCCCCAGATTTTAAATTCTAAAATAGAGCGTCTTAAACTCGAATTTAAGACTGAATAATATGACTGGCGCTCGATCTACTCAATACTCTTTAGTTTTCTTTAATGCACCTGAAGCCTATTTCAATGGATGAATTGGCATAATATTATTAGTGTAATAATATTTTTGATAAATAATATTATTGTGGGATATAACACCCAGGAAAATAATAAAAATATATTAGATAGTTTAACTGTCAATGATTTTTATCAAAAATCATCATTTCCTGATTTTCAGTTCACATAGGGATCCAATTTATTTGCACTTAGCTCTTAAATATTACATAGCTAGAAAGGAAATCCTAAATAGTAAGACTAATGTTTCAGTATGGCTATAGGGGTTAATAAAAATAATATACCATAATTGATTTAAGCCCACACTTGGCTTTCTCACTTGCACGTTAAAAATTGAAATCTAAACCCAAGCCCAGAATTCACGTATAATATCCCATTTACACATTAAAATCCAACATCAGCCTATACCCAAAACGTTAAAGAATAATGGTTATTTTCTACTTTTTTTTTTTTTTTTTCAAAAAAAAAAAATCATATTTTATTTAATTTTCTTAAAATTTTATCTTACAAAGATAAACCTCGAAATTCAACCAATAAATAAGAATTAAATTTTAATTTTAAAAAATCAAATACTCAAACAGACCATATATAAGACACTATAAGAGAAACCAAGTAAGCGTAACGGATGATTAAGGTCTAGTTACTTAGAGAGATAACTGATATTTTGAGAGGGATGCGTACGAAGACTTCGGCAGCACGTAGCACACCTGCCCATACCCCAACCGTTGATTAAAAACACCTAGATTTAATCTAGCCATCAAGATTTCTATAAAAGAAACAAGCAGTGTGAACGATCTCCGATATTGCAGAACTCAAGGCCTCTTTCTCTGCATCTTTTCTCTCAGTTTTGTGTAGGAAAACTCATAAAAATCTCATCCTTTTCTTCACTCAGTCTGTACCTAGAAACAGAGCATCCATTTCTTGAAAGCAAGCAGCAGCAAAACTCTGAAAATTCTCTCTTCACTCACGGTTTTTACTGCTTCTTGCAGAAAAATATATATACATCGCTCAAACCCACTGTACCCATACGTTTAGCACCTAAAACAGAGCATCACACGGTTGGAACCCCAAAAAGAAAAGAAGGAAAGAAGAAAGACCAAATAAACAAGAAAAGAACAGAACAAAAAAACCTTCCAGAATTGTTATCTCTCTCTCGTAAGCCTTTCTTTTTTCTTTTGTTTTATTTACTTTTCTGAAGTCAAGGAAAGACAAACAAGTGCAGCATCGGTTTTTATTAATTCTTGTGGGTGTGTGGGTAGTTTGTAACAAAAAAAAAAAAAAAAAAAAAAAAAAGAAAAAAGAAAAAAGAAAGAAGAAAAGGACAAGAAAGAAGTCTATAGAGAAAAAGAAATAAAAAGCATAAGTTGGAAAAATAAACATAAAAGGAAAAGAAAAGAAAAGTAATAAAAAGAAAGGATAAAAGAAGAAGAACCTAGTCCCTTTAATATCTTAAAAATACCATTTTAAGATATTTGGTAAGTTTTTAAATTAAGTCCTCGATTTATTTTATGTAATTTCTAAGTTATTAACTTTGTTTTAATATTTTGTGATTTTTCAGTATCTAATGTTTTAAGTTGTGTTTTAACATGGTATTTCAAGTGGCGTATTTAGATAATAAATCATGCTGTTGTGATGCATGAGTAAAAAATAAATATTTTTATGAAAGCGCCGTTACGCCATCCAAATATTTTAAAGTATTTTTAGCATTATTGATATTAATGCCATTACTCTACCCAATTTTATAAAAGAATAAAATTGAAATTATTTATAATTATGACAATTAATTATATTAACTGTTATATCTATTTTTATAAAAATAAATATTATGCTACTGTGATATTTATGTGATTTAATAGTGTATAACTGTTATATAAATATATAGCCGTTATGATTAAAAGTGTTGGTAAAACGATCCTTATGTAAATAAGTATTTTAAAATACAAAGGGTATTTTGGTCATTATTTATAAATGTTGTTATAATGCCCATATGAAATATGTGGCATTATAATTAAACTAATTTATATGTCATTACTATGTCTAAATATTGTTAGAGATTATAGTAAGGTTTAAAGGTTAGAAATAAAAATATTGTTAAAAGGTATTTTTAGTGAATTATGCTAATTCATTATTATTTGTATTAAATATATATTGCAGTGAACAATTATCTGTGAACACTTTTTGGAAGCAGGAAATAATTGTGAGTATTTCTTACTTACTGGGGATGATATGTGCTAGTCTTTGATGATGTTTTGATTTCTGTTTTATTTAATTGTATACGAGTTGTTTGGCATTTTACATGTGTTGTTTGGAAAGTAGCATATATTACTGTAGTGAGTATTTCTTACTCACTAGGGATGATACGTGGTGTTCTTTAATGATGTTTTGATTTCTGCTTTATTTAATCGTATACGAGTTGTTTGGAAAATAGTATATATCACTGTTGCGAGTATTTCTTACTCATTGGGGATGATATGTGGTGGTCTTTGATGATGTTTTGATTTCTGTTTTATTTAATTGTATGTGAGTTGTGTGATATATGTGTTGTTTGAAATATTGCATGTTTTATTATTATGTAAGATGAACCTGTTATAAATTGTCATTGCATATTAGACTATTGGGAATTATGAACTTGTTAATAAGAAAGACTAAGGGTTAACGTCTTTAGGCGAAGACTGCGGGTTAAAGTCCCAAGACACTAATCAATGTTTGAGGACTAAAGGTTAAAGTCCCATGGCAAAGACTGACAGTTAAAGTCCCAAGACAATGCTGATTCATACCATATGTTCAAATAAGACCAAAGGTGGTTAGAGTCACCAGGCACTAATCAATCACCAATAATAATAAGAACAGGGTTTAAGTCCTTAAGGCAATAACTAATAATAAGACCAACGGTTAAAGTCCTAAGGTAAAGACTGAGGGCCGGTTTTAGTCCCGATGCAAAACTGAGTAAATGAGATTATGCATATATATATAACTGTCATTATTATGTTGTATGATGTACTTTTAAATGATTCAGTATTTCATTATGTTAGTGGAAGCTGGTGACTCACTTGACCACAGTATCTGATTATGGTGATAACCACAATCACATGGAAGTTTATGCAAGTCCGAACAAAGGATGGAACGACTAGAATTATTATGTTAATTTTATTTGAGACTTGTTATGTTGATATGTCATATTTAATAGGTTGGATAAAAACAATGGTTATTTATTATTAAGTACCGCATGTGGCACATATATTATTGCTTTGTATGTATTTATGATATTAGAACACATGGTTAATTTGTATTTTAATATAATAAGGTAATTTAGTCAGCTCTGAAGTGTTATGTTCCTAGTTGTTAAGAAAAAAAAAATATATATTCTGTTGTCAATTCTTAACTTTGATGATGTCGACATGTAGTAATGTCACGTGGAAATCAAAATTTTTACTTATGCCTTTTTGTAAAAGGGCAGGACGTTACAATATGAGAAATTGTGAAAGGATGAGAAAACCTAAGAAAAAAAAATGCACAAGATTGTGGGCTTTTGATTTTGGTTATGATATAAGATGCAAAATGATTGATGAATGAAAAAAAAAAAAGGAAAAAAGAAAGAAAGAAAGAAAGAATTGGCATAGTACAATGAAATCATAATGATTTCAAATGTCTCTTAATTATTATAATCTTTAGTTGTATAACATTAGGAATTTATATTCGAACTTCGTAGATAATGTTATGTAAAACAAACTTGATCCATGTATAGAGGAGTTTTGGTTATCTTGTTGTCTATTTAAAGACATATATATATATATATATATATATATTATTTGATTGTGTTAAATATATATCTCAATTATTTCACCTATGATCGATATACAGTATTGGGGTCGTCCACCACTGGGAAAGCTAGCACACGATCGATCGATGCAAGGTAACCACAACATATGTACTACATCAGTTTGGCCATCAACTAATTAAGCACTACTGTTGCCTTCAGTTTTGATCCTCATATGCTCTAAGTATGTCTTTCCATTGAGCCTCCGGGAGAAGAAATCCTTGACATACTTTTCCATTCCGACCCTTCTAAATAATGGTGGCTTGTTTGGATTTAACAAAGTAGTTGCTGGTCCAATCTCTGCCTCAAATTTCGGGTTGAAGAACAAAGCAATAGATATCCGCTCTTTCGTTGTGTTTACATTTACCCTGTGCTCGACGCTGTTGTAGAGCCCATTGCTCAAAATCTGCAAAATTAAGCATGCACACATTATACAGGAACTAGTAGATATTAGACATGATAGACGTCATACACTAGTTCTTGTTTATTGTTTCTTGGTTCATTTTTTGGTGAATTTACAAGCTTATTATATTACGTTGTCGTCATATAACACCAATTTTGTATGCAAGGAATTGTACGTTGTTAGAGAGCTCTAATTTCTAGTGTTAAAGGCAGGGCAGGCTGTGTGAGTGGTGCTCAGGTGGACGGTTAAAAACTGTCCTATATCCGCTATTTGCTCATCCACATGGATTATGGGTGGATTTTCGGCCCCTTATCTGTACAAATGCGGGTGGATAGAGAAATATATCTAATATTCGCCTCCACCTACTCATATATATAGAATAGTTTTGTCTTATAAAACAACGTAAAATTGGATTAAGACTATCTAAGAAAGCATATTATCCCTGGTGAGGGCTGCCATATATGGCTTTAAAGCTCCAATAATCAGGCAATCACCTTTCACTGGACCAATCCTATTTGTGTCTTACTGTATTTTTGGGCATTGCTCAACACACAAAACGTGCACTGGGTTGAAATAATGGTTATATATATATATATATATGTCAATGCCCTTACTGTGACGGGAAGATCTCAATTCCCCTTGACTCGCAGTTAGTGCGCAAAAGAGGGAGCATCTCCATGTGACAGATTTTAATGCCATATATGTGTGGTCTTGGTCACGAACCTTTTTTATTTATTTATTTATTTATTTTTATTATTTTATGAACAAGTTTGAATTAAAACCAAAGAAGATACCATGTTTGAAAATTATTCTAGCAAATAAAGTAAATTAAACTAGATCCTATTTTAGCACATGTTTTTTTTTTTTTCCTATCTAACTTTTGAAAAGGAGGAAGAGAAAAAGAAGAACCAAACCTCCAAAACGTCTCCTACGTTTACAACAAAGGCATCTGGATGGAAGTTTACAGGAATCCATACACCATCTTTCTTCAGTTGAAGACCTTCGACTCCATTAACTTGGTGAAGGATGGTGATGCCGGTTGCGTCGGAGTGAGGCGTGATACCCATAACCTGCTCTGGTTGTGGGCATGGAGGATAGTATGTAATCCTCACAGATTGCATCCCATCATCAAACATCTCCTTCATCTCTCTCATTTCTATCATTAGGGCCTTTCCCAGATGCTCCAACAGTGTCATCGCAAGCTTTTGCAACTCCTTTAAGTAAGCCTCCATAGTTTCTCTAGTGAAAAAAAAGATGAATAGATTATATATATATAGGTATTCCCGGATTCCCCCAAAAGAAAAAGATAAATGAGAGAACATGCATTAACGGGCCGGGTTGGCTCGAATGATAAGTCATTTGGTTTTGATATTTCATGAAGCATCAGGTGTTCGACTCGATCCATTTGAGTTCAAACAAATCTTTAATTAGAGCTATGACGCAAGCTCGTAAAAGCTTGAGCTTTATCCAACTCGTGTGAAATAAAAGTTTTGCACGGTGTTCCGGGGATCAAGTTATCTCGGTAATAATAATAAAAAGATAAATGAGAGAGATCAGAACCCGAAAGAAAATGAGTCGGAGGCCAGCAAACATGATTTCTAAAAAAATGAGAAAAAAGTTGAGTTGGGTATGACACCCAAACATCCCCATAGGTATTCCCCCAAAAGAAAAAGATAGATGCATGAGAGAACTCAACGGGTTGGCTCAAGTGATATATCATTTGGCTCTATTACGTACATACCTTAATTATGAATCATCAGGTTTTTTTAGAGCTACCCATAGGTAAAAGCTCGAGAGCTTTATTCAAACTCGTGTGGAGGGAATGTTTTGCAAGGTGTCTCGGGATCTAGTTACCCCGGTTATTTTTAAAAAAAAAATAGAGATAAATGAGAGAACCTGAAAGATGAAGGGAGTTGTGGGAAGAGATGTGGCTTTCTTCTATGAATAGGGTTTATTATCATATAGACCCTATCACCCCAATCAAGTCTTTGATCAGCAGATCGGACCACGGTTCCGTAGCCTTCAACATCTCCTGGTCTTACCTTGAACTTCATCTTTTCTTCCAAGGGAAGCTTGAAGAATTCTTCAATCTCCTGGTTCAGCTTCTCCAAGAGTGAAGAGCTGACTCCGTGGTTCACCAACTGTACGTACAAGAACAATATATATAAAACAACTGCTACTGCGTTGTTTACGGGAGTAGAAAATGATAAAACTTAACTTCAATTCATATTTGGTCATTAACTGAAAACTAAAAAAAAAATTAAAAAAAATTTGAGAAGGAGATCGACCTGAAAGAGCCCCCATTCCATGCAAGTTGTTTTCAACTTGTCTGTTTCAGAGTCTTTGGTTTCCACAGACACCAGTTTTTTCATATCAACTGTGGGGATTGCAGGGAAGAGGGCTCCTAGAAGAGCTGGAGGGTCCTGATGATCAACCGGCCGGACAAAGCGTTCAGGGACGACTTTGCTGTGGGGGTTTTTAGCGAGCTCCTCCTCTAAGCTCAGGACTAAATGTGATGATGCCATTGCTTTACCTACACAGCCATGGTGTGATCGATGGTATATATATATAGCCAGGCAACTGAATCACAGGAGAAAAGTTTCTATAAAAAGAAAATGTACGCGCCAATAATAAAAAAGCTCGTAATTGCGGCTATTAATTAAGTATATCGGTGTGGATGCATGAACCAACCCAATACAAGTTTAAGGCGAGGAAAAATACACTTGTTTTGACTTTACAAATTACTAAACTATGACAAATTAACTTATTTATTAAGTTTTTTCGTATTTTAATTGGACCGAATATGTGGATTGCACGTGATTTTTAATCACTTAAACTCTTCAAAATGCCCTAAAAAAAAATGCACTCAATTTTTACGTTTTAACATCTAAAGTTCAAAAAGTTTAATAATTTGTAGAAGTTAAATTAATGTCATTTTTTGAACTTTAAAAGCTGCAACTCAAAAATGGTCTTGCTTCGAAAGGTATATAAAGTATATTTTCCCTAAAGTTTAATTTGATGAGGTTCGGATTGAACCAATCGATTATTATTATTATTATTTTTTTAGAGCCATCATTGTTAAAACAAATTTTGAAAAAAGAAAATCCTAATTTTTTTTTAAAATAGATTGGGGAGGGTCAGATTGCACTATTTTTTTATTTTATTTTATTTTATTAAAGCCATCATTAATAAAGTAATTTTTTTAAAACAATTTTTTGGGCAAAAACCTCTGAAAACGTTTTAATTTTCTAACCTTTTTTTTGGGGGGTGGGGGAGGAGGGGGACAGCCCCCCTTGCTCGCCACTAGAAGTGGTCAAGGAAACGGAAGTCAATTGAGAATCAAGGTAAAAATATGTCGTTGTATTTGAATAAGGACGTCTTTGAGGTGAGATCCATTTTATAATTTGAGAATTCCCAAAAATATGTTGTACCTGCATATCGATCATTCCTCCAACTAGATTTTGCTGTACTCTGTGCTCTTGTTCAATTGAAATAAGAAAGATTATTTCATTACTTTTCTAGAAATTTTCAAGCATCCAAATTTCGAGTTTAAAATTCCATGAAAAATGTGTCGATTGTACTATATACAAACGATATTATTCTCATACCATTATCATTATTTTTCATATTACCTTTGCCATCATTATTACTACCGTCACCACCATTATTATTATTGCCATCATCACTATCATAGGCTACTATTACCATCACCATTAATTGCGGCCCACCCACCATTTTTTTCTTCACCACCATCGTTATTGTCATTTCGACCACCGGTATCCCTTGTTGCCACCACTATCATCATTGTTGGAGATGGAGTCAGAAACTCCTATGAGCAGAGGTTAGAGGTCAAAAAATTTATTGGTAGGAGCCAATTGGCTAAATTTTTATTTTTTACCTTATAATATTTTTTACCTAATTTTTTTTTTCTTTTTTAAAATTAAGGGGGGCATGCATGGCCTATACCGGCCCCACCTAAATTCGTCCCGGATCATTGTTAGTACTATCATATATAGCTTTTACTGCTATTGCTACTATCACCACTAATATTTATATATGTAATATTTACCTTTTAATTTTATTTATATATATAACCCATTAATTATTGGGTTAGCTTTTTTTAAAAAAAAAATTAATACAATTTTCTTTGGGCCTTATGAGGTTTTTTTTTTTTTTTTTTTTTTTTTTAACTTTTTAATTAAATGATTGTCCCCATAAAAAAGTACTAGTATGTATTAAATTTCTACCTCCGTCCTGGCCTGCACCAAGAATGGGAATCCTATAGAAATTGGAGACTTGCCTATCGTTTTGTAACCTGGCCTAGCTAGTTCCAATTAATCTGCAATATACCCAAAAAAAAGAAAAGAAAAGTAGTTTTCACTTGTAATTAGAGCTTGTGAAAATGATATATATGGATGAGATATTAGGTTAATCCATACAACCTTTAGGCTAGGGCACATTGACATGTTTGATACACAAAATGATGGTTCCTTTAAGAATAGAAGAGGTCGAAATGAAATAACAAATTATGTTCCTTTAAAAATAGCTATTCTTCCCACTTTTTAGAGGAATAACTATTCTATTGAAATAATTTCATTCCAATTGCCTATTTTTCATAACAAACGTGCATGCATGCCCCTATAGTTTGTGTTGTGGAAGGCTTTGTGTACCTTATAATTGTGAAGTTAATTAGCTAGAAAAGACAAAATCATAGCCTATAATCATCGAATGATTAAACAAAAGGAAAATAAATAAATCACGTACAACAGTATAGTTACAGGCCTTGATGGTCTCTTGTGGCTGTAACAGATCGATCGATCGACATGATGAATAATTGATTCGATTTAATTATTTACATATTTTACAAATTCATGCCTAAATGTAAAGCAACCTTTAATTTAAGGTACATTTAGGTCTATATATACCACCTAATTCAGCACTAGTAAAGAACGCGTGAATTTAAAAAGAATGAGTGGGTGGCCTTTCAAAAGTTGGAAATGTAGGTTCGAAGGTTGATTGGATGAACTTAAGGGAAAATAATGTATTTAAAACGAGAAATCACATTTTTAATATTATACAAATCTGACGAGGCACTTCCAATTTCTACATATCAAACAAATATTTCACAAGACTAACGTAGTAAAGTCCGGTAGCGGTTAGGTTAGCCTTTATTATTATTACTTTTTTTTTTAAAATAAAAAATAAAAAATAAAATCCAATGACCGATTACTAGACCTTGCCATATCATCTTACGTGGCAAGCGGATGTGACTACTAGATCTTGCCACATCAAAGGTTGGTTGGAACTCCTGTATCACTATTGTAAAATATATAAAAATATAATTTCTAGTCTTACGTACTTATGTATTAAATAATATAAAAACAACATCAACCACGTGAGCAAAAGCTTAACAAGATTCTTTATTCTCATTGTAACGTTATTCACGCACTCAAATTCCTTTTGGTCATTCATGCATGTTGCTGAGATAATTAAACCTCGATCTCCAGCACATTAGGAAGACATAAATTTTCAACCTATAGTTATATACAATATAAGGTTGCGTAAAGGATCGCGATGTTTTCACCTACTACTTGTGACATTTTCTAAAGCTTCTATAAAAACGTGCATAATTAATTGTCCAGTTCCTTTTATAAGGTTGATGCATGTATTGACAATTACGTGATTAATCAGTTTACTATTTTTTATTTTAATTTTTAATTTTTTCTTTCTAAGCTAATCAGTTTACTATTTAGCAGACAACCCACGTTTCTGATTATGACATGCTAATCCCGGGGGGCACGCCGGGCCTTCCAAATTACTTAGTCAAAAAATGAAATTAATCATCATTTATGTTGACATATTCCATTAATTGGCCGGCGGAGGTCCACCAAACAGCTAGATGGTTAGCAAAGTCAACATGGGAGGGGATCGTAGAAGTTCAAGATGTCGATTTGTCACACAAATTTTGGGGAACATTGACTCGATCGGCCTATTCATTTCATTATCATTTGGATTTGGGCAAAGTTTTGTTTCAAGTACTTGGGTTGGAAAAAATTCTTCCAGTTCAGTTTAGCTATTATGTTGACATTTATTTTTAGAATATGTGGTTTTCACATGCATTTCTAATAGAATTAATAAAACATATGCCAATTTAATTAATAATCTGAGTTAAAAGAATGAATTTCCTCCTATCTAATTTAGAGGAAAAACTTTATCCTCGTCATTTTGCATATCCATCCTACATTGACTTGGCCGGCGTATCCATTTCATTATCATTTCAGGACATAGAAGTCTTGTAGTATTTGTAGAACCCTATGAGAATTTATTTTAAGGTTAGAGTTAGGATAGACTCCTTGCAAGGTTTTCATTCCTCGATCTCTATGATCAATTGGTAGATGTTAAACTTAATTAGCATAATATATATTTTAATTCAAATGAGAGGTGAATAGCATAGATAATGTTCGAACACAAGACTTTGACTATGATATCTTATTAAATTATCACTTATCTTAAAAATTTAAGTTAATAGGAAAATGTTAATTTTGATAATTTAATTAATATTCTAACAGCATCTAGGATTCTGTTAGAAAAAATCATTTTAGTTCTGTTTATTAAGTTGCCAATTGTCTTTAGAGTATGTAATTCTCATATGCAATTTAATAGACTTAATAAAGCATGTAAAATACATGTGAGAATCACATGATCTACGAACATATTTCAGCTTAATAAACTGGGTTCTCACATATTCTAAGAACACATATCAATTTAATAAACGAGTTAGAAAAAATGAATTTCCTTTAACCCAATTTAGAAGAAAGCTTTATCCTTATCATTTTGCATATATATGCTACTTTGATTTAGCCTCTTCATTTCATTATCCTCTGAGGACAAGTCTTGAAGTATTGCTAGAACCCTATGAGAAATTATTTTAAGGTTAGGGTTAGGATTAACTGCTTGCAAGGGTTTCATCCCTTTCTCTCAATTGGTAGTTGTTAATTAAACTTAGTAGAACAATATTGTAGTTGAAATGAGAGATGAATGATAAAGGCTAGGTAATGTTCGAACGCAAGACTTTGATTATGAAATTATTTTAAATGATCACCACTTATTCTAAAAATTTAATCTGACAAGAAAATGATAATTCTTTGGAATTTTTAAGAGAATACCCTTTATAATAGATATGAATCGTTGTTAATTTGTTTGGTATTTGCCTGTATTATGACTTTTTTTTTGTCAGGCCTTTGTTGTAAGTATTGCAGGGTCCTCTTGAGGTTTCCCTTATACCCCTTTGTATTCTTGGAGTTTGCTTTAATAATATTGTTACCGTACACAATAGTGATGAATAATATAGAATCGAAAAGAGAGAAGGCAAGAGAAAAAACAAGACACAGATTTACGTGGTTTGACAATGTACCTACGTCCACAAGAGTCCGACTATATTCAATTATTGAGCCACTTGTTCCAACAAATAAATTATTAAAAATAAGAAAAAAAAATGGTCTGCTGAAGATTCATTTTCACTTTAAAATGTCATTATATTTATCACTGTATTAGATTTAATTCCAAAGAATTCAAGGTGTCCTTTGTATTATATTATAGCTGCCGCCCACTTATATAACTATTTTTTGTAAAAAGATAAGAGCATATATATTATGGCAAACGACTCTAATGAAAATTTAACCAAGTCATTGATGTAGACTCTTGCTTTTTCTCAATCATTAAAGTAACTCGGAGAGCCTTAAATTTTTAAGACATTTTGAGTCTTGACATTGTAATTGTTATGATCTTCAAATTTTTGTCAAACCATGCGGATAGAAAAAAACGATGATTAAGGGAAGGCAAGTCCAATTTCTCTCAGAATTTGTGATATAATTTTTGTAAATATTCAATATCCATACAATTTCAACAAAAATCTAATATAATTATCTTTAACTCGATCTTTATCCATATCTAGAGAAATGGACTATTTAACTTTTGCATTGACCATGAAAAAAGTTGTTAATGTGGCCGGGTACTCCTCCTATATGCACATGTGACCTTTGATTCTCTAACAATTAGTTGATCATAATTAAATGAGCTGTTAAAAGAAGAATGAGAGAGAATTCGATTACGATATGTTTCAATTTAGGGCACGTTTGGTGCACAAAATAGTCATTCATATAAGAATAAAAATAATGCTCTGTTTGTTTCGGCGTAAAATGATTTTTAGAAAATGATTACGTCATTTTACGGTGTTTGGTAGGAGCGAAAATAATGGTCAACGAAAATCGTTTTCAGTTTGACTGTAAAAACTTCTTTAATTTTCGAAAAACAATTTACGATTTTTAAAACCGTAAATCGTTTTCCGAAATTAAACTCTTCGTTTTTAAACGTACGTTTGATCTCCGATTGTCAGAATTTAGCAATTGTCAATCGTCGGAATCCAACTGGGGCCGGAGCCCGACAACGTCTGGTCACCGGTATCTTGCCGGCGCCAGAATCCAGCCACCGGCGCCGTATGCCGGCCGGAATATTGCCAGATTTGACCACTGATCAAGCCGAATCCGGCCGGATATGATTGGATCCTGCCATTGATCGGGCCGGATCCGACCGGATATGACCTGATCCGGCCGGATCAGGAAGTCTCTAGCCGGATCCGGTCAAACTTTCTCGTCGGAATCCGGCAACGGCGACTGAACGTTGCCGGATTCCGTCTGCATTTGCCAAACTCTGATTTTTACATTTTGTAATTTTTTCGTACTAGCCAAACATCGAAAAATATTTTTAAAAAAAATTATTTTTTTCTAAAAATAATTTTGTCGAAATAATTTTACAACGAAAATTATTTTACATTGAAACAAACGGAGCATAAGCATCACTTAAAATACAAAGAGTTAGAATACATAGAATAACCATTCATATTAGAAATGTTGCTTCGGTCGGCATGTGTAGGCGTGCGCGTTAACGAAAACTTTTGGATCACCGTCAAAGTGTTGATTGAGTCTTAGGGAGGTGGCTGGTGTGCTGCGTTAATTGCGCAAAAAAGAAAAAAAAAAAAAAGTCCATAAAACACGAAAGGATGAGTGGATTAAAAGGCTTGAGCACGAGTGGTAAGGAGGAGATTAATTGTTAGAGGTCACAGTAATGTCTCTTATGCCATCTTAAATTAAATATGAAAAATAAAATTGAAAAATAAGGCAGAAGATAAGTTGGAAAAATAGGAAGAAGATATAAAGGAAATATGAGGTGGTATAACAATATATATATATATATATATATATATATATATATATATATATATATATATATATATATATATAAATATATATAAGAATGATGAGAGAAATAGAGATTTATAGATAGAGGATAGCTTTCCTTTCTTAAGCTAGGTTGGTTTGATATATATTTTTAAGCCATTAGATTAATAATGAGCGACAAAATATATTTTGCACCATGTTTAAGAGTTAATCAGAGGAGAGCTCTCCCCAATCTATGGCATATATGTTTTGTGTTGGCAATTCTCGTTGCAATAGTGTGGGTTTGGGCATGTAAACGTGGACACTGATCATCTTTGTTACGGGTCTACATCTTATAGTAGAAAAAGTCTTGTAGTAGTAAGATTCTCTTAATTTAGAATATGTATAATTTCATTAGGAGTTTTAAGACTAGAATAACTAAAAGATAATAAGTTGTCTTTATTGATAACATTAGAATTGGGATTTAAATGTTATAGATAATATTTTATCATTATTGATAACATTAGAAGTGGTTTATTCTAGTTAGACTTTTACTTATACTTTGCATTGTAAGTGTCTATTTAAAGATACCATAAATTCTTTAATATAAATTTAAACAAAGAATAATATTATTCGGCTCTAAAGTTGATTTGAGAAGTGTTAGATTTTCTAATTACCCTCGTTCTATCCATTATGTACTTTTGAAATTAAGCCCATAACAATCTTCATTTCATTTAAAATGGATAGTATTTATTTCATAGTCTAAATTTAAATTTGATGCATGTAAGATTGTACATAACGTCAATGTTAAAACGTCTTTTAAAAAATTTAAAAAATATTGAAATATATTTTATACACCGTTAGATATATCAACTATAAATTCTTACTATAAAATAGATGT
Organism: Alnus rubra; assembly: GCA_028654335.1. NCBI lineage: Eukaryota > Viridiplantae > Streptophyta > Magnoliopsida > Fagales > Betulaceae > Alnus > Alnus rubra. Next base: position 777,595 of record JAJPGS010000244.1, read on the forward strand.
TATCAAACCATTTGAAATTAACAGGATCCTCTTTCCTCTTAACAAGTAATTTAGAAATTGTCAAAAAAGAAAAGAAAAGAAAAGAAAAGAAAAAAGGTAATTTAGAAGTATATATATAACCTTCTAGTCTTAATATTATTATTATTAATTTTTATTTTATTTTGATGGGTGGGTGCATAGAAGTACCATTCATCACACCCCCATGTTAACATATCCTCCTACACTGTGAGCTATCTAACTAGAATTTGGAAAGTCACATCTGGCTTTAGAAAAGCACGGATTACGGCTTTTTTTGGTCCGGTTTGTCGGCGGTGCAGCAGCTTAAAACTATATATATCTAGATTACTGGCGGCTCTACAAAGGTTATAATGAGATATATTTAATTTTAAAATATTAATATAATAAACTTAACATTTTTTTTTTGAAATTGCAAATTAAATGGACTTTAAGAAGAGGAAAGGAAAAACGACACTTATCTCTCTCAAATTACTATTTAATTTATAATGTCCATCATCAAACTTTCAAAAGTTGCAATGTATTATACTGTTAATTTAATTTAATTTAATTTTAAAAAACTTAGGCCACTAATGTATCTTGTGATATAAAATGTTCTTTATATCCCACAAAATTTTAAAAATACAACTATACCCTTAGATTAAAAAAATATCAATAAAAAAAAAGAAGAAAAAAAAATCGTTGGCGTGACCCACGGCCAGGTTGAATTATAACTACTTTGGCGGGGTGTCTTTAGCCAGGCTGAACCATCTTGTGGTAATTTTTTTATTTTTTATTTTTTAATTTTTTTAATTTGTCTTTCGTAGTTTTGGAGAAAATAGACTTTAGCCCTTCAATTATAACTACTTTGGCATTTACGCCATCAAACCTTAAAAGTGACATATAGGCCTATCAAACTAGGGCTGAAAATGAGGTTGCGATTATTGGCCAACTTCGTTATCCACAACCGCTGAGGCGGTTATTCAAAGTTGAATAACCACCTCCGCGGTTAGCGGTTACTTAATAACCGCCAGTTAGCGGTTATTTTTAATCTCTAACAGCTTTTTTTTTTTTTTTTTTAAATGAGCTTGCTGGGGCGAAAAAAAAAAAGAGAATATGAGAAGGTTGTAGAAGAAGTAGATGAGCTTCTGAAAATACTAGAAAATGAGTTGAAGGAAAAGATCAAGGTTCTTTGGAGGAGAGAATATTGAATGAAGTATTTATCTAATGAGATGGGAATCGATAAAAAGAATGGCAAAAATATATTTATTTTAGATGTTGAAAGATTCATTAAAAAAAAAAAATACTTTAGGGAATAGGGAATCTTTTTAGCGGGCAGGTAGAATCCCTCGACAGATAAGGACGACGAGAACATCATGAAGCTGCAGTTCTCGCATATGACTTCTATAATGGTTAAAGGTGCAGATCATAAGGAATGAAGAAGATGACCATTGCATAGCATAGGGAAGGAAAGGCATGAAGGAAGCTATAAGAAGGATGAAGATGTGTGGTAGTAGTCTAGCAAATGAATCATAAGAGGATTAGTGTGAGACAGCTGTGGGCAACGAGCAGTCCAGGCATGTGTGGAAAATGTGATTACAGTTGGCTCCAGCTGGAAGAGCTTGAAGATAGGAATGGGCTATGCGTTTTGTTAATTAATACTCTGTCGTTTTATGTAAAAATATACAATATATATAAAGGAACTGCTAACCGCCCAAGCAGGATGGTTTGCGATTAGCGGTTAGTGATTTTTAAAGCGGTTCTAACGGTTTTACAATTGTACGGTTAGCGGTTAGCGGACGGTTATTTCATCCCTACATCAAACTACCACCCATGTCAAATTGATATATAAAATTGAGTGGTAGTTTTAGAAGAATAAGTGCAGTTTTTCCAAGAGTAAAAATACCCACTCTTCTTCCTCTTTTTCAGAAAACTATATTAATTCCTCTCAAATTGTCACTCTATTTGTAAACACTCCCTAAACTTTAAAATTGACGTACTTAAATTCCATAATACATTTGAGTTATCCCATTTGTTAGCATTTTTTGTTTAGTTGGACGGAAATCACCCCATGCGACCTACAAGTGACAATTTTGACATTTCCCGACTATTATAACCTCGCATAAGGTGTATGGAAAATACAATTGCAATTTTTAGATAAAATAAAAAATAAAAATTCCACCATAGCCTGGTCTTGATGGAGGGTATGAAGGACTCGCCTCAATGGCCAAAGACCCACAACCTTTCCTGGCCATGTAGGCCCATTACCTCCCTTTCATGACCGGTCACTCCATGGCTATGAAGGTTGATTTGTAATGGATGTATTTGTTTTTTTTTTTTTTTTTTTTTGGTTTTTTGGCTAAAATTGGTCACGTGTAAGTTACGTTGGGTGCATTCCCTTCAACTTAATAGAAAATGTGCTAACGAAGGGGGGTAACATGAACATGATAGTGCACAATTTTTCTTCTAGACAATTGTGATAGTGCAATTTTTTTTTTTTTTTTTGCAATCGCCTCTAGCACAGGGCCGTATATATATATATATCCCTATGGATGTTGAGTCGAAACCCTAGCTCATGACTCTGACTGTAGTTGTAAATTAGTGTTGTTTGACCTCTAACTTGTGGGTACGTCGGCCGCTTAAGCATTTCGTCAAACATGGACAAGATTTCTCTGCCTAGCTTGAAATCGACATCGGTGCCTTTTGGGTTAGGCAAGCAATATTTGAGGAGGTTGCCAATGGTAGGTCCACTCCCCCTCAAGGGGTGAATGATTTCATCATTTCTTATCCATACCTTCTTGACCCTAGGAGCAAGGTTATAGGCATTGCCCAATTTGTCTAATCTGCTTAGAACACTCTGCATTATACTCAATAACCCTTTATAGAAATGGTTATTGTTGGGCTCATGTGGCTTCGTCTTGAAGTACTTGGATTTGTTGTGTCCAGTCTTGCCATATTGTCTGCCGGCAAGAACAAATCTATGTTATTGCCGTTGATGCCGAGGAATTTGATGTGCCTTAGGAGGTCGAATGCTTGATTTAGCTTTCTTGGACTCGGCTTCTGAGTGTGAAGTTGTGAACAATTTGGTCGGATGTGACCACTGATGCCACAATGATTGTATGTGGGTAGGCTTCTCTTGTTGGGAGGCTTTTTGATAGGTTCTTCAGAGATTTTAGCCTCTCTCCTAATTATACCCTTACCCTCATCTATATAGGCAATTTAAGGCTCTGTAACTGTAGGCTTCACAAATATAGTTTTTGAAGTAGAGGCAATATCAGAAACTAGAGGCTACATATATACTTGAGACAAGTTTTGCCAGATGAGCACTTCTGTACTGATAGCATCTGGGTCAGCTTGTTATCAGTGATTCTCTCTAACTTCAACTGTGCTTCATCAATTCATCCTCAAAGTTCTTGATTTTCTTGAGCAACATGTTTTTTTTCAGTCTTCAAATCATCTAGCTCCAACATTTTTTGTTGACTTGTCTCTCTCAGCTTCATGAACTTGATGTATAAGATTTTGTAAGCCTTATTGAGTTCTTCCTCATCACTACTCTCAGAGTAATAAGAATGAGACTCTTCAAGATCAGTATGGGGAGCAATAAAGGCCAGAAATATTTGCTCTTTACCTGAAGTCTCTTCTTTCTCTAAATCATCGCTGAGAGTATTGTTGATAGCCTTCCCCTTTGCCTACTTGAGATTCCCACAATCTGCTCATATGTGACAGAAGCCTAAACACTCATAGCATCTGGGACCTCTGGGATCCTTCTTGTCAGCTTCATCTTGTTCAGCTTCCTTGGGGTCATTCTTGAATTTCTCAGAGAACTTATTTTTGAATTTTTGATTCTTCATCAATTTTCTGAAATTCCTTGCAAGCATGGCGATACCTTCATCTTCATCTACGTCTTCATCTGAAGAAACTCTGCTTTTCTCCTTAGCAGCCTTAAGTGCATGCAATTGACTTCGCCTTCTTGACGGGAGGCAGGGAAAACTCATAGGTTTGAAGAGATCCTATGAGCTCTTTAATCTTCATGGCATCAAGATCATTGCTTTCTTCAATAGTAGTTACTTTAATTCTAAAACGCTCAGACAAAGATCTTAGTATCTTTTTAATGAGCTTTGCATCCGAAATCTTTTTCCCGAGACTCACAATGGAATTTCTTAGGTCCCTGATCTTAGTGTAAAACTCATTAAAAGTTTCATCCTCTTGCATCTTAATTCCATCAAATTGGGAAACCAACATTTGAAGTTTGACATATTCTACAATTTTTGTGCCTTCATATGTGGTTTCCAAAATTTGCTATGCTTCTTGAGCAAATTCACAGTGTGAAATTCGTGAGAATTCTGATGGTGAAAGAGATTGACAAAGAGCATGTAAGGCTTTGTCATTGGAAAGACGAGCACTAGTTTCAACAATAGTCCATTCGGCAATTGCTATACTTGGTGGGGACCACTCAGTCTCAACAATTTGCCAAACATTTATAGATTTTAAATAGAAGCACATCATCGTTTTTCAATAGCCATAATCCGTGTCATCTAAGGCAGGAACAAAATTAAGTGATTGTGACATATATATATAAAATACGGATCACACTCAGGAATTTAATCCAAAAAGAGTGTACCAAGCTTTGATACCAATTGAAAAATAAATATGAGTCCTAATATGCGTGCGTGTAATCACAACCAAACATGCAACAAAAATATATATAAAGCAGAAAAGAGATAGACACAGATATTTTGGTTACGTAGTGAAAACTCTTTAAACAAAGAGAAAAATCACTTCGGGGCAACCAAACCCAGGAAATCCACTATTTATAAGAAAAAACTAGTTACAAGACAGTCGTACTCACAAATCTCATTGTAGTAGTCGTACCTTGAATTCTGACACGTACCTATACGTAAACGCCTCCCAACCAGACCGCATGTCTAAAGGGTTCTTCAATAACTCCTTTAACTTAGAGCTCCTCCCTAAGTTAAACTTCAATGGTTGATCAAATCACACACAATAACTCTAAGAGAGCTAGCAAATATTACAATTTTTTCCTAAACAGCCTCTCTTAGCACACTTAAAATTATACACTGAATTCCTTTCAAATAACCAGCCTAGAAGCCCCTTTAAATAGGCTTCAGAAAACCTAGTTCAACTCAAACTCAGATTTCATAGGCGGCGTCCGGACCTGCAACTTAAAACTTTGAGTAATCACTGAAGCACGTCTGGACTTCCAACCCTAGCATTCGGACGGTTGCATAAAGTACTTCCAACGTCTGCAGTCAACGCATTTGCATCCGGACCTTCATGCAAACTTTTGCTCTCTATGGCTTGCGTTTGCTGGGCCGTCCGGACTTCTTCCGAACTTTTGCTTTTGGATTTCAGTATCTGCTGAAATGTTCGGACCATCATAGGACTTTTGCTTTCGGTGTTGAGCGTCCGGACTCTAGCATTTGGGAGTCCGGACGAACTGTAGGGAAAACCGACTTTTTGAGCTGTAATGTCTCCAGAATATTTCCTTTAACAGGAAATTGTCTTCTTAGGGATATTTTGTACATATATCATGTCTTGATCAGTCCATTCCATATTTGAATTAATATTCTGCAATATTATTTTGGAAGACTCTGAATTACGGTGTCCCTGTTATAGCAGTCTTTGAAATGGAAGTCCCTGATATGGAAGCGTTTTTGTCAACCATAATATAGCCAATAAAAAGAAACCAACAACATTTTTAGAGGGACATAAATATGACGTCTAGAATATTACTCTGGTATATATATATTATGTTTTCTACATATATATTTAGATTCAAATTAGGATACCAAGTTTTGGAATATGCCGTTAGGTCACATAAGTAAGAAAGGGATACTGGCCTTAAGAAAGATGGCCGCGTATCATATGGTTATAATATATATATATATATATATATATATATATATATATATATATATATATATATATATATATATATATGTTTTTTTGAAAAAAAACTAACAGAAAGTTGCGATTTTTGTGAATATCATATGTTAATTGGGAAGCAATTCGTCGTTAAGTTAAACAATAATTCAATGTCAAGTTAAGCAATGTTATATATTCACAGGCTAGGATCGATAATAAAAAGGTAATGAAAAATAAATTAACTTGATCATATTTAATATTTTGATTAATTTATGGGTTCTTTCTGCTCCCTCTAAGGATGGTAGCCAGCTAGTGGGTATTTATTGACACCGGCCTATTGATGGTTTTTCCAGCAAAATTTGCGATTATCTTTTGAAGTATAAAAAAAATTTTATTTGTTACCTCTAAGATCAATAAATTAGGGTCTTGATTAAACGATCGACATGCCAAGATTGGTCGGCTACATAATCTCAATCTCTTCCTTCTCTTTGGTAGGACGTCGCAAACGTGCTGCATGTGTAGACGGTGCAGTTTCTGAGACAAGGCACTTCAATTCCTCTCGAGGACGTACAGCAAGAAAGTAAACATTCATGTCACAGAGCAATCACAATTTAGTTATTTATGCATGATTTATTTTTCATTTCTACAAAGCATTAATACAACACAACATGACCTCAAACAAACCATTAAGCAAACCAATTTATTTATTTATTGCATCGCCACCTATAAGCTAGCTGGCTTTGCCCGGCCATAGTACTTTAGACTCATTCAAGCTGTAGCCAAATGGGAAACATGTACACTATAGTCATATGTAGGACTTAATTTATTGCCACACCACAACATAATATTGCACCAAATCTTTTCTGTCATCAGGCAGTAGTGCTATCTTTCTGATCACTTTGGATTCTCATTTTCTTCAAGTATGATTTCCCATTTAGGTTTTGGGAAAAGAAATCTTTCATATATTCTTCCATTCCAATCCTCTTAAACAATGGTGGGTTTTGTGGGTTTAAAATACTAGTTGCAGGCCCAATCTCTGCTTCAAATTTGGGGTTGAAGAACATAGCGATTGAGATCCTTTCTTTCTCCGAATTTACAGTTGCCCTGTGCTCGATGCTTTTATAGGCCCCATTGCTCAAGATCTGCAAAACCACACATTAATACCATGCATGCATGTTTTAATTTAGATCTTTGTTTATTGACTCAAGTTTATTTGTGCATGCATATATATATATATATACGTTTAAGTTACGTTGCTGTTATGTATGAATCGTAGGTGGTGAATATGTACCCTAAGTGTACGTTACAAGTACTTATGTTCCGTTTGTCTCAACGTAAAATGATTTCTAAAAAATAATTTCGGCATTTTATGGTGTTTGGTAAGGGCAAAAATAATGGTCAACGAAAATTATTTTCAATTTGACCGTAATAGCCTCTTTAATTTTTAGAAAATGATTTACAGTTTTGAATCATAAATCGTTTTCCGAATTTAAACTTTTTATCCTTACACACACGCATATGGGAATCTACTACCGCCGGGCATTAGAGTTTGTTGGTAACTCGAATCTACTGCCGAAAGTCCCAAATTTTGATATCCGATTGCTGGAATCCGGCGAAATCCGACCACCGTCGCTGGATTCCAGTGGACTAGATGCCGCCGAATTTGGCCAAAGTGGACGGAAACTGGCCAGATTTGGCCAAAATGGTCGGAATCCGGCTGGATCTGACCGGATCCGGCCAAATTGGCTTGCCAGAATCCGGACGTTGCCGGATTCTATTTTTCGCAATTCGTATTTTTTTAGGATGAGCTAAAAGTCGAAAAATATTTTCGAAAAAATCATTTCTTTTGAAAAATGATTTCGCCGAAAATATTTTACAACGAAAATCATTTTACGTTGAAACAAACGGAGCATTAATTAATTATGGTAGGATGATGTTTGTGATTTAGTTGGGATAGCTGGCTAGGCGAGGAATTAAAGCAAAATAAATCAGGATATATTCCTAAATTTTCTGCTCCCAATATATATTGACTCTCCAGTACCTCCTTGCCGGCCCGCAAGACACATCTAAGCTAACAGTTAAGTGAAATTTCAGGATAAAAAAGATGAAGGTTTCACATAGAAGATGCATTTGGTTTTATCTAGGAGAAAATACATTGTACTCTTAAAAAAGTATCATCATTTTGGCATTTTTATCTTCAAGGTTTTAAAAGTGACATTGGACCTCACAAACTACTTAACCTTGACACTTAATACCCTCTGTTAGTATTTTCTATCCTTTTGGATGGAACTGGCATTTTTGCCTCTAATTGCCCCAAAATTCCCCTAGGGTAAGGGTAAGTTTTATTTCCCCTAAACTTAATTTGTAGGGGTGCTAATGCAACTCATTTTTTACACTTATTAAAAAATTTAAAAAAAAGCAAAAAAAGAAAAAGAAAAAAAAGAACCAAAATAGAAAAATCTCATAAACTCTGAAGACGTTTATAGAATGGCTGAACCACTCCAAAATATCTTGGGGGTGGCCCGACCACCCTCAAAAGGTTAGAGGTAGCTTGAGCCACCCCCGAAAACTCTTAAGGAGGTGGCCGAGCCAACCCCTAAAACATCTTTAGGGGTGGCTGGACCCTCACCCTTAGGTTAGGGAGCGGTCCAACCACTCGTAGGTGGCAAGGAGGAGAGACTCTCTACTATTTTATTTATTTTAATTCTTTTTATAGTTTATATATATATAGTTTTTTGGTTTTTAATTTTTAATTTTTTAGTATAGGTGTAAAAGCTGAGCTACATTAGTTTGTCCACAAAGTATAGGAGAAAAATACACTTTACCCCAATACATTTGGGGCGACTTGGAGCTAAAATGAAACATGCGACATGTCACGTAATTTCCGTCCAAAAAAGTGAAAAAACTTAACAGAAGGTGCAAAGTGTCGCATTTCATTTGGTAGTTTCTTATGTTCAAGTGTCATTTTTTAAACTTTGGAGATAAAAATAACATACCGGTGATAATTTGGGAAGTAAAGTGTATTTTTCTAATGTACCATGTCTGAAAATGATATTAGACCAATAAAAATTTGAGTTCGGTATCTAGGGCTAGCTTCAAAAAATCTAGACAGATTTAACACACCACTTGTTTACATCTATGAAGATTGGCTACTTTGTTAAAAATAAAAAATAGAATAAAATTTCTTTCTAAAAATTTGAGGGAGAGAGAAAAGGATTAAGCATGACAGACCTCCATAACATCTCCTACATTCACAACAAAGGCATCTGGGAGGAAGTTCACTGGCATCCAAACCCCATCTTTCTTTATCTGGAGACCTCCCACTCCATTAACTTGGTGAAGGATGGTAATACCGGTAGCGTCCGAGTGAGGGGAAAGTCCCATAACAAGTTCTGGTTGAGGGCATGGAGGATAGTAACTCATCCTTATTGATCGGAACCCATCTTCAAATAACTCCATCTCTCTCCTGTCCATCTTCAGGGCTTTTCCCATCAACACCATAATTGTCATGGCAAGTTCTTGCAACTCCGACAAGTATAACTCTAAGGTATTCCTGCATGAGATAAAAAAATAGGAATACGTTCTTTTGAGAGATAGAGAGAGAGAGAGAGAGAGAGAGAGAGAGAGAGAGAGAGAGAGAACCTTAAGGATGAAGGGAGCTCTGGGAATAAATATGGCTTTCTTCTGTGAATAGGGTTGATTATCGTGTAGAACCTGTCACCCCAATCAAGCTTCTGATTTTCGGATCGAACAACCGTTCCATAGCCTTCAAAATCACCTGGTCTTACCTTGTATTTCATTTTCTCTTCCGAGGGAAGCTTGAAGAATCCTTCAATCTCATGTTTCAGCTTCTCTAAAAGTGAAAAGCTAACTCCATGGTTCACCAGCTGTAGAACAAGAAGATAACATTATTAACCCTTCATAGGATGTTGTTCAAGTTTTTTTTTTTGGTTACGGAAAACATATATATATATATATATATATATATATATAATGGACATAGTGTGTTGAAAAATATATATATGTAATCGTGTTAAGAACCTGAAATAGGCCCCAATCTTTACAAGTAAAGTGCAACTTCTCTAGTTCTAAGTCTGTGGCGTCCCCCAAGACCAATTTTTTCATGTCAATCATGGGGACAGTCGGCAAGGTCCCGCCATGAGAGAGAGCAATAGGTTCTTGATCAGGACGAATGTATTTTTGAGGGACTGCAGTCAATGGCTCTTTGGTGATGAGCTCAATAACGCTGGGAGTTGGGTACTTTAGGGATGCCATCGCTTTATTAACCTAGGTGTGCACCATAGCAGCATGGTGCAGTGGGTATATATAGCCTGAAAGTAGAATTTTTCACCGAAAAAACTATTTTCCTTGACAAGCAATTCATTATGGTGATGAATAGATATAAAATAATGAGTAGTATTATATATATATATATATATATATATTGTTAGATATTGTCTCCATATATGGCCTATATGCCACATATACAGTGTTTATTATAAATATAATATACGGTATTACGGTTAGGTAATTTAATTAATTTAAATTACCGTAATGGAATCGTTTAATTGATTTGAAATCAATTAATAATATTGTTTCCTTGATGGGAGGAACAATACGGTACTTACCATATTTGAGGGTCCCTGACCTAGCCTATAAATAAACAGCCTGTGTACACCATCAGTATGGCAATACAGTCATAGGCATAGGTTAGAAGATCCCTCAAATAATATTTTCTTGTTCTTCAGATGGATCGTGGAGACGCTTGAGCAAATATGGCTAGAGGTAAGCCTAAACCTATTTTGTTTTTTTCCGCTGCGCATGTTAGCCTAAAGAATAATATGTTTATTATTTCTAACATGTGGTATCAGAGCCTGCCTCTATGGCAATTTGCTCAGCATTAAGTTTTGATTAATTTTTTTTTCGTTGGTTGCATCGAGTAGATTTTTTGTGGATTAAAGTTTGCCTCCGTTTATTGTTCATGTATGGACATATGGTTGAAAGACATACGGTTTTAGATGGTTTTCTATTTGTTTATATCGTTGAAAAGCTTTCAATCCTTCATGCTAGAGCAACCCTTGGAAACACACTGAAAGGAGCAAAAATCAGGCCACCACCTAGTGAGACGTCGCTGGGCACAGTGGCGTCATCGCCAGCCTACCGCACGGAGGGCGGTTCTGGTGGCCTTTTCCTGTGCCGTAACCGGCGGTCCAAAAAGTGGCGCCCGTTATAGTAGTAGCAGCCCAAAAGGGCTGCTCCCTTGGTGAACGGCGACCTCGCCGTCTGTCGTCTAAGCGGCGGCCGATACGGTGTCGGCGTCATTGCCGTGCGTGGAGAGGCCGCTTCCCGCGGCCTCCCAATTACCATCACTGGCGGCCCTTGTGGGCCGCCCGTGACACCGTTTTCGTGCAAGGGGAGGCCGCAGATAGCGGCCCCTCCTCGTCATTGTCACCGGTGGCCCTTGTGGGCCGCCTGGGTTCTGGGAAACAGCGACTCGCAGGGGTCGTTGCTGCTGAGCAGCGGCTCTTCGTGGCCGCTGCATAAAGAACGGTGGCAGCTGGCATGAGGAACGGCGGCGGCACTCAACAGGGGTGGCGGCTGGGTTTGATTTTAGGGTTTTGACCCATTGAGAATTACGGGTCGGTTCGGGTTATGGGTAGGGTTACAAACCATCAGGAAATCCGGGTCGGGTCAACATATGGGTAATTTCGGGTCATCATATATGTGAATCCGGTTCGGGTTATGAACCGGGTCGTGTGGGTTATGGGCCCACAGGCCCGCCCGGTTGTAAAGTGGGGTTGACCCATGGATTGACCCATTCGGGTCAGCCCAATCCAGAATAGGCCCTATCCAGTTCTAAAAAAAAAAAAAAAAAAAAAAAAAAAAATTAAAAAAAAAAAAAAAAAAGAAGGAAAAGGGGCCCATAAAGTGGGCTGATTTATTTTGGTCAGCCCAATACAGATACCCAACCCAATTAAGTGGGTTAACCCAATTGGGTCAGCCCAGTACAGCAACCCATTTCAGTAGCCCATCAAGAATTAAAAAAAAAAAAAAATAGTAGGCTCATGTGGGGTTTAGAACTTGGGTTCACCAAGTGTAAAGGGCCTTGGCCACCTACTAAACCATTGGGCCATATTTTTTATTATGTCATCATATTGCAGTTTTATTCTACTTATTATTTACAGTGTTGTATTTTAAGATTATTGTTTCTTTAATACATATATTGAGAAATATATTTTAATTGTCGAATTTATATTGTTATATATAAATTGTTTGATGCCTAGACCTAAGAATAATCAACAATACCATAAATACTGGTGTGTTTACAGTAATATCTAAGAATGCAATGTCGGGGAAAGTTCTGGCAAGGAAAGTCTTGGGATTTAAGTGTGTCCGGTGTGACCCCCCTCACTTTCCTGGGAGCTCATCTGCTTGCACCTTGGAAAATGCTGTTTACCCCATTTAGGTATTGGTTTGTTATATTCCTGGGGCTATTGAGAGGGCATCTATAAAGTTGTTAGATGTTAATGAAGTCGCAATTATTATTATGATTTTGGGAGAGCCAAAGCATCCCAATTTTTGAATAATAATTGCATCAAGATTACACACACGTAATTATCATAATAATTATGGGAGAGCCAAAGCATCCCATTTTTGTATGATAATTACATCAGGATTACACGCATGAACCTCATAAAGATTTATTAGATGTTCATGAATTACAGCGTGATTATTATGATTTTGGGAGAGCCAAAGCATCCTAATTTTGTAATAATTGCATAAGGATCATACACATGAACTTCATATAGAAAAATTAACATCGTCTTGTAGTTAATTCATAAATTTAATTACTTATCCCCAAAGGGAAGTTTTTATTTTTATGGCTTAATTAGAATGAGATAACAAATTTAGTATTAAAAGTAAAATTTCTTTCGGTTGCCCAAAGGTACGAAGAATTTTATTTATTAATATTTAAATTTGCTTTAGTCTTGTTAATAAAGATAAATTTCATGCGTGATGCAACCTTTGCCCACAGGTAGGTTGAAATTTACTATTTACTATTTAAATTGGCATTGGCCAATTTGAAATAAAGTTACTTCATAGCATTAAAGTATTTTTATTTTTTATTTTCTTGGTTATTGCAGCTATTCATATTACTCTACTTTGGTGGTTTTATATTCCAATACATTATGGTAATATTTTTCTGACTGGAAAAAGATTAATATACTTTTTCATTTGAGCGTTTCTAATTCCATTATGGGAATGAAGGATATTGTAGTTTAGCTTAAGTCCCTAAAGATTGAGATTTTTAAGTCATTATTGGTCTATTTCAATTTTTTTTTGAATTCTCTCTTCTAAGTGTAGAATTTTTATCTTGTAACACACGTAAGGATAAATGGTTAGTAAATAAACTTCTAACCATGTGTGTTCAAGGATATGAGAGAATTTATAAAGTGTTCATATGATTACTCATGTCAAGGGAAGGACCAATAAATGCAATCATGTCCAACACTTAAAGCATGAGAATAAAGTGCCAATAAAGTATTATGGCAATCAAGATACCTATTTCTCATGCAATAAGGAAAATTAAGGGCATATAAAGAAAGATTGCATGAAGTATAAGAAATGACTTAAAATAAAGATAATCTCATAAATCTAGTATGTCGTGAATCTCTTTTAGTGACTCATTCAAATATATTGTGGATTAACAATCCATGTTGTCAACACAATTGCAGAGTCTTTTTAAAATGAATAACACGTGTTTATAATTTGAGCTTGTTGGGATCTATAGGTTAATTTTAAAATTCAGTTATAATTTTGACCTCAAAAATGATTTATATTCCATAATCTTTTTGAAATCCATTTTCTAGTTTGGCTTATTAAAATTTTCAATTTTATTTTAAACTTGAAATTTTTCTTATTTTTGGTGGAATATTGGTTGGGGTTTATTTAAAGTCTATTTAAAATTGACCTACGTCCCAATTTTTAAACAAAATTATTTGTTTATTTCTGCATAGTGATGTTGACGTAAAGTAGAGTCTTTGAGAATTTAAAATGCTCTGGTTATGGCTTTGGAGATTGAAATATATCTCCATACAGTAAATAAAAGTCGGTAATTTACTGACTTTGGTTCTTGTGTGGGCTGCATAAGGGAAAGCATACCAACAAGACCACTAGATGTGCCAAAGAGAACCTTTTAAAATTCTTGAGATCATGTACATTGAAAGGTGTTAACCTTTCCATACTCATTGCCTAAATGGTCAGAGATATTTTTATCTCTTTTAGTGATGACCATATAAAGTTTATGTATCTCTATCTTCTAAATATTAAAGCTGGGGTATTGAATGTTTTTAATACCTATAAGAAGAGGAGAAACAATTTGAAGATCATAAGATCTAATATAGGCATAGAGTATTAAGGTAGGTACACACAAAGGGAAATGATTAGTAATACTAATCTGTTATTACCCTTACAGAGTAAAGCTTTGAAGACCGTTGTGTATATGTTGAACTGGATTCCATTTACGGTTGTCCTTAAGACACCTTTTATGAAATAAATGGAAGCCAAGTTTAAATTATTTACACATATGGGGTTGCCTTGCTAAAGAGGGGATCTATAATCCTCGCCTAAGAAAATTAGATTCAAGGACAACCAGCGGATCTTTTATAAGCTATCTAGTAAACTTTAAAGGGTTTTAATGTTTTATTGTCCTTCATATAATCCTAGAGTTGTTGATTGTAAAATTTCTAGAGGATGCAGAACCTAGTGGGAGTGCTCATTCACATAAATTGGAATTTGAGGAAGCACTAGAGTTGGCCAAGTCTCCTCCTCATAGAGGATGAATGATTGTATTCAGGAAAAATCAGATTGATTATCCTGAGCCACAATCATTTCTAGAACAATCAACTCATACAGAACAGGTTCAAAAGTCTATTCTCCCATTGCAAAATGCAGAGGAAGTAGAATTAAGAAAATCTTGTAGAATAAGGAGATCAACAAGTCTTAGTGATCATGTTGTATATCTCCCAGAGTCTGATGTTGACATTAGACATAAAGATGATCCAAGTAAGTTTTCACGTGCTATGAGTGGAGAAAACTCCACATTGAGATTCAGTGCCATGAAGCAAGAGTTAAATCCATTGCTCAACAGTCTAGCTAGACTCGTAGCCAATGGTTTTACTCATAAGGAAGGCATTGATTATAGTGAAACATTCTCTCCAGTGTCTAAGGATGGTTCATCAAGATGATCGTAGCATTAGTAGCTCATTTTTGATCTAGAGCTACATCAAGTGGATGCGAAAACGACCTCTTTGAATGGGGATCTTAAAGACGGGATTTACATGAAACAATCAAAAGGTTTTATAAATAACAGTCAGAAAGCTTGCAAATTAAAGAATTCTATTTATGGGCTATGATAGATCTCTCATCGGTAATATACTTTTTACAAGGTAATTGAAAACCTTGATTAGTATATATATCTTAAGGTTAGTGGGAGTACAGTAATCTTTCTAGTCCTATATGTAGATATTATTTTTGCAAGTAGTGATTTAGGTTTGCTACATAAAGTTCACAAAACTTTGAAATGAAGGATTTGGGTGAAATCTTTTTCAGAGACATAAAGAATATTAACATTGTCTCGGAAGACCTACATTGAAAAAGTTTTGGGAAGATTTAGAATGAAGGATCATGCACCTTCAGTAGCAATTAAGAGGGACTAATTAAATATAGATTAATGTCCCAAAAGGTATTGGAATAAAGGGCAGATGAAAAGTTTTAAATGTCTGCATTATACATAACCATATGACTGACAATAAGTATATTGAGTCAATAAAGTGCTGCAAATAAAGTCTTGCGGTATATGCAAGAAACCAAGAAGTACAACTTAACCTAAGGATACACTTTCCATTTGAAGGTGGTTAGTTGTTCAGATTTGAGTTTTGCTAATTGTGTAGATAGTAGAAAGTCTAATTTAGGGTATATATCTTTTTATTGAGAGATATATCTTAAAGATGCAGTATGCAGACTATGGTTGCTACGTCTACCAAGAAAGCTAAAATTCTAGCGTGCTATGAATTTAGTACACAGGCATGATGGTTGAGACATTTTGTTGAAAGTCTCAATATTGTCGATTTTTTCAGTTAGACCATAAAGATACTCTGCGGTAATTCTACTATAATCTTATTTTATAAGAATAAAGAGTAGAAGCAGAAGTAAATCGACATCAAGTATCTCAGTACGAGAGATAACATTAAGAGACATAAATGGTCTATTGAGCATATAAGTACTGAATTAATGATTGCGGATCCCATGACTTAAAGTTTACCGGTAAATAAAGAATAAAGTCATGCGGAATATATGAGACTCATTAATTCATTTTTTGCTTGGTTTGTCTCTTTTTGGTCTATAGACATAAAGTTATTATAATAAAGATTTTGTGCACATTTGTTATTTCATCCATGAGGATAAATAAAGTTGGACCCGAATGACTTATAGGAAGTTCATTCATAAAGCTTGATTATCCATAAGGTACTCATGTAAGGAGTGTTTTACATCGTGATACATGGAAGGGACGACCTAATTTTATAATGGTTTTACCGCCATGATTCGTGTGAAACATTTCTTATCTGAGTGGGAGGATTCCATAAGTGATTGGCCAAACTAAGGAACCTAATACCATAAAGTCATGTGTCATAAAGGCCAAGTGGGAGAATGTTAGATATTGTCTCCATATATGGCCTATATGCCACATATACAGTGTTTATTATAAATATAATATACGGTATTACGGTTAGGTAATTTAATTAATTTAAATTACCGTAATGGAATCGTTTAATTGATTTGAAATCAATTAATAATATTGTTTCCTTGATGGGAGGAACAATACGGTACTTACCATATTTGAGGGTCCCTGACCTAGCCTATAAATAAACAGCCTGTGTACACCATCAGTATGGCAATACAGTCATAGGCATAGGTTAGAAGATCCCTCAAATAATATTTTCTTGTTCTTCAGATGGATCGTGGAGACGCTTGAGCAAATATGGCTAGAGGTAAGCCTAAACCTATTTTGTTTTTTTTCCGCTGCGCATGTTAGCCTAAAGAATAATATGTTTATTATTTCTAACATATATCACACATTTATTTCACTTAATTTATTGATGAGGCACTTTCAAATAATAATAGATCCTTTTTTTTTTTTTTATTCTTTTTTAACAAGGACTGATTAGGGTGTATAACATTTCTGTAAAAAATTAATTGGTTCACCTCTTCTTTCTGGTTATTAAGTTCATCTTAACTATCGGATTAACAAATTAAATAGGCTTGCAGTGCTTTTCGGCATACTATAGCTGATAATGGTAATTAAAGTGACAGAAAGTTCTTAGGTTTGTGTTGCTAGATGCTAAGGAAATCGACTTTAAAATATCTTTTCACCTTGTAGACATATACATGCATGTGGCCGATTTTCGGCGACCCATTAGTCCCGGTTAATAAATAATTATTAGCGGCGACATTTTAGAACGGGCATTAACATCTTATCTTATATATATATGTATATATATGTATATGATATTGTTTTGTTACTTGCTGCTTTGTTAAACCATGCGTAAAACACTTTAAGCAACTCTACTTAAATTTTTTTGGATTATATATGAAACCGAATCCTTTATTTATTTATTATTTTTAAAAAGAAAGAAACGAAAAGACACATAATCGATATTACTAGCATGTGTAACACATGTATGTTATGGAATCCGGCGATTTACGGAAATGCTTTTAAAAGACATTTGCCATGCATATGCATGCATGTTTGTTTTTGGAGCAAAGTAAATATCCATGAATTGGCCTCCTACTTTGAGGAGGTAGATATATAAAATCGTTAATTACTATGAATTGAAAAACAAGAAAATTTAGAAATTAAAACAGAGAATAGAGATCGGGAAGGAGAATCTGGCCGGGAAGGTGAAAAGTCATAAACATGTTTGGCCAGTTTGGGTATAAAGAGTCTCTCCCACTTTAGAGTGGAGAGATAAAAACCATTAAACTATTATTATATTCTAAACAAGTTTAAAATTTCAGTTTAAACTATTATAGCTAGAAGACAGCACAAGGTGCATGCATGTGTAAGTGAATACAAACGCTATAAAAATTTCAAGAATTTTGGACGGTTTGAAACCGTCTAGAAATTGCAAAAAACCGTCTAGAAATAGATCCAGATGGTTTTTTCAAGACGGTTTCAAGCCGTCCAATAAAATGTGTTGCTAGTCCGGGTTATGGACGGTTTTGCCCAAAATTGTCCAGAATTTGTTTTGTTTTGTTTTGTTTTTTGTTTTTTTAATTATAATCATTATTATTTTTGTCTAGCGATCAAAGCTTCGTTGCCTTTTCTTCCATAGCCATCTCGCCGGCTAAAGGGACCACCGGAAGGTTGTCACAGTCGCATATCTCCACCATGAATCCATCAGGATTGTGAAAGAATATCTTATCAACGTGGATCCCGCCTTCCCCTACCATCGCTCGCACGTATGCGATCTCCCTCTCCATTAGCTTCTTCTCCATCGCACCCATGCTCTCACGCCACCCATTAAACATTAATTCCAAACCCAAAACAAACACAAAATGTAAAACAAACACAATCCAAACCAAAAAGAAAAAGAAAAAAAGATCCGTTCGGTGGTTTCGAAGAGAGTGGTGACAAGGAGGTTGGAGGGGGGAGAGAAAGAGAGAGGAAGAGAGAACCGGCCGGAAATCCATGTATTTTGTCCAGATCTCTCTCTCTCTATTCCGGCCACAGATCTGGCCGAGCGTGGGTTTCGACCGGATTTGTCAAACCCACGCACGTACATCGGTGTAGGTTTGAAAGATCCGGCCGGATCCAGCTGAAAACCAACTCTCGACAGTCGCGAGATCCTGTCGCGCATCCCGTTACCGCCGACTGTCTAGATCTTGTCGCCCGTCTTCAATTGCCGGCCGGAGAGAGGAAGAAGAATGAGAGAGAGCTCTAAGAGAGAGATGATTTTTTTGGGAGAGAGGAAGAAGATTTGTTTTAAAAAGAAAGAAAACAGGAAACAAAAAAAGAAAACAGAAAAGAAAAAAAAATAGACGGTTACAAAATAACCGTCTCTAAATTTATCTAAATATTAATTTCTAGACGGTTTTATTAATACAGACGGTTACAATAAAATCGCCTGGAAATTAAAATATACAGATGGTTTTAATAAAACCGTCTGAAAATTAATTTTCATTAAAACAGTCTGTAAAACTATAATTCTAGACGGTTTTCAAAACTGTCTAGAAAAAAACCGTCAAGAAAAGGTGATTTTTTTGTAGTGAAAGACAGACAAAGTTTTCCTAATCCAAATGGGTTGGAGGGATTACTATTAAATTGATTTTTAAAAATACATGTGAGAATTACATTTTCTTTTTCGATGAATGGAATTTTTTATTTTTTATTTATTTTTTATAGAGTTACTCTAGTGAAAACTAGATAGTGACTGGATACCAACCAGGAACTACAACCTCACTGATATATATAGAACAACATCTGCAAAAACTGTAAAAGTTCATGAGTCTTACTCATTTTCAAAAGATGCATTGAGAGAGGAGAGGACACTAAAGTTTATAAAGTTCACAGGTCATATATCTTTTGGCGACATGTGACACTTTAACACACCACCTTACGTGTGACAACTTTTGGCCAAACACGTAAATTCAACATCGGGAAAGGAAAACCCATCATCATTAAAGGAACCTACTCTGATACCAGGTAAAAGTCATGGGTTTTACTCACTAGCACTCAAAAGACGCATTGAGAAAGGAGAGGTGTCCATGATTTATAAAGTGCCTAGGTCATGTATGATCATGTATCTCTTGGCGATGTGGAACACTTTAGTACACCTTTTCACGTGTGTCAATTTTCGGCCAAACACGTAAATTTAACATTGGGAAAGAAAAACCTATCATCGTTAAAGGAATCTGCTATGATACCATGTAAAAGTCATGGGCTTTACTCACTAGCTCTCAAAAGACGCATTGAGAAAGGAGATGTGTCCATGACTTATAAAGTGCACAAGTCATGTATCTCTTGGCGATGTGGGACACTTTAACACGCCCTTTCACGTGTGTCAACTTTTGGCCAAACACGTGTTCAACATCGGGAGGGAAAGACTCATCATCGTCAAAGGAACTTGCTCTGATATTATGTAAAAGTTCATGCGCTTTACTTACTTTCAAAAGACGTGTTGAGAGAGGAAGTGTATCCATGACTTATAAAGTACCCATGTCATGTATCTCTTGGTGATGTGTGACACTTTAACACGCATCCTTACGTGTGGCAACTTTGGCCAAATACGTGTTTAACATCGGGAGGGAAATGCTCATCATCATCCAAGGAACCCGCTCTGATACGTACCATGTAAAAGTCCATGGGTCTTAGAGCATCTCCAACAGATGCTCTATTTTAGCCAAAAAGTCAAATTTAACTATTTTTGGCCTTTTTTCCACTCCAGCAGATTAGCTATTTTAGCCATTTTTCCTTAACAGTGAACAGTAAATAGCCAACATTGGCTATTCACTGTTCAACATTACAAAATTTTTTTTATTAATATTTTCTTACTCTCTCACTCTCCCTCTCCGTCCCTCTCGGTCACTCTCCGTCCTGATGCCCTTCTTTCCTCCATCCCTCTCAGTCAACACCACCAACCCCTTCCCTCTCCTCCACCCCTGTTGCCCTTCCTTCCTTTGTCCCTAGCAACGTCGTCGTTCTCACACAATAATCCACAATAAAAACACAAGAAATCACCTCAATTTTCACCAAAATATCCCCCATTAGACTTCATAAATTAGGTTCCAACTACTGAAAATTGTGTCTCAAGTCACCGGAAGTCGCGTCTCAGGCTCCATCGTAGTCGACTCACCAGCGATCGGCTTGACCGCTGAACCCAGCTCTCCCTCGGTCTCACGATCTCATTTTCTCCTTGTTCGGCCAAGAAGGAAGATAGAAGCAGGGGAATAATCACAAAAGAAGGAGAAGAAGGAAAGAAAGGAAAAAGAGAGAAGAGATCTGAAAATGGAAGATGCTTTTGGAACATGCGAAGAAGAGGGGAGCGAGGAGAAAGATGAGGCGAGGAGGAGTGACCGGAGAGAGAGAGAAGAGGGAGAAGAGGGAGAAAAAGAAAATAAAACAATAAAAAAATATTATTTAAAGAAAATGAAGAGTGGAATGGAGATTATTGTTGGAGTGTTTTTAAGATAACCAGTAGTTAAAGTAGAGATTGATACTTTTTGAGTAGCTACTTTAACTCTAACTGCTGGAGATGCTCTTACTCACTCTCAAAAGACACCTTGAGAGAGAAATGAGGCAAGGAGGAGTGACCGGAGAGAGAGAGAAGAGGGAGAAGAGGGAGAGAAAGAAAATAAAACAATAAAAAAATATTATTTAAAGAAAATGAAGAGTGGAATGGAGATTATTGTTGGAGTGTTTTTAAGATAACTAGTAGTTAAAATAGAGATTGATACTTTTTGAGTAGCTACTTTAACTCCAACTGCTGGAGATGCTCTTACTCACTCTCAAAAGACACATTGAGAGAGAAGGGAATACCAATGCTTATAAAGTTCTCAAGTCATGTATTTCTTGGCGATGTGGCTTGTGGGACACTTTAACAAACAACTCAGAATCTCTATAACTATTATCAGCAATCAACTTTACAAGCCTATGAACACAATTAAAAAAAAAATAAATAAATAAAAAAAATCTATACTTTACAAGCCTAAACCCTAAACCCTAATTTTTTTTTTTAATTATAATAATCTTTGTCCTAACCTCCCACTGAATTCTTGGAATACAATATGCAAGATTAGCTCGTGGAAGAGAAAGAAGAAAATAGGGTCTTATCAGCTTTTGCATTTACGTTTTATTGGTCAAATGGTCTCTTTGTCACGCTAGCTAGCATGAATATTATTCATCATCGTGAATAAGTTGCAGCATTTGAAAACAATATTGAATTTCATAAAAACCCATGTGCCAGGTTTTTTTATACAAACTTATGAACCCATTAACTTCAAAGTCGTCATTCATGGAAATTATTTGGAAACATGGGCTTTAAGGCAAGGAATTAAGATAGTGTAACATGTATGATAATTGGTGTACTTGCCTAGCTAGCTAGCTAAAGTATAACTCCTATTTGATCATAAAATATATAACTCCTATATCCAATTCCATTTGGTGATTAATTAAGTGGAGAATTAATTAATTCAACTTTTAGCAACAACTTTTTGGCGGCAATCAATCAGTATTGCTGCTAAAAAGTTTTACAGGTGGCCGGAGAAGACGCAAAGCTTCGGTGAAATAACATCAATTTGTTAAATGCTATGAATCTATGGAAAGTTTCGCTAGACCTCCTTATTCCATTATTAAAAATAAAAAATAATAATAATAAAAAACCTTAGAAAAGATTTGTATCATTGATATTCTTTCAAATGCCCTTTCAATCGTCTCATGCATCATTATTATAGTGTCCCTTGAACCCGTCTAAGCTGCGTCATGCCTGACGGTCGGCCACTACATGTCGTTTCTCATGATCAAAGTGATGTATTTTTCTAATGTATAACAATTAATTAAACGTGTTTCAATTCTGGATTTTCTTTTGTAAAGTTGATGCTTGAGCACCGCCTTAAATTTGTAGGACAAGTTCAATGTCGACGATCATTTGGATCATGCATTCGTCATCAGTGATGCATATGTTGTACATGCAAGTCAGGCCGAGACATGCCATGCTTGGGATATCGATAGCTCATGGAGGTTGACAAACAGCATATTCTGCTTTATCTTGATGCATTTGATTAATGCCATCATATCTTTTTTCTATATATACATATATCCAACATATATAGGCACATGTCATGATTCAGTCGTTTTGAACATATTTAATTGGTTCATAGCTGCTTACGCGTAATTGTTCTTAAATTAATCTAATCCAAATAATTGGTTATAGGTTATGATTGATGTTTATGCTAGCTCCAAAAACGGGGTACATTGACTTGTCATGTCCCTATAATTACGTTATTTGTACATAAAAAGAGATCGAAGAAGTTTTGACTGATGGATTTAGAATCTTTCTAAATAATGCTAATTAAGTGATGAATTCTTATTTCTATACAGTTGAATATCATATGATCATACGGTTACTTAACAAATATTTTTCCTTGCAAATACTAACAAGGATATTCTTCAGATCGACTATTCAAGGCATATATATATATATATGATTTGAATAAAATAAAAGATTTGACTTCTGAATTCTTGTGTCCAGAAGTATATATCGATATGGACTATATATATATCTATATATATACATAATTGCTCATTCATTCCGCACATGGGATTTGAGGTAAAAAGATTAAATTTTCGATTTGAATATCGATCTGATTCATTTTTTAATTATATTTTATTGTTTTAACGTGAGAGTGCAATACAAGGACTTGGCAGCGTGTACAGGCAAGTAATGGCGAGGCGCAAACAATCGTAAAGTCTTCAGATGATCGATGCTTGGCGAATTCAGAAGATGAAAAGCTAAAGAGTAAAAAAAAATTTGGGAGATAACATGAATCTTAACGAAGATAAAGACTCCGAAGCCAGTTTAACCGTGTACGTAAAAATGATAAGATAATTAAAGAAGAGTACAAGAAAACTAGAGCATGAGTAATTCTGCCTGCAGAAAGTTCACAATCAGGAAACTTGAGATTTAAGACTTCACTTTAGTTGCAGGCACTCCTGCATATAAAACTGCATTCATGCCATGCGCGCATGGTAAAAACAACTCCTTTAATGCGGTCATTAATGTGGGTCATATATGTTCTTAAAATTAAATCAACATTGTTTATTCACTTCAGGTCAATATCAAATCTGGTTATTAAAGTCTAATCATTAATTAATTAATTAACCATTGTAAAAATATAGTGGGAACCTTCTTTGAAGCTATAGAAGGCCAATCAGAAAAACTGATTCAAGAAATATTATTGGAGCACTAAGTATTAGGTTTTATGTTGGCATATTCAGAGTCATAAGTAGTTTTATATAAATCTAGATTTGTTTGTTAAGTTGGGGACTTCAATTTGTGTTCAAATAGGCAAGTATTCAAGAATAACCAAGAAGCTTGATTGCAAGCTCTGTTGATGGCCGATCGAATGCGATCTTCAAAGAATTTTAAGTACTGAGATTTGAGAGTTTCTGTCGCATAAAGTTTTTGAACAGATGTCTTCAAGATTGATATTGAAACTAAAGTTCTCGAGAGGCCTAGTCATAGTGGTGATTGAACTATGTTTGAATGAAGTTTAAGCTTTAATTAATGTATGGAAATAGTTACCATCGGGAGCCTAGCTAGGTTGTAGCAGCGGCTGCAAAAAGATCGAACAGAGGTGTTTCACAAGAGCCATAGAGGCGTTCGGTCGCAAGCCCGTTCATAGAGGTTTCAAACTCGAAGGCAATTGAGCTAGGTCCTAGACGCTCGATCACTACGCCAGTTGTACCACGTTCGAATGCCACTAGTGAGAAAACAATGAAACCCTAACTTGCGTTTAAACGTATGACACGTGGCCAAGGTGGCCATGGGTATCGCTAGACCCAAAGCTACGAGTTGTTTTTTTATTTTTTTTATTTTTTGTACTTTTTGTTTTTTAAAAAAATAATAATAATTTAAGGATAATTTTTATATTTATTAGTTTTTTAGGAGTATAAGGGACATTTCACCATTTACTATCTTATTTAAACCTAAACCTTAACAGTAGGAGTAACATTGCAAAGTTTTTAAACTTTGCAACCCGATATTACAAAGTTTAAAAATTTTAAAAGTATGATTGCAGAAATGCAGAAACATAAGGGGGCAACAAAAAAATTTTCCACAGGAAAAAAAGAAAAAGAAAACGAAAAACTTCAGATAAATGAAAAATGACAAAAAAGAAATCCACTACAAAAAAAATAGCATTTATGGACATTTTGTTTTGTTTATTTATTTATTTTTTATTTTTTATTTTTTTAGAAACCGTCTAGAAGACAAAATTTGCATATGGGTTTTTCAAAACCATCTATAAATTTTTTTTTATGGACGGTTTGATTAACCGTCTGTAAATTTATGGATCCTTTTTTTTTTTAAATCGTATATAAATGTTATTTCCAGAGAATTTTATAGACGGTTTTTACCAAATCATCGATAAAGTCTTAGTTCCAGACGGTTTCAAAAGAAACCGTTTGGAAATATTTTTTTCCACGCCATGTCACCAATCCGCGTGATGCTCCCAGATTTCACCACATCCATCCGATTTTTTTCTCAGCCAAAATCACAACCGTCCGTTTCTTTTGAAAGCCAAAAAATTTCCCAGCCAAAATCACACCCCCAATATTCAGCACATTGTAAACAAACAAATACAAAACCCTAACCCTCCAGCCCCTGAATCGAGCCGATCTGATTCCCAAACAAACACAGACTGTCCGGAGGAAGTTGATGGGGGAAAGGCTTCTTCTTCATCGGTCTTCTCCCACTACGACAGCACCATCCAGCTCCTCTACTTCGGCTCCCAAGTCGGTGTCATGTTCATCCCCATTGAAAGATCGACCCCAGTCAGACCCAGTCCTTCTTCTTGACGGCCCTGAAAACCGTCGAAGCCATGGGGCCCCAGCTTGCCAGCGGTGGGTTCCATGTGAACCTCTGGGGCTTTTTCTGCGTGAACCATGCCTCTGGGGTTTTGATTGGATTTGAGTGGCTGGATTTGATTTGGGTGTTGATCTTGGTGTTGATTTGGGTGTTTTCGGATAGATTTGGTCGTCTTCTCCGTCGTCGATCGACCCGGCGGCATTTTTCCGGCTTGATTTGGCCAGAAAAATAAATCCAGATAGATAAACAAATCCCGACAGAAAAAAAAAAGAAGAAATAAATAAATCCCTACAGAAAAAAAAAAATCCAGACAAAAGGAAAAAAAAAATACAAAATTTGGACAGTTTGGTCCCAAACCGTCTAGAAATAATTTTGGACGGTTTTCCCAAACTGTCCAAAATTAGTTCTGGATAGTTTGGGCCAAACCGTCCATAACCTGAATTAGAGACCTATTTTTTTGGATAGTTTGAAACCATCCAGAAAAAACAGCCTGAGTTTTTTTGCAGACAGTTTTTTTGCAAAAGCAGAGAGAGCCAATTAAGAAAAAACCAGAAAAAAATGAAAAATGAAAAATGAAAAAGAAAAAAGAAAAAGTGCAAACAATTCAGGAAAAGAAACAAAAAGTGCAAAAGATTTTTTTTAAAAAAAAAAGAAAAAAAGAAAAAAGCAAAGCAAAAAAAATTGACAGCTGGGTCGCTGTAGACCATGCATGTCCAGGCCTTGGGTCGCAGCAAACCCACGCGCTAGCCGTGGGAGAAGGTTATTTTTTTAATTAAGGATTTTTTAAAAGCAAGGGTACATATATATATATATATAGTTGTATTTTTATAAACTTTATGGGGGTATAATGGTCAATCAGCATAAAAAAATAGTAGATGAAGCTGTGTAGGCACATATAATTAATGAGCTTCTGCTAGGATTTAACAAAAAAATTATAATGAAAAAAAGACATTATAACCCTATTGATAATTAATTAATGTTGCAAAAATAAAAGGAAAACATTATAATCGATCATTCATAAGCTTGCATAATCGTGTATGGTCGGTCTGGTACAATATCAAGAGAAGCAATAAGGATATGGTTTGGCATGTATAATCGTTATTTCATTAAAAAAAAATAAAAAAATAGCTTTTACTAAAAATAGAAGAAATTAGGATAAAATAGTCCCTTAAATTCAGATATAGTCATTTGATCATGAGAATAACTATTATAAGTGATTTCTTCGTACTATACACGTACGTATGATAGAGATTTTTGTTATATACTTTAACAATAATGTTATTCTATTAACATTTTTTTCATTCTTAATAAAAATTATTTATTTATTTTTAATTAAATAGTCATTTCAAGTACTAAATGTATCCTAAAGGTTGTCCCTACCTCCCTGGCCTATAACCATGCACGTATGCAACAGCAGCAACCACTCTTTTTGATGGGTTAGTGATTATTAATTAGTTGCTGTGATTGTCTATCCTAAAAGCAATGGTTCAAGGATGGTGACGAAAAGAGAAGATAGCAAGACCAACAAACAGAATTGGACCGACAAATACAGCTTTGTACCTTTGCATTTGCCATTATTAGTTTAGTTGCCGACACAGAAGTCCCTCCTGGCCCCCCATGAATGAGTTCTTTTTACTTAAACTTTCGCATGCAACTTCCTCTGAGACTAAAGAAAAGCTTTGTATTAATGTGTAAACGTTTCTTTTTTAATAACTTTGCAAAAGCTAACTTTAAAGTTATGGATCTAGTCGGATAACACTTATAAACAAAAGAATAAATCAGAATGAGAGGAGGAAGATAGAAGCGGGAAATAGAAAGGAAAATGGAGAGAAGGAGGGACAGATTTATTTTCTAAGGAGTATTGAAGTTTAGGGCCGGCTTCTCACATTTCTTTTCTAGTAACTTTGCAAAAGCTAACTTTAAAGTTGTGGTGCTACATGCATATTTCAAAAGAGAAAACATGCACGACACCAATGATCTTTGAAATCATTCCATAACCCATTTTGAAAGCGTAATGGGATCATTTCAACTTTTGGCAATGATGCCTACCGTACGTATGAACACATCATCATGGACATAATAAGACTTTAATTTATTGCCACACCACACCACACCACACCATAATATTACATAATATTATACATCTGTTATGTTTTCAAGCAGTGTTGCCTTCCCCGATTTTAATCCTCAGTTGCTCCAGCGACTTTCCATTGATATTACGGGAGAAGTAATGTTTGACGTATTCTTCCATTCCGATCCTTTTAAACAACGGCGGGGTTTCTGTGGTTAACAGACTTGTTGCAGGCCCAATCTCTGCCTCCAATTTAGGGTTGAAGAACGTAGCGATAGATATCCTTTCTTTCTCTGAATTCACTGTTGCCCTGTGCTCGATGCTGGTATAGGCCCCATTGCTCAAGATCTGCAAAATGACACCATGATAGATATATTCATAATTGACATGATCCTAAGTGTTCATCCCAAATGGCTAGCTTATATATATATATATAAGTTCTTGAAAAACTTCTCTTTTTACGAGTTAGTTGATCAATGATGAATTCTACCTTAAGTTTTCTTTCGCTCTATATATTTTTGCATGCTAATTACGTTAGAACATATTGCACTTGAGAACGAAATTAGGTTAATAATCAAAAGTTTACAACTAAGTTATTGCATGTTCAATATTTAATGTTTGTTGTTTAGCCGAGATAACTGATCCACTTGAGAACGAAAGCTTAATAATCAAAAGTTGTTGCAGTCATTCAGTCAAGTCAAGGGTATATATATATATATATATATATATATATAGCAGTCAGTGTGGATAATTTCCCCAAGTGATGTGTTTTTCACCCCACCCTTGACTTGACTGCTGTATTTATAAAATTAGGGTTCAAGTTTTTAGAAATCGGAAAAAACTTCACTTACACCCATAAAAATATAAGCAGTTTTACAATTATTAATTCAAAGTTTTAAAATTTATAATGCTGATATCTCATGTTTTAGTCTCTTTTAATTTCACCATTTTTTTTAAAATACCCCAAAAGCCCAATTTTTTTAAATGAAAATTCAAAATTCTGGTGACCCATGGCCGTGGGTCAGTCCAATTTTTTTCTTTTTTCTTTTTTGAATTTTCACTTAGTTTTCTTCTTTTAAAACAAAAAACTGTGTGGCCCTGGGTCAGTCTAGTCCCTTGTGCATAGAATTTAAATTCAGTGGGCATGTCTTCTGAGATAGAAGTGTTATATTCGAGATTCATGAACAACGCCGTCTTATCTTGTGGCACACGCACATACAAGAATGAAAAAGCGAAAGAAAAATGTACTAAATTTTTTATCAAGAGATGTATACCAAAATAATGTGAAGCTTATTGATTAATGGAGACTAGCTAAAGAGGATCAAAATAATCAATCAAGAGAAATTAAATGCTATGAATACTAATGAATAAGCTTCACATAATTTTGATACCTATCTTTTAATAAAATATTTGTACCCCTAGCATTTCTCAAAATGAAAAAAAAGAAGAAGACTATTTTAACATGGAATAGGGAATACGTAAAATATTTCTAGGGCATTCGAATCGGTAGTATGTTATATTGATTAGCAAAACAAAGAAAAAGGAGTTAGTTATGTTCATGATTTACAAAAAGCATGTCAGTATCACGTATCAACTTGTCTACCATCTTTGGATATGATTGCTAAAGTTTAATTAAAAAGTTAGAATATGATTAGTAAAGTTTGAAAAAATATAGACTAGATTCAATACATATATACCACGTGTTTTCTTTAAAAGATGAATAAAAAAAAAAAAAAAAAAAAGAGCGAGAGGAGATAGATATTAGAGTATATTTGAATTACTCTCTAAATAAAACATTTTGAATTGTAAACTCATCAAGAGAAATAAGAGTATAATTTAGTCATTTAGGTTTTATCGTATGAACGTAGGTTATTGATCAAACCACGTAAAATCTCTTGTCTATATTTTATTAGTCCGCACTTTATCTTTAGTTTCTTTTAGGATTTTGTTTACTGTCAATATATAGAGACAGAGAAGTTTGACAAACCTCCATAATGTCTCCTACGTTCACAACGAAGGCATCTGGGAGGAAGTTCACCGGAATCCAAACCCCACCTTTCTTTATCTGGAGACCATCTACTCCGTTAACTTGGTGGAGGATGGTGATTCCAGTGAGGTCCGAGTGAGGGCTCAGGCCGACAACAAGTTCTGGTTGTGAGCATGGAGGGTAGAAAGTCATCCTCATCGATTGCAATCCATCTTCAAATAACTCCATCTCTCTCATCTCCATCTTCACGGCTTTTCCCATCAACACCATAAGTGTCATGGCAAGTTTTTGCAAATCTGACAAGTATGACTCTAAGGTATGCCTGCCAGATGTGAGAAAATATCATAAAAGTTATTGTTAAATCACAATTTATTCTAAAAGTTTAAGTTAATAAGAATAAATAAATTTAATCGTTTAATTAGTATGATAACAGCACTTCCTTTCGTGTGGGCTCAAGCTTTACATTAATAGGTGAGGTGAACTCGTAGAATATTTAATTGAAACGTGGGGTACTGAATTTGTGGAGTGAGGTTGCCTATGATATCATGTTAAATCACCACTTAGGGTTCGTTTGAGTTTACGATTTCAAAAAGTGCGATTTAAAAATATGCGATTTAAAAAAGTGATTTTTAAAAACGCAGTTAAGCGTTTGGCAAAATCACAGTTTGGCTTTTAAAATCGCAGTTTAACTTTTTAAAATACTGCGTTTTCAAAAAAGCATCACATTGCTTGCGATTTGAATAAGCACTTTTCTGCGTTTTCAAATCGCAATTTTTTAAAAACGCAGTTTCAAAACAGTTCATTTTTCTGCGATTTGATTTAAAATCGCATTTTTTCTCTATGAAATCGCAATCCCAAACGCACCCTTATTCTACAAACTTAAGCCGATAATAAAAAGTAAATTTAATCAATATTCTAACCATTATATTAATTGATAGGATTGTGTACATGTCAAGTAAGGAATTCGAAGGAGAGAGATCGAGAACCGTACCTCAAGGATGTGGGGAGCTCTGGGAATAAATATGGCTTTCTTCTGTGAGTAGGGTTGACTGTCATGTAGAACCTATCACCCCAGTCAAGTTTTTGACCTTTGGATCGGACAATTGTTCCATAGCCTTCAACATCACCTGGCCTTACCTTGTATTTCATTTTCTCTTCCACTGGAAGCTTGAAGAATTCTTCAATCTCATGCTTCAACTTCTTTAGCAGTGAAGAACTAACCCCATGGTTCACCAACTGTACAAAACAATACATGTGATTAACTTTTGTCTAAACTAATCCTAATTATACATATTCAAGGGCAATCATATATATATATAAATAAACGAATTAAGGGTTAAAGAAAATTGAGAAGAGAACCTGAAAGAAGCCCCAGTCTTTGCAAGTTGAATGCAACTTGTCTAGTTCCAAGTCTGTGGCCTCCCCGAAGACTAAGTTTTTCATGTCAATTGTGGTGATTGTTGGCAAGGTAGTGCAATCTGTAGAGAGAGCAAGAGGCTCTTGATCTGGACAAATATAGCTCTTTGGGATGGCTATCATTTGCTCTTTGGCAAGCTCCATGACGCTGAGAACTGAATTTGAACTCCAATAGTCAACTGGCTCCAGTGATGCCATTGCTTTGCCTCGGTCGGTGCACCTCCAGCCTCCAGGCTATTATCATTTGCTTGCAATGAGTATATTATATAGCGTGTCTGAAAAAGCTTGGAAAAGCAAATTATTTTATGTATTAAAACAAGAATATAAGAAAGCAATAGTTTGTGAATATGAAAAATTGAACGGTTCAAGGCCATAAAAAGTTAAGAGTAATGCTTGCTGTACATTATAAAGTATATACACTTTGTATACAACTCCTTTGTATATTTTTCTTTTATATTTTTTCTTTTTTAAAGAAAAAAAACACAAAGTGTGTGCACTTTGTGTACAACAAGCATTTTATGACGAAATATTTGTAGGATTTTTTTTAAAAAATGATGAGACCAGTTGGTTCTGGGGCCCTATATACAAACGGAATCGGGGCCAATGGATCGAGCCTTGGTTTTAAATTTTTCCTTAAACGTATTTATGTATGTGGACCTAAAAATTAAGTTTAGAACTTGTTTAAAATTGCGTTAAAGAACTTAAAAAGTACTTTTTAGTACATAGAAAACTGTAGAAAGTAAAAATAGGCATGTTTGGTAAAATACTCAAAAAAAGGCCAACAAACTTTTAGGAAAAGCTTTAAAATAAAGCTATTTTTTCAAAAGCTCTTTCTGAATATAAAAATTTAATTTTCCAACACAATTTCAAACAGACTCTTATTCCTTATCAAAATAAAAAATCGTCTTCGTTCCACCCAAACCTCATATAAAAAAAGAAATTAAGTCAATAGCCCAAAATTAAAATTCCTAATATATAGCCATTCCCAAGATATAAGAGAGTCAGAGAGTGAATGTTACCACGTGGAGAAGAGTACCTTTAGGCGCCTTTTGGGTCCGATAGGGTGAGATTTAAAAATACCTATTTGAAAATGTGAGATTTGAAAACGTGATTTTTTAAAATGCAGTTACCATTTGACAAAATCAAAGTTTGACATTTAAAATCACAATTTAACTTTTAAATTTGTGTGTTTTTTAAAAAGCACACCCTTGCTTTCTATTTGAAATCGCAATCTCAAACGAGTTATTTTTTTTGATCTGGTTTAAAATCACACATTTTATCTGTGAAATCGTAATACCATATGCATCGGAAGAATATTAATGTTAATTAATTCTGGTTTTGGTAGATGGAATAATGTCGTAGCTTGCAGCTACAAATCAAGCTGAGGAAAAACAATAAACTTATACGATCGATCGGCCTCTTGTAGTTTATTGAATTTTATTTATTTATTTATTTTGCTTCCTTTAGATACTGACAGTGAGTGAAACTTGAGGAGGAATTTTATGATCGAGGGGGCTTATTTTATGATATATATATATATATCAAAGTGAAAAAAAAAAGAAAAAAAAAAGAGAGAATAAAAGTCAAGTCAAGACCATTTTTTGTATCCAAATTATTGGCCCTTGAATCCGTCCTAGTTGCGTGATAGTTTATATTATATTTTCGATCATCCACTACATTTTTCTAAGCCGGCCTATGGATAACAAAACGTGCTTAAATTCGGGCTTTCTTTTGGAAAGTTGATGGACATATCACATATATGGTTTGCGATTGTTGAGTTGACCCACTGAAAGTACAAATTTATAAACAATTTACATTTTTTTTTAAAAAAAAGAAAAGAAAAAAAGAAGAGAATATCTTTCTTAACTGATTATACAATTATTAAAACTGTAGAAATTAATGACCATGTCATTAAATAAGTCATTAATTACAATTATCCTCGATCTAAAGATGCAATAGAAAAATATAAACAAAAATATTCATTTTAATTTACATATTGGACTTGTTCAATCGTAGCTGTTAATTAAGTTAAGCATTTAACAAATCAATGATTAAATACATATTAGTGTTTTATTATAATTTTCAAGATTCGCTAATGCAAATGATTGAATCAAGTTTCTATATATGAAGGATCAATTTACTTTAACGCGTACCAATCAGATTTTTTATCATTATTTGATCCAAATATTTTATATGCTCTATTATTAATTAAATGTTAAAACAAATGGCTATAATAATATTATGCAAGGATGTCAACCATTAACAACAGTTTACCGAATTTATTGTAAGTGGATGAAGACTACATTAGAACTACGTACAGGAATTTTTCCAAATGATTTTAATTATTTAATTATTAAACTGATAGAAAATTGTGAATTTAATTATTTAATTAATATTCTAATAAAAAAAATTAGGAATACTTCACCAAACTCCCCTGAACTTCCACAAAATTTGAACTAACACCTCAAAGTTAAAAAATTCTTAATTTAAACCATCGAATTTCTAAATTTTTACAATGCTCCCATGCATTCTATTAGGTTTTAGTAGAAAATCTTAATGCATGCCTTTCCTCAATTTTTTTTTGTTCATTCAATAATAATAATAAAAAAAAAATGGTGGGTCTCTAGCTCGTGGGTTACTTTTTTTTTTTTAAAAAAAAATTAATTTAAAATTGATGGTAAATTTGAAATTTTATAAAAATTTTGGGGGCATAAAGGTCATTTCACCCCCTTTTGCCGTCTGATTTAACGCCAAAACCTAACGGAATAGAGACACTGCAAAAAGTTAAAAATTCGATAGTTTAAATTGAATTTTTTTGAATTTCTTAAATTCTATTTTAAAACATTATATTTTATGCCTTAAAATCTGAAGCGTTATAAACTTTGAGAATTAGTTCAAATCGACCGGAAGTTAAGAAAGTTTGTAAAGTTTCTCCAAAATAATTTGTACAAAAAGGATAAGTTGATATAAAATATGACGATACAAATCTACACAGGATCCATAGAGATCGAGGAGCACCGTAATATATATATATATATTATATATATATATATATACAGCGTCGATCAACCATAAGCCATCATCATCATCACAAATCTTCACATTTACGTTCACCCGGAAGTACATTAATGTAGACATACTCTAGGATGGCTTGCATGAACACTAAATATGGGATCAAATCTTCTTCACGTACATTAAGGAGTGAAGACTTAATTAGTAAGGGGGAGAGCTTCTCTTTGTCTAGATTTATACCAAAAAATAATGTACATATATCCTATATTTATGGATAATTAAATTTTGATTTTTTCATTCCACGACTCAGATTTCCTCTTCCAATTTTGTATTTCAAAAATATATATACTTTAAAAGTAATTTCAGGCTTTCACTATTAATTGCAATTTTGTCGGGAAACGACGTTTGAGCGTTCCACTGATATTGAATAAATGTTTTATTCCGTTTTCTTTTCTATTATTTTCCTCGATCACTGATAACAGAATTCATTTTTAATTATGATGATTAAATTTATAGATGTGACATTTCATGAAATTATATAATTAGTTAATCCTTTATATATATATATATAGAGAGAGAGAGAGAGAGAGAGAGAGAGAGAGACGAGGAGTGGAAATGGGGACTGATAGTTTTATTATTTGCTTTGTAATTAAACGGGATACAAAGGTTAATTATATGGTTTAAGACCAAACTGACCTTGCATCCGCGTTGGCGTAACAGCCAAGAAATCAATGATGGTAACATATATATAGGTAGTAATTAATTATATTTGATATCAAGCAATTTAATTTCCATGCAAAGGTCGTATGCTTGCGTTTCACACTACAAAAAAAGAAGTAATTAGTCGCGTGTCTACGATACTGATTATTATAGACACCCGAGCAACTAGTCACGTGTCTCAATGACAATGTAACTGGTAATATAAGCAAAATAAGTGGCCACGTGTATTAAAAAACACACACGTATGATCAGGATGGAAATGCGTGCTTGTTCATATTTCCTCACACTTTTTCCCCACTTTCGAGCGACCCCATGCATGTTGAAGTGAAGAATGAGTCATAGGATCGTTAATTGCCTTTCGCCAAAATCAACGGCAACAATATTGATCGATCGTCAAAACCATCTCACTTTTTAATTCCCATTACGTACAGTACTACTCCTAATGCATGCCTTCTAATTACACTCATAACTAAACTTCCTGATCTTTTGAACTTCTTGTTTTTTGTTTAATGGAAGTTGAACATAAAACATCATTTATATTTAGGGCGTAAAACAATATTTACAGTCATCCTAGGCTGAGCATGGACAATGATCTTTAGAGTAAGGGCCAAAGGTTTATGGCACCGACACAAATAAAGGTCCCCGGAGTAAAGATATAGGTTCAAATTAAAGTGCGAGCTTGAACAAAAACCTCTGAAGTAAAGGGCAAAAGATTCATGCATGGAACAGACACAAACGATAGCTCGTAGATTACTAGGGGCAAATGTCACTTTTGGTTTTTCTATCCTGACAAACAGACTGAAATTACTCACTTCCCACTAGGTTTTGTCATGACCATCATCTTTATCCAGCAAAATATATATTCTTTCCTATCTCATTCGCACTTATAACAGGTGTCCAGTAATGTCTGATATTGTCCCTTGAATCCGTCCTAGTTGCGTGATGGTTTATATTTTCATCCACTACATGTTATTCAAAGTGATATTTTTCTAACCCTATGGATAACAAAACGTGCTTAAATTGGGACTTTCTTTTGTAAAGTTGATGTGCATGATTTGACGAATCTCCAAACTAATCAACAAATCAGGCACGTTTCTGATTAAGACAAACTCAAACTCATTTCTCCTTCATCGTCATGAGTGATGCAATATAAATCTCCCGGCAGCTGTTTAGGGCCGGCTCAATATATTGTGAGGCTTAAGACAACAATTTTAAACAAGAAATTTTTTTATATTTAATTTATATATATATAATTTTTATTTGATAATTATTTTCGTTGCTTTTTAGCTAAACAATAATCTATTTTTGTTATTTTTTCTATCACTTTTAAAAAGCTTCCTAAATCAAACTTTCTAAATATTTATCTATTTTAACTATATATTATTTTTTATTGGTTTTAAGAGCAATCACTTTAACAATTTTAACTTAAAAAAAATAAAAAATAAAAATAAAATAAAATAAAATAAAATTGCACCAAGTGTTAAAACAAACAACCCATCGATCACACACACTAGATCAAGCACAATCATCCGTTTAAAAAATTAAAAATAAAAATCCAGCACAGACACAGTAAACATATATATTCCGGAGTTTCCTAGCTTTCAGAATCCAAAAACAACCAAAAATTTTGAAATAACAATCAAAGAATAAGATAAGTAACTGAAAAATAATGAAATTCAGAGCTATTGAAGAAGAAAAAGAAGGCGTACAGAGGTCTTGGATTGGTGGAGAAATTGGAGGCGAGAGAGCGGCGAGCGAGCCAGTAGACGAGCCTCA
The DNA here is from genome assembly GCA_028654335.1 of Alnus rubra. Classification (NCBI taxonomy): domain Eukaryota; kingdom Viridiplantae; phylum Streptophyta; class Magnoliopsida; order Fagales; family Betulaceae; genus Alnus; species Alnus rubra. The sequence goes on from JAJPGS010000244.1 coordinate 814,103, forward strand.
CACCATTGGAGCTAACCATTTTCTATGTTAGAGAGTAAAAAAAGGGAGAGAACCAGAAGGATTAGAGCTTTGGGGATTTGGGTTTATTTTGACAAACTCCGGGTGGATTCAGACAGAGAGAGAGAGGCCAGGGTATATTTTTTGTTTTCTTTTTGTTTTTAATTATTTATTCTATGTGGGAGGTCTAGAGTTTCCTTGTTTTTTTTTTTTTTTTTACATGAGTTCTAGAGTTTCCTAATAGAAGAGAAAATGCACTGTTATTTTGTTAGTATTTTTTTTTTTTTTGAATGGGTTATTTTGTTAGTATTAATTGTTGTTTTGGGGCCTCTAATTATTTATTTTTCTATTGAAGTTAAAGAGTCATAAAAAAAAAAAAAAAGATCATACTTCTTTTATTTTTTCAAAACCATTCCAGATTATAATTGGGCCTTTTTTTAAAAAAACAAACTTGTCTTTGGGACCTTATTGAAAAAAATTGTTTCAAATTATGATTAGGCTTTTTTTTTTTTTTTTAAACAAATCTGTCTTTGAAGGCCTTATTCCACTTTGGGGTTTTAGGCGACCGCCTATCTTGCCTAAGGGATAAGCTAGCTAGCACTGCAGTTGTTTGCCAAGTGGATGTGTAGTGGAGGTTGGCGCTTGCCCAATATTCCATCCATCTAAATTAAATATTTTGACTTCAAAAAGAAAAAAAAAAAAAAAAAATTTAAAATTTTCACAAATAATCACCTGTTTGTTTGTGTTTTCTAAACATAAGTACTTCTAAAAACTACTTTTTAGATAACAGGATGATTCTTCCAAATTAATATGACAAATTTAATGGTTTAGAATTTACGCACTACATCTTATATATATATATATATATATATATATATATATATATATATATATATATATATATATATATATATCTTTCTGTCCCTACTCTATCTGCTTATATCTGGCATTTTCTTTGTAAGAAATGCAATATATATATATATATATATATACAACCTACCTGCATCGAATGACTATGATCAGATTCTGACGAAATTCTCTGCTTAGCCTAATGAGTACCGAATTTTTCAAGGCAGAAATATATATATACTATATCGATCAACTTTGTTCTTAATTAATGAGATTATGTTCTGGATTAGGTTTATGCATGGTTAGTAGCCTTCACGGGATTCAGTCCTCTCGACAGAACAGGCCATGGGTGACTTTGTAGCCAGCTAGGTCCTCTGAATGTCTTTTTCTTGCATGTGTGATGGGTTGGGGGTGTCCTTGCAAGCCCCAAGGGCTGCCCTTGTATTGATGTAATTCTTCCCATGGGTATGCCCTTGTATTGATGTAATTCTTCCCATGGGTATGCCCTTGTTTCGTATTAATAAGGCAAGCTAATTTATATTAAGTCTTTGAGGCTAGCTAATTTATTCAATTTATTGTTTTGGATGTTTCAATTTGTTTTTAGCTTTTTAATTAGGGATTATTGCATCACTGGTTCTTGGGGTATGCCCTAGCTTGTTTTGTATTAAGTCTTTGAGGCTAGCTAATTTATTCAATTTATTGTTTTGGATGTTTCAATTTATTGTTAGCTTTTTAATTAAGGATAATTACACTACTGGTCCTTGGGGTATGTCAAAATTAGGAATCACTCTTTATGGTTTAAAAAGTTCATGGGAAGTCCTTGTGGTAAACTATAATTATAAATCAATCTCTGGAGTCAAATTCTGTTAAAAAATTTGACAAATTCTGTCAAATGCTACGTTAGCGCCACATCAAACCAATAAGATAGCGACACATGTCCATCTAAATTTAAAAATATAAATTTATTAAAAAATAAATAAATAAACTTATTATTATTATTATTTTTTTAAAAAAATAAAGGGAAATGGTGGCTGGGCTACCCTTGGACCTTCTAGGGGTGGCCTGATGGCCACTCCCAGTGGCTGGGGTTGGCCCAACCATCCATTCCTTATGGGTTTGATGTGGCGCTGACATGACATTTAAAAGAATTTGTCAAATTTTTTAACAGAATTTGACTCTTTGTAATTCTAGTTTACCACAATAACTACCCATGAACTTTTTAGGTCATAGAGAGTTGGCATACCCTAGGAACCAGTGGTGCAATTATCCATTTTAATTAATATACTTGAAATGTACCATCTATGATTTAAGTATTTTAGGAACTTTCGATCCTTAGTTTTTTGTGCTATGTGCTTATGTCTTTGTAACAATATTCCAACCTTATCCCTAGGTTACCTTAGGCAAGCCCAAGTTGATGGGCTTAGAATTAGTAATGCCTATGCTAACTTAGTTAAATGAATCAAAGCCCACTAAATTAGTTTTTTGGTATTTTTATTTAGAAAAATACTAGAAGTGCTAAATCTTTTACCAAAAGATTAGTACCAAAATTATGTGAAATTTATTTATTGGTACCGATAGCATTTATATTGATTAATTGTTTTGATTCCATCCAATAGATAAACTCTACAATCATTTTGGTACCCATCTCTTAGTAAAAGATTTGGTACACCTATCATTTCTTTTTTATTTAGTATAAATTGTTGCAAAATAAACCCCAATACTAAAACCCCAGCTAGCAGCCTATATTGTAGCGTTTATATAGGGTTATGTTTCATTAAGTGTTTTCATTCAAAACAAGGACCATTGAGGAAAGGTGTTTGATATGGAATCAAATTTCTTAACTACCTTATCTTGAACTTAATCCTTATATATTGCATCTCTATTCAAAGAACAAAATCAAATAGGATTTCATTGAAAAATATTATCATATTCTTCAACATAATTGCATGCTTGATAATTCGATTGGTTCAAGATATTCTTTTTTTTCAAAACCATACCCTATATTCTCTCCACCTAAGCAAGTGATTCTAAAAATTTTAAACCTAGCTTATTATCTAATCGCAAGAATTAGGGTATTTTTATCAAAAAGGACATTTTTAAACCCCTACACTTAGTCCTTGCTAAATAAAACTAATAACCCTAAAAGCCTAAAATTAAAACCTCGCGCGTATACGGCCACCCCATTCACTCTCTCACTTTTTTATTCAATTCACTCATTTTCTCTCAAGTATTTTTTCTCAAAAACACAAAAACCCTAGCATACAACCTATTCGACAACCCCATATTCTTCTAAAAATAAATAAATAAATAAAATCATACTTTTCTCTAAAAACATCATCATACGCCACAAGGAAGAGTTCTCAAATTCCCATGTGGCATGTGTATGTTTCTTAACTCTCTTCATGTCTTCTTGCAAATAGTTCAATACTTTGCTGAAATCATGCTTGTATGACGTCATTCATGTGTTTTTGCATGAGTTTATGTTATTTTAGTTTCATATCATGCACATTAAAACAAGAAAAGCATGAAGCTAGTGGTGGAGTGAAATGTGGGGGCAAGATGGGGCACCACAACTACAATATATTTTCTTAAAAAAAAATTCTACAAGGTAGTTTTTTAGGCCCTAGCCCCTACTCCTTTTTCTTCGGTCTTCTTTATTTTTCTTCTTCTTCCTTCCATTTATCGATTAATTTCCTCCTGTAGTCTGTCTTCTTCTTGGCTTGCCACTTTTTGAAGTGTTACTATGGTTTGTGGGTTTTTAGGATTTGTTCAGCATGAAGGTGCAAAGAAGAATTGATGCAGTGTGACGTAGTGGGATCACAAAGACAAACTGAAAAGCTTATTTCCATACGGGTACAACTCTTATTTGAACGAAGTGGCACAACAAATTCACAACTCTTCCCAAAACTAAGAATTCCTCTTGTAACTCCTAAAAAAATCGTCAAAGCCTTCAAACATTCAAACAACTCTTTCACTGGTTACGATAACTCTCCCCTTGCTACTTTTTTACCCAACAACACAAACACCGTTGTGGAAGATGGCATTTCTTTAACGAATTCCTTCATAGATAAGAGACTTTTAACTTTCCCTTTAGGGTTTTGGTTCCATCTCTTGGCTAGGTAGAAGAGTAATCTTCATGTTATCAAACACGAAATTGTACGTGTTCTTCCTCCCATCAAGGACATCAGCTCTATCATATTATCATGGTTATCCCAAAAATAGATGACATGCAACCATGGCAACCACATCAGACCACACCATATCTTGATATTTAGCTCCAATTGAAAAATACTAGAGAACATTTAATGATCGTTACCTCGTTTCCTTTCTGGAGCCATTCTAACCGATAGGGAGTAGGAAGATTTTCCGTCTCCAGATTCAACTTCTGGATAGCTACCTCCAACACTACATTCTCGCAACTTCCCAAGCCGATGACAAGTTTGCATACCTTCCCACCCATGATACATGTAGAATGGTGGATGTTGTTGCGTCTCCAATCCTCACCCTGAGCCTTACGGGATGTAAAGCATACTCTTCTCACCACCAACAAAGGACCTTTAGCCCCTATGACAATCTCGTAATCAACTTCCTCACTGTCATCAAAGTCAGTGTCTTGCATGCTCAAACATACCTGTCGGATTGTCCATGGCTTCCCCGAACTCAATGAGTAAGATTTTTCCATACTTGTCTCCCTTGCAGAAATCAACCATCTTATATATGCCCCGTCTCACATATTTGAAACACAATGGAGCACTAGTTGAAGCCTCCTTATTAGGCTACACATTCGGTTATCCTCGAGCTTGTGTTGGAGGTTGATTAGAACTCTATGTAGAAGGTGTGACATTCGTACGATTTCTACCGCCACTTCCTCCTCCTCCAAAAAACCCCAATGGTCTCTTAGAGAGTGTACCGCGACACCAATTGATCCTCGACTTTTGCCAAATCCATGCAAGCCACCAATTTATAGAATTCTGTTGTGTACGTAATCATCCATGGATCTTTACCCTTGCCTCTGAAGTTCTGTAGTTGTTGTTACATGGTCCACACAGACCACACATAGTTATGGGGCAGGAATGCGGACCTCACATATTTCAATAGTTTCTCCCAACTATTGATCATCCCTTTTCCCTGTCGCACTCAAGTCTACTTCAGTTGCTGCCACCACGCAACAGCTCTTCCTCAATTGGTTGCTACTAAAGGAAACATTCGATCATCAGACACTTCCTTGAAGTCTAAGATCTCTCTAATAACAGCTACCCAATCGAGGAATTATTCAGGCTGCAAGCAACCTTGGAACTCCAGGATGTTGAGCTTGAATCTTGCCTCCCACCGATTAGCCTGAGCTTGAGCCGTAGTATACTCCTCCTGCTTCTTCTTACCTTGCAAAAGGGTTGATAGATTCACTCCAATACTAGACTAGTCTTCCTCCTTTGCGTGACACACATTTGGCTGTCATCGATGACCATTTAGAACACCCATATTGGTGAATTGATCGATGAGAGCTCTAACTTGGGCATTGATCTGGCTACCAATGTGTTCTCCAAATCACTCATCAAGTTCCTCATCCATGCGTTGCTACAAGTGCATCGTCGGTTAATCCTCATGTACTGCCTCTTCGTGCTCGTGCACATCATTCAAGTTTGGAAAATGATTTCCCCAATCAACTTGGACAAATTAAATTTTCTATGATTTCTCCTGGGCGGTTGGATTTTTAGAGGGAATTGGGTTTGTTTGGTAAAAGTTTTTTTGGTGGATTTTTTTTTTCTTTTTAATAATAATAAGAAGTGATTGATGTGATATAGAATAAAAATAAATTTTGAATATTTTTGTTAGGAAATAAAATGAAAAAGTTGTTAAAAAGTAGTTGATGTGATATAAAAAGTGCAAAAAAAAAAAAAAAAGTTAAAAAAAAACGGTTGACGTGAAATAAAAAGTGGAATGTTTTGAAGTTGAATTTTTTAAGAAAAAAATGAAAGTGTTTGCCAAATAGCCCAATAAATTTGGGTGGACGAAAAAAAGGGCAAGATTTAAACGATAAGCATCAAATAAATGATGGGCCATATATGCTTCATAAAGGGTAAATATTTTATATAGTGAAGACATATATTGTGTTAAAAAAATATTTTATTTTTGAGAAAAGTACACATATTTCTCTCAAACTACTACTTAATTGTCAATATTCTTAAAAACTACCAATTGTGTCAATGTCTTTCCTCAAACTACAAAAAAATGTCAATGTCCCCATAAGACCAACAAAAAGACAAAAGTGATCCTAAAATTTTTTCAATCAGACAAAAATATCCTTATAAATTAAAAAATAATAATAAAAATTAAAAGAAAAAAACCAAAAAATAATTTTAAAAAGAAAAAAAACTGAAAATTATATTAAAAAAAACGAAAAAAAAAGAAAGAAGAAAAACAAGTTTTTATTTTTTTATAACTTTTTGTTACTATAGATTTTTTTTTAATAATTAATAATTTTATGAAGGGTATTTTTGTCATTATGTGGACATTGACATTTTTTGGTAGTTTAGGGGAGGGGAGACATTGACACAATTTGTAGTTTGGGGGGACATTGACAATGAAATGACAATTTAAAGAAGTTATGTATACTTTTCTCTTTATTTTTAGTTTAAATTGAATTTCTCATATTTTTTATATAATATATAAAAATATTATGTTTTATTATTTTAATTTCGCCCCTACTAAATTCGATCAATTCCTAGCTCCGTTACTAAATATCTCCACGTTACTCTTAAGCACATCTTAGTTTTCTCCCGTTTAAGTGTAAGAAAAAATTGAAAATGCTAGGTTTCTCAATTTGATCTATTGTTTTAGTAAATAGAGGCATAAGCCAATGAGATTGTGACACATAGAAACCAATTTGTTTTTTTTTTTTTTTTTTAATTTTTTTTAGAAAACCTAACATTTCTCAAAGTTCTAAGATTCCATGAGAGGATAAAGTTGGCAACTTGCAAAGCAAAGCACTCTTTATTTTTTTTCAAGAAATAATGCAGCTAGCTCACGTGTGTTCTCGTAGTTCTATCCCTTTGCCCAACTCTCAAGTCATCTTGAATATTCCTTCTTTCTATAGCTTAATTAAATCAAAATTTTTCCTCTAATTAAGAAAATATAGCTAAAAAACAGCAATTATGTTGTTCATAACCTCACTTACAAAATACTTGGATATATATTGGATTAGATAAAATGATATACTATACGTACAGCTCATGCTAGCTCTGAGACATGCCAAGATTGCTTTCGTTTACAAAGAGATGTCATCTTCCTTCTTTGTTGCAGGCTAAATTTTCTTTTCTTTCTTGTCCTGGTAACAGGATGTCCAAAAACTGTGTATTATATATACTAAGCTTCCATGAAACTACATGATAACTTAATACACAAAATAAATATTTCATGATAGACACTAAAATTATTGCACAAGATAATGGCATTTAATTAAATTTGTGTAACCTTGATAATGTTTGTACTCAAGCCTCTGTTAAGTTCCCGAATTTGAGGAATAAAACTCAGCATACTTATTATTAGTATATTGGGGCTTCAATAAAATTAATACAACGGGGAGTATATACATAAACAGGAAATAAAAAATTAACAACTTACAAGAGATGAAACTCTTTATTTAATTCAACTTTCTAATGCACTAGAATTAAGGTTGACAATTTTTGACACGACCTGTGAACCCGACATGAACCCAACACAAAATTAAAAGATTAGGGTTGAGTAATCTGGCTGGCCTGTTTGATTAAATGTGTTGGGTTAAGGTTGACCTATATAGTCTTATACACATGCTTATACACGATCCGAACTCAACACGCGATATAATAGTAGGTAATTTTTAAAATGACTTGCAAATCCGACACGAACCTAATACAAAAATTAGAGGGTTATGCTATGTACGTTCAAGAGTTTAACCCCTTTAATTAAATAAGTCAGATTAGAATTGACCTATATTTTTATACCTGTACCTTAATATGACCCAAACCCAACACCCGAATACCAATATCCACCCTTTTAGTCTATAATAATCCAAGGATCCTAAAAGATAACTCCAGAGGAGCTTCAATACTTCAAAATATATATATATATTTTTTTATAGATGAAGTATTAGCTTATGGGGATACTCACTAAAAGATGGCGTAGAAGATAGCGCCAGGTCATGTGGCCATGCAAAACGCAACCTCTTCAGCCACACCACTTCAGCCAAACCACTTTAGATGCCTGCACGTGTCTTGGTGGCGGAGTCCTCTTGCATGATGTCAATAGTTTATCCTCTATAAATATATCTAGAAAGCTTCAAACTGGGGAAGGTAATAACATATCAGGCACATTGGCCTATATGTTGCTCGGCTGGATATACATAACTACACCAGGCAAAGCATGCCAGCTCCATTCCCTCTGTATATTATTGGTATATGTACCCTTCAAGCCACCCTCTCTCTCTATCTCCATTGCCTATAAATTCCTCCTAACACAAATATATATATATATATATATATATCCAGACTCCAGTCGTCATATTCCAATATTTCTGTGTCTCTAGAGATGGCAACATACATTTATCACAGAATGTCAGAGTTATTCTTGCTTTCACTCTTTGTGAGTTCCTTCATGGTTGCTTCTGCTGGTACTTTTGATGAAGATTTTGACATGTCCTGGGGCGATCATCGTGGTAAGATGCTCGATAAAGGGAAGCTTCTCACACTTTCGCTTGACCGGATATCTGGCTCCGGTTTCCAATCCAAAAGAGAATATCTATTTGGGAGGATGGACATGCAGCTCAAGCTCGTCTCCGGTGACTCTGCCGGCACTGTCACGGCTTACTATGTAAATCTCTATCTCTATTTTCTCATATCAAGCTTGTTAAATTACTATATTTTCTAAAAGTTTAAGCTATTAGGAAAAGTTAAATTTAATCATTTAATTAATCAATACTTTAATAATTCTCCGACACGTAGAATATTTAATTACAATGGTGCATAAATGACAGAGTCAAATTCAAACTCATGACTTTTTTTTCTGATACCCTGAAAAACCACCACCTTTCTTAAAAACTTAAGTCGATAAGAAAATGTAAATTTAATTATTTAATCAATATTTTAAAAAAACTTCCCTTTAGTAGTTTGCAATATTAGGCTTCATGGTCTTCTCCTACAGCTTAAATATTGAGAAATGAAAAATTTGTGCTGATCGAGTTTGTTATTTTCTACAGTTATCCTCAGAAGGGAATAACCACGACGAAATTGATTTTGAGTTCTTGGGGAACCTGAGCGGAGAGCCCTATATCGTCCACACAAACGTCTATACCCAAGGGAAAGGGGACAGAGAGCAACAATTCTACCTCTGGTTCGACCCAACAAAAGACTTCCACACCTATTCCTTCGTATGGAATCCACATCGAATCATGTAAGATATATATATACTTCTCTTATCAAGTAATCCATCTCACTTTCATAGTGAAGTCATATTATATGAAAAAAAAAATCATGTCCAAACTTATGGAAATATTTTTTTGCTACCCTAATATCACCTTAGGCCAATCACTGTAGCAAAATGTTCCTTTATTTTATTCGTTCTCAATAACATTTTTTTTTTGTTATTTTATTGTCTCTCTTTTCAGCAACATGGTACATTTTATTATTTTAATGTGACCCTTGAAAAAAAATGACATTGGAAAACAAAATATCATCGTTAACAAAATACGACCGATAAAAAAAATGACTATTAGAAAACTATGACAGGAAAAATTTATGATTCTTAAAAAAGATAAATATTAATGTTGACAATAGGAGTGCAGTAAAAATATAATAAAAAATAATGAGAAATAATATTTAAAGAGAAGAGAGAAACATAATAGAAATATCTTTTCATGTGTAAAGATCGAGAAGGGAGTAACTAATTAAAGCCTAAGTATTTTAACCAACCTTTTTAGAGTCGCTTAAGCTAATTAAAGCAGAGAATATAAATTGTACTTTTTGATCAAGTATTTTAACCAACCTTTTTGGAGTCACTTAAGCAGTAATAAAAAGCTAAATCATGCTTTAATTAGCTGATAAAACATGTAACATATTTAAATGTTACCCATTGCAATTGCCAACTAATGTTTTGAATATTCTAGTACCATTAATTTGAGTAACATATTTGGCATAACTTGCTACATGTCTCTCTTAATTTGCAGTTTCTTGGTAGATAACACCCCGATAAGAGTATTCTACAACGAAGAATCCATTGGGGTTCCCTTCCCAAATAGCCAGCCAATGAAGCTTTACTCGAGCCTCTGGAACGCAGACCAATGGGCAACAAGAGGTGGGCTCGTAAAAACGGATTGGTCCAAAGCTCCTTTCACTGCCTGCTATCGTAACTTCAATGCCAATGCCTGCGTCTGGTCTCGTGGCTCATCTTCTTGTGCTTCAACGCCGTCAACGAGTGGCGTCAGTAGTACTCCTGGTAGTGGTGATTGGCAAACTCAAGGGCTCGATGCAAATGGCCGAAGAAGACTCAGATGGGTGCAAAAATACTTCATGATTTACAACTATTGCTCTGATTTTAAGCGATTTCCACAGGGTTGCCCGCGCGAGTGCCGGCGTGGTAGGTTCCTTTGAAACTGAAATGTTGCTTGTGTGAGTCTGTAAGCTAAAGGTATCTTTTTGTGAAGGGTTGTATAATTAATATTTTTCTTTTTTCTCTTTTTTCCCTGGATACCAAAGGTTTGTAGGTTTGTCTATACATGTGTGTGTGTGTAGGTTTGTATTCGTGCGATTAATTAGGTGGATACCAAAGGTTTGTAGGTTTGTCTATACATGTGTGTGTGTAGGTTTGTATTCGTGTGATTAATTAGGTGGAAAACAAAGGTTTGTAGGTTTGTATGTGTGTGTGGAAAAATCATATTTAGCTCATAATTTTTCATGTGTGTGTGTGGAAAGATCATTTTTAGCGCATAATTTTTCATTTGACTTGAATTTAATCATTAGGTTTTCAATTTAGGCCTTTAAATTTTGCTCTCAAGTTTCAAATTTGTTGTTTACCGTCAAAGTTAATGGTTTTTTCGTCAAAGTTAATGATTTTTTATTTGTTACATGTGTTACATTTAACATGCTAGGGTCTATGTCAGTACCCAATACAATGTCAATGTCCATGTCAGCATCAAAGTTAACGGTTTTTCTTGTAATCGATCTTACAAATCTATAAGATTATGATGACGAAGAAGATGGTTTTTATTTTTAGAGTTAGGTCTTCTTTTTTCTTTTTCTTTTTCTGTGGATGACTTGCGCCTAATAACGAGACATTGATATTAGGTGCTGAAATGGACGCTGATGTGTTAATTGAGACACATGAAATATGACAAATTGTTAATTTTAAGTAAAAAAGCGATAGAATGACCTATTTAAAATTTGTACAAAATGTAAGGACCATAATTTAATGATTAAATTCAAATAAGATAAAAACTTAAGGGCTAAATATAATTTTTCCATAATATATATTCACTTAGAGATTTTTGGGGTCGGTTAATAATAATCGAATTTATTATTCTTGGCTGCATTTTCTTATGAGGAATGTTAAAGTTCATTCTAGTGGCCTTATGGAGTTATTTTATGCTGATATGATATTATGTATTTTTTTTAATAAAAATAGGAGAGAAAAATCAAGTTGTCGTTTTTCTTTATTAAAAATAAGGTATCATGTCAACTTAGAAGAATCTCAAAAAGACATTAAAAAGAGGTCTAACATTTCTCTTTTACCCCGGTAACATGCCATAAAAGATAGTATTTTTATACTATGGACTTGAATAAAATTGTCCAAATCCGAATCACCCATTTTATTACAAATTTCTCTTTTAAATTGGGTTGAAAAAATAATTTTCTCCAATCTCTACTATTAATCTTTAATAGTATTTAAAGACATGTTAATTTAATACATTGAATTTCATTCAATTAGAATATCAGGGATAAAATGGTTGAAAAGTTTCTGTTACAAATTTGCAATGGTACAATGGAAGCTCATGGGCCTAAAACGACGGATCCATCTATTCCATAAATGGACTCGGGCCGAAGAAAAATACTTTAATGGGTCTGTACGCAAAATAGTTTGGCTCGATTATCTCCAATTCTCGTTCCTGTTTTTGATTCATGAAATTCCAAACATTCATATATAATTCCAATATTCGATTAGCGAATCTCTCTCTCTCTCTCTCTCTCTCTCTCTCTATATATATATAGATATATGAGAAATGCCATTTTGTATTGAGAAATATTATAAATATATCCTCATTTTTTTTTTTAAGAAAAACCAATCACTTAATTTGGAGAAATAATATTGTAATAACTCCGACCTTCTTACATGCAAAGGCAGAATGGTTAATTGCTATCTATAAGAATGGATAACGAATATGATATTTTAAATATTTAACACTTGAGTTCATAGAATATTTTATTATTCATATTAAATACCCGCTATTATATTTTACTGAATACATTCTTTTTTACATTTAAAATTTTTTATATTAATATTGATTGCCTCTTTTACACTTAATATTTAATATCTAATTTTTAGTCTTAAATGTAATTTAATATTTAATATTTTATATTATTGTCAAAATCTTAGTAGCAGCCACCATATATATATATATATATATATATACACCTTCTCCTCACCCCAAATACTTCTACAAGCCGTCTCTTCCACTGCAAACCAAGGTAACCTCTTAATTTATTCCTCTCCTATTTTCTTTTCTTCTGTACAGATCGACATCACGTGAATTTCTTTTGTTTGTGTTCTTCTTCTTTTCTTTTGGTTTAGCGCAGGTCTTCGATCACCTGAAATTTCTTGGCTTTTTACTACTGTTCTGACTGAAAGCTTGTCTTCTTTTCTTTTTCTCTTCCTGTTTTTCCACATTGTTGTCCATTATTTTCTTTACCTTTTCTTTTTCAACCATAGCAGGTAGCCTTTGTCCTTTGATTATTATTATTTTTTTATCTCTGGTTCTCTCTTTTTGGGACAGCATGGTCACACGTTTCTTTGTCCATTTCTTCCTCTTTTGTTTGTTTGTATGTTTTTCCTTCTTTTGTTAGTACAAAAATAGCAGATGTAACGCCCCCAAACCGCTAAGGGTTAGGTTCGTCCATTTTCATAGACCAAACTGCAAAGACTCGTAAGGTCTGCCAACAACCTAGCTAATATGCTAAATTTAATAACAAAAATAATAAAGATTTTAAAACTCAGAGCTTTAATAAATGCGGAAACAGTTATTTCGAAATGAACAATTATGTTTGATTCAATAATTGAAAATCTAAAGAAAAACTAAATTTATTGTGCAAGTGCACTTATTAAGGTAACTGAGATGCAATGTCCTAATGCTAGCCTAGATCCCATCCCGGCCGCCTAGGTCTCTCTGCTCATAACCTGAAAACAAAACAAAATAAGGGATGAGCGAAAAATGCTCAGTAAGGAAACCCTCAACCATAAAACGGTTGAGTTAACTTCATTTTCTTTAAAACAATTATTAAAATACACTTGAAATCTAAATTTCTAGAATACAAATAAAAATTCGGCATTTTACTTAACACATAAAATTACTGGTTGATAAATAAATTTCTCATATGTAAGGCCCATGTACACTATTACGCCCTGCGTACTAGGGTTGCGCGGTCTACTGTGACCTCAGGCAGGTAAACTGTGGCCACAGGCTCTGCCCCGTCAGCTAATTAATTGAAGTGCACTTAGCATGACATAGGGATGGATCCGCTCTCTCTAAGTCCTTGAGCGGTTGCGCTTCCATCCAAGCAACGGTACCGAGCTTAATCTCTGTGAATATCTCTGGGGCCAAAATAATAGTCTCCTCCACACATGTGCTTCATTTATAAAAATCTCATTCTCACAGATTATTCTTATTCCTTTGATAACTTTTGAGGCAACATGTGGGAGGGTTTTTACTCTCATTTTCTCATTAATTTCAAAAAGCTGTAACTTCCCATCTCGGGAACCAACTACACAATTTACGAATAACTAGAAAATCCTTTATAACCAAAGCTTCTTTTAAAACAGTGATTTCAAGATTAACATTTATACCGACAATTTTCATCTCAAAACTATTTTTAAAACAGTCCTTCATGCATCAATATAATTTGAAATATAGAACAAGAACAATTAATTGCAAATATGTTTAAAAAAAGGATAAAATAATATGACATAAAACAATTTGAAAAGGGGTAGAGGATCCCTTACCTCTCTGATTGCAATAAGTCGCTGGACTATCTCGACTGCTAACTAATCATCTGGTACAGGTTTAAATAAATCAATACCTCGTGCTAGTCACTAAACTACACACTAACACCACTAGGATTTGTCTTGCTAACCTACTCAGAATGGATTCTCTAGATATGTTTAACGACATTAGTAAAGGTAATTGTCATCAGAAATATTCTCTTTTATAATTATAAGGTTTAAATAAATTCCGATATCACAAATTACATCTTTAATAAAAAAAATGATTTAAAAATGATCCCTGATTTCTTTAAAAAATTTTACAAAAAGGTTTGAATGTTTACTTTAAACTACTTTACATCAAAATAGAATTTGCAGGACTAAACATCCCTGGGAAGAATTTATGGCAACAAGTAAGTAAAAGAAATAAAATCAATTAAGCCAAAATTTGAAATTTCCCCAAAACAGCATCCGGTTGCATTGAAAAGGGAGAGAATTTTATAATACAACAAATCTGAATTTGAGTTAGGCCAGGACAAGAAGAGAAAAGAGAAAAAAATAATAATATATATATATATATATACATATACTTCCCGGTGGTGTTCGGAAAAGAATAAGGAGAAAAAGAAGAAGACAAAGGTTGAATGGTTGATACAATTCTCATGGTTTGCTACAGACAAGAAAAAAAAGCAAGAGAAAAGTAAGGCAATACAATAAGACAAAAAGATCATGTGACGTTGGTGTTTGGGGAAAGACAAAGGAGAGAGGAAAAAAGAAAAAAATAAAAAGAAAACAATGAAGGATAATAGGTGTGGGCATCGGCTGCATCATGTGAAGAAGAAAAAGAAACAAATAGAAGAGAAAAGAAAAGAGACCAAAATATACCTGCAGTGGTCCTGCGTGCAACAATGAAGAGACGACTGGTAGGAAAATATTTTGTGAGGTGAGGAAGGGGAGTGATGGCTAAGAGGGGGTATTTATAGGAGTAGAGTTTTATTCTTTGGCTACTAGGGTTTTATATAATAAAACAAGTGTTTTAATAAGAATAAAATTGCATAAAAATATAAAATCTGGTCCTCATATTTTTTTTTTTTTATAAATATTAAATATAAAAGTGGAACTTAAATTGATATAAATTTATTAAATTTAAAATAGGTGTTTTAATAAAATATAAGAGTGGTTATTTAATATCAAGAAATATGAATTAATATCAAGAAATAAAAATTCATATGTAAAATCAAGTGTTTATTAATCCCGTCTAGTTATCCATTCTCATAAGTGGTAAAGACTATTCTACCCTTAAAAGGGGGTCGGGGTTATTATAGCAGACCTTTCTGAATTTACTGGGATGTGTTTTACTTCTTTAATTTCCTTCTCCTGTTGTAATGCAGTCGTAGCATATAGGAACTTGCTTTTATTTTCTTCTCTTTTGCTATTTCTTTTCAACAGCAGGTCTTCGATCGTTCCCTTCTTTAATATTTTTCTTCTTTTCCTGTCTGGCCGTGATAGCAGGCCAGAGGGTGGATGGATAAATTAAATTTTGTTGATCTTTTCTTTCCTATTCCTCTTCCTTCCTATCCTTTTTGTATGTAATTGATAAGTCCTATTTTATATTTTTATTGTACTATTTTAACAACCAATTATATTTTAGTATCTTAATTATAATATATCTTCTTGATTTTGACTTGAACAAATAATATTTTAAGAACATTTTTCATAGTGAGCTAATATCCTATTTTATGATCCAAGAGTTTTTATGAAACACAAAACATGCACACTCAAATACGGTTTAATAAATTCCTAGTAACAATAAAACACTTATAATTATGAGATAAGTAGACATCGAAAATCCGGGATACGTTAGATTCGATTTTAATTAGGATTTGTATGATAACCGAGGACTGACATAGTTAAGTTTATTAATTCAGGTGTGTAGTATTTCAGATCAGTCCTTTAGCAGTATTATCGAGGTAAGGAAATCCTCTACCCTTTCTTAGATTGTTTCGTGTTATACTATTTTATTTATTATTTCTAGCATACTTGTGAATAAATGTTCTCATTATATGTTGCCAATTTTATTGCTTGCATGAGATATTTTAAATAGTTTTTTAAATGAAATTATAGTTGAGAACTAATATTCTTGAAATCAATATTGTTGAGAAAAGTCTTAATCATAAAATATTTTTCCAATTATAGTAAATTAGTATTTGTTTAAAGGTTCTCGAAAGAGGGAAGACACTATCTTTAGAAAGTGAAGAAAATGAAAATTGTATAAATGAAAAAGCCCTCACATACATTACCTCAATGTGTACTAAAAGAATTGAAAAGAATAAGAAGAGGTTTTATAAAAGGGACACGTGTGTAGAGGAAGTTATTTTGGCCCCAGAGATATTCACAGAAGTTAAGCTTGGTACCATTACTTGGATGGAAGCGCAACCGCTGAAAGACTCGATAAGGCGGTAAATCATCCTTATGTCATGCTAAGTATACTTTGATTATTAGCTGACGAGGCAGACCTGCAGCCACAGTTCCCTGCCAGGGTCACAAGGACCACGCAACCCTAGTACATAGGGCGTAATAGTGTACATGAGCCATAAAAGAGGAAATTTGTTTATAAGCTAATATTTATGTGATTTATGAAAAATGATGGATTTGTACTTTATATTTTCCCGAGATTTGAAGAGTACGAGTTTTACAAGCATAGTTTTAAAGAAAATGAATTTGACTCAACCGTTTTACGATTGCGAATAACTGAGCATTTATCGCTCATCCTTATTTTGTTTTTGTTTTTAGGTTATGAGCAGAGAAACTTAGGTGGCCGGAATGAGGATTTGGGCTAGTGATCAGAGTATTGCATGGCATTTATCCTAACAAGTGGACTAGCACAAGAATTTAAGTTTTACTTTGGGTTTTAATTATTCTACCAAACATAAATGTTATTTAGAGATACTTATTTGCACATTTATTGAAGTTTTGAATTTAAAACTATTTTTTGGTATTTTAATAATTCAAAATATTAGCTAGATTATCTGGCAGACCTTATTATTCTTTGCGACTCTGTATAAGAAAATGGACGAACCTAACCCTAATGGTTTGGGGGCGTTACAAATATAAATATATTTCATACACATCTCATTTTCAAATTTATCATTGGACTTATAGGACCCAAATTGGGTCCTTCAAATTCAACAGTAAATTTGAAACTTGGTTATATAATGATGTGTAGGAGATATATGTGTATCATTTCTCTTGGATCTGTAGGATCCACACCTTTACCCATATGGGTCCTATGTATCAAATGGTTTATTTAAAAAAATATGAATAGAAAATAGATGAAAGAATACAAAATATATAGAATAATGCTATTTAGTAGACTATTATACGAATGTCGTATATATAACTAAATAATATGAAAGTAAAAATTAACATTTATATCAGCAAAGGCTTGTTAAAATAAAAAATATAAAGTCTGATTTTACGTCACTCCAATCGTGTACCAGTAGTACTCTACTAAAAAAAAATGAGTCCACAATTATGTATAACTGGGACTAGATGAAAATTAATAAAAACTAAATGTAGGCTGAATTTAACATAATCTGCTGGCACCTTAACCATTCCTATTTAAATGAAGCTATAGAAGCCTATTAAAAATAGGAAAAATTAAATTGGTTAATTGGGTGATTTGAACATGTAACAATAATTTCTTGTTATTTTAAAATCAATATATAAATCCATGTGGTAACCCTAGGTAACAAAATAATCCCTCCGTACAAATTTTGACCATTATTCCATAGAAAGACCTTATGACAATATAATTTTACCTTGAAATAAAAAATTATAAAATAGTAAAGAAAACAATTTGGTTCGAGGGTACGTACGTACCCAAATCACTTTTGTAGGCCTTTGGGGTGGTCGGCCAGAACCGGCCTAAATTTTTTTTCCTACTCGAACCACACCACTGATTTCTTGATTTTTTTTTTTTTTTTTTTTTTAAAAAAAAAAAATACTAAAACTCACTTTCTAAAAAGTTTACAAATTAAGACATGATAAATAGTTCTCACTAAATTTTTCCTTCGTACCCTAATTAAGGCACTTATTCAAAAATATATATAATGATGCATGTCATAAAATAATCAATCAACTACCCTTACAGGTAAAAGGATAGCCCACGACTTAGTAAGCAAGTAAGATTGCCCTAATACGTACATGACAACGACGTACGTCATTTTTCTAAAAGGTTTTCAGAAAAATGTCCTAATTATCCGTAACATTTCCTCACACAAGAAATTTCTTTATTAAAAAAAGAAAAAAGAAAAAAGAAAAAAGAAATTTCGTTACCTTCTCTCTCTTAGATTCAAAAGACAGCACAAGGGAGTGTTGTTGGATGACTAAAAGGAAAAAATAAAAAGGGGTTGTGAACCGATCGAAACTGTAGAAGATCGACCTAAAAGTAGAGAATATATAGACAGCGTGGAAGCTTCAAACGTTTCGTTAGTCTTACACGACATCGTTTGGGTTAAAAAGGGTAGAATTAAATCTAGGGCACCGATCGATATATGTGGGGTAATTTTGAAGAGAGATTGAGAGAAAATATAGGAGAGATTTTAGGGTACTTTTTAATGCAGAGTTTAAATTTAGGTTATTTCCTTAAAAATCATTGAAAGAAAAAAATCCCTTAAAATTAAAGGACCATAGTAATCAAACTCGTGGTTGTGGGGATTCAAAACATACCCACTAGATTCACTATTTGAGCTTTTGTACCCCTTTGGTTTGATTTTTCACCTCCATGCTCTTCCTGTGATGCATGCAAATTGATGGATAACTCTAAACATCCCCTTAATTAATTAGCACATTGAAAAGATTAAAACTCATTTTGGTTGCCAAATCTAAAGCTTTCAAGATGAAGATGGGCTGAAAACTGCATGCAAAAATACAATCAATATATATATATATATATATATATATATGAGAAATGCTCGATTTATAGCTTAATTTCTCTTTTCTGTTTTGAAGCCGAAATGGTTCTAACACCCAAGAGAAGCTAAAGTAAGGAGTTTTTGTTCTTGTGCTCAAACCCTAGCTTAACCCTACCAATGGCTTTTCAATATATATGTACAGTTTTTAAAAAGACGAAGCCATGCATATATGAATGCAAATGTCCACTCAAAGTTGTTGGTGGCGATGAGAAAAACAAAAGGACATGGGCATCGAATGGACGTGTGTCGGCAACCTCAATCAGTTCAGTGGAAATATTCAATTTGAAATGCTCTCCTTAAAAGAAAGTAGCAAATTAAAGTAAGAAGGAAAAAGACATAATACTAGTTACGTTAAGCAGTCTCCACTGAAACTCACCAAATTCATATCTCATCTAGATTACGTGATGAGATCGATCGAGGTCGATCTACCGTCTACCCGAACGAAAAAGACAAGGGAGGAGTTAAAAAAATAAAATAAAAAATATAAAGGGTCACATATATATATACAAGATCATATTCCGTCGTAAGTCATTCAGATGTATAGAGTAATGTTACATATTATCCTTGTGTTCTCTTTTTATTCTTTAAAATTGATGTGACTCTTCAAATTACTATTGAATTTATGATAAACCACTATTAGATTTTGATCCAATGGTAATTTTAATAGTCACATCAATTTTGAGGGGACAAAAGAGAGACACAAGTGTAATATATAGTATTACTCATATATATATATATATATATATATATATATATATATGTATGAGATTTACAACAAAAAAGAACTTCTATTATGAGTACGTTTTAATATTAAGGTTAAATTCTTAAGCGCTGTTTTAATCATAACATTCAGAATATATACATGACTGATCGATAAACTATATATTTCAAGGAACTATTGACTAGTGCTTTAACAGTTTTTAGACCAATCATTTTCATTTTCACAAATGACTAGCGAGAACACTTTGAGTAAAAGATAATCAAAAGTAAAAACTACCTTAAGGGAAAGAGACATTGCTTCCTCAATCAACAAAACACAAGGGAAAGAGACAAGCTAAAAGATAATTATAATTATATATTGCTTCCTCATTATAATTATAAAAGCTAAAAGCTAAAAGATAAGCCGTTAATTGGAAGTGGTCGCCGCTAATGATTTAGTGTATATTTACGGTAGCTTTTTAGTGGCAGATGCGCTGCTGATAAGGTATCTTTAGCAGTAACTTTGATGTCGCAGCTAAAAAGTTGGCCGCTAATGTGCAAATTTCTTGTATTGATTCAGATTATGTCTTATCCTGGCTACTATCGTAGTCAATTATAAGGTGTACTAGAAAACCACAAACAGTGGAACCAAAAGCGAAGTGAAAACGTAGAAGGTTTAATGCTCGTGTGGAATTTTTCGCCAACGATTCTTGCCACCTCTTCTAAAACAACGTTGTTTTCATATATTTATATTATTATTATTATATGTGTGTGTCAATTTATGGTATTTATTTTTCAAATTTTTTCAATTTCAACCCTTGTTAAATTTTTTCGTTAAATCCTGTCAAAATTTTCAAAATACCCCATTCTTTTTTAGGGAAAAAAGATTAAAAAAAAATAAAATAAAAAAATGCAAAGATTTAGGTGTTGGTCAGAATTTAAAAGAATTTATAAAAATACCTATACCCAATTTTTGAGAATTTTTATAATTTTTTTTTTTTTAAAAAAAAATAACACGGGTATTTTCTCTGTTTTCGTAATTTACATACAGTAAAAAATAATAAGAAACAATAAAAAAAATTGCACAATATATCTAATTCATGCAAATTAATCTACATTTGTGGGACTATATGGGTCCTACGAATTTATAATAATTTAACGACTCTCCTTTTATCTTATAACATTCATTCGTACGTAGTAGGTAGAATTGAAGCATTTTGCCTCTGGGTTTTGTTGGAGCTATGGAACCAGAACAATCGTTGGGGAGATCTCTCCCCGTTCCTTGTGTTCAGGAACTGGCGAAGGAGACGACGGCGACTGTCCCGCCGAGGTATGTGCGTCCCGATCAGGAACCTCCCAACATGTCCGACTCCACAGCTTCTTTACCCCAAGTCCCAGTCATCAACATGCAAAAGCTATTCTCCCCGGAATTTATGCACTCTGAGTTGGAGAAGATGCACTATGCAAGCAAAGAATGGGGCTTCTTCCAGGTCATCCTCTCTCTCTCTCTCTCTCTCTCTCTCTCTCTCTCTCTCTCTCTCTCTCTCTCTCTTATAAACAGTTCTATATTGAGACCTATTGAGATTACTAAATTTCTAATCATGTGAAAATACTTATTGAATTAATTTCTACAGGGATGTAAGTATATTTTACCTCTTTTTTGTGTGGGTGCTATGGTCTTCACATGTTCCTTTTTATCCCTCAGTAGGAAATTAAGTTCTAAATGATTCCCGTAATTAAAAAGAAAACAAAAGTTCCAAATGAATCTACCCATTACTAATTGAATTTCACAAAATCGTCAAATTTCCAGTACCCCATCTGACTTTCCGGATCTTGACGAACATATAACTAATATTCAAAACACTTTTGAGATTTCAAATCAACATATATGCCTTTGAACTAAATAGTATTCCTTTTGGTTCAATAAAAATTAGTAAGTGTAATTTAACTACATACGTCTTGACAATACATTTTATTGAAAATTAGAAGACCATTATTATTCTCTCAACTAAAAAGTAATTAAGGTACATATCGATTTGCAGTTCATTGTATTATGATCTATAAACATTTTAATAATTGAGTAGGTATGTGCATCGGAGGTATCGGAATCAGAGTCTACGATTCCGTATATATTCCACACTACAAAAAACTGGTATTTTCGCCACTTGGCAACAGTAACCGATACTGTAGCCACGTGGTGATTTTGCTATGTGGTAGATTAACCCACATCGCGATTTCACGACATGGGGTAATCTACCACTAAATCGCGATGTGGGGTAATCTACCACATAGCAAAATCCTTTGTGTAGGTAATTAGCTATGTGGCTAAAATATTCATATTTTTTTTAATTTTTTCAGGAATTGAAATTTTTTCAAATATTTTTGAAGATTTGAAATTTTAGCCACATGCTTTATTGGCCATGTAGCAAATAAAACACATGGCTAATTTTTTTTTTTTTTTTCAGAAATTAAAATTTTAGCCACGTGGGTTATTTGCCACGTGGCCAATTAGCTACATGGCAAATAATCCACGTCTCCATTTGCCTATATAGATTAAAAAAATTAATTAAAAAACAATTGGCCGATATGGACGTGTGCGGGACACAACATTTGTGTCCCGCGCGCACCAATATTGAGATTTCAAATTTGACTTTCTTATTAATATTTTCAATTTTTTTTTCTTCCTAAAAGGCTACCTCACATTTAATGTTAACTCTCTCTCGGCTCTCTTCACACGTTTCTTTTCCCCTAAATCAAAAAAGAAAAAACAAAACTCTCTTCTCCCCAAAACTCTCTTCTCTATCTTGTCGATCTCTCTGATCCGTCAATCTCTCACTCTCTTCTTATTTTCCACAAGACTATTGACCACTCACCCCCACCGACTCGACCGCATGACTCATCGCCACCACCCGGGGAGATCGGCCAACTCAGAGAAGTAGAGATCAAGCTCGGGAGAGGGAGGAGATCCGGATCGAGAGATGGAGAAAAAGGCGACGGAGGAGGCCTCCTTTTGGGTTATTTCTAGTCCTTTTTTATGGTGATTTTTGGTCGCTGGAGTTGGTGTTTTTTGGGTGGTTTTTGATGGTTTTTGTTGGTGACGGAGATGAAGGGTTGAGGACTCGCCAGGGGTTGGATTTTGGTCATTTTTAGGTTGAATCTTTTGGATTGGATTTCATGGGAGGAGGAATGGGAAGATTTCGCTGGCCCTTGAAGAAGTTTTTGAAAAGGGAGAAAAAAAAAAAAGTTTTTTGTGAAGGCCAAAAACCGAGCACACCGCGATGGGAAAAGAAAAAAAAACCAATAACGCTGAGATCCCAGCGTTATCTGACGAGGGAACAAAAAAAAAATAATCCCTGCAAGGGCCAAAAAGAAAAAACAAAACTTGCCGATTTTTTTTTTTTTTTTTTTTTTAAAAAAAATGTTTTTAGAGACCTGGGTTAGGGGTACGTGGCTAATTGCATTTATTTTCCTTTTTTTTTAATTTTTTTAAAAAATTAAAATTACATTTAGCCACATGTCAGTGGCATGTGCCTAAATCCCACGTCGCTAAAAACCACGTTTTTGGAATGTCGCGAGGCTAAATTGCATTTTGTTACTACCTGATTTGCTACGCAGGCCCCACATAGCTAACGACATGTGGCGAACCGTTGGCCACATGGTTCACACTCAGCCACATCTCTAAATGTAGGTGGCTAAATGCCAACATTTTTGTAGTGCCACTTCAGTTAGCTTCGAAAAAGTCAGAAAATTTCTAACTCTTCAATCCTCTGATGGAGGCTATTTTTACCCTGCCTTCGCCTTCGAACAGTCGAAGCCAATCAAAATAGTCGAAGATAGCTCAGACAAACAAATCTCTCCGTCTTCGTATGAGATGAAGTCGACGCTTCATCTTCGTGTGTCTTCGTCTCTGATGAAGATGCTTCCAGGTGCAAGTGATTGTCGGAAGAGAGACAAGACACAAGAATGATATAAGATGAGAACGAATTGATTCTTTTTCAGGGTAGGTCTGAAGAGAGATAAGAGAAGGGACGATGATGGGGCTTTTTTATATTTATCCTCATTATTTTAATATATAAATTGAAATTATAAGAAAAGTGATAATTTGACAATTGACATGATGTATCAATGCAAAAGTTAATTGAGGATATTTCAGAGGAAAAAAAAAAGTTTGACACCGCTTAGAAAGTGGGGTCACGGCAAAAAGCCGAGTTGGCTTTCTCTCTCAAATAGAACTATTTTGATATTTCTTTTTAGGGATAAATACCCCATTGGTACCTGAGTTTTACGTGTTTTTAAATTTAGTACCTCAGTTTTGTTTGGTATCATAGGTAGTACCTGAATTAAGGGTAAAAACCCATTTGGTACCTCTGTTAGATTTTCCGTCCAAATTTTAACGGCTCGCCACGTGTCAACCGCTGAGGTTGACACGTGGCACTACATAAAAAAAAATTAAAAATTAAAAATTAAAATCTTTAGAAAATGATTAAAAATAATAAAATTTTAAAAAAAAAATTAAAAAAAGAAAAAATGAGAGGGGTGGCTGAGCCACCCCCCTTGGCCACCATGGGGGTGGCCGGCCACCCCCATTTTGGCCAAGGAGGTGGCCCAGCCACCCCATTGGGCGGTCTGACCGGTCTGGGGTGGCCGAACCACCCCATAGGGGGTGGTTCGGCCACCCCACAGTTGAAAAAAAAAAAAAAAAAAAATTTTTTGAAGGGTTTTGGCCCTAGGGGGTGGTTCGGCCACCCCCTAGGGCTAAAACCCTTCAAAAAATTATTTTTGGGTTGGCCCTTGGGGTGGCCGATCCACCCCCTAGGGCCACGGGGGTGGTTCGGCCACCCCCAGTCCGGCCGGTCTGGGGGTGGCCGATCCACCCCCGTGGCCCTAGGGGGTGGTTCGGCCACCCCCTAGGGCCAAAACCCTTCAAATTTTTTTTTTTTTTTTTTTTTCAACTGTGGGGTGGCCGAACCACCCCTATGGGGTGGTTCGGCCACCCCAGACCGGCCAAGGGGTGGCTGGGCCACCTCCTTGGCCAAAATGGGGTTGGCCGGCCACCCCCATGGTGGCCAAGGGGGGTGGCTCAGCCACCCCTCTCATTTTTTCTTTTTTTAATTTTTTTTTTTTAAATTTTATTATTTTTAATCAATTTCTAAAGATTTTAATTTTTAATTTTTAATTTTTTTTATGTAGTGCCACGTGTCAACCTCAGCGGTTGACACGTGGCGAGCCGTTAAAATTTGGACGGAAAATCTAACAGAGGTACCAAATGAGTTTTTACCCTTAATTCAGGTACCACCTATGATACCAAACAAAACTGAGGTACTAAATTTAAAAACACGTAAAACTCAGGTACCAATGGGGTATTTATCCCTTCTTTTTAAGTAAAAACTTGAGATGTTTTTGCAGTTAATAGATCATGGGGTGAGTAATAGATTGTTGGAGAACATGAAATTTGACATTCAAGAATTTTTTAAGCTGCCGATGGAAGAGAAGAAGAAGTATTGGCAAGAACCAGGAGATTTGGAAGGGTATGGGCAGGCCTTTGTCGTATCTGAGGAGCAAAAGCTTGACTGGGGAGACATGTTCTACATGGTAATGCTTCCAACCTATTTGAGGAAGCCCCACTTGTTCCCCAAGCTCCCCATACCGTTCAGGTCCTCTCTCTCTCTCTCTCTCTCTCTCTCTCTCTCTCTCACGATGAAAATGATGAGCATCTCGAAGAGAAATGCTACACATTTAGTCCAGTATTCACTCTCTGATATGTTAGTAAAAATCACCATTATATTCTACTTGTACTTTTATTTGTTATTTCATCCAATAGTGATTTTTATTATCAGGTCAGGAAGTAAAAACTTGGAAATGAATATTTGAGAGTATGTGTAGCACTCGTCCATCTTTTATCAATAATGGTAACCAGGGCATGAGTAGCTAATGATGCTTTAGTAGTTATTAGGAAATGATACTAAAATATTTTTTTCTTTTCTTTTTCAAGATAAAGAGTTTAAATCACATACTCCACCATTGAAAAATGTACTGTAAACAAGTAAACGTATAAGCTATTAAAGATGAAGGAGTAGTCTTGATCTTTAAATTTTCACATGCAGAGATAACTTAGAAGCTTACTCAAAAGAACTTCAAAACCTTGCAATGAAAATCCTTGAACTTATGGCAAAAGCTCTAAAAATGGAAAATAATGACATGAAGAACCTCTTTGAAGATGGAATGCAGGGAGTTAGAATAAACTACTACCCCCCATGTCCGCAACCAAAGCTTGTGATTGGCCTCACTCCACACTCCGATTCTGTCGGCCTAACAATCCTCCTCCAACTCAATGAAATGGAAGGCCTCCAGATAAGAAAAGATGGGATGTGGATGCCTATTAAACCCCTCCCTAATGCTTTTATTGTCAACATCGGAGACATTTTGGAGGTAAATCATGGACTTTGTTTTGTGCTTTCTTCTTATTGTACAGATTTTCTAGAACCAAACATATGCTTGAGTTACCAAAACTGTCTTTTATGAGTTTTCCATGCATGTTTTGGCAGATTGTGACCAATGGAATATATCGTAGCATTGAGCATCGGGCTACTGTAAACTCAGTAAAGGAGAGGCTCTCTATGGCCACATTTTACAGCCCTAGACTGGACGGAGATATGGGTCCAGCACCAAGCCTTATTACTCCAGAATCACCAGCATTGTTCAAAAGAATAGGGGTTGTAGATTACTTCAGGGGATATTTCTCTCGTAAATTCGATGGGAAGTCGTACATTGATGTCATGAGGGTCCAGAATGAGGAATAGAAAGGCTATTGAGAATTATCTTTCAGATTGAAAAACTCAATGACTACAGTATTACTACTCTATATATAAAGAAATAAATATCATGAAAGCTATTGTGTAAAATGAGTGCTACCTATTGGCGGATCCTATGCTCAATATCATGTTTTGATTATATGTAAGCCATATTTAAATAAACACATATTCATGCTAAAATTGTTTGTTTTGCCAATGCCCAATGAACTTATCATTCCTTCCAGAGTAAAAAATCAACCACCAGACTTTAGAGCTTAAACTTGATGGAGAAGCATGGAGTAATTAATTAAATTCCTGGGGGGGCACTAGTAGTCTCTTGTTTTGGGGAAAAAAGAAAAAAGAAAAGAAGAGAGAGAAGAAGCAGATAAAGTAGAAGAAATATCATAACTGTAAATTCAAGGGGGCTAAGTTTTGATGTCCAAGCTAGCCCATGCAAGGACAAATTTAAAGATTTAATGAGCCACCCTATAAAGTGGAAATTTAATTTCAAGTATGAAGTTGAACAATTTTAAAGAACTAACTTCTTATTTTGTCCATGCAAATTTAATGATAAACCTTTAAACTTGTAATTAAAGGTTTAAACATCTCCTCGAGTCCTCGTAAATTTAATCTCGTGATTCTCAACCTCCAAATCCTTATGCCAAAGGACTTCAAACCACTATAATATTTGAAAAATGTTAAAGATATTTAATATTATGAATCACCTCGGTAAGTAGAAAGTTAGTCCTGAGTGTGAGGTCGAGAAATTTTAGAGAACTTACTTTTTATTTGTCAACACAAGTTTAACCATATATAAACCTTTAAACTTTTATACTCAACATGAACATTAACCATTGACCTTCAATTCAGAATACTGTTATGCAAATAGATAGCATGTTATTGTGGTAAAGTCCTTGGGGTGGTTCGGCCACCCCTAGACTGGCCCTAGTCGGCTATTCTCATTGGCCAAAATGGGGGTGTGGGATATGACTCTAATTTACCTCAATGTTAACTTTTAAAAACATTGGATAAATATTTTGAAGGCTTTATTCCGAATTGTAGAACCTCATTTTAAGTTTCTATGACGTGAAGAAACAAGTTTTAAAACTTATTTTGCCGATTTATGTATATTTTTCTTTCTTGGAAATATATAGATCAAATTATCTATTTAAACCAAATTTATTGGTTGCTATGTATTTTTTAATAATCTCAAGGCTCTCAACTTATGCCCTCATATCTTATAATTTCTTGTAATGCCCTCAGCCATAACCATGCCTTTCTTCTAATGTGTCCAACAATGGTTTTGGTTTTTGTGCTATCCATGAAAAGTTGTCTCCATGTGTGCGTTCATATTGTTTTCAAAATTTTAGGTCCTTTTTAGTTTCATCAGTGCAGCTATTTATAAATTTTCCTTGCTTGCTTTACTGGTCGTCCAATTCACCTTTGTTATTTCAGCTAAGCTTCTTTTATGGTCATCATTCATTAGTGGGTACCTTGGGTTTCAACTTTCTACCAAAAAGAAAAGAATATACAATCATAGGAAAAAGAGAAAAAAAAAGGGGTAGGGGAAAAGAGATAAAGATAGAAATAGAATGGGAGATTATGGAAGAAACGACAATTTTGGACAAGCAATAGCTGCTAGTGGGTTTTTTTTTTTTTTTTTTTTTTTTCTCTACAGCACTTGTGGTTGTTAAATGTGATTTTGTTTTGCTTCTTTATTTGCAATTGTTTAGTGCTCTGTTCACAGTACTCTAGCTAGTACAGGTTTTGTTTGGCTTGTTGTGTTTTTTCTTTACTTGTGTGTAGTTGTTTAGTTTGATTTCCTTCTGAAGATTGTAATTTTTGGTTCTAGCATTTTATACGCTGGAGTATTTGTACAGGGTCACCTTGTAGACTAGTTGTTGTGGTTCTATTTTGTGCACTTTGTAGACTGATTTGGATGGGTTGCTAGCTTGTTGATTTTATCTATCAGGGACACTTAGAAGGTTTGAAGCTTATCTTTTTTCTTTTTCTTTTTTTTTTTTTTTTTTTTTTTTAAAGTGCATATGAATGAGGCAACAATTGATTCTCACCCAACCAAAACAAAGCACCCAAAGATCATGGAAACCGTTGAAACTATTGACGATAAGATCATGGAAGCTGCTGAAACGCTTAACAATAAGATCAAAGAAGCTGATGAAGATAAGGATGCAAGAGGAGTTAGAATAAAATGAACTTCATGTACTCAAGATATAGATTGTATTTTCAAACATTAGGTCATCTCTTTTTAAGTGTGTGTATGTACAACAGCTTTTTTTGTATAGGATGTGATTATCTAAAATTGTCTAATGTATTATTAAAAGGCTCAAACTTGACTGTTAAAGTGGTGTTGATGGATTTAGGTTTATGAAAAATTGTTTGATGTGATAGAAAATTGAGAAGTGTTTTATATGAGACGAATACATATGGAGATAAATTGGCAAGTTGGATTTATAAAGATGACGTTTGTTGGTCCGCTCTGATGCTTAAGTTAGCTTATGCTTTAAGAAAATCTGTTAATTCCAGAAATCAGTCCCCTTTTCATACCTGGGGTAAGAGCCTATTTATAGGTTGAATGGTGTGCACCCTTACTGTTAGGGTTTCGCTCTGTTTTTGCTTGGAGGCGCTGTCAGAGTCTGACCTAGACTCTGACGCCTCCCGTCTTCAATATCGGGATTCTTTCCTTATAAAACTCTAGAGATATCCTGGGCGGCAAATCCGAGATTTACCTTCCATTTCGGATTTTCCGGGATTGAATGTGATCCCACAAAATTTGGGTTACCTTCCTTAATTGGGCAAATAACTGAGTCTCAGTCTCAGGATGTCTGTATTCCCGAGACCTAAGCTGATTATAAAACATGCCTTGCATTCTCGAGAATGGCTGCTCGGTGTCTACCTCTCAGGATTGGACTATCTTGAGAGTCCTGCTATCTTGGCTGCTTAGTACCTGTCTCCCGGGATGGGACTTTCCAAGGAGTTCTACTATTTCTCCTTTTCTGGGTCGATATTGATCCGAAGGCTAGTCTAATTGGAATTATTTCCAACAGTTACCCTCCAATTCTCTTATTTGAGGCATATTTGGGTAATGAGAATTATGTGTCTCAAAATGTCTGAGCCTTGTCTCCTTTTGAAAACTTGCAAACCTTAGAGTTAAATTCGACCCCTTATTACCTTCTTGCTTTTCCTTAGGGCTTTCTCTCTATCTTCTGGGATGGCTGATTCCTAAAAACCTGCAAACCTGAGGGTTAAATCCAACCCCCCATGCCTCCTTGTTTTTCCTTAGGATTTTCTCCCTATCTCCCTAGATAAAACTATTTGGGAGTCCTGCCGAGTAAAGACCTATAACCTGCAAAACCCGAGGGTTAACTCCAACCCCTATTCTTTCTCCTTTCTTTTTTTGCAGGGTTGTCCCCCTAGATTCATGTCTCCCAAGATTGGACTACCAGGGAGTTTTACCTGCTGAGAAACCTGCAAAATCCAAGGGTTTAATCAGACCCCCCATATCTTCTTCTCTGCAGGGTGGTTTCACTAGATTTTCCTCAGAGTTTTCTCCTTGCCTTGCTTTTCCTCAGGGTTTTCTCCCTGGCTCACGGTTTAGGACTAACCGAGATACTTTCCTTCTTGCTCTCGGTATAGGACTAACCAAGAGACTCTTTCTTCTTGCTCTCGGTATAGGACTAATCGAGAGACTTTTTCTTCTTGCTCTCTGTATAGGACTAACCGAGAGTTCTACTTGCTGCCTTTCTCCTTCCTGTAAAAGAAGTGACATCAACAAGTTCCTGGTCCCTAGATAGGGAACGCTCCGATGCTTAAGTCAGCTATATTATTTTATTCTGAAAGATACTCATCCCAAATCTTGGGAATTCTTCTTATCTTTATTATAATTGATATAACAATCTTGTTCTTTAAAACATAACAGCTAATAAATATGAGTCTTTCCCAGGACTACCAGCCAACCTTACTACCTGATCTTGGTCATATCATGTTCTTGCCTCAGCTCTCTAATCTGCGGGCTCCTGCTTCTTCGATTCTCTCTTCTTTCTTCATCCTCCTGGGGATCATCTTCCCGATCCCTCTCGTCTGGCTGAGGTCGGCCTCGGGGCTGATAGTTGCCTGCTATTTCAGGGCCAATTCCTTTGTTATCCTAAGAATCGGACTAGCTTGTCATTCTTTATGAGCTCTTCAATTAACAGCCTTAGGGTTATACACCCCTCGGTGTAATGGCCTCTCTGCTCATGGAAATCGCAATACTTGCCCTCATTCTTTTATGGAAGGTTTCCTAGTATCTTCGGTAGATGGCGAAACTCTGGATCTCTCTTAATTTCCATGAGAACTTCCGATTTCTCGGCATTCAAAGGTGTAAAGTTGTAATCCTTAAATTTCTTGACCTGCCTCTGATCTCTCACTCTCTTCTTATTTTCCACAAGACGATCAACCACTCACCTCCACCGGCCCGGCGTACGACTCATCGCCACCACCCAGGGAAATCGGCCAACTCAAAGAAGTAGAGATCAAGATCGAGAAAGGGAGGAGATCTGGATCGAGAGATGGAGAAAGAAGGCGACGGAGGAGGCCTCCTTTTTGGTTATTTCTAGTCCTTTTTCATGTTGATTTTTGCTCCTTTTTGGTCCTTTTTGTTGGTCGCCGGAGTTGGTTTTTTTTTTTGTGTGATTTTTGGTGGTTTTTGTCGGTGACGGAGATGAAGGGTTGAGAACTCGCCAGGGGTTGGATTTTGGTCGTTTTTGGGTTGGATTTCATGGGGTGAGGAAGTGGAAGATTTCGTTGGCCCTTGAAGAAGTTTTCGGGGAGGGAGAAAAAAAAAAAAGTTTCCGGCGAGGGCGAAAAACCGAGCACACTGATGATGGGAAAAAAAAATAAATCAATAACATCGGGATCCCGGCGTTATCCAACGAGGGAACAAAAAAAAAAAAAAAAAATTCCAGCGAGGGCCAAACAAAAAAAAAAACAGAACTCATCGGATTTTTTTTTTTTAAAAAAAATATATGTTTTTAGTGACGTGGGTTAGGGGTACGTGGCTAATTGCATTTATTTTCATTTTTTATTTTTTAAAATTTTATTTAGCCACATGTTAGTGGCATGTGGCTAAATCCCACGTTGCTAGATAACCACATTTTTGGAATGTCGCGTGGCTAAATTGCATTTTGCGACTACCTGATTCGCTACGCGGGCCCCACTTAGCTAATGGCACGTGGCGAACCGTTAGCCACATGGTTCACACTTAGCCACGTCTCCAAATGTAGGTGGCTAAATGCCAACTTTTTTATAGTGCCACTTAAGTTTCGAGAAAGTCAGAAAATTTCGAACTCTTCAATCCTCTGATGGAGGCTATTTTTACCTTGCCTTCGCCTTCGAACAGTTGAAGCCAATCAAATTAGTCGAAGATAGCTCAGACAAACAGACCTCTCCGTCTTCATATGAGATGAAGTCAATGCTTCATCTTCGTGTGTCTTCGTCTTTGATGAAGATGCTTCCAGGTGCAAGCGATTGTCGGAAGAGAGACAAGACACAAGAATGATATAAGATGAGAACGAATTGATTCTTTTTCGGGGTAGGTATGAAGAGAGACAAGAGAAGGGAAGATGATGGGTCACTTTAGCACCTTGGAAATTCATGTCAATATTTTAATATTGACTGTTAGTTGATGGGGCTTTTTTATATTTATCCTCATTATTTAATATATAAATTGACATTATAATAAAAATGATAATTTGACAATTGACATGACATATCAATGCAAAAGTTAATTGAGGAGATTTCAGAGAAAAAGAAAAGTTTGACGCCGCTTAGAAATTGGGGTCACAGCAAAAGGCCGAGTACGTTGGCTTTCTCTCCCAAATAGAACTATTTTGATATTTCTTTTTAAGTAAAATTTGAGATGTGTTTGCAGTTAATAGATCATGGGGTGAGTAATAGATTGTTGGAGAACATGAAATTTGACATTCATGAATTTTTTAAGCTGCCGATGGAAGAGAAGAAGAAGTATTGGCAAGAACTAGGAGATTTGGAAGGGTATGGGCAGGCCTTTGTTGTATCCGATGAACAAAAGCTTGACTGGGGAGACATGTTCTACATGGTCATGCTTCCAACCTAATTGAGGAAGTCCCACTTGTTCCCCAAGCTCCCCATACCGTTCAGGTTCGATCTCTCTGTCTCTCACGATGAAAAAGATGAGCATCTAGAAAAGAAATGCTACACATAGAGACCAGTGTTCACTCTCTGATATGGTAGTAAAAATCACTATTATATTCTACTTGTACTTTTATTTGTTATTGCATCCAATAGTTATTTTCATTATCAGGTCAGGAAGTAAAAAATTGGAAATGAATATTTGAGAGTATGTGTAGCACTCGTCCATCTTGAAACATTAGTGGTAACCAAGGCATAAGTAGCTAATGATGCTTTAGTAGTTATTAGGAAATGATACTAAAATTATTTTTTTTCTTTTCTTTTCCAAGATAAAGAGTTTAAATCACATACTACACCGCCGAAAAATGTACTATAAACAAGTAAACGTATAAGCTATTAAAGATGAAGGAGTAGTCTTGATCTTTGAATTTTCACATGCAGAGATAACTTAGAAGCTTACTCAATAGAGCTTAAAAACCTTGCAATGAAACTCCTTGAACTTATGGCAAAAGCTCTAAAAATGGAAAATAATGACATGAAGAACCTCTTTGAAGATGGGATGCAGGGAGTTAGAATAAACTACTACCCCCCATGTCCGCAACCAGAGCTTGTGATTGGCCTCAATCCACATTCTGATGTTGTAGGCCTAACAATGCTCCTCCAACTCAATGAAATGGAAGGCCTCCAGAAAAGGAAAGATGGGATGTGAATGCCTATTAAACTCTTCCCTAATGCTTTTATTATCAACATCAGAGACATTTTGGAGGTAAATCATGGACTTTGTTTTTTGCTTTCTTCTTATTTTACATATTTTTTAGAACCAAACATATGTTTGAGTTACCAAAACTTGTCTTTTATGCGTTTTCCATGCATGTTTTGGCAGATTGTGACCAATGGAATATATCGTAGCATTGAGCATCGGGCTACTGTTAACTCAGTAAAGGAGAGGCTCTCTATGGCCATATTTTACAACCCTAGACTAAAAGGAGATATGGGTCTAGCACCAAGCCTTATTACTCCAGAATCACCAACATTGTTCAAAAGAATAGGGGTTTCAGATTACTTCAGGGGACTTTTCTCTCGTAAACTCGATGGGAAGTCGTATATTGATATGATGTCATAAGGGTCCAAAATGAGGAATAGAAAGGCTATTGAGAATTATCTTTCAAATTGAAAAATCAATGACTATAGTATTAATTACTACTATATATATAAAGAAATAAATACCATGAAAGCTATTGTGTAAAATGAGTGCTACCTATTGGCGGATCCTATGACCAATATCTTGTTTTGATTATATGTAAGCCATATTTAAATAAACACATATTCATTATAAAATTGATTGTTTTGCCAATTCCCAATGAACTTATCATTCCTTACAGAGTAAAAAATCGACCACCAGACTTTAGAGCTTAAACTTGATGGCGAAGCATGGAGTAATTAATTAAATTCATGGGGGCACTAGTAGTCTCTTGTTTTGGGGGGAAAAAATAAAGAAAAGGAGAGAGGGAAGAAGCAGACAAAGTAGAAGAAATATCATAGCTATAAATTCAAGGGGACTGAGTTTTGATGTCTAAGCTAGCCCATGCAAGGACACTTTAAAGATTTAATGAGTCACCCTACAAAGTGGAAATTTAATTTTAAGTATGGGGTTGATCAATTTTAAAGAACTAACTTCTTATTTTGTCCATGCAAATTTAACGATAAACCTTTAAACTTGTAATTAAAGGTTTAAACATCTCCTCGAGTCCTCGTAAATTTAATTTCGTGATTCTCAACCTCCAAATCCTTAAGCCAAAGGACTTCAAACCACTATAATATTTGAAAAATGTTAAAGATATTTAATATTATGAATCACCTCGGTAAGTAGAAAGTTAGTCTTGAGTGTGAGGTCGAGAAATTTTAGAGAACTTACTTTTTATTTGTCAACTTAAGTTTAACCATATATAAACCTTTAAACTTTTTAAACTCAACATGAACATTAACCATTGACCTTCAATTCAAAATACTGTTGTGCAAATAAATAGCATGTTATTGTTGTAAGGTCCTTGAGGTAGTTCGGCCACCCCAAAAACCCTGGCTGGCTATTCTCATTGGCCAAAATGGGGGTGGATATGACTCTAATTTACCTCAATGTTAACTTTTAAAAACATAGCAGAAATATTTTGAAGGCTTTCATCCAAATTGTAGAACCTCATTTTAAGTTTCTATGACGTGAAGAAACAAGTTTTAAAACTTATTTTGCCGATTTATGTATATTTTTCTTTCTTGGAAGTAAATCGATCAAATTATCTATTTAAACCAATTTAATTGGTTGCCATGTCTTTTTTTAATGTATTTTTTAAACCAAACTTATGCCCTCATGTCTTATAATTTCTTGTAATGCCCTCAGCCATAACCATGCCCTTCTTCTAATGTGTCCAGCAATGGTTTTGGTTTTTGTGTTGTCTATGAAAAGCTGTCTCCATGTGTGCATTCATCTTGTTTTCAAAATTTTAAGTCCTTTTTAGTTTCATCAGTGCAGCTATTTATAAATTTTCCTTGCCTGCTTTGCTAGTCGTCCAATTCACCTTTGTCATTTTAGCTAAGCTTCTTTTATGGTCATCATTCATTAGTGGGTGCCTTGGGTTTCAACTTTCTACCGAAAAGAAAAGAATATACAATCATAGGAAAAAGAGAAGAAAAGGGGCAGGGGAAAAAAGATAAAGATAGAAATAGAATGAAAGATTATGGAAGAAACGACAATTTTGGACAAGCAGTAGCTACTAGTGGTTTTTTTTTTCTTTCTCTACGTACATCACTTGTGGTTGTTAGATGCGATTGTGTTTTGCTTCTTTATTTGCAATTGTTTAGTGCTCTGTTCACAGTACTCTAGCCAGTACAGGTTTTGTTTGGTTTATTGTGTTTTTTCAGCTCCGATGCTTAAGTCATCTCTATTATTTTATTCTAAAAAATACTCATCCCAAATCTTGGGAATTCTTCTTATCTTTATTATAACTACGATAACAATCTTGTTCTTTAAAACATAATTGCTAATAAATATGAGTCTTTCTCAGGACTACCAGCTAACCTTACTACCTGATCTCGGCCATAGCTTGTTCTGGCCTCAACTCTCTAATTCGCGAGCTCCTACTTCTCCGATTCTCTCTTCTTTCTTCATCCTCCTGCGGATCATCTTCCTGATCCCTCTCTTCTGGTTGAGCTCAGCCTCAGGCTGATAGTCTTAGTGATTTTGGGGCCTGTTATTTCAGGGCCAATCCCTGTGCTCTCCTAAGAACCGGACTAGCTTGTCGTTCCCTATGAGCTCTTCAATTAACAGCCTCAGGGTTATGCACCCCTCGGTGTAATGTCCTCTATGCTCATGGACATCGCAATACTTGCCCTCATTCTTCTGTCGAAGGTTTCTTGGTATCTTCGGTAGAGGGCAAAACTCCAGATCTCTCTTAATTTCCATGAGAACTTTCGATTTGTCGACATTCAAAGGTGTAAATTTGTAATCCTTAAATTTCTTTACCTACCTTTGATCTTCTCCTTTCAGCCTTCCTGGAATCTTTCTTTTTCCTTGCCAGGGACCTATCTCGGGATGGCCTTGAACTGGCCATTGCCTTCAATGTCTCTTCCTGATGGATATATTCCTCTACCTTATCCATCAAGCCTTGCAAGCTGCTCGATTGCTTCCGAGCCAACTTCCCCATTAGAGGCTTGGGTGAAATGCCTTGATAAAGGGCAGCATAAACCATGTCCTTGGTTGGATCTTCAACTGCCATTTTTCTCTGTTGAACCGAGCCACAAACTCTTTAAGAGTTTCCTTGGTGCGCTAGTGCAATCTTAACAAGTATCCAGACGGCTTCTTTCTTGTCTAGAAAGCGAGGAATTCCATCAAGAACATCTTGCTCAACTCCTTAAAGTTGTCCACCAAGTTTTTTTTTTTTTTTTTTTGGGGGGGGGGGGCAGTCTCCTGAACCAGTCTCGGGCATTCCTTGAAAGAGTCAAAGGGAAGGTCTGGCATACTACTTCATCGGATGTCCCGTAAAGGTCTAGGTGGGCTTTAAAATTCTCCAGATGATCAAGAGGATCTCTGTCTCCAGTGTAACTCATTATTTGAGGTACCTTGAACTTCTTGGGTAGTCGGTAGTTTGCTACCTGGCTGGTGAAGGGCGAGTTTGTGCCTGACAAGAGCCTGTCCACCACTAGGGACTTACTCTTGTCCTTCCTTTCCATCTCCATGTGCATGCATCTTCTATCCAACTCGGCTATTATTCTGCTTAGGTCTCTTACATCCTCTTCTCAGCCTCCTGGGCGATGGGGCCTTCTATTTCTTAATTCCCAGGTATCACCTTCCCGAAAATTAATACGGTTGTTGCACTCTTTTTCTCATATTTTCCAGAAAAGAATACAAAAGTGGCTTCTTTGGCGACGCTGAAGTCGACCTTTCTGGAAGACTTCGGTCAGAAGATTGCCCTCACCTGGCAGATCCGAGAGGTATTGTTGAACTACCAAAGTGGACCAAGGTCGCTCATACAAAATGCTAATGATGCCGGGGCCAGGACTGTTCGTCTCTTCCGGGACCATTGTGTCCATGGCTCTAAGTCATTCTTGTCTGGCACCTTGGCACAGTGGCAAGGCCTAGCTCTCTTGGCCTATAACGACGGTCAAGATTACTCATTTTCTTTTCCTCATTTTCCCATAAACCAAACAAAACTCTTATATAACTGAAAGCGAAAATTTCTTCACTCTCACGCTCCCAAATGTACATGATGTGCAAATTTTAAATTACTCGAAAACGTACGAATCGTTTGCAATATAGTGTATGTGTAAGAGCGAGATCGAATCCACAGAGAATTGTGTTGCGAAAATTAATTTATAGCTAAACTAATTCTATTTTAACCTAGTTCCAATTTTTGGGGTTTTTATCATGCAAAATAATAAACTAAATTAAAACTGAAATAAAAATAATTAATAAAAAATACTATGGCTCGTTTGATTTGCGGAATAAACCCCTGGAATGGAATGACTATTCCTATGGAATAGTCATTCCTATATATGGTAAGGATCTATTCCTTGGAATAGTTATTCCCATTAGAATACATATTCCCTTACGAAGAGGAATAGCTATTCCAATAGGAATAGACTAGATTTTCCAAAAAAAATACTATTATTTTTTTCTTTTCTTTCAAAAAAAAAAGGGAAAAAAACACCAGTGGGTGGTCGGCCAGCCACATATAACTGTGCCACCCCCAGAGTCAATTGGGGGTGGCCGCGGCTATTTCGTGGGTGGCCGACCACCCATTGTGGTGGTCGGCCACCCTATAGTTATCAATTTTTTTTTTTAATTTTTTAATTTAAGTTTTTTTAAAAAAAAAAAAAAATATATATATATATATATATATATATATATATATATATATATATATATATAAAATAGGGTATTTTTAATAATTTTGATTGTATTCCAATTAATATATATGAGTTGTTACCAAACTAAAGATTAAAAATAACCATTCCATTCCACCATTTTCAATTATTCCGCAAACCAAACGAGGTCTAAGGTTTAGAATTCACCTCGTCATATCAAACAACATATTCTTGTATTTTATTCATACACCCGATAAACAATTATGCCTTATTAATTGTTCAAAGTTTCATAAAAATGCATGTTAAATTATTCAATGAATCCAACTCAATAACAAATCACAACGAATATCCAATTGAAATTAAATCACCCAATGTATCTATTTGATAAACAAATCACAATGGATCTCCTCTTTCAATCAAATCATTCGATATATTCATCGGTTGAAACACATTGAATATCCAATTTTAAATCAATATTCATTCAATTAAAAGACATCAATCAATTAAATGAATGTTGGATTTGAACAATATATATTTTGATAAACATCAGAATTGTATAAACAAAATAACACGAACGTAAATGTAATCAATGACAAAGTTTCATCTTCAACCTTAGTTAAAAAATTAGCCTCTTATAACTAAATTCAACATACAAACTTTTATTAAAAACATAAAATGATTGAAATACTTACAAAAAGACAAGAAAACGAAACAAGAAGAAATTAAGACCAGCTCTCGGACGTGCTGCTGCCTCCTACCCGTTGCACGTTTTTTTTGTACATCTTGTTCGATCGGTTCTCTCCTATGTACACGGCTACCTCGCCCAACCCCCACCCCCCCCCCCCCCCCCCCCCCCCTACAAGAAAAACATCAAATATATAATGCTGGCCCTTAGGTTTTCAGTGCTGGCCAACTCAAAAGAAACGTGTCTTCATTTTTGTGCTAAGCTCGGTTGTTGCCAAAACAGGAAAAGAACGTGTGAGAAGAAAGGTGTAAAGCAGCTGGACGTCCTGCGATCCTGGAGAACACGTGTGCTGCTTTAGAAAGGAATTTTCCTCCTTAGTTTGTCCCAGCTTTGGAAAGAAAAGAATGTGTCTCCTGCTTGTGCCGCACGTTCAGCTTTCCATGTTTTGTTCTCTTATTCGGTGCTGCTTCTTCCCAAAATAAAAACCCGCGTCTGTGCTGCCAAGTAATGAAAGAAAATTGTGGTTTGCTATGTGTGTATTCGGTGCTGTTGGCTTGGACAGAAAGCTCGGTGCTGCTTATTGCTTTTTTTCCTTTTCTTGCTTTGCACTTTTCTAACTTAAGTACCTTGCAGGTGTGCGTGAATTTGGTGCATGCACAGCTCTCAGTGTGGAAAAAGAAATAGGAAAAATGCAAGCTCTGTTGCACCTCCACACGTTCGTACTTCGTGTCTTCTGTTCAATGGTGCTGAATCTGGAGAGAACGCATATATATATATATATAACACATGCACGGCTGCTTGTCATAAAGAATAACGCGTGTTCGGCTCATGCACACTAAAGAAAACTTGCGTCTGTGTTGGCAAGCCCTCCAGAATAACGTGTTTCGGTCACAAATTATTGCTAACAACGTGTCTTGGTTCGGTCTTCCAATCCTGCGGAAAAGACATGTGTATCCCTCATTTGTATTCCATTTGGGCCATTTGGCAAATTACACATCTATCATGTCTCATCTCGTGACTGCTTTCTTGAGAATAAACCACACTTATACTTTGAGGTCCGAAGCAACAAAGATCAATTTGATGTCTTCGTGGGCTTGTTTTCCGCTACTTTGCAATTTCACATGAGGATTGCATTTTTTTTTTATTAATGACCTACAAAACACTATAACATTAAAACTAACGAAAAAATATTAGAAAATAACAAAGTTAAAGGTTTAACAAATACAAATTAAGGGGTTCAAATATACAATATTTGACACTCATCAATACACTTCATAACGTGGGACTAAAAACCACCATTAGACTTAGGATGAGTCATTATTAGATTTTGAATATAATGGTATTTTTAGTACCACAATAGAGAGTGCATTTGGGAGTGTGTAAAATTTCTCATATATATACTCCTAAGTCAACCACATACAAAAGAAATAAATAAAGAAAAGAAAAGAAAAAACCCGCCAACAATAAAAACTTCATAAATTTTGCTTGAAAGAGTCAAATTTTGGTGGGACAAGATTTCTAGAATGTGATGCACTCCTCTTTTAGAAGGCAAAGACCTTAACGTGAAAGGCTTGATTTTTAGAATGTGATGCACTCCTCTTTTCTAGAATGTTAATGCATGTTAAGACATTCTATACACACTCTCATTCTCACACTTCAAAATACACTTTCTAATATGGCACTAAAAATCATTATTAGATTTTGGATGGACCACTATTAGATTTTGAATTCAATAGTAATTTTTAGTGTCACGTGAGGGAATATGTACTTGAGAGTGTGGAAATAGGAGTGTGTGTTGCATTTTTCTAATGTTAATTATATATACGTGGGGTGCATGCATGAAAGTTCATGAACTCCTCTTCTAAATTCAAGCCACCATATCAATAATAATTTTTATAATTTGCAGGTGATCCTTCAACTTGAGATTTAGACTATGCTAGCTGATCATTGGAGAATAATTAGTTTGGGAGTTATTCATTGGAACTCTAGGACCATATTGCTAGCAGATCTTTTAGGCCCTACCTTAGCAATCCCTTGACTTCTGGAAACAACTCAACCAAGTTTCCATGGACCGGTTGATAGGCTAATTGTCCAAGGGAACTGGGGGACTACTGAAGGACCATATTACCAGCGTGCCTTTAAAGCTTGGTTGCCCAAACGAGGGAAGCCCTCAAAATATGCCCATACCAACAGAGCTGATAAGCGTCGAATGTTACACATTCAAGCCCCTTAACTTATATATGTTAATTCCTTAACATTGTTACTTGTTTGATTTTGTGTTGTTTTATTGTTTTCAGGTTTTAAATAAAGACACAATTAATTTCATTAATTTTGGGGTTAAAGCACACTTTGAGAATACGTAAAAGATATGTTTAAACTTAACCAATCATAATAGAAGACCTATATGATGTGGTTAAGTTTAATCAAATCAAGTGAATGATTAAATCGGAATTTCTCCATTAAGAGTCAAAATCGGAATGGATTCAAATTTGGATTCTGCACATGTCTCAGTGTTTTAATCATAACTTTTGGCTCAGATATCGGTTGATAGGCTAATTGTCCAAGGGAATTGGGGGTAGGGATGGGCAAAACCCGCCCAAACCCGCCTCGCCCCGTGAAAACTGGTTTTCAAGTTGAAAATCGTGAGTATGGGTCCAGATTTTGCAAACCCGTGCGGGGCGGGGCAGGTTGTGGGTATAGAAATTTTAAAACCCCGGATACCCGTCCCACCCCGCATAAACCTAAAAGACCTGAAAATAAAAAACCCTAACCCCCCCCCCCCCCTTGCCCTTCACGAGTCACGGATTCATGCCTCACTTCTTAGTTCTTTCTACATCTTCGTTACTCGTTAGTCCCTGTCATGTGTATTTCAGAAGGTTATTGAAAAATAAAATTGACTTCTAAAATAAAGGCAAGTGTGTGTGTGTGTGTGTGCAATGTGTTAACAAAATAATGCGAAAAATAAATAACACAAGATTTTTGTTAACGAAGTGGAAACTGAAGATGACAAAAAATCACTCTGAGACAGCCAAACCCAGGATATCCACTATTCAGAAGACAGGACTAGATACAAGATAGTAACACTCACATACCCCTGATGCAGTGGTCGTACCTTGCTCTCTAACGTGTAACCCAATACGAACATCTCTCAACCAGGTCTCCTACCTGAAGGGGTCTTCAATGGAATCTTTTACCTTAGGGCCGACCCCTAAGATAACCTTCAGTTTAAGCACAGCAACAACACACACAGCAACGGCTCTAGAGAGAACAAATCAGCTCAATAACCTCACAAAATAACTCTCTAAGCTCTAGTGGAATTCAATACCGAATTCTTGCTGTTCTCAAGCCTAGGGAACTCTATTTATAGGCTGAAGACTCAAATGAGCGTCTGGCTTGACAAAGCTGGGCGCCGTTCGGACGGTGGTCATGGGCCATCCGGACGGACAACTGTGCGACCAAAATTTCAAGATTTTCGCTGAAAATCTTTCCTGTTTGAGAGCCGCGTCCGAACGGTCAGGCACTGTCGTCCGGACGGTCGCACGTCCGCTGCAAGTAATTTTCATATAGAGGCTTCGCGCGTCCGGACCGGGGAAACGGTCCGCCAGACGGCTGATCTGATGCACGCAATTTTCATATCTGATGCATGTGCGTCCGAACCATGCTGGCTGGCGTCCGGACATCTGGATTTGAATTGCGATACTTGCCTTATGGATAAGCGCGTCCGGACGAGAATCCAAGTCGTCCGGACGGTTGCAACAATCTTCCCATATTTGCTTTTGGAAAGACAATCTGAAGCTTGATCGAACACTGAGACGTCCGGACGGGCTGCAGAGTCTTCCGGACGGATGCAAGCTGGAACAGAAGCTTCTCAATACAGAGGAGTGTCCGGACGGAAAACCACATCGTCCGAACGGAGATGCTTTAGTCTGAAGGACGTCCGAACAGTATGACACGTCGTCCGGACGGCTGGCAGGGAACCGAAACCTCTGACTTGCAAACAGTGCAGAATCTTCTGAAGCACTTCTGAATAGTGGAATCCCTGTTAAAAAACATCTTTACATATAAGTGATTTTGTCCAATCAGAATGTAGCCAATCACAAACTAACAAACTCTCCCTTTGGCCATTCTGGGACAAAAATCACTTGACCGGTTTGAAAATACATTCCTGGTTCAAAAATAAAAATTACTCCCATTTTTTGTCACAAAGAGACAAAGGGTAAAAGAGAGTAATAAAAACCAATCATAACAAAAATTACTCCCTATAACGGTCTCAGAAGGACCAGGGTAAACAAAGTAATATTAGTCCAAGAGTTTAAGAAAAATAGCAAAATATAAACCAAATGTCTCAAACACAAATAAGACAACTAAACAAAAGGAAACTCAAGCATCCTCTTCCATAGGTGCAATCCTAGGTGCATCATCCTCATCGTCACTGCTGACAGGATGATGGAACTTGACACTCCCGGAGGTCCAGCTGGTTATGTTCTACTTACAGGTTGATGGAGTGCACCTCCTGCTACATGGTGGAGATGGACTGCTGCATGGATGACATGGAGAGCTGCATGGTACTCATTCCTCCCTGAATGGTAGCCAGGGCCTTCATTATCTGAGAATAATTGACTTCCGGCTCAGAAGGCGGGACGGTCTGAGAGGAGGAAGCCATGTCCGGAAAGCCGACAGGCATGGCAGCAAGTACATCATCATCAAAATCATCTTTCTGCAGCTGTGCATTGGACTTCATCAAAGTCTGCTTGCTGATAGGATTCTAAATCTTCATCTTCGGCTCTCCGCAATACTGATGCCTGACTGTAGTATGATCTGGGTGAGTAGGCAGCCGAAAGGAAGACCGGTATTGCTCTCATCGCGGGCCTCCAAAATATGCTTGCACAGGCAGAAAGGCAAGCGAAGATGGATGGCATAGACAAACTGGGCCTTCTTCAAAATTAGGTCACTGCGCCTAACAACTGGCCATAGGTTGTGCTGAATAATCTTGGCCAACATGCGGTGTGAGGGGGATAAAGCACCGATCCTGATGGTGGTAGCGCACTCCTCTCACTGGGAAACTGTGTGGAAGAACTCTTGGAGATCGTCCATAGAGGGAGGAATGACTACCTCATTATATGGGCTATCAGATAGCTGGAGGACAGGAACTCCTATGAACTGATTGATGATCTGGGGATCAACAGTGATGATATGTCCTGCAACGGTGGACTGAAGTACCAACCTGCAGTCA
Source organism: Alnus rubra (assembly GCA_028654335.1). Lineage (NCBI taxonomy): Eukaryota > Viridiplantae > Streptophyta > Magnoliopsida > Fagales > Betulaceae > Alnus > Alnus rubra. The sequence goes on from JAJPGS010000244.1 coordinate 858,071, forward strand.
TCGTCCTACTCCACCTCTAGGTTGGCATAGAAGAGTCTAACCAGCCTGGTATAGACAACACAGGCACAGCTATAAAGATATCCCCAGTGATATGTCTGGATGATGTCGTGGATACTATCCAAAGGTGCCACCATAATGTCTAAACGGACCACATTTCTTTCAGCAATGACTGTGCGGTCCATAATTTTGGCTCTGAGAGCCGTTTTGTCTCCCTCTGTCCTCTGGCGGACTCTGTGCTATGGACTGTCTGCTGACATGGTTCTGCAAAAGAGACCAACAAGATTTGCCAAAACAAATAATCCAAAAGTATTCTTGTTAGGTCACAAAAATTTGAGCATTATAACGGCAGTAAAAATGATTTTTTCAAAAATATAGACAGAAGTTCTAGGTTCAACTAGCATGTGGTCAATTTGGCTATCTTATTAAAGACCTCTTCTCTTATCCAAAAACTCTAGAACCAAAAAGTCAGAGAAGGAAAGATGTACCTTTAGGGGAGTCGTGGATAGTACACATTTTTCATCGCATGAGGAAAGAAGCTATCCTGCTTTTGCATATACAGGAAAATACTTGGCAAATTATAGTCATAAACTCTCAATTATATCTAAGCAAAGTAAATTAATACCCAAAGAATTGAGATATCAGGTGAAAATACATGCAATTATCTGATATGCCAAGAGAAAAGAAATATCTTGCAAATTCTCCCCATTTTTTTTTTTAATTAAAAAAAATGCAATATGGAAATAACATCATATGCAAAGCAATATCAAACATGTGTAAGCTCGATGATGCCAATACAGAAAAATAGTCGCTCGACCTGCTTTTTCTGTCTTCCCCAACAAGTACCTGCAAAGTTCTTTCAAGAGAAATAGGGGGCAAAAGACAACTGGTTCCTAGATTGCATACAAACTATAGCAAGTAAGATAAGCAATCAAACCTGATGTCGTAGGATTAGGAACCAAATCTTAGGGATGAACACCTGAACCTGCTAGGTGCGTCTATTCCCTCTCATGTGGCGACTGTCCTTCTTGACCCAAGCCTGCCTTCCTGTGGGTGGTTGCTGGCAGGACTTCATCATCCACTCCATCATGCTCTGGATCCAGATAGGTGGCTCATTGTGTTATAGATCCTCTTCCACCTTCTGAGACCTTCTAAACTTCTTAGATTTGATCTTTGAGGTGCCACTATGATTGGCTGGTACAAATCACTGCTGAGGCCTCTGATGCTGAGATACCTAGTATCGTGGTGCATGAGACCAAGGAGCTTGACATCTTGGTGCTGGATGATAAGGGTCTTGATACCATGGATTTTGATACTGGGCTACTAATCTAGTGCCATGATTAGCCTGTCAAGGCACTTCTTTCTTGGCCTTGGCTTTCTAAGCTTTCAGGAGAGAGCATTGAGGACGAACATGCCCACTTAGACCGCAGTGATGGCATATGGGAGATCTTCTGATGGAATGAGGCTTTTGAGTGCCTGGAACATCATCATTGACCTTGTCCTTCCCTTTATCTTCAGCAGTGGGAGGAGGCTCTGGGACTGCAGGTTTCACAAATACAATCTTTGAAGTAAAAGGAGCATCAGAAGATGGAGCTACATGCCCGAGACCGGTCTTGTCAGTGGGACTCTTCTGAATAGATAGCATACGAGTCAGTTTCTCATCAGTGACTCTTTCTAACTGGAGCTAAGTCTCTAGCAGCTTCTCATCGACTTCTTGTATTCTAAGCAGCAATTAACTCTTCTCAGTCTGCAAACTGTTCAGATCATAAAGATCCTGCTTATGACCTTCCCTCATCTTCTCATACTCTATATAGAGTGTCTTGTAAGCCTCCTTGAGCTCTTCCCCATTATCACTATGCTCCAAATAATAAGAGTCTTCCTCCTCAACATGTAGGGCTACAAAAGCCAAAAATTTCTCAAACTCTGGAGCTTCTTCTTCTGACTCATCACTGAGAGTCACATTGTACGCCTTCCCCTTGCCCTTCTTAAGATTTTCGCAATCGGCTTGAATATGCCCAAAACCTGAGCATTCAAAACATCTGGGCCCTCTGGGATCCTTCTTTTCTTCTTCCTCAGGGTCATCTTCTCTGGGAGCTTTCTTCACCTTTCCAGAAAACTTTTTCTTGAATCGGTCGTCTCTCATCAGTCTTCTGAAATTCTTGGCTAACATAGCCACAACTTTTTCTTCCTCCTCAGAGTCATCTCTAGATGAGGCTTCTACCTTTTTCTTAGAAGCCTTTAGGCAATGGTCTTCAGCTTCTTAACCGGGGGCCGGGACAGCTCATAAGTTTGAAGAGATCCCACCAACTCTTCAATCTTCAATTCTTCTAGATCTTTGCTTTCTTCAATAGTAGTTACCTTGATCCTGAAACGCTCAGGCAAAGATCTCAGAATTTTTCGGATGAGTTTTACATCCAAGACAGGCTTCCCAAGACTCACCATGGAGTTTCTCAGGTCACTCATCTTGGAATAAAACTCTCCAAACGTCTCTTCTTCCAACTTCTTAATTTCTTCATATCTGGAAATCAACATTTGAAGTTTGGCAGATTTTACAAGTTTAGTGCATTCATATGTTGTTTCCAAGATTTGCCACGCTTCTTGAGCAGATTCACTGTTTGAAATTTTTGCAAATTCAGACGGTGAAAAGTCCTTGACATAGAGCATGGAGGGCTTTGTCATTAGAAAGTCGTGCGTTTTTCTGAGGGACTAGTTCAAGTGTTGTATCCTCTGGTTTAGTCTAATCAGTTTCAACAATACTCCAACAGTCAATAGATTTTAAAAAGAAACGCATGCGAGCTTTCCAATAGTCATAGTTCGTGCCGTCGAAGGAAGGAACAGTATTAAGAGTTTGAGACATATTAAGAAGTCAAAAATAACATTCAAAAATTAAATCTTAACAGAGTGTACCAAGCTCTGATACCAATTGAAAAATAAAATTGACTTCTAAAATAAAGGCAAGTGTGTGTGTGCGCAATGTGTTAACAAAATAATGCGGAAAATAAATAACACAAAATTTTTGTTAATGAAGTGGAAACTCAAAATGAGAAAAACCACTCCGGGGTAGCCAAACCCAGGACATCCACTATTCAGAAGACAAGACTAGATACAAGATAGTAACACTTACATACCCTTGATGCAGTGGTGTACCTTGCTCTCTAACGTGTAACCCAACACGAACGCCTCCCAACCAAGTCTCCTACCTGAAGAGGTCTTCAATGGAATCATTTACCTTAGGGACGACCCTTGAGATAGACTTCAGTTTAAGCGCAGCAACAGCACACACAACAACGGCTCTAGAGAGAACAAATCAGCTCAATAACCTCACAAAATAACTCTCTAAGCTCTAGTGGAATTCAATACTGAATTCTTGCTGTTCTCAAGCCTAGGGGCCTCTATTTATAGGCTGAGGACTCAAATGAGCGTCTGGCTTGATAAAGATGGGCCCCGTTCGGATGGACAACTGTGCGAACAAAACTCAGAGATTTTCGCTGAAAATCTTTCCTATTTGAGAGCCACGTCTGGACGGGGAGGCACTGTCATCCGGACGGTCGCACGTCCGCTGCAAGTAATTTCCATATAAAGGCTTCGCGCGTCCGGACCGGGGGAACGGTCATCCAGACCTCTGATCTGATGCACAATTTCCATATCTGATGCACGCGCGTCCGGACCATGCTGGCTAGCATCCGGACGTCTGGATTTGAATTGCGATACTTGCCTTATGGATGAGCGCGTCTGGAGGGGAATCCACATCGTCCGAACGGTTGCAGCAATCTTCCCATATTTGCTTTTGGAAAGACAATCTGAAGCTTGATCGAACACTGAGAGACATCCGGACGGGCTGCTGAGTCGTCCGGACGGATGCAAGCTGGAACAGAAGCTTCTCGATATAGAGGAGTGTCCGAACGGAAAACCACATCGTCCAGATAGAGATGCTTTAGTCTGAAGGACGTCCGGACGGCTGGCACGGAACCGAAATCTCTGACTTGCAAATAGTGCAGAATCTTCTGAAGCACTTCTGAATAGTGGAATCCCTGTTAAAAAGCATCTTTACACATAAGTGATTTTGACCAATCAGAATGTAGCCAGTCACAAACTAATAGTTATGTTTGAGCAGGACTGCAGGAGGACGGCAGCTGAGATATGTACAAGTAGGGTTGTGATTTGCGAAAAGAAGATGCTAAAACCTGAAAGGAAAAGAAAAGATGAAGCATTGAAGGCCCTTGGCAGATGAAGATTGAATGGTGGAAGGTTGGAAGGATGGAAGCATCTAGAATGCACGTGGCAGAAGATTGGGCAGTGGGTGGTATCTCGAAGTCCACGTGGCAGATGAAGATTGAATGGGAAGCTAATGTTTTACAGCTGTTAGTCACACTATTCCAGATGATGCGTTTGGTTTGATAAATCACGCACGTCTATACGGTGCGTTTAGGCAGTTTAGCTGTTATCACAAGATTCACGCACATTTCTCTTACATCAGGGTACCACCTCACGAAATCTCCAACAATGAAGATGAACCGTCTTTGGGCCGTTCTGCTCTGTTCGATGAAGATCGAAAAATCGAAGAACGTCGATGCTCTTGTGAGGTACCATCTAATTTTGTGAATAAAAGATTTTATCCCTAAGATGTGATTATACGCGATTCACGCTCGTCCTGTGGTCCCAATTTTTTGAATCAAAGATTGTCTAGTTTCGAATATATCTGGTCTGCTCCCAATTTTTTACTTGTTTGTTTTTTCTGTATCTTTTTTACTTGTGTTTGTGTTGGTGGTGTCGTGGTGGTGTTTGTGTTGTAGCTAGTAGCCGGTTAGGGAAAGAGTGGGTTCTGCAGAATACCCACCCCGCCCCGCCCAATCCACCCCACCTCTACCCAAGACCCGTAGATTGAGCACATTTTTGTCGGGCCACAGGTAGGGATGTTGGAACCCGCAAAGTGCAAGTTTGGGGGCAAAAAGGGATGAAATCCGCCCCATGCCCAACCCTAATTGAGGAGCTACTGGAGGACCATATTACCAGCGGGCCTCTAGGGCTCGGCTGCCCAAACAAGGGAAGCCCTCAAAATATGCCCATACCAACAGAGCCAAAACCAAACTTGACAGTCTAGCCCAGGGGCCTCAAACCCGGGTATACACACTCTCAAGTGCAACACTCTGTAATCAACCCCCCCCCCCCAATGGCCAACTCACTCAACTACCCACTCACTCTGGTGGTCTCCACGTCAGTAGCAAAATACAGGTTTCCGGGAGGCCCTAAAACACTAGAGAGAGATGGTGGGGGCGACGAGTCTATAAAAAGAAAGAAGGTCTCCCTAAGTACACACATTGTTTTAATTTCCTATACTACCCCTTTCTATTCAGTTTCTCTTCGACCTCCTAGAGACTCTTACTAACTTGGGTGTTGGAGTGCTCACATTCCTCTTGGACCACTGGCTTCTGACGACCTCTCTTATTTTACAAGAAGAGTTCCTCCCTGAAAAGCGAACTTGATGTCACTGTAAATTTGGGGTCAAACTGTAATTGTGTATGGACCCAGATTTTTCTCCGGGCAAGTAGCATCTCAAAGGATATCCGAAAGTAAGTTGTAGTTGGCATTAAGAAGTATTGTGTTTATTTAAGATTTATTGACATTTTGTAGACTATTTAATTATGGTTTACTTTTTCTGAAGAAAATGGTGTTAGAAATAATAAACATATTATTCTTTAGGCTAACATGCGCAGCGGAAAAAAACAAAATAGGTTTAGGCTTACCTCTAGCCATATTTGCTCAAGCGTCTCCACGATCCATCTGAAGAACAAGAAAATATTATTTGAGGGATCTTCTAACCTATGCCTATGACTGTATTGCCATACTGATGGTGTACACAGGCTGTTTATTTATAGGCTAGGTCAGGGACCCTCAAATATGGTAAGTACCGTATTGTTCCTCCCATCAAGGAAACAATATTATTAATTGATTTCAAATCAATTAAACGATTCCATTACGGTAATTTAAATTAATTAAATTACCTAACCGTAATACCGTATATTATATTTATAATAAACACTGTATATGTGGCATATAGGCCATATATGGAGACAATATCTAACATTCTCCCACTTGGCCTTTATGACACATGACTTTATGGTATTAGGTTCCTTAGTTTGGCCAATCACTTATGGAATCCTCCCACTCAGATAAGAAATGTTTCACACGAATCATGGCGGTAAAACCATTATAAAATTAGGTCGTCCCTTCCATGTATCACGATGTAAAACACTCCTTACATGAGTACCTTATGGATAATCAAGCTTTATGAATGAACTTCCTATAAGTCATTCGGGTCCAACTTTATTTATCCTCATGGATGAAATAACAAATGTGCACAAAATCTTTATTATAATAACTTTATGTCTATAGACCAAAAAGAGACAAACCAAGCAAAAAATGAATTAATGAGTCTCATATATTCCGCATGACTTTATTCTTTATTTACCGGTAAACTTTAAGTCATGGGATCCGCAATCATTAATTCAGTACTTATATGCTCAATAGACCATTTATGTCTCTTAATGTTATCTCTCGTACTGAGATACTTGATGTCGATTTACTTCTGCTTCTACTCTTTATTCTTATAAAATAAGATTATAGTAGAATTACCGCAGAGTATCTTTATGGTCTAACTGAAAAAATCGACAATATTGAGACTTTCAACAAAATGTCTCAACCATCATGCCTGTGTACTAAATTCATAGCACGCTAGAATTTTAGCTTTCTTGGTAGACGTAGCAACCATAGTCTGCATACTGCATCTTTAAGATATATCTCTCAATAAAAAGATATATACCCTAAATTAGACTTTCTACTATCTACACAATTAGCAAAACTCAAATCTGAACAACTAACCACCTTCAAATGGAAAGTGTATCCTTAGGTTAAGTTGTACTTCTTGGTTTCTTGCATATACCGCAAGACTTTATTTGCAGCACTTTATTGACTCAATATACTTATTGTCAGTCATATGGTTATGTATAATGCAGACATTTAAAACTTTTCATCTGCCCTTTATTCCAATACCTTTTGGGACATTAATCTATATTTAATTAGTCCCTCTTAATTGCTACTGAAGGTGCATGATCCTTCATTCTAAATCTTCCCAAAACTTTTTCAATGTAGGTCTTCCGAGACAATGTTAATATTCTTTATGTCTCTGAAAAAGATTTCACCCAAATCCTTCATTTCAAAGTTTTGTGAACTTTATGTAGCAAACCTAAATCACTACTTGCAAAAATAATATCTACATATAGGACTAGAAAGATTACTGTACTCCCACTAACCTTAAGATATATATACTAATCAAGGTTTTCAATTACCTTGTAAAAAGTATATTACCGATGAGAGATCTATCATAGCCCATAAATAGAATTCTTTAATTTGCAAGCTTTCTGACTGTTATTTATAAAACCTTTTGATTGTTTCATGTAAATCCCGTCTTTAAGATCCCCATTCAAAGAGGTCGTTTTCGCATCCACTTGATGTAGCTCTAGATCAAAAATGAGCTACTAATGCTACGATCATCTTGATGAACCATCCTTAGACACTGGAGAGAATGTTTCACTATAATCAATGCCTTCCTTATGAGTAAAACCATTGGCTACGAGTCTAGCTAGACTGTTGAGCAATGGATTTAACTCTTGCTTCATGGCACTGAATCTCAATGTGGAGTTTTCTCCACTCATAGCACGTGAAAACTTACTTGGATCATCTTTATGTCTAATGTCAACATCAGACTCTGGGAGATATACAACATGATCACTAAGACTTGTTGATCTCCTTATTCTACAAGATTTTCTTAATTCTACTTCCTCTGCATTTTGCAATGGGAGAATAGACTTTTGAACCTGTTCTGTATGAGTTGATTGTTCTAGAAATGATTGTGGCTCAGGATAATCAATCTGATTTTTCCTGAATACAATCATTCATCCTCTATGAGGAGGAGACTTGGCCAACTCTAGTGCTTCCTCAAATTCCAATTTATGTGAATGAGCACTCCCACTAGGTTCTGCATCCTCTAGAAATTTTACAATCAACAACTCTAGGATTATATGAAGGACAATAAAACATTAAAACCCTTTAAAGTTTACTAGATAGCTTATAAAAGATCCGCTGGTTGTCCTTGAATCTAATTTTCTTAGGCGAGGATTATAGATCCCCTCTTTAGCAAGGCAACCCCATATGTGTAAATAATTTAAACTTGGCTTCCATTTATTTCATAAAAGGTGTCTTAAGGACAACCGTAAATGGAATCCAGTTCAACATATACACAACGGTCTTCAAAGCTTTACTCTGTAAGGGTAATAACAGATTAGTATTACTAATCATTTCCCTTTGTGTGTACCTACCTTAATACTCTATGCCTATATTAGATCTTATGATCTTCAAATTGTTTCTCCTCTTCTTATAGGTATTAAAAACATTCAATACCCCAGCTTTAATATTTAGAAGATAGAGATACATAAACTTTATATGGTCATCACTAAAAGAGATAAAAATATCTCTGACCATTTAGGCAATGAGTATGGAAAGGTTAACACCTTTCAATGTACATGATCTCAAGAATTTTAAAAGGTTCTCTTTGGCACATCTAGTGGTCTTGTTGGTATGCTTTCCCTTATGCAGCCCACACAAGAACCAAAGTCAGTAAATTACCGACTTTTATTTACTGTATGGAGATATATTTCAATCTCCAAAGCCATAACCAGAGCATTTTAAATTCTCAAAGACTCTACTTTACGTCAACATCACTATGCAGAAATAAACAAATAATTTTGTTTAAAAATTGGGACGTAGGTCAATTTTAAATAGACTTTAAATAAACCCCAACCAATATTCCACCAAAAATAAGAAAAATTTCAAGTTTAAAATAAAATTGAAAATTTTAATAAGCCAAACTAGAAAATGGATTTCAAAAAGATTATGGAATATAAATCATTTTTGAGGTCAAAATTATAACTGAATTTTAAAATTAACCTATAGATCCCAACAAGCTCAAATTATAAACACGTGTTATTCATTTTAAAAAGACTCTGCAATTGTGTTGACAACATGGATTGTTAATCCACAATATATTTGAATGAGTCACTAAAAGAGATTCACGACATACTAGATTTATGAGATTATCTTTATTTTAAGTCATTTCTTATACTTCATGCAATCTTTCTTTATATGCCCTTAATTTTCCTTATTGCATGAGAAATAGGTATCTTGATTGCCATAATACTTTATTGGCACTTTATTCTCATGCTTTAAGTGTTGGACATGATTGCATTTATTGGTCCTTCCCTTGACATGAGTAATCATATGAACACTTTATAAATTCTCTCATATCCTTGAACACACATGGTTAGAAGTTTATTTACTAACCATTTATCCTTACGTGTGTTACAAGATAAAAATTCTACACTTAGAAGAGAGAATTCAAAAAAAAATTGAAATAGACCAATAATGACTTAAAAATCTCAATCTTTAGGGACTTAAGCTAAACTACAATATCCTTCATTCCCATAATGGAATTAGAAACGCTCAAATGAAAAAGTATATTAATCTTTTTCCAGTCAGAAAAATATTACCATAATGTATTGGAATATAAAACCACCAAAGTAGAGTAATATGAATAGCTGCAATAACCAAGAAAATAAAAAATAAAAATACTTTAATGCTATGAAGTAACTTTATTTCAAATTGGCCAATGCCAATTTAAATAGTAAATAGTAAATTTCAACCTACCTGTGGGCAAAGGTTGCATCACGCATGAAATTTACTCTTTATTAACAAGACTAAAGCAAATTTAAATATTAATAAATAAAATTCTTCGTACCTTTGGGCAACCGAAAGAAATTTTACTTTTAATACTAAATTTGTTATCTCATTCTAATTAAGCCATAAAAATAAAAACTTCCCTTTGGGGATAAGTAATTAAATTTATGAATTAACTACAAGACGATGTTAATTTTTCTATATGAAGTTCATGTGTATGATCCTTATGCAATTATTACAAAATTAGGATGCTTTGGCTCTCCCAAAATCATAATAATCACGCTGTAATTCATGAACATCTAATAAATCTTTATGAGGTTCATGCGTGTAATCCTGATGTAATTATCATACAAAAATGGGATGCTTTGGCTCTCCCATAATTATTATGATAATTACGTGTGTGTAATCTTGATGCAATTATTATTCAAAAATTGGGATGCTTTGGCTCTCCCAAAATCATAATAATAATTGCGACTTCATTAACATCTAACAACTTTATAGATGCCCTCTCAATAGCCCCAGGAATATAACAAACCAATACCTAAATGGGGTAAACAGCATTTTCCAAGGTGCAAGCAGATGAGCTCCCAGGAAAGTGAGGGGGGTCACACCGGACACACTTAAATCCCAAGACTTTCCTTGCCAGAACTTTCCCCGACATTGCATTCTTAGATATTACTGTAAACACACCAGTATTTATGGTATTGTTGATTATTCTTAGGTCTAGGCATCAAACAATTTATATATAACAATATAAATTCGACAATTAAAATATATTTCTCAATATATGTATTAAAGAAACAATAATCTTAAAATACAACACTGTAAATAATAAGTAGAATAAAACTGCAATATGATGACATAATAAAAAATATGGCCCAATGGTTTAGTAGGTGGCCAAGGCCCTTTACACTTGGTGAACCCAAGTTCTAAACCCCACATGAGCCTACTATTTTTTTTTTTTTTTAATTCTTGATGGGCTACTGAAATGGGTTGCTGTACTGGGCTGACCCAATTGGGTTAACCCACTTAATTGGGTTGGGTATCTGTATTGGGCTGACCAAAATAAATCAGCCCACTTTATGGGCCCCTTTTCCTTCTTTTCTTTTTTTTTTTTTTTTTTTTTTTAATTTTTTTTTTTTTTTTTTTTTTTTTTTAGAACTGGATAGGGCCTATTCTGGATTGGGCTGACCCGAATGGGTCAATCCATGGGTCAACCCCACTTTACAACCGGGCGGGCCTGTGGGCCCATAACCCACACGACCCGGTTCATAACCCGAACCGGATTCACATATATGATGACCCGAAATTACCCATATGTTGACCCGACCCGGATTTCCTGATGGTTTGTAACCCTACCCATAACCCGAACCGACCCGTAATTCTCAATGGGTCAAAACCCTAAAATCAAACCCAGCCGCCACCCCTGTTGAGTGCCGCCGCCGTTCCTCATGCCAGCTGCCACCGTTCTTTATGCAGCGGCCACGAAGAGCCGCTGCTCAGCAGCAACGACCCCTGCGAGTCGCTGTTTCCCAGAACCCAGGCGGCCCACAAGGGCCACCGGTGACAATGACGAGGAGGGGCCGCTATCTGCGGCCTCCCCTTGCACGAAAACGGTGTCACGGGCGGCCCACAAGGGCCGCCAGTGATGGTAATTGGGAGGCCGCGGGAAGCGGCCTCTCCACGCACGGCAATGACGCCGACACCGTATCGGCCGCCGCTTAGACGACAGACGGCGAGGTCGCCGTTCACCAAGGGAGCAGCCCTTTTGGGCTGCTACTACTATAACGGGCGCCACTTTTTGGACCGCCGGTTACGGCACAGGAAAAGGCCACCAGAACCGCCCTCCGTGCGGTAGGCTGGCGATGACGCCACTGTGCCCAGCGACGTCTCACTAGGTGGTGGCCTGATTTTTGCTCCTTTCAGTGTGTTTCCAAGGGTTGCTCTAGCATGAAGGATTGAAAGCTTTTCAACGATATAAACAAATAGAAAACCATCTAAAACCGTATGTCTTTCAACCATATGTCCATACATGAACAATAAACGGAGGCAAACTTTAATCCACAAAAAATCTACTCGATGCAACCAACGAAAAAAAAATTAATCAAAACTTAATGCTGAGCAAATTGCCATAGAGGCAGGCTCTGATACCACATGTTAGAAATAATAAACATATTATTCTTTAGGCTAACATGCGCAGCGGAAAAAAACAAAATAGGTTTAGGCTTACCTCTAGCCATATTTGCTCAAGCGTCTCCACGATCCATCTGAAGAACAAGAAAATATTATTTGAGGGATCTTCTAACCTATGCCTATGACTGTATTGCCATACTGATGGTGTACACAGGCTGTTTATTTATAGGCTAGGTCAGGGACCCTCAAATATGGTAAGTACCGTATTGTTCCTCCCATCAAGGAAACAATATTATTAATTGATTTCAAATCAATTAAACGATTCCATTACGGTAATTTAAATTAATTAAATTACCTAACCGTAATACCGTATATTATATTTATAATAAACACTGTATATGTGGCATATAGGCCATATATGGAGACAATATCTAACAAATGGATTTTTAATGAAAACGTTTTCGGACAGGAATCCAATGATTAGTGGTTAGCATGCACCATGCCTTAGACTTACATGGATAAGAACAATAATTGCCCGCTCATCAAGACTAAGTCCACTGTTTTTTTTTCTTTGAAAAAGAGGGTTCTTTATATATATATACATATTAAGATGTTCTGTATTCATAATAGGTAGAATTCAAGCATTGTGCCTTCTGGGTTTTCTTGGTTGGAGCTATATACATATATATGGAACCAGAAGTAACATGGTTAGATTTAGGGAGCTCTCTCCCCGTTCCTTGTGTTCAGGAGCTGGCGAAGGAGACAACGGCAACAGTGCCGCCGAGGTATGTGCGTCCCGATCAGGAACCTCCCAACCTCTCCGACTCCACAGCTTCTTTACCCCAAGTCCCAGTCATCGACATGCAAAAACTATTCTCCCCGGAATTTATGGACTCTGAGTTGGAGAAGATGCACCATGCAAGCAAAGAATGGGGCTTCTTCCAGGTGACTACGTTCTATATATCTTGGATACTTGAGTGGATAAGACATGAATTCCCTCTAATTTTTTTTTTTTTTTTGAAAGAGTTCTATTGAAACTTAATGAGATTTCTGACTTTCTAATCACACTCTAATTATTTTTTCCCTAAATTATTTTATGTTAAAATCATTAAGAAAAATCGTTTATATGAAAATACTTGGATATACTGACATGCAGTGTGTGACTAGAAAGAGGTGAATGAGTATTTGTGGTCGTTGCATCTCATATGACTAATTTTTGCAATAGTTTTAATAAAACAAATCAATAATTAAAAAAAAAATGATTGATTTAAAGAATAGAATACCACATGGGTGATAAGAAAATTTAAAAATAATAAATTACTGGGGTGTAAATTGATTTTACTCTTTTATAGGTGCTATGGTCCTCACATATTTCTCTCCATCCCCTAGTAGGTGGGTTCTAAAATGAATTTTCTTTAAAAAGAAAAAAAATAGGAAGAATTTTACTTATAATTCTTAATATTTTATTACTTTAGTAAAAATGTACCTAAACTTTAAAAATTGTCAATTTAGTGTATTCATCTTTCAACTGTTTTCAATTTCAACCATCTATTAGAATTTTCAATTAATTCCTATCAAAATTTCCAAAATACCCCTCCCTTTTAGGAAAAAAAGGAAAAAAAAAATTGTTAAGATTTAGGCGTTAGTTAAAATTTAACGGAATTTGCAAAAATACCAATGCCTGAATCTTTAAAATTTTTTATAAATTTTTTTAAAAAAATAAGCACATGGGTATTTTGAGAATTTTGATAGAATTTAACGGAAAATTATAACAAACGGTTGAAATTTTTTTTAAAAAAAAAAAAAAAAAAAAAAAAAAAAAAAAAAAAGATGTATACACTAAATTGACACTTTTTAAAGTTTTGGTACATTTTTACAAAAGTGATAAAAGATCAGATGTTATAGTGAAGTTTTCCGAAAAAAATGAAAAATGAATCTACCCAATACTTATAAAATTCCACAAAAATCGTTTTATTTTCTACCACACCCATGGGCTATGGGGTGATTCAGTCACCTCAGTCCAGCCATGCATATATAGGAAGTGGTCAAGAATCCTCTTATTTTTTTTCAAGGGCAATTTGGAAAAAAATTTGAGGGAGGGTCTTTTTTTTTTCTACTGATAGATATATTATGGGGTTCAATAGTCACTTTCAAACATTTGACGCCAAAATGAAAAATGGTGTACACTTCGAGATGAAAAGTTTATTTTTCTCAAAAAGAAAAAAAATAATAATTGATTATCACTATTATATATGTCAATCCAATTATATAAAAATCATATAATAATTTATTAAATAACATTTCCTGTACCGTTAACATCATCGATTTTGGTTTTCATTTTCCCTTCTAACTATTCTGGACTTTCATATATACCGAAAGTTCTCACATATGCTTCCACTTGAATGGGCCAAATAGTCTACCCAAACTTCATAAAGCAAGTCAACGATTTGAGAGTCAACAAACCCTCGTTTAGTGACCAACTTGTTCAACTCCAATATGTGGATCTGCTCTTTAATATTCTGGTCTTGTCTTTTCTTCAAGCAATTTTCAGAACACTCATTGAAATGAATAGATCAGAATTGATTGTAATTTGCATACCGAATTGGAGTTAGTGAGAGAGGGTCAAGATCTACCTATCCGAATAAGTGAACTCCACACTTCGGGCATATGGATCCTATTGGGGCCTTTCTTCTTAGCTACCTTGGTTGCCTACAATTCAGTCAATTCCCATCCTAAATGAATGGAAAAATTTTGTTTTAATTATAAGAGATGACTTTCTACACGAATCTCTCATATGAAACTATTGTTATAATTCCTTTCAAATAAAAGTTGAAAATGTTTTGCAGTTAATAAATCATGGGGTGAGCACTTTATTGTTGGAGAACGTGAAATTAGACATTCAAGAATTTTTTAAGCTGCCGATGGAAGAGAAGAAGAAGTATTGGCAACTACCAGGAGATTTGGAGGGGTTTGGGCAGGCCTTTGTTGTGTCCGATGAGCAAAAACTTGATTGGGGAGACATGTTCTCTCTCATCACGCTTCCAACCCATTTGAGGAAGCCTCACTTGTTCCCTAAGCTTCCCCTCCCATTTAGAGATAACTTAGAAGCCTACTCAGCAGATCTTCAAAACCTTGCAATAAAAATCCTTGAACTTATGGCAAAAGCTCTAAGAATGGAAAATAATGACATGAAGAATCAGTTTGAAGATGGGTGGCAGGCAATTAGAATGAACTACTACCCTCCATGTCCGCAACCGGAGCTTGTCATCGGCCTCAACGCTCACTCTGACGCTGTCGGCCTAACAATTCTCCTCCAACTCAATGAAATGGAAGGCCTCCAGATAAAAAAAGATGGGATGTGGATTCCTGTCATACCCCTCCCTAATGCTTTTGTTGTCAACATTGGAGACATTTTAGAGGTAAATCATGGACTTGAAACCAGCTCGAACCGCTTTGTTATATGCTTTCTTCTCATTGTTTTTTCATGCATGCATGGTTAATTTGGCAGATTGTGACCAATGGATTATACCGTAGCATCGAGCATCGTGCGACTGTAAATTCAGTAAAGGAGAGGCTCTCTATGGCCACATTTTACAACCCAAAAATGGAAGGAGATTTAGGTCCAGCCCCAAGCTTTATTACTCCAGAATCACCAGCATTATTCCAAAGAATAGGTGTTGCAGAATACTTCAAGAGACATTCCACACGCAAACTCGATGGGAAGGCGTACATTGATGCATTGAGGATCCGGAATGAGTAACAGAAAGGCTCTTAAGACCAACCGGCCTTCCGTTTTAAAAAAACTCAATGACTACAATACTCTTCAGAAGGAAATAAATGTCATGAAAACTATTGTGTAAAGAGTGCCTGTGGCTCCGGTGCTCAATCTGGTTTGATTTTATGCATGCAAGATTTAAACAAACACATATTCATGACAAAAATGTTTGTTTTGCTGATCATAGAACTTATGATTCGACAGTAAAAAATATAATCGACCACCAGATCGACTTCACAGGCTAAACTTGAATGTGGTTTGATATGGCATGCCAATATCATATCACTATCAGTATTAGGTATGCCTTGGACGGATATTATTTTAAACCCACTTTAGATAATAATTAATTAATTAATTAATTAATTAAAAAAAAATCTCATGCAGTCGAGAACATCTCATCTGATTAGTAAAATGAAACTGTAATTGTGGATGGTTGAATAAAGCTTTAGCCATAACCATTAATTTCTTAGGAGAATGGCAACGTGTATGCTATTCCTCTGCTAGGAGCATGTGGCCAGCTAACAGAAAAGAGCACCCGGCAAGAAAAAAAAAATCATAGAAAATGAAGAATGGCAACATCGCATAGCTAGTGATAACATAACAAAACATGGTGAGTGTCGTTTTAGTGTTCAAAATCCAATGTCTTCTCCCTTTGAATCAGCGTTTTCTCACGAATTTTATCATTATTGTACTTAGATTTATTTATTTTAATTTATGTTTTTGAAGTGAGGTGGTACAATTGAAACAAGATTTGAAAGATAAAAAGAATTAGAACAATTCTACATATTTATTTAGTGTTGCCGATGAGTATAATGACAATGAGGTGAGCACAGAACTTCTCTTAGTTTCTTCATGTACATATTTTCTTATAGATTTTTGGATTTTAGATTATGCATCCTGATATCATGCACTGTCCGAATTAACAAGCAAAGGTTTGAGACATTTAACACTACAAAAAAAAAATCAGGAATTCTGGACGGTTAAAAAACCGTCTGTAAAACGGTCCAAACAGTTTTTTCTAGACGGTTTCAAACCGTCCAGCACAATGGGTCACTAATCTAGGTTACAGACTGTTTGGGTCTAACCGTTCGAAATTCCAGACGGTTTGGCCCAAACCGTCCAATTTTTTTTTTTTTTTATAATTATAATAATTTTTTTTAATATAATTATTATTCTTATTTTTTTTGTCCAGCGGCCAGTTCTTCTTCCTTATACTTGAAATATCCACCGTAAATTAGCTCTAGTTCTACTGGAAATCCATCAGAGAATCGAGCTTCTTCGGTTCTTCTTGGCCAGGTTCGACATGTCACTGCCGGTCTCCTTCAGGTAACATCGGAAATCAACGGTAGATCCGGTCACCGGGATTCAAAAAATCCTTTACAAATCAAACTCAAGAATCACAATCCAAACCCAAAATAGAGAAAAAATGTAAATCATCACAATACAAACCCAAAACAAACACAAAATGTAAATCAAACCTAAGAATTTCACTTACCCAAAAAAAAAATCAAAGATTCGTCCGGTGGTTTGGAAGAGTGGTGTCAAGGAAGAGAGAACCGGCCAAAAATTCACGTATTCCGGCCAAATCTGGCTCTGCATCCGACCAGAGATCCGGCCGAGCGTGGGTTTCGGCCAGATCCGGCCGGATATCCGACCTTTCGCTTCAAATCTGACATCAGCGACGTCACCAACTCCGTGTCCAGATCCTGTCGTCCCGTTCCCGTCGCCCGTCTCAGTCACTGGCCGGAGAGAGAAGAAGAAGAACGAGAGGGAGAGGGAGAGAGAGAGAGAGAGAGAGAGAGAGAGAGAGAGAGAGAGATTTTTTATGAAGGGAGAGAGATCGATCTAGGTCTTTCTTTTAAAAAGAAGAAAATAGAAAAAATAAATAAAAAGAGGAAAAAAAGAAGTTCAAACGATTTCATTAAATTTCCAAACGGTTTTTCCTAAAACCATCTAGAAAAAAACAAGGAAAAAAAAATTCAAACTGTTTTTTTAAACCGTCTGTAAATTTACAAACAACCGTCTGAAAATATAAATTTCCAAACTATTATTTTACAGACGGTTTTCAAAAACCCGTCAGTAAAATTTTTTTTCTAGACAGTTTTAAAAACCGTCAATAAATGAGAGTTTTTTTGTAGTGTAAATCCTATAATGTTGATACGTTCTAATTGGTAATAATGATTCTATTTGTAAGGCTATTTGGAATACATACGTACTATAAAAGTCAGGATGTTTGATAGGATTGCGATGACACCTATACCACCGTTAGATATGTTTCAAACCTTGAGAAGAGAATGATATCTCTAGGAAAATTGGATTCTTTGAGCTATAGTTATTCAGCTAGAGATGGGGTGTTATGATAATAACTAAAGGTACTTTGATGGTAATGAAATGTTAGAAAATTGACAATTTGTATAAGTTACTTGGTAACACTGTTATAAGTGGCCGGAGTTGCAAGATCCACTTCGGTAAAATCGGATATTAAAAATATTTGTTTTATGGGATATATATAGGGCTTGGCCTTTTAGGGGAGCGTCGTTATATGTTTGAACTTCACAAGCAAAATTTTTTCAAATGTGTAAAATCATGCAAATTGGGTTTCTGCAAATATTGTGTATGGCCAGCAATGAAGAGTTAGTTTTAAGGTAGAGTCTCAATGAGCAAAGGTGATTGTATGTATTCATTCAGATGTTTGGGGACTAATGGCATTATCTTCAAATAGACGTGCATATTATTTTCTCAGCTTTATTAAAGATTTTTCAAAAAGCATATGGGTTTATTATATGAAGCACAAGGCCAGGTAAGAAGTTGTCACCATCTTCAAGCATTGAAAAATACAAATAGAAAATCAGACAGGAAGAAAAGTGAAGTATTTTAAATTTGATAATGAATTGGAATATAGGGACACTGAATAGAAGGCATTACTTATCACTTCATGGTTAAAGTGACTCCACAAAAGAATGGATTTGCTGAAATGATGAATGAAACATTGTTAGAAAAGGCAAGATGCATGAGGTTAAATATCGGGATTGCCCAAACAACAAAACTTGGGTTGAGGCATTTAATTATGCATGTTTCATCAAAAATCAATCTTCATTTGAAACGATTCATTTTAAGGTTTCAAATAAAGTATTGATAGGCAAATCGGTTGATTATTAAGTTTTAAAAATATTTGGTTGTCCTAAATTCGTTCACGTGCAAAGTGAAAAACTGTCTGAAATTAGACCCAAAACCAATTAGGAAGTGTAAATTTTTTGGTTTCAAGACTAGTGTTAAGGGCTATGGGCTATGCATGTGATCCAGTTTTAAAGAAAACAAAATTTGTTATGAGATCTGTGGTATTTGATCATGCCTAGCTATATGCTAAGAAAATTAATATGAAGATCGATGAAGCATAAATAACATCTAGAAAAGTAAACAAGTAATGGAAGTAGAGTTTGATAATAAAAGTTTATCCATAGATAATATGAATAACAGTATGAAGATGAACAGTTCCTAATTACTCGCAGCACCAAGAAAAACCTAATTCTTTAGTAAAAGATAGTGAAAAATGTGATAGAAAAGCAGATAAACTGATAAAAGCATGACTACTCTTAAGAGCATTCCCATTGGATTATGTAAAACTCATATTTGGCTAGAATAGATAACATAAATGCTAAAAACACACTCCATTGGATTATCTATCCTAAATTTAAAGTAGAGTTTTGGTAGATTTGTGAATAGTGCAACTCTACATGTGGAGTTGCACTATTCACCAATTTATCCATTATTTTATTGTTTTCTACATACAAAAAGTGAAAAAAGTAAAATGACAAAAAGTAGAAAAGAGATAAAAAGAATAAAATAAGATTAAAAAAAGAGTATAGAGTTAAAAATAGATAATCGGATATAGGGATGGGCGTCGGTTCGGTAGGCGGTTAAGTCGGTTAATTCGGTCGGTTAACCGACTTTTTTCGGAATGTAGTCGGTGAATTTATTTCGGTTAAATCGGTAAAGCGGTTAATAGGCGGTTGGTTAAGTCGGTAAGGTGGTTAATAGGCGGTCGGTTAAGTCGGTTAAATCGGTTAACATTCGGTTAAACTGGGTAATGAAACGACGTCGTTTTGATTTTTTTAAAGGAAAAAAAATGATCATACGTTTCGTTCTTACTAAAACGACGTCGTTTCATTTTATGTCGGTTCGGTTAATCGGTCGGAATAGAATTCGGTTCGGTTCGGTTCGGTTGCCGCTTAAAATGCGGTTCGGTTCGGTTCGGCTGCCGATCCGGCTTTCGGAATAAAATTTTATACTGACTACCGAACCGAAATTAGTCGGTTAAAGTCGGTAGGCGGTCGATGTCGGTTCGGTTCGGTAGGCGGTAGGCGAATAATTTGCCCACCCCTAATCGGATGGAGTGTGCATTTTAAAACTCATTAGCTAAACTAGATAAAGTGAGTTTTGATTAGCTATTTTAGATTGAAATATACACGATCCAATGTGAGTGCACTAAGTCAGCTGAAAAAAAAAAAAAAGCCAAGATGTCGGACAAAGAAAACTTGATAATTTTGCTTGAAAATGTAAAATTCTGACATGATGGGACAAGACTTCTCTTCTAGAAGGGAAAGAAGTTAACGTGAAGGCTAATTTTTCAACCAACGGTAGGAGTAGGCTATGTTAATATGTAAGTACGTGCAGTGCATGAAGATCAAGCCTCCCTATCAACAATAATTTTTAAAATTAGCAGGTGTCCCTTGAGTTTAGATTAATTAATTGTATTAGATTAATTAGTCTGGGATGGAGTTATACATTGGATCTGGTTAGTAGCATCTGGACTTTAAAGGTTTCTTTATATATATTATTCATTTATTTTCTAGAGATTAAATTTAGGGTCAAACTCTAAATTGTGTTTACACACACATTCTACTCCTGGCAAATAGAATATTAAATTATATCTGAAAAATAAGTTGTTAATCTGTCATTGTTTCAAAGAAATAAAAAATTAAGAGCTAATTTCCAGTGTCACATCAATGAAGTGTGGTATATAACATCTACATACCACACAAATATCTCACAAAACTTATGTGGCAATATCCAATAGTCATTGGATTTTTTTTATTTTTTTTTATCAACGGCAAATCCAAAGGTTACTAGACCTTGCTATGTCAACTTTGCGAGGTATATGTTTGTGTTGTATGTAATACTACTTATAGAGCTCCTATTGAAAGAGTAATATTATATACTATATTTTTATCTCACAACTATCTTACAATACTGATGTGACAGTCTCAACTAACTACCGAATAAAAATATAATTCCTAGTGTTACTCAACTATTTATGATTTATTTATCGAACAAAATAGGTTTGTAATGAAAAAGTTTTCAGGCAGGAATCCAAATGATTATTGGTTAGCATACACCATCATTCTTAGGCTTGGGACGCGACAAGAACGTACAAATAATATGGAAAAACTTCATTTATAATTCTTGATCTTTCGTTATTTTTGTAATTCAGTACTCAAACTGTATTAAGAAAATTTGACTTATAACTTCTCATAATTTTTCATCACTTTTACAATTAAGTACTCAAATTTTTAAAAGTGTCAATTTAGGATATCCATTTTTCTTTTTCTTTTTTCAATTTCAACTCTCTGTTAGAATTTTTCGTTAAATCTTATCAAAATTCTCAAAACATCCTTATGTTTTTTTTAAAAATATATATATATATTTTTAAAAAATTTCAAAGATTGAGGCATGGGTATTTTTTCAAATTCCGTTAAATTCTTACTAACACTTTAATCCTTGCAATTTTTTTCTTTTTTCTCCTATAAAAACAGAGGAGTATTTTGAAAATTTTACAATAATTTAACAGATAGTTGAAATTGAAAAAAAAAAAATTAAAATATAGATACCCTAAATTGATACTTTTAAAAATTTAAATACTTAATTGAAAAAAGTGATGAAAAATCAGGAAAAGTTATAAGTCAAATTTTTCCAATAAATATTCTCTTTTTTTTTCTTTTTTTCTTTTTTGAAGGGCAATAAATATTCTCAAAACAATAATTGGGCCCAACTCTCTGCTGACTTAGTTTTCTTTGAAAAGAGACTTCTTTTACATGGCAGGGCCTCACAAAACCCGTTTCCATATATATATATATATATAGATATAAAAGCTGTTCTGTGTTCATAATAGGTAGAATTGAAGCATTTTTGTCTTCTGGGTTTTATTGGTTGGAGGAATGGAACCAGAAAAAACGTGGTTAGGGAGCTCTCTCCCCGTTCCTTGTGTTCAGGAGCTGGCGAAGGAGATGACGGCGACAGTGCCGCCGAGGTATGTGCGTCCCGATCAGGAACCTCCCAACGTGTCCGACTCCACAGTTGCTTTACCCCAAGTCCCAGTCATCGACATGCAAAAGCTATTCTCCACGGAATTTATGGACTCTGAGTTGGACAAGATGCACCATGCAAGCAAAGAATGGGCCGGGGCTTCTTTCAGGTCATCCTCTCTCTCTCTCTCTCTCTCTCTCTCTCTCTCTCTCTCAATTTGAAAAACTATCTCCTTTGTTGACTTTTAAAGACAACAATTCTCTTATCTTGAGGTAAGATTTCTGACTTTCTAATCACACTCTCATGGAAACTAATTGTTTTAATAAATTATTTCGTGTTAAAATCATTAAAAAAAATATTGTTCATATGAAAATACTTGGATATTAGTATATTACAGGGTGTTACCAGAAAGAGATAAGAATGAGTGAGTATTATTGGTGGTCCCTGCATCTCATGTCACTATCTTTTAGCAATAATTTTTTTTTATAGAAAAATTAATAAAAATGATTGATTTAAATAACAAAATACCCCATAGGTGAGTAGGAGAGTTCTAAATGAATTTCCTAAAAAAAAAAAAAAAAAAATCCAATTGAAATCTACACACCAATAGAGATTCTCCCACTATTTTCTCCCACTTTCTTTTCTTTTTTTTCTTTTTTTGAAAATAGAGATTCTCATTCAAGATAACAAAACTTGTTCAGCAAGAATAACATCCGAAATTGGAGGAGGGCATTCCCCCAACCAAACACAATCACATAATTGTTTCACAGCCAGTTTGGCCAAATAATGGGCCGCATGGTTTGCTTCCCTTCGAACATGTTGGAGCTGGAACTGAAGAAAGGCATTGAGTCGCGACCGGTTAACATCAATGAGCTGTCCCCAAGGGGACCAACACGGCTGACTCTGCTGAAGAGCCTTGATAACGTTCAGGGCATCACCCTCGAAAACCATTTGTGAGCAGCCCCTATCCAAACACAAAGATACAGCCTCCCAGACACCCATCGCCTCAGCCATTTCCGAATCCGTTAGCAAGGAAAAGTCTTTGCAAGGGCCGCCACCACCTTACCTTGATCATCCCTAATCACCACTCCCACCCCCATCCGTTTCCCCGGCTTATGAATAGCTGCATCCCAGTTGCATTTAAGCCAACCTGCAGACAGTGGTGACCATCTGCATGGTGCTGACTCCCGCCCACCACCAGAGTCACTTGGGTTTTTGGTAGCCATAGCAAAGCTACGGACGGATTCCTCAGCCTGTCGAAACAAAACTAAGGGCGGGGTAAACTGGTTTCTGAAGATAAAGTCATTCTGTCTCATCCAAATGAACCGGGCCATAGTAATAGCCAGAGACAACTCGTCCTCTCCCATTTTAGCCCTTAGCTGAGTAAGGAAATCCAGCCCATCACATTCGTCCATGGAAAGCTTTTGGATACACCTGCTACCTTCCTACCAGACCACAACCGACGAGGGGCATTTTGCTATAGGATATGGAAAATAGTTTCAGTGGACTGACAGCATATGGGTCATAGGGGGTCCGAGCTGATCGATATGTCTTCGAGCCAACTTCTCCTTTGTAGGCAGCACATCACTGCACACTTTCCATGCAAAAAATTTCAGCACTGCTGGTCCCAGTAACTTCCATATGGAACCCTACAGCTCATCCGCCTCCCCTGCATTGGAAGGTTCCCCCACTGTTTGAGCCCGATCCTGTAACCCCAATTGATATGCACTCCTGACCGAGAACAAGCCGAACTTTGTACCACTCCATATTAGTTTGTCCAGTTGTGACAAAGGGCTAAGAAACATGCTACCAATCTGCTCGGCCTCGTCACGGTCGAAAGAGGTATGAAGCAGGGGGAAAATTCCACCGACCTGCACGTCTGTCAATAAGAGAACTAACTCTGGCAATAATATCAAGCCCTTGCGGGATAGACTGAACATGGTGAGGGGATGGGGGCAAGATCCACTTATCACCCCAAATTCTACTACTCTCCCCATTTCCAACTCTCCAAGCCAGACCCTTCTCCAACAAAGCTCTGGAATTTGCTATGCTTCGCCATGCACATGAGGGATTGTGTCCCACCTAAACCTGCATAAAATCACCACTAGGGAAGTACTTCTCTCGCATGATTCAGGCCTCTAGGGAGTCTGAGTGCTGCAACAGGCACCACCCCTGCTTAGCAAGCAGGGCTGAGTTGAACATAGCAAGGTCCCGAAAGCCCATGCCCCCTTTTTTCTTCGATAGGCTCAGGTTGTCCCCGCTTTTCCAGTGAATTCCCCTCACTTGAGACTGTCTCCCCCACCAGAATTTGTTCATCACCAAGTTCAGTTCACTGCAAAGGGTTTTGGAGAGCTTGAACAACTGCCTTAATCAATATTTCCTAACCCGCTTGGGAAAAAACTTTTCTTTCCACCCCGCTAACTTCTTTTGCACACGCCCTTTTACAGCAGCAAAAGCTTTGGTCTTTGATCGACCAATAAAGACTGGTAGACCCAAATACTTCTCGAACTGTTCTTGATATGATCAATAAAATCCCTTCGAGTACCGTTGCGACTGAAGTAGATTGAGGTCTTGCAGTTATTGAGTTTTTGGCCCGAGGCCAACTCATAAGACTTGAGAAGTTTCATCACATTCTCCCATTCCGGGAATGTGGCCCAGCAAAAGAGCATACTTTCATCAGCAAAGAACAAATGTGACAATTTATAACCCCAAGCAGCTATAGGAACCCTTGAAATGTGACCATCCACCTCAGCTTTGTGGAGTAAAGCACTCAACCCCTCAGCACAAAGGAGGAAAAGATAAGAGGATGAAGGATCCCCTTGCCTTAAACCCCTTGTTGGATGTATATTGCCAAAGGGTGTCCCATTAATCAGAATTCCATAGGTGACCGATTGCACACACTGCATAATAAGGCCAATCCACCGCTCTCCAAAACCCAACTTTCTCATGATTTCTTCAAGGAATCCCCACTCAAGTTGATCATAAGCTTTACTCATGTCCAGTTTGAGTGCCACGTAGCCCTTCTTCCCTTTCATTCTGGTTTGCATGGTGTGAAGTGCTTCGAAAGCCACCAGAACATTGTCTGTTATCAACCTTCCAGGGACAAAAGCACTTTGGTTTTGGGAGATGATCTTTGGTAGCACCTTCTTCAATCTTGGACCACCTCCTTGCAATCTGTATTAATATCCCAGGAAGCCTCATATCTTAAAATTCTAGGCCCCCTCCTGGAATAATTGCTACTATCGACCTTAATACATATAGGTTTGTGATCAAATGAGCGAGCAGCCAGAATCTACACCGAAGCATCCAAGTATGTGCTGCACCATCCAGGGGTAGCCAATGCTTAGTCTACCTGGCTTTTATAAACTCATGAGAGCTCCGTTTATTGCTCCATGTATATTTGGAGCCTTTGTAGCTGAGATCACCCAGATTGAGTGCTACTGAAATTGTCCATCTGGGACTGATTTCACTAGCATCCCTCATACTTCTTGGACGCATGAACAATTTCGTTGAAATCACCTGCGCAGAGCCAGTCTTGTGAGGATAAGGAGCTTAGATGGGACAGCAAATGCCACGACTTCTCTCTCTGAGCCCGATCAGGGTTTCCATAGAACCCGGTAAAGGTCCATGGGTAGCCAGAATCAGTCAGACGAACAAGAGAACTAATACAGCGCTGTGAATAATTCAGAATCTACACCTCCTCTTCCACCCTCCACAACAGAGCCAACCCTCCGCTTTTGCCCACAGGCTCCACTGTAAGTAAGCCATCGAAACCCAATTGCCTCCTTAAAACCTGTAACTTCGTGTTTCTCATGATAGTTTCCATTAGAAACACAATATTGGGATGTTTCTCCTTCACCATGGAGCGAATGTCACAAACTGTGCGACGGGTCCCAATCCCTCGACAATTCCAACATAGCAGACTCATGGCTGAGGGCGGGCTGCTCCGCAACCTCCACCTCTAAAGAAAAACCCGCAAGGTTATTAGATGCATACCGAAGTTCCTTATTTGGGTGGTTGATCAACTGTTCTTCCTGTTCCACTTCTGCATACCCCTTCTTTCCTGTCAGCCTTGACGTCTTCGAGTCACCCACCTTTTTCCCGCATTCAACCCGTTCAAGCCTCCTCCACTGCTTAGTATTGCTAGCCTCAAAGTGACCTCCACCGAAACTCAGGGAAACCTTTGGGATTGTAACCCCATCGTCTTCACCTTTTGATTTCCTTCGGACAGAGTCCTTAGGATTCACTAGGTCAGTTTTGGTAGCTTCTGGAGCAGGGAAGGACTGACATGCAACGTACTTCTCTACAGAGGGACCCTCTTCTGAAAAAGTTGGAGTCCCCGCTAAACCTCTCACTTGGGCTTTGGAAGATGTGGGTATGATGGACTACCCTGGATGCGGGTCCAGCTTGGACGACGCCATGTCAGAGGGAAATTATTTAAAAATTGAGAAATGTCTGTTACCTCCATTCTCCCCACATTTGGACTTCCCCTCTCCCACCTTAATATCCGCCACCTTTCCCTGTTTAGAACTTCCCTTTTGCACTCTCTTCCTTCCTTGGTTCGTACGTGAGCTGTTATTTTGCCGGTTATGATGAGAAAAATCTGCACCAGATTTCTTGCCAGTAGCCTTGCTGCTTTCCTTAGGTGGAAAATCCCCCCTCAACTCGTCAGCTGGCTCGGCCTCCAGAGAGGACTACGGTGTCTCCGCCGCCCCTTTGTGTTTGAAAATCTCATCCGCTCGTAACCATGACCCCTATGCTAGGTTCTGCTCCATATGATTCTGAATAGATTCGCCACGTACCAGACAACCTTTGGGGGCATGGAGGATTCTCCCACACTTGTAGCAAAAATCCAGAAACTTCTCATATTTGAAGTCCACCCAGCATGATTTCCCTGTAAGGATCAGAGCCCTTCCTCGGTCTAAAGGGTTGTATAGGTTTAGTGCCACCCGAATTCGAAGGCATCGACCCCAATCCACATCATTCGCCGCCACCGCAATTTCTTCAACCGAACCTAAAGATTCCCCTATCTTCTCCCCGATCCTACGATTCATACAGCCCAGAGGCATGTCGTGAATCTGAATCCAGAACGGAGACGAAGAAAAATCCATCTGGGAAGGTGGTGTTTTACCGACAAAATCCTTCAATACCAGGATCATTCGATCATAAAACCAGGGCTTTCCTGCCAGAGCCCTCTGCTTATCAGCATCTTCAGTGAACTCCAACAACCAAAGGTTTGGTTGAATCTCATTAAAAAATATTGATCCCTCCATCCGCCATATCCTGGTGAGAACAGATTTGACGTTATCCTTGTTAATCTTCTTTGCTATCCCCAAACGGCCCACCAAACACTTTGTCCCATTTAAACAAAGATCCTCCATTTCATCATCGTTAACAGGGATCCCCTGTAGTTCACCGCTGGTTAACTGACAGGAATCTTTTTGAAAACCATAGTTCGCTACCATCCTTCCACCATGATTAACGTAGGAGAAAGGAAGAGAGAGATGGGACCAGGAATTCCTACACCGGTTGCCAAGAGGAGACTAGAATAGTGTTAAGAAAACCCTAGATGCCATATAGCTAATCATCAAAGAAAACATCCATTAATATTTTCTCGAGAAATGCTTGGTTGTACACTTTCATCCCACTCCTATCCCACCATTGTCTACGTGGACCAATAATGTTGTTAAAAAAATAGGGTCCCACTACACTCTCTCTATTATCTCTCACATTATTGGTTCACGTAGACAATGGTGGGATAGGAGTGGGATGAGAGTGTACAACCAAGCATTTCTCTATTTTCTCCCACTTGCTTCCACTTCAATGGGCCGAATAGTCAACCCAAACTTCACAAAGCAAGTCAATGATTTGAGAGTCCAACAAACCCTCGTTAAATTTGGTGACCGACTTGTTTAACTCTAATATATGGACAGCCAGCTCTTTTCAGGATGAATTCCGGAAAGAGTGCTTCTCCATAGCACTGCTCATAAAAAATTAAGCCCCAAATGCGATCGTATGGTCCCTTCGCAGAACCCCTTCTCCTTCTTCTTCTTTCTTCTCTTCCACATCTTCCACCACTTCTTCTCTTGAAGAAGAAGAGAAACAGAGAGAGGAAATAGAATAGAGAGAGAGAGAGAGAGAGAGAGAGTTGAGAATGTGAATGTGAAGTGGGTGCCGTGCGAGAGAGGAGTCAGGACAATAAGAGTTGTGTCATGTGTCATGATGTGGGGCGTTATCATCATGATACATGACGCAGGCAGTACTGTACACTTGGGCTTTACTTTTTGGTTATATAACACTTTTTCAAATTTTTTTTTTTTCACCAAGAACGCGTGGATGTGCCACATGTTTCCTTTTTTCTTGGTTTTTTTTTTTTCTTCGGTCATTGTCATGATAGTTTAGGCTTTACCTTTTTCTGTTTTGCTCTCTTATTTCAGGTTTCATTTTAGACAAAAATAAGAATAAAAAAAAAAAAAAATTAAGTAGATCAATTGTGTTGTTCCTCTCAATGCAAGATAACTTAGATAAGTCTGAAAAAATTCTCAATCATCAATAGAAAATATTATAAATTTATTTTGAATAATAAAATGGTTTAACCATTTTTTTTTTTTTTTGTCTTTGCTTTTATAGGTTGAGAAAAATAGATGATCTTAACATAAAGTGAAGTTGAAAAAGATCTTTTATAAAGGTTCTGTTCTTCTTTTATTTTAATTTTATATTATGGATAATGTTTTTTTTATTTATAAATCATTTTTGTTATAACTATTTGCTAGAAATATGAATTTGAATATATATATATATATATATATATATATATATATATATATATATATATATATATATATATATATATATGTAAGAAATAGAAGAATAAACAAATTAACTGAAACTAAAAATAAATTATATAGATTTGATACTAACAATATAATATTAAATTTTAAAAGCTATAAAAATAATTTTTAAATAAAAATTAAAATAAATTATATTTATATTTATATAAAAAAGGCCCCAATTAAAATTATCGCCTTAGGCCACAAAATATATAGAGTCGGCCCTGTATGAGGATATGCTCTTTAATATTCTACTCGTCTTTTCTTCAACTAATTTTCACAACACAATACATATCGAATAGAAATTTCAGCCACGACAATTAATTTGACTAATCACTCCTTAATTCGAGCAATTAATGAGAGAGTTACATGTCAAAACAAATAAGCTCCACACTTCAAGCTGTCCAAATACCTGTTCGGGCATATATATATATATATATAGATCTCATTGGGGCCCTTTTTATTAGCTGCAATTCGATCACTCGCTGGATAAGTTTTATTTTAATTATAAGAGAAGGCTTTCTACATGAATCTATTGTTATAATTCCTTTCAAGTAAAAGTTGGAAATGTTTTGCAGTTAGTAAATCATGGGGTGAGCACTTCATTGTTAGATAACGTGAAATTAGACGTTCAAGAATTTTTTAAGATGTCAATGGAAGAGAAGAAGAAGTACTGGCAACAACCAGGAGACTTGGAGGGGTTTGGGCAGGCATTTGTTGTGTCGGATGAGCAAAAACTTGATTGGGGAGACATGTTCTCCCTCGTCATGCTACCAACCCATTTGAGGAAGCCCCACTTGTTCCCCAAGCTTCCCCTTCCATTCAGGTCCCATCTCTCTCTCTCTCTCTCTCTCTCTTCCCATGTAGCATTTTCCTTTAATAAGTTATTGGAATGAGTAATGCTTTATACGATTGTCAAACCATTTAATGATATAGTATTGAAAATTAACCATTTAATCAGCATTTGTTAAAATAAAAAAAAATAAATAAATAAAAATTGATTTTCATTGTTAAGTCATCTCAGTTATATAGCAGTCGTATAACAAAATAGCATTACTCTATTGGCATTGAGCTGCTGATCAAACACTTGAGGCACATCTTAAATCATCACAGAGATAACTTAGAAGCCTACTTAGTAGAGCTTCAAAACCTTGCCATGAAAATCCTTAAACTTATGGCCAAAGCTGTAAGAATGGAAAATAAAGACTCGAAGAACCTGTTTAATCTCAAATCATCTCATGCAGAGATAACTTAGAAGCCTACTCAACAGAGCTTCAAAACCTTACCATGAAAATCCTTGAACTTATAGTGAAAGCTCTAAGAATGGAAAATAATGACATGAAGAACCTGTTTGAAGATGGGTGGCAGTCAATTAGGATGAACTACTACCCTCCATGTCCGCAACCAGATCTTGTCATTGGCCTCAACCCTCACTCCGATGCTGACGGCCTAACAATCCTCCTTCAACTCAATGAAATGGAAGGCCTCCAAATAAGAAAAGATGGGATGTGGATTCCTGTCACACCCCTCCCTAATGCTTTTGTTGTCAACATTGGAGATGTTTTAGAGGTAAATCATGAACTTGGAACCACCTCAAATCTCTTTGTTATGTGCTTTCTTCTCAATGTACATACTCTCTAGAATCAAATATATGCTTGAGCTAACAAGAATTGCCATTATATGTTTTCATGCACGGTTTGACAGATTGTGACCAATGGAATATACCATAGCATTGAGCATCGTGCAACTGTTAACTCAGTAAAGGAGAGGCTCTCTATGGCCACATTTTACAGCCCAAAACTGGAAGGATATCTAGGTCCGGCTCCAAGCCTTATTACTCCAGAAACACCAGCATTATTCCAAAGAATAGGTGTTGTAGAATACTTCAAGAGACTTTTCACACGCAAACTCGATGGGAAGTCATACATTGATGCATTGAAGATCAAGAATGAGGTACAAAATGGCTCTTGAGACTAACCCTTTCGTTTTAAAAACTCAATGACTAGAGTATTCTATAAGGAAATAAATGACATGAAAGCTATTGTGTAATATGAGTGCTTGCCAGTGGCTCCTATGCTCAATCTTGTTTGATTATATGCAAGCCAGATTTAAACAAACTTATATTCATGACAAAAAAATGTTTGCTTTGCCGACGCAGAATAATAGAACTTATGGTTCACAACAAATAAAATAGACATTTTCTACATAGGCACCTCTACTATCAACTTTGTTGATAACTTAATTTTCACCAACTACTCCAGCATTATATAATTATGAGAGAAACAGAGAGAGATTAAATAAATTACTAGGGAAATACCCAAACAACATAAGAGAATAAAAATAGAAGGTGCAGCACGGCATCTATTATTCAAAGAATTTGAAAAGAGAGAAATAATTTGGGGTGTAAACTCAGACCAATTATAACTGGTCAGGAAATTAGCTTCGGGTAACCGAAAAATCCGGAAACCGGGTTGGTACCCGGAGCCGGGTAACCGGCTCCAGGTATATATATATTATCTAATATATATTATTTTTGAATGGGCTATAATATATAAGTTGTAAATGAGCTTTTTGAGCTAGACAAAGGACCACTCGACATCCAATAAGTCCAACATCTTACCGCACCAATAGTCCAAATTGTCCAATATCTGGAAGATTAAAAAAAACTTCATTTACGCCTTATGGTTCAGTCGTCGAAACAGAGGGAGAAAAGAGAAACAGTGAAACACGAAGCCCTAATTTTTGGGTTCTCAATCTCTCTTTGTCTGTGCGATCTGTTGGTCTTCTTCTCCTCCTTCCAGTCCTTCGTGTCTTGCAAAGAACCAGTATCAGAGATTAGAGACTTTTGGTAACTAATCGTGACACCCAATTCCCCCAACGCCCGCTCATAGACCTGCGCGACCTCATGGTCTGCAATGACCACATCGTCGCCAAGTACAGCATACCTATCAAAGAGCTGACCTTGGTGAACCTGTTCACCCACCGCAAACAGCGAGCTCGAGCCAAGGTTTCATTTTGGATCGTTTTTTTGTGGAATGGTAAAGATGGTGATTTTGCAAAAGCCAAAAAGTTGCTTGGGGGGATGTTTGTATTCCTAAGTCAGAAGGTGGGTTGGGGCTTAAATGTGTTGAGACTTGGAATGTTTCTTCTATGATGAGACATATTTGGTCTTTATTTGCTTGGTTTGGATCCCTTTGGGTAGCATGGGTTCAAGTATACCTTTTGAAGGGGAGGAGCTTTTGAAATGTTCGTATTCCCCAAGATTGCTCGTGGACGTGGAGGAAACTTCTCAGACTCCGGAATCTTGCTAGAGGCTTTATCAAATTTGAAGTGGGAGATGGAACTGGTATTCATTTATGGCATGATCATTGGGATCCTTGTGGTCCTCGATCTTCTAGCTAAGTTTGGATACAGAGTCATTTATGATTCTCACAGCAATTTAGACGCCCGAGTTGCTTCTGTCCTTAGGAATGGTAACTGGATATGGAAGCCTACTCGATCTGATGAACTCGTTACCATTCAGAGTATTTCTCTCCATCCCCTAGTAGGTGACAGGTGGGTTCTAAATGAATTTTCTTTAAAAAGAAAAAATAAGAAGAATTTTTCTTGATCTTTCATCACTTTTGTAAAAATGAACCCAAACTTTAAAAATTGTCAATTTAGGTTATTCGTCTTTCAACTATTTTCAATTTTAACCCTCTGTTAGAATTTTCAATTAATTCTTATCAAAATTTCCAAAATACCCCTTCCTTTTAGGAAGAAAAAAAAAATGTTAGGATTTAGGCGTTGGTTAGAATTTAACGGAATTTGCAAAAATATCCATGCCTGAATCTTTGAAAAAATTTATCACTTTTTTAAAAAAGATAAGCACATGGGTATTTTGAGAATTTAGATAGAATTTAATGGAAAATTATAACAGATGGTTGAAATTTAAAAAAATAAATAAATAAAATAAAATTAAAATTAAAATATGTATACACTAAACTGACACTTTTTAAAGTTTTAGTACATTTTTACAAAAGTGATTAAAGATCAGACGTTATAGTGAAGTTTTCCAAAAAAAAATAAAAAATGAATCTACCCAATACTTATAAAAATCGTTTTATTTTCTATCACACCCGGGAGTTATGGGGGTGATTCAGTCACCTCAGTCCAGCCATAAGAAGTGGTCAAGAATCCTCTTTTTTGTTTTCAAGGACAATTTGGAAAAAAAAATTGAGGGAGGGTCCTTTTTTTTTTTCCACTGTTAGATACATTATGGGGTTCAATCGTCACTTTTAAACATTTGACGCCAAAATGAAAAATGGTGTATACTTCGAGATGAAAGTGTATTTTTCTCAAAAAGAAAAAAAAAATTAATAATTGATTATCACTATTATATATGTCAATCTAATTATATAAAAATCATATAACAATTTATTAAATAACATTTCCTGTACCGTTAACATCATCGATTTTGGTTTTCATTTTCCCTTCTAACTATTCTGGACTTTCATATATACCGAAAGTTCTCACATATGCTTCCACTTGAATGGGCCAAATAGTCTACCCAAACTTCATAAAGCAAGTCAACGATTTGAGAGTCAACAAACCCTCGTTTGGTGACCAACTTGTTCAACTCCAATATGTGGATCTGCTCTTTAATATTCTGGTCTTGTCTTTTCTTCAAGCAATTTTCAGAACACTCGTTGAAATGAATAGATCAGAATTGAT
The DNA here is from genome assembly GCA_028654335.1 of Alnus rubra. NCBI lineage: Eukaryota > Viridiplantae > Streptophyta > Magnoliopsida > Fagales > Betulaceae > Alnus > Alnus rubra. The sequence goes on from JAJPGS010000244.1 coordinate 891,611, forward strand.
TGTAATTTGCATACCGAATTGGAGTTAGTGAGAGAGGGTCAAGATCTACCTATCCGAATAAGTGAACCCCAAACTTCGGGCATATGGATCCTATTGGGGCCTTTCTTCTTAGCTACCTTGGTTGCCTACAATTCAATCAATTCCCATCCTAAATGAATGGAAAAGTTTTGTTTTAATTATAACAGATGACTTTCTACATGAATCTCTCATATGAAACTATTGTTATAATTCCTTTCAAGTAAAAGTTGAAAATGTTTTGCAGTTAATAAATCATGGGGTGAGCACTTTATTGTTGGAGAACGTAAAATTAGACATTCAAGAATTTTTTAAGCTGCCGATGGAAGAGAAGAAGTATTGGCAACTACCAGGAGATTTGGAGGGGTTTGGGCAGGCCTTTGTTGTGTCCGATGAGCAAAAACTTGATTGGGGAGACATGTTCTCTCTCATCACGCTTCCAACCCATTTGAGGAAGCCTCACTTGTTCCCTAAGCTTCCCCTCCCATTTAGAGATAACTTATAAGCCTACTCAGCAGATCTTCAAAACCTTGCAATAAAAATCCTTCAACTTATGGCAAAAGCTCTAAGAATGGAAAATAATGACATGAAGAACTAGTTTGAAGATGGGTGGCAGGCAATTAGAATGAACTACTACCCTCCATGTCCGCAACCGGAGCTTGTCATCGGCCTCAATGGTCACTCTAACGCTGTCGGCCTAACAATTCTCCTCCAACTCAATGAAATGGAAGGCCTCCAAATAAAAAAAGATGGGATGTGGATTCCTGTCATACCCCTCCCTAATGCTTTTGTTGTCAACATTGGAGACATTTTAGAGGTAAATCATGGACTTGAAACCAGCTCGAACCACTTTGTTATATGCTTTCTTCTCATTGTTTTTTCATGCATGCATGGTTAATTTGGCAGATTGTGACCAATGGAATATACCGTAGCATCGAGCATCGTGCGACTGTAAATTCAGTAAAGGAGAGGCTCTCTATGGCCACATTTTACAACCCAAAAATGGAAGGAGATCTAGGTCCAACCCCAAGCTTTATTACTCCAGAATCACCAGCATTATTCCAAAGAATAGGTGTTGCAGAATACTTCAAGAGACATTCCACACGCAAACTCGATGGGAAGGCGAACATTGATGCATTGAGGATCCAGAATGAGTAACAGAAAGGCTCTTAAGACCAACCGGCCTTCCGTTTTAAAAAAACTCAATGACTACAATATTCTTCATAAGGAAATAAATGTCATGAAAACTATTGTGTAAAGAGTGCCTGTGGCTCCGGTGCTCAATCTGGTTTGATTTTATGCATGCAAGATTTAAACAAACACATATTCATGACAAAAATGTTTGTTTTGCTGATCATAGAACTTATGATTCAACAGTAAAAAATATAATTGACCATCAGATCGACTTCACAGGCTAAACTTGAATGTGGTTTGATATGGCATGCCAATATCATATCACTATCAGTATTAGGTATGCCTTGGACGGATATTATTTTAAACCCACTTTAGATAATAATAATTAAAAAAAAAAAATCTCATGCAGTCGAGAACATCTCATCTGATCAGTAAAATGAAACTGTAATTGTGGATGGTAGAATAAAGCTTTAGCCATAACCATTAATTTCTTAGGAGAATGGCAACGTGTATGCTATTCCTCTGCCAGGAGCATGTGGCCAGCTAACAGAAAAGAGCACCCGGCAAGAAAAAAAAAATCATAGAAAATGAAGAATGGCAACATCGCATAGCTAGTGATAACATAACAAAACATGGTGAGTGTCGTTTTAGTGTTCAAAATCCAATGTCTTCTCCCTTTGAATCAGCGTTTTCTCACGAATTTTATCATTATTGTACTTAGATTTATTTATTTTGATTTATGTTTTTGAAGTGAGGTGGTACAATTGAAACAAGATTTGAAAGATATATAAAAAGAATTAGAACAATTCTACATATTCATTTAGTGTTGCCGATGAGTATAATGACAATGAGGTGAGCACAGAACTTCTCTTAGTTTCTTCATGTACATATTTTCTTATAGATTTTTGGATTTTAGATTATGCATCCTGATATCATGCACTGTCCGAATTAACAAGCAAAGGTTTGAGACATTTAACACTACAAAAAAAATCAGGAATTCTAGAAGGTTTGAAACCGTCCAGAAATTGGAAAAAACCGTTTGTAAAACGGTCCAAACAGTTTTTTCTGGACGGTTTCAAACCGTCCAGCACAATGGGTCGCTAATCTAGGTTACAGATTGTTTGGGTCAAACCGTTCGCAATTCCAGACGGTTTGGCCCAAACCGTCCAATTTTTTTTTTTTTAATAATTATAATAATTTTTTTTTTAATATAATTACTATTCTTATTTTTTTTGTCCAGCGGCCAGTTCTTCTTCCTTATACTTGAAATATCAACCGTAAATCAACTCTAGTTCTACCAGAAATCCATCAGAGAATCAGGCTTCTTCGGTTCTTCTTGGCCGGGTTCGACATGTCATTGTCGGTCTCCTTCAGGTTCCATCGGAAATCAACGGTAGATCCGGTCACCGGGATTCAAAAAATCCTTTACAAATCAAACCCAAGAATCACAATCCAAACCCAAAACAGAGAAAAAATGTAAATCATCACAATACAAACCCAAAACAAACACAAAATGTAAATTAAACCTAAGAATTTCACTTACCCAAAAAAAAAAAAAAAAAATCAAAGATCCGTCCGGTGGTTTGGAAGAGTGGTGTCGAGGAAGCCGGAGGGGGGGAGAGAAAGAGAGAGGAAGAGAGAACCGGCCGGAAATCCACATATTCCGGCCGGATCTGGCCCTGTATCCGACCAGAGATCCGGCCGAGCGTGGGTTTCTGCCAAATCCAGCAGGATATCCGACCTTTCGCTTCAAATCCGACCTCAGCGACGTCACCGACTCCGTGACCAGATCCCGTCGCCCGTCTCAGTCACTGGCTGGAGAGAGAAGAAGAAGAACGAGAGGGAGAGGGAGAGAGAGAGAGAGAGAGAGAGAGAAAGATTTTTTATGAAGGGAGAGAGATCGATCTAGGTCTTTCTTTTAAAAAGAAGAAAACAGAAAAAAAAAAAAAAAAAAAAAAAAAAAAAAAAAAAAGAGGAAAAAAAATAAGTTCAAACGATTTCATTAAATTTCCAGATGGTTTTTACTAAAACCATCTAGAAAAAAACAAGGAAAAAAAAATTCAAACGGTTTTTTTTAAACCGTCTGTAAATTTACAGACAACTGTCTGAAAATATAAATTTCCAAACTTTTTTTCCAAACAATTTAATTGAAACCCGTTGTAATTTATTATTTTACATACGGTTTTCAAAAACCCATCAGTAAAAATTTTTTTCTAGACAGTTTTAAAAACCGTCAATAAATGAGAGTTTTTTTGTAGTGTAAATCGTATAATGTTGATACGTTCTAATTGGTAATAATGATTCTATTTGTAAGGCTATTTGGAATACATACGTACTATAAAAGTCGGGATGTTTGATAGGACATGCGATGACACCTATACTACCGTTAGATGTGTTTCAAACCTTGAGAAGAGAATGATATCTCTAGGAAAATTGGATTCTTTGAGCTATAGTTATTCAGCTAGAGATGGGGTGTTCTGCAAATATTGTGTATGGCCAGCAATGAAGAGTTAGTTTTAAGGTAGAGTCTCAATGAGCAAAGGTGATGGACTGTATTCATTCAGATGTTTTGGGACTAATGGCATTATCTTCAAATAGAGGTGCATATTATTTACTCAGCTTTATTAAAGATTTTTCAAAAAGCATATGGGTTTATTGCATGAAGCACAAGGCCAGGTAAGAAGTTGTCACCTTCTTCAAGCATTGAAAAATACAAATAAAAAATCAGCCAGGAAGAAAAGTGAAGTATTTTAAATTTGGTAATGAATTGGAATATAAGGACACGAATAGAAGGCATTACTTATCACTTCATGATTAAAGTGACTCCACAAAAGAATGGATTTGCTGAAATGATGAATGAAACATTGTTAGAAAAGGCAAGATGTATGAGGTTAAATATCAGGATTGCCCAAACAACAAAACTTGGGTTGAGACATTTAATTATGCATGTTTCATCACAAATCAATCTTCATTTGAAACGATTCATTTTAAGGTTTCAAATAAAGTATATATTGATAGGCAAATCGGTTGATTATTAAGTTTTAAAAATATTTGGTTGTCCCAAATTCGTTCAAGTGCAAAGTGAAAAACTGTCTGAAATTAGACCCAAAATCAAGGAAGTGTATATTTTTTTGGTTTCAAGACTAGTGTTAAGGGCTATGCATGTGATCCGGTTTTAAAGAAAAAAAAATATTTGTTATGAGATCTGTGGTATTTGATTATGCCTAGCTATATGCTAAGAAAATTAATATGAAGATCGATGAAGCATAAATAACATCTAGAAAAGTAAACAAGTCATGCATGGAAGTGGAGTTTGATAATAAAAGTTTATCCATGGATAATATGAATAATAGTGTGAAGATGAACAGTTCCTAATTACTCGCAGCACCAAGAAAAACCTAATTCTTTAGTAAAAGATAATGAAAAACGTGATAGAAAAGCAGATGAACTGATAAAAGCATGACTACTCTTAAGTCAGCTGAAAAAAACAAGCCAAGACGTCGGACAAAGAAAACTTGATAATTTTGCTTGAAAATGTAAAATTCTGACCTGATGGGACAAGACTTCTCTTCTAGAAGGGAAAGAAGTTAACGTGAAGGCTAATTTTTCAACCAACGGTAGGAGTAGGCTATGTTAATATGTAAGTGCAGTGCATGAAGATCGATCAAGCCTCCCCTATCAACAATAATTTTTAAAATTAGCAGTTGTCCCTTGAGTTTAGATTAATTAATTATATTAGATTAATTAGTCTGGGATGGAGTTATACATTGGATCTGGTTAGTAGCATCTGGACTTTAAAGGTTTCTTTATAAATATTATTCATTTGTTTTCTAGAGATTAAATTTAGGGTCAAACTCTAAATTGTGTTTACACACACATTCTACTCCTGGCAAATAGCATATTAAATTATATCTGAAAAATAAGTTGTTAATCTGTCATTGTTTCAAAGAAAAAAAAAATTAAGAGCCAATTCGCAGTGCCACATCAATGAAATGTGGTATATAGCATCTACATACCACGCAGATATCTCACAAAACTTATGAGGCAATATCCAATAGTCATTAGATTTTTTTTATCAACGGCTAATCCAAAGGTTACTAGACCTTGCTATGTCAACTTTGCGAGATATATGTTTGTGTTGTATGTAGTACTACTTATAGAGCTCTTATTGAAAGAGTAATATTATATACTATATTTTTATCTCACAACTATCTTACAATATTGACGTAACAGTCTCAACTAACTACCGAATAAAAATATAATTCCTAGTGTTACTCCAACTATTTATGATTTATTTATCGAACAAAATAGGTTTGTAATAAAAAAGTTTTCAGGCAAGAATCCAAATGATTATTGGTTAGCATACACCATCATTCTTAGGCTTGGGACGCGACAAGAACGTACAAGTAATATGGAAAAACTTCACTTATAATTCTTGATCTTTCGTTATTTTTGTAATTCAGTACTCAGACTTTATTAGGAAAATTTGACTTATAACTTCTCATGATTTTTCATCACTTTTGCAATTAAATACTCAAATTTTTAAAAGTGTCAATTTAGGATATCCATTTTTCATTTTTTTTTTTCAATTTCAACTCTCCGTTAGAATTTTTCGTTAAATCTTATCAAAATTCTCAAAACATCCTTATGTTTTTTTTAAAAAAAAATTAAAAAATTTCAAAGATTGAGGCATGGGTATTTTTTCAAATTCCGTTAAATTCTTACTAACACTTTAATCCTTGCAATTTTTTTCTTTTTTCTCCTATAAAAACTTAGGAGTATTTTGAAAACTTTAACATAATTTAACAGATAGTTGAAATTGAAAAAAAAAAAAATTAAAATATAGATATCCTAAATTGATACTTTTAAAAATTTAAGTACTTAATTGAAAAAAATGATGAAAAATCAGGAGAAGAAGTTATAAGTCAAATTTTCCCAATAAATATTCTCTTTTTTTTTTCTTTTTTTCTTTTTTGAAGGGCAATAAATATTCTCAAAACTAAATAATGCACTGGTTAGACTTTTCATGGATAAGAACAATAATTGGGCCCAACTCTCTGCTGACTTAGTTTTCTTTGAAAAGAGACTTCTTTTACATGGCAGGGTGTAACGCCCCCAAACCGCTAAGGGTTAGGTTCGTCCATTTTCATACACCAAACTGCAAAGATTCGTAAGTTCTGCCAACAACCTAGCTAATATGCTGAATTTAATAACAAAAATAATAAAGATTTTAAAACTCTGAGCTTTAATAAATGCGGAAACAGTTATTTCGAAATGAACAATTATGTTTGATTCAATAATTGAAAATTTAAAGAAAAACTAAATTTATTGTGCAATTGCACTTATTAAGGTAACTGAGATGCAATGTCCTAATGCTAGCCTAGATCTCATCCCGGCCGCCTAGGTCTCTCTGCTCATAACCTGAAAACAAAACAAAATAAGGGGTGAGCGAAAAATGCTCAGTAAGGTAACCCTCAACCATAAAACGGTTAAGTTAACTTCATTTTCTTTAAAACAATTATTAAAATACACTTGAAATCTAAATTTATAGAATACAAATAAAAATTCAGCATTTTACTTAACACATAAAATTACTGGTTAATAAATAAATTTCTCATATGTAGGGCCCATGTACACTATTACGCCTTGTGTACTAGGGTTGCGCGGTCTACTGCGACCTCAGGCAGGTAAACTGTGGCCACAGGCCCTGCCCCGTCAGCTAATTAATTGAAGTGCACTTAGCATGACATAGGGATGGATCCGCTTTCTCTAAGTCCTTGAGCGGTTGCGCTTCCATCCAAGCAACGGTACCGAGCTTAATCTCTACAAATCTCTGTGAATATCTGGGGCCAAAATAATAGTCTCCTCCGCACACGTGCCTCATTTATAAAAATCTCATTCTCACCAATTATTCTTATTTCTTTGATAACTCTTGAGGCAACGTGGGGGAAGGGTTTTTAATCTCCTTTCTCATTAATTTCAAAAAGCTGTAACTTCCCGTCTCGGGAACCAACTAAACAATTTACTAATAATTAAAAAAATCCTTTATAACCAAAGCTTCTCTTAAAACTATGTTTTCAAGAATAACATTTATAACGACAACTTTCATCTCAAAACTATTTTTAAAATAGTCCTTCATTTATCAATAAAATTTGAAATACAGAACGAGAACAATTAATTGCAAATATGCTATTAAAAGGATCAAGATTTAAGACATAAAACAATTTGAGAAGGGGTAGAGGATCCCTTACCTCTCTGATTGCAATAAGTCGCTGGACTAACTCAACTGCTAACTAGTCACCTGGTATAGGTTTAAATAAATCAATACCTCGTGCTAGCCACTAAACTACACACTAACACCACTAGGATTTGTCTTGCTAACCTACTGAGAATGGATTCCTTAGGTACATTTAACAACATTACTCGAACCATATTTAAATCATTAATTGAGTACTAATTCATTTTCTTTTACTTATATATATAAAAAAAAAATGCAGTTCAATAAAAGGCAATTGTCATAAGAAATATTCTCTATTATAGTCATAAAATTTGATAAATTCATGTATCACCAAGACTTACATCTATTCAAAATAATTTATTAAAAAGGCCCCATTACTTTTAAAGCAATTAACAAGGACTTTTTTTTTTTTTTTTTAAAAAAAAAAACACTTGAATAAAAACAAAAAAAACGTATTTATTTTTCTGTGGGGCAGAATTAGAATAACTAAAATCAAATACAGTTGTGCCAAGGGGGTTTATTATAAGGTCATTAGGGTAGAGGAATAGAGGGAAAAAAATAATTGGAGTAATTTAGGACCTATACCGACAATAAGAGGATAGAAAGGAAAGCAACCAAATCAATAATATATATATATATATATATATATATATATATATATATATAATATATATATATATATATATATTTCTGGAATAGCGTTTTGTGTTTGAGTACCCGACTTGACAACAAAATAACAAAGAAACTTGATAGGTCATGAACGTTTTACCCAGGGGCTGTCTTCTCAGTGAATTGAAGTAGAAAATATATATATATATATATATATATATATATATATATATAATAAAGATTAAGATGTTAGGTGTATAAAGTAATATTTCTTGTGAAAAAAAAAAGTAAGAGACAAGGACAAAGGTAGTATGGTCCCACCATGTCTCCTAGCAAAGAAAGAGAAGAGAGGAGATAAAACAAAGGGAAAAATATATATTAGCCCCCCAAATTACCACCATTTCTCCGGATGGCCTCTCAAACTACCAATGCTTAGATTCTGGCCCCTCAAACTATCACTTTCTGATTTTTTGGCCCCATCCGTCCATTTATGCCGTTAATTTTAAATAGAATTCCGAAAATACCCCTCCTACTGTGACGTCCCACATCGCCTGGGAATGAGGATGTGCTTATATGTATAAATGCACCATTTATGACACAACGCGTTTTAAAGCCGTGATGGCAATGAACCTATCAGAACTCCGCAGTTAAGCGAGCCGCTGCGAGAGCAATCCCAGGATGGGTGACCTCCTGGGAAGTCTGGTATGGGGAGCCAAAAGCGGACAATATTGTGTCATTGGGGGTGGATCGTTACAAATGGTATCAGAGCCATTGCCCAGCCTGAGATGGTGGGAGAGTGCACAAGCCCAAAGAGGGTTGCCGGCGGGCACTCGCTGGGATGCCAAGAATGGGGGGATCCCATGAGGGTCGCCAGCGAGGACGCTGGGTCCCAAGGGGGGGTGATTGTGACGTCCCACATCGCCTGGGAATGAGGATGTGCTTATATGTATAAATGCACCCTTTATGACACAACGCGTTTTAAAGCCGTGATGGCAATGAACCTATCAGAACTCCGCAGTTAAGCGAGCCGCTGCGAGAGCAATCCCAGGATGGGTGACCTCCTGGGAAGTCTGGTATGGGGAGCTAAAAGCGGACAATATTGTGTCATTGGGGGTGGATCGTTACACCTACACTTTGAAATTCTCACGGTTAAGGGGGGGATATTTTTGGGTTTTTTGCCAATTTCTGTTAGAATTAATGGTATAAATAGACGGATGGGGCCCAAAAATCAGAAAGTGGTAGTTTGGGAGGTCAGAGTGAAAATGTTGGTAGTTCGGGATGCCATCCAGAGAAAGGGTGGTAGTTTGAGGGGCTAATATATATTTTTCCCTAAAACAAATAATGAGAAAGGGAAGAGCTGTACGTTTTCATATTCAAGAAGAAAGAAAAGTTCTACTTTATTGTTCTTTTGACATGAAATAGAATAAAACACATAAAAAAAATATATAAAAAGCAATTGGATGAAAGGCAGCATGTCAGTACATGCTATGATTCTACAGACAAAAGAAGAACTAAAGAAGAAGAGAGACGGAAGAGACAAAACAGATCGTCCATACCTTGGAAGGAGGTGGCTGGGAGGATTTCTGGGGTGGAAGGGGAGAGTGACGGCTAATGGGTATATATAAGGGTTAGAGTTTTATTATTTGACTGCTAGGGTTTTATATAATAAAACATGTATTTTAATAAGAATAAAATTGCATAAAAATATAAAATCTGGTCCTCATATTTTTTTATAAATATAAAATATAAAAGTGGAACTTAAATTGATATAAATTTATTAAATTTAAAAGTATGTGTTTTAATAAAATATAGGAGTGGCTATTTAATATCAAGAAATATGAATTAATATCAAGAATTAAAAATTCATATATAAAATCAGGTGTTTATTAATCCCGTCTAGTTATCCATTCTCATAGGTGGTAAAGACTATTCTACCCTTGAAAGGGGGTCGGGGTTATTACACAGGGCCTCACAAAACCCGTTTCCATATATATATATATAGAGATATAAAAGCTGTTCTGTATTCATAATAGGTAGAATTGAAGCATTTTTGTCTTCTGGGTTTTATTGGTTGGAGGAATGGAACCAGAAAAAACGTGGTTAGGGACCTCTCTCCCCGTTCCTTGTGTTCAGGAGCTGGCGAAGGAGATGACGGCGACAGTGCCGCCGAGGTATGTGCGTCCCGATCAGGAATCTCCCAACGTGTCCGACTCCACAGTTGCTTTACCCCAAGTCCCAGTCATCGACATGCAAAAGCTATTCTCCACGGAATTTATGGACTCTGAGTTGGACAAGATGCACCATGCAAGCAAAGAATGGGGCTTCTTTCAGGTCATCCTCTCTCTCTCTCTCTCTCTCTCTCTCTCTCTCTCTCAATTTGAAAAACTGAGTGTATGATCTATCTTTAGAGACTCAAGTGGAGTGGAAAAGACATGAATTAATATTCTCTCTATTTTTTTTAAAAAAAAAAATTTATATGTTAATTCTTTCCTGATCTTTAAAGACAACAATTCTCTTATCTTGAAAAATAATTGTTTTAATAAATTATTTCGTATTAAAATCATTAAAAAAAATATTGTTCATATGAAAATACTTGGATATTAGTATATTACAGGGTGTTACCAGAAAGAGATAAGAATGAGTGAGTATTATTGGTGGTCCCTGCATCTCATGTCACTATCTTTTAGCAATAATTTTTTTTTATAGAAAAATTAATAAAAATGATTGATTTAAATAACAAAATACCCCATAGGTGAGTAGGAGAGTTCTAAATGAATTTCCTAAAAAAAAAAAAAAATTCCAATTGAAATCTACACACCAATAGAGATTCTCCCACTATTTTCTCCCACTTTCTTTTCTTTTTTTTCTTTTTTTGAAAATAGAGATTCTCATTCAAGATAACAAAACTTGTTCAGCAAGAATAACATCCGAAATTGGAGGGCATTCCCCCAACCAAACACAATCACATAATTGTTTCACAGCCAGTTTGGCCAAATAATGGGCCGCATGGTTTGCTTCCCTTCGAACATGTTGGAGCTGGAACTGAAGAAAGGCATTGAGTCGCGACCGGTTAACATCAATGAGCTGTCCCCAAGGGGACCAACACGGCTGACTCTGCTGAAGAGCCTTGATAACGTTCAGGGCATCACCCTCGAAAACCATTTGTGAGCAGCCCCTATCCAAACACAAAGATACAGCCTCCCAGACACCCATCGCCTCAGCCATTTCCGAATCCGTTAGCAAGGAAAAGTCTTTGCAAGGGCCGCCACCACCTTACCTTGATCATCCCTAATCACCACTCCCACCCCCATCCGTTTCCCCGGCTTATGAATAGCTGCATCCCAGTTGCATTTAAGCCAACCTGCAGACAGTGGTGACCATCTACATGGTGCTGACTCCCGCCCACCACCATAGTCACTTGGGTTTTTGGTAGCCATAGCAAAGCTACGGACGGATTCCTCAGCCTGTCGAAACAAAACTAAGGGCGGGGTAAACTGGTTTCTGAAGATAAAGTCATTCTGTCTCATCCAAATGAACCGGGCCATAGTAATAGCCAGAGACAACTCGTCCTCTCCCATTTTAGCCCTTAGCTGAGAAAGGAAATCCAGCCCATCACATTCGTCCATAGAAAGCTTTTGGATACGCCTGCTGCCTTCCTACCAGACCGCAACCGACGAGGGGCATTGCTAGAGGATATGGAAAATAGTTTCAGTGGACTGACAGGAAATGGGTCATAGGGGGTCCGAGCTGATATGTCTTCGAGCCAACTTCTCCTTTGTAGGCAGCACATCACTGCACACTTTCCATGCAAAAAATTTCAGCACTGCTGGTCCCAGTAACTTCCATATGGAACCCCAGAGCTCATCCGCCTACCCTGCATTGGAAGGTTCCCCCACTGTTTGAGCCCGATCCTGTAACCCCAATTGATATGCACTCCTGACCGAGAACAACCGGACTTTGTACCACTCCATATCAGTTTGTCCGGTTGTGACAAAGGGCTAAGAAACATGCTACCAATCTGCTCGGCCTCCTCACGGTCGAAACAGGTATGAAGCAGGGGAAAACTCCACCGACCTGTACGTCTATCAATAAGAGAACTAACTCTGGCTATAATATCAAGCCCTCGTGGGATAGACTGAACATGGTGAGGGGATGGGGACAAGATCCACTTATCACCCCAAATTCTACTACTCTCCCCATTTCCAACTCTCCAAGCCAGACCCTTCTCCAACAAAGCTCTGGAATTTGCTATGCTTCACCGTGCATATGAGGGATTGTGTCCCACTGAGCCTGCATAAAATCACCACTAGGGAAGTACTTCTCTTGCATGATTCTGGCCACTAGGGAGTCCAAGTGCTGCAATAGGCGCCACCCCTGCTTAGCAAGCAGGGCTGAGTTGAACATAGCAAGGTCCCGAAAGCCCATGCCCCCTTTTTTCTTCGATAGGCTCAGGTTGTCCCAGCTTTTCCAGTGAATTCCCCTCACCTGAGACTGTCTCCCCCACCAGAATTTGTTCATCACCAAGTTCAGTTCACTGCAAAGCGTTCTGGGGAGCTTGAACAACTGTCTTAATCAATATTTCCTTACTCGCTTGGGAAAGAAACTTTTCTTTCCACCCTACTAACTTCTTTTGCACACGCCCTTTTACAGCAGCAAAAGTTTTGGTCTTTGATCGACCAATAAAGACTGGTAAACCCAAATACTTCTCGAACTGTTCTTGATATGATCAATAAAATCCCTTCGAGTACTGTTGCAACTGAAGTAGATTGAGGTCTTGCAGTTATTGAGTTTTTGGCCCGAGGCCAACTCACAAGACTTGAGAAGTTTCATCACATTCTCCCATTCCGGGAATGTGGCCCGGCAGAAGAGCATGCTATCATCAGCAACGGACAAATGTGACAATTTATAACCTCGAGCAGCTATAGGAACCCTCGAAATGTGACCATCCACCTCAGCTTTGTGGAGGAAAGCACTCAACCCCTCAGCACAAAGGAGGAAAAGGTAAGGGGATAAAGGATCCCCTTGCCTTAAACCCCTTGTTGGATGTATATTGCCAAAGGGTGTCCCATTAATCAGAATTCCATAGGTGACCGATTGCACACACACTGCATAATATGGCCAATCCACCGCTCTCCAAAACCCAACTTTCTCATGATTTCTTCAAGGAATCCTCACTTAACTCGATCATAAGCTTTACTCATGTCCAGTTTGAGTGCCACGTAGCCCTTCTTCCCTTTCATTCTGGTTTGCATGGTGTGAAGTGCTTCAAAAGCCACCAGAACATTGTATGTTATCAGCCTTCCAGGGACAAAAGCACTTTGGTTTTGGGAGATGTTCTTCGGTAGCACCTGCTTCAGTCTTGGACCACCTCCTTGCAATCTGTATTAATATCCCAAGAAGCCTCATATCTAAAAATTCTAGGCCCCCTCCTGGAATAATTGCTACTATCGACCTTAATCCATAAAGGTTTGTGATCAGATGAGCGAGCAGCCAGAATCTCCACTGAAGCATCCAAGTATGTGCTACACCATCTAGGGGTAGCCAATGCTCGGTCTACCTGGCTTTTATAAACTCAGGAGAGCTCCGTTTATTGCTCCATGTATATTTGGAGCCTTTGTAGCCGAGATCACCCAGGTTGCATGCATCAAGAGTGCTACTGAAATTGCCCATCTGGGACTGATTTCACTAGCATCCCCCATACCTCTTGGATGCATGAACAATTTCATTGAAATCACCTGTGCAGAGCCAGTCTTGTGAGGATAAGGAGCTTAGATGGGACAGCAAATGCCACGACTTCTCTCTCTGAGCCCGATCAAGGTTTCCATAGAACCCGGTAAAGGTCCATGGGTAGCCAGAATCAGTCAAACGAACAAGAGAACTAATACAGCGCTAAATTACATTTTGTGACTACCTGATTCGCTACGCGAACCCCACTTAGCTAACGGCATGTGGCGAACCGTTAGTCACATGGTTCACACTCAACCATGTCTCTAAATATAGGTGGCTAAATGCTTTTTGTAGTGCCACTTCAGGTAGCTTCAAAAAAGTCGAAAAATTTCTAACTCTTCAATCCTCTGATGGAGAATATTTTTACCTTGCCTTCGCCTTTGAACAGTCGAAGCCAATCAAAATAGTCGAAGATAGCTCAGACGAACTGATCTCTTCGAATTCGTAAGAGATGAAGTCAACGCTTCATCTTTGTGTGTCTTCGTCTCTGATGAAGATGCTTCCAGGTGCAAGCGATTGTCAGAAGAGAGGCAAGACACAAGAATGATATAAGATGAGAACGAATTGATTCTCTTTCGGGGTAGGTCTAAAGAGAGACAAGAGAAGGGAAGATGATGGGTCACTTTAGCACCTTGAAAATTCATGTCAATATTTTAATATCGACTGTTAGTTGAAGGGGTTTTTAATATTTATCCTCATTATTTAATATATAAATTGAAATTATAAGAAAAGTGATAATTTGACGATTAACATGATATATCAATGCAAAAGATAATTGGGGATATTTCAAAGGAAAAAAAAAAGTTTGGCGTTGCTTAGAAAGTGGGGTCACGGCAAAAAGTCGAGTATGTTGGCTTTCCCTCTTAAATAGAACTATTTTGATATTTCTTTTTAAGTAAAAATTTGAGATGTTTTTGTAGTTAATAAATCATGGGGTGAGTAATAGATTGTTGGAGAACATGAAATTCGACATTCAAGAATTTTTTAAGCTGCCGATGGAAGAGAAGAAGAAGTATTGGCAAGAACCAGAAGATTTGGAAGGGTATGGGCAGGTCTTTGTCGTATCCGAGGACCAAAAGCTTGACTGGGGAGACATGTTCTACATGGTCACGCTTCCAACCTATTTGAGGAAGCCCCACTTGTTCCCCAAGCTCCCCATACCGTTCAGGTCCGATCTCTCTCTCTCTCTCTCTCTCTCTCTCACGATGAAAAAGATAGCACCTCGAATAGAAATGCTACACATACAGTCCAGTGTTCACTCTCTGATATGATAGTAAAAATCACTATTATATTCTACTTATATTTTTATTCATTATTTCATTCAATAGTGATTTTCATTATCAGGTCAGGAAGTAAAAACTAGGAAATGAATATTTGAGAGTATGTGTAGCACTCGTCCATCTTGAAACATTAGTGGCAACCAGGGCATGCGTAGGTAATGATGCTTTAGTAGTTATTAGGAAATGATACTAAAATATTTTTTTTCTATTCTTTTCCAAGATAAAGAGTTTAAATCACATACTCCACCGCCGAAAAATGTATTATAAACAAGTAAACGTATAAGCTATTAAAGATGAATGAGTAGTCTTGATCTTTAAATTTTCACATGCAGAGATAACTTAGAAGCTTATTCAACAGAGCTTCAAAACCTTGCAATGAAAATCCTTGAACTTATGGCAAAAGCTCTAAAAATGGAAAATAATGACATGAAGAACCTCTTTGAAGATGGGATGCAGGGAGTTAGAATAAACTACTACCCCCCATGTCCGCAACCAGAGCTTGTGATTGGCCTCAATCCACACTCTGATGCTGTCGGCCTAACAATCCTCCTCCAACTCAATGAAATGGAAGGCCTCCAGATAAGAAAAGATGGGATGTGGATGCCTATTAAACCCCTCCCTAATGCTTTTATTGTCAACATCGGAGACATTTTGGAGGTAAATCATGGACTTTGTTTTGTGCTTTCCTCTTATTGTATAGATTTTCTAGAACCAAACATATGCTTGAGTTACCAAAACTTGTTTTTTATGCGTTTTCCATGCATGTTTTGGCAGATTGTGACCAACGGAATATACCGTAGCATTGAGCATCGGGCTACTGTTAACTCAGTAAAGGAGAGGCTCTCTATGGCCACATTTTACAACCCTAGACTGGACGGAGATATGGGTCCAGCACCAAGCCTTATTACTCTAGAATCACCAGCATTGTTTAAAAGAATAGGGGTTTCAGATTACTTCAGGGGACTTTTCTCTCGGAAACTCGATGGGAAGTCGTACATTGATGTCATGAGGGTCCAGAGTGAGGAATAGAAAGGCTATTGAGACTTATCTTTCAGATTGAAAAACTCAATGACTACAATATTACTACTCTATGTATAAAGAAATAAATACCATAAAAGCTATTGTGTAAAATGAGTGCTACCTATTGGTGGATCCTATGCTCAATATCCTGTTTTGATTATATGTAAGCCATATTTAAATAAACACATATTCATGATAAAATTGTTTGTTTTGCCAATGCCCAATGAACTTATCATTCCTTCCAAAGTAAAAAATCGACCACCACACTTTAGAACTTAAACTTGATGGAGAAGCATGGAGTAATTAATTAAATTCATGGGGGCATTAGTAGTCTCTTGTTTTGGGAGAAAAAAAAATAAAGAAAAGGAGAGAGAGAAGAAGTAGATGAAGTATAAGAAATATCATAGCTGTAAATTCAAGGGAGCTGAGTTTTGATGTCCAAGTTAGCCCATGCAAGGACAAATTTAAAGATTTAATGAGTCACCCTATAAAGTGGAAATTTAATTTCAAGTATGAGGTTGAGCAATTTTAAAGAACTAACTTCTTACTTTGTCCATGCAAATTTAACAATAAACCTTTAAACTTGTAATTAAAGGTTTAAACATCTCCTCGAGTCATTGTAAATTTAATCTCGTGATTCTCAACCTCCAAATCCTTATGCCAAAGGACTTCAAACAACTATAATATTTGAAAAATGTTAAAGATGTTAATATTATGAATCATCTCGGTAAGTAGAAAGTTAGTCCTGAGTGTGAGGTCGAGAAATTTTAGAGAACTTACTTTTTATTTGTCAACACAAGTTTAACCATATATAAACCTTTAAACTTTTATACTCAACATGAACATTAACCATCGACCTTCAATTCAAAATACTATTATGCAAATAGATAGCATGTTATTGTTGTAAGGTCCTTGGGTTGGTTCGGTCACCCCTAGACCAGCCCTGGCCAGCTATTCTCATTAGCCAAAATGGGGGTCGATATGACTCTAATTTACCTCAATGTTAACTTTTAAAAACATTGCAGAAATGTTTTGAAGGCTTTTGATGAGTGTCAAATATTGCATATGTGGACCCCTTAATTTGCATTTACTAAACCTTTAGTTTTGTTATTTTCTAATGTTTTTTGTTAGTTTTGGTATTTTAGTATTTTGCAGGTCATTGAGAGAAAACAATAGCTTTAAGGTGAAAGAAAGCACACTTTAAGAAGACCTAGAAGATGAGGTTTTGTTCAACCAACTCAAGGAGATGACTAAATCGGAATTTCTCTAATTGGAGTCAAAATCGAATTAGAATTTAGATTCTGCACATGTTATAGTATTTTGACCATAACTTTCATTTCAAGTATCCGATTAATGTGAATCAAGCGGTGTTGGAAAGCTAACTCAATTTTCTACAAATCCTTATGAAATAATATTTTCCTAATTCGGATGTCTGCTATGCCAAAAGTGCCTCGTAATAAAAGGACACAAATCTGGACGAATTTGGAGTCCTTTTCCTTATTGGATTGTGTTTTGAGTTTCCTACTCAAACTAGGAGACTAACCTCCGATTTTTCTAGGAATTCTAGGGCTTCTAGGATTTGTTTTCTCCCTATAAATATACCTCTAAGCTTCAAGATAAAGAGGGGGAGAAGCTAGAGACCAAAATATTCTCTTTTTTTTAGTTTAGTTTTTCTTTAGTTTAGAATTTATTTTTCAGTCATGTGTAGCTAGTTTTTCAACTAAGGTTGAGGATGAAGCATCACCATTGAAGAGCAACAATATTTTCATGTAAGTTTATACTATCCGATTTTATTTGGTTTAATTTTTTCAATGTTTTACTTCTTTTCAATTTGTGGAATGATTCTTGGATATCTATTGTGATTTACGGATACATGTGATGATTTGAGATAGTTTCACATAATTGATTGCTTGGGTTTTTATTTATCAAAATGTTGGATATTCATTGTGTTTCGTTCTACGGATACATTTAATGATTTGGTTTAAACCGGATATCTTTTGTGATTTGTGCAAAGAACGGATTCATTGAATGATTTAATGATTTTTTGAAGCATAGTAAAGCATATCTAAGATTTGTATGGTGAGAACTTCGGATGTGTATTGATGAACATGAGAAAATGTTGCTATGATTTGGTGGGTGTGGATTCCAAAACCTTATTACCTTTTCTTTTGTTTTATATTACTTTATTTAGTTTATGTTTTCTTTATTTATCATAATCTATTAATTTTTGGAACTAGGTTAGGATTTGATTAATTTAGTCATAAATTTGTTTTCAAAAACACAATTCCATGTGGGATCGACCTCGCACTTGCAAAACCTTTTATTGCAAACGATTCGTGCACTTGCGAGTACAATTAAAATTCACATCAGCTTTCATCCAAATTGTAGAACCTCATTTTAAGTTTCTATGACGTGAAGAAACAAGTTTTAAAACTTATTTTGCCGATTTATGTATATTTTTCTTTCTTGGAAATAAATAAATCAAATTATCTATTTAAACCAAATTTATTGGTTGCCATGTCTTTTTTAATGTCTTTTTTAAACCAAACTTATGCTCTCATCTCTTATAATTTCTTGTAATGCCCTCAGCCATAACCATGCCCTTCTTCTAATGCGTCCAGCACTGGTTATGGTTTTTGTGTTGTCCATGAAAAGATGTCTCCATGTGTGCGATCATCTTGTTTTCAAAATTTTAAGTCCTTGTTAGTTTCATCAGTGCAACTATTTATAAATTTTCCTTGCTTGCTTTACAGGTCGTCCAATTCACCTTTGTCATTTCAGCTAAGCTTCTTTTATGGTCATCATTCATTAGTGGGTGCCTTGGGTTTCAACTTTCTACCAAGAAGAAAAGAATATACAATCATATGAAAAAGAGAAGAAAAGGGGTAGGGGAAAAGAGATAAAGATAGAAATAGAATGAGAGATTATGGAAGAAACGACAATTTTGGACAAGCAGTAGCAACTAGTGGTCTCTCTCTCTCTCTCTCTCTCTCTCTCTCTCTCTCTCTGTGTGTGTGTGTGTGCAGCACTTGTGGTTGTTAGATGCGATTTTGTTTTGCTTCTTTATTTTCAATTGTTTAGTGCTCTGTTCGCAGTACTCTAGCTAGTACAGGTTTTGTTTGGTTTGTTGTGTTTTTTCAGTTCCGATGCTTAAGTCAACTCTATTATTTTATTCTGAAAAATACTCATCCCAAATCTTGGGAATTCTTCTTATCTTTATTATAATTGAGATAACAATCTTGTTCTTTAAAACATAACTGCTAATAAATATGAGTCTTTCCCGGGACTACCAGGTAACCTTACTACCTGATCTCGGCCATAGCCTGTTCTAGCCTCAGCTCTCTAATCTGCGGGCTCCTGCTTCTCCGATTCTCTCTTCTTTCTTCATCCTCCTTGGGATCATCTTCCTGAGCCCTCTCGTCTGGCTGAGGTCAGCCTTGGGGCTGATAGTCTTGGCGATTCTGGGGCCTGTTATTTCAAGGCCAATTCCTTTGCTCTCCTAAGAACCAGACTAGCTTGCCGTTCTTTATGAGCTCTTCAACTAATAGCCTCAGGGTTATGCACCCCTCTGTGTAATGGCCTCTCTGCTCATGGAAATCGCAATACTTGCCCTTATTCTTCTGTGGAAGGTTTCCTGGTATCTTCGGTAGAGGGCGAAACTCCGGATCTCTCTTAATTTCCATGAGAACTTCTGATTTCTCGGCATTCAAAGGTGTAAAGTTGTAATCCTTACATTTCTTTACCTCCCTCTAATCTTCTCCTTCAGCCTTCCTGAAATCTTTCTTTTTCCTTCCCGGGGATCGACCTATCTCGGGATGGCTTGAACTGGCCATTGCCTTTAATGTCTCTTCCTGATGGATATATTCCTCTACCTTATCCATCAAGCCTTGCAAGCAGTTCGGTTGCTTCCAAGCCAACTTCCTCAGTAGAGGCTCGGGTGAAATGCCTTGATAAAGGGCGGCATAAATCATGTCCTTGGTTGGATCTTCAACTGCCATTTTTCTCTCTTGAGCCGAGCCACAAACTCCTTAAGAGTTTCCCTAGTGCGCTGGTGCAGTCTTAACAAGTATCCATGAGGCTTCTTTCTTGTCCAGAAAGCTAGGAATTCCATCAGGAACATCTTGCTTAACTCCTTAAAGTTGTCCACCAAGTCGGAGGGCAGTCTCCTGAACCAGTCTCGGGCATTCCCTGAACGAGTCAAAGGGAAGGCCCGGTATGCTACTTCTTGGATGTCCCACAAAGGTCTAGGTGGGCTCAAAAATTCTTCAGATGATCAAGAGGATCTCCGTCTCCAGCGTAACTCATTATCTAAGGTACCTTGAACTTCTCGGGTAGTCGGTAGTTTGCTACCTAGCTGGTGAAGGGTGAGTTTGTGCCTGACAAGAGCCTGTCCACCACTAGGGACTTCCTCTTGTCCTTCATTTCCATCTCCATGTTCTTGCATCTTCTATCCAACTTGGCTATTATTCTGCTTAGGTCTCCTACATCCTCTTCTAGGCCTCCGGGGCAGTGGGGCCTTCTGTTTCTTAATTCCCGGGGATCACCTTCCCGGAAATTAATACGGTTGTAGCACTCTTCTTCCTCAAGTCCATCCTGGTTCACCTCGAGATGGGGCTGTTCCATATTTCTGAGTAGGAACTCTGCATTTTTATCGCGTTAGGGCTTCAATGTGAGCTTTCATCGTTGCTATGCGATCCTGATCTCCACCGGCCGGGGGAGGATACAGTAGAGGCAGTGGGTTATTCTGAATCCTTGGATTCGGGTTGGGCTAGAGGATCTGCTCCGGCTCCAATCTCCTTTGCGGATGTTTTTTGTATGAGAATGAATATCGTTCCCACAGACGGCAGTTTCTGGTATGGCGTGAACACAACTCTTCCTTTTTACTTCTTCCGGCTTTCTCTAAAAACTCTACAAAATGAGCAAACCTAAAGGACCCTTCCGGGGGTCCGCTCCGATGCTTAAGTTAGCTTATGCTCTAAGAAAATATACTAATTCCAGAAATCAGTTCCCCTATCATACCTCGGGTAAGGGCTTATTTATAGGCTGAATGGTGTGCACTCTTACTGCTAGGGTTTCACTCTCTTTTTGCTTGGAGGTGTCGTCAAAGTCTGACCTAGACTCTGATGCCTCCCACCTTCAATCTCGGGATTCTTTCCTTATAAACCTCCAAAGATATCCTGGGTGAATTCGAGATTTACCTTCCATTTAGGATTTCCAGGGATTGAATGTGATCCCATGATGTCTGTATTGGGCTAATAACTGAGTCTCGATCTCGGGATGTTTGTATTCCTGGGACCTAAGCTGATTATACATCCTACCTTGCATTCTTGGGAATGGCTGCTCAATGTCTACCTCTTGGGATTGGACTAGCCCAAAATTTCTACTATCTTGGCTGCTTAGTACCTGCCTCCAAGGATGGGACTTTCCCGGGAGTTCAGCTGTTTCTCCTTTTCTGGGTCGGTATTGTCCCGAAGGCTATATTCTGAATGGAATTATTCCCAACAAGGTTCAATGTGTTCTTTATAGGGGTTGCATGGGGAGCATATATAGGACACTTGTTATTTGATTGTATGTGGGTTTAGAAAGAGACTTTGGCTTGTCTTGATGAGGATAAACATGTTGTCTAGTGTCTAGCTAGCCCTCCTTATTCTTTTTATGGCACTAAGTCTTACATATCCAAGTAAGGTATATGGCGTCCAAAATATGGTTCAAAATAAGCAATTGTTTAGAAATTCTTTTGATTAGATTGTTTCAAGGTTTGGGTTTTTGTGGATAGACATATACAATGGTTAAATTTCATCATTTTCCTCTTTTCCTTGTTGGGTTTGCAATTTGCCAAATGGACTACTTTGCTGGTTGGAATTTCAATGTACATTCATAAATTGGCATCCTTTGCATAAAGAGGACGATAATTTTACAACCTTTAACAAAAATATTGGGGGTAGTTACCTTTTCCCCCCATAAACTACCAGCATGTGTCATTTTGCTCCCACAAATTACCACTTCGACAAAAAAGAGCATCAAACTACCATCTTTACATGTTTTGGCCCCTTCCGTCAGGGAATCCCATTAACTTGGATGGAATATACCATTTTTTACCGTTAATTTTGATTTAAAGACCAAAATGCCCTCTACAATAATTAATAAAAAAAATATTAAAATTAATATTTTTTTTAAAAAAAAAAAAAACCTAAGCCATCCCCTTTGGTGGAGGGGTGGCTCTCAGGCCACCCATGGCCTCTAGGGTGGCCGCACGACCACCCTAGAGATAAGATGAGGTAGCCGCGAGCCACCCCAGAGGTGGCCAAAGCCACCTATGGGGGTTGCTCGCAAGCCACCTAGCCACCTCAGGCCGCCACCCCCTTTTCCTTTCATTTTTTTTTTAAGATGATGGTATTTAGGTTATTTTTGAAATTGAGTTAGGGCATTTAAGTTTTTGCATGAATTAGACTGACGAAATGGGCCAAAGTATGTAAAGATAGTAGTTTGATGTTCTTTTTTGGTCGAAGTGGTAGTTCGTGGGGGCAAAATGACACAGGCCGATAGTTCATGGGGGGAAAAGGTAATTATCCCAAAATATTGGGAAATGAAAATATTAGGGTAAAAAATGACATAACTAAAAAAGACAACACTAATGGCACCTTTTTTTTTTTTACTGCAATGGTCCTCTCTGTTTTCTTTGAAAAAAGACATTTACATGAGTAATTCTACACGGCGCTCATCCTTCCCTCAAGTGTCCCTCCCCATCTGACGTGGCATAATCCACGTCAGGCCTTTTTTTAAAAAAAAAAAAATTAGAAAATTAAAACCTGCGTTTATACGAACCCACCTTCATTTCAATTTCTCCCAAAAAAAATTTTCCCCCAAAAGCTCTCCATCTTTCCCTCTCCCTGCATCTCCTCCCTCCCACCCACCAGCTGAGCACCGCCACCAGCTACCATCACCACCGGTTTGTCCATCTCCGGGCTCCATCCACCGTACAGCTCCGTCCCTCCCCAACGACCCATCGACTGTTCTACCACGACGAGCCCAGCCGAGCCACCACCACCGCCGACGAGCCAAGCCGAATCAACACCACCACCATCAACGACTCCGACGACCCATCCACCAACAGAGATAACTACTGGCTTCATGTTGGTGAATTATTTATGTCCCCCCCAGTAATAACAAACTAATCCATTTGCAGGCGAATTCAAATACTTATATGCATGTAATCTCTTGCTTTGGCTAGGATTGAATTTGGAGTTTTTTAGCTTCAAGTTATAGGTGTCTTAGCTTCAAGTTATAATTTTTTTTTCAGGGTTTAATATTTCAAATTAGGGCTTTAGACTCAGCAATTGATTTTTTTTCCTAAGCAACTCATGTTTTTTTGTTTTGCTTGTATTTTAAAATCCATTGTTTCTTTTGCCCTGCACTTTTTGAGAATTATGCTTACGATCTTTGGTTGTTTTCTGTATTTAATGGATATCTAACTCAATATCAATATGCTTGGTCTTTTTGTTTTGTTTCTTCATAGTTAGGAAGGCATTTGTTGTTGGTACTGTAATTGTATTTGGAGGAAAAATGACCCTGTCTCCAAACAATATTCTCATCTTTTTCTCTTTTGCCCCTCTTTTTCACTTTGTTCTGTTCTACAATGACACTAAAAGCTAGAAGTTAAAGAAAATCTGTTTATTAGGAATCAATAGACCATGAAATATAAATTCTACTGCTGATCACGTGAAACACAAGTACTGATTATTTTCATGAGCTTCATGATTATGTAAATTGACTTTCATGGAAAAGAACGCCAGTTTACTCAAAACATTGTAGTCATCTTCCATCATATAGTCTCGACTCAATCTTTCTCTGATGTTGTGTCATTGCAACTTTCACCTGTGTCTTTGCATTTTCATTTCAAGTCAGAAAATACTTTCTAACAACTCTTGTTTGAAAGCTAGGTATAGTAAGTCTTGAGGACTTGGCTTTCACTTATTCAATTGGCATGTGCGGTGGGCTGACCTCTTTTCAGGATTACATTTCTTTCTCTGCAGCAGCTAATCCTCATTTAACTATATTAGAGTTTTCAGTTTGCTAATGTGTTTTGAACTAATTTTTACAGGACCCCAGATCTTTCTGCTATGCAGCAGGACAACTCTGATGATCTTAAAGCTGTTGGATCAATCCTCTATGATATAGCGAGGGTAAACTCCTCACATTACCCCACCCTTTTGACATTCAACCTCTATAATGTGATGATAAATCAGAGGTTTTCTTTCCGAATCTTGAGAAATAGCCAATTTCCCTACTTTTGTTTTCTTTCCGAATCTTGAGATTAGGTCGAGAGCAATTCAAGTGCAAGGAAGATTGTTTTAGAGGTATGTGATACCATTGTAAAGCGGGGTGGCTGCTTAGCTGGTGCAGGAATTGTGGGGATTCTGCATAAGATGGAGGAGGATTCACAAGGTCTCATCTTTGGGAAGAGGACAGTGGTGGCTATGGATGGAGGCTTGTATGAGCATTATCCCCAGTACATAAGATACTTACAAGATGCGATTACAGAGCTTTTAGGGTTGGAAATATCAAAGAACGTGATTATAGAACACTAAAAAGATGGGTCTGGTATAGGAGCTGTTCTCTTGGCTGCAGCAAACTCTAAATATGAGCACGACTTCTAGGGCATGACAGCATCTTGCTGATCATAGACACTATGATATATTGCCTTGTAATTTGTCTTCAAGCTATAAAGTAGAGAACTTGGTTTTGTATTGTTATTTGATTTGGCATTGGGTTAAGAATAAGAGTGAAGAAAAGTGTGTTGAAAATTCTCTTCAAAATTGTAATTTAGGAGTGCTTTGTAGAAGAAATGCACCATCATTAAATGGTGCAATTGTGTTGTTTTATGCAGTAAGATTAGTTATTAAAGAATTCTAGTTTACAAATTGTATTCAATCACACATTGAATTATTTTGATTTATTCCAATCCTCCCCTTATATGTGCACCATGCGAGTCTCTTAAAACCTCCCTTAACAATTGAAAGTGAATTTCTACAAGTGGCAATATCAACCTCATGCTTAGTTTGGCTATGATCCCGTTTGGTGCTGCAATTTTGCAAAATTGCGGGCAGTATTTTGTTTGGAAATGTGTTTGACTCAATATCAATTTGCTTGGTCTTTTTGTTTTGTTTCTTCATAGTTAGGAAGGCATTTGTTGTTGGTACTATAATTGTAATTGTATTTGTACTCATCTTATATTCAAAATGAAACATTATATATAAGAATAGCAAAATCTGAATTAAACATACATTCGTCCATATCCATTTCCAGCTTGTAATGATACAATTCTAAATCTATAGAATTCCACAGATGACGATATATTACAGTGCCATAACTTCAATTCCCTTCGGTCTCCTCCTTATACTTAAAATTGTCATAACATCACAACCTCAAGCTCTCTTGGTTGCTGAAAAAATGTGGCAAATGATAGACATCAAATCCCTAAATAAAAAAAAAATGAAGAACCCACAAAAATGAGATTCCACAACTATCCCACAAGCTCTTAAAGATTGTTATGTAGTGAGAATTACAAGATCATGAGATGAAAATCCCTGTTGAGTTGTTTGTTGTACCACAATAACTTCTTGCTTGCTTTGTTTGCCTGTGACAAGCATTGTCATTGATGTCACAAACATGATATAGTAGAAAAATAAGATAACCATACATGTATAGATACATACAAATACACATTTCATAATATAGCAGCACTAGCAAACATCTCTCTTATTCATGCTCACATTTTGCTTCTTTACTATAGTGAATTTATTGTTTTTGCCATCACAACTAAAAAGAAGACGTCAGAGAACAAGTGACTATCATGTCCTATAAGCTAAGGAAAAAAAAGAACAACTCTGTAAATATCACTAATTCCATTCCACTCACTGAAAAGCAGGCACATTTCCAAATACATTTGAATGAAGCAACATAAGCTTCTTCAAAACGAAAAGTAAGCGAAATAGCAAATCAGAAAGTCTCCTATAACATCTCTCAACAACAAATATGTACTCCAAATTAAACAAAACCAACAACCCAAAACCACCATCTGTAGAAGAATGCCAGAAACCCAAAAGCAAAAAATACAAGCAAATCATCAAATACATCAGCTACACAAACAAACATGTAAAACAACCACAAATCCAAAAGCCAAACGGGGGGAAACAATGGGAAGAGATAGAGAAAACCTTACCTCCTCTTTTGATCGCTGGTGGCGATGGTCGACGGTGCTTGTGGGTGGCGGATCAAGCAACTCAAAAAACCAGATCCAAAAAAAAACTCAACAAACCAGATCTATATGAAGAAGAGAAAATCGAAAGGAAAGGAAAATCGAAACAAAACAGAGAAGAGCTTACGGTGGATGGGTCGTCGGAGTCGTCTGCGGTGGTGGTGGCTCGGCTGGGCTCGTCGTGGCGGAATGGTTGATGGGTCGTTGGAGTCGTCGGGGCTGTACAGTGGATGGGTCTTCGGAGCTTGACGGTGGATGGAGGCCGGAGATGGACGAACTAGTAGCTGGTGGTAGCTGGTGGTATCATCAAAATATATTCCTAAAACTCTACACTTCAATTTTGCACCTATATATATATATATATCAACATTTGAGAGAAACCCAGCATAACACTAAAATTTTTCATCAAGTGAAGAGTGTCCTCAAATCACTCTTAACCAACCATTCAAATGAAGAGTGCTCAAATCAAACTTATAGGAGTAATTACCTTTTCCCCTCATGAACTACCAGTTATTGTCAACATGCCCCCATGAACTGACACTTCGACCACAATAGAGCATCCAACTACCATCTTTACATATTTTGCCCCCTTCCATTAGTCAGACCCGTTATGTTGGACAGTCAATGGGTCACATACGCCTCACGTGCCACTTTAATGATTTGTCTCCCACGTTTGCCCTCATCAGCTCATGGGGGCATGTTGGAAGAGAATGGTAGTTCATGGGGGAAAGGTAATTACCAAAAAAAAAACCCGTGATTTTCCTTCTCTTCCAACAATCGCATGATTGAATCATCAACCACCACCGTGATCCGATCAAGAAAATGATTCAACTCCATCAAGAAAACGTTCGGAACCTACTCTTTGCTTCCAACAATCCCACGACAAGCCAAAGATTTCCCTTCCCTTCAAACAAGCCAATATCTCCTTCCCTTGCCACAAATGCCGGTTCCACCTCTAACCCGCTCTTCCAATACCAGGAACTCACTCCTAACTCGGCCAGATATCGTCGCTAAGCAGTCCAATTGGTGTGGGAGAAGCTGCTTCGCTGGTCCCACTCTTGGCGCTCCAAGGCCAAGAACGATATTCTTGAGCATACGAACAAGGAGAAGTATGTAGATAGAGATATTCATTCAACTAGGATCTTGAGCTCTGGGAGCTCATTCAAAAACTATCCATGAATAATCTCATTTGTAATCATTCAGGCATTCACTTTCACTTCCCTCCTCTGTTTGCCTCTGTTCTTACGTTATAAAACAGAGTCCACTTCATTTCCCTCTATTTTTGTTCTGCATTGATTTGCAGTTCACCAAAGAATATATTGTCACTGATACGATCCGACCAGTGAACAAAAAAGTTTGAAATCAAGGTAGAAGAGGATTGAAAGAAACGATAAAAGGAAAAAAGAAATGTACTTAGATTCTCAATATTGTTTTTTATTTATCCTTTTAATGATCATGATATTAGAGATGCAGAAGAAGTAGACAAGAAAAATGCGTCCTTGTGTGTGTCTGAAAGAGTACAATATATATAACGAATATCTTCCATATTCTGATCCTCAGATGAAGTAATCATTGCTTTTGCTCATGTGAGCTATATAGTCAACTCAAAGAGTATATATATATATATACAAATAATATATTTGGTAGACCAAGGATACCGGCCACTGCAAATTATATTAAAGAACACGAACGACGAACGACTAACTGTAGTGTAGGGGAATAAACAGAACGACCCACTGCAACGTAGTTTGTGTTTAAGCATATATTGTATAAGCTTCTAATCTTTATTAATATTAAAGAACACAAACAACCCACTGCAATGTAGGGAACGACCCACTGCAAGATAGTTTGTGTTTAAGCTTATATTGTATAAGCTTCTAATATTAATTCACACCTGCAGGAAGATTTATACTTGTTAAACATGTATTATCTTCTATTCATGTTCACATACTGGCAGCTTGTTCTTTTCCTAAGGGAGTCATGAAGACTAGAAACTCTTTGATGTCCAACTTTCTCTGGCTGATAAAACCAATGACCACCATAAGCATTGGATTTCATGAATCGTCAATGGACTTGGTTGGGAAGACTGGGTCGAGTCCAAACCTGTCCTCATTGCTCCCTTTTGTCGTTTAGCAGGGGACTCAAAGTTGGCGGTGAAGAACACTTTGAGACGTGAAAGTCGAAAGTCGTGGGGAACGCAGCAGATCCTTAGTTAAACGGTGCGTTTTAAAGACAAAACAAAACAAAAAACCCTATTCGTCTTCAACTTTCAACCCTTCTTCAACGTCTGTAATATTTTTTTTAACCTAATTATTGAAACGTGAGGTTGTGACAAAAAAAGAAAAGAAAATGTTAGGCCCTGTTTGGTACGTATGTACCCCTTTCGCTTTGTACGTATAATATGGCCAACTTTGGTACGTACATGCCATGTGCAAAGAATAGTAGTGTTTTGTTTATGAAACGATCAACACCTCTGTAACATGATTAACCATCCATGATCCAACTTTGGTACATGCATGCTGAGATATATTGGCCAAAAAATGGGGTAATTACTTTTTCCCCCATGAACTACCACCTTCTTCCAACATGTCCCCGTGAACTGACAATAAAGACAAGGGTAAAAGAGGAAAAAAAAAACTAAAACGGCACGTGACAGGCACGTGACCCGTTGACCGTCCAACATAACAGGTCTGACTGACGGAAGGGGGCAAAATATGTAAAGTTGGTAGTTGGATACTCTATTTTGGTCAAGGTGTCAGTTCATGGGGGTATATTGACAATGGCTGATAGTTCATAGGGAAAAAAGGTAATTACCCCAAACCTATATCATTTAGAATGCAAATGATGTTATTGACTGATGTGTGTTTTAAAGAGTACTCGCAAGCGCACAAATCGTTTGCAATATAGTGTGTGCAAGTGCGAGGTCGAATCCACAGGGAAATGGTCAAATGTTGGTGTCTTGTTTAATCAACTTCATTTTAACCTAGTTCCAAAGGTTTGAGGATTGATTCAAGAGTAAAAGACTAAACAAAAGAGATGAATTGAAATGTGCAAATTAAAAGGAACTAAGGCTAAGGAATCTACCAAACTAAATCCAACAACTCACACTCTTGATTTCCACTTGAACACCCAAAGAACATTAAGCTTAGGGTGTCATTCAAGTTTCTCAACCATAAACCCTAGAACCATTAAATGAATCCAACACAAAGACAAATCACAAAGAGTACCAATTTGAAATCAAGTCATCCAATGTATCATTCAATCACAATGGATATCATCATTCAAACCGATAAAACAATGTATACATCGGTTGAAACACATCAAATGTCCTATTTTCACCACTAACCACATTCATTGCAAAAGATAAAGCATTAAATGAATGGAACTTGAACAACAAAAATGATATATCATTAAATATGCAAGTGGTACAGCAAGAGTGTTTGCAATATAGTGTGTGCAAGTGCGAGGTCGAATCCACAGGGAAATGGTCAAATGTTGGTGTCTTGTTTAATCAACTTCATTTTAACCTAGTTCCAAAGGTTTGAGGATTGATTCAAGAGTAAAAGACTAAACAAAAGAGATGAATTGAAATGTG
Organism: Alnus rubra; assembly: GCA_028654335.1. Taxonomy (NCBI): domain Eukaryota; kingdom Viridiplantae; phylum Streptophyta; class Magnoliopsida; order Fagales; family Betulaceae; genus Alnus; species Alnus rubra. The sequence goes on from JAJPGS010000244.1 coordinate 921,487, forward strand.
CAAATTAAAAGGAACTAAGGCTAAGGAATCTACCAAACTAAATCCAACAACTCACACTCTTGATTTCCACTTGAACACCCAAAGAACATTAAGCTTAGGGTGTCATTCAAGTTTCTCAACCATAAACCCTAGAACCATTAAATGAATCCAACACAAAGACAAATCACAAAGAGTACCAATTTGAAATCAAGTCATCCAATGTATCATTCAATCACAATGGATATCATCATTCAAACCGATAAAACAATGTATCCATCGGTTGAAACACATCAAATGTCCTATTTTCACCACTAACCACATTCATTGCAAAAGATAAAGCATTAAATGAATGGAACTTGAACAACAAAAATGATATATCATTAAATATGCAAGTGGTACAGCAAGAGTGTGAGTGTCATCAGTGGAAAAGTTTCATCTTCAACCTTAGTTGAGGTTACTAGCCTTCCATGACTATGAACACCACAAGAAAATGAAGAACAACCATGGAAATAAAAGAAAAGCTTTACAAAGAGAAGTGTCTGAGAACAAAAGCTACTGAAATACACTACAAAATGCACGAAATTAAACCTATCTACTGTTCTCTACTTCTCCTACAAGGAGGCATGGCTATGGCTTTTATAGAAGAAAACTAGGGCTAGAAACCCATGTAAAATGACTCATCTACCCTCCTCTAGGGTTCCTCTCTTGCTAGAGACAACCAAGAACACGAAACCAGCGTGTTCTGCTGCAAAAATCAGAGGGAGAGCTGCTTTTTGTCATGGAGGAGCTTCTGATTAGGTGTTCTGGCGCGCTCTGCAAAAGCAGGTTCTGGGAAATTTCGATCGATCGACTTCGGGCAAAGTTTCGATCGATCGACTTTTAAGTTCGATTGATCGACTTTTCAGGACCTCCGAATTTCCAGGCATTTCCTTATGAAATTTGCCATTCCTTTCTTATTGATCTACTGAAACAGAAAAACACAAAAACTAACTAAAACATCAGAAAATAACAAGGCTAAAGGTCTAACTAGTGCAAATCAAGGGGTCCAAATACACAATATTTGGCACTCATCATTGACCTTAAAACACCCTACCAAAAAACTCCAAGCATGTCATATTTGCCACAATAGCAAAAAGCATCAAAACCAATCAGAGATATAATCTGTTAAAAAAATTGGGCAGCGCATTTAACTTAGAAATCAACATCATCTTAACCAATCACTTCTCCAATTGTTAGCATAATCTTAATAACTGATCATGAAGTCCGAATTATTTCTAGTTTCTACTTCAATGATCAACATTACGGTAGATAATCAAACACATAAAATTCTGTCTTTCTTACTAAGCAATAACAAAATACATTGCAGGAGCAAATAAGCATACATTAAAAAAAAACAGAACCAAGTTAAATGCCTTTTGTCATGAATCACAAAACCAAAGACACAATCACCGAAAGCTCCAATCTTCTCACATACTCTATTTCTCTTCAAAGGCAACACAGCCAGCAACAAGATGTTTCCAACAGTGTTATTTTTCCTAAACTGAAATTAAATAGAAAACTGTTTCAAGAGAGAGAGACTAACCGTAGAAAGAATGTCACTCTGGCTGTCGGTGGGGGAGGTGGAAAATGATTAGCGGTGCTGTTCGTCGGCTCGTGGGTGGCGGTCAGGGAGGAGGACGATGGAGAGAAGCTGAAACGCTGTCGTCGAGGTAATTTTACGACCTTTAACAAAAAGGTCAGGAAATGAAAATATTCGCGTAAAAAGGACAACTACAAAAGACGACACCAATGACACGTTTTTTTTTTTTTTGGTGCAGTTTTGTACTTTCTTTTTTTTCTTTTTTTTTGACATGTCCACATAAGAGAGGGAGGGGGAATTCAAACTAGTGACCTCCGCTTCATAAGATGTGGTCCCCAACCGATTGAGTTACCCATTGGGGAAGATTGTCCTTTCAGTTTTCTTTGAAAATAGACATATTAACATGGCAAAATGAAAGTCATATAATGTCACATAATTCTTAGATTTTACCTTATAAGTATACAATTTGTAGCAATATAACCATAAAGAATATTGGCTTATATATATTATGGATGAAATGAGACTTCTTTATTAGGTGTTAGGATTAAAGCCGGGGCCACACAAAACCCGTTTTCAGACATATATACATAGTGTAATGATATTTGCACTTGTACACAATTTGTACACAACAATCCATATGGTTAATAATTAAAAAAAATGCTAAAACATCATTATACATAAGAATTGTTGTGTACAAGTTGTGCACCTAACACCCCTCATATACATTTATTCATGTCATTTACACAACTTTTACACAATAATTACAAAATAATGTTAATGTGTCTAGTATTTTTAAAAAATAAAATAAAAAACAATAATAAAAATACTAAATATATCAACATTGTTATATAATTATTATATAAAATTATTGTAATCCTAACATATCTCGTATTCATAATAGTTAGAATTCTGATGGGACAAGCCAAGTCATGACAAAGAAGAGTTGATAATTTTACTTGAAAATGTCAAATTCTCATGGGACAAGACTTCTAGAATGTGGCGCACTCCTCTTCTAGAAGAAAGGAACGTGTAGGCTAACTTCAACAAAGAAAACTTCATAATTGCTTTTCTATTATATTTTATTATTTTTCAAAAATATATTTTGGTTATTTTTTAGAATTTAAATTTTACTTAAATTTTATTTAAATTTTTTAATTTTATCTCAAATTTTTTAAACCATCTAAACATAATTTTAAAAATTAAATTCTTTTAGTATTTCAATTTTAAATATAATACCAAAAAAAAAAAAAAATACACATATAAACGAGCCCAATATATAAGTGCAATGCATGAAGTTCAAGCCTCCATATCAACAATAATTTTTAAAATTAGCAGGTGTCCCTGGAGTTGAGATTAATTATATTAGATTATGCTGGTCCTCGGAGAATAATTAGTCTGGAATCAAGTTATATTAGTAGCATCTGGACTTTAAAGGTTATACATATATATTATTGTTCATTTGTTTTTTATAGATTAAATTTGGGGTCAAACTCTAAATTGTGTTTACACACACATTCTACTCCTGAAAAATAGCATATTAAATTATATCTTAAATATAAGTTGTTAATCTGTCGTTGTTTCAAAGAAAATAAAAAAATTAAGAACTAATCGACAATGTCACATCAATAAAGTGTGGTATATAGCATCTACATATCATACAGATATCTCATAAAATTAATGTGGCAATATCGACTAGTCATTGGATTTTTTTTTTAAAAAAAAAATTATCAACGGATAATCGAAGGGTTACTAGACTATGTCACGTCAACTTTTCGAGATATATGGTTGTGTGGTATGTAGTATTACTCATAAAGCTCTTGTTGAAAGAGTAATATTATATACTACATTTTTATCTTACAACTATCTTACAATACTGACGTGACAATCTCAACGAATTACCGAATAAAAATATAATCCATATTATTACTCCAGCTATTTATGGTTTATTTGTTGAACAAAATAGGTTTGTAATGAAAACGTTTTCAGGCAGGTATCCAAATGATTATTAGTTAGCATACACCATCATTCTTAGGCTTGGGACATGGCAAGAAATGACAAAAAAAATATGGAAAAACTTCATTTATAATTTTTTATCTTCCATCACTTTTACGATTAAGTATTCATACTTTATTGGAAAAATTTGACTTACAACTCCTCCTGATTTTTCATCACTTTTACAATTAAGTACTCAAATTTTTAAAAGTATCAATTTAAGGTATCCATCTTTCATTTTTTTTTTTTTTCAATTTCAATCATTCATTAGAATTTTTCGTTAAATCTTATCAAAATTCTCAAAATACCTTTTTTTTTTTAAAAAAAAAAAAAAAAAAAAAAAAAAAAAAAAAAAAAAAACCTATTGTAAAAATTTTCAAAGATTCGAGTCTTGGTACGTATTTTTGCAAATTTCATTAAATCTTTACTAATATTGTAATCCTTGCAATTTTTTTCTTTTTGTTCCTATAAAAATTGAAAGGTGTTTTGAGAATTTTAACAGAATTTAACAGAAAACTCTAACAAATGATTGAAATTAAATAAAAATAATAATTAAAAAATAGATACTCTAAATTAACACTTTGAAAAATTTAAGTACTTAATTACAAAAGTAATAACAAAACCAGAGGAAATTATAAGTCAAATTTTCGCAATAAGTATTCTCAAAATTAAATTATGCACTGGTTAGACTTTTCATGGATAAGAACAATAATTGGGCCCAACTCTCTGCTGACTTAGTTTTCTTTGAAAAGAGACTTCTTCTACATGGCAGGGCCTCACAAAACCCGTTTCCATATATATATATAGAGAGATATAAAAGCTGTTCTGTATTCATAATAGGTAGAATTGAAGCATTTTTGCCTTCTGGGTTTTATTGGTTGGAGGAATGGAACCAGAAAAAACGTGGTTAGGGAGCTCTCTCCCCGTTCCTTGTGTTCAGGAGCTGGCAAAGGAGACGACGGCCACAGTGCCGCCGCGGTATGTGCGTCCCGATCAGGAACCTCCCAACGTGTCCGACTCCACAGCTTCTTTACCCCAAGTCCCAGTCATCGACATGCAAAAGCTATTCTCCACGGAATTTATGGACTCTGAGTTGGACAAGATGCACCATGCAAGCAAAGAATGGGGCTTCTTTCAGGTCATCCTCTCTCTCTCTCTCTCTCTCTCTTTGAAAAACTGAGTGTATGTCTGTATGATCTATCTTTAGAGACTCAAGTGGAGTGGATGAGACATGAATTAATATTCTCTCTATTTTTTTTTTTTTTTTTTTTAGAAAAAATTTATCTGTTAATTCTTTCCTGATCTAGTTTAAACTGACGACGTGTCAGTCTATAAATAGTTGAATAATGAAAAAAAAAATTAATTTATCAATTTCTCTTAATTATTTCATCACTTTTAAAGACAACAATACTCTTATCTTGAGGTAAGATTTCTGACTTTCTAATCACACTCTCATGGAAAATAAAATTATTTCATTTTAAAATCATAAAAAAAATATATATATATATCGTTCATAAGAAAATACTTGGATATTACATGATTGAGTATTGTTGGCGGTCCCTGCATCTCATGTCACTATCTTTTATTAATAATTTTTTACAGTAAAATCAATAAAAATTATTGATTTAAATAACAAAATACCACATAGGTGAGTAGGAGAGTTCTAAACGAATTTCCTAAAAGAAAATTAAAAAAAAAAAAAAAAAATCCAAATTGAAATCTACACACTATTTATCGTCTATTTTATTTTCTCCCACTTGCTTTCACTTCAATGGGCCAAATAGTCAACCCAAACTTCATAAAGCAAGTCAATGATTTGAGAGTCCAACAAACCCTCGTTTTAGGTGGCCGGCCGACTTGTTCAACTCCAATATGCGGATTGCTCTTTAATATTCTGCTTGTATTTTCTTCAACTACTTTTCACAACAGAATACGTATGGAATAGAAATTTCAGCCACGGCAATTAATTTGACTAATAGCTCGTTAATCCGAGCAGTAAATGTGAGAAAGCCTAGATAGAGTTTATATGTCCGAACAAATAAATTCTATACTTCAAACTGTCTGAACACATATTCGAGCATATATATATATACATATAGATGATAGATCTCATTGGGGCCTTTCTTATTAGCTGCCCTAATTAGCTACAATTCGGTCGATCGATGGATAAGTTTTATTTTAATTATAAGAGACGGTTTTCTACGTGAATCTATTGTTATAATTCGTTTCAAGTAAAAGTTGGAAATGTTTTGTAGATAATAAATCATGGGGTGAGCACTTCATTGTTGGAGAATGTGAAATTAGACATTCAAGAATTTTTTAAGATGCCGATAGAAGAGAAGAAGAAGTACTGGCAACAACCAGGAGACTTGGAAGGGTTTGGGCAGGCATTTGTTGTGTCGGATGAGCAAAAACTTGACTGGGGAGACATGTTCTCCCTCGTCACGCTACCAACCCATTTGAGGAAGCCCCACTTGTTCCCCAAGCTTCCCCTTCCATTCAGGTCTTCTCTCTCTCTCTCTCTCTCTCTCATAACACTTAATGAAGTAGTTTTAAAAATTAATCATTTAATCAGCATTGTTAAAATAAAAAATTAAGAGTTGATTTTCATTGCTAAGTCATCCCACTTATATAGCAGTTGTATAACAGAAAAATAAATAGCATTACTCAATTGGCATTGAGCTGCTGATCAAACACTTTAGGCACATCTTAAATCATTACAGAGATAACTTAGAGGCCTACTCAGCAAAGCTTCAAAATCTTGCCCCATGAAAATCCTTAAACTTATCGCAAAAGCCCTAAGAATGGAAAATAAAGACACGAAGAACCTGCTTAATCTCAAATCATCTCATGCAGAGATAACTTAGAAGCCTACTCAACAGAGCTTCAAAACCTTACCATGAAAATCCTTGAACTTATGGCGAAAGTTCTACGAATGGAAAATAATGACATGAAGAACCTGTTTGAAGATGGGTGGCAATCAATTAGGATGAACTACTACCCTCCATGTCCGCAACCAGATCTTGTCATTGGCCTCAACCCTCACTCTGATGCTGTTGGCCTAACAATCCTCCTTCAACTCAATGAAATGGAAGGTCTCCAGATAAGAAAAGATGGGATGTGGATTCCTGTCATACCCCTTCCTAATGCTTTTGTTGTCAACATTGGAGACATTTTAGAGGTAAATCATGAACTTTGCCTCAAATCTCTTGTTATGTGCTTTCTTCTCAATCTACATACTCTATAATCAAATATATGCTTGAGCTAACAAGAATTGCCATTATGTGTTTTCATGCACGGTTTGACAGATTGTGACCAATGGAATATACCGTAGCATCGAGCATCGTGCGACTGTTAACTCAGTAAAGGAGAGACTCTCTATGGCCACATTTTACAACCCAAAAGTGGAAGGAGATTTGGGTCCGGCCCCAAGCCTTATTACTCCAGAAACACCAGCATTATTCCAAAGAATAGGTGTTCTAGAATACTTCAAGAGACTTTTCACACGCAAACTCGATGGGAAATCATACATTGATGCATTGAAGATCAAGAATGAGGAATAGAATGGCTCTTGAGACTAACCCTTTCGTTTTAAAAACTCAACGACTAGAGTACTCTACAAGGAAATAAATGACATGAAAGCTATTGTGTAATATGAGTGCTTGCTAGTGGCTCCTATGCTCAATCTGGTTTGATTATATGCAAGCCAGATTTAAACAAACTTATACTCATGACAAAAAATGTTTGCTTTGCCGAAGCAGAATAATAGAACTTATGATTCACAGTAAAAAATAGACATTTTCTACATAGGCACCTCTACTATCAACTTTGTTGATAACTTAATTTTCACCAACTACTCCAGCATTATCTAATTATGAGAGAGAGAGAGAGAGAGATCAAATAAATTACTAGGTAAATACTCAACAACAAAAGAGAACAAAAATAGAAGGTGCAGCACGGCATATATTATCCAAAGAAATTGAAAAGAGAGAAATAATTGACAGAAAATGTTAAATATGAAACATATATTGCTATGCTATTAGGACCAATAGCTTCATTCCCCTATTCCAGACCTGAAGTATATTAATGCATAAATTCCAACATGCAGTTCCTTTAAGCGATAAATTTTTCATGTATTATGTTGGAACAAAGCACAACCCTTACAGCAGGCATCATTATTATCTCTGAACCTGATATCGATACAACAAAAGAGTTGTCAGGAAATGCCTTAAGATAAGCAGCATATCAAATGATAACTACAACAAGATTTACATTAACAGGAGAAATGAGAAGGGTGGAAGAGTAAATAAGTAAATTTCTGCACTATTCCCACCACAAGATTTACATATAATGCGTGCTACAAAATTGAAGTTGCACACGAGATAACTGAAACATAGTATTCAATACAGTGTCATCCATCATAATAAGAAACTTCACTGCATTCACCAAATCATCTCAAAAAAAAAAAAAAGAGGGTTCCCCAAACAAAATAACAATTACAAGTTAATGAAAATCATCCCTCAAACTAATAATGGGTTTTAATTTAGCAGAGCTTCAAGCTGACTAGAGATGTTCACATGTTTGGCATACTTATGTCAACAAGGGCACTTCGTAGCGTACTTTTAGTATGAAATTTAGTGCCTCTTATATATTTTACATAAACATACATGTGTATAGCCAAACATACATGCATGCATGTCTGTGTGCTTATGAACATATTAACATATATAGACATGTTTGGACATAAGTGTGCATATAAATGTATGTAAATCAAATTCATGTTGCACGAAATCAAAATCTAGAAATACCAACAAAAGGCACTTTCAATGGATCATTTCAAACACAAATGTTTAAACCCTCAACACCCACCCCCCCAGCGCACACAGGCATGATTAAAAAACACAAGAGGTGGTCTGACAAATACAAGTCAATGTCCGTTCGGCCCATGAGTGGTATGAGGAATCAGAGTATCTTCAAAGTGGTAAAAACAAGTCAGAGCTTTTTTTTACCGGGGGGGGGGGGGGGGGGGGGGGGGGGTTGAGCAGTTGAACTAGATTGTCCTTGACCCCATAGAGAGAGAGAGAGAGAGAGAAGAAAAAGAAGAATAGTTATATTTAGCTTAAAAAATGACAGAGGTACATATCAATTAATATATTTGTGAAATAATCATGCTTGAAACCATCCCCCACCCCCTAACACATATTATTCCTATAGAACACATATCCAAAATGGTACAACAAAAAATCCAAAACACCTCCCATGCAACAGTCCAAAACGATTCAAATCCCATATGGTCAGAAGTTGAAACTGTGACGTTGGCAAGAAATAGGGGCACATGAAGAAAATAATTGAGCAACAAAATAAAGGTGTATAAAAAATGAAAAAAGAGCTTGAAATATGGTTCCATGTAAAACATTTATAAGGTTACGCAAGTTCTATTGCATACTTCACATCCATTCTATTCCTTATCTTAAGTTTATCAATGTTTGATCTTAGCCAATTGTTTACCAGAAAACATTGGAATCATGCTCACATACTTACAGAAGCATGCCAACCCCAAAATTGTCAGGTTCATTTCCAAGAAGGAAAAATACCCTAAGTACATGTTTTGCTACACCTTTGGGAGGTATTGTTTATAGTTTTGACATGCTGATATAAACAAGCCACAAAACAACAAGTGCCACCTAAGGGCAACCCGCATTTTTTAACCACCCAGTGGCAATACCAATTCATCAAGCTAGAGTCACTTATGTGGAACTTGAAAACGGTTTAGTTTTCTTCTAATTATGAGAAAGGAAATTGACAATGTCATGAACTATCAAATAGTATCTTCTTCTTTCCATTAGAAACAGGAAGTTTCACCAAAGATAGGAAAAGATATGACCAGATCTAGTATGCCTCTTAAAAAGGATTATTTAAGTCCGAATCATATAGAGCATGCCCAGCAAGACAATATTTCAAGAAATTACTGAAGGAATCAGTGGATAATACTTGGTAAACAATTTGTAAACTCACAGTTTCCTACTTGGTTCGGGGAACCAATATATACAACTGCTCAAAGTTTTCGAATTTCACATGAATGAATCGATTCTAATATGAATTAAACTGTCCATATAAATACTAAAACACCTTATACCAGTAAAATTTCATTTACATCAGCATTGCACAATGGCATTCATTACACGATTGTCTTCATCCTCAGACAGAGGAGGATCAAGATTCAAGAAAAATGTCAAAAGTTCTTTTTTCTTTTTCTTTTTCTGGGTGGGGGTGGGGAATTATCATTGCACTTTATAAATTTGTCTCTATCTCCGTCATATACATGAAACATCTACATAAGCATACAGCACTTGTAATGCATATCACTTGATGAATTCCAGTAATTTGACAAGTTGAGAGGATACATAAGACAAATTTAGCAGCCATCCAGATAACAGTTCCATCTAGCATTCACCTGAATTCATTTTCAATGATGAACATATGCTGCTTTGGACCAAGCACATGCATCCAATACACATCGGATAGAAATTAATGCCCTTCCTTCCCATAAACCCACTCTACCCCAACATTATTTACAATTTTACAGTTGCTCTCCAATTTTACAAAATATCTCAAGTGCGCCTATTATGCAGTCAGTTCAGTCCATTTTGGGGCATATGCACATTGTGTGATTTCTCTCTCCAGCTCTCCCCATCTAATCCAAGAGACTGTTCTATGGCAAATGCTATACTTTTTCTTAAAGAGTCTTAAGTGTATTGTTTATCTACCATTGTGATCCCATTTCTCATCCTTTATTTATCGAAAAATTTACAAACCTAACAACTAACAAGTAAACTACTTGTTTTTCCCCAAAATTTCACTTTAATATTATAACTTTGTCAAAATTCGTTGGAATGAATGGGCTAAAGTTTGGTTACGTAAATTTCAAGTGAACCTTTTTTCTAATGTGTATATAAAATCCTGTATCCCTTGATACAATCTTAGAGCAGAAATCAAAGTCACATTGCAGGAAACCGCAAATCCACATAATCAAAAGGTAATCAGGATAGTAAAAATGTAAAAAACAGGAAAAACGAAAAGAAAAAATCAAATCAAGCATCCTTTTGACAAAGGAGACAAACCCACATCAACACACATGTGAAAACCCAGCTCCGGAAACATTAACGGCCACAGCATCCCAAACACAACAATTTCAAACAAAAATTAGAACCCTAATAACTAGCAAAGCAGAAGACTTCCACAGTACTAGATGAAAGCCAAAAAAAAAAACCCACAAAAGAAAAGAAGTCTCTTTTTTTTGGGAAATAAAGAAAAAGAAAATAGGAACAAAACTTCCAAGGAAAAATCATACCTTTTGAGCACAAACCATCTCTCAGGGAACTGAATCACCATGCGACGTAAGCAATGGCCAGCGGTTCTCGGGATCGAACTGTACAACACATGATAACCCCTAAACCCACAAAAGAGAGAAATGAGAGCTGAGAGACGGAGAGAGAGAGAGAGAGAGAGAGAGAGTTGCTTTGTGTTCTTTATTATATATATATATATATATTATATTTAGTTTGGCGTATCCGAGGTAAGATTTGTTTGGTTTGAAAACGAAACACCCCGCCAATCTGTCTACGAAACATGTCGACAACAACGGACACAAAAAAACTGTCCCGGCATCTTTGTTGTCTCAGGCACTTGTTTGATTATCCTTTATTTCTTTGAAAAAAATTAGTTAACTTTTAGTTTGTACGAATCTCGTTTTCAATAAATTAGTAGGAAACAAAAAAATGTCATTAGAATAAAACCATTGGTAGGTGCTTGATTATTATTAAGTAAAATAAATTAATAAAGTAAAAACTCTAGTCTTTTGACTTCGTGAAGGGAAAAGAGGGGAAGGAAAATCAGTCTTCTTAACTTGGTTGGGTGGTAAAGGAATAGGGGGGAGGGGGGAATACAATGAAGAAATCTCTCCGTCTCCTTTTCTTTTTGTTTAAGAAAAGATGAAGGAATGAGAAAAGGGAGAAAATGAATTTTAAAGTTATGAGAATTTTTTTTTTTTTTTTTTTTTTTTTATAGATATTATATATATATATATATATATAAGAAATGTTTTTTTCATTCTCTACTTATCTCTTGTTCATCTATGTTAAAGAGATGTGTACATCAACCACATGTGAATAAAAGAATAACACCAAATCTCTCTCTCTCTCTCTCTCTCTCTCTCTATATATATAAGCCTAAAAATTAGGTTTGACCCTTCATTTATGCTTTGGCATTTTCGATAGGAAATCTTGATTTCATCCCCTGTCCATGAATGATGGCCACCGACAATTTGACAGCCAGGGGATGACCTCTAAAACAGGTCCAGTCACCGTGCAGTGGTTGTCAGAGTCGATACGGCTACTAAATAGGTGTAATGGCCACGAGTGGCTGCCCAAATAAGTGCAACGGTCATCGTGTCGCTTTCAAAACTAGTGCGGCCATCAGGCGGCAACTATTTGAACAGTGCAAGTCGTGGGACCATCATGTAATTGCTATTAAACAAATTTAGCAGCTACATGGTGACCGCCAAACAAATATGACCACTACACAATGGCCGCGAGAAGGTGGCTTGGCGGTGTATTTGGACTTTGGAGTAATACCCTACCCATATCTTCCGCTGGTTTTGGACCGTAAAATGTGGCTATAAAGAGCTTCTCCATCAATGAGTTACAGTCGCACAATGGTCGAGCTACGGTAAATCCATTTGTCACAAGGCTCGTTTGGCAAGAACAATAAAATTTTCTCTCCCCCTCTTCACTTATTTCAAAAATAATCAACCTCAAAACATTCTAACTTTATATACATTAATAATTTTTATTATTATTTAAATAAAAAAATTCACTACAATACAAAATTTTTCACTTTTCTATACAAATTTTTTTACTTTATATCACATCTATTATTCTAACTCCACTATTAATTCCCCTTTCCTTACCAAACAAGCCACAATCTAGCGGGAAACAAGTTATGGTAGATATACCACACTTATGCTTTTCAAGAAGAGGAATGCTAGGCATCCAAACACTTGTTTCAGAATTTAGTTCCAAACTGATGTTCACAATCCATGAGATCTATCATTTTGGAAGTGTGTCACAATCTCATAGGATTGTGACACATCAGTTTGGAACCAAATTCTAGAAAAAAAAAAAAAAAATACAAACTACACATTAAGCAAAACGAAGCAATAAAAGTTCTTTAATAGTACAAACAACACATTAATCCAAATCCGTATTTTTTTCCTTTGTCATATTTTCTGTCCTTTTATGCTAAACAAAGGTAAAGTACTTCATGCTTAAACGTTTGATTTAACAGTGTATACTTGTGAGTTATATCATCCAACCATCTTTTATTGCAAGAGTTTTTTTTTATACAAGGAACCCTTCAAGGTCTGTTAGGACAACTTGAGACCCATGTCTTACACCCTTCACCACATGCACTGATTGAGTTGTGGGATAAGGGATTTGTCCGGAGAATTGGCCCCATCAGACAATTTGCACTTAATAAGTTTCGAATTTGATGCCATAAAGAGCACTCAAAGTTTTAAGCTACAACCAACTTAGCCAACACCTTGTTGAATGAGTTTTTTCTTTATAAAGCATGCAGTATTGAGAAACCTTCGATAGACTTAAGTCTTTAACCACAAGACTGCAAGAGCAAAGATAATTTGGTAACTTGAACATAACAATATCATATTTCGGATCTAGAATACAAAATTAGGAGTGAAAATTCGGCCGGTTAACCGAATAGCGGAGCTGGTTGGTAATTTCTAATAACCGATTACCCGAAGTCGGTTACCGGTTTTAGCCAATAACTGAGAACAGACTCCGAATTTTCATTCCTAACAAAAATTGTGCTATGCTTCATGTTTGTATTACGTTGCTACTGACAAGATGGCTTGTCATTTCATCTTATGTCTGTAGAAATTCTTTTCAAGTTTATGCAACCCGGATGGGATCAACAACACAACTAGCTATCCAAATATAAAAGAGTCTATTCTCCAAATAAAATTTGGTTGTTCAATCACTCACTCGGACAGTTTGATTTCACATGAGCTATCTCACAATAATTGTCAAAATTACTAGCAATTCAAATAACTAATTGCTTTTGATCCCAATTCATGCAGCCAATGCTGTTTTTAGTAAGCATATTATTTTTCTACCCCTCCACGTTAGAGCAGTGCCTAAAAGCCAAATTGATCCAATGGAAACAGGTTTTAATTTTTTATTTTTTTTTTTTTATGTTAAAGTTTACAATGCTTTTTTATAAGGACAAGTTTTCTTTTAAATGGATCGAAATAAATTTTTTTAATCTAATTAATTAAACGGACATTTGTCCTAATTAATTAGAACAAAATTTGATTTTCATGTGTATTTTTAATGGGATTAACAAAGCATCATGTGATAATTCTCAAATGACTTTTAAAAATGCATGTAAGAATTACATGTACTAATGATATATGTGAATTTAATAAACTGAATTAAAGAAATTTCTACCACTCAATTTAAAAGACAACTTTACCCTTTCTATAGTCCATTTGCATAATGGAAACAACAAAGAGAAAGGAACATAATCAAACACTTCAGAAAAAAAAAAAAAAAAAAAAAGAAAAAAAAGAAAAAGAAAAAGAAGGAACATTATGCCCCACTTCCATGCATGATCTTGTCTTTTCCTGTGTTGTGTTGTGTTGTGTTTTCTGGTTTCTACTTTCACTCTCTCATTGATCACAACAAATTTTATATATATATATTTATTTATTTATTTTTATTAAACAAATTTTATATATATATATATATATATATATATTGGTGGACCATAAATATTCTTAGAATTTTCACAAAGTATAGGTAGACCAATAACACCAGAGTACTATGATTGTTAGAGTTGGAATTTTCTCAAATGGTTGCCACACTCAACTACTCCTGATTGAATGGTAGAAATTTGGTGACACTTCTTTTTCTGCCAGTTGGGTTTTGGCTCAATTGCTAACGCAATTGGGAAAGAGTTGGGGTAGCTCTAAATGGTTTCAACAACTAACAGGCTTACAAATGTAAATAGCCTCAATTATACCTTAATAACATTATGAGATATGATACGTTTATAACTTCTGTACAATTTCAATAACTTTTTTTAAAATCAATCATTAGACACATGTAAAAAATAGATCCAGTAATTAGTTTGAAGGGATGTGATTCCCTTACAATTCCTCACACACAACTCTCACATAACTCATCTCACATTGTGTGGGACTCATGCACGTGGGTCCCATAGGTGGGTCTCACACAATGTGAAAGGGGGTTGTGTGAGAGTTTTAAGGAAATAATTTTTCTAGTTTGAAAAAAAAAAAAAAATTATTGAAGTTATACAAGAGTTGTGTCAACAGTCATTTGTCTAAGATCATTATATATGTGAGATAGGGAAAATATTCTTGTAAAACAACATTGCACAACTTATACACAATACAAGACACATGGAGTGGGACACATGTGAGTGGGACGTGGGCAAAGGTAGTCAGAAATTGTGTCTTGGGATGGTAATGTATCATATTTCTTATACATGTTCTCCTTCCCCAAAGAAAAAGATAAATAAATAAGAGTTAAATATCATATTGGTACTTGAATTTTAGGCTTTTTTAAATTTAGTACATGAGTTTTCATTTGTTTCATAAGTGGTACTTAAATTAGGAGTAAAAACTCGTTTGGTACCTCTCTTACATTTTCCATTTAAATATTAACGGTCTGCCATGTGTCAATTGCTGAAGTTGACACATGGCACTATATAAAATAAAATAAAATATTTTTAAAAATTAATTAAAATAATAAAAAAAATTGAAATTAAAAAGATAAATAAAAAAATAAGAGGGGTGGTTGGCCGGTTTGGGGTGGCCAAACCACCCCATGCATTGTAGGAAAAAAAAATTATAGGTTTTGACCCTTAGGGGTGGTTGAACCACCCCCAAGGGCCACAGGGTTGGTTCGGCCACCCCCATGGACAAACCTTCTAAATTTTGATGGGTTTTGGCCCATGGGGGTGGCCGGTCTGGGGGTGGCCGAACCACCCCTGTGGCCCTCGGCTACCCCTAAAGGTCAAAACCCTTAAATTTTTTATTTTTTTATTTTTTGCCATGGGGTGACCGAATCACCCCCACCCCAGACCGGCCAAGAGGGTGGCCACCCCCATTTTGGCCAAGGAGCCACACCTCTTCTTTCTTTCTCTCTCTTTTTCTTTTTTCTTTTTTTAATTAATTTTTTTAAAACAAATTATTTTTTTACTCTAATTCCACGTGTCAACCTCAGCGGTTGACACTTGGTGGGCCGTTAATATTTGGACGAAAAATGTAACAGAGATACCAAACAGGTTTTTACCCCTAATTTAGGTACTACTTATGAAACAAATGAAAACTCAGGTACTAATATTAAAAAAGCCTAAAACTCAAGTATCAATAGGATATTTAACCCAATAAATAAAGACAATAGCGAAAATAAAATAAAATAAAAACAAGAGATTTTACGTTTGTACGATTTATGACTTAATTACGTCCACGTGATAAAGCCTAAAGAGCTACATTATGCTCTTATTTCTCTTGATGATTTTACAATACAAAAAACTCTTAGTATTTATAAGAGAATTGATACAAATAAATATTGCTCTAAAAAAGCACAAATCGTTATCCATGCTTAAACCACAAAATAAGTTAGGATTAAAATTGAAATGAAGATGATTAATTTTATGGACAATATTTTATTTTGTTGCATCTAATTGTTTAAAAAAATATTAAATTATGTGACAATTTTGTAAAAAGAAATTTTCAATTAAATTAATATGGAAAATATACCAAATGGTCTTTATTAAATTATAATTGGAATTGACCAATTATAATGCACGGCCTAATGGTCAATCAATTGGAGCTGACCCTGCATTTCTGATAGGAGTAAGCAAAAGGTTCTATTCATACATAATACACATTCATCCTCTGACCAAATACGTGGCTACTTTTGATTAGTGATTAGGAAGCAGATACACCTACTACCATAACCCACAACCAGACGCATTGAAAGCGGTCAAAGCTACAAAGTCAAAAAAATAAATAAAATAAATCAAACTTTAAAAATTGGATAATAATTTTTTTTTTTCAAACTGATATCTTGAAAATTTCATCCAACCCACTCCAATAAATGCCAAGTGTCCTTTTAGTGAGAAGCACTTATTTTTTTTAACCCCATAATAACACCCGTTAAATAAAACATCTACCAATGTCTCTAACGTTAGTCAAGAGTCACGTGCTGGTGGAGACTATTCTTCTCCCTTCTCTCTTTCTCAGGACAATAGGTGTAAGGATGTCTCTTAAAGCGATGGCCCTCTACTGAACTCTGCTTTTAAGAGAACCAAAATAAGAACTCGTAACTGGTCTGGAGTTGTTGTAAAAAGTGACCAAAGTCACAGATGGACGGGCCCTAGGGGTAGGCAAAAACCTGCCCAACCGCTCCGATTCACGACCCTTGCCTCGCCCCGTCTCTAATACACCAGTTTTAAAAGTGCTTTTATGCGGGTACAGGTTGGATTTTGTCTAACCCAGGCGAGGCGGGTTGCAAGTTTAGGTTTTGAAAAACTCTAGGGACCCACCCCACCCCTTAAGAAAAAAAAAATGAAAAAAATTTAAAAAACCCTAATAATCCTGGCATTTATTAAAGTAGGTAGGATGAAATTTCCTTGAAACCAGTTTCGAAAACATTTGTCCTTGAAAATCGGAAAGAAAAAAATTTGAAATCAAATTCAAATTCCAAGGCAACACAAAAAGGACCAAACTCTTCTTACTTTTCCTCGACTGCAACGACCTCTTCGTTGGTCTCTTCGTTCAAAGTTCAAACACCCATTCAGTTTTCTATTGTGCTTTTTCTTTTTCTTTTTGTATATATAGAACTCCCCAGTCTCTGGCTCTCTGAGTCTCTCTCTCTCTCTCTCTCTCTCTTAGTGCGTTGGTTTCATATATTTCACATTGAAGATTGAAGAAGTATGTTTGATTCTTATCAGCAGCTTGAGGCTGGGCCTTCTTATCAAGAGTCCCTCAAGGTTCTTGAGGCTGATATTCAGCATGCAAACGTGCTGTGAGTTCTCTGTCTCTGTCTCTGTGTTTGTGTTTATTTTTGGTTCTTTACTTTTAATGTTGTAATTGGGGCTTGTTTGAAGTTCGAATTTTAACTGGGTTTCTATGAAATTTAGTAACAGGCTTCTGATATTAATGGGGTTTCCTTATTTTCGCGAATTGGTTTTGTTTTTTGTTTTTAATAATTTGTTCTAATGTGTATTCTATTTCTACCTCCCTTTTTTTTTTTTTGGGGGGGGGGGGGGTGCTGAAACTTACTTATAATGCACTGGAAATTCCAGAAAGGTCGCATGACTTACTAGGAGTTTGCTTCCTTCTCGTTTTTCAATGTTAGCTCTCCTGTTAAAGGATTGAAATTTAACAACTAAAAATAAAAAGGTTTTATTTTTAATGCACTTTAGGAATAATTGCCAATTCCGGTATCTATGGAATGTGTCCATGATACCAGTACATTATAGTGTTTTAGTCATGATTGATTGTGTAGAATTTCTTTACCTCGTTTCGTGCATTTTAATGTTCATATGAGTAATGGGCACGCTTTCAAGAAATAATGCAATTCCTCTGATTAGTTAGTGGGATAAAACTGCTGTATTGGCTGTGATTTCATCGTGAATTTCCTTTATTGGTCACAATTGACTGGTTTATGTAAACCAATTACGTTTGCAATGCGGGAGGCGCAATGTCAATAGTGAGTGTAGTGTTAGACTGGAATCCTCTCAGATTTAATGGTGTATGCTATCAATTTAACAGATATATAGATTTTGTGTTGAGGACATTAACAGCTTGGATAATCTTATGATGAGATCATAGTATAACATATTGTTTCAACACTTACAACAAAAGCTTAAGTTCATGGGTTTGGACCTAGTTATATCATAGTAAATGCTCAAACTTGTGACAATTTTTCAATACGGGACTTAACCTTTTGTCACTCATAAGCATATGCTCGACAATCTTCCTTTCACGTACAAGTCCATCACCGCATCAACTATACTCTCGCACAAATAGAAGTCTTTTACCAAGTATCATGCTCATTACCAAGAGGGCAACACTCCATTCTACTATGGGTGAGAACATATCAACAACCCTATAGGAGTCCACCATATAGCTGCTGCAACTCACATTTCATACCGACCCATTATTGTACAAATACTACCCTTGGGGAAATTAATATTTTTGGGAGTCTTCTAGTAAAACCATAATATAGGGTATTGAAACATCATTCAATTCAAAAACTTAAACTATGGGATTGGACTAAATTATGTTACGCTAATTACTCACACTTGATAACTTTTTAATGTGGGACTTAACCTTTTTTTCACTTACACATGTATACTCAATGGGTCCTTACTTTCTCTTGATATTGTTATGTGTTATTTTATTTAATTACAAGTGAGCTATTGAGCACTAGCGTGGTCACCAAATTGATAGACCAAGATATGGTTTTATTGTCTGATTAATATGTATGCAGGGCAGCTTCTATTTCAACAGGCAAGGGCGGCACATGTTTTCAAATGAAATTGGTTTACAATCACTTGGCACCCATTTTCTTGTTTCTGCTTCAATGGATTGATTGCTCATGTACATGTCTGCTTTCAAGTTATTTAAACCTTTTTCAAGTAGTTGTATTTAAGGTTAGTTTCTACTTCTGCAATTGTGCATTACTATGCAAATCAGACTATTAGACGGTGCCTTTTCTTTTTTGGGAAATTTGGTTTGTTTGTTAATTTCTTTCTTATTTAGGTGTGCGCGGATGGGAAGCCAAATATCTCTTCATGCGGAAGGAAAGCTACCATCAGAGAATTCTACAGTGTGTAAACCATCTTAAATTCTTTTTTGTACTAGATGGCATTTGGACATCATGCAAAGATTTCAAGTGTTCCGTTGTTTTATATAATTTACAAAATGAGTGTGCATTTTCAATATTTTAATTGTTCCATTTTAGTATTTTTTTTAGGATTAATTATTAATCTCTATGAATCCAATTAGCCTGCTATGTTTAATACTTTTTGCTTCAAACCAATTTATTCAGAAAGATACATTATTCTTTCAAAATTTAGATTATGTGAAATTTTGAGTATAAGAATATACTATTTTGTGCTGTCTTGTTTCTTCACTTATTCATATTCCCCCTTTACCCATAACTGTAGCTGTTATATTACCATCTCTTCTGCGTCTCCATGGTGACTCATTAGAATTTGAAACTACTCAAGAGGATGTTCATGGCTTGGAGATGGTTGTCAGAAAGAAATTAGAGGATAGGAGAAAGCTTTCAGATTTGGACTTGGAGAGAGAAGATGAGTGTGGGATATGCTTGGAGCCTTGCACCAAAATGGTTTTGCCAAACTGCTGTCATGCCATGTGTATCAATTGCTACCATAACTGGTTTTTCCTATCTTTTCCTCCTTTGCTCTTCAATTTATTTCACTGTGAATTTTAGCGAGAAGCAGCAATTCTTAAAAGTTGACACCCTTCCCTTCCTTTGATATGTCATAGGAACACAAGGTCAGAATCTTGCCCATTCTGCCGGGGAACAATAAAGAGAGTAAATTCAGAGGACTTATGGGTTCTGACATGCAGTAATGATGTGGTAGACACTCAAACTGTGTTGAAGGAGGATATATTGCGGTTCCATATTTTCATGAACAGCCTCCCTGAGGATATCCCAGATGCTCTATTTTTAATGTATTATGAGTACTTATTTTAATCTAACAGATAAGAAGAATGATGTACAGAAAAAAGAAAGTGCCAACCACCAGCTGCACATAATCTGCTGAGGTTGTCACATAAAAAATTTCACTCCCACTTTATAATTTGCCGAATAATGTACATGCTGTGTAAGAGACCCAATTGCTGATATTGAAAATGCACTTCTTTCTGGCATGATATGGTTTGTGTTCATTTGTTGAGATTTCACTTGAGGTTTGGGCTGTCTGATGTGATATCTTGAGTTAGACTGACAAGTTCATTTGTATTGTTGAAGCAATGTATGCGTCTTAGTTTATTTCTTGCAATTTGATCAATGGATTATTACCAAGTGATGCTGATGAAACAACTGGACTGATTCTTTTGATTAGGCTACTGCCTTTGTTGGTACAAATCTTTTCTCTGAAAGTGACTTTGGATGCTTCGTGTAAAGTGCTGCCCTGTATCACAGCACAAGGATGAGTAACTGCTTCAGCATCAAATTCTCAGACTAACTGCTTCAGCATCAAATTCTCAGAGTAATTGCTAGTCAATTCTCAGAGTAACTGCTTCAGCATCTAATCAATCCTGCTGCTAAAGTTTCATCTCATATTGTCAAGTTGGTACTTGATAAAATGCTGTGGTTTGTAGTGTACTCTTGACCGTCTTCTGAAGCTTCATGTTGCTGATTCCAACAGAGGAAATGTAGCCGTGATTTGATGGGTAAAATTACCTGCGTAATCTAGCGATTTATGTGTCACAATCTTGGTTGCCTCTATTACTTCCTGCTCGAGGTGCTTAGAAAGTGGGGAAAAGAAATTGTTTAGAGAGAAATTAAGATTGAGTTTCTAAGAAAGAATTAAGAACTTCCTTGGCAAATTTAGAATACATATTGGGAGGGCTCACTTACCGACGGTTTATAAGACAAATTCTCATGAATAATTATCAGTCCAAGTCATTCAAGGGAATTGAGAGACTACTGGAGAACCCAATTAATGATGAGCCACCAATAAGTCACCACCGATGTCAGAAGGCCCAATTGCCCATCACCGTAGGACCTAAAGAGGTTGACGGTCCACAGCTAAGGGATCAGGCAGGTCCCAAATGGCCTATGACCTAGACAACCATAACGACCTGGGTGCACTCTTATCCAGACGTAACATCGAAACAGACGATTCCCCACTCTGCTAGCTCAACCAACGGTTTGCTCACGTCATATGCTCCCCTAACAAAAAGAATCTTCACGTCAGTAACAAACTATTGGTGAAAACTTCTAAAACCCTGAAAACCAAGGCGGGGGCAACAACTTTTATAAATAAACCAAGTGTACTTAATTAACTTTTCTATCACTCTGCCAAAATTCTCTCTTACCTTCACTAAACTGACTTGAGCAGCAGAGTGGTCTCCTAGAATTCACCACCGACAAACCCTCTAAACTCATTCTTCCATTGCAAACCATGAAGCGGCGTGAGTCTTTGTACTAACACATGATTTGCTTTCGGTCTCTGTGACTGCTGCTAGTTTTCCTCTTGATCTTTTTTACTCTCCTTTGTTCCAACAAATCTGGTCTTGAAGCTTAAACAGGCAAACTAAGATAGTTCTCTCCTCTGCTTCTTTGCTCCCAGTTCATTTGTTAACAAAATCTGGCTGCTAAATTACCTTCCTCTTTAGTTCCTGGTCCTTGCAACTATGAATCTAGAGCTTGCCAGTTTGCTGATGACTACTCCACTTATGCCCATTGATCTCAAACAAAGCTTTTCTACCATTTTATGTACACCCTGCATGTAATCTGTTGGACCCAACATATATTCCCCAAAGGCAACCTAAACATAAATGCTATCGTCTGATTCGTGTCGGTCCTGAATGTCATTTGAAATGTAAAATGGGTTTAAAATAAAGCCAACCCCATAATTAGCAACTTGGCTGAGTTATCCATCTATATGAGACGGATTAAGTATAGAGCATTACGTGTTTCACCCGGCAGATTCGTAGGTTAAAAGTATGTTTTTAAACAGAATTGCAAAAAAGTGTTTCATTTGAAAGTGCGTTTAAAAATTAAAAAAAAAAAAAAAAAAAAAAATCTCTACCTTTTCAAAATCTCTGATAAGAAAGTGCATTTTTAAAAACGCATGATTTTAAAGCAAACTGTGTTTTCACATATCACGTTTTGAAATCATTAAACTAAACATACCCCTAGTTTGGTACCTAGTGTTTTTCACGAATTCTTTGCCTTGTGAGAGCAATAAATTATGCAAGGTTGGAGCATTGGATGGTGAGATTGTGAATGTCTCATGTGCTTGCATCTAAAACATTGAAGCTACATGTTTGCTTCATACAATTGGGTCATAACTGGGATTGTGATCAGCCTCAACTTTTATGATCTTTGATTCTTTATTAGACTCTAGTTGGTTGCTGATTAATTGTACAAAAGTAGTGCAAATATTCAAGAATTCTAAAATATGATTTTTAATCCAAAAAAAAAAATTGAGACCCATTTGCATATTATTTGTAGGGCTGACAATTTTTAATATGACCCGTGAATCTGATATAGACCCAACACAAAATTAACAGATTATGATTGAAAGGTATGTGTTATATGAATGCGTTTGACCGGAAAAGAAGCTTAATCTAACTTCTTATTACGACCTATGTTTGCTAATTTATGCAATTAACGGAACTATAGTCTATAACTATCCTTATTGACTTAAACTACTCATATTCTAAGATAAGCTACTGCCAAAATAACTTTAAGAATACGTGGTTGTGAGTGCTCTTTTGTCATGCCAACGTCTTCTACCTGCTCTAGAATCTTACTTTCATAACAATCTAATCTATTTAATTAAATGGGTCAGATTAGAACTGACCTATATGATTTTATACTTATGTCTCAATACGATATAAACCCGACATACGAACATAAATTATCAACCCTAATCATTTGTCACAATTGTATTAAAAAAAGAGAGAGTACTAAGGATAGAACTCCTCGATTTAAAAAATATCAAGGATTTCTATCCTTATCAGTTAGAAGAATGGAGTAATACTCATTATGGGCTTAACCAGGAAGCAAAAAGAAAAATCAAAATCCCACATGCAGCCTCCCCTAAAGGAAGTTTGATCAGGTTGTGTCGTGTAATGAAGTACTAACCATGCATTAATACAAAGACTCAAAATGTATTATTTCATTTTAAATGAAAAAATTATTTGATGATTAGAATTTAATGTTCTCGAACTTAATATTGATATATTTAAAGGTATAAATAATATTAAATGATACATAGTAGTTAAATGACGTGATATCATTTACACTATTAAATTTTGACAATAAAATACCGACATTAAAATTATCTCATTGAGAGGTCCATTTATTACCTTTTTTTAAAAAATAAAATAAAAAAATTAGGCTAAAAACTCTTTCATTATCACAATTAATCAAGAACAAAACATTCTAATGATACAATATCATGAGCACACAAGGGGGCTTTCTCCACATGAATTTGTTCATTTGGGAGATTAAGAGCTTCCTTAGTTGATTTGCGAGCGATTATGTTTGCTTTTTCTCTTCGTATGATTCACATATTGTAAAATGTTCAAGACAATCCTTGAATTTTCAATTAATTGACCATATCGACACCAATTCATTCCATCTTTTCATCGACTACAAAAGGATTGTTTCATTTTTGTAGGTCGGTCTCGTCTATTGCTCGATCTAATTAATTCTTTACCTACATGCTAGTACAAAACAGTTGTTTTCATTTTCTTTGTTCATACAAAATTTCTTCAAATCTAGGAAAGAAAAAGGCTAGCACATGTGTATAGGGCTTCTATACGCAAGAAAGTTGTGCAGTTTAGTTGGCTACATACACTCCAAGTCAAAAGGAAGAGTAGCATAATTCTGTTAAGGAATTTAAAAATATTTTTAATACATAAAAAAAAAAAAAAAAAAAAGGTTCGTTTGAAATGTAATTCCTTAACTTTTTTTGCTCTTAAAAAACAAGTCAAAATGCACTTTAAAAAGAAAAAATTAAAATAAAACTTTTTTAAATAAAATTAATTTTTATTTTCCAACACAAATGCAAAGAGACTCCTAATTTAATTTAATTTAATTTCCGTATGAACATTAAATATTGCTTCCGTCATCCAAAATTATTGTCCAGCTCCCAGGAATCGGTGGTGGACACCCGGGATCAGTTTGGCAAGCCATTGCCAATTACCTATAATTGTCTTTATGCCCGTCAAATCAAAAATATTTTAATTTTTTTATATTTTTTATATTACTTTAATTATTTTTTATTATTATTCAAATAAAAAAATTCACTACAAAATAATTTTTTTTTCTATAAAATATTCTTAAATTTTATATCACATTAATCACTTTTTACTACTATTCAAATATATATATATATATATATAGCGACAGAGACAGCTCGAAAGTATTTTGGTCAGAGGTCAAGCCGTCAAGGCATAAATTACAAATATATTAAGAAAAAATATTTATAAATTAGCAATTAACGAACTCACATAAAGAACAATAGAATATAATAATTTTAATATCCTAATTACAATACCACTTATATTAAGAATTGAGCTTAGAAAAATAACCTAAAAAAGTTCAACTTGCGTCGAGTGATTTTGCACCGCTTCTGTGTTGCAAATTAATTATTATTCTGTATCGTAAAAAATAGATTAAATCAACAATTTTCAAAAATTTATCCATACACACTACACAAAACAATTAACAAGTAAAAAAAAAAAAAAAAAAAAAACCCTCCTATCGTGTATAAAATAAATAAAGTACTTTGTAACCCTTCAAGGACAAACCTATCACTAGACAAATCACAAGTCACTTTCTTAAAAAAAAAAAAAAAAAAAAAAAGACAAAGAAAAGAAAAGAAAAGGACAGACCTATCGCTAAACAAATCACAAAAGTCACTTTTTATTATGGGTCTGCAATACTCACCTCCAAAACACGGCCAGGAAGCGGTTGGAGAGGTGATCGACTGTGAGTCAGTTGATGACTCAGCGTATGGAGTATTCTTGGACATTCTAGAAGATTAATTAGTTTATTGTTCATTTACTCTTTTACCTCTAGATTCCATTTCTGTTTTAGAAGAGAGAGAAAGGATGAAGCACTGCTGGGTTAATTCCACCATAACCATCTATAAATAAAATGGTACAGTGAGAGAAAATGCAGAATTGATATTTGAGATATTGAGTTGTAAGCTTCACCTTGAGAGTCGAGGCCTCTCTAAGAGCTCTTCAGTAAAATTCATCTGCGTTTATCTCATTTTCCTTGCATTCTTGCTTGTCAATCATTCCTTCCGGTAAAAACCCACCATACTTTCTATATAAAAAATAATTAAATAATTAAATAATTAAATAATTAAATAAAAAAAAGAAAAAAAAAAAGAAGAAGAAGAAGACAAACGGCATACCTCACAAAACAAAAAGAATAGTTTTTTAGTCTCTAGAAACTTCCTTAAAGTAAAACAAAAAGAATAGTATTTATTATTATTATTGAAGAGAACTCCTGAACACTTGAACTTGTCCCTACCCAAACCCCCCTGGTCTGGTCCTTCCCTATAAAGGCCAAAGCGAAACACTCAAACACAAGTTCAAGTTGGAAATAAAAAGCCATGATATCATGATAGTTTAACTTCCAAGGTAAACACTCAAACACATTGTAAACCGTTCAAGACAATTCTTGAATTTTCAATTAATTGACCATATCGACACCAATTCATTCCATCTTTTCACCGACTACAAAGGGATCATTTCGTTTTTGTAGGTCGGTCCCGTCTATTGCTCGATCTAATTAATTATTTACCTACATACTAGTACAAAACAGTTGTTTTCATTTTCTTTGTTCATACAAAATTTCTTCATATCTAGAAAAGAAAAGGCTAGCACTTGTGTATAGGGCTTCAATACGTAAGAAAGTCGTGCAGTTTAGTTGGCTACATGCACTCCAAGTCAAAAGGCAGAGTAGCATAATTCCGTTACGGAATTTAAAAAGTATTTTTAATATATAAAGAATTGTTTATTAAAAAAAATCCAATTTTTTTTAAATAAAAAAGGGTTAATTTTGAAAAAAAAAATTAATTTTTTTAAATAAAAAAGGTTAATTAATTTATTTTAAAAAAAAATTCCAACACAAATACAAAGAGACTCCTAATTAATTTAATTTCCGTATGAATAATAAACATGACCATGCGAATCTCATAAATGCTTAGGGCATCTCCAACAGGAGAGCTACTTTAACCAATAAGTTAAATTTGGATATATTTTTTTCTCTTTTTCTTCCTCTAGCAGAGTAGCTATTCTAACTTTTTTCCTAGCTTCATGAACAGTAAATAGCCACTAGTGGCTATTCACTGTTCACATATCTACTATTTTTTTTTTAATTTTTTTTTTCTCTTCCCTCTTTCTCTCACTCCTCTCTCGCCCTCTCTCTCGTCCACCGAAGAATCTCTCGCCCATCGGAGAAGACAAGGTCCGACGCTGACGCTGACGCCGCTCCTCTGAATAGGCACCGGTCTCCTCTCTCTGCGCCGACGCCGAGATCCGACCGATCCTCCCAAAGCTCCTGCGCCGAACGACGCCGTCCTTGACGATCCAAATGTCGACGCCATCTACGTGCCCCTGCCCACCGACCTCCACGTACGTTGGGCCATTCTCGTCGCCCATAATAAGCAACGCCTGCTGCTCGAGAAGCCACCATCGATCGCACCGGTTTTGGGTCTTGGGTGTGGGTGGGCAAGTGGAGGTAGAAGTTGAGGGATTTAAGGAAGGCCCGGTAGGTGCAGACGTGGAGGCCATCGATGAGCTCGTCCTCGTCGACACCAAGGCCGACCAGCTTCGCGGCGAGATGCTCGACCTCTAGCACGACGTTGCCTTCCTCCCCCACACCAAAATCCACGCCTCCATCGACTACGCCGTCACCGTCAGATCCGATCTCTGCATCGTCACTGCCGGAGATGGGTTGGGGGAGAGCGGAGAGTGAGAGGGAGAAGTGAAAAAAAAAAAAATAATAAAGAAAAAGATTAAAAAACAATATTTTAAGAAGATGAAGAGTGTAATAGAGATTATTGTTGGAGTGTTTTTAAGATAGACAGTGGTTAAAGTAGAGATTAGTACTTTTTGAGTAGCTATTTTAACTCAATTGCTGGAAATAGCCTTACGAGGAGTAGTCGTGTTCGGTTAAAACATGACGACATTGCGTACGTCATCCAAAATTATTGTCCAGCTAGTTCATTATTGCATTGGTGGTGGAGAGCTACTTTCTTCTAGAAGTTACGATAATGAAATATCAAAGAACTTCAAAAGCAAGGAGGGTAAAAAGATAAATGGCCAAACACAATTTTCAATTTAACCCTTTGATTTTTAGACAATTTTTTTTAAAAAAAAAGGAAATTACTGCTGTATATATACTGTATAGTGGTGGACGACCTCTCTTTGTTAATGCTTTTTATATATATATATATATATATATTTTGAAAATATATTTTAATATAACATAAAAATAAAAATAGTTATAATTTTTTTAAAGCGTACGTTTTATATTTTGAGTTGTTTATTAATTTTTTTTTTTTTAATCGTTGTTGTGATTATTGGGTTAATCGTCACACCATTCTTTTTTGGTTGAATGGGTTAATGTCATCCTATTTACAAATCAAAGATCCCACAAATCATGACAAAAATCCTTTCCAATTTATTTGAACAAGAGAGGATCCTATTAATTTTATTTTTGCCCCTCAAATAAAACTAACAAGTTCGTCATATATATATATATTAAGGTAAATATTTAATGCATGTAATTATTTACTACATGCATTTTTAATAGAGTTTTACATATATTTTTAATTAAACCGAATACATCTATTAATTCGGTTAAAAATGCATATAAAATATTTTGAAAAGTTGTGCCCTCTTGTTTCATAGGTACTTTATGATTGTCAAAATTGATAAACCACCACTTATCTCAAAAGCTTAAATCGATAAGAAAAGAGATAAATTTAATTATGTAATCATAATTTAACAAGTGGTGATCATTTAACATGGTATCAAAGCAAACGTCTAGAACTCAAATTATATCTCTCTCATTTACCCCTCATTTCAATTAAATATTCCACACGTTGAGATCCACCTATTAAAAGAGAGTTATATTTAAGCCCACACGTGAGGGAGAATGTTAGAATATGATTCGAGCACGTTTGTGTGTTCAATTTTTAAAAAAAATATTCAAAATTGCGAATATCGAGAGAATTTGTTTTTTTTGAAATTATATTTGGATGGTTTATAAAACCTGAGACAAAATTAGAAAAAGTTGAATAAAATCTCAGTAGAATTTGAATTCTAAAAAACAGTATTTCAAAAATATTTGAAAAACAAAAATCACCCAAACACCGCTACAGTTAAATAATTAAATTTACCGTCTTTCATATCAGCTTAAACTTTTGAGATAAACTTGATAATTTAACAAAAATATTCTGGCAATAATGAGATTTGGCTTAGGTACTACTTTCTCGTAGGTTTTTAACGGTTCAGATTTCAATAAAAATAATAATTAAAATAAATCTAAACCGTTAAAAAAAAATTACTCGAAATTTCTGTAATTATTATTTTACATCACATAAAGTCATAAACGAAGGACACTTGGATTCTGAAATGATCACATACTTTTTGGCAAAGGCTAAGTAGTAGGAGTCGTCAACGGACACGGCGCCGCGGAATCATCTGATTCCACCCTCACAAGCTTTTTTGCCTTCTCTCTGAGAGAACCGCAACAAGAACAAACAAACGCGTATTTCATGTTTCCCATTTCACGTTCATATTGACCATGTTGGACGCGGAAACAAATGTGTGTGTGTGTGTGTATATATATATATATATATATATATATATATGTATATACACATTTGTTTCCATTGTTTGGGAGTAAAATAGATGCATTGAATCATATATATTGAAAGAAAATCAGCGCCTTTAATTGCTCTTGTTACGTTGTAGATCGAACTCGTACGTAGATAAAAAAGAAAAGGAAGAAAAGATCGTCGAAAAGGAGATGGGAGGAGAAGGTGATGGCCATGGAGGAGGAGCCAGGGAGGCTGCGAAAGCGGACAAACAGAAGGTGTCGTTCCTTAAGCTGTTCTCCTTCGCCGACCGGATCGACGTGATCTTGATAGTTGTGGGCACGATATCGGCCATGGCCAATGGGGTATCGCAGCCGCTCATGACAGTCATCTTCGGCAAGCTGATCAACTCCTTCGGCAGCTCCGATCCATCCCAAGCCATTAACCAAGTCTCTAAGGTTGTTTTCTTACAATGTTCTGCATGATTTATTTATTTTATATATATATAAAAGGTGAATTTGGTACCTTTACAACTCCATTTTTCATGGTTTGGTTATGAAAAAGATTACCATCTTCTACCTTTAACCACAAGATTAGACAGTGAATCGATCTTATATATATCTATATATATCTTGACTTAATTGTATATAATTATATTTGAACGTTTGAATTTCAGGTGTCACTAGAGTTTGTTTACTTGGCTGTTGGTACGGGTATCGTCTCACTTCTACGTAAGTGCAGATGTTCCTTTTCTAGCTCTCTGTCTCTTTCATATTATATATTTCTACGTCGATCATCAAGGCAAAATGCTTAATGATCATCACTTTGTGTCATTATATTGCAGAGGTGGCATGTTGGATGGTTACAGGAGAAAGACAGGCCTCTCGCATTCGGAATTTGTACTTGAAAACCATACTGAGACAGGACATTGCCTTCTTTGACACTGAAACAACAACTGGAGAGGTCATCGGGAGGATGTCTGGGGATACCGTGCTGATTCAAGACGCCATGGGTGAAAAGGTAAACCTCTGTTTCTTCTTTAAAGAATTAACCTTTGCGCATACAACGCACCATTTAATTTCTATACGGAGTAATGCTATTTAGTAATAGACTGTTATATAACTGGAGTGACGTGCCAATCAAAATCAACATTTGGATGAACAAGGTTGATTTTCTTCATTTGGGTTTTGTCTACTTTCCCAAGTAGTACTCCCCGTTTGTTCTAGGATTGGAATGTATCGTTAACAAATTATTCTATATATTGACAGGTAGGGAAGTTCATACAGCTCGTTTCTACTTTTGTGGGTGGCTTTGTGATTGCCTTTGCAAGAGGATGGCTCCTTTCGCTAGTGTTGCTTTCCTGTATACCTCCTATTGTCCTTGCTGGTGGAGTCATGTCTATCATCATGGCAAAAATGTCAGGCCGCGGACAAGTTGCTTATGCAGATGCTGGAAACGTTGTAGAGCAAACAATTGGATCCATAAGAACAGTAAGCTAGGCATATATTATATATATTATAATTTATAAGAAGCTTCACAAAAATCCCAATTTCTTGATTCTCTTTTTAACTGTGCAAGGTTGCTTCCTTCACTGGGGAGAAGCGAGCAATAGAAAAGTATAACAAGAAGCTGAAAATCGCCTACGCTGCTACAGTTCAACAAGGGCTAGCTTCTGGGATAGGACTCGGTTTAGTTATTATGATTGTGTTTTCTAGTTATGGACTCGCGGTGTGGTATGGATCCAAACTTATCATTGAAAAGGGATACGATGGTGGACAAGTCCTCAATGTTATTATGGCGATCATGACTGGCGGAATGTAAGTGCCTATCATATTTGATCAAATAATTGCCATGGTAGTTTGTTTCCATCACATATACCATCATGTCTATGACTTTGTCCATGCCCGCATATGGCCCTATCGTTGTTGATTTAGAGTCCATTTTGATTTACAGTTTCAAAAAGTATGTTTTGAAAACACTTTTCAAACTGTAATTTTTTTAAACGCTCCCCCAGACGATACATTTTCTGTGATTTTGTTTAGAATTGGACTTTTTATTGTGAAATTGTAGGGCCAAACAGACTCTTAGAAAACCCGAATTGATTATCTAACACTTCACTCACTCCGAGATGTTTGTTTTTGTGATCTGGACTAGGTCATTAGGCCAGGCATCCCCTTGCATGAATGCATTTGCATCCGGGCAAGCTGCAGCATATAAAATGTTTGAGACAATCAAACGGGAACCCAAGATTGACGCCTATGACACTAGGGGGGTTGTATTGGAGGACATAAGAGGTGAGATTGAACTAAAAGAAGTGTACTTCAGGTACCCTGCAAGGCCAGATGTGCAGATATTTTCTGGATTCTCATTGCATGTTCCAAGTGGCAGAACTGCTGCTCTAGTTGGGCAGAGTGGAAGTGGGAAATCTACAGTGATTAGCCTAGTAGAAAGATTTTATGATCCTTATGCTGGTGAAGTGCTTATAGATGGTGTCAATTTGAAGAAGTTGCAGCTTAAATGGATAAGGGAGAAGATTGGCCTCGTTAGTCAGGAACCTAATTTGTTTACAACTACCATAAAGGAAAACATAGCATATGGGAAAGAAAATGCCACTGAAGAGGAGATCAGAAACTCAATTGAGCTTGCTAATGCAGCAAAATTCATAGACAAACTGCCCAAGGTAATATTAAACCTATAATCCTTTGTTTTTTGGTGCTTTATAGTACTCTTTTAGTAAATTGCAATTGATCAAGAAAAGGGATGGCTGCATTTTGTTTACAGGGCCTTGACACAATGGTAGGGGAGCATGGAACTCAACTTTCTGGTGGACAAAAGCAAAGAATTGCAATAGCAAGGGCAATTCTGAAGAACCCAAGAATCCTGCTTCTCGATGAAGCAACAAGCGCACTGGATGCTGAGTCTGAACGCATAGTTCAAGATGCACTGGAGAACATTATGGCAAATCGGACAACTTTGGTTGTTGCACATCGTTTGACGACTGTTAGGAATGCTGACGTTATAGCGGTGGTGCATCAAGGGAAAATTGTGGAGAGAGGTAATTAAAACTCAACCTGTTGTTTTCATACCAAAATTGCCAAACTTGTGATCACCAAAATTGAAGTGTTTTGAAAATCTGAATACTAGGAACTCATGGGGAGTTGATAAAAGACCCAGAAGGGGCTTACACCCAGCTTGTTCGCCTACAAGAAGGAGTTGAAGCAGAAGACAAGCAAACCTCTAACACAGATAATAAGGCAGTTGACATAAATTTATATTTAGATAAGACCATGGCCATTTCTAGGAGCCAGAGACGATCTCTGGCAAGGTCCGTAAGCAGAGGTTCATCAGGTAGCAGGCAGTCTTTCGCAATTAGTTATGCTTCCCCCAGCGGCCCAATCAGTTTGCTTGAGACTGGAGAAGGAGTTGAGGAGAATTATGAAAGAGCAGAGATGGATATTGAAAAGCGTATGAAGGTTTCCACAAAACGGTTGGCCTACATGAACAAGCCTGAGATTCCAGTTTTGCTGGTGGGAGCTGTTGCTGCAGCCATACAAGGTGTGATCTTCCCAATCTTCGGCCTCTTACTCTCATCAGCAATCAAAATGTTCTTTGAACCTCCAAGCCAGCTACGAAAAGATTCTCGATTTTGGGCAGTTGTGTATGTAAGTTTGGGCTGCGTTGCTCTAGTGGCTATTCCTGTACAGAATTACCTCTTCGGAATTGCAGGTGGAAAATTGATACAACGAATTCGTTCCTTGACATTTGAGAAGGTTGTGCACCAACAAATAAGTTGGTTTGATGATCCTGCAAATTCAAGGTTTGTTAAACATATGGTACTTCTTAAATGTGTTTTTGGTACATAACCTTCCAATCTCCTCGTATCCCTTAAGCTAATAGAGAATGATGGATTTAAACTTGATTAATACTATTAAAAAAAAACCGTGATATTTTTATAAACTGGGTTGGAAGAACATTAACCATGTAAATCTATCTGCACGTACATTTCAGTGGCGCGGTTGGTGCAAGGTTGTCTGCTGATGCTTCCACAATCCGAAGTCTTGTTGGTGATACACTGGCTCTAGTTGTGCAGAATACGGCAACAGTCATTGCAGGGCTAATCATAGCATTTACAGCAAACTGGATACTAGCTTTTATAATTCTAGCTGTGTTGCCCTTGGTGTTAATACAAGGAGTCATTCAGGCCAAGTTTACCAAGGGCTTCAGTGCAGATGCCAAGGTCAGTAATTTCCTCCTTAAAAAAGTTCTGCAAATTTATGAAGGAATATGTGTACGTTGGATGTATCAAAATATCAATGATGTTGTAACCATTTTCAGGTGATGTATGAAGAAGCGAGTCAAGTGGCAAATGATGCCGTCGGCAGCATTAGAACTGTTGCATCCTTTTGCTCTGAAGGGAAGGTGATGGATTTGTACCAAAAGAAATGTGAGGGGCCCAAGAAACATGGAGTTCGGTTAGGACTGATAAGTGGGATAGGTTTCGGCTTCTCTTACTTTGCACTCTACTGCACCAACGCATTCTGTTTCTACATCGGTTCTGTTCTTGTGCAACATGGGAAAGCAACATTTGGCGAAGTTTTTAAGGTACTGTTTGGTTCTTTCCTCTCATCTCCATGTATGACTGCTTTAATTCTTTCTAGTTCTAACCAAATATGAGAATTTTTGCAGGTTTTCTTTGCTTTGACAATATCAGCAGTAGGGGTTTCCCAAACTAGTGCCTTGGCTCCAGACAGCAACAAAGCCAAGGATTCAGCAGCTTCCATACTTGATATTCTCGACAGCAAGCCTCAGATAGATTCAAGCAGCACAGAGGGCATCACACTACCATCTGTCACTGGGAATATTAAGTTGGACCATGTCAGCTTTAGATACCCCACACGTCCAGATACTCAAATCTTCAAAGACCTGAGTTTGAACATCCCCTCTGGAAAGGTATACTCATCAGCACTCGGTTGTAGTCTTCCTTAAATCCTTCTTTTCTTTTTTATCCTATACTATTTTCTAGGTAATGTTTCAAGTTATGATCCACCCAAACAAACCACCATTTCTTAGATTTTTAATAACTTTGATGTTTGCATGCTCCAATAACGGTGGCCATTCGTATTCGAGTGTCAAAACATGATTATAAGACTATATACATTAACCATAATCTGACCCATTTAATTAAAATAACTAGACTCTTCAATTCTAACCTACTAATTTCATGTTAGGTTCGTGAGTCGTGTCGAAAAGTTGCTAGCTCCGTACAAAACCTAGTATAAACATAAAATTTCAAAATGCAGTTCAACTATCTTATTTGGCATGTACCTCTGCAGCTCTCTGCTGTGTCTATATGCATATTGATTATTTAGTTATTTTCATTACACATTTGAGTCGATTGCTTTGCTTGAAATTCTATCTGCAGACTGTTGCTTTGGTTGGAGAGAGTGGCTGTGGGAAATCAACAGTAATCAGCCTCATCGAGAGATTTTATGATCCTGATTCGGGTAATGTACTACTGGATGGTGTGAATATCCGAAAGTTCAAACTAAGCTGGTTTAGACAACAAATGGGGTTGGTCAGTCAAGAACCTATCCTCTTCAACGAATCCATCCGTTCCAACATAGCTTATGGCAACCAGGCGGGTGTTACCGAGGAAGAGATCATTGCAGCCACAAGAGCAGCAAATGCACACAGCTTCATATCCTCGCTGCCTCAAGGCTATGACACCTCTGTAGGGGAACGAGGGGTGCAGTTATCTGGCGGCCAAAAGCAACGGATTGCCATTGCGAGGGCTATACTGAAGAACCCGGTAATCCTTTTGCTCGATGAGGCCACAAGTGCACTAGATGCAGAGTCAGAGCGAGTAGTACAAGATGCTTTGGATAGAGTGATGGTAAATAGAACGACTGTCGTTGTTGCTCACCGCCTTGCCACGATTAGAGGAGCTGATATAATCTCGGTGGTGAAGAATGGTGTAATCGCTGAGAAGGGAAGTCATGATGAGCTGATGAAGATCACTGATGGGGCCTATGCCTCCTTGATAGCACTTCATATGAGTTCTTCGCCGTAAGGTGAAAAGAAGAATTAAAAAACAAATAACAGCAAGATAAGCTCCATCTTGCTTTGCAGCCATGGCGGACTTTAGGTGATGTAGGAAGAGATTTGTTACCAAACTAACCAGTTTCGATGTAAATGATAACTTGTTCGTACTTTGCCCCATGCGCACGTAAGTGTACAAGAATAGAATATCTGTTATTGTTATTTGTTAAATTTATCCAAATACTAATTTTTTAATTTTCTAGTAATACTATACTTACAACTCTTTTACAACTTGCTAACGTTTACGCATGTGGTTGGGGTCACGTTAGCCACTAAAAATTAAAAAAAAAAAATTAACAACCTCCAATCATATGCTAAGACGTGTCAGTAAGTTGCAAAAGAGTTGTAGGTCAAAAAAATTTCTTTGTTTTCAGTATCTAAACAAAAGCCATCCTTCTTTATGAACAAACATACACACACACACACACACACAAGACATTCATAGCATTGTGCCTTCACAACAGAAGGCATAAGAAAAAGAAATAACATAATTTGAAAAAACCCTACAGCATAGAACCTAGCAACAGTGTTCTTTTTCTTTTCTTTTTTACTATTATATGGATAAAACGTTGTTTCTTTTTTCAAATTGGAGGAACAACAAACTAAGCAGCTGAATACTTGGGTACCACTTAGTAAACTTCACCATCCTCATTACTCGTAGGAATCCTTTGGCGCTTTGACACATATCCTGATGGAAACCACCCTGCTTTACCTCTGCATTCTCCTTCTGACCATCCTGATGGGCTCACCTGGATAAGCATGTGAAGTTTCAGAATTAGTGAGCAAGTAAACATTGAAAAATATAAGATCCATAAATTCTAGTCGTTTTCCTACTTTTTTTTAATATCTAAACAAAAGCGTGGCCTCTGTTTGCTTCTTCGTTGAATATATTTCCTTCAAGACTACAAAAGTGGGCATTTCAATGATGTTGGTGAAAATAAGAAACAAATTTGATGGTTAGACGTCAATTTCTTTATGCTAGGAAAAAACATTAAAACGTTAAACACACTTATTCAAATTTTTAAAAGGAAGTTTTAATAACATCATGATCAATTGGGTGTCTTATAGTTGTCACAGTTTCAGAAAAATAAACGCAAGGCAACAGGAAAATGGAGAAGGGGAAAAGAATATATAGGGATCATGTGATACCAACAACCAGGAGAGGATGATTCAAAAACCTAAAAGTAAACCTATAATATGAGGATGAAGTGGACAGGACCATCATGAGAATTACGTGTTCCATTCGTTCCAGCTAAAAGAGGTGCATGAAATGAGAACTGCGACCGCAAGGAGAGTATCCCACCACAAAGAGACATGCCGTGGAACGCTAAGGTGGATGTAGAGCAAGCAAAAAGGAATATATATATGTATGTGTATGCATCTGTATTTATGAAAAGAAGTGGACTTCCATATTTTACTGCTATAAAATTGTATCCAGCATATTCCTTCTGTTCCAACCATTAAGGAGATGCTGCCCATATGCAAATATGTCTCAAAGTAAGATATATGTCACAAGGAAGAGAAAAAGCACCTTCCGCACAACAACGTAGTCACCCATTGACAAGCTCAGTTCCTTCTCAGATTCAGCACTAAAAGGATGCGTCGCCTGCAAGAGGTAAATAAAAAATTTAGTGAATGATGCTATGATATGTATTCAACAACAAAGTGTTTTAAGGAGTCAGTTCAAGGAAGAATGGCTTAAAAATTACAGTGGCTACTGGATCAATTTCCAATGGCATACTCCAAGAAGAAGCAAAATTTATTGACAACATGACAAATGAGAGTATATCCACATCAGAATCCTGCCCTTTAAGACACTGTGTTGTTTACCTTCCCAATTTCTCTCATGAGGATGTGCCAGTTCTATGTCCAAATTTTACTTCAACAGTTTTCTTTTCCACATTTGAAAAAAAAAAAAATCATTGTGTAAGAAGAAGCTTTTATACAAGAGGATTAATAACACCCTGTGAAATGAGGGCTAACCCTACATAGAGGAGTAGAAAAACACTACACAAGGGGTTTTAAAGTGACACCCAGTGAACTGGCACACACTTTGCCCTTAAAAAAGGAATTAGAATTTGGCATCTACTAGGAAAATGGCATCAGAAAGTTTCTAGTGAGGATGAGAAGCCACAAGTTTTGTCTTTCGTTTTCCAATATGGTCTCTGAAATGATTGGCATTGCAAAACGTCACTTGTTCTTACTGCAGCTTTATTTCCTTCTTTTTTTTTTTGGGTTTTCCTTTCTTTTCCCCTTTTGAAAAGGTTCAATTGAGAATTGCAAGAAATCTCACTGAATACCAAATGGGGAATGGATAGGAAATGATTATTTTTGAAAGACAAACAATGGTGTAATGCCTCTATGCCATTGCAGAGCATAGAGATGAAATGTGGCTGTCATACAAATCCGGGGATTGTCCAAGCTCTTTGAATTTAAAGTTCAGAAAAAATCATGACTGTGGAGATCTCAAGTCTTCAGACTCATTGAGCTACTCTTCCATTAATTTGAGGACAAAGATGAAGAGTTAAGGTGGTAGTTGCCTTTTTTTAAAATTTTTACTAAGTCAGATCATTCTACTACACCTTAGAGCACTAATAGCAGATACCCTATAAGTAGTTATGTTCCCTAAAATAGGAAAAATTTGAAAAAAGTCACAAAAAATCAAGCCACAGCAGTTACCCTATTTTAGAGGGTCATCCTAGGGAAGCTACAGTGCTACCCTTCCCAACAGGTTATTTTAATAAATAAAAAAATGTTTGTCTCTCTCCTCTCTCCTTCACGCATTCTCAACCTCAAAAAACAGCTCTCTCTCTCTCTCTCTCTCTCTCTCTCTCTCCTCTCTCATTCAGTCGTCCTCAACCTCTCTCCTTGAGGGTCTTGCAGCCGCCACCCACCTCAACTCCCACAACATCCCCTTCCTCCTCCTTGAAGCTTCTGATGCCATCGGCGGAGATGGACAATAACGCTCTTCCCTGCACGCCTCTGTCTCTCTCATGTTCTATGTCTTCTCTCATTCTCAATCAACAACAAATGAGTGAACAAAAGAAAAAACAAAGAACAAAGAACAGGGGAGCGATTGGGTAAAAAAGATGCAAACAAGAGAGAGAGAGAGAGAGAGAGAGAGAAGAAAAGATTTTATGAAGAAAAAAAAAAGAAATAAGAAGAGAGACAGACGATAGGGAGAAGAAGACAAAGGTGAGAGAGCCGGAAGAAAAAAAAACAAAGAAAAAGAGAAGAAATGGCGTCAATGGCTTCAAAGAAGAGGTAAAAAGATGCAGAAGCTTCCAGAATAAAGTAAACAAAAAAAAAAAAAAAAGTAAAAGGTCAGAAATATTGTTTTAATGATATAGGAAAAGATAAAGGGAAGCTGTTGTGGGGTGCTTTTGTATAAGGAAAAAAAAAATATTTGGTTTGATTCCTTAAATTTTTCCTAAATTAGGGAAAATGGTTGGAAATTTGTTGTTACTGCTCTTACAGCCCCAATTAAAACTCTCCTCTTAGAAGTTTTCCCCTGCTCTTATTCCCTTAAACATCTGGCTTTTATAGATAGTTCTAAGGACACCTTAAATCACCTTGATAGTAAAGAGAAATAGAAAGTTAACAGAGCGTGTCAGGGCACACGAACTCAGGCTCTAGGTCAACAGGCAATCATTTTATACACCATCAATTTGCCTCTCTAATCCTAGAAACTCTTGATTTGGGATATCAACGGTATTTCAAGTTTCTTTGGAAGATAATTCGGCTGTCATTGGTTCTTGCACATTAAGGCTCTTCACCCCCACTGCAAGTCATGACTAAGAAGCAGCCCCCCCCCATGTTGCTAAGTAAAAGCTTTGGTAAGCTAAGGAACGCTAAAACCTTTTAAGGGAGCTCATCATTTTATCATCTTTCAACAATTCCTAGAAAATGCCACTCGTGTCCATTTAGCCTTAGTGCAGTACTATTCCTCTTCTTTAAGAGGTCTTCATAACTTGTGTCTCCTGATAACAAATGTAATAGAGTTTCAGGCCATTAGCTCTCAGTCTTCTAGAAATGGCTGCTTCATAAAGGATCAAAAGGAAGTCTGTTACTTTTATGGTTTCGCCATCCTCTTCTTTCTGTTAAGCATTCGCCTGTAATACACTTATTGATAACTCTTCCATGCGGAATTTTTTTTTTTTTTTTAATAAGTTTCATACGCAGCCAATGGGTCTTGACTCACAAGCTTACCCCTCTGCCCATCCTTTGGGGGGTGGGGGGGGAAGACGACGACATACAGTTGAGCTAGAGCTCCTTGGCATAAATCTTCCATGTGCAATTATCTAACCCGGCTAAAATTTGAGCATTCATTATTCTGTGCCATAGACAAATAGCCCTAAATTTTTGCTCCAAATTCTTATCACCATAATCTGCTAGCCTCTTAAATCACCTTTCCAACTCTAGTCTTTCACCTAATCCTTGAAGGAATAATCCAATAAATTGTCCAGTTTAAGTTCATCATCTACTGCAAAATTACCTCTTTCCTGCCTCTAGATTTCCAAACACCTCTCGATCTTGTTGAGGAGCTATTAAGTTCCTAGCAACACTAGAGATCAGAAAAGCCCTAAACATAGAACTCAATCTGATATATCTTCAAGTCCATGTAGACCACTTCTCACGAAAATTTTGGGCAAAAATCAAGTCCTCTCGCTTACCAAAAGCAATCTCTACTCTGGTTTGATTCCCTCTCCTTATGCTCTGAGTGAAAGAAAGCAACCAATCCAGAAAGTAAGTGTAGATATCTCCTAAAAATTACTCACGGTTAAATATTAACTCCGGTTAAATATTAACTCAAAATAATAATCCATCAAGCGCACAGAAGCGGATTTCCATGAAATTGATACCCAGTAATCACTTGATTGCATCTTCTTCCAAAAGAACACAATTGAGGGATTTCCACATTCTGTCACTCTGATCAAACCGCTCAGAGTCTTGGATTATTTAGTTAAAACTTCAATTGGTAAGTCTGAGTATTGATGCAATATGATTGAGACAATATCTAAAATAATATTTGAATTTAAACAAAAATAAAAAAAAAATTCCTTGAACTCCTCGCTAAAACAACCATTAAAAGTTCCAAAGCTAGGTAAAAGTTGCATACTTCAGCCAAGAAGTACGTTGTTTTATCTGACCAGATATCTGACATAATCACAGGGGGGGCAGATTCTTTCCGCTGTTTCTCTGAGACCATCTGCCACAAGTTCCAGCCAAAGAAATAATTTTATATAGCTTAAAATGACTAGAATTCTCTTTTGAAAACAACAGAGCCAGTAACAAACCTCAGCTTCAACCTCACCAAGAATAGCAGCTATTCTCAGATGATAATTCTTTTCTCCTTCAACCTTCAAAAGCAAAAAGTTCATAAAAATCAGACTCCAAAATCATTATGCATGGAAACTTGTAGCCCCAAAACTCTCTGCACATACCATTGAAACAAGCCTCTGAAAAGTCAGTCTTTGCTGCTGTGCTTCAACAGCTGCCAATGCAGCTGAAGCTTCTTTACCCAGTACAGCCATGTTCGCTTTTAGTTCGTGCATCTTTGCTTCTGCTGCATGCAGTTTTGCAACATTTTCAGGAATTGGAGATTCCCTTACTCGTGCTTGTCTTCTGGAAACTTCTACTGCCTGTTTACTTTTTGTGGTCAATATGAAGAATGAGTTTACAATGCTTACATTCAAAATAGGAGACAAGAAGTGAATAGGAGAAAAAGATGCATGGGATGGGATGGCCATGTTAAAGCATAATGATTATATAATATAGCATGTTACTGATGCATGGGATGGCCAGTGTTCTGATTACCTGTGCCTCTGCTTCCTGTCTCATTCGACTATAACGTTGAGCGAGATGACGAGCATCTTCCAAAGGAGTGCCGATGATCATTGCTCTCAAGGGATCTAAAACCTGGGGGGAAAAACATTAGGGTTCACGCTTGTTAATGAATGTGGGTTTCTGTAGAAAATGAACTGGGCTTCCACTATAAATAGTCAACTTTATTTGTAGTCCATAAAAGGTGGTATACTAATCCTGACCTCCAAAACTTTAGTTCTAACCGCACAATAATTATCAAAACCAAATTTGTTTCTGTACAAAAAGAGCATTTATATACTAGGATGATACTGCTGAACCATAAAACTTGCGCAGATGAAATAGTCTAGTAGTTAAAGAACAAAAAATAAAAAAGAAGGAATAGAACAAATAATCATCATATAAGAGTTCACT
This sequence comes from Alnus rubra, assembly GCA_028654335.1. Lineage (NCBI taxonomy): Eukaryota > Viridiplantae > Streptophyta > Magnoliopsida > Fagales > Betulaceae > Alnus > Alnus rubra. The sequence goes on from JAJPGS010000244.1 coordinate 963,044, forward strand.
ACCCAGATGCGGAGCAGCGTCAAGAGGCTCCAGTCTCCACTTTTAAGTTTAAAGAGAGTCGTGAAGTGAAGAACTTAGAGTGCATGATGCCACGGGTTTGGTTCTAGCCTAGGCAAGGCAAGAGGGCCACTAATGTGATGTAATAGTCTATGGGTTTTGTGGGCTAGTTTTTTTTTTTTTTTTTGATAAGTAAGAAAATTTCATTAAAAAAGCGTAAGGCACCCCTAAGTACACAGGAAGTATACACAGGAGCAACTCAGCTAGCCCATAAGAAACTACATACCCACAACATCCAAAACCCACATGAAACCCAAAATACAAAAGAAGCCCCCAACAAACACCTAAGATAAAATAAAATAAAAACTCCCCATCAAACACCCAAAATACAAAGTAACCCTCATAATACAATAAAACCCAAGATACAATAGTAACCCCCCATCAAACACCCAAGATACAAAGTAACTATTCATAATACAATAAAACCCAAGATTCAATAGAAACCCCCCATAAAACACCCAAGATACAATAGAACCCCCTATAATACAATAAAACTCAAAACACAAAGACCAATCCTAAAACCCACAAGAAGCACCCACAACCCACCCAACCCTATAACCCACAAGGAACACCCAACTTTGCCCACAAGGAACATCCAAAGCTGCCCAAAAGCACCCCAACCGAACAAACCCTCAAAACCCACGAGGAAACCGAACAGCCCTCCCACAAAACCAAAAAACAGCAGAAAAACAACCCAAATACAAAACAAACCCAAAATACAACTGAAATGCAAACCCGTAATATAAACCAAACCCTAAATACAAAAGAAAAGCAACAGTTACAGTTACAGGAAAAAAAAACTACAGGCGGTGGCGCGTACTGCCACGCGCACTGGGGTGTTTAGGTTTCCTCTTGTTTTTGGGCTTTGCGGGTGTTTTTCCTCTCTTCCCTCTTTTTTCCTGTTTTGGTGTCTTTTTACTATACTTCTTGTATGTTTAGGGGCCCCTTTACGATTTTTATAAACTTCTTTGCTTACTCATCAAAAAAAAAAAAGTGTTCGCTACCCTGCACCACGAAACTAGCTTGTTGCAATTTTTACCAGTCATTGGAATGCACACTCAATAATGTTAAAATATCTTACATAGCTAAGGATCCTAAAGAACTCCACGACTCATGTAACCCAAGTAGAAGCCACTTTTTCCCTTCCATGTTATAAATACAAAAAACTGGCTTATGTGCCTGACAGCTCAAACACTTAAAACTTATCTCAACTACTTTTTAAAAAAAATTAAAAGTAACAATATTGGTAAGCTATCATTTGTCCTGTTAAGTGTGTAAGCTCCTATATGGAAGCTAAAATACAATTCTCAGTGCTGATACCAGAAATCAAAAGGCAAGAATTATATGCATCAACCAACAGAAGCCAAAAGCACGTCAAATTTCCAGAACTGACTAATAAGATTGGAGTTGGGAGTTCTAAAAGTAACAAAGCATCAATTTGAAACAAACAACAAGCACGGGAGAGTTAGGAACTAAAATAGTCAATGTGCAATTAGGTAGCATCTAGGACAATAACATCCAACAGGAAATGTCAGATTCATTTTTTCATTCAGAATACTCCAGTAATTTACATATCTGTAATAAAAATTTAAAAATTACCAACCGGTATAGTAGTACTTATCCAAAAAGTTCCCATTTCGATTAGTACAATTTTTATAATAAGTGTTTTATTAGTACAATAAAAAAGACAACCTGTGAAGATAACAGTTTATTAAAGTCCTCCTGCTCCTTTTCCACATGATTACGAGCATCTCCATATATAGATGCAGCCTTAGCTAAAACATTATCATTTATGTTCTCAGCTCCATATCTGCAGCAATCCTCAGACAACTTGGTTCCTACTCCCAAAAACATTATAAATTGTAAGTGCTAGCATAGAGGCACTATTTTTTCTTCAAATCATGTTTTATCTATAAAATATATCTAATAAACCCAATTGCATATCACTTCCAATCCCACAAGATCCCCCATATGATACATATAAAGTAGTGCTAAGAGTATACTTAATTCATCACCTGTTTCAATATGCTTATACCCTATGGCAGTTAATGCTTCCGCTGCTTTGACAATTTCTTTTTGGAAATCCTGAAAAAGAAAAAGTGAAGGAAAAGACCATTACATTCAATCAGAAGTAGAAATTAAAGAATACCATGATAGTTACTTCCAGAAAATTAATGAACTACAGACAGTATGACAAATAGCAAAAGGAAGATTAACAAAGCCAACACTTATGTTCACCAAAATTAGATGTTCTCTCCTTCACCATTTGTGTCTCCCTCCAATATCAACATCCCTGAACACTAAGTTTCTAAAAAACCTATATGGACCCTTGTATTTTATATATTTTCTAAGAAGATTACAAAACCAACTACAAGCAACCTACTAAGACAAAATCTCCTTCCAATTGCTAGAAGCTTTAGGACCAGAAACCTCAGCGAAAAACTAAAGAAAGATCAAGCATTCCTTTAAGTATGAATAGATTTCATGAGCAATTTAAAGGGCAGCTCATTCATGAAAAAACCATAGAAGACCAAACCGTCATCTAATTATCATCCAAGAAGTAAAGTTTGCCCCTACTTTCAATAATGAGAGATAATTAGATGACCGTCAATAATTATCATCCAAACCGTCATCTAATTTGAGCTCTTTTTTGAAATAAACAGTGAAACAGAAAAAACATCTCTACCCTTCCAGAGCGAGTGGATTTGTACAGTTTGTCTAGTTGTTGATGTCTGTGCATCTCGACCTCATCGATGACCATTACATCTGAGCTATCATAACCAGTTCCACCAAACTGCTTTATCACAGCCTGCAAATCCAAATAACATAGAGAAATTATATATTTCGCTTCTACAATCTAAGATTAAAATAAAAATCTTCAATTTTCTAGAACACACAAAACTGTCAAAGAAAACCTTCAATTCAAAATGCTGATACAAATAATGGAAGTTAATTCAAAACACTGTTTGGTTCCAGAGAAACCATAGGAAAAGGAATAGAATATAGAAGTTTTCATTCTTGACCCCGCATAACAAAATCCTCCACTAGACTGAACTTAAGCACAAAATGAGGCCTGATTCGATAGGTTTTCTTTGTTTAAAACTCAAAATTAAAACCACTTTCCGCTCCCTTTCTTTTCATAATATTCTACCGTTTCTCGGCAACCAAACGGAGCGTCAACGAAAATGAAGAACGAACCAAAAGCAAATAAAAAATTAAAAAAAAACACACACACACACAATTGAAGAATCTCCGCTAATGTGAGCCGGAACACAAAGTTTATTCACGTTTTCGCCCACATTTTCTCGGAAACCAAACGTATCAGAGAACAAGAAGTAACAAGAGAGACTAGAGTAAGCTAAACCTGTTGTTGTTTTGCGACTTGTTCTCTGAGCTTACTGGCTTGTTTTCTCAGAGCGTCCATGGCGTGCTCTTTTGCTCCGTCTCCGATCCTTGACTTCGCAACGACAGCGCTTCGACTGATCGAAGGCAGCGAGAGTGATCGGAGATAGTTGGTCGAGATCTGACAGCCGAGTAACCGACAGAAGCTCTGGGATTTCGTCGTAGCTGGATTTGTCGTAACGATAATTTTTCTTTCTTATTTGGCTCGGGAAAGGTTTGTGTGGTGCCCAGGTGTAGTAATTTCAAGAATTTTGGGCCGTTGGATGGTCACCGGCGTTTGATTGATCTGTCAATCTGTTTTATTTTTTTCTCAACTGACAAAAGTATAAAAATCCTTTAAAAAAAATAAATTTAATGGAATAATTTTTTTATCTCAACATTTACCACAATTATCAATTCGTTATTTATCACATTTACGAACGTAGTATTTACCGTAAATTTATATTATTGTAAAGAGACATGTTACATGTATATTTTTTGCACATCTCTCATTTATCTTTTTTTTAAATTAATCATTGAATCTGTATGTATAAATAATGAGGTAGCAAAACCTCATCCATTTATTTTAAAAACAATTGTTAAAATTTTAAAACCCTATATTGTAAAATATTCTAAAGAGTAATTCTACTCTTTACAAACATTTATATCACCTATTTTCCACAAGTTGGCTTCCATCTCAGCCATCAAAAAAAAAAAAAAAACACTTAAAACATGATACGTCAATCGATATAAAATGAATGTTAAAAAAAAAAAAAAAGATTACTCATACCTAGGTATGAAAAAAAGATTGAATATTCTATGCATATAGCATATTTTTCTCCCATAAACTAATTAGACATCGGAGTGAGACCCCCTGGAATGGTCTCTTGATTTTAGTTGTTTTGTAGTATTCTTTAGGAGCGTGAAGAACATTGAAGAACGTGTAATTCATACCGTATCGAAAACTGTCATAACAATTTGGCGCTGTATATGGGAATGATTATTCATTTCTCATTAAAAAATAAAATAAAAAATCCATCATGGTGATTAACATGTCCTGGAAGCCAAATCAACCGACAAGGTAAAGTCCAACCGGAGCCGGTTATTCAGCCCAACCCGAATCCAGGAGTTCAGAACAATCCACAGCCTCCACTATTCCCTCCTCGAGGCGGTGGAGACAGAATCGCATATCAGCGTTGGAAGCCCAGATTGAAGCTCTAACACGGCAGAATGTAGAGTTGGTGCTTAGAATTCCGAGACAATCCCATCCCGAGGTGAACCTGGATGAGTATGAAGAAGAGCGCAATAGCCATGCCAATGGCCATGATCAACGAAGACGACGATCACCAAGAAGTCAATTTATGAGAGAATAATCACCGGGAACAAATGAATGGAAGGGCCAACCGTTGTGGAGACCGATGAGAAGATGCAGGAGATCTGAGCAGAATTGTTGTTGAGTTGGAGAGAAGGCGTAAGTACATAGAGATGGAGAGGAAGGACAACAACAAATCTATAGTGGTGGACAAGCTTTTATTGGGTACTGGCTCACCCTTCATCAAACAGGTAGCAAACTACCAGCTACCCAAGAAGTTCAAGGCCCCTCAGATCCTGAGTTATGCTGGAGACGAAGATCCTCTTGATCACTTTGAGAATTTTCGAGCTCGGCTAAATATTCGGGACACCCAATGAAGTGGCGTCCTTCCCTCTTACTCTCTCTAGGAATGCCCAGGACTTGTTCAGATAAAGTTGTGCAGGACCCGCCCCGCCCGCAGAACCCCGAATTTCTTCTTCTTTTTTTTTCTCGATTACGGGTCCAAAATTGGTTTACTCATGCGGGACGGGGCGAGTTGCGGGTTGGGGTTTTGGAAAAAAAAACCCTAACCCCACTTAACCCTAATGCGCCTCACACCCCCCCCCCCTTCATTTTTTCATTTATTTTCTTCTAGAGTTTTCGCCCTAGCACCGCAAATCCTCTTCTCTTCATTTTTCTCCTCTCTTCATAGCCTCCCGTTGCGCCGATCTTTGCCTCTTCATCTTCTTCAACCTTCACCAAAACCCTAACTCAATCAACCCCTCCCTGCGAACCCAAGTTCGGATTCCCTCCCTCCTTAGTCCCTTCTTTCTTCATTTTCGTTGAAGAGACCATTCAAAACTACAAATTCCGAGCTTTCTTTTCTTCCCAATTACTCTTCCCACTACATATAAATAAACGCATACGGCACACTAATCACTAGCAGATTCTGCGTCTTTGCGCTTTCTTCAAACGCATGTTGAAATTTTCTTCGAATCACTTCGATGTTGTTTTGAAGCTAAGGGGCTTTGGAATCTGATTCTCGTTCTTTGACAGCCATGGATAAATAGGTGGAGAAAATGCAGCTTCGTCAGAATTATCGGAATCTTTTGCACTTCGATCTCCTCAGCACCATCAAGCGGACACCCCTTGTAAGGACACTCTGTTTGGTTCCTGATAAAATATTTTGAGATTTTAGCTGAGATTGCGTGTGTGCGCGTTTTTTTTTTCCCCCTTCCTTTCTTTCTTATGAAGTTTTATTTTGTTGTTTGGTTTATGAGTAGTATCATGTTTGGTTGTAGAGAAAATGTGAGAAAATAAAAGAAAACCGAATATTTAGAGTTTTGAATGGTCTCTTCAACAAAACCCACCCTGTCCCGCAAACCTGCACCTCCTGCCCCGCACATACCCACAGTGCACGGTTTTCCTTTAAAATAAGCGGTTCACGTGTTGAAATTACACAACCCACAGGGTTGCGGGGCAGGGCCAAAAATGGAGGAAAACCGCCCCGCCCCGTACCCACCCCTAGGTTCAAGAAGCTACCCATAAATTATGTTGATAAGTTAAATGAGTTTTGCAAGATATTCTTGATGGAGTTTCTAACTTTGCAGACACGGAAGAAGCCCCGGGATACTTGTTAACATTGCATCAGCGCAGAAATGAAACTCTTAAGTAGTTTATGGCCCGGTTCAACTGAGAGAAGATGGCGGTTGAAGATCCAATCGAGGATATGGTATTCACTGCCCTCTATTAGGGCATTTCACCAAATGAGCATCTAATGAAGAAGTTGGCCCGGAAGCAACCGAATACCCTGCAAAGCTTGATGGATAATATAGAAGAATTCATTAATCAGGAAGAGACTTTGAAGGTTATGGCCAGTTCAAGGCTACACGAGGAGTTAGCTCCGGCAAAAAAAAAAAAAAAAGGTTCAGGAAAGCTGATGGGAAAGAGCAAAGGCTGGTAAAGAAGTTCAAGGACTAAGACTTTATGCCTCTTAGTGCTGGGATATCAGAGTTCCTCGTGGAGATAAAAAGAGATCCGGAGTTTCGCTAACCACCGAAGATACCAGGTAATCCTCCTTACAAGAATGGAAGCAAATATTGTGATTTCCATGAACAAGCAGGTCATTACACCAAGGGGTGCATTCATGCATAGCCCTAAGGCTGCTAATTGAGAAGCTCATTAAGAATGGCAAGCTGGTTCAATTTTTGGGAGAGCAAAGGAATCAACCAGGGGACGACATGGATAACAGGCCCCAGAATTGTCGAGACTACCAGCCCCTAGACCATCAGTCTCGGGATTACTATCCGTGAGATCGCCCTCAACAAGATGAGAGGGATCAGGAGAATGATCCCCATGATGATATAGAGAGAAGAGAGGACCGAAGAAGCATGAGTCCACGACGTAGAGAACTGAGGCAACATGAGATTATAGCCGAGATAAGGTATTAAGGACTGTCAGGAGTTCTGGGTGAGACTCTTATTTTCTGCATTTATATTTTCAAAGAACTAGGTTATAATTTTTTTAATTCAGACTTATTATAATAAAGACAGAAGATTCCCCAGATTTTAAGAGTATATATGGTTTGAATAAAAGAATAGTGCTAACTTAAGCATCGGAGCAGAATAGAGCTAACTAATGGCTTAAGATGCTAATCAAAAATAAGATTAGGCTTGTTAATAGCCATTATAGTAATTAGAGAATCCCATTCTAAAATAAAATAACTTTGAGCAAAATGTCCGGCTAGCTTAGCTGCAAGCAAAGCCGCTTTAGCTTCCCCCATATTCACATCAATTGTGAATTGTATTTAGGGTGCGTTTGACATTGCGATTTCATAGACAAAAAGTACAATTTTAAATCAAATCGCAGAAAATAAATCATTTGAAATTTCGTATTTTTAAAACATTGCGATTTGAAAACGCAAAAAAAAAAAAAAAAAAAAAAAATTGTTCAAATTACAAGCAATGGTGTGCTTTTTTAAAAATGCACAATTTTAAATGCTAAATTACGATTTTACCAAACGCTTAACTGTGTTTTCAAATTGCACATTTTAAAATTATTATTTTTAAATCTCACTTTTTAAAATTCAAAACTCAGACCAACCTTCCATTTTCATTGCTCATGACGGACGAGATGACTGATAATGTGGGACTAACAGCAACATCAAAATTTGCCTTTAAAGATCCCGGAGGAGGGAGGCTTGCATTAAGCTCCACCAAGCCTGTTTATGAGCTGAAATTGTCATTTTGGTTTGCTTCAACAAGGATAGAACATCCGATTTGATTGAGTTACGAACAACTTGATTCCTTGTGATCTTCACTTTGTGCGGTACCTCTCTCTCTCCCTCTCGCCCTCTCTCTCCATTGCTTGGGTTCTTGGGGTTTAGTTCAAAGGGGGATGGGGGCCATGGGGCTATGAATGGGTTTAGTTCAAAGGGGTATGGGTTTTCTTTTATCCCCATTTGCAGCTTGATTACGTTTAATTTTTGAATTTGACATGTTTTAAGATCTCTGGGGTTTGACGATCTCCAGATCTCTGGTGTCTTATGAGTTTGTTGATGTTTCTTTGTATGGGTTTCTTAGATTAAGTTTTATTTGTCTGCTTTGAGTAGCCTCTGTTAGGTACCAACCCAGTTTGTATCTTCCTGGTTCAATGCATGAAATTCTTGTGGCATTTCTCTCTACTTGTGTTGCTTTGAGTAGCCTCTGTTGCTTATTTCTCTCTACTGTTAAAAAGTTCTCCTTTGGCTTTTTCTCTCTACTTGTGTTGCTTATTCCTTTCTTAAAATGGATTGTGCATTCTTGATTTTGGGAAGTGGATTTGTTGTTTAGATGAACAGTTCCTGTTTATGCGAGTAGAGATGGAACATAACTCCTTTTGGCTTTTCAATTTTTTTAGTATCATCTTAATACACACGTATGTACTGCATGACACCTTGGTCTCTTGATCACCGGTGCATTCCTGAATCTGAAATTTCAGCAAATATACATGGTTACTAAAGAAGACGAAAGCAAGAAATCAATCAATCACATTTGGTTTGATAAGGAGCAAGATACCATAAGGAGAACTACATATTTAAAAATGGGGCAAACTGCAATTTGGGGGGTTTTGGAGCTTTGGCTGGTTTTCTTGGCTTTGTGCCAGAGCATTATGATCACCATGTTTATAAACACCAGGGGAAGAGGGGGGTGGATTATTTATAATGGATACTTAATTAGATTAGGTCCCCTTAATGGGCTACATTTTTCATTATTTCCCCATTATAATACACTTTATTACAACTCCACACTACATTTTTGTACTTTGTAATGAGATTCCATTTAACATCGTTATATGACAAAAGAGCTAGCATAAACCAAACCCATATATGCTCTTTATGATTGGATATTGTATAGCTCATTAATTTTCTGAATTTATTGGTCCCCTTGGTGATAACTACAACTACATTTAGAGATTGAATATCCACATTGTTACATCCACAAGATTGTTACAGCATTAAAACAATCATCACTATCAATTGTGTTTTATTCTTAATAATTAGTTTCTTATTTAAGATCAGTACCCTCTATATAACCAACACTGGTTTCTGCATAAAATGAATTTAGGTTCTCATCCTCTGTTTCCAGTTTGAACTTCTTCTTGTTGCTTGGTCAACAAAGTTGAGAGACATACGTTAGTAAAAGAAGTGATGAACTGAGGAGATTTTATTCAATAATACAAAGTGACATCTTACAGCAATATAAATACTGGTCTTGTACAGAAACAGAAAAGGAAACACTATAATTCTAATTTACATCAAATCAGGATTGAAACATATGTCAAATTAGTCCACAATTATTTCACCAGCTTTCTTTCCTTGTGAGTGCAACGGGTATATTTCTGCATACTTGAGGAGCACGGTTGGCAGTGTGTCAACTGTATCCATGATGAGTTTCCTTTGATATCAGGACTGTCATTATGATCTGATTGCATCAGTGTTGACTGCATTTGATTGCACATCTCTTGGTCCTCTTTCTTTCCTTTCATAGTGTGATGTGCTGCATAATTGGCGGGTGTGGTGTTGACATCATCGGCTGTTGGCAGATTGTCTCCATGCATGTCTTGGGACTTTCCTTTGCTGACAGTGTGTGATATTGTGGCATGATATGCTGCATAATCAGTGTCTGCAGCATCAATGGTTGGCTGATTGCTTCCATGTAGGTCTTGAAGCTTCCCTTTGCTGGCAGTGTTTGATATTGCAGCATTGAGTGCTGCAATATCGACAGATGTTGTTTCCTTAGGCAGCTTAGCGGTAGTTGTTTTTGGTGCAACATGTGCTGCCTCAGTGGCAGTGTCTTGGAGTGCTTGTGTGACAGCTGCAGCCATAGGTGTCTTAGTGGCTGCGTCTTGGGCTGCTGTGTTGACAGCAGCATCTTGGGCTGCATCGTGGGCTGCTGTGTTGACAACAGCATCAATAGGTTTAACAGTTAGCATGTTTGACACGCTAATTAAACTGAATCTAGCTATATCATTGCATATATATATATATATATAAGCACACCGCTGGCAATGGGCAGGATGCAATTGAGCATTGATGATAATTCTTCTGCTTGTGGAAGATGACACCAAACCCAAACCCAACCCATTTTAATCACTTGACATACAATCAAGTAGAACAACATTAATTTGTAAAATAATTTAGGTTTCTGATTTTGATCCTCTTGTTTGATTTTTATAGTTAGATATAAAGACATCCTAACTCTATTATAAACAGGTGCCATCATTGAAGGTGGCGGCGTTGAGGTTCACGGAGACAGCGAGGGCGAGGATTGAGAAGGCAGGAGGAGAGTGTTTGACCTTTGACCAGCTGGCTCTCAGGGCGCCTCTTGGTCAGAACACGGTGTAAATGTAATTTATCTTGTTCATTTTGGAATGCATGTTGCCACCCTAGTGCTCATGTTTTGGGTTGATTTGAAGGTCGGAATCTAGAGTCCACGATGAAGATTTTGGATTTTTGCGGTCTTAATAGATGCATTCAATGAGTAAAGAAGCTTATTTTAATGCATATATAATGGTATATTAGTTGTTTGGAATTACTTAGTTTTTGAAGTTTTATCACAAGGCCTCAAAGGAGAGAGAGAGATATCAAGAACGTGTCAAGAATTTTTTTTTTTGTGGGTTCGTGTAGGGACTTGTTTCCCCTTTCATTTTCGTAATTGGGATTTTTGTTAGCAAATGTAAATTTTGAAAAAATTGGTAGTTGTAGAACTAGGAGACTGAATGAAAGATACATGCTTAATAATGGTCTGTGAAGGAACCCATTGACTATTTTCCTTTCCCTCAATTCTTTTGAGAACCAATTGGAACCTCTTTTCACTCTGACCTGGCCAACCAAGCGAAATTAACATGTGTTTATTTATTTTTTCTCAAAGGTCACCTAGATAGTTGGAAAAAATAGAAAAAAAATGAAAAAGCTTCCTTGCTGCATATCTTTGCTCGTCTATTGGCAATCCACTGATTTAAATCGTTACTCTGTTAAGATATTATTGGTGATTTGCTACATGTTGTGCTTCTTCCTCATGTAAATTCCATCAAATAAAGTTTTGCTGTTGCTTATCGCAGGTTCTTCTTAGAGGTCCTAAGAATGCTCGTGAAGCAGTCAAACATTTTGGCAAAGCTCCTGGTGTGCCTCACAGCTACACTAAACCTTACGTGCGGTCCAAGGGAAGAAAATTTGAGAAAGCTAGGGGAAGAAGAAACAGCAGGGGGTTTAGAGTTTAATTTGCTTTATATTCGTTCTCCATTTATAGAGAAAAATTTATATCATTTCTCTGCAAGGAGCTTACTCTTCTTGCACCCTTCATTTTTGTCTCATCTTCTGCCAATTTGTTTTGGTTTCTGGTTGGTTCCAACACATCTTCGCATTTTTTTTTTTTAAAAAAAAAAAATTGTTTTGTCATTTGATTTCTTTTGTATGCTCCCAAATGCATAAAATTGTTTTGGATGTTTTTGGCTATACGAATTGAGTCGTAAAAATTCAATGGGTATTGAGATGTTCACCGGTGCCGGGGTGTGTACTGGGTACGCGTCTACATGGTAATTAATGAGCAGAAGCATATGAAGTTTTAGGGTCCGTTTGGATTTGTGATTTCAAAAAGTGCGATTTAAAAAAGTGATTTTTAAAAACGCAGTTAAGCGTTGGCAAAATCACAGTTTAGCATTTAAAATCACAGGTTAGCTTTTTAAAATACTACGTTTTAAAAAAAAATACTGAATTGCCTGGGATTTGATAAGCACTTTTTTGCGTTTTCAAATTGCAATTTTTTAAAAACGCAGTTTTCAAACAGTTCATTTTCTACTATTTGGTTTAAAATCGCACTTTTTCTTTACGAAATCGCAATCCCAAACGCACCCTTAGTCGAGCAATAGAAACCTTTTCATTATCCAGCACGTTGTGTGCAAAAATGTGCTCAAAGAGTTTTTCCCATAAGATTCAAATGAAATCCTCTCCCATGTCGTTTGGGCAGATCTGGGTTTACATTTCAAGCCCAATGGGCGGTTCAAAGCTTAATAAATTTTGGCGCCCTCCATTATTGACGTCTGTGCTACAAGTCGTTTTATCAGAAAAAGAAGAAAGCTACAAGTCGTTTTTATGATTCCCCAAATCCCAAGCAAACCAGAGGAACCGCTTGGGACCATATAAAACGGTTAAAACTTTCTTTTTCTCCCTCTTATGCTGCGACCTGTGAGAAGAACAACAATGGTAATATTCTCTTTACCCAAACGCGTTTATCTCTGTTTGGTTCTCAGGAAAAGAGTGATAACAAGGAATTTGTTGAATGATTCTTGTGGTGTACGGTCAGCTATACCGGTTTCTGGTACGGAGAACCGGAAGCAACTTCAGTGCGGTGATTCTGAAGCGGCTTTTCATGAGCAAGATCAGTTTCTCAATAATGGCGGTCCAAATGCATGTACTCATTGTTATTTCAGCCCTGGCTTTCTCATTCTTCACCGCCAATGGTTCTGACCCTGCAAGTTCAGGTACTCATCAAAACCTGAACTTATATTTTTTTTTTCTTTTTATACAACGGTTTTCTTTTTCTTTCTTGTTTTTTGGTAGTAAGTGTTTTGGGTTTCGTTTGTGGCAGATAAAGCACCACTACCTAAATTTGCTTTCAGTTGGTTGGATGACAAGGACACATTCCGTGCCGGTGATGTTGCGGCTATAAAGATTAAAGTACTGGAACACGCTGACAAGCTTGATAAAAATGCTTTTAAGCCCACTCTTACAGTGAACGAAAAGATGGGGAATAGCTCTTATGTATCTGGGGTTCTTTTGGATTTTGAGGGTGATCCTAGTGATTGGAGAATTAACTTCATTGTGATCACAGCCGGGTTATTCAATGTGCTCATCGAGGAGAACGATTTCAAAGTGTTCGATTCCTCGATGCATTTCCAAGTTGAACCAGGTGTTTACTAATTGTAGTCAATTGTGACAATTGGATTGCTATGTTACTGTCTATATCTGCATATGTTACTTTTCCTGAAATGATTGATGCCATACACTTAACCCACCAAGAGAAGAGTTGTATTCAATTTGTGTGCAACACATGTACTTGCTGAAAGTTCTCCTGGTTGTTTTGACAATTAGCATGAATAGTTTGAACTATTATTCGTTTAAAATTTGAATTTGTCACGAGTCGATCAGCTGTCTTTGAATGTTTAATAGTATTGCTATGTGTAATGGAACTTTAGATCTAAGCTTTAATTAATTTTTGCATGCTATCGGTAGTGCCAAGAAAGATGTGTGCTAACCCAAATTGTGGTTGCCTGATTGAAGGTCAAATGTACCCGTCTGTCTGTGTTGCTTCTTGGATGAATCTCATGAATGAGTTTGATGCCGGGACAAAAGCGGCAGTTCTGATACTTCCTAGAGATGCATTTGGGAATAATATCTCTTCAACCACTGAAGGGCCCAATGTACATAATTTTACGGTGTCAGCATTTTATGCAAATGGTTCCATTGCAGTTGTCCCAAACATCACCTTCATGGGTTGGAATGAATTTGGTTATATCATCATCGAGTTTATTACAGTGCAGGCTGGAGACCTCTCATTGCATGTAGAAGGTGACAATGAAACTTTGAATGGCTCTCCACTACCATTTAAGGTGAACACAGGTGATGTACTTTCGTTTTAGTTACAATCTCTTAAGTTTTGTTGAGAGGCACTAATTGCATATAGATGAGTTGGATTTTTCCTACCTTTTTACTAGAGATTCTAGTTGTTCTTTGCATGTCAAGTTCATGGTGCTGATGAATGAAGCCATTGGTACTTTATCCTGCATTTCATGCTTGGTTGTAGCATAATTTGATTGATGTGATTATTCTGGATGGCATACTTCTCTGTTTAACAGGATTGCGATTTTCAAAAACTTTGAGATACTCCTATAATGCCATACTCATTTATCAGGGATTTTTTAAGATACGAACATCCTGTTGGAAGAAAATGTCTTTTGTTGTGACTAATTCCTTATGTTAACATATTTCTGATATAGAAATAGCTCTAAGACCATCAAGGTCAATCTTGTTGATCCTCGCTAATTCTCTAAGAAAATTAACTTTTTCATTTAGTTTGGTCATGTTTGTGATATTTTTCATTCTGCTGATGAATCTTGCCCTGGCCTTGACCAGGACCTCTAGAGATTTCCAATTGCATGGCTACGTGGAACTTTGAACCAAATGGGTGGCAACTATTCTCAAAGATGGAAATATTTATACAGCAAAAGGATCAATATGGGAATTTTGTTCCAGGATTATATGAATTTGATGCTGAAGTAGTTGAAAAAGAGACGAATTTGTCTATCCCTGTTGCAGACTTACACTTTGAAGAAGTCATGGCAGGAATTCAGTTGTTTTCTTTTAGCAATTTGGAACCAGGGAACTTCTTACTAACAATATATGATCTCAAGCATGATGAAAGCATTTCCAACATGCCGTATGCCTATACTGTCTTCGTAGGTGTGTATGATCTAGTTTCTTGAAAATCTGTAACTGTTAGTGACTGTCACTTTTTTGAGAATTGTTTTAGCCCTCTACATGTTTTGCTTACTTGCTGCCTTTTTCTCTTGTAGTGGTGAGGGAAGTGGGTGTAGATCTTATTAAATGCATGTTTTGCTAGTTTCTGGATTTTAGTTGTTGCACAAGTAATACTACCGTTTGTGAACTCTCTTTGTGACACAATGCACGCGTGCAAGCATATAAAAGCAAAGCACGAGCTCTTAGTGGTTAAATATGTTTTTTTCTTTCTTATAAATTGAAAACTTCACTTGAATTATAGTGGTTTTCGGGGAGAGGTGTTTTGTGCTTTCTTATTTCTGTGAAGGGTGAAGGCGATTCTTTTGTTAATTAAATGAAGCTGCCATTTTATGTTGAAATTGAATAGGTTATTGCGATGGGTTGGAAAGTGTTGTCAATGGATCTGGTCTAAATAATTCACTTTCCGGGGAAGTGGCAGAGTTCTCAGTTTATTTGAATGATCTTTATCAATACCCCTCTCAGGTTGAAGTAGAGAGACTTCAAGTACAAATTGCAAGGGAAATTGATTCCTATTATGTATTGCCAAGCATATATCCTCTGCATATCACCAACGGTACATGAAATTTAGCAACTTTTCAGTTGTTTGATTTTTTTTTTTTTTTTCTATAAATTATTAATGTTATAAAGAAGTGGGCATCTTTGAGTTAGGCAGTGAACCCACTGGGAGATTGAGATATGGTGCCACAAGCCGGATGGAAATTGCCCCTTCACCGTCTGTTGACCTGAGTAACATTGTAAGAATTGTAATCTTATATTTCCATTAATCTGCTATACTTTAGATTCTGATTTTGTACTGGTTCTGGATTTAGTCTGTTGGGAACTCAAAAGTTCAGGCCAGTTCCTTTAATGTGGTGTATACACCTGACAAGAGTGGGATTTATGAAATTCGTGTATTTTGTGGAAATATTCTACTGAATGGTGGCCAGTCATTCACAAAGTATGTAATAGCAGGTACTGCTATTCATTTGATATAATATTTTTCAGGTTGAGCTCTCTCTTTCTTTCAACTCTAAAAACACGTATTTCTAAATTGAAGAACTTCAGTTTTCATGATAAGCATGTGAACTAACCACTTTTTTTTTAACCAGAGGAGAAAAAAATTTACACACTTGTATATTGGTTGCAATTCTGTACAAATTTTGATGGTTTGTTACATATTTAACTCAGAGTTTCCTTTATTGTTGCGGATGATCATTGCATGTACCTGTGTAATCTTTAAGTTTTCCACTTGATATACCTGATTAATGGGTTCTTCATCAACAGGTGAAGTTAATATATCACTCTCAGGAGTTCTGAGATTCACTCCCAAGGTGCCAAAACTGATCAAAAATGAAATAGTAGTGCAGCTCAAGGATTCATTTCAAAACCCTGTTTTGTCGCAACAATCAAGGCTGAAGTTAGAGATTGCTTCAATCAACAATTCTGGTTTTTCAAGTTGGACGTTTGTAGATAACAATGATGGGTCATACACTGTTCATTATCTGGCCAAGGATGTTGGCACTTACCAGATGTGTGCTTCTTTTGATGGAAAACAACTCTCACCCTGCCCGTTTGGAGTCAATGTGTACACTAGTAAGCTAAATAGTTTAGTGTAGGTGTTATCGAAAAAGAATAATTCAATATATCCCCTCATTGTGAACAATTATGTGTGTGGTTGTGGTTAATGATCCAAATTATGGTTTATGTTCTGGTAGCTTTTGGAGTATATAAATGTGAATGGGATCTATGCCCTTTACATAATATTGAAATGTTCAAATTCTTTTGTGAAATATTTTTTTTTTCTTGTTTCTTAAGTTAAGTAGTCAATATATATACATTGTGCAACTTCGTTGGTGATACACAAACATGCACGCACACACACGTAAATGTTTTGATGCGTTGAGATAATGTTCTTCCGCCCATTTTTTACCTATGGTGCTCTTCAGTTTCAGTTTTAAAGTTAGGTTTTAATTTTTTTTTCAATGTTTAGATTGATATTCCATTGTCTTTCAGGTGAATATTTTCCCATAGCCTACAATGATACAATATCTGTTTGGGAGGATGAGTCCATTGCTTTTGATGCTTTAGCAAATGACTACTTTGCTGGTGACAATGCAACTATTGTTGAATACACAAAAGTAAGAGTTGAAGCAGTATTTACAACCTTTTCTTTCTCCCCACACTTCTCAATTCTCTGAAGGGTATTCATAATTACCTTAATGATGGCCAGCCTATGAGGGTAGCAAACAACTAGATTCACCAGCCTTCCAGAACTTGAATTATATTTGGTCGTCCATTTACATCAATAGAATCTTTGTGATCACCTTACTGTGGCTTTATCAATAGTTCAGTTACATTATATCTTTTAAAAAGATGAATCCTGTGACTCAATGCCGAACTGATTAATTCTGAATAGTCATAATGCATACATCTGCATAGTTAACTATCCTATATTAATAGTTGACACTTATCATATGCATCAATACTATGACATCTATTTCCCTTATATAACATGAAGATTATACTGATCAAGCATATGAATAGAAGAATTTTCTTGGAAAGCTGACCTACTTGTATATGTTATATTTTGTCAGCCAGGTCACGGTTCACTTTTACAGTATGGAAGGCTTCTTAGATATACTCCTTACAAAGATTATTATGGGAATGATTCTTTTTCATACACAATGTCTGATATAAATGGCAATCTTGCTACTGCCACTATAA
Organism: Alnus rubra; assembly: GCA_028654335.1. Lineage (NCBI taxonomy): Eukaryota > Viridiplantae > Streptophyta > Magnoliopsida > Fagales > Betulaceae > Alnus > Alnus rubra. The sequence continues at coordinate 980,551 of JAJPGS010000244.1, forward strand.
ACATTTCTGTTCTCAGTATCCCACCCCAGTTTGTTTCCTCTCCAAGTGAATTGCAAGCAACTGAAGATGTCCTAAATCCCAGATTCGGGTAAGGAACTTTTATCCTTTAAAATTTTATTGATAAGTACAACATTGTAAAATTTATTTTAGTCGGTTGTCTGGGATTTTTTTTTTCCTGGCACTTTTTAGGGGCTTCTCTGGGTTTGAGATTAAATATTCAGATCAGATGGAGAACATTTCCATTACTCTCAGTGCACAGTTTGGGACTGTCTTTTTGTCTCCAATGCTGATGCAATTTTGGCAGCCAATGTGGAGTGGACTATTTGTAAACAGAGGGGGCCAAGAAGCAAAAGACCTGATCTTAGAAGGCTGCACAGAAGTAATCAATTTTGCGCTTCAGTCAATTCAGTATCTTGGGTATTATTATTAAACTTCAATGTGTTTTTCATTTAGTTGAAAATTTTGATTTCAGCATTTATTAATGTTTGTTTGGTATTCATGATGCATTTATTATTATTATTATTATTTTTTACATGTTTTCCCTTGTAGAACTTTAAGTTATTGGGATTTGCAAATGCATTAATACCTTATCAATTGTGATCAAATAGAAAATAGAAATTTATATGTCACATCTAAAAATTATGCCATCATTTTTTTCAACAGCTCAAATGGTATTCTTACTTTTTACCCATTTTTCATAGCTATGAATTTCTCTTGATTATTTAAATATATCATTATGAGGGAAGATAGTTTCTAAATCTAAAGGAATGATTTGGGCAAATTTAATCTGTCTACCCACAGTCAGCACTGACATAATTTTTTCATTTCGGTTTTGGGGTCACAATAGCAGATGATCTATTGAGCCTTATGAGTTGTTGAAATTTCATAGTAATAGACCACTTGCTAAATATATATTTTTCCTTATATGTGCTTGACAATCTTGTCAGTAACTTGTTCTTTTGTCTCATTTATCTCAAATCAGAAATGAGAACTTCAGTGGTAATGATACAATGCGAGTCTCTACCAGGAACAAGAATGGAAAAAACGATTTGGATGTTCCAGTTTTTGTGGACCCTATCAATGATCCTCCATTTATTCATGTCCCTGAAATTATTATCCTGAAGGATAATGAAGACGAGTCACTGATCTTTGACAGAGAAAGAGACAAGTTTGAGTTTTCTGTTGGGGATCCAGATCTTCTTAACTTCACAGGTATGGGTTACCGTTGTTATTGTTAGGTAGGAGATGAGAATTTCCAGCTTGTGCTAAAATTAAAAGAATCATACTATGATTGTAGAGTTCATTTTCCATCAGGAAAACAAAAACAAAAAGGATAGTAATGTTCATTTTAGATTCAGTTCAGTTATGTGGTGTTGGTTTCAGAAGATTGTCTTATTTGCATATAATATAGGTGCTCTGGCAAGACTGTGTTTCACAGATTCCAAATTAAGAGTCATGTCATATACTCAAGCTATGCAAATATAGATTTGAGTTGAAAGGTGGAAATTCAAGATTAAAACTCTAAATTTACTGCATAATCCTTACCTTACAGATAGAAGTAACATATTTTAAATCAAATACAAAAAAATCTGGCATTTGTTCTTAATTGCATGTATAAGATCGCATCATCACGGTAGTAGTTTTTTATGCTAAAGACTATTTAGAAGATTTGGCATTCTGGGAATTTGAGTTATTTCCAATTTAGTTGATAGATTTGATAGGATATTAATAAGAAAGCTTGTTTAGGGATTTTTCTTCCATAACCTAAACAACTGACAACACAACCTGTTTGGAGGAAAATAGTATCAAAAAAGGATCATCTGAACCTTTTAATCTTGAGATTTTTGTGTCTAGCATGTTCAAGCTAGATGTGAATTATGCAAAACTCTGGATATATTAAGTTTATGTACTATTTGCTTCAAAATTATGTGCTAGACTTGCAGATTTCTAATTGCTGGACTTTCTGCTGGTGGCTTATGTTTCAGGTGGTGAGATAAACTTCATAGTGGAATTCTCTTTGGAAGTTAATGATGGACTTTTGGTCACTAGTTTACCAGCTGAGCTCATTAATACAACTGAACTGAAGTTAAAGAGCAGTTATCTGTGGCAACCTCTGCAGACATATGTTACTATCTCAAAACATTTTACGGTCAAAGCTAACGGTATTAGATTTCGGGGCACAGTCAATTATTGCAATAGTATTATGCAACAACTGTTTTATCATGTGAGTGAGCTTCTTTTGCTTGCAAGTGTTATGCTCCTTCAAGTAGTAAAAGTTAAGTGTAAGGTAAAGAATATGTTTATACAGGTTTCCCATTTGTCTGATTAATTAACAGCATCTTAGCCTCAACAATACCCCCTTCTGCAAAATCCAATAATAATTGTAAAGTAAATATAAGGGAAATTGCCTCATATCACCCTAAGTTTTGATCCCGTGACAGATAAAGACTTGAGTTTCCAATTTCGACGATTAAGTATTTGAGTTTTGCCCATTTGACAGATAAGGATCTTCAGTTAATTTTTCCGTCCAAATTTTAATGGAAGAAGCACTAGTTGTCATCTTTTCCATGTAAGACCAATAAAATTGAGCCACATGTACCAATAAAAAAATATGCCGTAAAAATTAAAATAAAAGAAAAAGGAAAAAAAAATCCACCCTACATTGCTTGCCCTCCTCTATGCCCTCTACCACCACAGAGAGGAGGTGGCGGGGGTGGATCGCCATTCCCTTCAACCCCACCACCCCCTTCTACAGGGTCTTTGTTTTTTTGTATTCTTTTTATTTTGGGGCATAATTTTTATTTTTGTACACATGGTACGATTCTATTGGTCTTATGTGGAAAATATGACAATTGGCACTTCTGATAAAATTTGGAATGCAAAAATAACAAAATGATTTATTTGTCAAATGACCAAAACTCAAATCCTTAATTGTCAAAATTAAAAACTTAGGTCCTTATCTTTCACATAACAAAATTCAAAACTCAAAGGGAGGAAATTCTTATCCCAACCATAGATCAGTAATGTCGATGATGCTTTGCTTCCTTAGCCTAAGTGCTTAAAAAACATAATTAATGCAAGACAAATTAACTTAGTTTGGCTAGGACAAAAAAAAAAAAGGATTAGTATGGAACCTTCACCCTGAAGTAAAACATATTCATTTGACACTTCAAGATGCTGGTTTGTATTATATATAATTGATTAGCCTTATGCTTGAAGGAACAATGTTGATATGTATTAAATTACTACTTATTCTAAAAGCTTAAACTAATAGGAAATTGTGAATTTAATAATTTAATTAATATTCTAAATACTCCTTATATGTGTGCTCAAACTCCCTCTCACCAAGTGAGGTCCTCAAGACTTTTGCGCTGATACCATATTTAATCACCAATTGTCCCAAAAGCTTAAGCTTATAAGAAATGGTGAATTCAATCATTTAATTAATATTCTAATAATATGTAAGTTAAGAAAGTATTTATACCATTCAGCCAATTATTCACATAGTATTATTTAGTCAAATATATCCAATAGTCTCTCTTGTACAGGGTGGAGAACATGGTGCTATTTTAACAGTGACATTAAATGATATGGGAAACTATGGGTGTTATCCAGATTGTGCTGAAAGGGTATCATTGCCTTTATACACTGAGGCTGCTGTAAATCTAATAAGAAGAAGGCCAATGAGTTCATTGGTAGCTCATAGTAAGTGAGAGTTAACTTATTTTTAGTTCTCATTGTCTTCTATTAAGATATCATCCTCTTAGGGTTTAACATTATTTTTATTTGTGGATAGTTGCTTCATCATCGGAAAATGCTTAAAAGAGCTAACCTGTTTGATTTTGAAGCTATGTTACCGACACTTGTATTGTGTCTTGATTGCTCATCATCTATCTTTCTCTAAATTATGATTGATTTTTCACAGCTTTTTATTTTTTTCCTGTAGAAAAATGTAGTTGAAAAAATGATTCTGCACTACAAGGTTCAGTTATTAGTTTGGAGAGGAATTTGCAATTCTTTGGATTCTGGTTATTGGTTTGACCAAATCATCGAGAAAAACCTTATTACCTTAAAGATACTGGAGGTTCCATTTCCAATTTGATTGACACCAAACGAGGTTTTAATATCTTCCAAAATATCTTGCCAAGCAAGTATTTACATTTGGATAGAAAGATTTAGTTAGTCGTTGAAATTTATGAGCATAGCACCAAATAATACAAGACAAGTGTGCATGCTCTTTCAGACTATTCATTGTCACCTTAATCACTAGTACAGAAGCCAAGGAAGTCATATATTTGCATCTATCTAAATGGCTGATAAGCTTATCTCTGTCTTTATGGTTTACAGCCCTAGGATCAGCTATCGTCATCGAATTTCTCATGGTTTTCTCTCTTGGAGTATTGCTTCTATTTTTTACATGCAAGTGTGCATTTCTTCTTATAAATGAAAGAAGAAACCGGCACATGGAAAGTTCAGAGATAGCTAGTGTTCAAAGTTCTCATGAACCAACTGTAAGTATATCTCACTTGTCTGGTTCTATTATCATGATAGAGGACATTTTGTTTCATAGAAATTGTCTTTTTGTTGCAAAGATTCTGAACGCTTACAGAGTATCTTGTGCTAGAATCAGACCAAAACTTTAGCACACAGAAGAGAGAGAGAGAGAGAGAGAGAGAGAGGAGGAGAATGTTATGATTGATTTGCTTACTCATGTGTAGCTAAGCACAAATTTATCTGGGGATACAACTTACTTCACTGGATGCTGTTCAAGCTCCTCCTGGTCTAGAAGCCAATTTTCCAACTTTCGCCAGCGGTAACTATCTTATCTTCCAATGCTGCCATAATGCGTGTTGCAATATGATTGATACAAAACCAAGGGAATGGGTTTTATGATAATAAGTGGAACAGAAGAGTTGGGCGAAATTTGAGACTTGGGAAGTTTTTTATGGATATCATCACATTCTTCTCTTCTTAACTTTAGGCTTCTCAATGGTAGGATGAATTTGCCTCCTTGAAAAAAATTCTTGACTGAACTCTTCAGAATCTATCTAATAAGAACTTTATGAGAATGCAAACATTTGATCTATTATGCAGAAAGGAATATTGTAGAAAGGGAGTGTAAAACAAATATATTAAATTTTATGCTTGAAGTATGAATTGATTTCCTTAGTTTCTATGTTGTACCTCCTCAGCCTCTAGGCTAAGATCAAGTACTGATTAAAAGAAGGATTGAAAGCTGTTTCTGAGCTTATTGGTAACCTGTGTGCAAATTATGGACATGTTGGAAAGGATGTTAGTTTGCTTATTCTTTTTCTTTCATTTAGCTTCATTAACAATGCATTGTGCCCAAATTTTCCAGGTCTCGACGTCTATCTGTAAAAGGAGAATCGAGGAAGCCAGAGTTTCACTCTTCTCATTCTTTTGGTGATCAAAGCCAGCGAACTTCTCTACCCCATATCAAGGCACTTGCTATTGAAAAAGGGCAAACTGAAACAGCTTGACATATTTTGCATAAACTTGAACTCTTTAACTAAGTCAGAGACTTTAACCTTGTTGAAAGACAATTTTATTTTATTTTTTATTAACAAGCTTTTTTTTTGGGGGTTATTTCATTAAGAGGGTTTTGATAAGTAATGTTCTTTATTGATCGACATTGTATGTTGATTTCAACAAGAAATTATTGTTGAAGCGATTTTTAGCCCGGTGACGTCACCTCCGATTCGTTCCTTCACATGTAACCTGCAATAAAGTAAAGACCTGTTAGGGTTGGCTGGCGGAGCCTCTTCTGACGCCCAAGTTAGTAGGGAGAGTAAGAGAGAGAATGATCATATTAGGTGGGATCTTTACCTCTTAGATGATGTACGTATATATAGGCTTCATTTTACTGTTGATGCACAGTAAAAGTCTTATTATTGTACAATAAGAATAGTGATCAGTAAAGAGTGTAGATATTAAGCATAGTACTCCATACTGATTTCTAACTTGATTTGACAAGTGCCAAGATCCTAATAAATGCTAAGGATCGTGGTTATTCCCGACCAATTGTTTCCCGACCAAACATATAATCTCGAGATCTTGGTCATTCCCAACTAAGCATATAATTCAAGCACTGTACGACCCATGTATAACCCGAATACTGTATATAGTCCGAACACCGAATAACCCGAGTGGGGGATAATAATTCCCCAACAATTATCATTTTTTTTTTATTATTTTAAGATCAAACTATCTAGGCCTGTATAAACGAAACGGTTGTAACCACTTCACAACCACTAACCGCTTATAAATATCAGGGATAATTGTATCGTTGGTCCTTGTAGTATGCCATAATTATTTTTCACTCCCTATGGTTTTAAAAGTTCATGGGAGGTCCTTGTGGTTAGCAATAATTACAAATCAATCCCTACAGTCAAATTCCGTTAAAAATTTTAACAGATTCCGTCAAAATGCCATGTCAGCGCCACGTGTTGCTAATAAGATGACGACACGTGTCCATCTTAATAAAAAAATATAAATTTATTAAAAATAAATAAAAAAACTTATTTAAAAAAAATAAAGAAAAAAAATAAAAAAATAAATAGAAGTGCATATATTCAAATTGAAAATAAACTTAAATTTTCATGAATTAATTTTCAACAGTTTAAACCTCTCATCTCTTTTAAGGTATATATATATATATATTCTTAAGTTTTTGAGATGTAATTTGTACTTACTTAAGTTTTTGAGACCAATATATTTGTCAATGAGTAATGCTATGGACCATCTTTTTATCATTTCAAAGTTGATGTGACTTTTAAAATTACCATTTGATCAAAATTCAATGATGATTCATTCAAAATTCAATGATGATTTTTTAAAAGTCACGTCAATTTTAAGAGAATAAAAATAAAATAAAAAAGATGGACACTAACATTACTCTTTTTCACCCGCTTATTTATATGCTTAGCTCATTCACTAATATGTCCCCTTTACCACAACAGGCTGGATTAATTTCATAAATTGTAGCATGATTGTGGCCGAAATGGAATACAACCTGGATCCTAGGGCAGTACAAATGTACATAAATGCCTCCCATAAATTCAGGCATTTAGTCAAAAAAAAAAATTAAAAAAAAAAAAATTAAAAATAAATAAATTAAAACACCCCCCTTCCCAAAATCAAATTCCATACTCTATAAAGTAAATGAATTTAGTTGGCATTTTAAATGATTTATTTGAAAATGTAAAATCACAATTTTATTTAAAAACTCGTGTTTATTCTGCAAAATTGAGAGATCAAAACAACTCTAAATTACGGGCCACAATTTTTTTTTTTCCCCTCAAATATCAAAGTGAGAGATGATTATTAGCAAATCAATTCGTTGACAATAAACTACTATTAATTTTTAAAATAAATGTTTGTTTTCATTTTCGGATACATTTTTTGTCCATCTCTATACAAATAATGTGTAAATTTACCATTAAATTTGTTGGTAGATTTAAAAAGAGGATTATATGATTTCATTTTCTTGCATATCTCTTGTCCATTTATGTACAAGATAAGTGCAAATCCACTATTAAATATATAGAACCGACGTGTGGGTTCCACATATTTAATGATATATTTACAAAAACATACGTGTAAAAGAATTATACTAAACAATTAATTAATTAATTTTTTTTAATAAAAGGTAGACAAAAAATATGGAGAAGAATCACATTTCTAATTTTAAAAGGACGGAAATTTCCTATATATCGGTTTGTAGAAAATTTTCTATAACCCACATATAAAAGTGACATGTGTCTTTTGGCATGTGAGAAGTACACGATGTTTTAATAGCATGTGTTTCTCACATGTCTTTTTAATAGCATTAATAAAAAAACATGTGCTTCTCATATGCTTAAATGACACATGTCATTTTTATATGTAGGTTGTAAAAAATTTCCTACAAACCGGTTTGTAGAAAATTTCTGTCTGTTTTAAAAAGAATAAAGATTTCTTTCAAACTGGGTTGGAGGAAGTTCCTCCAATATAGTTTATAAAAATGCCATATGTCTCTTTGCATGTGATAAATTCATGTTTTTTTTGTTAATTGCAAGGACAAAGTTGGAATAAATTTTATTAAAAATGCATTTGTTCTTTTGACTGTCATTTCATTTAACAAAAATGACATAAATTTCGTACAAATCATATTTAATATTGACATGTGACCATTGCCGGGCGAGAAACACATATTATTTTAATGACATATATTTTACATATTTTTTTAATAATATTAATAAAAAAAAATGAATAAAGTCAACCATAGTTTAGGAGCAATTATTATTATTTTTTTGTCTTTATTTCAAAAATTAGCGGTGGGTTTGGTTGGTTTGGTGGAAAGAGGGGGAAAGGAGAAGGGGAGGGAAAGGAGTCCCTTTTCCGTGCGGACCCACTTTGTTTGGGCGGAAATGGAGGGAAACAAAGCGCGGAAAAGCTGTGTTGTGTCAATTATAGTCGAACTTACTATCATACCCTTCAGGCCTTCCTTTGTTTTCCACATGTTCATTTAATGCCACGTATTATTTGTCTAGTTCAACTTTTTTTTTTTTTTTGTCATTTTATGGTTTTTAAGTGAGGTTGATTTCCACTAAAAATGTTTAGCAAATTATATAGTTGTAAGTATAATGATCTTTTATAATTATTTGTTCGAATTTAAGAGAATTTGGACGGGTGATTATGAGAAACTATTTATAAAATTCAACTAACCAAATAAAAATCGGGCTGGTTAATCACTTATTTGGTCAAATGGATCTTATAAGTAGTCTCTTACAATTATCTATCTAAATTCTTTCAAATTCGGACAAAAAATTGTAGAGAATCATGATCTTAGTTATAAGAATACACCCATCAATGCAAATGTCTTTTTTTTTTTTTTTCCCTATATTTTGTTTTGATCTTGAATTTATTTGCACAACAATATGTTGGATTATTAGATATACTAATCAAAAAGATTAATTAAATTTGCCTTTCTAGTTGGGTATTTTTCATATATATATATATCATGCATTTGAATTTGCGTCTTTATGCATTTATTTGTTTTTCAATAAGATTGAATTATTTATGAAAAAAGATTAATCAATTTTTTTTCATAGATACTTGGAGAACTTACAGAACTAAAGCCATGACAAACCAATGGCTCAACAACAACCAAAAAATAAACTAAAACAAATGCATATTACTAATTACAAAAAAATCAAGGTGGATCTTTATCACTAACTATTCAGATAGAAGGGATAGGGGGCGGAAAGGTGGGAATGTTGCCAGTTGTTACCCTGGTTGCGGCCCAATGTGCTACATAATGAGCACATAAATCTGCACTTCTATCGATTTTCCTAGCAAACTAAGAACAATCGGGAGGTATAGATTCAATAGTAGAATAAATAGTAGAAGAGATTCGCCAATATTGAGCAAATGATAGATCTTGAAGAGCCAAAATAACAATTAGAGAACCACCTTCAATAATAAAATGATTGAGACGAAATGATATAGCCAAAGAAACCGCCAACCTTGCTACTAATGCCTCTCCCATATTTGGATAACAAGGTTAATTGACTTGTGTAACTTGTTGAATGATCTGTCCGTTGTGATTTCTACAGACAGCTGCTTGTAAAGAGAAAGAATCTCTTATCGCAGTATCAAAATTAATCTTGAAAATGAATGGCGGTGGAGGGATCCATTTTTCATCCACTGAAATTGTTGGAACTGATTTCTAAGCTACTAAATGTTCCATAGAGACATTGTTAACATTTCTGGAAAGTTGGAGAGCATCAAAAGCAATACCATCATGAAAAGCTTTATTACAGGAAAACCAAAGAAGATCACATGCCACAACAGCAAAAATTTGAAAATAATGATGATTAGTTTTCGGAATATTTAAAACCAACTTAGGAGAAATGATGGCTTTGATCCAATTTAATATGTTTGGAAAATATAGCACTGTTGAATTCAGAGGCCAAGATGAGAGCCTCCATATGATACGAGCATAAAAACACTTAAAGAACAAGTGATGTATTGAATCTTCACCATCCTTCCAAAGACGACAACGAGAATCCTAAGCAACAGGTGAAAATATGGAGCTAATACAATCCCGAGTAGAAAGAATGTTCCAAGCAATTTTCCAAATAAATAATTTTAATCCATCATTAAGATTTAGTTTCTATAAACTTTTGCAAAAGGTAGAAGAAGTATCTAGTAAAGAAGTAATGGTTGAACGATTCTTCTTGATAGTAAGATAAGCCAAGTTAAATTTGTTAAGTATGTTGACATTTGATATATATATATATATATATATATATATATATATATATATATATATATAGGCATAAAAGACAAATGCTGGTATATGAATATCTTTTCCCATCGCTTTTCTCTACAAACAGGGCAAGATAATAATGCATATATTCCTCTCCTCCTCTTTTTTCATTTATTTCCCACATCCAAACACAGGGAATGAGGGAAGTAAAGATATTTTCTCAAATTTTTCATTTCTCTATTATTATTATTATTATTATTATTATTTCAAGCCAAATCAGGTGTATAATATGACCAAAAAAGGCTATATTTCCCTTACAAGCCTTGTAAATTATAAATGCTTATCGAGTAATATTACATACTATATATTTATTAAACTTTTATTTTATTGGATTGATGTGTCAACCTGTTAGCCTTTAGATCAGCTTTGTTAAATAAATAAGAAAATCAAAGCCGATGGCACTATCATATTTGTCCAGTAAAATAAGAGGAAAATGAGGATGTAGTACGTAACATTTCTCGTACCTATATAATTACTTACGCATAAGGCTACACAACAAATCGAGCCATTCAAAAATAACTTGGGTTTGGGTTGTATATCTGTATACAATCAAGTTTTAAATTTATTGTTGAATTTATGAGGCTTAACGTGGGTCTCATAAATTCAAAAGTAAATTTTAAAACGAGATGTACAAGAGATGATGTGACATTGTCAATTTATACTGATGTAACACTTGACACTTGACAGCAGAGTATTGGCTCTGACCATAGAGAAAATAGGGTGGCACTTAACAAGTTTAATAATTTTTAATTTCTTGATTTATTATACATTCTATTTTGGATAATTCTTCATCAATTTATTTCTCATATGTTCTGAATTATCCAAAATACTTTATTTATCTAATTATTATCCAAAATCAACAGAATTCTACTGTCCGAAATAAAGGTAAAAAGGATGATCCCACCTCATAATCTGCCGACATAATGTGAACTAAAACCCTAACTTTAATTCCCAAAGATAATAATTTGGAGGTGACACTGACCCATAATTCACCATAATGAGTCTAGAAAAACTCCTTAAATAATATTTTCAAAAAATTCCACCCCATCATTAATCCCATGACAAGAACAAGCCTGGCAAATTCTACACCACTCAATTTCCTCTGTTCTCATCTCCCCAACATCATTTTCAGCCGTATTCAGCCAATTTCCCAATTCTTATTCAGGAATCAGGAGAGAGGAGACATTCGAAAGTTCAAAAACCTCAGATATCCATTTCACTGTTATCACGCCCTTCAAAAAAAATTGAAACTTTTTGCACTAAAATAAAGATCCTCCCTGATCTGCAACGAACATATTATTATTAGGCCCAAATACAGTGAGGGAAAAGACAGGGAGAATCTAAAGACACTCACTCGCTTCCACAAACGACCTTTCGACAATTTGCACCGGAAATTCCTGTAGATCCTCATCTGTACCAAGTACTATATTCTAGTTTTCAAAACCCACGCACATTATTACATCAAAAGGAAGAGAGAGAGAGAGAGAGGGAGAGAGAGGGCATCAGGGACCCGAAAACAGAGACAACCCACGATCTGTGAGAAACCCTTTGTAGAACTTGCCCACGAGAGGCTACCAATCATGCCATCAGGTGCCAAGAAGAACAGGAGAAAAGCTGCGAAGAAAAAGAAGGAAAAGGAAGCCCACAACAACATCTCAACTAACGATCCTGAAGGTAGAGGCTTTTTCCCTTCACTTTCTTTTTGAATACAGCCCCACAAAGACTAATCTACTCTTTACCCATCTGTCATTCAATCATGCGCTCAACTTTTTCAATCTTTTTTTTTCTTTTTTGGATTTAATATTTTGGTAACTTGGGTTAATGGGTATTTTGTTAAAGCTTTCTGTTTTGCGTGATTTTAACTCTATGATTCCAATCAGTACTTAGCCATCTTTGTGCAGTTATACACGTATTTTTTAAATCTTTGTTTCTATTTGTTTTTCGCCAAGTTGAGTTTTAGGCTGCTCGTTGGTGCTTTCTGTTTTGCTTGATTTCAACGAAACCAGACCAATCCAAACTTTTTTTATTTTTATTTGTCGTTCAATTATACACTTACGTTTGCCAATCTTTTGTTTTGATTCTTTTATTGGTGGTCAGTTTGGGCTAATGGGTGGATGTTAATACCCCTTGTTTGGCTTGATTCTGATTGTGATTGGATCAACTTACATCTCTTGTTACTAAATCATGCTTCTTCTTCTTTTAAATTTCTTGTGTTGATTTGGCCAATAGGTGTTTACTAAACACTTGTTTTACTTTTCTTACTCTTCTTTCCTTTTTTGTGTGATTGAATCAACTTATCCCTTGTCCCTCAATCATAATCTATTTTTTAAGTTTTGATTTGATTTTATCGTCAGATTGGCTTAACAAATATTTGTTAGTTGTCACTTGTTACGCTTGATTTTGATTGGAAATCTTCTGATTGATTGAAACTATGTTAGGAAATGACGATGTGAAATCCCTAGATGGGAAGGAAAGTGAAAGTGGTGAGGTTAGTAGCCCTGTCTCTCGGGACCAGGATAGTGACCAAAATCCATTTAATGAGAGGAATGAGGAATTGGAGGAGAGAGACCCATCATCCATTCGATCACTTGTTGCAGAGGACAAGTCTATGGAGGGCGTATCTAGTGATATAGAGGTTTCCCAGAAAATAAGATCAGAGGATGATGGTGGTGTTAAAATTGAAAGGGAACTGAAATCTGATGAGAGTTCTGAGAGCAAAAATGGTAGCATTGAGCATGTTGAGTCTGCCAAGGAACCACATGATGGGGATGATCGGAGCTCTAGCAGTAGTAGTTCTGATGATGAGTCCCAAGCTACTGAGAAGAAACCAAAAGAGGAGCCCTACAATTTAGTGTTGGAAGCAAACTCATGTGATGATTTGGTTAAGCCAGTTGATTCTTTGCCGTTAGAGGTAACTTGGGTTACTGAAAATGCACCGGTTGGGGAGACTGTTAATTCAATTGCAGAAAGGGCCCCAATTGTGGACTCTGTTAAGCCAATGATATCTGTGTCCGAGGAGACAATTCATATTACTGAAAGTGCTCCAGTTGAGAATCTAGTGATTGCTGATATGATTGAACCAGGATCAAAAGAAAGCGAGGAAAAATTGTCACCTAAATCAAAAGAGGCTCCAGCAGCTGTGACGGATTTGGCATTGAAGCAAAATGAGGATAAAGTATTTCCCTTATCCGATGAAAATGTTCATGCATCCTTGACTGTGGTGGAATCTGTGTCAAATGGATATGAGGGTAAAACATTGCCATCATCAAGTGCTCCTGCTACTGCAACTAGTAATGGCGGAACAAATGAAAAAGATTCTGAGAGTAAAATCTTGCCATCATCAAGTGCTCCTGCTGCTGCAAGTAGTAATGGTGCAGCAAATGAAATAGATTCTGGGGGTAAAATATTGGCATCATCAAGTGCTCCTGTTGCTGGAACTAGTAATGGTGCAGCAAATGAAAAAGATTCTGAGATTCCTGAATGTTCTGAAAACCAGGTATTGCCCCCATATTTTCTTGATTTTAGATTTACAGTAAAATGCACCAAAATAAATGTGCTTATCTTTTGTTTAATTGGCATGTAGCCTCTGGTAGCACCAGCCCCACGAGTCGTGCAAAAAACCTTCTGGTTGAGTTGCTGTGGATTGTTTGATGTGCTTACAGGCTCTGGGAGATAAGTTCAGGTTGTTATTTCTAATCCAGTTTAAATAGATTTGTCTCTATTTTTTTTTTCCTAAAATAATTTTTTGGTGAGATGCTGAAATTTGCTCATATCCTGTCTTTCTATGTGTGTCTTCCTTTGCACCCCACCATTTCTTTTCCATTCCACCCAGGTTGGGTTGTTATTAGGATGTTGCTACTGTATATGAGAGATTTTCGAGCTATATGGTATTGGTTGATTACACCAGACTACTCTAATAGTGTTCTCTCTCTCTCTCTCTCTCTCTCTAAATATGTGATTCAAGGGTCTTGTGTGTATATGCTTTGAAATACAGTCAGTCTTTTATATGGCAAGCAGATGGTAAGGATAATGAAAAGGACCTATTGTAGCAAAGAAAGTTCTAAGATTGGCCAAAGTAGTTTGTCTTTCTAGTAAATATTACATGGAAGAAATATAATATCTGTTGCCATGCAATTTCTACCTAACATTTGATTTGCAATTCATGTTTCCATTTTGCTTTAGGGAAACTAGTATAAAGGGTCCTGTGGCATATATCAATTGCTTGATGATGTAAATTTCACATTTGTGACAAATAGTATGTAAGATATGAGTAGTGCTTTTTGTTTGGTTAAAAGTTTGGACAAGTGCTCTAAAATCAAAGGGTTCTCAAGATATGTTGGTAAAAAGATTATTTTGAGGAAGTAAGTGCAAGTTGTTGGAAAACTTTGAAATGGGAAGATTGATGGTCATTCAATACCTTTCTTACTATGTTCTTGCTAGGGAAATTTACAGTAGTTGTGCTGCCCACAAAATAAGAAATTGGTGTCTTCTCTTATTGGTTTACTTGTTCTGAACTAAATGAAAATCCGATTACAAGGCTTGAAGGACCAGCCACATTATAAAGTAAAAAAGTGTTGGGTAGTCAAGAAAACATTTCTAGTTTGTGAATATCATGCCAAAGGTAATCATGATAGAGGTAAATATATTAGAAATGGATGTAATAGTAAATTGAGATGATCATCATGTGCGATGGAGGTCACTTTTAAGAATCATTATTGTTCAAGCTGGTGTCATTACGAGGATATGGGAAGAACATATAAGACATGAAAATTCTGATAAAGGATGAATGGTAGAAAAGGTTGAGATGCCGTGGTCATGCCTAATGAAGGCTAATGACTAAAAATTTGGAAAGTAATACTTTTCAAGTTGAAGTCACCGTGAGGGCCTGGAAAGTTGTTGATTTAGTGAAATGAGAAAATATTATTGGTGGTTGTTGATACTTATTTTAAAAAAAAGTGGCCCTTGACAAAAAGCATAATTAGATGACACAATCCAGCTAATCTACACAAAACAATTAAAGTAGGATCTTAATGTTTTTCATCGAGTCAATAATGAATAATGTTTCAAGAAAATTGTTGAATTCTGTCCATGATGCATAACAGTTCAAGTTGTCAATTGCTAGTTGAATATTTTAATGTACTTCTGAAATATTTAATTCTGCCAAGACTTTTCTGTGGTTCATAAATATTTCACCCAACTCAGCAGACCTTAACTTTCACTATAAGTTAAGGTCTTATAGTGAAAGTTATATCAAAAAAAACTTTCACTATATGGGGTTGCTATGGGATACTCTTTTAATCTTTTGGATATCTCAAGAATCATGCCCTACACCATATCATTGGTGATTATTTTTATTTTTTATTATCTCTTATGGTTAGGAAATGGACATCATTTGCTGTCATATGTCAATTACTCTAACTTTCAGTTTTAGGGTTTTGCTTGGTGAGATTGATTCATGAACTTCGGCATCTTTTTTTTATGGTTTCTTATGTATTCCGTGTATCAAGTAATGTTATGTCTGGTGGGCACTTATTTTATAATGCATATGGCTATATCAATATGCATCAGACACCCTTCTAGTGTTGGCCAGCTATTTGTGTTTCTTGTCTCTCACAATTATAATGTAGTGTAATTTAGCATCCCTTGCCCACACACATGCAGTATATTCAGGTTTATGAATTTATTGATTTTTTGTCAAAATTTTTGTTTCCCTATTATGATGATATAAGCTTACTGTGGGTGGATCATGGATTTTGTGGAAGAATACTGTGGCACTTAGTTGCAGTGGAGCAAACATTTCATTTGAAGGGAGAGCAAAAAGCATTTTCATTTATAGTCAAAATATGTTATGCCATGTTAAGGTCTGATAAGATCGTCAGGCCCATGTCCTTGCTTCTTTTGGTCCCTCTTACCAAAAATCTGAGATTCTCCAACTTTACTACTACTATTATTGACTCGAGAGACTTTTGAGTGGCATTAAGCAAAGCTCTCACATTCCATAAGCTTGTTCAACTTTCCTTCTTCTTGTCCTTGTTCAATTTCTGCATATTTCTTGGTTTCCTTCAATTTGAACTAGGGTACTACAAGTTTGTTGAGACTATATTCTTTTTTCACTCTTCAATTCATAGTTATTGAGCTTTAGCTCGGGTTGTGGGATTTAGTCACAAGCTTCTTAGTTGGGTTGAGATGGTTACAATAAGTTATATTTCTAGGCTAGCAAATTGTGCAACTAATGGATGCTTGAGATAGCGACTTTTCAATTTCTATTAGAGAAATTATTGCTTTCCTTTCTTTGTTTAACTTATATTATTTCCTGAGCCACCCTTTTTTTTTTTTTTAAACTATTTTTTTTTGTTCCCAAGGGGAGTGGAAAGGGAAGAGTCGAATTAGTGACCTCAGCTTCTTGAAGTGTGGTTCCCAACCGATTGAGCTACCCCTTAGGGACTCTTGAGCCTCTTTTACTCTGCATCATGCAATGCTTTTGCCTTTAATGACCTTGTGGGTTTGATCTTGGAGACTAGATGCAGTAATCTTTAGTTCCTAGCAAATTCCTTTTAGAGTTTCTGTTTGCCTTGTGAATTGGATTGCTGTCTCAGTGGTGCTGGTGTGATCTGAAACATTGGAAGTGAGGGATTATTTCCTTCCTGATTGGCTCACAATTGCCGGTATAGCTTGACTCAGATCTTGTGATTTGAACACCTCCCTTGTTGATTTTCTAGTTTTTTGTTTCCTTTTGTTTTCATTTTCCTTAGATTCAACCCACCCAATTTAAAACCAAGTATTGGTTAGTAGTTACTGTCTATCAGCGTGAAGGATGAGGCACTTGTATAATTGTTTTTAGGGAAAAATTACACTTATACCCCTTGAACTGACGCATCATTTGCAAACACCCCCTTCAAACTACCATTTGTGACACTTTGACCCTCCCGAACTACCATTTCCTTCCAATTGTCACCCTTCATAAATGTTTGTTGTTAAAATAGACGGAAAAATGGTGCACGTGATCCACATGTGCTAATTTTTTTACTTGAAATGTCCAAAATACTTTGATTTTGATAGTTGGAATGTTGTAATTGACCTCCATATGGCAAAATAATAATAATAATAATAAATAAATATAGAGGATGGCTGGGCAGACCACTCCTCAACTGTGAGGGAGTGTTCGGCCACCCCAAAAATCTTTAAGGGGTGGTTTGGCTATGTGAAAGGCATCTACTGTTCAAAATCAATTGTTCTTTACTATGTAATTCTTTATTTATTGTCTAAATTATACTCTCTTCATAAAAAAAAAAAAATGCAAAAATATAAATCAAAGTGGTTGTCTCTTTATATTGTTTATTTTCATTTTGATATACTTATACATGTAATGAAATACATGAAAACCTTAAGGGGGTGATTGTTTGACCCCCTTAACTCCCTCTTTTTCTTTAAAAAAATTTTGTTGCATTTTTTTTTGTTTGGTAGAAGGGCAACTTGAACATTTCAAGTAAAAAATTGCACATGTAAGTCACAACTTTTATCCATTTTAATGCCAAAAGCTAACGGAAGCTGCAAATTGATATTAAATGGTAGTATATAGTATTGCAAATGGTAGTTGGGAGAGGTCTTTGCTAATGAGTTGTCAGTTTGAGTGTGATAAATGTAATTTCCTTTTGTTTTAGACTTTTTGACTGTTTGGTGAATTTACTTATGCCTTGGACGTAGTTGATGCTGCAGTATAAGAAAGTAATTGAATCAACACTATATTTTTCACCCTTTTAATGGAGTTGATGAAAATTTCCATGGTTTCTTTTTTTATGCAGAAACAGAGTTTGGATGGGCCCCAGGGACTCGTGAAGCTTGTGAAAGTGGAGGAGTTGGTCTAGAGAATTTTTTGATATTTCAAACTAGAGTTGTTCTTGGTTTTTCCCAATAAATGACAGGCAGGAGGCCTGACCATATAGACTGTCTTAAGATTTGTGGTGATGATGTCAATATTTGTAGGCGGCTTAGTGTCCCTAGCTTTTTCAGTACATTGCTTGCATACTTTTGTATTCCAGTGTTTCTTCTAGGTGGTGTGCTGTATTTAGTTTCTTTTGCAATGGGTAGGGCAGTGGTGCGACCAGGATTTTACAAGTTTTTTTTTGTGTGATATCAATATTCATTTGGTTGCTGTCATGGTGTTTTCTAATGGACAGAGGATTTGGCTTAGAAGCTGTAAAAAAGCTACAACATATGTGTTGTAGTTTTTTCAACGGTATAGATTTATTTTATGTATCAATGTTTTGCTTTTCTGGCATATGGGTTTGTTTTAATGCTACATCCAGCCTTTTTCATTGCATGGCTGTCTTCTTTTTATTGATGGGGGTGCTTTTGGGAATGGGTTTTTCCCTTTTGGAAGGTTAAAAGAGAACCATTGGGCAAGGTTTGATATGTGGCTGGTTCTGACATGTATCTAAATGAACCAGTTTGATATCTTCTTACATACACAAGATGGACTTTTGTGCCTTATTTTGTTCTATGCAGAGCAGTGAAATTACCAGGACTTCGACATGTCACGAATCCTCTTGAAAGAGGGGGGTGTCTTCGGGAACACGGACTCAGGTGGTGTATGGTTGTCGGTTCGTTTCGTAAGGTGTTGGGTTAAGTCCCACAACGCTACCGTTAAGTTTGAAACCCTGAGCAAATTTCTGATGATAAGCCGAAGGAAGGTGAGGATGACTTCAAGTCATCATGCCCTTACAAACTCTTTTTTTTTTTTTTCCAATATGATGAAAAAGTGCTGCTGTTTCACTTGTTGGAAATTTCAAATCACTCAACAACCCGGTGGACTGATACACAGAAATATAGCAAATTTTTTAGCAAACCATCTCTTATTATTTGTTTATACAAATCAAATCAAATCAAATTGTAATCACACCAATCACACCAAAGCCTGCCAAATCTTTGGCCAGGTTTTTGTACACGGTTAAGGGGTAAAAAATGAACCAAAAAAAAAGAAAAATGAAAAAAGAAAAAGAAGACAAGTCACACAGACACCATGTTAATCAACTTTCAGGGTCCTCTTCTTAATGCAGCGGCATGAATGGCTGCAATGTATAGAAGCTGCGTCGCCGAAAGGATGATTAGGAATGCCTCCATCGTTCTCTGCAAGAACAAAGCACTTGTGTTTGAATTTCCCATATGAAAGGAAGTCTACACAAACTCAATATTGAAACTGCAGTGATGATATATATATATATATATATATATATATATATATATATATATATATATAAATCCTTTTGGGAAATCTTACCAGACGAGCATTTCTGATGCGTAGCTCAATCTCTTTACAGGCAAACCTGCGAAATTTACTTAGCTGATTAGAATCAACAACAGCCACCCATTTCTGATGCAATTTTTTTTTTGTTGCCAAAATTGCTTGTTGGAGATACAGAGAAAAAGTGATGAGTGGTAATATATATATATATATATATCTCATTCTTACCCCATGGCGAGGAGTGTAAGAGTCCAAGCAATGGCAGCTGTTGCAGCGGCAGATGGCAAGCTTTCTAGAGTCCAAGAACGAAGATGGTTCAATCCAGATATTGTTGATGCAGCACCAACAACTCCGGCGAGCAAAGCAAACATAACAAAGAACCCAGTCGCAGCATTTCCCATCGGGAAGTATATGGGTGAAAAATGTGCCGGAAGATCAAATCCAGGTCCTGCAATGCTCAAACCTGATTAGCACGCCCGTTATAAGTAACGTCCCGGCTTCACGTTAAAAAGATGAATAACTCACATAGAGCGGGTGGATTATAAAGGCACATATGGGTGATAAATCTCATATTGATTCCGTAGTAGGTGAGGCCGGAGTTTATAAGTAGGGTTAAATCTACATTAATTGCCCCTCAACAAACAATCATTTTTTATAAAGCCCCACAGATATGACACTTAGACCCATCAAACTACCAATTTGTTGCAATTAATTAAGTCACTTTTTTGTTATTCTTCCAAAAATACCCATATTTTCTTTTAAGAAAATAATTAAATTTCTATAAAAGAAAATAAATTTTTATTAAATACTAAAATATATAGAGCAAGGTTCGATCAGTAGAGAAAGAATTTGCATGAAATTTTTTGATTTTGATTTTAGTTTTTTTTTTTTTTTTTTTTTTTTAAGAAAATAGAAAAGTGGCTTAATTGCAACAAAATGGTAGTTTGATGGGTTTAAGTGTCACACATGTCAGTACGTGGGGCTTTATAAAAAATGGCTGTTTGTTGAGAGTGCCAAAGTATATATTTAACCCTTATAAGAGATTATAGAAAACCGACTAGTCTTTTTGGAGTGATATTGTAAATGTGAGCTTTCCGTTATGGTATCAAAGCAACCTAGTAATATCATGTGTTACTGGAAAATTTTTAAATTGATTAATCCTTTTGGAGTGATATAAATTACAAATGCGTGCGACTAGTGTTTTCTCTAGGTCGTTACAAATAGTATCAGAAAACCTAGCTGGTAACTCCATGTTGTACTAAAGCACTGCATGATGGCCGAGCCTTGACGAGAACGTCAATAATTTAAGAGGAGAAATTATAACACGTCGCCACAAGTAGCAGACAAACACAAATGATAAGAAATGAGAGGAAGGGAGGAAAAATACCGATGATGAACCCATGATCAATTGCTCTGTTCATTGCCCACCCGCCAAGGCCCAGAACTATGACATACATGCAGAAATTCAGGATCAAAAGGAGCCCGGCAACCGGTTTCAATTGCTCACCAGCCATCTTTGAACAATCTGCTACAGAATAGGGAAAGAAGGAGGAGTTTTTCAGGAACCCTAAAAGTGCAGGGAAGATTACTACTTGATATGCATGTGCTTTGTGCAAGAAGGGGTCTTATAATAGCATGGCATGAGGGTTTTGGTTCTTTTCTTGCTAAGGCTGTTGGGTATATACAGAGGATGCTGTTGGGGTTGTAAAGAGGATGTTTCATAGTCAAGGCAAGCCAACAAAAATGCAAGATTCTTGCTTCTCTTACATGTAAAAGCTTTCCTTTTAATACTAAATTCCTATTTGGGATTTCTGCCAGAAGTTGTTCAAGGAGGAAAGTCATATTCTTTGCCAGCCCCAATGGAACTTTGGTGTCCAATTATGCTAAATCTATTAATCTTGTTTATTCATGTCTTTTAGCGCAAGTTGGAGTATGGACTCTGAGTTTAGGCAGCTTAATATGGAAAGGGGAAAGGGCGAAGATATTTAACTTTTCGTGTTCCATCAGCTTTAAAGCTTTTGACATATTGTAAGGTATTTATTATTGTATCAAAGCAGGCATCTTGTAACGTGTTCGAATCTCTTAGAGGCAACTATAGAAATAGCCATATGGTGCTCGAGTGAAGCCGCTACAACAATGTAAAAGACTAATAGATCCAAAGTGAAAGTCGTTATAAAGTGGGTTGCCGTGGATGTTGGCACATGAGCATGATAGATTGTTATGACCTGATCGGACCCAATTTGGAGTATGGGCACTAGATTGGGCCATATTAGTATGAGATAGATTTAAGGGCTTAACTTTCTGCGTTCCTTAAGCTTGTATCAATTAGGTACCTACCATAAATTGCCTAAAAAAAGGAAAAAAAAAAATTAAAGCTATTGGTTTATTGGGCTATTATTAAAAAAAAAGTAATTAATTTAAAAACAATAAAAATTAATTATAATTTATTAAAAATCGAGAATAAAAAAGAGATAATTGAACCATTGGTCCCTAAGATTGGCCTAAATTACAAATCATTTCCTGTGGTTTAAAAAGTTTATAGAGGGTCCTTGTGAGAAACTATAATTAGAAAAATCATTTCCTGAACACGTTTTTCATCCGCCAAGTTAACAGATTTCGTTAGTCAACTACGTCACACCCAATAAAAAGCCGACACGTGTCTATTACAATAAAAAATAAAAAATCCAATAAAAATATAAATAAATAAAACAAAAACATTTGTTTTATTTTCTAAAAAAAAAAAAGAAAGAAAAAAAAAACTGAAGGGGTGCGCGCCACCCTTGGCCACCTCTGGGGTGGTCGTGGCCTCCCCCAGGGGTTGGGGGTGGCCTTCGAGTCACTCTTAAATGCCTTTTCAGCCACCCTCATTGGCTGCGCGTGACTAGGCCACCTCTAAAGGAGTGGCTGCCTAACCTGCAACCACCCCTTCAATATTTTTTTTAAATTTTTTTAAATTTTTTCAAATTTTTTTTAAAAAACAAATATTTTTATTTTATTTATTATTTTTTTACTGATTTTTTTTAAAATTGTAATTGACACGTGTTGGCTTCCTATTGAGTGTGACATGGCTGACTAACTTGGTAGATGAAAATCGTGTTTAAGGATTAATTTATAATTATAGTTTAATACAAGAACCCTCCATAAAATTTTTGAACCATATAAATTGATTTGTAATTTAGACCAACTCCGAGAATTAAAGTTAATAACCAAAGTGTACATTTTTATGCAGAGCAACGACACTGCAGTTTTAGTAATAGCAAATGGTGCGCGTTTCGTGACCGACACAAAACGGCGCTTTATATAGTTGTTAGCGATAAGACGGTGCGTTTTGATGTACTTCTCCTCTAAAATCTCGTAGTCGTTTCTCTCGGGGATCGTTACACAAAGGAATATCCATGTTAGCATTTCGCGCCACTTCTCGAAATTTTAGATTTCCACGCGCTTCGTTTTCATTCTCTATTCCACGCTCTAATTCGAGCCCTCCCTCTTTTAGATCGTTGCTCTCTGATCACCTAAAGAACCACAGATTAGACGAAGCTCGTGAAGTTTTGGATAGAATCCCGGTTCGAAATGTAACTCTATGCACCATGATGATCAACGGATATGCGCGAAATCGTAGACTCGGAGACGCCTTGAAGCTGTTTGACGAAATGCCGGAGAGAGACGTGGTTTCCTGGAATTCGATGATCAAAGGGAGTCTGGACTGTGGGGATTTGGGTATGGCTGTGAAGCTTTTTGATGAAATGCCGGAGAGAAATGTTGTGTCTTGGACGACGATGGTGAATGGGTTTTTGCAATTTGGGAATGTTGAGATGGCCGAGCGCTTGTTTTGGGAGATGCCGGTGAGGGATGTGGCGGCCTGGAATTCGATGATTTATGGGTATTGTGGTAAAGGTAAGGTTGAAGATGGTATGAGATTATTTGAGGAGATGCCTTGTCGGAATGTGATTTCGTGGACTTCGATGATTGGTGGGCTTGACCAGAATGGGAAGAGCAATGAAGCTTTGCGTCTTTTTAGGAAGATGGTGGATTCTGGTGTTGAGCCCACTTCGACTACATTTGTTTGTGTATTGACAACTTGTGCAAATATATTAGCTTCACATCTAGGTGTTCAGATTCATGGACAGATTGTTAAGTTAGGGTACCGCTTTGATGAATTTATATCTGCTTCACTTATAACGTTTTATTCAAATTGCAAGCAAATAGAGGATGCTTGCAAGGTTTTCCATGAGGTCATGCATAAAAATGTAGTAGTGTGGACAGCTCTTGTAACGGGATATGGTTCAAATTGTAAGCATGAGGATGCAATGAAGTTTTTTGGGGATATGATAAAGATGGGCGTCCTTCCAAATCAATCTTCTTTCACAAGTGCTTTGAATTCATGTTCTGGATTAGAGGCTCTTGATATAGGCAAAGAGGTCCACACGGTAGCTATTAAGCTTGGTTTGGAAACTGATGTCTTTGTGGGTAATTCTATCGTTGTCATGTATACTAAATGTGGAAATATAAATGACGGTGTAGCTGTATTTAAAAGAATTCAGGAGAAGAATATTGTCTCATGGAATTCGATTATTGTTGGATGTGCACAACATGGGTGTGGCTTCTGGACTCTGACTCTCTTTAACCAAATGATCCGGGCAGGGGTAGACCCAGATGAAATCACATTCACAGGGTTGCTTTCTGCGTGTAGCCATTCCGGGATGTTACAGAAAGGGAGACGTTTTTTCAAATATTTCAGTCAAAATAAACATATTGAGGTGAAGCTTGAACACTATTCTTGTATGGTTGATGTCTTGGGCCGATGTGGTGAGTTGGAAGAAGCAGAGGAGTTCATAAGAAATATGCCTATAAAAGCAAATTCCTTGATCTGGCTAGCTTTGCTTAGTGCCTGTAGGATGCATTCTAACTTATATGTGGCCGAAAGAGCTGCAAAATGCATTTTTGACCTAGAACCAAATTGTAGTGCAGCATATGTTTTATTATCTAATTTATATGCTTCTGCAAATAGATGGGGTGATGTCTCCAGGATACGGGGGAAGATGAAACATAGTGGAATTGTAAAACAAGCAGGATCCAGTTGGGCTAAGGTATGAATTTCTTTCTGGAGATAGGTCCCACCCCCTCAGCAAAAAAATATATAAAAAACTGGACTGGTTGGGAGGAAAGCTGAAGGAATATGGTTATATTCCTCATCGACAGTTTGCTTTGCATGATGTTGAGGTCGAACAAAAGGAAGAGATATTGTCTTATCATAGCGAGAGGCTTGTCATTTGATTTGGGTTGATTAGTACTGTGTAGGGGAGTACAATAACAGTAATGAAGAATCTTTGTGTACGTGGCGACTACCATTCTGCCATTAAGCTTATAGCAAAGATTGTTGGGCGGGAGATCATTGTAAGAGATTCTAGCCGCTTTCATCACTTCAGGAATGACATTTGTTCTTGTGGGGATTATTGGTAGTGCTACTCATGGGTTTCTCGGACAAACCTATGTGAAATTGTTTTGCGGGACTTTATAATGCTTGAAATGATTTACAGTAAAGCATGTTTAGGCATACCATATCATGCCCATAAAATCAGGAACTGTCTAAGGATTGATGAGATTAAGAAACTCTTTGGCCATCTTAAGGTATGAGTTGAGGATAAAGCACGCCACTTTTTAGCTAGTTTAAGGTTCCCTGGATGTAGATACTACAGCATTTAGTGATACCTTATCAGATTTTGAACAGAGAAGTGAAGTTGTCTTGTCTACAAAAACTCTATATTTGGTGTTGCTTCTAGATTCTTGTTTCCAGATGGTCCTCTTCATCAGTTAAAGAAACATTTTAGTGGTGATGGTTATGGAATAAGAAATTGGCGTTCTCAAAGTGGTGAGTGGGAGTTCTATTGATCTATGTTTCTGTGGCAATCCCATAATGGGGTATGCAAGAATAGTTTTGTAGATAGAAGTAAATTTTGAGTAATTCTCTAAGTAGGACTAGAGCCCTTCTTGTGTCTTCGCAAATGTCATGTGGCTTTTAAAATCATCATTGGATCAAAATCCAATAATGATCAGCTTAAATTCAATGGTAATTTTAAAAGCTACATGATATTTGGGAGGACGCAAGGAGGACGTCCTCCTTATAGCATTACTCGTAAACTTTATGATGCACACCGACTATTTCAAAGATTATGATGCACACTGACTATTTCAAAGGGGAAAATGTTGTTCATAGTGGCCAGAAGCAAATCCAATTCTGGTGAATGTGATAATTTGGTAGATAGTTTTTTGGTAGATAGTTGAGAGATTCAACAATGAATTATAAAACCTTTCCTTGGATGGTGACTGTATCAGCAATGGGAGTGAAGAGTTGTATGCTGCAAATCAATCTCTCCATGGCTATCCCCTCAGTAGGATACATACATATGTAAATCAAAATTACAGGTGATATGGCATTCAATAGAGCTCAGTTTCAAGTTAATTGGTTATTCAATGAATTATGATATTAACCACTTATTTCAGTGGAATAGGAAGCATCTCCTTTTAAATTACTCATGAGGATAAGCATACAAAATATGCAAGCTTATGTATTTGGATATACCCTTGAAAGAAGACAACTTTCTTGATGTTGGTGTTCATATATAAATGGGACTCTGCATCTCAAACTGAGGATTTAATGGTACACAGTTTTAAGGCACTTTTTTGAATTTTTATGATCATGAGAGAGACCTTGGATTTGGACCATAAAGGTTTATGCTTGCATCATGAATCTTGAGAAGGTTGATCTTTGAGAGGTGTTTGGATGGTGAGGATTAGAGAGGATTTGAAAACCTTGAATTAGCAAAGCTATATTTTACTGAAGGTAGAGTAGAATCTTGAATAATTTTTGTGATCCAACTATGCTGAAACTCTTTTGTGTGCATGCCGAGATTAAAAGGAATTAGTGTCTGAATTGACTGAAGAATGAAGGATATTACAAGTCCCATGGAAATTCTCAGAAAAAAGAGAGTTACAATTGCTCGGCCCTGTCATGTGGCACTCCAACCACAACGTCAAGGGAGCATTTTGACAGAACTAAAACAAAGTAGCAGAGAAAAAGAATTTTTATAAAATGGGTCATAGGGTTTGTTTTGTTGACTTGCAACTACATTTTTTGAGTTAATTACAGGTTTCCCCAATGGAACAACTAGACAACTTAAGAAAAAAGAAGAAGAAAAGAACAGAAAGGTGGCATAGAATGTTAAAGAAGAAAAAAAAAAAAACAAAGAAAAAACTTGTGATACAAATATTCAACACATAGTTTCATCAATGTACAGAAATAGAGTGGCCAAATAGGGTCCTCTCCAGTTGAGAGGAATTGGAGAGGAGCCGGTCAGTTATAACTAGGAGTATTTTTGTAATTTCATATCGTAATTTTACATAATGTAAAATTACAAAAATACCCTTAGCTATAACTGATCGGCTCCTTTCCAGTTGAAAATCAACCGGAAAGGATCCTGTTGCGGCCAAATAGCAGTAGTCACAAGGCGCCCCTACTTTGGAGAGTGGCCGACGCGGTCAAACTAGTTCTCGGTTTTTTTTTTTTTTTTAATTGGATGTGACGTGACAATACAGTTTAAAAGTTTACAAAAAATAAACAGAATGATTTATTTGATAAAAATTAAAACCTCATCGAATAAATCGATAGGATTTAAACATTAAGAAGTACAAATCATATGGGATGCATTTTTCCCTTTTAAAAATGTAGAGCAAATTAATACACTTATTGTATGCTTATCCTCTCATCAACTCTTTTTTCCCAAAATGCCCATACTTATAGTCGTTATAAAGCTCAGTTTATTATGGGCGCCAAACCCATTTCATTTTCCCATTCCTCATCACAACCATCTCTCTCTGAAGAAACTCTCTCAAGAAAACCAGCAAACCCATCTCTTAATTTGGAACTCCGATTATATCTCCATTCTCTTGCTAATCTTGTTTTTGGTATTTCAAGTTTCTTGACGAAGACATTTCTAGCAATATGGAAGGTGAGGCACAGAAGCTCTTGAGCAACGGGATTCAAAATATGTGTGAATTTCATGCCAAGACTTTGACTTTTGATCAAAAGATGCGAGACCTGATGCGTGAATGTAAAGAAGGATTAACCAAGAAAGATGGGTCAGATTCTGGAAAGAAGAGTTTGATGGGGTGGATAAAAGCATTTCCCACATCTAATGAAGAATCCGGGGTTGTGATTACAAGATTGAAGGCTCGAGCAGTTGATGCTGGGATTAAGCTCTGTAATCTGGCTATTGATTTTGTGTTTATGATGATGTCGAGGCAGGAAGAATTGGCGGCAAAGATTTGGAAATTCAGGTCTGCTCTCGAATGGGTCATTGAAGATGGGAATTTTAATTCCATGGTGATTGTTAAGATTCTTACTCTACTGGAAATGGCAGAGGGAGAAGTGAGTGAGATTAAAAGATCCAAGGAGCTAAAGAATAAAGGGAAGTCGGAAATTGATGACGGCGATCAGAAGGAAATATCAAATGAAAGAATTCGAGTTAACGAGATCCTCGATCAATTCTTTGAGCAAATTCTGCATCAAATCTTTAGTCAATTACTTGAAGCAGCTCTGCGTTTAGAATCTATTATAAGTCATCGGAGTCTTCCGGCCGATTCGGAGGCGTTAATGAAAGAAGCTCTGTCAAGGCTAGAATGTGATCTCAAGCAATGTGAGGAGGTTCTGGAATGGATAAGAGAGGATATCACGCCATTGAAGGCAATGTTTCCATTAGAGCTCGAGGATCCGAAGACGACGACGACGACGGAAACTCGGAACTTAGTGGCGTCTAAGGTATATGAATTGTGGAGGGGATTGCTGTATTCAGCAGAGGAGGATCAGGAAGAGCAAAGTGATCAATGCAGGATCAGATATGCCAGAGAAAATGATGTTGAAGGTGATGTTCAGATGGGATCTGCTGTACAGCCTAGCTTGAACAAAGGTGTGGAACTGCAAGAATCAAGAGAGGCAGATGCTGAGGTAAAGAAAGAAGCAAAGAAGCCATCAAAGGGCTGCTGTTGTTAAGCCATCAAATTCAAAGTGTTGATGTTTCTGCTTTTTGGTTAGTTTGAATTGTTCCTAAGCTTTTGAATTTTACATTGATAGATACAGAATTGTACTCCAAACAAGGAAACATCTGTTGTTTTCTGATTGATTGTGACTGTTTCAAATCGAAAGCAATCTAGTAGTCTGAATTGACTCGGGCATACTACAAATTCGAAGGAATAACGCTATTTAATAGACTGTTGTACGACTGTCGTATAATTAAAATAATGTGATGGTGAAAATCAGCTTTTAGATTAGTAGGGACTTGTAAAAAGAACAAAAAAAATTGATAATTTTTATTGCCACGTCGCTCCAGTCGAATAGCAATCTTTTAAATAAGACTTCCATTTTTGTTTTTCGGGTTTTAATTAATTAGTGAGATCACCATTATTAACAGGGCCAACATCATCATATATACATGAAATATATACTAATATTGCTAAATATCGAGTTCTATCCCGAGCGGATATCTTGAAGCATGACTTTTTTGATTAAATCACTTCTTAAGGTGTATATTTTGCAAATTTACTATTTAAAGTTTCAATTGCTATCAAATAAATCTTTCCGTCCACCTACCCGAGTGGGCCGAGTGGCCAACCCGGCCACCTCTCTTCTTCTTTTTTTTTAAAAAAAAGTTATTGTTTTTTTTTTTTTTTAAATTAAATTTAAAATTAGAGAAAAGTACACATAACCCCCTCAAACTACCACTCAATTGTCAATGTACCCCATAAACTACCAATTGTGTTAATGTCTCCCCTTAAACTACCAAAAAATGTCAATGTCCCCCATAAGACCAACAAAAAGATAAAAATGACCCTAATTTTTTTTGAATAAGACAAAAATGTCCTCATAAATTCAAAAAATTAAAATTAAAACTAAAAAACTTACAAAAAAATAATAAAAAACTAAAAAAAAAAGAACAATTTTTTTATTCTTTAAAAAAAAGCAAACAAAAAATAGCATAAATTTATTTATTTATTTTTTAAAAATAAAACAAATGAAAAAAAAGAAAAACCAGTTTTTATTAAATTAAAAAACAAAAAAGAACAATTTTTTTTAAAGAAAAAAAAAACGAAAAAACAAAAAATAACTGATTTTTTTTCTTTTTTTTTTTAAAAAAATAAAACAAATGAAAAAATAACCAGTTTTTATTAAATTAAAAAAACAAAAAAGAACAATTTTTTTTTAAAGAAAAAAAACGAAAAAATAAAATAAAATAAATAAATAACAGTTTTAATTTTTTATTATTTTTTTGGAATAAAATTTTGTTATTTTATTTTTTTTAATAATTTTTTTTAGTTTTTATTTTATTTTAATAATTTTATGAAGGGCATTTTTGTCATTATGGGGACATTGGCATTTTTTAGTAATTTAAGGGGGGACATTGATACAATTGGTAGTTTGGAGGGTACATTGACAATGAGGTAGTAGTTTGAGGGGTTATGTGTACTTTTCCCTTAAAATTATTTATGATATATTTTTTATTAGAAGATACACATTTGGATTTTTTATTAGATATAATGTGGCAGCACTTTTAGAAATTTAACAAAAAAAAAAAAAAAAATCTATTTAATAACAATTAAAACCTTTAGATTAAATGGAAAAAATTTAAACGTTAAGAAGTGAGACAAAAATCATACCTAAGGAGCTGGAAGCAATTTTTCCCCTTTTTAAATGTAGACCGAATTGCACTTTTTGTGTGCTTATTATTAGGAGTACTTCAATTATAACTCTTGATCTTTCATCATTTTTTAAAAAAGTACCCTAATTTTATGAAGTGTCAATTGAAGATATCCTTCTTTCAATTTTAACCCTCCGTTAAATTTTTTTATTAAATTATGTTCAAATTTTCAAAATACCCCTTAATTTTTTCAGAAAAAATGGAAAAAAAAAAAAAAAAGGTTGTTAGTAACAATTTAACGGAATTTACAAAAATACCCATGCCTGAATCTTGAAAAAAATTTATAATATTTTTTTAAAAAAATAAAAAAATAAACACAATGATATTTTAAAAAATTTGATAGGATTCAACGGAAAATTCTAACGGGTTGAAATTGAAAAAAATTAAAATATAAATATCTTAAATTGATACTTTTTTATTCTATTTTTTTTTTAAGGAAAGACAAATCTTTCAATGATCAAAAGAAGGGTCAAATCAAACCACCATATAGGTGTACACAAGACACCCTCAAACAGAAGAATACTCCACCTGAGCAAAAAGACTCAGACCAATACAGACAGCACTGCTACAAATAAAAACCTAACCAAACAGAATGATGCCTCTACGGTAACATAAACATTTGCTTTAATAGGGAGTTGGTCACACATTCTGGGCTAAAAGTAATGACTAGGTTCATCAGCACAGAGCAAACTGTCAAAAGAACACACTAACAACCAACTGGATCAACACTAAGGGGATAAACAACTCTACCATTAACTCAAAAGGCTAAGGGGAAACAATAACAAGACAAACAAAAAAAACAACTACAAACACAAAGGACGGACCATTTCTCCCACTTCCCACAACTACAAAATAGTTTGATGCACATTCTGGGACTCCAATAAAATCGCCCCCAATGATTCCTGAGTCGTTCCAAGAAAATCGTCCCTAATCCGCACCCAAAAAAATTGCCCACAATCAAGCGAAGTCGGTCCCGAATTAGTGCCGCATGTCGCCCCTGTTGCGAAAAAACCGGTGAAAACAAAAATGCTGAAACTGCCGATCCCCTTTCCCCTAAACCGCCCTTCCAGTGCAAAATCCCTAAGAGCATTCCTAGTAGCCTCACCAAATTTTACTCACCAAAATAACTAAAAATCACTTTTTTCTATTCTGATGAGCCACTTTATTAAAATTCCCCCAGCAGCCTCACCATTTTAACTAGTCAATATTCACTATTCCATTTAAATAATAATTTTTTCATATTTATTTATTTTTTCTCTATATAATCTTTTTACAAAAAATCATTCATATCCATGAAATAAGGACATTATCGTGTGAGAGATGGGAGATGAGAGAAGAAAATGAGAGAAAAAAGGAAAAAAGTGTGCTAATCATGTGAAAGAGAAAGGTGAAACAAAATTTGGTGAGTGAGTTGTTGAGTGAAAATGCCTCATCTAATTTGGTTAGTAATTTCAGTCATCAAATTTTTTTGGTTAAAATGGTGAGGCTGCTTGGAGTGGTTTTTCAGGATTTTCATCAAATTGGTTCACTAAAATAGCTAAAAAATTATTTTGATGAGGCTACTAAGAATGCTCTAAGCCGTCACTGCTACAAAACAACCATGAATAGCATCTGAGCAATGTCGTCTTCGGAGCGGACAACCGAACCAGCATCGGCAGATCAAAAAGGCCGAAAAATCCCTAGAAGAAAACCAAACTAGGACCTGTGCGATTTCGTCTCCGACGTAACCAGTCAAACCAGTGGCTAATCACAAAATCCTCGTAGAAATCAGACACTGAGCGCCGCAAATTGGGAGAAATCGTCCGCTGATTACACCCTACCAAGCGAAAGAAAAAAGTCTCCGGCCCGTAACCGCTTCAGATGCCGACGACACCGAAAGAAAGGAGACTTATTCACAAAACAAAACCTACCACATCCTACTGGGGACATCCCCTCCTCCCTTATTACGCTAAAAAAAGACCTTTGCTCGACAGAGGAAAAATCAGAGGAAAAACAAGAGCGTGGCAGAGAAAGATTTTGAATCTTTAAATTGACACATTTTGAAGTTTAGTTATTTTTTTTCAAAAGTGATTAATGAATAAGTGAAGTTGTCCCCTTATTCTTTTATTCACTCTTTTTTCCCAAAATGCCCATACTTTAGTCGTTATAAAGCTCTGTTTCTTATGGGCGCCAAACCCATTTTATTTTCCCATTCCTCATAACGAGCCTCTCAAGAAACTCTCTCTCTCTCTCTCTCTCAAGAAAACCAGCAATAAGAAAAAGTGAGGCTGTAATCTTCTTTCTGGGAAGACATATATACCAATATGGAAGGCGAGGCACAGAAGTTCTTGAACAGGGCGTCACAGAGTATGCTTGAATTTCATGTCAATACGTTGTGTTTTGAACAAAAGATGCAAGCCCTGATGCGTGAATGTAAAGAAGGATTAATCAAGAAAGATGGGTCAGATTCTGGAAAGAAGAATTTGATGGGGTGGATAAAAGCATTTCACACATCTAATCAAGAATCCGGGGTTGTGATTACAATCAAGGCTAGAGCAGTTGAAGCTGGGATTAAGCTCTGTAATCTGGTCATTTATTTTGTGTTTATGATGTCAAGGCAAGAAGAATTGGCAGAAAAGATTTGGAAATTCAAGTCCACTCTCAAATGGGTCACTGAAGATGGGAATTTTAATTCCATGGTGATTGAAAAGGTTCTTACTCTACTGGAAATGGCCGAGGGAGAAGTGAGTGAGATTAAAAGATCCGAGGGGCTAAAGAATAAAGGAAAGGCGGTAATTGTTTCCCGCCATCAGGAGGAAAGACCAAATGTTGGAAGAATTCGAGTTAACAAACTCCTTGATCAATTCTTTGAGCAAATTCTGTATCAAATCTTTGATCAATTCCTTGAAGTTGTTCTGCGTTTGGAATCCATTATAAGTCATCGGAAACTTCCTGCCAAATCGCAGATGCGGATGAAAAAAGCGTTGTCGATGCTAGAATGTGAGCTCAAGCAATGTGAGGAGGTTCTGGAATGGATAAAAGAGGACGTCATAACATTGAGGAAAATGTTTCCATTGAAACTGGGGCTTAAGCTTAAGGATTCGAAGACGACGGAAGCTCGGAACCTTGTGGCTCCGAAGATACATGAATTGTGGAGCGGATTACTGGATCACTCATCGGCGATGAACGAAGAAAATAGTCTTACGTATAGGATCAGATGTGAACGTATCCGACAACTGGAAATAATAGCTAACATGGAAATTCATGAATCGGATTTCGAACTTTCGAGTAGTGAAGACGATGAAGGTGATGATATTCAGAGGAGATCTACTGGTTTTTCGAGTCCGGAAGCAGAGGATGTGCCGCCTACCTCGAATGAAGGTGTGGAGGTGCAACAATCAAATCCAGAGACAGAGGTTGAAGAAAAGAAGCCATCAAAGGGCTGCTGTTGTTGTTGTTGTTAAGCTACTTTTTCTAAGCTTTTTTTCTATTCATATCCATGTTTCTGGTTTTTGGTTAGTTTGTTCCTAAGCTTTTGGATTTACATAGATAGATACAGAAATGTTCTCCAAACAAGAACCAATTTTCAATATCTGTTGTTTAGATATGAAGCATAATAAGGAGTAACCTGGTTTTCTGATTGATTGTGACTGTTTGAGATTGAAAGCAATTTAGTAGTCTGAATTGAATGATGTATATTACCAAGTTGTAAGAAAATCCTGAGACAAGAGAGTACAAAATGCTTTTTTGGAAGAAGTAATGATATTTAGTTGACTGTTATATATTATTGAAATGACGTGATAGTAAAAATCAACATTTGAATTAATAAGGATTGGAAAAAAGAAAAATCAATGAATGATTTCACTGTTGTGTCATTACAGTTGTATAGCAGTCTATTAAATAACATTTCTCTTTTGGACGATAGCTCGATTGTTTTTGGTCTTTAGTTAATTACTCAATGGCCACATTAGTGAGACAGAGGTTGAAGTAAAGAAGCCATCAAAGGGCTGCTGTTGTTGTGAGACAGCTGCTGCATGTAGCATTCCATTGAAGGCAATGTTTCCATTAGAGCTCGAGGATGCGAAGACGACGATGGAAACTCAGAACTTCATGGCGTCTAAGGTATATGAATTGTGGAGGGGATTGCTGTATTCAGCAGAGGAGGATCAGGAAGAGCAAAGTGATCAATGCAGGATCAGATATGCCAGAGAAAATGATGTTGAAGGTGATGTTCAGATGGGATCTGCTGTACAGCCTAGCTTGAACAAAGGTGTGGAACTGCAAGAATCAAGAGAGGCAGATGCTGAGGTAAAGAAAGAAGCAAAGAAGCCATCAAAGGGCTGCTGTTGTTAAGCCATCAAATTCAAGTGTTGATGTTTCTGCTTTTTGGTTAGTTTGAATTGTTCCTAAGCTTTTGAATTTTACATTGATAGATACAGAATTGTACTCCAAACAAGGAAACATCTGTTGTTTTCTGATTGATTGTGACTGTTTGAGATTGAAAGCAATCTAATAGTCTGAATTGACTCGAGCATACTACAAATTCTAAGGAGTAAAAGCAATTTAGTAGACTGTTGTACGACTGCTGTATAATTGGAATGACGTGACGGTTAAAATCAGCTTGCGCTTGTAAAAAGAAAAAAAAAGGGGATAATATTTACTGCCATATCATTCCAGTCGTATAGCAATCTACTAAATATGACTTATATTTTTGTTTTTCGGTTTTTAATTTATTAGTGAGATCACCATTATTAACCGGGCCAACATCATCATATATACATGAAATATATACTAATATAGTGTGTACTATATTACTCAATGCCCACATTCATACTAAATAATAAGAGTACCCATGATTCATGCATGGTGACATTAAGTCAAGATCAAAGATCATCAAATTGGTAGAAAGTAAAAAACACCCCCCAAAAGTTGTCAAACACCCTTGCTATAGCTTGCCATTAATATTGCTAAATATCAAGTTCTATCCCGAGTGGATATCTTGAAGCATGACTTTTTTTTTTTTTTTTTTTATCTTAAGGTGTAAATTTTGCAAATTTACTTTTTTAAAGTTTCAATTGTTATTAAATAGATCCTTTTGTCTACCTTACGGTACTGTCACATCATGCCCAATAAGAAGACAACACGTGTCTACTTAATATAAAAAATAAAAAATAAAATTAAACAATTGACCACCCGGATCAAGGTGTGGCCTTGCAGCAACCTCCATTTGATGTGAGTTGCCAAAAGGGGTGATCGGCATGCCACCCCAAGCAAATAGGGGTCAGGCCCGAGCGGCCAACCCACCTCTCGTTTTTTTTTCTTTTTTTTAAATTTATGATATATTTTTTATTAGAAGTTACACATTTGGATTTTTTTTATTAGATATAATGTGGCAGCACTTTTAGAAATTTAACAAAAAATAAACAAAAAAAATCTATTTAATAACAATTAAAACCTTTAGATTAAATGGAAAATATTTAAACGTTAAGAAGTGAGACAAAAATCATACCTAAGGAGCTGGAAGCAATTTTTTCCCTTTCAAAAATGTAGACCAAATTGCACTTTTTGTAAGCTTATTCTTTGGAGAACTCTACTTATAACCCTTGATCTTTTATCATTTTTTAAAAAAGTACCACAATTTTAAAAAGTGTCAATTTAAGATATCATTCTTTCAATTTTTTTAAATTTTAATCATCCGTTAAAATTTTCGTTAAATCCTGTCTAAATTTTCAAAATACCCATCATTTTTTTCAGAAAAAAAAAAGAATGTGTTGGTAATAATTTAACGGAATTTGCAAAAATACTCATACCTAAATTTTGAAAAAAATTTATAATTTTTTTTAAAAGATATAAACACTGATATTTTGAAAATTTTGATAAGATTTTAATGAAAAATTCTAATGGGGTTGAAATTAAAAAAAAAATTAAAATATAAATATCTTAAATTAACACTTTTTAAAGTTTATTTATTTATTTTTTTCAAAAGTCAGGAATGAATTTCAGCCAAAAAGAAAAAAAAAAGAAAGTCAGGAATGAATAAGTGAAGTTGTCCCCTTATTCTTTCATTCACTATTTTTTCCCAAAATGCCCATACTTTAGTCGTTATAAAAGCTCTGTTTCTTATTATGGGCGCCAAACCCATTTTATTTTCCCATTCCTCATAACGAGCCTCCCAAGAATCTCTCTCTCTCTCTCTCTCTCTCTCTCTGTGTCTCTCTCAAGAAAACCAGCAATAAGAAAAAGTGAGGCTATAACCATCTTTCTGGGAAGACATTTATTATACCAATATGGAAGGCGAGGCACAGAAGTTCTTGAACAGGGCGTCACAGAGTATGCTTGAATTTCAAGTCAATACGTTGTGTTTTGAACAAAAGATACAAGCCCTGATGCGTGAATGTAAAGAAGGATTAATCGAGAAAGATGGGTCAGATTCTGGAAAGAAGAATTTGACGGGGTGGATAAAAGCATTTCACACATCTAATCAAGAATCCGGGGTTGTGATTACAATCAAGGCTCGAGCAGTTGAAGCAGGGATTAGGCTCTCTAATCTGGTCATTGATTTTGTGTTTATGATGTCCAGGCAAGAAGAATTGGCAGAAAAGATTTGGAAATTCAAGTCTACCCTCAAATGGGTCACTGAAGATGGGAATTTTAATTCCATGGTGATTGAAAAGGTTCTTACTCTACTGGAAATGGCCGAGGGAGAAGTGAGTGAGATTAAAAGATCCGAGCAGCTAAAGAATAAAGGAAAGGAGGTAATTGTTTACCGCGATCAGGAGGAAAGATCAAATGTTGGAAGAATTCGAGTTAACAAACTCCTCGATCAATTCTTTGAGCAAATTCTGTATCAAATATTTGATCAATTCCTTGAAGTTGTTCTGCGTTTGGAATCCATTATAAGTCATCGGAATCTTCCTGCCAAATCGCAGATGCGGATGAAAAAAGCGTTGTCGATGCTAGAATGTGAGCTCAAGCAATGTGAGGAGGTTCTGGAATGGATAAAAGAGGATGTCATAACAATGAGGAAAATGTTTCCATTGAAACTGGGGCTTAAGCTTAAGGATTCGAAGACGACGGAAGCTCGGAACCTCGTGGCGTCGAAGATAGACGAATTGTGGGGCGGATTACTGGATTACTCATCAGAGGAGGACGAAGAAAATAGTCTTATGTATAGGATCAGATGTGAACGTATCCGAGAAATGGAAATAAATGCTAGCTTGGAAATTCATGAATCGGATTTCGAACCTTCGAGTAGTGAAGACGATGAAGGTGATGATATTCAGATGAGTTCTGCTGGTGTTCCGAGTCCGGAAGAAGAGGAAGGGCCGCCTACCTCGAATGAAGGTGTGGAGGTGCAACAATCAAATCCAGAGACAGAGGTTGAAGCAAAGAAGCCATCAAAGGGCTGCTGTTGTTGTTGCTGTTAAGCTACTTTTTCTAAGCTTTTTTACTATTCATATCCATGTTTCTGGTTTTTGGTTAGTTTGTTCCTAAGCTTTTGGATTTACATAGATAGATACAGAAATGTTCTCCAAACAAGAACCAATTTTCAATATCTATTGTTTAGCTATGAAGCATAATAAGGAGTAACCTGGTTTTCTGATTGATTGTGACTGTTTGAGATTGAAAGCAATTTAGTAGTCTGAATTGAATGATGCATATTACCAAGTTGTAAGAAAATCCTGAGACAAGAGAGTACAAAATGTGTTTTTGGAAGAAGTAATGATATTTAGTTGACTGTTATATATTATTAGAATGACGTGATAGTAAAAATCAGCATATGAATCAGTAAGGACCGTAAAAAAGAAAAATCAATGAATAATTTCACTGTTGTGTTATTTCAGTCGTATAACAATCTATTAAATAACATTTATCTTTTGGAAGATAGCTTGATTGTTTATGGTCTTTAGTTAATTACTCAATGGCCACATTAGTGAGACAGAGGTTGAAGTAAAGAAGCCATCAAAGGGCTGCTGTTGTTGTGAGACAGCTGCTGCATGTAGCATCTTTGGGGCTCCATGACCTGAAGCTGAGAGAGGGCAGCAATCACAGAACCAGTGGCATTCTTCCATAGCTATGAACAGGGTGGTTTTCTGATTGATTGTGACTGTTTGAGATTGAAAGCAATTTAGTAGTCTGAATTGACTCAAGTACCATAAACAGAAAAGCTTATTTGGAATATAAAGACTGCTTGCAAATTAGTCAGATTATTAATTTTTATGAAAAATTTACTTTACTAGATATATAGATACAACCAAAATAGAAACAAAGCTTAATTAATTACTTGATTACTATAAAAAAGAATGGCGTACACATGCATGTACAATGTATGTTGTACAGTTGATATATATCAATAATATATAATACATAAAAACATCATCTTCTTCGTACGTTTCAAAACAAACTTGTTTCAATCGCTTTTTTATTTATTATTATTGTTGGAACAAGCGGCTAATAGTCTTTTGGATATAAAGATTAATATGAGAGTATCAGTATAATGGTCGGTTAGTTGGTGGTTTACTCATAAAAATATTATGTTATAACCCTAAATCATTATTATTGAAACATAACTGCACTCCTGTGGACGTAGGCTTATTGCCGAACCACGTACATCTGTGTCTTCATTTTCTCTTACTCTCTTTCTTTTCGATTCCATATTATTAATCATTATTGTGCATGGTAACAACAACAATTAATGAGGAAATTTGTTGAATGAGAGATTATTGTGAGGAGTAATAATACTATAAGAAAGAGTACTCATGTCTTCCTTGAGTCCTCCCAAAATTAATGTGGCTTTTAAAATTATTATTAGATGTGTGATATATATATATATATATATATATATATATATATATATATATATAAGGATTGAATTTTGATTCAATGATAATTTTAAAATGACTTAAAGAGAACATGAGACCCTAGTAGATTCTTAAGAGTGATCACGTGGAGCCCTAGGAGGGGTCCCCACTTCCCCATGCCCACCTTCGCCTTTAGGAGAAGGCGGAAGAGCGAGATCGAAGATTACTTCTTAAGAGTGATCACGTACAGCCCTAGGAGGAGTCCCCATTTCCCATGCCCACTGTCGCGCGCCTTTAGGACGAGGCGGAGGAGCGAGATGATTACTTCTTAAAAGTGATCACATAGAGCCCTAGGAGGGGTCCCCATTTCATGTGCCCACCGTCGCGTTGAGGAGGCGGAGGAGCAAGAAGATTAGCATCCCAAAATGCAAATCCTCTTGTTTTATGGTGCGTTTAGGATTGCGATTTCATAGACAATAAGTGCGATTTTAAACCAAATCGCAGAACATAAATCGTTTGAGAACTGAGTTTTTAAAAATTGCAATTTGAAAATACAGAAAATTTACTTTTTCAAATTGCAAGTAAGATGATAATTTTTTGAAAACACATAATTTTAAAGGCTAATTTACGCTTTTTAAATTCTAAACTGTGATTTTGCCAGAGGCTAAACTGCATTTTTAAAAATCTCTTTTTTCAAATCGTAGATTTTAAAATTATGATTTTAAATCGTACATTTTAAAATCACAAATTCAAACAAACCCTTACGTTTAGATGATTAGGCCCCGACAACTCCGGGTGGAAGGAAAGTTCTTCTAGCTCTTTCCCATTTGTAGGAAAAGCAGCAGCTGCCACTACAATTATCACAAACCCCACCCAAACCAATTTTTTACGCCCTATTTCCATCATATATTTTCAATCTGATTTTCTCATCCCATCAACCTTTAAATGAAATTAAACCAGCTCACCCTATTTATGGAATGATTTTAATTTCATTGGTTCTCATGCATGCATGCTCCTTTGATATTGTCAACTGTTTGTTATCTGCAAATAATTTTATCTCAGTTTCAAAGATTTGTTGAAACTGTCACTGTAACCCCATAATCAAAAAAAATATTCAACTCATATTAATTATTGTTAGAATATTAATTAAATTATTAAAATTAACAATTTTTTATCAGATAAGTGCCGATTCAATATACAAACATTGGGAAGTCCGTCCCTTATTATTACGTATGTCCGCCCTTTTTCTTTCTTTTTTTTTTTTAAAGGAAAAGCTTCGCTTATACCTATGAGTTTTAATCACTTTTTAACGGAATTTAACAGAAAATTTTGACAGAATTTAATAGAAAATTCTAACGTAGAATTGAAATTAAAAAAATAAATTGAAAGATGAATACATTAAATTGATACATTTTAAAAATAAATACCTTTATAATAAAAGTAATAAAAAATCAAGAGTTATAAGTGAAGTTAAAAAAAAAAAAAAAAAAAAAATCTTCCTATCCTTCACTATAATGTTCCCAAAATGCCCTCACTTCAGTCCTTAATCCTCCTCATAAGACTCACCCGCCTGAGTATATATCGGCGCCAAAACCCCATATAATATACTCTCCGATATTCTCTCTCCAGAAAACAAGCGATAACAAACAGTAAGGCTTTCGGTTTGGGACTCCAATTACATCTCCATCTTCTCTCTTCACACATTATAAGTTTCTGGGTAATCTTCTTTTGGGTGTTATTCAGGTCTCTTTGTATTTTACGCAATTCATTTTCTTTTTACAGGACCGTACGTCCATGGCAAGTGAGGATTCCGGCTACGGTTTATCGCCGGCCATCGGTCATCAGACAGAAGAAAATGGAAGTACTAGCCCGGATCATACTGCTGAGTTGATGAACCAACTTGAAGAGAATGAAGATTGTAAGTTGAATGAAGCAGCTTTAATTGATTCTGAGGAGTTGGATTCTCAGCACCGGAGATTTCTGCTTTCTATTGTAAATTGGCGTGGCTGTAAAGAAAAAAAAGTTTATAATGAGAATGTGGTTTCTTTGGAGGAGATTAAAAGGTTCAAGAAGGATTCTGTGAGGGAGGATTCTCTGAACCGGAGAATTCTGGATTCTTTCGTAAATCAGTTTGTCTGTGAAGAAGAAACAGTTGATAATGAGAATGAGAAGGAGATTTCTTTGGCGAAGACTGAAAGGTTCAAGAAGGAATAAGGGGAGAGGAGGGAAATACAGTAGTTAGAACTCCACCAACGCCTCCAAAGTATAGTAGAAGTCCTGGCTAGTCCTACCTATCTATTTATTTATCTTGTTTTAATTTAGTCTAATTCTATCTTGTTTGTGGTTTGTTTTCAACTCTAATTTGATTCATTTGTGGTCTCTTCTATCCGAAAGCTAGGAACTATTGTACGTACACCAAAAGGAGTTCAATATTATCAATATATTTTTATTATTAGCTGTGGGGTTCCATCAGAGATGGATCGATGTTGAAAAGGTTTCCGAGGATGCTTCAATGTCGAACCAAATTACCAAAGAATACGATGCAATAGAATCTGCAGTAGTTAAAGAATGGAAAGATGAAAGTGATCTTAAGCTACTATATATGACCTAACAGTAACAGTGTTGATGCCTTCTGGTGTTGGGATTCTAGCTTCTTTGTGTAGTTAGTTTGTTCTTTAGTTTTTGAATTTACATTGATATATACAAAATTTCACAGTAACTCTAGTCCAAATAAGGACAAACTTTCAATATCTGTTGTTTGGGAATGAAGAAAAGAAATGACAATCTGGTGTTCTAATTTATTTTGTGGGTGTTTGGGAATTAATAATGCCCATTTATCTTCTTCAATCTCTGAGTGGTTACAGGGAATTAATATATAATGCCATATTCATTCATCTATGGGCTTCTTCCCCAGTGGTTTGTTATATGCAAAAGCTTGTTTGTGGTTTGTTTCCAATTTTAATTTGATTCATTTGTGGTCTCCTCTATCCGAAATGAACTATTGTACACCAAAAGGAGTTCAAGATTATCAATATATTTCTATTCTTAGTTGTGGGGTACTTCCATTAGAGATGGACGTTGAAAAGGTTTCCGAGGATGCTTCAATGTTTACCAAAGAATTCGATGCAATAGAATCTGCCCTTAAAGAATGGAAAAGATGAAAGTTGTTAGAGAATATATTTCCCATATTGAAACGAAATATATTATAATTAATGGTATTGTACGTTACTTTCTTTTATAAGGTTGATTGTAATTAGATTTGATTACCATCCTTATCTATCTGATTTCTCCTATAAATATGAGTATTTTGTATTATAAAATAATCAAGCAATATGAGCAACAATGTAACTCTTCGAGTTTTACCTTGTTGACGTAGGTCATAAATTGAATCACGTAAAATTTGTTGTATTCTTTATTTTATTATTCCGCTATTTGTCTTTACTTTTCCATTCGTTTATTTTTTCTTTCATGGTATCAGAGCTATAGGCTAACGCCAGTGGTCTTGCGTATTTTTTTTTTCTTATGTTTTTATTGTCCTCTCCTTGATAGTATGCAAATCTCATCATTATAGATTTTGCATACTTGAATTTGCCTATAAAAAAAAGGAAAAAAAAGCACAAATCTCTTCTCTCCGTTTTATTATTTCCGCTATTATCTTATTTTCCTACGTGATTATCTTATTTCACTACAGAACCTGTTTTTGCTTCCTCTGTTTTGTTTTGTTTTGTTTTTCTTCATTTTTTTTTTTTTTTTGGTTTGTGTTTTGTCAAACAAGTAGTGTGCGTGAGTTGGAGATGAGCTTTACTCCAACATACGCCACCCGTGTCTCATTTGGAGACTAAACAAACCAAAACTCCTTGTTTTGTTCTTGATTTCCTTTGATTTTATGAAGAGCGAAAAACAAAAGGGGGAAATTACCTTTTACCCCTGAAGTATTCACTCCTTGGTAAATTAGCCTCCAATGTATAAAATTTGGTAAATGACACCCTGAACTTGCTAACATGCGGCAACACATACCATTCATCTACTTACTCGTCAGTTTGGACGGAAAGTTAGTCACATTCCACATGACCATTTAAGGCTCGAAAGTTTCAAAATTGCCCCCTCTAAAATTAAAAACTACATGCTTTTGTTACTCACGTACTCTCCATCCAATTTTTTAGAGGGAGAGATACATGCACTCATAGTGCACAACAAGTGCACTACCATAAGGCACAATGGTAATGCACTTGTTGTGCACAAGGAGTATTTTGAGCATTTTCCATTTTTCAAAATCTCCTACATTTCTCAGCAGCCAACCACAAACTAAACGTTGACCAAAAAAAAAGAAAAAAAAGAAAAATCCGTAAATGTCTCGGACTTGTACAAACATCGAATTCTAAAACTACTATTTCTTCCGGCGAGAACACGCTGGAAACGCGTCGGTGACGATCAGGCCTCACCGGAAACGACCATAACTCGCCGCCACACCTCAGAACACCACAGAAGTTTCTGGAGAACTGCTGCTGCTGGTAATCAGCTATGGCGGTTTTCTTTTCTTTCCTTTTTCTTTTTCTTTTTCTTTTTCGGTTTTTCTGGGATTACGACTAGTTTTGGTAGGGAAAAAAGAGTAACAAAAGCAAAAGAACGCTAAACAGAATTGGAATTCACCATAGCGTTTGGCTAGGACGACTTCTGCAATCTTCTTCAGAGACGATTCCGGTAACCGTTGTAGCAGCGGGACGCAGCCCAAAAACTCAATCACTGCAAATTCAAACATGCTGTTCATTTTTTTTTTCTTTCT
This sequence comes from Alnus rubra, assembly GCA_028654335.1. NCBI lineage: Eukaryota > Viridiplantae > Streptophyta > Magnoliopsida > Fagales > Betulaceae > Alnus > Alnus rubra. The sequence continues at coordinate 1,024,436 of JAJPGS010000244.1, forward strand.
CCGTTTCTCAACAACCAAACGGAGGCTAGTTTTTCTCACCTGCTTCAGCATCCATGAACGATGGGACTTCCTCTCAAAGATTTCTTTCACCGCTTTTTTTTGGAAAAAGTGGGAGACCCGAGACCATACAGATAGGGAGGAGGAAGGTCGTGTATATTCACCACGTCGATAGTGTTGCTGTTGAAAGCATGGGCGTACGCGTTTGCATGGAGTGGACATGTGGCTGTGTGCACAATCTGTCAGTGAGTCGCTGAGTGTACAATCTGAGAGTCTGGATGGCAATAATGAAAATGATGCATGTGGCGGGTTGCACTTGCAGAGCATCATGTTTCTGACCACACCTTCCTTGGGTCAAGAGCTTGTCGAAGGGCGTTTTGGGCGTGAATGGCCTCACCTGAGAGAGGTGTAGAGGTGCTCCGAAGCGGCTCGAACCATTTGGGAGAGCGTGGGGCTTGTAGCCAGCCACACCGGCGGGTCCGTGGCTGTACTTTGCGATCGTCTACGTGGCATGGTGGTATCAACCATGGCCTGGCTCTCTTGGGCCACCAAGAGCATCTCCTTGCGGCTTGGCAGCTTTGCGTGGACGAGTCCGTGAATGCGTAACAAGTCGCAGAAGAATGTCATGCACTACCACAACTGCTTGCTACAGCTTCAATACGGTGCAGAAAAACCCAAATCGATATGAATGGAATATGCCTCTGGAGCCGTTGAACATTATGCACAAGCTTATGAACATTATGCATGGCAGTAGATACATTAATGCCTTCTCTCCTTTCGCCTCCCCTGTTTCGTTTCTTCCGAGAGCAAACCCATACTTTCCCTATACCATTCAAAGCAAATTCCATTGAAGATGTACATATACATGCAAAGATCTAGCAAAATGGATTTGTTTTTCACAGCCATTGTCAAGAGCAAAATGGGTCTTTCAAAAGCAAATGCTATGAGGAAAGCCTGATTTGGAACACTTTTTCACAGACTTTTTGCCCAAATGAGAGATCCATTATCAGGGGAACGTGTCCCCCTCTAAACTTCTTACAGGCAGTGACACTTTACTGTCTTTACTCCCCACGCCCTTTGCAATAAACCCAACTCCACTTCACCCCCACTTCCTGCGCATCGACTTTCATTCCTCCCTCGATCTGTTTGCCTCTGTTTCCAACTTTCCACTTTCTAAAACAGAGTCCCCTTTGTGGGTATGTGTCAATGCATTGCCCAAGTTGATTCAGCATTGGTGGGTGCTCGTAATAAGGACAGCGAGACCCCATTTTTCTTGGCACCTTCCATGGTAAAAAGGAAGCCTTCCTTTGTCTTCTCAGAATCTGTGGTCTCTCTGCTGGCTATGAATATTCCAAGAAGAAAAATGATGGCGAGACTATTCTTCACTGTGCCATAGCTGGAGACTCAGATTTGGCTTCACCAAATCATGATCAACGTTGTGGATGATCAGGACCCTTCAACATCCACGTGAAAATCTCCCTCATCAAAGTCAGAGTCCTCGAGTATATGTAAAGTGTACGAGCGGTGCGGTTATTAACATAAAATAACCGGTAGTCGCTAATAACCGACAAGGCGACAACAACCGTTAACCAAAAAAATGAAAAAAATCAAGAAACTAAAAATAACCGCAACCGGATAACCAGGTACCTGGTTGCGGTTACTAGTTATTACAGTTTAAAAAATCGGTTAATAACCGGGTAACTACAACCAATTTTTATTATTATTATATATAATTATAACCACTTATTGTTCTTCTTCTCTTCCTATCCACGCCCAGTGTTCCTTTTCCTATTGTTTGCCTAAATGTTTGATGTCAGATTTTGACTCTTTTTTGGTTCTGTTTTGGTTTAGAAAGTTGAAAACAGAGTTTTGTCTCCACATACCATTGTACTGTTTCTGGTTTTGTTGGTTTTAGCTTGCTGTTTTGGTTTGATTGTAATCGGGATTAGTTATTTTAAATGAAATTGCTTACTTATTCATTTTTAAAAAAGAAAAAAAAAAGAAAAAGAAGAAGAAGAAGAAGGAGGACAAGATGGTCGTGTGCGTTGGTGCACCAAAGCTTGGAAGTTATAAAGAGTTCGTCCCTGGATTTTTGATAAGAACATGTCAATAGCAGTACTGTGACTCCAATGATATCTTCATCACGGATGTTTGACGGGTTTGGAGGGTCTGTCTGCCGGGAGTCAATAAGCAAATTCAACAATAAAAGAAAACCGATTATCCAGTTAATAACCGGTTTAAAATAACTGGATAACTGACGGTTGGTAAAAACCGCAACCGGTAGGCCGGTTGTGGTTGTTAAAATAGAAATAACCGGAGATCCTAGTTATGGTATCGGTTATGAGCAAATAACCGCTACCGCAACCGGTTATAGACCCTTAAGTATATGGACAAGTTATTCTTTGAACAAAAAAAAAATAAAAAAATCAATAATGGCAGAAGAAGAAGAAGAAGAAGCTCCAATGCGTGAAGACACACTAAGATCTGTGAACCACTTGGTCGGAGCAACTTGGCAATTGGGTTGGGTTGAATGGGTGTTTTTTTTTTTTCCCTTTTTTTTAAAATTTTTTTTAATGCATGTGCGGGTATCAGAAATAGATAATCACTAACATACTAAGTAAAAGAAAAAGTGTTGTGACTTAGGGGGAGGTATCAGATGAGAGTGGCTAAGTTCTAGTAAGATAAAGTTTGACTTTTGACTTATCAAACAACAATTTTCTCTTGGGTAGAAAATTCAGTGTTTTCAACCTTATCAGTGAACATATGCCTTATTGAGAAAGCTTTCACACACGACACACATGACATGAGTTAAGTAAAATAATCAAAGTTAAAATTCTGCAGAGAAATTGTTGCTCATAAATTAATCATCTCTCTTGTATATGTTTGGATATGTTTGACCTGCTTCATAACTGTTTTATCCATTTTATATACATGCGTGCTCTGACTCTATGTGTGAAAGAATCACTCTGCATATCTTTCTTCTCTATTTTAGAAAGCTGTTAGAGGATTAAGTGTTGTGTCACTTATGTTTGTCTAGGCTATTTTTTGTAGTACTATGCTACATTCCCAATTTATTTTTGATGTTTGTTTGTGGGTTTATTACTCTGTTTACCCTTTGTCATTTCATGACAAAAAGGGGGAGAAGAAATAATTACCACTTTGATAGGAGGAGAAATTACTTTGATACTTCTTGATGCTGTTTGATTAACATAGTTGTGCTAATGTGTTTATTGAATATATAGTCAATGATTCATCTTTATGTTAATCTAAGTTATTTCAAATCTCTATGCATTTAATGATGTGCTCATGTTTGAGAGAATGGGGATTTTGTTGTAATTGTTTTTGTCACCGAACTGCTAAAGGGGAGTTTGTTGGGTTTTTAATATTAGCAAATTCGGTGTCAAAACTTATTTGGTTAATTCAAGAAAAGAAAGAGAAAAGAAAGAAAGAATATTGCAGAATATTCTTCAAGAAAAGGAAAGAGCTGAGTGGTGAAAATATTGGAGAATATTAATCAAGAAATAAAAGATTTGAAATGTGAAAAATATTCTGCATAATTTATTGTTCATAATTGGTCTTATTCTGTTGACAAAAAGATTCCTTATCAGGACACTGACTTTTCAGGGACATCGTAATTCCGAGTCTATTTCAGATATTATTGCAGAATATTTATTCCAGCATGAAAAGAATTATACAAGGCGAGATCTGCAATATACTGCTCAAAGAAAGGGAAGATTCTGAGACAAGGAAGATTCTGGCAACTTTACAGATGTCAAAGTCATGTTTCCCTTGTGACTGTCCAGACAGCCTAGAGAAAGTGTCCGGACGGCAACCAGTGTTTTCATCCTGTCCGAACAGCGTATCAAACGCAGACCATAGGGACTTGGTGTTCGCACAGCCGTCCGGACGCCCAACGGGCGCGACCCACAGAGACCACATATTCGCACAAGTGTCAGGACACAAATGCGGTAGCTGGGAACAGTTGAGGTGTTCTACACAACCATCCGGACATTAGGGCAAGTCATCCGGACTCGCTTCAGCAACTTATGAAGAATTACTGCTTACCGTCCGGACGCCCAATGTCCTGTCTGGATGCCGCCTAAGGAAATCGAGTTTGTTGTCAAATTAGGTTTTCCAGAGCCTATTTAAAAGGGCTCCTAGGCTGTTGTTTTGTAAAAATTCAGTATTGAATTCTTGTGTGCTAAGAGAGTGTGTTTAGGCATAAACTGTTAGATGTGCTAGCTCTCTTAGAGTTTTTATTGTGTGATTTGATTAACGTATTGAAGTCTAACTTAGAGAGGAGCTCTAAGTTAAAGGAATCTATTGAAGAACTCTTCAGACAGGAGATCTGATTGAGAGGCGTTCACGTATAGGTATGTGTCAGAGTTAAACGTACGATTACTACATCAAGGGTATGTAAGTAAGACTATTTTGTAACTAGCTTTTTCTTCTGAGTAGTGGATTGTCTGGGTTTGGCTGCCCCATAGTGGTTTTTCTCTTTAGTACAAAGAGTTTCAACTTCGTCACCAAAATATTTGTGTTATTTATTTTCCGCACTTTATATTTTTGGTTGATCACACAGACATACACATAGGAGTCTTTATTTTTCAAGATTATTTGACTGCATGCTAAGGAGGGATAAGTTGATTTCAAACTATGCCTGCCTCTAAACAATAACCTCAAAATAAAAAAGACTTCATCATCTTTTTCACGTGCTTGAAAAAAATCCTAAAAATAACCGGCAAAGATCAATAAATTAGAGCGAGCCCTAGTTTTTTTTTTTTTTTTTTTTTTTTTTTTTTTTCTGGAGGCAAAAAACATAAAATTAGTCAGCTTATTTGGAATATAAAGACTACTTGCAAATTAGTCAAATTATTAATTTGTATGGACAATTTGCTTCATGAAATATATATAATGTGATGTCCCACATCGCCTGGGTATGGGAATGAGTATGTGCTTAAATTACAAAACCCGATCCAGCCACTCAATGGGTATATCGCCAGAGAAGAGAGGAAAAACAATTTTCATTGGCAGTTGGGATGATGGTTGTGACGATAGAAAGAGCCTTGATCCTTGGTTTCGGTGGTAGGTCGTAGTGCAGGTTCGCGGTTGGGGTTTGAAGTTTCGCCATTGATTTTTGACAAAGTCTCTCTATAAACTTGTGCACAAAACGTTCCAGCCCTTTGATGGAGGTGTCGTGCTCTTGCATGGATGTGACGAGCTGTTGCTGGGATATCACGAGCTTCTAAACATCTTCCTTAAGCTCCTTTTAGGTCGACATTGCTCTGATACCAATTGATACATGATTTGCGTATGGTGGATGAAATATAGAGATGGAAAAGGGAATTATGATAGATAAAGGTTCCACTTAAAGTAGGAATCACTATAAACACAATGTGCTTAACAATATTTCTTAATTATCCTCTTATTATCATCGCCCTTCATCTTATAGGAAAACAAATAGAAACCGAATGCATTACCATTACATTATGATAACCATACTACTACTGATAAGAATGATAATACTACCCAACAACTGAATACGATAATACTAAGCTAAACATAATAAAATAAAGATAAAGATGAGAATGCAATCAGCTGCAGCCTATGCTTCCCATACTAACTAGGATTCCGATCAAGTATACTTTACTTGGTATAATTCAGTATGATGATTGTTACAAGTACTTACAGATAGAGTCTTTGAGCTTTTTATATTTTCTGTGAAAGCCGAACGTTCGAGTGAGACATCGAATGCTAGATGACGAATGTATGAATGGGATGTCAAACGTTTGAGTGGGACATTGAACACTCGATAACGAACGTTCGAGTTTGATCTTGAACGATTGAATGAGAAATCAAGCGTTCGAGTGGTATGCGAAACATTTGACGTTGGATCCAAAACGTTCAATGAGTGTCTGGAAGTTTTTCTAAAAGACCTTTGGATAACTCACCCCTATTGCACGACCATGATTCCTCACAATGAAGTTATGCATGTAACAAACCCAATGATGAAATATAATCATAACATAAATATGCCCGAAATTGTTGAAATCTCTAAGTAAGTAAGACCCAAAGGGATGGCTACCCAACCGGCAACCACCAATTTCATTTTGTTTCATTTTTTTTAAAAAAAAAATTAGTTTTGTAGTTTTTTTTAGTTCTATATATATATTTATATTTCTTATTAAGAGTGACATGTGTCGTCATCTTTAGGGGTGGGCAAATTATCCGCCTACCGCCTACCGACCGCTTACCAAACCGAACCGAACCGCCTACCGACTAATTTCGGTTCAGTAGTCGGTATAAAATTTTATTCCGAAAGCCGGATCGGCAGCCGAGCCGAGCCGAGCCGAACCGCCTTTTAAGCAGCAGCCGAACCGAACCGTCCTTTAAGCGGTAACCGAACCGAACCGAATGCTATTCCGTAGGGGTGGGTATCGAGTAAGTTGGGGTCGGAAATGGTGTTTCCGATCCCCGACCGGGAAAAGTCGATGAAGTCGGGTAATTTACCCGACTTCATTCCGACCAAGAATAATTTCGAAAATGTCGGATAATTCGAATAAAACGGAAAAGTCGGTAATGTTCGGTCGGTAAATCGATAATGGGCCTTTTCAAGCAGACCAAAAGAGCACTGCATCGACCACCAGAACTAGATCGGAACAACCACCGACCAACAGATCGGACTGCGAGTCTACGAAAAACAAGTTAAACAACAACGGATTCAATGAAAACCAACCAAAAATTTCAACTGAACAAAAAACTATTCAAAAAAATTAAAAAACTAACAAAGCAAACAAACTAAAGTCTAGAACTAACCTGAGTAACCTCCAGAGATGTATCGTTGGACGAGTTGAATGAACACAGAACACCGGATTTCACCACCAGGACTCCGGAACTCGAGACTCGCGAAAGTAGGAGACAGAACTCACTACTTAGAAGGACGGGCGGAGCTCGGAGGGGCGAAAGGCCATGGGGCCATGGGCCGTGAAGGCGTGAACGGATCTGCATCTAGTCGTCAAGGCTTGGCCGCGTGGGGCAGGGACTGTGGAGGGGAAAAGGCTAGGGTTTGGGACTCGGGAGAGGGGAGACGGCGTTTGAGGCTGAGGGGCTGTTCGAGTGAAGTGAGGGTTTTGAGAGAAAATTATGAATATATAGGTCCCTTAAGCGGCGTCGTTTTAATAGACAAAGGCAAAACCAACGCTGTTTTGTTAGTTTTAACAAAACTAACAGCCTTATCTAAAAAAAAAAAAAAAAAAAGGGCTAACAGCCTTGGTTAGTCGGGTAAGTCGGTAACCGACTAAAAAAACCATTTTACCGGTTACCGACCGACCGAAAATTCAGAAATTTTTTTAATTTCGAATTTCGATTTTATAATTAATCGGTAGGCGGTCGAAATCGGTTCGGTGGCGGTCGGTGTATTTTTGGTAATCGGTAATCGGATAATTTGCCCACCCCTACTATTCCGACCGATTAACCGAACCGACATAAAACGAAACGACGTCGTTTTAGTAAGAACGAAACGTATGATCATTTTTTTTCCTTTTAAAAAATCAAAACGACGTCGTTTCATTACCCATTTTAACCGAATGTTAACCGATTTAACCGACTGCCTATTAACCGCCTTACCGACTTAACCGATCGCCTATTAACCGCCTTACCGACTTAACCGACCGCTTATTAACCACTTAACAGACTTAACCGACCGCCTATTAACCGCTTAACCGACTTAACCGAAATAAATTCACCGACTACATTCCGACAAAAGTCGGTTAACCGACCGAATTAACCGACTTAACCGCCTACCGAACCAACGCCCACCCCTAGTCATCTTATTGTTGTTGACGTGACACTTAACGGAATCCGTCAAATGTTTTAACGGAGTTTTACTCCATTGACTAAATTGTGTTTTTGGAATACCCCACCGACCTCTGAGTTCACTTCGATGCGAGAGAGAGAGCGGTTTGTGATTTAGGCCAACCACATGGATTTATTTTGCATTTATCATTTTGTTTTTTATAGGTGAAATTTGTCTTTCGTTGTGCAAGTTGGAGAAAAAAAAAATTGAATATAAAGACTTAATAATTAGTAAGTTTTCATTCCAAAAAGAAAAAAAAATAACTTTTAATATTTAAATACAATACAAATGTATTACTTACATTTTTTGCCTTGAGTCGGCCCTGTTCTTAACAATAGTTATTCATTTTTTCAATGGAATAGTCATTTCACATACCAATACATAGTGCTCGATGCATGTGTGTGTGAGATAGGGGATTGCGGGTGCTAGCGAATTAATTGAGACAAAGCTCAAAGGACATAAATTGCTTTTAAACTTCCTCCAACCCAATCTCTAAATATGTTATGTGTGTCTTAGCATTTCTCACATGATTTTTTAGTATCATTAATTAAAAAAAATGTGGTACTCACATACATAAAGAACACAACACTTTTATAAACTAGGCCAAATTGGAGGAATTTTTGTCTAATTTTTCCATTCATTCTAACGCCCAACCCTAACAGAATGGCTTTTAGACACAAAATGGTATTTTAGGTATCCAAGTATCACACCTGTACGTTTTTTTTGGCTTTTTGTTTGAATTGGTGGATAGCTCAGGTCGCTTAAGTGTATTTAACTCATACACACACACACACACACACATATATATATATAAAACAAATTGACAAAAAAGTCGTCGTGTTGGACCTTTGGTATAGGGTTTAGTTTAGGACTTTTAAAAAAAATTATTTTTCAGTTGGAATGTGGAATAAACATATAGAATTCATCTAAAAGACTAGGGCTTGGAAAAACTAAATTAGGCCCATGTAACTTTCAGAATCGTTTAAAATCAGGCCTAATAGAAGCCTTTATTAAGATAAGACCATTACCTGATAAATATTATTTAATTAATATTTAAATACAATACGAATGTATTACTTACATTTTTTTGCCTTAAGTCGGCCCTGTTCTTAACAATAGTTATTCATTTTTTAAATGGAATAGTCATTTCACATACCAATACGTAGTGCTCGATGCATGTGTGTGTGAGATAGGGGATTGCAGGTGCTAGTGGATTAATTGAGACAAAGCTCAAAGGACATAAATTGCTTTCAAACTTCCTCTAACCCAGTCTCTAAATATGTCCTGTGTGTAATAGCATTTCTCACATGATTTTTTAATATCATTAATTAAAAAAAAAATGTGGTATTCACATACATAAAGAACACAACACTTTTAAAAACTAGGTCAAATTAGAGGGATTTTTGTCTGATTTTTCCATTCATTCTAACGCCCAACCCTAACATAATGGCTTTTAGACACAAAATGGAATTTTAGGTATCCAAGTATCACACCTGTACGTTTTTTTTTTTTAAAAAAAAAAAAAAACAAAATGGTGGATAGCTCATGTCGCTTAAGTGTATTTAACTCATATATACATATATTAAACAAATTGACAAAAAAGTCGTTGTGTTGGACCTTTGGTATAGGGTTTAGTTCAGGACTTTTTTAAAAAATTATTTTTAAGTTGGAATGTGGAATAAACATATAGAATTCATCTAAAAGGCTAGGGCTTAGAAAAACTAAATTAGGCCCAAGTAATAGAGGCCAAAACACTGAAATATGACCATTACCGTATACGCTGATAGCAGTTAATAACCGCAATAGCCGTGTGGATAGCGGTTAGTAACCGCATGATTCAGATACAGTTACCTAAAAGTGATAACTGGATCCGCATGCGCATATACAACCCTAATGTAATTCCCCAACATTTAATTTGGGTTAAGTATGCTTTAATGGGTATAATTGAGTGTGATGATTGTTACAAGTAAATACATGTAGAGTTTTTGAAATTAATTTTCTGTGAAGGCCAAACGTTCGAGTGAGACATTGAATGCACGATATGACGAATGTTTGAATGGGAAGTCAAAAGTTTGAGTGTGATCAAAACATTCGACTGGGACATCGAAAGTGTTATTACAAACGTTAGACTTGGATCTCGAACGATTGAATGGGGCAAGTGGTATGCGAAATGTTCGATGTTGGATCAAAAGACCTTAGAAAACTCAACCCTATTGCATGACCATGATTACTCACAATCAAGTTTTGCATATATCAAACCCAATGACAAAATATAAAATCATAACAAATATGCTTGAAATTTTCAAAATCTCTAAGCAAATCAAAACATGTTTTTTTTTTTTTTTTTTTTTTTTTTCTTCTGGTAAGCGAAAAAATCATAAATCCTACAATCACCCATTATCCCAGTAAATGGACAAATAGATAATTTCAAGAAAATGAACCAGTTAAGCCTCTCATATTCTTCACATGATTATGAATTTTGAAAGCCTCAATAGCCATTAAATTCTATATTTCTTATTAAGACTGATATGTATCATCATCTTATTGGCACTGACGTGGCACTTAACAGAATCCGTCAAATGTTTTAAACGAAATTTTATTCCATGAGCTAAATTGTTTTTTTGCCATATCCAATGGACCTCTTAGTTCACTTCGATTGGAAAGGGAGCGGTTTGTGATTTATGTCAACCACAAGGATTGATTTTGCATTCATCCCTTGATTTTATATAGATAAAAATTTTCTTTCCTTATGCAAGTTTGAAAGAAAAAAAAATGATTATAAGGACTTAATAATTAGTAAATTTTCATCCCAAAAAGAGAGAAAAATAACTTTTAAATTAAAAAATATACTACATAAATTAAAAAAATTAATTAATTAATATTCAAATATAATAAAAATTTATCTCTTACATTATTTCCCTTAACTCGGCCATGTTCTTAACAATAGTTATTCATTTACTTAATGGAATAGTCATTTCACATATCAATTCATAGTACCGGATGCATGTAAGTGTGAGATAGGGGATTGCATGTCCTAGCGGATTAATTGAGACAAACCTCAACGGACAGAAATTTCTTCCAAACTTCCTCCAATACAGTATCTAAAAATATCATGTGTACCTTAGCATGTCTCACTTGCTTTTTAAATATCGTTAATAAAAAAAAATGCGGTACTCACATACATAAAAACACATTACACTTTTAAAAACTAGGTTAAATTAGAGGAATTTTTGTCCGACCTCAACACATTCCTCTTATTTTTTCCCAAATAATTTCAGTCTTGTACACGAAACTCACGTGGTCAAAGTGATTTATCTCTGGATGTGAGTCAAGAAATAACACGTGGGTGTGGAATTAGTAGGAGTGAAACTCTGAAAAATTTGGCCATAAAAATAATAAAAAATAAAAGACAAACCTCACGTTGACTATACACGTGCCAGTGTAAATGAATTGAGTTGGACATTGAAAAGATGTAAGCAACATGAGTGGTTAATATAGCACAGTTGGGCCTAAACTCATAGGCAGAAGCTTCTCAGTTGTGTAGTGTCTCTATATACTATTATGGGATCACAAAAAGACCTCCCAAATGTATCAGTCTCCCTAATACCTCGTATCCAAAGATAGAAAGAAGTTAACGAATGGCTAATTTGCTAGCTTTTGAAAGTAGGTGAGGATCGATTGTCACATTTTCTTTCACACAAACAATCCAAGGCATTTTGTTTCGCCGTCACAATTTTAGAGATAAAATAAATAACCGCATCCGCAATATTTAATTTGGTTAAGTATGGTTTAATTGGTATAATAGAGTATGATGATTGGTACAAGTATTTACAGTTACCGTTTTTTTAACTTTTCAGATTTTCTGTGAAAGCTGAAAGTTCGAGTGAGACATCGAATGCTCGATGACGAATGTTTGAATGGGATGTCAAACATTCGAGTGGGGCATCAAATGCTCGATAACGAACGTTCGAGTTGGATCTCGAACAATTGAATGGGATGTCAAACGTTTGAGTGGTATGCAAAATGTTCGACGTTGGATCTGAAACGTTCAATGAGTGTTTGGAAGTTTTTCTAAAAGACCTTGGATAACTCACCCCCCCCCCCCCCCTATTTCACAACCATGATTCCTCACAATGAAGTTCTGCATGTAACAAACCCAATGACGAAATATAACAATAACATAAATATGCCCAAAATTGTCTAAATCTCTAAGCAAGTAAGACCCAAAGGGATGCCTACCCAACCGGAAACCACCAATTTCATTTTGTTTCTTATATAAAATAAAAATAAAAATAGTTTTGTAGTTTTTTTTAGTTCTATATATATTTATATTTCTTATTTAGAGTGAAATGTGTCGTTGTCTTATTGTTGTTTACTTGACACTTAACGAAATCCGTCAAATGTTTTAATAGAATTTTACCCCATTGACTAAATTGTGTTTTTGGAATACCCCACCAACCTTTGAGTTCACTTCGATACGAGAGGGAGCGGTTTGTGATTTAGGCCAACCACAAGGATTTATTTTGCATTTATCCTTTTGTATTATATAGGTGAAATTTGTCTTTCCTTGTGCACGTTGGAAAAAAAAAATCAATATAATGACATAATAATTAGTAAGTTTTCATTGTGAAAAGAGAGCAAAATAACTTTTAAAATATACTACGTACATAAATTAAAATAAATATTATTTAATTAATATTTAAGTACAATACAAATGTATTACTTACAATTTTTGCTTTAAGTCGGCCTTGTTCTTAACAATAGTTATTAATTTTTTTAATGGAATAGTCATTTCAAATACCAATTTATGGTGCTCAATGCATGTGTGTGTGAGATAGGGGATTGCAGGTGCTAGCGGATTAATTGAGACAAAGCTCAAAGGAAAGAAATTGCTTTCAAACTTCCTCCAACCCAGTCTCTAAATATGTCATGTGTGTCTTAGCATTTCTCACATGATTTTTTAGTATCATTAATTAAAAAAAAATGTGGTACTCACATACATAAAGAACACAACACTTTTAAAAATTAGGTCAAATTGGAGGGATTTTTGTCTGACTTAAGCACCTTCCTTTTTTTTCTTTTTTCCCAAATAATTTCGACCTTGTACGCAAAACTCGTATGGTCAAAGTGAAAAATCTCTTTATGTGAGTTGAGAAATTATACATGGGTGTGGAATTAGTAGGAGTGAAACTCGGGACACTTAATTTGGTCATAAAATAAATAAATAAATGGAAAATCTCACGTTGACAATACTTATGTCAGTGTAAAAGAATCGAGTTCCACATTGAAAAGTTGTAAGCAGCGTGAGTGGTTAATATAGCAAAGTTGGACCCAAACCCATAGGCTTAAGCTTTTGTGTTATGTAGTGTCTCAATATGCTATATTATGGGATCCCTAAAAGACCTCCCAAAGGTATCAATCTTCCTAACACCTCCTAACAAAAGACCAAAAAAAGAAAGAAAAAGAAAAAGTTAACGGATGGGCTAATTCACCAATTATTGAAAGTATGTGAGGATCAATTGTCACATTTTATTTCACACAAATAATCCAAGCCATTTTGTTTCATCGACTCAATTTTAGAGATAAAAGATGATTAGACTACATACTAAGGAAGGATAAGTTGACTTCAAACTATGACTCCCTCTGAACAATAACCTCAAAATAAAAAGGCTTCATCATCTTTTTCACGTGTTTGGCTTGCCTCCAATGAAAAAAAAAATACTAAAAATCCCTTGTGTAAAAATAATCAGCAAAGATCAATAAATGAGAGAGTACACTAGTTTTTTTTTTTTTTACTGGAGGCAATTTTCAGGGTTTATTTTTCCACAACAAAAATTTCCAGAGAATTTTCACTCATGCACCATAAACATAAAAGCTTATTTGAAATATAAAGACTGCTTTAAAATTACTCAGATTATTAATTTGTATGGAAAGTTTGCTTTATGAAATATATATAACAAGTATAGAAACAAAGCTTAATTAATTAGTGACTAGATTACTATCAAAGAAAGGTGTACACAAGTACAAAGTACATCATACAATTGATGTATAGCAAAAATAATAATACATAAAAACATCATCTTCTTCGTTTGTCTCACAACAAACATGTTCCAATAGTTTTATTATTAATTATTACAATTAATTCGAGGAAATTTGTTGAATGAGAGATTATTGAGAGAGGGTTCTCAAGAGTTATGTGGAGACCTAGGTGGGGGCCCCCTCTGGCGTTATCCTACCGTTGTGTTTAGGAGCTGGAGGACCGGAACCATCACCGCTTCGCAACCCATGATGCACATCTGATTCCTCTTGTTTTACGTTGAGATCAAGCTTCCGGTTGAAGGAAACTTCTTTCCCATGTGTAGGGAAAGCAATAGCAGCTACTATAATTACCACAAGCCCTACCAAAACCAATTTTTGACGCATTATGTAATCCATCTTATTATTCAATTTTCTATCTGATTTTCTCATTTCATGACGATGACCCTTTAAATGGAAACCAAATATCCCTATTTGAGGAATGATTTGAATTTCATTGGCTCTCATGCTCTTTCGACATTGTCAACTAACTATCTACTCTCCTTCATTTCAGGAATCACTTGACTTTCCTTTTTTCCTTTTTTTTTAAAAAAATAATAATTATATTTTAAGGGTGGAGTCATGAATCCCTAAGTCGATTTTTATATATATATATAACAAATTGACAAAAAAGTCGTCGTGTTGGACCTTTGGTATAGGGTTTAGTTTAGGATTTTTAAAAAAAAATTATTTTTAAGTTGGAATGTGGAATAAACATATAGAATTCATCTAAAAGACTAGGGCTTAGAAAAACTAAATTAGGCCCAAGTAACTTTCAGAATCATTTAAAATTAGGCCTAATAGAGGCCAAAACACTAAAATACGACCATTACTTGATATGCCAATAGCAGTTAATAATTGCAATAGTTGTGTGGATAGCGGTTAGTAACCACATGATTCAGATACAGTTACCTAAAAGTGATAACTGAATCCGCATTTGCATGTACAACCCTAATGTAATTCCCCGACATTTAATTTGGGTTAAGTATGCTTTAATGGGTATAATTGAGTGTGATGATTGTTACAAGTAAATACATGTAGAGTTTTTGAAATTGATTTTCTGTGAAGGCCAAACGTTCGAGTGAGACATCGAATGCACGATATGACGAATGTTTGAATGGGATGTCAAAATTTGAGTGTGATCAAAACGTTTGACTGGGACATCGAAAGTGTTATGAAAAACGTTAGAGTTGGATCTCGAATGATTGAATGGGACGTCAAACGTTCGAGTGGTATGTGAAACGTTCAACGTTGGATCCCAAACGTTCAATGAGTGTTTGGAAAAAAAATTAAAAGACCTTAGAAAACTCAACCCAATTGCACGAACATGATTACTCACAATCAAGTTCTGCATATATCAAACCCAATGACGAAATATAAAATCATAACAAATATGCTTAAAATTCTCGAAATCTCTAAGCAAATCAAAACATGTTTTTTTTTGCCATACCCCATGAGCCTCTTAGTTCACTTCGAATGGAGAGGCAGCAGTTTATGATTTATGCCAACCACAAGGATTGATTTTGCATTCATCCCTTGATTTTATATAGGTGAAATTTTTCTTTTCTTATGCAAGTTTGAAAGAAAAAAAAATGATTATAAAGACTTAATAATTAGTAAATTTTCATCCCAAAAAGAGAGAAAAATAACTTTTAAATAAAATAAATATACTACATAAATTAAAATAAATATTATTTAATTAATATTCAAATATAATAACAATGTATCACTTACATTACTTCCCTTAACTCGGCCATGTTCTTAACAATAGTTATTCATTTACTTAATTGAATAGTCATTTATGAATTCATAGTGCCGGATGCATGTAAGTGTGAGATTGGGGATTGCACGTCCTAGCGGATTAATTGAGACAAAGCTCAACGGACATAAATTTCTTCCAAACTTCCTCCAATCCAGTATCTAAAAATATCATGTGTACCTTAGCATGTCTCACTTGCTTTTTTAAATATCATTAATAAAAAAAAAATGTGGTAGTCACATATATAAAGAACACATAACACTTTTAAAAACTAGGTTAAATTAGAGGAGTTTTTGTCCAACCTCAGCGCATTCCTCTTATTTTTTCCCAAATAATTTCAGCCTCGTACATGAAACTTGTGGGGTCAAAGTGATTCATCTCTGGATGTGAGTTGAGAAATTACGCATGGGTGTGGAATTAGTGAGAGTGAAACTTAGAAAAAAAAGAAAAAAAAAAAAAGGCCACAAAAATAATAAAATAAAAGACAAACCTCACGTTGACTATACATGTGCCAGTGTAAATGAAGTGAGTTGGACATTGAAAAGATGTAAGCAACATGAATGGTGAATATTGTTAGAAATAATCCATATTAATATGTCTTACTTCATAGCATGTGAAGGAACAAGATTTAAGCGTACCTTCATTGTTTGATGATGAATTTTACATCTCTGATTTTATAGTCGTCGTCCTGTTTGTAGTGTGTGTGGAGCAGTCTAGTCTCTCAACCCTAATTTTCAGATGACTTAATGAAGTCTAATGGGCCAACTCCATTTATTTATAGGGTGAGAGTACATGGAATCCTCAAGTGCTTACATAATTGGTCCAGTCCATCATGGACCCAAAATAAAAAAGGAACTATGTTAGTCCACCCAACAGGAGTAAATACAACAATCTCCCACTTGGACAGCATAAGTCACTTATACACAAAACAAACGCAAATATGCATTTCAAAACACCGTCCGATCCAAAAGTGTTTACAAGTGACAAGTTATAATACATCGAGAGGATGCATAACATACAACAAGCACTTACAATCACGTGATCAAGACATAAAATGCAAGTATAAAACACAAATAGCACAATAGTGATCACTATATATTCATATGAAGCCAACCGAGACTCATACACAATGTCTCGTATCACAACACCAATGTCATAGTTCATTCAAATGCGCATAGAACAATACATGACAACACAAAATGAGTACTCACGATACACAAAAATAAACCACACATAACTCCCACTAGCTCAATAGAATAGAAGACTCTAATAAACCCTTAGTTAGCGGATCTGCTAACATATGTTTTGTGGGAGTATGCACAACACATATGTGAGACTCAGCTACTTTCTCTCTAACAAACAAATATTTTATATCAATATGTTTGGGTCGTGAAGAGCTTCAAGTGATTCGAGAGAAAGAAACAATTGCAGAATTATCACAAAATATCGTCAGCAGCTTCTCAATGGTATCCATAATAACCAGCCCTGAGATAAAATTCCACAGCCATATTGCCTGACATGTAGCTTGGTAACAAGCTATATACTCTGCCTCCATAGTTGAGGAAGTTGTAAGCGTTTGTTTAACACTTTTCCACGAAACAACTCCTTCTGCCATCATAAAAATATATCTAGAAGTGGATCTCCTATCATCTGAACAACCTGCAAAGTCCGCATCGAAATATCCAACTACATCAAGAATATTGGATCGTCGATATGTCAGGATAAAATCTTTAGTTCCCTTCAAGTATCTTCGTACTTTCTTTGCAGCTGTCCAGTGACTTAAACCTGGATCACTCAAATATCTCCCAAGTACACCTACAGCATAAGCAATGTCAGGTCGTGTACATACTTGAGCATACATTAAGTTGCCCTCAACTGATGCATATGGAACTGCTTGCATCTGAGTTCTTTCATTATCATTCTAGGGACATTGAGACTTTAAAAATACATCACCTTTCACAATTGGTGCCTTCCCAGGAAAGCATGACTGCATATGAAACCTACTCAAAACTCGGTAAATATAGGTTTTCTGAGACAATCCAAGAACACCATTAGTTCTGTCACGAAGAATCTGTATATCTAATACATAAGAGGCCTCACCAAGGTCTTTCATATCAAAATGGGAAGACAACATACCCTTAGTTTCAAACAGGAGCCCATTATCATTTGCTGCAAGCAATATATTATCCACATAAAGCACAAGAAAAATATATCTGCTCCCACTGACCTTTAGATATATACATTGATCAACAACATTTTCCCTTAAACCACAAGAGGTGATAATTTCATCAAATTTCAAGTACCACTACCTTGAAGCTTGTTTAAGCCCATAAATGGACCTTTTAAGCTTACACACCATATGTTCTTTACCATTCACCTAAAACCCATCTGGTTGCTCTATATACACATCTTCGGATAGATCCTCATTGAGAAAAGCTGTTTTGACATCCATTTGATGTAGTTTCAAGTCATAATGAGCTACTAGTGCCATGATTATCCGAAAAGAATCCTTGGTAGAAATAGGTGAAAAAGTGTCTTTATAGTCAATGCCCTCCCTTTGCTTAAAACCCTTAGCCACAAGTCTAGCCTTATACCTTTCTACCAAGCCTTTAGAATCATTTTTGGTCTTGAACACCCATTTGCAGCCAATTGGTTTGCAACCATTTGGTAATACGACCAAATCTCAAACATCATTTTGACACATGAATGCCATCTCATCACACATAGCCTCTATCCAAGGCGAAGACTGTGGACCATCAGTGGCATCCTAGAAAGTAGTTGGATCAACGGACATTCCAACACTAAACTCATGCTCCTGCAAATAGACCACATAGTCATCAGAAACCGCTGGCCTACGTGTCCTTCGCGATCTCCTTAGACAAACGTTGTCAGATGTCCCCTCATCCACAATGGGTTCAATGTTAGTAACATGTTCTTGAGCAACAATAGCAGATTGTTCTATAGGAAGAGGTGCAGACAAAAGAGGTGAAATAAGAGGGACTGGGATAACAGCACACTCCTCCCTAAAAGAGATCTCACGAGGTATGGAACACCCACTCTGAAAATCATTTTCAAAATAAATGGCACGATCTGACTCAATGATTCTAGTCACATGAGATGGGCAGTAAAATCTAGAACCCTTTGAGCCAACATAGTAACCGACAAAGTATCCAGAAATGGTCTTAGGATCGAGTTTCTTCAACTGTGGATTATGAATTCTCACTTCTGCCCTACAACCCCAAACATGAAAATGACGCAAACTAGGCATCTTTCCTGACCACAACTCATTAGGAGTTTTAGGAATTGACTTACTAGGTACTTGATTTAAAATGTAAGTTGCAGTTTTTAAGGCCTCTCCCCATAAGAATTCAAGTAGGGAAGAATGACTAAGCATGCATCTCACCATCTCCATCAAAGTACGATTTCTTCGTTCTGCAACTCCATTTTGCTCAGGAGTTCCAGGCATTGTATATTGTGCCTCAATCCCACACGCTTGAAGAAATCTTGCAAAAGGCCCTGCATTTTGCCCAGTTTCATCATATCTCCCATAATACTCACCACCTTTATATGATCTTACAGCTTTAACATTCTTATTTCTCTAAAGTTCAACAGTAGCCTTAAAAACTTTTAAAACATCTAAAGATTCCGACTTTTCACGAATAAGCTCAATGTGACCATAATGTGAATAATCATCAATAAAAGTGATGAAGTACCTATAATTTCCCGAAGCAGTAGTTGTAATGGGTCCACATATATCAGTATGTATCCGTTCTAGGACATTCTCACTTCTTCCATCCTTTTGTCTTCTAGTTTTAGAAGTAAGCTTCCCTTTAACACAATCAACACACGTATCAAAATCAGAAAAATCTAAGTTAACAAGAATACCATCTTTAATCAACATTTTCATTCTTGGCCTAGAAATATGTCACAAACATCTGTGCCACAACATAGAGGAAATCTCAATGTCCATACTACGCTTGGAACCAACTACAGCATTCACAGAAGGAGCATTAGAAGAGAAATGAGATAAAGAAGGCATCAAGTCTATCCTGTATAAACCATCACACAATGTGCCAAAACCAACCACAACAGAATTATGATAAATGATAACCATTCCATCCAATCTCAAAATTGTATCCACACTTGTCCAAAACAGAAATAGAGATAAGGTTTCTCCTAATAGAAGGTACAAAAGCAATACCTTTTAGATCCAAAAAATGCCCAGAGGCCAAAACAAGCTTTGCGGTGCCAATGTATTCAACTTCAACCTTTACACCGTTTCTGATGTTCACCTTCAACTCCCCATTACTCAGCTTTCTAGTGTTTTGTAATTCGTGCAAGGAATTTGTAACATGAATATTTGCACCAGTATCCAACCATCAAGTGTCAGAGGGCACATCAACCATATTAGACTCAAAACACACTTGCACCAATTTATTTCATGTTAGAGTTTTGATGGCAAATAATGGGAGAGACAGCTCTTGATTTCCCAAAGCTGAGAACATCACAAGACTTTATTATGCATGTTAAAAAAAAAACATGCACTCATATAGTCATCATATTTTTTCATGCTAGAGTCACATGCACAATGGACTCTTACGCAAATTATTTATCTCAAAATTTTATGCTAGAGTTCGACACACAATGAACTCATACACATGATAAAGCAAAATAATTAAATACAACGACTTAAGATGACACGCTATCGAGAGGATAAGACTTAGTCATCAAGTGCAGAGTATTTAATAATTTATTTACCGTCCTAAGCATCCTACCAAAATAATGATTTACTGATAGGGCAAATCAATTATCCGTATGGACCTCAGTAAAATTTCAGTTCACAAAATAGTCACCCCAATTTATCATGATTAGTCCCACGATAGGTGAGTATATAATCAATCCAAACCATTGGTCTTATGCACAAGAGCATTATTCATATTGCACTAAAATTTCAATAAAAATAGAAAACCCAATTATTTGTCATGATTAGTCCCACGATAGGCAGGTACATAACCAATCAAAATCATCTTTTGATGTACAATATTGGTTCATTGCATTAAGGGATTTAGGAGTTTTGCAAACAAAACAAAAATAAAATAAATAAGTATATAAAGGATAAACAAGTCTCTGCCATACACATATCCCATAGCACAAAGTTTGACTTCAAGTCAAATTTGAAATGAAAAACAAGAAAGAAAAAAACTTTTCATTGCTGGGCCTGGCACACATTGTTAAAGAAAAAAAAATATCCTTAATGACCAAGAAAAAACACGGCTTAAAGCAAATTTAATATGTTCAATATTGCAGTGTGAACGTTCATACACGGCGTTTCAATTTTTTAAAAAAAAATAAAAAAAATAAACGGAAACGCTCAATACTGCACCGGCATAGAACTTCCTTAAAAAAAATTTATCACAGAACGGTGAAGAATAAAAGCAACTCAACACAGTCACAAAGAAAAACAGATTGGCTTTGATACCAATTGTTAGAAATAATCCATATTAATCTGTCTTACTTCATAGCATGTGAAGAAACAAGATATAAGCGTACCTTCATTGTTTGATGATGAGTTTTCCATCTCTAATTTTCCACCAGTTGTGCTGTTTGTAGTGTGTGTGGAGGAATCTAGTCTCTCAACCCTAATTTTCAGATGACCTAATGAAGTTAATGGGCCAACTCCATTTATTTATAGGGTGAGAGTACATGGCTTCCTCAAGTGCTTACATAATTGGTCCAGCCCATTATGGACCCAAAATAAAAAAAAAAAAAAAAAAAAAAAAAGAAAAAAAAAAGGACTATGCTAGTCCACCCAACAGGAGTAAATACAACAAATATAGCACAGTTGGGACTAAACCTGTAGGCTTAAGCTTCTAGGTTGTGTAGTGTCTCTGTAACACCCTGGTCTCATATTGGGAAGAGATAAATAACTCACATAGAGTGAGTGATTTATAAGAGATAGATGAGTGTTAAGTCCCACATTGCCTAGTTACTAGCTGAAACTGGGCTTTATAAGTGATTCTAGGAAAAGCTCCAAATTGACTAGTCCTTTTGGGGTGATAGCGCAGATCTGGTTAGCGTTTTTCCTTGGGTCGTTACAAATGGTATAAGCGCCACTTAGTAATGCCAGGTCATGTGGTACTGGAGCACTGCATGACGTGATCCTGACGGGGACGTCAGGAGTTTTAGGGGGAGAGTTTGTAACACCCCGGTCCCATATTGGGAAGAGATAAATAACTCACATAGAGTGAGTGATTTATAAGAAATAGATGAGTGCTAAGCCCACATTGCCTAGTTACTAGGTAAAATTGGGCTTTATAAGTGATTCTAGGGAAAGCTCCAAATTGACTAGTCCTTTTGGGGTGATAGTGCAGATGTGGCTAGTTCTTTTCCTTAGGTCGTTACAGTCTCTATATCCTATGTTATGGGATCACAAAAAGACCTCCCAAAGGTATCAGTCTCCCTAATACCTCGTATCCAAAGACAGAAAAAAGTTAACGAATGGTTAATTTGCTAGCTTTTGAAACTGTGTGAGGATCGATTGTCACATTTTATTTTACACAAACAATCCAAGCCATTTTGTTTTGCCGTCACAATTTTAGAGATAAAATAAATAACTGCATCCTCAACATTTAATTTGGTTAAGTATGGTTTAATTGGTATAATTGACTATGATGATTGGTACAAGTATTTACAGGTACAGTTTTTGAACTTTTCAAATTTTCGGTGAAGGCTAAACGTTCGAGTGAGACATCGAATGCTCGATGACGAATGTTTGAATGGGATGTCAAATGTTCGAGTGGGACATCAAATGCTCGATAACGAACGCTCGAGTTGGATCTCGAATGATTAAATGGGACTTCAAACATTCGAGTGGTATGCGAAACGTTCGACGTTGGATTTGAAACGTTCAATGAGTGTTTGGAAGTTTTTCTAAAAGACCTTGGATAACTCACCCCTATTGCATGACCATGATTCCTCACAATGAAGTTCTACATGTAACAAACCCAATGACGAATATAATAATAACATAAATATCCCCGATATTGTCGAAATCTCTAAGCAAGTAGGACCGAAAGGGATGCCTACCCAACCGGATACCACCAATTTCATTTTGTTTCTTATTTAAAAAAAAAAAATAGTTTTGTAGCTTTTTTTAGTTCTATATATATTTATATTTCTTATTTAGAATGATACGTGTCATCATCTTATTGTTGTTGACGTGGCATTTAAAGGAATCTGTCAAATATTTTAACGGAATTTTACTCCATTGACTAAATTGTGTTTTTGGCATACCCCACCGACCTCTAAGTTTACTTCAATAGGAGACGGAGCGGTTTGTGATTTAGGCCAACCACAAGGATTTATTTTGCATTTATCCTTTTATTTTATATTGGTGAAATTTGTCTTTCCTTGTGCAAGTTCGAAAAAAAAAATCAATATAAAGACTTAATAATTAGTAAGTTTTCATCGCGAAAAGAGAGAAAAATAACTTTTAAAATATACGACGTACATAAATTAAAAATAAATATTATTTAATTAATATTTAAGTACAATACAATGTATTACTTACATTTTTTTTTGTCTTAAGTCGACCATGTTCTTAACAATAGTTATTCATTTTTTTTAATGGAATAGTCATTTCACATACCAATTCATAGTGCTCGATGCATGTGTGTGTGAGATAGGGGATTGCAGATGCTAGTGGATTAATTGAGACAAAGCTCAAAGGACAGAAATTGCTTTCAAACTTCCTCCAACCCAATCTCTAAATATATCATGTGTGTCTTAGCATTTCTCACATGATTTTTTAGTATCATTAATTAAAAAAAAATGTGGTACTCACATATATAAAGAACACAACACTTTTAAAAACTAGGTCAAAATTGGAGGGATCTTTTTTCGACTTCAGCACCTTCCTCTCTTTTTTTACCCAAATAATTTAAGCCTTATACACGAGGCTAAGCATTTGGGTTGTGTGGTGTCTCAATATGCTATATTATAGGATCCCTAAAAGACCTCCCAAATGTATCAATCTTGCTAACACCTCCTAACAAAAGACAAAAAAAAAAAAAAAAAAAAAGAAGAAGAAGAAGAAGAAGTTAACGGATGGGCTATTTCGCCTGTTTTTGAAAGTATGTGAGGATCATTTGTCTCATTTTATTTCACACAAACAGTCCAAGCCATTTTGTTTCGTCGACTCAATTTTAGAGATGAAAGAGATAAAAGATGATTTGACTGCATACCAAGGAGGGATAAGTTGATTTCAAACTATGACTCCCTCTTAACAATAACCTCAAAATAAAAAGGCTTCATCATCTTTTTCACGTGTTTGGCTTGCCTCCACTGAAAAAAAATGCTAAAAATCCCTTGTGCAAAAATAACCGGCGAAGATCAATAAATTAGAGAGAACTCTAGTTTTTTTTTTTTTTTTTTTTTTTTTTTTACTAGAGGCAATTTTCAGCGTTTATTTTTCCACAACAAAAATTTCCAGAGAATTTTTCACTCATGCACCATAAACATAAAAGCTCATTTGGAATATAAAGACTTCTTGCAAATTAGTCAGATTATTAATTTGTATGGAAAATTTGCTTTATGAAATATATATAACAAGTATAGAAACAATAGAAACAAAACTTAATTAATTAGTGACTAGATTACTATCAAAAAAATGGTGTACACAAGTACAAAGTACATCATACAATTGATGTATAGCAAAAATAATAATACATAAAAACATCATCTTCTTCGTTTGTCTCACAACAAACATGTTCCAATAGTTTTATTATTAATTATTACAATTAATTCGAGGAAATTTGTTGAATGAGAGATTATTGAGAGAGGGTTCTCAAGAGTTATGTGGAGACCTAGGTGGGGGCCCCCTCTGGCGTTATCCTACCGTTGTGTTTAGGAGCTGGAGGACCGGAACCATCACCGCTTCGCAACCCATGATGCACATCTGATTCCTCTTGTTTTACGTTGAGATCAAGCTTCCGGTTGAAGGAAACTTCTTTCCCATGTGTAGGGAAAGCAACAGCAACTACTATAATTACCACAAGCCCAACCAAAACCAAATTTTTACGCATTATGTAATCCATCTTATTATTCAATTTTCTATCTAATTTTCTCATTTCATGATGATGACCCTTTAAATGGGAACCAGATATCCCTATTTGAGGAATGATTTGAATTTCATTGGCTCTCATGCTCCTTCGACATTGTCAACTAACTATCTATTCTCCTTCATTTCAGGAATCACTTGACTTTCCTATTTTCCTTTTTTTTTTTAAAAAATAATAATAATAATTATATTTTTAGGGTGGAGTCATGAATCCCTAGGTCGTTTTTTTGAGGTCTGCTTTTCGAAAGATTTTTTTTAAAGGTCATAGTGAGGGTATTTTAAAAATATTTTGGTCAAATTCGGTTTTCCCTTTCATTCTAACGCCCAAACCAAACAGAATGGCTTTTAGACACAAAATAGTATTTTTGGTATCCAAGTATATCACACCTGCACCTTTTTTTTGGTTTTATTTTAAAAAAAAAAAAAAAAAACGAAATGGTGGATAGTTCAGGTCCAATAAGTGTATTTAACTCATATATATATATACAGACAATTGACAAAAAAGTCGTCATGTTGGACCTTTGGTATAGGGTTTAGTTTAGGATTTTTTTAAAAAAATATTTTTAAGTTGGAATGTGCAATAAACATATAGAATTCATATAAAAGACTAGGGCATAGAAAAACTAAATTAAGCCCAAGTATCTTTCAGAATCGTTTAAAATTAGGCCTAATAGGGGCCAAAACACTAAAATATGACTATTACTTGATACGCTGATAGAAGTTAATAACCGCAATAGCCGTGTGGATAGCAATTTGTAACCGCATGATTCAGATACAGTTACCTAGAAGTGATAACTGGATCTGCATGCGCATGTACAACCCTAATATAATTCATCGACATTTAATTTGGGTTAAGTATGCTTTAATGCGTATAATTGAGTGTGATGATTGTTACAAGTAAATGCATGTAGAGTTTTTTATATTGATTTTCTGTGAAGGCCAAACGTTCGAGTGAGACATCGAATGCACGATATGAAGAATGTTTGAATGGGATGTCAAAAGTTCGAGTGTGATCAAAACGTTCGACTGGGACATCAAAAGTGTTATGACAAACGTTAGAGTTGGATCTTGAATGATTGAATGGGACGTCAAACGTTCGAGTGGTATGCGAAACGTTCAACGTTAGATCCCAAACGTTCAACGAATGTCTGGAAATTTTTTTAAAAGACCTTAGAAAACTCAACCCAATTGCACGACGATGATTACTCACAATCAAGTTCTACATATAACAAACCCAATGATGAAATATAAAATCATAACAAATATGCTTGAAATTCTTGAAATCTCTAAGCAAATCAAAACATGTTTTTTTTTGCCATACCCAATGGACCTCTTAGTTCACTTCGATTGGAGAGGGAGTGGCTTGTGATTTATGCCAACCACAATGAATGATTTTGCATTCATCCTTTGATTTTATATAGGTGAAATTTTTCTTTCCTCATGCAAGTTTGAAAGAAAAAAAAATGATTATAAAGACTTAATAATTAGTAAATTATCATCCCAAAAAGAGAGAAAAATAATTTAAAAAAAAAATTAGACTACATAAATTAAAATAAATATTATTTAATTTAGGGAAAAATACAATTTAGCCCCTCAAACTACCATCGATTCTCTAGATGGCACCCCAAACTATCAAAGCTTGCATTTCGGCCCCCCAAACTACCAACTGCTTGTTTTTTGACCCCATCTGTTAGTCTGTGCCTTTTAAGTGAACGGAAATCAAGTCACATGCGCGGCACATGATTCTTTTAGCTAAAAAGCCCGAAAATACCCCTCGTATAACCTGAAATTCATCCGTATTTTTTATTCTTGTTTTTCACTCCTTCGCAAGTCGTCACCCCACACGTCGGCGACTCATTCTAGCGCAGTAGCTCAGAGCAGGACCCCGCTCGACGTTGCCTCCCGGCAGCCTAGCAGGTCCTTCAATGGAGAACAAGTCTTTCTTCTCCTCGGAACAAATCGTTCCTGACCGGTTGAAGCTGAAGGGGAAGCCCAGGGCCGTGATGTTCAATCTGATACTGGAGGATTGGGGAGGCTACGTCATGCGCTGGGTTAATGAGATCGTCGAGTCGTTCAACTGCATCTCTGAAAAATACCCACGTTGAAATGAAACAGAAAACAGAGAAAGAGAAGAGAATTTAATTTTTAGAGGATCTTTGGCCGTAGGGTTTCAAGAGAAAGAAGAGCTAGAGTTCTTCACTTTGTTTTTGTTGTTGTTCTTTTGTTACAAAGGAAGAGAGAGCAGCTTTGTTTCTTATTTTCTTTTCTGCAAACAGGGGGAGGGCAAGAGAAGGAGAGAAGCTTTTCTTGTTTCTAGAGCTACTGATCGAGACCCACAGAGAGAGAAGGAGATTTTGAAGGTTTTGTTTCTGGTTTTTCTGCAACTGCCGAGAGGGATGAAGTCTCCTTATTTTTCTGCTGGAATTAAAATACAATACCCATTCTACTTTGGCCGAAACAGAGGAAGATAGGCAAGGGAGAAAGAGAGTTTTGGTTATCTTTTTCTTTGAGCTCCAGTTGTCTAGATACTTGTCTAGATTTGTTTTCCTGTTGCTTATCCAATAAGCAAGGTGCATGACATATATATATATTCTTTGTACCAGTTTGCATGATATACAAGGGACATGTCATTCCTTCAATAATGAAGGCATATTGGTCTCGAAATGACTGGAAACTGAACTAGCTACTTTCAACATCTTCATGATTAACAATGATAACTAACCATGCAAACTTGATGGATCTATACTGGCTTCAGGCTTCATGCTCCAGAAAAGTAAAGCATCACCCATCTTTGGTTTCACAAAAAGTTCTTTTCCACAATCAGATGTCTCTCGTGTCAGTTCACAATTGAAATTTTAATACATATCCCATCTACCCGTACATTTTCACAAGATCCAAACAAGCATGAAAAGAGAAAGTGGAATTGGCTGACAGTTATGGAAAGAGTTGGTAGTTAGAAGCTGAGAAATGGTCTTCTGTTCACACACTATAAAACAGGGGAGAACAGAGGAAACTAATAATACGTGCGCAATGCCCATGCATGCTTGCACCTGCTTCTCTAATACTCATAAAAATATGTGCGAAAGAGCTCTATATCTAACAACCAAAATGCAGCAATGCACCCATGGACATAACACAAAATCCTTCCAAAGAAAACGTAAGAATCAGTTCAATTGTGATTTGAAGTATTCAACATGTCTTCTTAGCTTTGTATTCTCCCCTATCAGCATCTTCACCTTCCAAGGCAGCAAAACAATCTCGTTATGAAATATGTTTGGATGGTTTGTCTTTATCGCCTTCTATGTGGTTTCAGATTTTAGCTTTGATCCATGAACATTGAATTTGTGCTCTGTTTTTTTTTTTTAAGGTTAAATTATATACCTGCATTCCGACGGAGATGGTTTCTTGGGTTTGGAGGATTTTGTTGAATGAGAAGCGCTCACTACTTGAACCGCTATGATCGGCGCCGTTTCCTAAGATTTGAGACTTCATTTTGGAGATTTCCAATGATGACAAGCAATGTGATGAGGCTGTTTAAGAGAGAGAAGAGAGAGGGGAGGCGGCAAAGGAAGGTCGGGAATGGCCCGACGAGTTGCGAGTTGGAGAGGTTGACGGAGTTGACACGGCGAGTGACGTCGGTGTCGTAGGTGATGCCGCGCCATCGAAGAAGATGAATGGCATTTTCTGTAATTTCTGCACCTAAATCACTCACACACTTGTTTTTTTAAATATGGGCAATCTAGTAATTTCAATGTTAAAATTAAGGGCATTTACGAATTTTTCTATACTTAAGAGTCACGTGCACGGCACATGACTAATTTCCATCCATATAAACGGCACAAACTGACGGATGGGGTCCAAAAACAAGCAGTTAGTAGTTTGGGGGGCCGAAATGCAAGTTTTTGTAGTTTGGGGTGCTATCTGGAGAATCGATGGTAGTTTGGGGGGCTAAATTGTATTTTTTTCCCTTTAATTTATATTCAAATATAATAAAAATGTATTACTTACATTATTTCCCTTAACTCGGCCACATTCTTAACAATAGTTATTCATTTACTTAATGGAATAGTCCTTTCGCATATCAATTCATAGTGTCGAATGCATGTAAGTGTGAGATAGGGGATTGCACGTCCCAGTGGATTAATTGAAACAAAGCTCAAAGGACGGAAATTTCTTCCAAACTTCCTCCAATCCAGTATCTAAAAATATCATGTGTACCTTAGCATGTCTCACTTGCTTTTTTAAATATCATTAATAAAAAAAAATGTGGTAGTCACATACATAAAGAACACATAATACTTTTAAAAACTAGCTTAAATTAGAGGAATTTGTGTCCGACCTCAGCACATTCCTCTTATTTTTTCCCAAATAATTTCAGCCTCGTACATGAAACTCGTGTGGTCAAAGTGATTCATCTCTGGATGTGAGTTGAGAAATTACGCGTGGGTGTGGAATTAGTAGGAGTGAAACTCGGAAAAAATTGGCCACAAAAATAATAAAAATAAATAAAAAATAAAAGACAAACCTCACGTTGACTATACACTTGTCAGTGTAAATGAATTGAGTTGGACATTGAAAAGATGAAAGCAACATGAGTGGTTAATATAGCACAATTGGGCCTAAACCCGTAGGCTTAAGCTTTTGGGTTGTGTAGTGTCTCTATATTCTATGTTATGGGATCTCAAAAAGACCTCACAAAGGTATCAGTCTCCCTAATACCTCGTATCCAAAGACAGAAAGAAGTTAACGAATGGTTAATTTGCTAGTTTTCGAAAGTATGTGAGGATCGATTGTCACGTTTTATTTTACACAAACAATCCTAGCCATTTTGTTTCGCCGTCACAATTTTAGAGATAAAATAAATAACCGCATCCGCAACATTTAATTTGGTTAAGTATGGTTTAATTGGTATAAGTATTTATAGGTACATTTTTTGAACATTTTAAATTTTCGATGAAGGCTGAACGTTTGAGTGAGACATCGAATGCTTGATGACGAATGTTTCAATGGGATGTCAAACGTTTGAGTGGGATATCGAATGCTCGATAACGAACGCTCGAGTTGGATCTCGAAGGATTGAATGGGACGTCAAACATTCGCATGGTATGCGAAACGTTCGACTGTTGGATCCAAAACGTTCAATGTGTTTGAAAGTTTTTCTAAAAGACCTTGGATAACTCACCCCTATTGCACGACCATGATTCCTCACAATGAAGTTCTGCATGCATGTAACAAACCCAATGACGAAATATAATAATAACATAAATATCCCTGATATTGTCGAAATCTCTAAGCAAGTAGGACCCAAAGGGATGCCTATTTCTTATTTAGAGTGATATGTGTCGTCATCTTATTGTTGTTGACGTGGCACTTAACGTAATCAGTCAAATGTTTTAATGGAATTTTACTCCATTGACTAAATTGTGTTTTTGGAATAACCCACCGACCTCTGAGTTTACTTCGATACGAGAGGGAGCGGTTTGTGATTTAGGCCAACCACAAGGATTTATTTTGCATTTATCCTTTTGTTTTATATTGGTGAAATTTGTCTTTCCTTGTGCAAGTTCGAAAAAAAAAATCAATATAAAGACTTAATAATTAGTAAGTTTTCATCGCGAAAAGAGAGAAAAATAACTTTTAAAATATACTACGTACATAAATTAAAATAAATATTATTTAATTAATATTTAAGTACAATACAAATGTATTACTTACATTTTTTGCCTTAAGTCGGCCATGTTCTTAACAATAGTTATTCATTTTTTTTAATAGAATAGTCATTTCACATACCAATTCATGGTGCTTGATGCATGTGTGTGTGAGATAGGGGATTGCAGATGCTAGTGGATTAATTGAGACAAAGCTCAAAGGACAGAAATTGCTTTCAAACTTCCTCCAACCCAATCTCTAAATATATCATGTGTGTCTTAGCATTTCACACACGATTTTTTTTTTCTTACTAGAGGCAATTTTCAGCGTTTATTTTTCCACAACAAAAATTTCCAGAGAATTTTTCACTCATGCACCTTAAACATAAAAGCTCATTTGGAATATAAAGACTTCTTGCAAATTAGTCAGATTATTAATTTGTATGGAAAATTTGCTTTATGAAATATATATAACAAGTATAGAAACAATAGAAACAAAGCTTAATTAATTAGTGAATAGATTACTATCAAAAAATGGTGTACACAAGTACAAAGTACATCATACAATTGATGTATAGCAAAAATAAAAATACATAAAAACATCTAGCTTCTTCTATGTTTGTCTCACAACAAACATGTTGCAATAGTTTTATTATTAATTATTACAATTAATTCGAGGAAATTTGTTGACCTAGAGTTTATTGAGAGTGGGTTCTCAAGAGTTATGTGGAGACACAGGAGGGGCCCCTGCTGGCGTAATCCTACCATTGTGTTTAGGAGGTGGAGGACCGGAACCACCACCGCTTCGTAACCCATGATACACATCTGATTCCTCTTGTTTTACGTTGAGATCAAGCTTCCGGTTGAAGGAAACTTCTTCTTTCCCATGTGTAGGAAAAGCAACAGCAACTACTATAATTACCACAAGCCCTACCAAAACCAAATTTTTACGCATTATGTAATCCATCTTATTATTCAATTTTCTATCTAATTTTCTCATTTCATGATGATGACCCTTTAAATGGAAACCAGATATCCCTATTTGAGGAATGATTTGAATTTCATTGGCTCTCATGCTCCTTCGACATTGTCAACTAACTACCTACTCTCCTTCATTTTGGGAATCAGTTGACTTTCCTTTTTTCCTTTTTTTTTTAAAAAAAAATAATAATAATTATATTTTAACGGTGGAGTCATGAATCCCTAGGACAATTTTTTGAGGTCTGCTTTTCGAATGATTTTTTTTTTTTTTAAAGGTCATAGTGAGGGTATTTTAAAAATATTTTGGTCAAATTTGATTTTTCGGTTCTTTCTAACGCCCAACCCTAACAGAATGGCTTTTAGACACAAAACTGTATTTTAGGTATCCAAGTATCATACCTAAGTTTTTTTTTTAAAAAAAAAAAAATTAAAAAAAAAAACGAAGTTCTGATGGCTTAAGTGTATTTAACTCATATATATATAAAACAAATTGACAAAAAAGTCGTCGTGTTGAACCTTTGGTATATATATAGGGTTTAGTTTAGGATTTTTTTTTAAAATTATTTTTAAGTTGGCATATAGAATAAACATATAGAAGTCATCGAAAACACTAGGGCTTTGAAAATCTAAATTAGGCCCAAGAAATTTTATGAATCTTTTAAAATTAGGCCTAATAGAGGCCAAAACACTAAAATATGACCATTACCTGATATGCCGATAGCAGTTAATAACTGCAATAGCCGTGTGGATAGCGGTTAGTAACCGCATGATTCTGATACAGTTACCTAAAAGTGATAACTGGATCTGCATGCACATGTACAACCCTAATGTAATTCCCCGACATTTAATTTGCGTTAAGTATGCTTTAATGGGTATAATTGAGTATGATGATTATTACAAGTAAATACATGTAGAGTTTTTGAAATTGATTTTCTGTGAAGGACAAACAACATTCGAGTGAGACATCGAATGCATGATATGACGAATGTTTGAATGGGATGTCAAAAGTTCGAGTGTGATGCAAAGCGTTCGACTGGGACTTCTTCACATGATTATGAATTTTGAAAGCCTCAATAGGCACTAAATTCTATATTTATTAAGATTGACACGAGTCATCATATTATTGGCACTGATGTGGCACTTAACGGAATCAGTCAAATGTTTTAAATGAAATTTTATTTCATGAGCTAAATTGTTTTTTTGCCATACCCAATGGACCTCTTAGTTCACTTCAATTGGAGAGGGAGCAGTTTGTGATTTATGCCAACCACAATGATTGATTTTGCATTTATCAATTAATTTTATATAGGGGAAATCTTTCTTTCCTTATGCAAGTTTGAATGAAGAAAAAAAATGATTATAAAGATTTAATAATTAGTAAATTTTCATCCCAAAAAGAGAGAAAAATAACTTTTAAATAAAAAAAATATACTACATAAATTAAAATAAATATTATTTAATTAATATTCAAATATAATAAAAATGTATCACTTACATTACTTCCCTTAACTTGGCCATATTCTTAACAATAGTTATTCATTTACTTAATGGAATAGCCATTTTGCATATCAATTCATAGTGCCGGATGCATGCAAGTGTGAGATAGGGGATTGCATGTCCTAGCGGATTAATTGAGACAAAGCTCAACGGACAGAAATTTCTTCCAAACTTCCTCCAATCCAGTATCTAAAAATATCATTTGTACCTTAGCATGTCCCACTTGCTTTTTAAATATCATTAATAAAAAAAAATGTGGTACTCACATACATATTCCTCAGCATATTCCTCTTATTTTTTCTCAAATAATTTCAGCATCGTACACGAAACTCGTGTGGTCAAAGTGATTCATCTCTGGTTGTGAGTCGAGAAATTACGCATGGGTGTGGAATTAGTAGGAGTGAAACTCGAAAAACTTTGGCCATAAAAATAATAAAATAAAAACCTCACGTTGACTATACACCTACCAGTGTAAATGAATTGAGTTGGACATTGAAAAGATGTAAGCAACATGAGTGGTTAATATACCCGAAATTGTCGAAATCTCTAAGGAATCAAACCCAAAGAGATGGCTACCCAACCGGCAACCACCCATTTCATTTTGTTTCTAAGGAAATCAACCGCCAAAGAGATGGCTACCCAACCAGATATCCCTATTTAAGGAATGATTTGAATTTCATTGGTTCTCATGCACCTTCGATATTGTCAAGTAACTAGCTACTCTCCTTCCTTTCAGGAATACTTGACTTTCCTTTTCTTTTCTTTTTTTAAGAATAAGTCTATTTTTAATGGTGGAGCCATGAACATCTAAGACGATTTTTTAAGGTAATTAGCTTTTCGAATGATTTTTTTTTTTTAAAGGTCAAAGTGAGGGTATTTTAGAAATATTTTGGTCCAATTTGGTTTTTTCACCCATTCTAAAGGCAACCCTAACAGTGTGGCTTTTTTTTACACAAAATGGTATTTTATGTATCCAAGTGTCACACCTGTCAGATTTTGTGGTTTTTTTTTTTTTTTTTTTTTTGAATCAAACTATAGATTTCATCTAAAACACTAGGGCTTAAAAAATACTAAATTAGGCCCAAAAAAATTTCAGAGTCATTTAAAATTGGGCCTAATAGATGCCAAAAAACTATAATAAGCCCATTACTTGATATCAATTCGTAGTGCTCGATGCATGTATGTGTGAGGTAGGGGATTGCACATCTTAGGGATTAATTGAGACAAAGCTCAAAAGACATAAATTTCTTCCAAACTTCCTCTAATCCAGTATCTAAAAATATCATGTGTACCTTAGCATGTCTCACATGCTTTTTAAATATCATTAATAAAAAAAAAAAAAAAAATGTGGTACTCACATATATAAAGAACACATAACACTTTTAAAAACTAGGTAAAATTATAGGAATTTTTGTCCGAGCAAAGCACCTTCCTCTTATTTTTTTCCCAAATAATTTCAGCATCCACTACAAAAAAAAAAAAAAAAAAAACTTGTTTTTTAGTCACATGCAATTAGCCACGTGCATGAGGGTCATCCACGTGGCTAACTGCTAGCCACGTGCAGTTAGCTACGTGGGTTCCACGTGGTGAATCCGGTTGTTGCTAAATGTACATTTAGCAACGTGGCCTTTTATATATGTGACTATTTAGCCACGTACCATCCTCATGTGGCTAAATGTATTTTTATTTTTATTTTTATTTTTTAAAAAAAAAAGTGGAAAATTATATATTTTTAGCCACCTATTCCTAACCCACGTCGCCAAAATCAGTATTTTTAAAAAAAAAATAGAAGAAGAAAAGAACAGATATCGATTTGTTCTTTTCTTCTTCATTTTTTTTTCTTTCTAATATTGTATACGATATACGGAGAAAGGGCCAGTGTATCTAGCGAGATCCGTGCCAGATCTTCTTCCAACTCGTCGTCGAGATCCGGCGAGAATACCCACGCCACCGATCGACGAAAATACCCACTCCAAAAATATCCATTTGGCCGAGAATGAGCAAAAAACACCAAAACAAACCAACTACTCCGACGACTAACAAAAAGGACCAAAAAAAAGTAACAAAAAGACCAAAAATCACCATCAAAAGGACCCATAAACCACCGGCCTCTTCTCCATCACCAACGACGAAAACGAGCTTCTCCGGGTGTTGGCGATCGAGTCGTGCTTCCGGGTGGGGGTGAGTCATCGTCTGTTGAGAAAAAAATACAAACAAAGTGAGAAATCTTTTTGATGAAAAATGGGGAGAGACTGAGAGAGTTGGAAAAAAGAAGAAAATGGGGAGAGACGAGAGATAGAGAGATTTCTAAAAAAAATTAAGAAGCTAGATCTGTCGCCAAAAAAAGGCAACAGATCTGGCTTTTAAAAAGAAATGAAAAAAAAAAAAAAAATTGAAATCAAAGACAAATTTAAAACAAACAAGAGGCGCGGACCCTTCCCCCCAAAACATGCAAATGGTGACGTGGTCATAAAGCACGTTGCTAAAATTTTAAATTTTTAAAAAAATTATTTCTTGAAAAAAATTAAAAAAAAGAAGAAGAATATTTTAGCCATGTAGTTTATGTGCCACATGTCAAGTAATCCCGAGAAGAAAGAAAAAACCCGAAAGGAGGAAAAACGGACCGAGACGAAAAAAGCAACGGAGCCTGCGAAGTATTACCAATTTTCTATAGATGAGTGGACTCCTTTGAACTCTCCCATTAACGAAGTATTGATGGAGATCAAAAGGGACCCGCAGTACGAGAGGTCTTATCCCCTTCACAATAAATATGTGAAAGAAGAAAATAGAAACAAATTCTGCACGTTTCATGATGCTCGAGGCCATGTCACCAAGGAGTGCAGAAATCTCAGAATCCTGATCGAGAAGTTCATCAAAAATGGAAAACTACTCCATTTCATAGCGAACAACCAGGGCCAGCCTCGATAGAATCAAGAGTCTCGGGGGCATCATGACCAAGAGCCGAGACACAGAGACCGCTCCCCTCAGAAGCACCGGGAAGATCGTCGAGACAAAAGAAGGGAGGAACCCCTCCGGGAGTAACCTCGATGAAACAGAAGCAGAAGCAAAAGCAGAGGGGCACGAGGTCGTGACCCACGGAATGAACCGGTCATCGCCGACATCTGAACCATATTCGGAGGCTTTGGCGGAGGAGGAGAAACGAGCTCGGATAGGAAGGCCTACACTCGGTACCAGAAGCATCAGGAGGTTATGACCATCGAAAGACCCCGTAAATCCCACCGGAGGGAGTCCATGGTGGTGGGGTTTTCAGATGAAGACTATGCAGGAGTCTTGCTTCCTCATACCAACGCAATCGTGGTCACGCTGCAGGTAGCTAACCACCGAATCCACCGAATGTTCATCGATAACGGAAGCTTGGCTGATATCCTATATTGGTCGGCCTTTCAAAACATGGAGATTAACCCAGAAAAGGTGATCTCGGCTACCTGCCCTTTGGTGGGGTTTGCCGGGGAGCAAGTCGAGCCGGTCGGGTCTATTGAACTCCCTGTAACTACCGGGGATTATCTGACCACAAAAACTATCATGGTTAAGCTTTTGTTGATCGATAGACCCTCGGCCTACAATGTGATCCTTGGAAGAACAGCCCCTAACAATCTGAAGGCGATCACTTCCACTTCACATTTGAAGATCAAATTCCCGATCGAGAGAGGGGTTAGGGAAGTAAGGGGAGAACAGGGCGTGGCACCCCAGTGCTACAACATAACGATGAAAGGAGCCCCTTCACGGGATAATTGCGGGGAGAAATGCTAGCAATAGCAATTACAGCCGGGAGAACCAACCGAGGAGATGGAAGAATTTGAAGTAGGGGGTAAAGAGAGAAGAGTTAGGGTCGGATCTCTGTTATCTCCGGAGATCAAAGAATCCTTGGTAGCTTTCCTTCGAAGTAATACTGACGTGTTTGCCTGGTGCCATGACGATATGCGAGGAATTGATCCTTCTGTAATTTCGCACAGGCTAAATGTCGACCCAAACTACCGACCCCTCAAGCAAAAAAGAAGAAACTTTGTTCTAGAAAGAAACCAAGTCATACATGAAGAAGTGGAGAGACTATTGAAAGCCGGTTTTATCCGAGAGGTGGACTACCCTCAGGCTGGCCAATGTTGTCTTGGTGAAAAAGTCAAGCGGGAAATGGAGAATGTGCTTGGATTTCACCGACCTCAACAGGGCGTGCCCAAAAGATAGTTTCCCTTTCCCCCGGATGGATGTCCTAATCAACTCCACCTCGGGGCATGAGCTCCTAAGTTTAATAGATGCCTTCTCGGGGTATATTGCTACAATATGATGCCTTTCGGTTTGAAGAATGCCAGTGCAACCTACCAAAGGCTAGTCAACAGAATGTTCAGGGATCAGATCGAGAGGAATGTAGAAGTATATGTGGATGACATGCTGGTGAAGAGCCGGAAAGCGATCAGCCATCTAACTGATCTTGAAAAAACTTTTAACACACTAAGGAGATATCAGATGAAGTTAAACCCGGCGAAATGTGCCTTCGGCATCTCATCAGGAAAATTCCTGGGGTTCATGCTGGTGAAGAGCCGGAAAGCGATCAGCCATATGGCTGATCTTGAAGAAACTTTTAACACACTAAGGAGATATCAGATGAAGTTAAACCCGGCGAAATGTGCCTTCGGCGTCTCATCAGGAAAATTCCTGGGGTTCATGGTCTCGAGTAGAGGAATCGAGGCAAATCCAAAAAAAATCCGAGTTGTGCTGGAAATGCAAGCTCCCCGTACAACAAAACAACTGCAGCAATTGACCGGGAGGATTGCAGCCTTAAACCGGTTCATCTCCCGATCAATGGATAAATGTTTGCCCTTCTTCAAGATACTTCGGAAGACGTTTGTTTGGAGCAACGAGTGCGAAGAGGCTTTTGGCCAGTTAAAAGAATACCTAGCCAACCCACCACTCCTGAGCTCGCCAGAAAAAATGGGAAATTCTCTACCTATACCTAGCAGTATCGCCATCAGCTGTCAGCTCGGTCTTAGCCCGAGAAGAGTCCGGATTACAAAAACTAGTATATTTCACCAGCAAGGCGCTACACGGAGCCGAAGGAAGGTATCCCCGGATTGAGAATTTGGCCTTCTCCCTCATCACTTCAGCTCGGAGGTTGAGACCATACTTCCAAGCACATGCTATAAGGGTGCTCACAGAGTATCCTTTGAAGGAAGTATTGCAAAAGCCCGACCTCTCGGGTAGGTTGGTAAATTGGGTCGTGGAACTCGGAGAATTTGACCTAGAATTCTATCCGAGAACCACCATCAAGGCTCAAGTTCTGGCAGACTTTATTGCAAAATTCAGCAATCTCCCCGAAATTCAAGAAACACCTGAAAAAGAAGCGTGGATAGCGTATGTCGATGGGTCATCCATGAAGTCCCAGAGCGGAGCCGGGGTAGCCTTGATAACATCGGATAAGGAAGAAATTGCAGTGGCATTGAAGTTAGACTTTCCAACCACAAACAATGAGGCAGAGTACGAAGCAGTAATAGCAGGTCTCAGCCTAGCAAAACATCTCGGCGCAAAAAACCTCGAAGTCCGGAGTGACTCACAGGTGGTTGTCGGCCACATCCAGGGTGGATCTGAGGCCAAATGAGAAAAAATGATAAAATACCTTGCCAAGGTTTTGGGTTTCTAGGTCCGCTTCGAACGAGTGGTGGTCACACAGATCCCAAGAACCGAAAATGAACGAGCCGATGCACTAGCTCGGCTAGGGTCGGCAACGGACGAAAAAGATTTCGGCCTTGAAACACCGGGTAATCATTCTGGACAAGCCTTCTGTGAATGACCCTGGATCGGTGATGCAGATCGATGATGCCTACGAAATTCCTGAATGGGCAAGGAATGTGGTTGAATATCTGAAGAACGAGCAACTACTGAATGATAAAAAAAGTAGCTCAAAAAATCCGGATGTAGTCAGCACGATATACTCTCATTGGTGAAATTCTATATTGCCGAGGCTATACACTCCCACTCCTGAAATGCCTCTCAACGACTGAGGCCAAGTATGTATTGAAGGAAATTCATGAGGGAGTCTGCAGCAGTCACTTGGGAGGTAGAATGTTAGCACACAAGGCTGTACGAGCTGGCTACTATTGGCCAATAATGAATCAAGAATCAATGGAGATGGTCCAAAGATGTGACAAGTGCCAAAGGTTTGCAAAGTTACAAACAAACCCCCCAGCAGAACTCAGCTCGGTTTCTTCACCATGGTCGTTTGCCCAATAGGGGGTTGACATTGTAGGGCCCATGCCCAAAGGAAAAGGGGATTGCAGATTTCTAGTGGTCGCAGTAGATTACTTCACCAAATGGGCAGAAGCGGGGCCTTTAATGACTATCACGACCGGGGCAATCAAAAATTTCCTCTGGAAGGCGATCATATGTAGATTCGGGATACCTTACGCCTTAGTAACTGACAATGGAACGCAGTTTGACTGCAAACCATTCCAGGAGTGGTGTGCCGAGCTCAAAATCCAACATTTTTTCTCGTCGGTATATCACCCTCAGTCAAATGGGCAGGTCGAAGCAACAAACAAAACTCTAGTGAAGATATTAAAGAAAAAACTCCCCAAGCGTAAGGGAGGATGGGTAGAATATCTGTCGGAAGTCATGTGGACGTACCGAACAACAACCAGCTCGGCAACTTTCGAAACTCCCTACTCACTAACATTCGGAGTCGAAGCAGTGATCCCAGTTGAAATAGGTTCCCCGAGTTTTCGCATTCAGCATTATAATCTCGGATTCAACAGCGAAGGATTGAAGCTACACCTTGATCTTCTGGAAGAAAAACGAGAAGAAGCGAGAGTTAGAACTTCTACTTATAAAGAAAAAGCAACTCGGTATTATAACAAAGGAGTAAAGCCTCGATCGTTCAATACTGATGATTGGGTGCTTCAGCAGATAACTTCGGCAGCTAAAGACCCCACAGAAGGGAAACTGGGGCCGGTCTTGGAAGGACCATTCCGAGTTATTAGAAGCAACCCAAAAAGAGCATACCATCTTGAAGATACAAACGGGAAGAAGCTGCAAAGACCATGGAATGCCGAGCATCTCCGGAAATATTATATGTAATCTGCTTGTTTTTAAACTTTATCATTTATCAATAAATGCAGATTCAGACAGCATATTAAATTCCAAGACAACATTCGCAAATTATATGACTCGAATCACGTTCAAATCACGCCGAGGGGATTCGAGCCGAAACTTGAATCACGTTGAGGGTATTCAAGTCAGAAAAAATTATATGACTCAAATCATGTTGAGGGGATTGAGCCGAGACTTGAATCACGTTGAGGGCATTCAAGTAGGAAAAAATTATATGACTCGAATCACGTTGATGGGATTCAAGCCGAGACTTGAATCACGTTGAGGGAATTCAAGTCGGAAAAAATTATATGACTCGAATCACGCCGAGGGGATTCGACTCAGAAAATGTTATACACTTAGCCAATTTCAGCAAAGTATAAAATTTGGCTAAGTGTAAAAACTGGGCGGTACTACTACCATAACAAAGCATCAAAAATACAAACACAAGATACCTTTTTTAAACAAAATTCTTTCCATAAAGACACCAAGCGTTATCGCAAAAGTTTACATAAAACTACGGATGTCAATACAAAGGTTTGCAAAAGCACCGAAACTAAAGGCATGACGAAGCTAAAAAAAAAAAAAAAAATAAATAAATAAATAAAAAAATCTAAGGCTTCTTGGTATTCGGTTCTCCGGAATCTTGATTAGCAGGAGCCTCAACATCAACAACCTCGGTCGGAGTGCTTGACTCCGCCGGTTGAGTAGCCCCATCAACAGGCTCAGCATCTTCATCAACCCAATCTGGGACGTCAGGAATCAAATCTCGACCTATTCCCCTTAACTCTAAAATAGCTTGTTCAGGAACATCCGTAAAGTCGGTATAGTTCAACTCGGCAAAATTTGGGGAAGGCGTCGAAGGGTTAAGCACAAATTCCTTGAGTGAATTAAAACTCCAACTAAATCTATTAACCCAGGTTTGATCCCGAACCTTGGTAAATGCCAGGATCTAACTATGAAATTGATCGGCCTTCGCTTTGTAGTGAGCAGCCTTCGATTTATAGTGCTTGGATTTCTTCCGAAGCTCATGGAACTCGAACTTATCTTTTTGTAAATCCGCCTAAGATGCTTGTAAGCCCGATTCAACTTCTTTCAACTTCTTCTCTGCAGCTTGCTGAGCTTCCTCGACAACTCGCCGAGCTTCTTCGGCGACTCTCTTTTGTGCTGTTGTTGCACTCAGATCAGCCCGCAACACGGTATTGCTGCATGATGTAGCCGAATACCTTGACTCGACACTATCAGTGTGAGTCTTAAGCGCAAACATCTCGCGGGTTCTCACATCTAGCTCAGCAGCTAATCCTCGACTGGTTTCCTTGGCCGCGTCTCGCCTAAGCTTGGCATCAGCAATCAACTCATCGTATTTGGCCAATTCTAACTCTCGCTCGGCGAGAAGCTTATTCAGCCTGGCCACTTCTGATTCCAGGGACTGTCTGCGAGCCAACTCGAGCTCAAGCTCAGAAACCCGCTGTTGAAGTCTAGCCACAACCGGAACCTG
This sequence comes from Alnus rubra, assembly GCA_028654335.1. NCBI lineage: Eukaryota > Viridiplantae > Streptophyta > Magnoliopsida > Fagales > Betulaceae > Alnus > Alnus rubra. The sequence goes on from JAJPGS010000244.1 coordinate 1,065,962, forward strand.
GTCTCGGTGGAAATCCCTGTTCTGGTCGAACAGAGCAAGGGTGTCCACCAATTGCTGTCGAGCAAAAACAAGACTTTAAAAAAAAAAAAAAAAAAAAAAAAAAAAAAAAAAAAAAGAGAGGAAGAAACAAAACAAACAAAAGAAAGATCAGAAGAAACTCACCATTGTCTGCAGTCGGACCAAGGAAGCAATCATGTCCTCGGTTGGAATGCAACCGGCGGAACTTCGCCCTAAGTAGTCGGCCGGGGTCAGGGCCCGAACCACGTCCATGATTGGCCCGGCCAAACGCTCTTCCAGTAAGGCCTCGTCATATTCATACTGCTCGATCCTAAACCCGATAGAATCATAAGTAGATCCTAAAGTCGGCTCGGTCCCTTCGATCCTAAGTTCGACAGAGGGCCTGCTGCAACTCGACTCCGCCTCCTGTGCCACAGGGCAAACTAGGGGTGTGAAGATTAACCGATTACCGCCTACCGACTTAACCGACAAAATTTGGTTCGGTAGTCGGAAGAGAATCTTTTAACCGAAAACTGGTTGGTTCGGTAGGCGGTCGGTCGGTTAAGCGGTTAACCGAATTACCGAATCAACAATTAACCGACCAGTTAACCGAACCGCCTAACCGAAACGACGTTGTTTCAATTCTTCTTTTTAAAATAATAATAATAATAATAAATATATTCATCACTTTCTCATTACCTAACCCCTCTCCATTCCATTTTATTTTTTGCTGAAATGGATTTTTTATGTAATTATGTTGTGTTTTCCACTTTTCCATTTTTTTTTCTGTTTTTATGTATTATTATTTTTTTTTAAAAAAATTATGTAAAAATGACTCAAGGTTGACAAGGTATAAGAATATTCAATAATTTTCATTTTCATTTGAAATTTTGAATGGGTCACTGGCATTGGCTTGTGGTGGACCATAGACTAGTGGTGTGATGGTGTTAGGCCTGCTGGACAACTTGGGCTACTAGCAAATACTGACAAATAAAGGCCTTAAAATTATTTTGACCCATTAAAAAATGAGACCCAAATTAAGAATGACCAAAAGGCCCATTTTAAGGCATAATATTGACCTAAACCGATTAACCGACCGCCTTAACCGACCGTTAACCGACGCCTTAACCGACCGCCTATCGACCGATTAACCGACCGCCTTAACCAAGTTAACCGAAAACTTCAAAAATATTTCTTGTTAGTTAAATGTCGGTGAATTAACTGACTTAACAGACCAAGTCGGTTAACCGAACCGACTTAGCCGATTTAACCGCCTACCGAACCGCTGCACACCCCTAGGGAAAACTGAGGGCCGGTTGCTCGGCCCGATAGCCGCACTGTCCGCCTCGACTCAGAGGGATGCAGCATCGTCACCAACCTCAGCGGTCACTTCTGGCAGCGTTATTTCCTGGGTCCCGACCCCAGCATCAACCCGTGTCGTCAGTGACTCGGGTAGGTCCAAATTAGTTGCTAAAGGGGTACTCTGAACAACTTCATCCCCGACCACGGGCGGAAGAGTTCCGTCCTGGCCCGCGTACCGGGCACATCTTCGTCGCGAAGCACTGGAACTTCGCCTGATGCCGAGTGTGGAGGCGTTGCCCTCTTCTCGACATTCTGAAGGGAATTCTCGCCGGAAAACTCAGATGTTTTTTACAGAACAGTGAATGGTGAAAAGTAAAAATGAGGGATGGGGGTTTATATAGTCCTTCATCAGGAAGCTGAAAAGACGTTCAGTGAATGCGCCGAGTTAAAAAGTTTTGTAACCGTCAGGTGTACAATTGGCCTTGAAAGACAAGCCAAACGCGCGTCTCAGCGCGTGAACAGCTTCCACGGCCAAAAGGCTAACAAGCATGACTACGCGCGACATAAAAGCCCGAATCAACCTAGTAATGTCCAACCGCACAAGAATACGGACCGACCTGACAACAAATTCCGAATCTCATCATGGCCAAAGTCATTATTTCAGACGCTTTTGTTTCCAAAGGGCGCTTAAATTCAAAAAAAAAATGAAATTTCAAAATTTTTCATTTCAAAATTTCCCGGTGTTTTCCAGAAAAGCAAGCCAACATGTTTCACATTCAAACCCGGCAGAATCGCGCAAGGAAATTCCTTTCACCGAAACTACTTCATGCAAAAGGAATTGGGGGGTAACTGTTGGGAAATAATCCTGATTCTGCCTAATGGGCCAAATCTCGGCCCATTAGGACCAACGGAAAATTGCCGAAACTATCATGCCCAGAGTCGGTATTTTGCCGACTCTACGTATAAATCAAGGACGGTTTAAAACGATCTTATGGCGACCATGAAGGAAATCCAACGATCCGCACAATAGCTATTATTACAGAAGGTGCTTCACGATCTAGAGCCGGTTGAGAACCGACTCCGCAATGATCGTGGAGCACGAACCACAACTCCACGATTTCAAGCCAGTTAAAGACCGACTGGGCAACGATCGTGGAGCACATACCTCAATCCCACGATCCGAGTAGTCGACAAGCGCTCCGGATCTGACACGTGGTCCAATGGAAAAACCAGACCGCTCTCAACATTCCATATATAAATACCTCACAACTAGACAGGTATTTTTTAGATTGCTCATTGTGAACAAGAGTGATATACACTTGAGATAGTACTAACAAAAGCATCGGAGTGGGATTGTCGGGCTCCCCCGACACAGCTCTTTCTTCTGCTGGATAGTGGAGACGCTGCCTTTCAGTTCAGCAACTACCATACCAGAATCTGTTCTAACAATTTTCCTAAGTTTTCTGGGAAAACAGGGTTTTGGTGGAAAACTAGGGGCCTCTTCCAAATTTGTCTCATTTCATTCATGGGTTTTTGTGATTACACTCTGTTTAGCCTTTCTAGATTTGGGTTTTCATTAACGTGTGATTGTCGGTTTGAGCATTTATACTTCACTTTCCTCACCCATTGATTCTTTTACTTTATTATTTAGATTTTTTGCACTAAAGCAGTAATCTTTAGGACCTATTTTTTTTTTCTCAAATTCCCCTTTCGTTTTCTTCCCTGCTTGAGAATTTGGGAAAAAGTCACCCATCATTGCAAATCATAGTGAGTGAAGAATCAGAGAAGGAAATGTAACACCATGAGTTTTTCAATAGGATCCTCAAAAGATTCTTGGCACCCAGTCATGGCTTCTGATACAACAACTTCAATTTACTGGCTGAACTGGAGGGTGTTGCTCTGTTCCGTTTGGGTCTGGATTCCATGATTTTCGCACTCTTTCTGATATGGAAATACGAAGGTTTCTGCAAACTCAGTGCCGGAGAAACCCAGCAACAAGAAGAAGCAGGAGCTTTATATGAGGATGAAACTTGGCGGCCATCTTGTCCCTAAAGCATCCCAATCAAGTATCCCATGACATGGAGCTCCAGTTTTACGTACATGCTTTCTTTGGGTTGGAGTTGGATGTGTTTGTTGGAAGTGTTTTGGTTCATACTTGTTTGAAATTTGGGTTGATGGAAGAGGCATTGGAGGTGTTTGAGGGATGGGAAAGTTTTTGGGGAAGAGGAGGGCGGTGGAACTCATGGACGCCTTCACCTCCTCCATCTTCACATTTTTCGGCAGCCCGGCCCATGGGGACGCAGCGAGCGCATGCCACCCCCAACCCTCTTTTCTTTTTTTAATTTATCTTTTTAATAAAATTAATAAAAAAAAACAAATTATTTTAAGAATATGTGACAAAAAGACTGATATAACACTAACGGAAGTCAAAAGATTAGACGGAAAACTCATGGAGGGACCTCCTTTAAATTCGCGAAAAACATGAGCGTATTTTGACAAAAAAAAAAAAAAGGTGTCGTGTTTATTTAAAAAGTCGTTCCGACTCAGAGATTTATTATATATATATATATATATATTTTACTAGAGATAATTTTCACCATTTATTTTTGCACAAAAAAAATTTCCAAAGGAATTTTTCACTTATGCACCATAAACATAAAAGCTTATTTGGAATATAATTAAAGACCGTTTGCAAGTTAGTCAGATTATTAATTTGTATGAAAAATTTGCTTTAGGAAATATATTAACACCACAAGTATAGATTAAACAAAGCTTAATTAATTAATGACTAGATTACTATAAAAAAAAAAAAATTGGTATGCACAAGTACAAAGTACATCGTACAATTGATGTATAGCAAAAATAAAAATACATAAAAACATTTTCTTCTTCGTTTGTCTCACGACAAACATGTTCCAATAGTTTTATTATTAATTATTGCAATTAATTCGAGGAAATTTGTTGGATGCGAGATTATTGATAGAGGCTTCTCAAGAGTTATGTGGAGACCTAGGAGGGGCCCCCGCTGACGTAATCTTACCTTTGTGTTTAGGAGGTGGAGGACCGGAAGCATCACTGCTTCGCAAACCATGATGCACATCCGATTCCTCTTACTTTACGTTGAGATCAGGCTTCTGGTTGAAGGAAACTTCTTCTTTCTCATGTATAGGAAAAGCAACAGCTACTACAATTAGCACAAGCTCTACCAAAACCAATTTTTGACGCACTATATAATTCATCTTATTATTTAATTTTCTAACAGCCAACCCTAACAGAGTGGCTTTTTTTACGCAAATTGGTATTTTATGTATCCAAGTGTCACACCTGTCAGATTTTGTGATTTTTTGTTATTTGCAAAAAGCTCCCAGCACATATAACAATCCCCAACGTGTTCGGATAAATGTTGAGTCATTGTGAGAGTGAGGAAATGGCACTTTTTTGGCTGTTTTGGCTCTCAAGATACAGTTTCGCAAAAACTTTGTAGTTCATAGAGGCGAGTTCACTCATCCTAGGCAAGTTTTGAGGGAGGCACATGTAAGAAATTACATGTGTCCCTCAGACACATTTAATTTGTTGTAACGGTTGAAATTTAAATAATTATCATAACGGTAATTATTTAATTTATTGTAACGGTTGGAATTTAAATAATTATCATAACGGTAATTATTTAATATAAAGATTGAATATGATTTATTCCACATTAAGTTATATGAAATCAAAACGGTTTTTTATATTAATATTTCTGATTTATTCTCCTTGATAGGAGGAGAATAATCAGCTATCCAATTAATAACGAAGGTCCCTAGCCTACCTATATAAAGAGTCATGTGTATCCATCTATTGGCACACTCATAGGCATAGGCCAGAAGAACTCTCTAAATTTTTTTGTCTTTTTCAGAATTCTTGGTGTTGCAAAAAATTTCCTCGTTCTTCGTCTCGCTTGAACAAAGATATGGCTGGAGATATTTATAATTCCGCTGCTTATTTAATTTAATAGCATTTTATTTATATATATTATGCTTACATGTGGTATCAGAGCCAGCCTCTATGCCAATTTATTCAGCTTTTAGTTTTGGGCAATTCTTTGTTGGTTGAATTGTATAAATTTTATGTGCATAAATTTACCCCTGTTTTGTTCATCTCACGTATTGTTTTTGCCATTTTACATGTGTCTAAATTGTTTAAGAAAAACATGAACACTGTAAAGCATGAAAGCTACACCATTTTGTGCACAGAAACCCAGCTTGTTTTGTCTTGAAATTATCTAGATAATTACATGTTGTAAAGCCTGTTTAGTAAAATAGCACTAAAGAAATGATATTCACGCACATATTCTGGAAACGCTGGAGAATTACTATTCGGATCCACTGCCATGAAACCTCCACTGACCACCGCCCGATCTCACCATCACCACCGGTATACAGAAGGCACCGTCCGTCCAAGGAGAGGTCATTTCCAGCGGCCTTTCTCCGTCACCAGGACCGAAGGGCCGCCTGGTTTCGGTGCCAACGGTGACCCCTCTAGGTCGCCGTTGCTGCTAAGCAGCGACCCATCAAGGCCGCTGCATAAGGCGGCAGCAAAACGACGGCCGGCGTCCGGTAAAAAAAAAACTCAGGAGAAGAAGATCAGGCGATGCAGAGAAAAATACGGGTCGGGTTTGGTCACTGGGTAGGGTTTCGACCCATTAAGTTTTCTGGGTCGGGTTTTCGGGTAAGGTCTTAAAGTTTTCGGTTTTTTAGGCTACTAGGTATGGGTTTATTTCAACCCAAACCCGAACCAGTTTTATAAAAAATAAAAAAAAATTGGGCTCATGTGGTGTGGGGTTTAGAATTTGGGCTCTCTAAAGGGTCTAAGACTACTAAGATCATTGGGTCATAAGATTTATTATGTCTTCATATTACAATTTCATTTCTCTTATTTTTACATTATTCAGTATTAAAATTATTGTTTCTTTAATACTTGAACTTAGGAATATATTTAATTGTTTAATTTATATTGTTTAATTATAAATTGCTTGATGCCTAGACTTAAGAATAATTAACAATACCATACATGCTGACGTGTTTACAGTAATATCCAAGAATGCAATGTCTAGAAAACTTCTGGCTAGGAAAGTCTTGAGATTTAAGTGTGTTCATTGCCCCTCATTTTCCTGGGAACTCACCTGGTTGCACCTTGAAAAATGTTGTTTACCTCATTTAGATATTAGTTTGTTATATTCTTGGAGCTATTTGTGGGCATCTATACAGTTAATAGATGCTAATGAAGTCGTAATTATTATAATATTTTTGGGAAAGCCACAGCATCCCAATTTTAGAATAATAATTACATCAGGGTTATACACATGAACTTCATAAAGAAAAATTAACATCGATTATGTAATTAATTCATAAATTTAATTGCTTATCCTCACATGGAAGTTTTTATTTTTATGACTTAATTAGAATAAGATAGCAAATTTAATATTAAAAATAAAATTTCTCTCAAGCCCACAGGTACGGAGAATTTTATTTATTAATGTTTAAATTTATTAGTCTTATTAATAAAGGGTAAATTTCATGCGTGATGCAACCTTTGCCCGCAGGTAGGTTGAAATTTACTATTTACTATTAAATTAGCATTGGTTAATTTAAACTAAAGTTAAAATTCATAGCATTAAAATTTTTTCCTTGATTATTGCAGCTATTTCTACTACTGTTATTCTAGAAAGTATTGTTCCAATGCTTAATGGAAACAATTTTTGTGAGTGGAAAGAAAATTTATTTTTCTATTTGGGGTGTTTAGAACTTGATTTGGCGCTCCGTGTGGACGAACCACCTGCCCTCAAGGATACTAGTACGCCATTAGAAGTTACAAGCATGAGAGGTGGGAGCGATCTAATCGCCTAAGTCTCATGTCTATGAAGTCTCACGTAACTATGGGCATTAGGGGTTTATCCCTGAATGCAATAAGGTAACAGAGTTCATGCGGGCCGTTGAGGAACAGTTTGTAAGTTCCGATAAGGCATTGGCAAGCACCCTAATGAAGAAACTCTCAAGTAAAACCTTTGATAGATCCAGAAGTGTGCGAGAGCACATTATGGAAATGAGGGACATGGTAGCTCAACTGAAGTCCCTAGAAGTTGATATTTCCGAATCCTTCTTAGTTCATTTCATCTTAAACTCACTCCCGACTGAGTACACTCCTTTTAAGATATCCTATAACACACATAAAGATAAATGGTCAGTGAATGAACTTCTGACCATGTGTGTTCAGGAGGAGGAAATGTTAAAGCATGAGAAACCACAAAGTTTTCACTTTGTGGCTACTCATGATAAGGGAAAGAGTAAAAGAGACAAAAGTGTCCCGCATCTCAAGAAAGATAACAAGTTGTCAATCAAGAAAAATGACAATAAAGATACTTGTTTCTTTTGCAAGAAAGGGGGGCATATGAAGAAGGATTGCCAAAAGTACAAAAGATGGCTTGAAAAGAAAGGTAATATCATATCTCTAGTATGTCATGAATCTTTTTTTGTTGAGGCTCTTTGTAATACATGGTGGATTGATTCTGGTTCTACAATCCATATTGTTAATACAATGTAGGGTTTTCTCATCATAAGGAAACTGGCAAGCAATGAGCAACGGGTCTATTCCGGAAATAAATTGTTTTCTCATGTAGAAGCGGTTGGGACCTTTAGATTGATTTTGAAAACTGGTTATATTTTAGATTTGGAAAATGTATTTTTTATTCCATGCTTCTCTAGAAACTTAATTTCGGTTTCTAAACTGGATGTTATTGGTTTTAGTTTTTGGTTTATAAACTCTACCTTTAGTATTTTTAAATGTGAAAATTTTATTGGTGGTGGAACCAAAATTGATAGTTTATTCAAAATTGATCTAGATCCCAACTTTGAAAACAATCATTTATCATTGCATTCTAGTGTTGGCACAAAGAGGAGCCTTGTGAATGAAAACTCCGCTTTGTTATGACACAGGAGATTAGGACATATCTCCATAGAGAGAATCAAAAGATTAGTAAATGATGGAGTCTTAAAAACTCTTGATTTTACTAATTTTGGTACTTATGTGGATTGAATAAAGGGAAAGCAAACCAACAAGACCACTAAAAGTGCCAAAAGGAGTTCTGAGATTCTTGAAATCATACATACAGATATATGTGGACCTTTTCCTACTCCCTACCTAAATGGTCAAAGATATTTTATATCTTTTATTGATGACCATACACGATATATGTATCTCTACTTTCTAAATGATAAGGCTGAAGCACTCAATGCTTTCAAGACCTATAAGGTAGAAATAGATAAACAAAAGGAAAAAAAAAAAAAAAAAACAAGATCATAAGATCTGATAGAGGCAGAGAGTACTATGGAATGTACACAAAAAGGGGACAAATGATAGGTCCATTTGCGCAATTTCTTGAAGAAGAAGGCATTGTTGCTCAATACACAATGTCTGGCACACCACAACAAAATGGTGTAGCAGAAAGAAGAAATCGCACACTTATGGACATGGTAAGGAGCATGCTCAGTAATTCTGAGTTACCTTTATTTCTATGAAGTGAAGCCTTAAAAACTGTTGTGTATGTATTAAACTGGGTACCATCCAAGGTTGTCCCTAAGACACCTTTTGAATTATGGAATGGATGGAAACCAAGTTTAAATCACTTACACATATGAGGTTGTCCTGCTGAAGTGAGGATTTACAATCTAAATATAAAGAAGTTAGACCCAAGGACAATCAGCGGTCATTTTATCAACTATGCAGTCAACTCCAAAGGATTTAGATTTTATTGTCCTTCTAATAATACTAGAATTGTTGATTCTATGAATGTAAAATTCTTAGAGGATCTTGAACATAGTGGGAGTGCTTATCCTCAAATGATTGAATTAGAGGAAGCACAAGAGTTGACTAATGCTCATTTATCTAAAGGACGTTTGATTATGCTTAAGGAAATCCAAACAGATTGCCTTGAACCATAATCAATTTCAGAACAGGCAACTCATGAGGAACAAGTTCATATTGAACCTACTCAAACCCCTCCAAATGAGGAGGAAGTAGGATTAAGAAGATCTTCTAGAATAATTAGACCAGCAATCTCTAGTGATTATATTGTATACCTCCAAGAATCCGATTTTGATGTCGGGCCTAAGGATGATCCATATTCATTTTCACAAGCCATGAGTGGAGAACATTCCACATTATGGTTAAAAGCCATGAAGGAAGAAATGGAATCCATGGCTAAAAATCAAGTCTGGGATCTTGTTGACTTACCAGAGAAAGTTGTAGTCATAGGCTGCAAATGGGTTTACAAAATCAAAAGGGATGCTTCTGGTAATGTTGAACGATATAAAGCTACACTTGTGGCCAATGGTTTCACACAAAAGGAAGGCATTGATTATCATGAAACATTCTCTCCAATATCCAAGAAGGATTCATTTAAGATAATTATGGCATTAGTAGCTCATTTTGATCTAGAGCTACATCAAATGGATGTGAAAACAGCTTTTCTGAATGGGGATCTTGAAGAAGAGGTTTACATGAAACAACCTGAAGGTTTTGATGATAACACTCGAAAAGCTTGCAAACTAAATAAATCTATTTATGGACTAAAACAAGCCTCCCGTCAATGGTATATTAAATTTCACAAAGTTATTACCTCATTTGGTTTAATTGATAACTTTGTTGATCAATGTATATACCTTAAGGTCAGTGGGAGTAAAGTCATATTTTTAGTCCTATATGTAGATGATATTTTACTTGCAAGTAATGATTTAGGTTTTCTACATGAAACCAAACAATTCCTTTCTCAAAATTTTGAAATGAAAGATTTGGGTGAAGCCTCGTATGTCATTGGCATAGAGATTCACAGAGACAGAAAACAAAGAATATCAAAACTGTCTCAAAAGGCCTACATTGAAAAGGTTTTGGAAAGATTCAGAATGAAGAACTGTTCGGCTTCTATAGTACTGATAAGTCTTGAATTATTCTATTCAAGACCCCTTAATTTACATTTGTTATGCCTAGTTCTTGATGTATATATAACGTGTTGATGTAGTTTTTGTGTTTTGTCTTATTTTCAGGTCTTAATTGAAATCTAGTTCAAAACGCCTGAATTAGACTTGAAAATACATCAAGGGCGATTTGGTCATTTCCAGAGTTCAAAGTTGCTCCTGCCAAGTGAAGAATCGACTAAGGCAAATCGATCGATCGACTTTATAATCGATCGATCGAATCATCAGTCGAAGAAAAATCTATCGTGCGAGATGCGATCTATCGAGACAAGGCAACCACGAATGCGATCAAGCGAAATGAGATCGATCGACTTTATAATCGATCGATCGAATTTGGATATTTTCGGAACAATCTGGAACAATGATGACATGTCACTCTTCCTAGATATTTTTAGATATTTTTAGATATTTTCTAGATATTTCCTAGATATTTCTAGATTTTTGTTAGATATTTGTTAGATATTTCTATATATTTGTTAGATATTTCTAGATATTTTTAGATATTTTCCTAGATATTTAGATATTTTAGATATTTTCAGATATTTCCAAAATATCTTAGATATTTCAGAAATATCTCTTATCTTATCTCTTTCCTAGATATTTGTAAATATCTTCCTCTATATATATGAGGCATGGGTGAGAGAGAGATGTATGCTTTCCTGACTTTATTTTCCAGAGCATCAGTAGTTTATCATGCATCTTTTGGGAGCTTCGATTGTCTCAGGTGTATCTTAGTTAATTTTAATGCTTTTCATTTCCTTTTGTAATCCGAATTCTCTTTAATTAATATAGTGTTCTTAGTTTATTTAAATCTTGTTTTCTTTACTGTTTTCCTTTAATTTCATGCTTAAATTAGTTTACTTCATGTCTAGCTAATTTAGTTCTTAGGGTTTGATCCAAGTCCTATCCAAAACCATGTAGTGTTCTTGATGTTCTTAGGATTTTCTTTAGATGTTTGATGATTGCTAAGGGCTAGAGAATATCAAAACTCATGCTAAAAGGTTTTGATATCAATATTCCAATCCAATTATTCATGAAAAATATATTAACTTGTCTATGAGTTTTTCTTGAAGTCTTGAGTAAAACCAACATTCTTGGAAACAAGAATGATGTCTTTTGCAATGATGCTATTTGACATGATGTATGATTTCTCATTAGAGTCACCTTATAGGGTATGCTAGGGAACACCGATCATTTCATACCTTCGGTAGTATAGAATGTCTTTCCATTGTAGTTTAATCTTTACATGGAATAGATTGGTGTGAAACTAGATACCTTATCATTGTGGCCTAGTTAAGGTTTTCATATATCTTGTATGCTTATTGGGATGTGTTTTAGAGTAGTAAGCTAGGGAACATTAGTCACTCCACACCTTTGGTAGAGTAAATGTTTTTCAATTATAGTTTAATCTTTACGTGGAGTAGATTAATGTAGATCTAGGTGCTTTATGATTACGTCTTAACTAAAGTGTTTTCATGTCGAGGTCGTCGTAATGGTTGACGCCCATTACGCGCTCATATCAAGCATGTTAGGAAGAACCATATAGACTTTAAGCATTTCATTGGTTGATGATTGGATAAAGATCAACACCCTAAGTTTTCTTTTAAGTTAATTTCATTTCCGCTTTCAATTCTTTACCTTATTGTTGTAGCTTCAATTCTACAACCTTTACTTTTATTTTTATTTTTTAAGTTAAGTTAAATACGTTCATTTCCATATTCCATTACGCAAAACAACCAATAATCTCTGTGGTTCGATCACCCTTACTATAGTACAATCAATACGTACTATTGCGAGTGGTAAACTATATAAATTTAAAATCCACGTAGCCGCTTGGCGCGCTACCAAGCACCTATCATTAAAGGAGACAAATCCAGTAATGATCAATGTCCCCGAAATGCATTGGAACAGGAGCAGATGAAGAACATTCCATATGCATCTGCAATTGGCAGTCTATTGTATGCACAAGTTTGCACTAGACCTGACATTGCAATGGCAGTTGGAATGTTGGGTCGATATCAAAGTAACCCAAGAATGGAACATTGGAAAGCTGCAAAGAAAGACATGCGGCATTTGCAAGGAACCAAGGACTACGGTTTGACATTCAGACACACTAACCATTTGGAGGTGGTTGGGTATTTAGATTCAGATTTTGTTGGATGTGTAGATAGTAGAAAATTTACTTCAAGGTATATCTTTCTCTTAGCTGGAATGGCTATATCCTGGAGAAGTAACAAGCAAACTATAGTTGCTACATCTACAATGGAAGCAGAATTTATTGCGTGCTATGAAACCACTACACAGGCACTATGGTTAAGAAATTTTGTTGGTGGTCTCAAAATTGTCGATTCTATAGCGAGACCAATCAAGATCTTCTGCGATAATCGTGCTGCCATATTCTTTTCTAAGAATAATAAAGGTGGAAGCAGAAGTAAGCATATCGACATCAAGTATCTTCGTGTGTGAGATAACATCAAAAGAAATGAAATGCTCATTAAGCATATCAGTACTGAATTGATGATTGCGGATCCTATGACTAAAGGTTTATTGGTAAAGCTGTTTAAAAGTCATGTGGAACATATGGGACTTATTGATTCATTTTGTACCTAGTTCTTTCTAATTTGTCTATAGACATCAAGTTATTGTTAATAAAGTTTGTGCACATTTGTTACATTATCCATTGGGATAAAATTAAAGTTGGACCCGAATAACTTATAGGAAGTTTATTCATAAAGTTTGATTGCCCATATAGTACTCATTTAAGGAATATTTTATATGTAATACATGGAAGGGACGACTTACTATATAAAGTTTTACCGCCATGATTCATGTGTAGTATTCCTTATGTGAGTGGGAGGATTTCATGAATGGTTGGAATAAATAAAGTGATAATCATATTGAAGAACCGGACATCATAAGGAATTATATGTGTCATAAGGGCCAAGTAGGAGAATGTAAGAAATTACATATGTGTCCCTCAGACACATTTAATTTGTTGTAACGGTTGAAATTTAAATAATTATCATAACGGTAATTATTTAATTTATTGTAACGGTTGGAATTTAAATAATTATCGTAACGGTAATTATTTAATATAAAGTTGAATATGATTTATCCCACATTAAGTTATATGAAATCAAAACGGTTTTTTATATTAATATTTATGATTTATTCTCCTTGGTGGGAGGAGAATAATCAACTATCTAATTAATAACGAGGGTCCCTAGCCTACCAATATAAAAAGCCTTGTGTATCCATCTATTGACACACTCATAGGCATAGGCCAAAAGAACTCTCTAAATTTTTTTGTCTTTTTCATAATTCTTGGTGTTGCAAAAATTTCCCCGTTCTTCGTCTCGCTTGAACAAAGATATGGCTGGAGGTATTTATAATTTCGCTGCTTATTTAATTTAATAGCATTTTATTTATATATATTATGCTTACAGCACAAACATGCATCGAGGATTTCAAGCAAAGCTTTGAGACAAAGGAAGAAGTTTCCGCTCACATGTCTGTCCCATTACCAGGTGCGTGGCTGGCTACGCCTTCTGGAATTGTGAAAGTGGATTAGGAAGCAGCAGTGGATGCAAAGTGTAGCCGTATAGGTGTGGGAATCATTATACGAGACTGAATGGGACATGTACTAGCTGCTCGTAGCACCGCACATTTTCTTCAAGCAAATCCTACCATGGCCGAAGAGTAGGAAACACTCCAAGCGGTGATTTTTAGTAAGGAAGCGAGTTTTTTGATATTCTCATAGAGGGTGATGCTCTATAAATTGTTAATGAGAGCAAAATGGAGTTGCAACATACGAGTAGGTATGGACATTTTGTGGAGGGCATTAGATCCACTCATGTCGTAAATTTTATTAGGTTGAAAGAAATTCTTCCTATCATTTATGATATTGTAACTAGAGAATTTGTTGTTCCTAATTTTATTATCCGAGTTTTATGTGGTCTTATTGTTAATTTCGGTTTTAATTCATGTCGAATTTATTGGCCCCGTAAAAAATTGTTATCCCTCATTTTTTTTCCTTTAGATGGTAAGAGTTGTTCAACCAATCGTAGGGATTAGTAGGTTCCATTAAGGATCCTATAATCATTTTGAAATTATTTATTATTTTAGTTAAACGGTAAAAGATTAATCTCAATATTCATCACTTTTGGATAATCATAATTTTTTCTTATTCCATTATATCTCATTAAATTATTTACTAAGAAGTTAAAATTTAAATTAGTTAATTGAAAATTTTAAATTACTAAGAACTCCCACTAGCCATTTTCCATTTAACTTGTCTTTGCAAGGTCGTCGTGGTGCATCTTCAGCCGTCCGATCATTATCCGACGGCTTTGATCCGCCAACTGCACTCTTACTTTGCACCTTTCATCTTCATCTCGGTCCCTCCCTCTCTCCCCTCTCTCTCTCTCAAAAAAAAAAAACCCTAAAGCGAGAGTCTTTGTTGATATTTCTGGTCCTAATTGCACAGGCTCAGCCCATGGAATCAGAGTCTCCAGGTAAAGATGAAAATTCTTATTTCGAAAGCTCATCCAATTGGTCTGAATGAGCAATTTGTAGAGCTAAGCAAAGAAAACGTTGCTTTTTTGTGCAGTTTGTTTTGATGAGCTCAAACTTGATGAAGTTATTGCTAAAGGATCACTAGACTTTGAAGAATGGGCATCGCTTATTTCAGAGGTTGAGAAAACGTATCCTGTAAGTCCCATGCCCCGCTTCAGAATATTGTAAGATTATTCTATTCTGAGTTTTTTTTTTTTTTTTTTTTTAATTTCTTGTTAATTGTCCTATGTTAGAAAATTTTCAACTTTAGCCATATAAATGTATGTGTATGTATGAATTTTTGATTGAGAATGGTGCTCAAGGGAGTGAGCTGATCTACACCATTCTCAAAGTTCTTGCATATCTCAACCAGAGTGAATTGTGATGGGGTAGATCAGCTCTGGTGGTCTCCTTCTCACAAAGGGAATTTTGAGAATGGTGCTCAAGGGAGTGAGCTTCTGCTTTCGGTATGCAAGAAAGTGAACAGAGATAGAGATAGGTCTATGTAATAACTTTTTTCTAATTTTGGTAGCTGAGCTAACTGGCATCTCAGAATTTAGATACTTTTGCATATTTGTTTTGGTTTGTGTTCAAAGGTGTTACTCAAACTCTTTGTTGAGTTTCTTCCCCTTGTAGAGGAAATCATAATGATCTACTCTGAATTGTACTTATTGCTGCTTGTATGATCATTTGCAACCTGTGTAACCTATGCAGAATCCCGAGCTCATGTTGCAAAACGCATGGAAGAAGTGAAAAAACAACTTTTTTCCATTTACTTATTTATTTATTTTTTTGAAGTATCTCCGGGTTGGTTTCACACTAGAAGCAAGAAGTTCAGATTGTAATATATGCTTCTGGAGAGGAGGGCGGTTAGAGATCCCAGGAAGGAAATTCATGTACTTGTACCCCTCCTGAGATTGTTTTGCTTGAAAGGGGTGTATGGCCCTTGTAAATGTGGTGTTGATTTTGAATGTGGACCCAATTTGCTTAATGTTGATACACTGGCATGAAAAAACAATTGAATTTTCAAGAGAATGGAGCTTACCACTTATACAAGTGGATGGCTCTTCTTAGTTGTCTTCCATATTTTTTCTTTTGGAAATTCTTTGTTCATTAAATCTTAGAGGGTAGTTATTTTTGGGGGTCCTCTTACATATATATCAGGCGTATTTGAAGATGCTCTTCTGTTTTGATAAACTCAACTTGCTCATCAAAAAGAAAAAAAAATAGAAGAAAAAAAAGTTGTACTTCATGCCATTCTTACGGTTGAAAATTTTGATAAATATAGATTCCTTCATTATGAATTGCATGTGTAGAAGATCTGACGAACTGGTGGACCATTTCCCGTTTCAAATATTCAGTAGCAAGTGAGATGTGGTAGTTGACTTTCACATTGTTCGCTGTGCATCAAGTGACGCCAAGGTCTCGAACAAAACTAATGGTTTGAGATATTTGGAGAATAGACACAAGATTCTTAGAACATTATATCTGTGCTTGATTGGAACTATGTGGATGGAGAGGAATAGCCAAGCTTTCGACAGAAATGACAATCCTATACATGCACAAGATCAAATTTGACTTTTCTTGGGACCCTTTTTAATTTTTCTGGAAGGGCATCTTTTTTTTCTATTTTATCTCCTGATTTGTTAAATTCTGTGTCTTTTGTCTGTTTACGCACCTTGAGGGGTAGAGTTCGTTTGCTCATCGCGTGCACTTGGACACTACTCTCCTAAAGATTTCCTTTTAGAGTTTATGATTTATAAAGAAATGTTTATTCAAATCTATTAGGATGACTTGGCTCTAGTGGGTACATTTTGATTAGTCTTTCAACTTTACTGCCATTGCTTCAGTTACTATTAATTATTGATTTTTGCTGCTCCTAGATTAGTTCTTATACCGACTGCAAATGAGATATTTTTTGCAACTACTGCAGGATGACATTCAAAAAATATGCTTAGTTTATGACTCCTTCTTGTCCGAGTTTCCCTTATGCCACAGATACTGGAGGAAGTACGCTGAGCACAAGACACGCTTATGCACTGTTGACAAGGTTGTTGAAATCTTTGAACGAGCTGTCCAATCGGCACCGTACTCTGTTGGTGTGTGGCTTGATTTCTGTAGCTTCAGTTTATCAGTTTTTGAGGATCCATCTGATATTCGTAGGTAATCTTAATAATCAGGAGACTTGAGTTAGCTTCCCCAAGAACTGCTAGCTGTATATACTGTGCGACATGCATTATTGATGCTGTTGGAGTTCTCAGTTATATGAATATAATCTAGGAAGCTGAACTGTGCTACTTCACTCTCCAACCAAGAAATTGGGAAGGATTTTAATTAATATGTTTCTTTCTAATCATTATTAAAGGGGGATTTTATTTTTTATTTTTTTATATTAAAACAAAGTTCACAATTGTTTTCGGTATCATCTGTCATCTCAACAATGCACCTTGAAGAATGGTAGCTGCAGGTACCACTTGTGGCAGGATTAATTTGTGCATAGATAGACAAGTTCTTTGGGGTCTGAATAGTTTGAAAAAAAAAATATCTCTAAACAATACTTGATATATTTGTAGATATGTATTGAAGATTGTATGAGGAAAAACTAAGAATAAACTTGAACCATTTTTTCTTTTTTGAAATTGTATCACCCAGGTTTTTCAAGCTGTATGAATTCAATGTTTTATATATTTTTGCAATCAAAGAAGGTAGAAAGTAAGGGTCCGTTTGGTAAACGGCTAGAAAACTCTGTTCACTTCTGAAATGCTGAAAACTCTTCTCAAAACTGGTAAAACAAACGAGTTTCCAGATGTAGCCTCCAGCACTAACACATTTTTCAAAGCAAACTAAAAAACTCTTCTCAAAACCCAAAACATTTCTCAAAAAAATAAAACTCGACATTTTTTTTAATAAAAATGGTACTCTGACCGCTATGTGGTGGCCACTGCACAATGGCCACACATTTGGCCACTGTGTGGTGGCCACCAACCAGTCCTGGCATCCTTGCGGTGGTTGCCGGAGCACCACCACAATGGCCGCACCGCCACTCCAGTGCTACAATTTTTGAAGATTTGTTTATTTTAAAAAATATTTCTCAATTTTTTAATTTTTACAAAACAATCAAAATTTTACCAAACCAATTTTCAATGTTTCTTAAATGTGATCCCCACAAAATAAGTTCTCAACTTTACCTTTTTCAAAATACTTCTCAAAAGTTTACCAAACAGACCCTAATATTCCTTACAAGAAAAAGAGAAATTTGAAGAAAATTTGGTCATTTGTGGGCTTTAAGAATGAAGTCTCTTTGGATTTTCAAGCTTTCCTGTTAACATTTGGGTAACTCTAGGAAGTGAACATTGGTATGGATTGTTTGTTCCAAAATTTTCATTAGTCAAATAAACTCATTATCAAGAGACTAGACAGCATGTTGCAATTGCCACCCCTTTCTATGTATAATCTGGACAACCATTATTTAATTTTTTGGGTTGATATGCCATGTTATTTTTGTACTTATTGTTGGCCTGGCTGGATAGCAATGGTCTACTTTTAGTTTGGTTATCACCAATAATTTAAATCATATTTGGGTTTTCTCTTGGTGAGTTTAGGGTAATGACCATTGCCAGTTCACTTGATGCTAACATTAAAGTAGTAATAAGACATCATTATATATAAGCTAATGTCTATGTAATCTTTTCTCCTGTTGTACAATGGTTTAAACAATATTTATTGATGAAGGCACAATATATAAGTGTGCTTCTTTGTTTATTGTGTGCTAGTATTTTTACTTTTAAAGTAATTGCATGTTTTGCAATTGAAATGTTATTCTCCTCATCATGCTGTACTTGTCAAGACATTGGATCCTCTTGTTAATGAGATGTATATAGCCATTCGAAGGAATGATGGTTTCTTTCTTTTTTCTACTAGATTGTTTCAAAGGGGCATGTCCTTTGTTGGAAAAGATTACTCGTGCCATACTTTGTGGGACAAATACATTCAATTTGAGTTTTCTCAACAGCAGTGGAGTTCATTAGCACACATTTACATGCAAGCTCTGCGATTCCCAACCAAAAAGTTGCATCACTATTATGATTGGTATATTCCTTGTTTTTCTTAATTTCTTTTGCCTAATTACTTAAGGTACCTCAAAGTGTATGGGGTATGAAAAGTGAAAAGGTTGTTATACAAACTGTTTAAAAGAATGTTCCTGATTACAAGTATGATTCTTATTTTTCATACTCTTATCACATTTTTTTATGAACAACTGAACAAACCAAATAAAATGATCCATTTCATTTGCAGCAAACATGCTAAGGAATTTCCATGCACTAGCATTATGTACTCAGTTTTATTTTAAAAATTCTGCCATGATCAACCAAAGAGCTCAAAAGAAGCAGTAGTCCACCACTTCTTCCAGTTGACCTTAAGGCACCATTCTATCCTCATGGCACATTATTGACCATTATTCAAATAAATTGAAGGCCCAAAACAGGTTGTTGCAAATAAATCATATTACGATTAATTGTGATAAATGTCCCAGCTGTGAAATGGGCTGGTGGATACATTGCCAGTATGTCAAGATGGATTGTTTGATACTGCTAGCATGTTGTGCAAACTAAAGGATACATAGTGGATCCCTTATTACTTGTATCTTTCAATAGCAATATCTGCTTATCCAAAGAAAATGAAAAGTTCCAAATAATTAATTGAAATTATTAATTATGAGAAACTTTGGGATTCATAACTTTTTCTCATTTTGAACCACCATGTAATTTGGTTGGATAGATAGAGAACAAAGGTACTATTAGCATAGAAAGTGAAGATGGCTATAGCTTATTATGTTAGTCAAGTAAATGAGTACATTACTGGATATGATATAGGTTTATGTCTATATCTTTATTATTCAGTGAGTAGGTCAATAAATATGCTAGCCTTCACTTACCCAAAAGAAAAAACCAAAAAGAAAAAAAAGAGACTGCATGCCTATTTGTCTATTCTATTTTTTTTTTCTACCTCTTCCCCATCATTTGACTATTCCAATGTGCGCGTGAAGTAATTTAGTAATGTGTGATGACCACTAATGAGTAATGCTATACATCACCCCCCCCCCCCCCCAACCCCAATCCCCCAATGTATTCCTAGCAGTTGAATTTATCTCTAAATGGATACTCCTTTTATTGTGATTCCAGCCCAACGTTTTACCATCATTTTTCTTCTGTTTGTTTGTCCATTTAAATTGTGTGCTTACCAGATATTAGTTCCATTTATCTTCAGTTTTAAGAAGTTGGTTGCCTTTTTGGAAAAGGAGATGGAATGCCAGAGCATTTCTTCTGTTGAAAAATTAGAAGCAGAGCCTGTGCTTGATAACAAAGTGCCAATATGTTTCAAGAATGATGAGATTTCTTCAATCGTAAAAGACCTGTTGGATCCATCTGCTGGATTTGCAAGATCTAAAGCACTGCAGAAATATCTCTTAGCGGGAGAATGGTTATACAAGGAAGCATGCCAGCTGGCCGACAAATTTTGCTGTTTTGAAGCAAATATTCGGAGGTCTTATTTCCATGTCAAGCCTCTAGATGCCAGCCAAATGGAGAATTGGCATCACTATCTGGACTTTGTTGAGATGCAAGGAGATTTTGACTGGGTATCATTTTATATTATCAGTGTGCTTATCTGGACTACTAGACTCCCCTTCCTCTTTTTCTTAGGATGTCTAAAACCTTTTCTCTTATGCTGATAGGCTGTTAAACTTTATGAGAGGTGCTTGATTCCCTGTGCCAGTTATCCTGAATTCTGGATGCGTTATGTGAAATTCATGGAATCTAAGGGAGGAAGAGAAATAGCCAATCATGCTATGGACCGATCGACACTAATTTTTCTGAAGGTGTGTTCCTGATAAACATATTTATATTTTTCCATTGCACCAAATTTTATTAATTTCATTGTAATTCTGTCCTTTGGTTTTTGTTTAAATTATAAAGCTATTGCACCAACATTTCTTACTTGACTGCTGGTCTGACAAATTACTATTCCCCGTCCTTAAGTTACTGTCTTAATGTGCAGGTTTTGAGGAAACCATCCTACCTCAATATTTCAACTTTCCAATACCACCCTGTAATTTTAGATTGAAAACTTAAAAAGCAATCATATTTCTTGTCATAAATACAGTTGACAAAGACTGATGGTGGAAGTGTGGAAAACTCTTCTTGTTTTTCGGGAAATGGACATATTTTGGGACAGTCATAAAAGAAAATGTGCTTTCATTTAGGGATGGAAGGAGTAGAAAACTGACATATGTCATTTCACCTTTTCTATAATTAGGTATGCAACATATCTTAACTTTTACTCTTCTTATGCTGTCAAAAAGCATACTTCAAAGTAGTTTAAAATGTGAACTTTATTAAAATTCTCTCAGTAGGTGTGCATGATAAAGATAAAAAAAAAAAATATATATATATATATATATATGAATTATTTATTATTGGTAAGTTACACATGCTCCCAGTAGGTCCTGAACTTACAGCGTCACCCTCCATCTCATTCTAAGGGGGAGGAACTACCTCTGAGCTAGAGCTCATTTGCCCCAAAAAAACAAAGAGAAATACAGGGAGAGGGAGAGCGAGGCATATACATGAAACAAGTAAGAGAAACCCTAGATCAATCAGCCGTGAATCAAGGCAATCTTCCCCAACAATCACACACTCGGATACTCTCTCCATATAAAACCTACAGCTAGCATTATTCTCTCGCAACTTTCCTATTGTACCTCAACGGCTATATTATCATATCTACCTTCCTCGAATAGAATAATTCTTACCTTATGTAAATGACAGGGTACACGGCATATATGTACTTGTAAATCCTTATAAATATACATCAATACAAAACCCTAAGTATCAAGTGCTTAAGTTCTTTTACCCTAGTTTTGTATTAGTTTACATGGAATCAGAGCCTACCAACAGCCAACGCTCATCCATGGCCACTGTCACTCCTCCTACCGCCGCCGCTCCTACTACTTCAGACCTCATGCCCAATGTCACCCAACTTGGAAGCATCAAATTAGAAGGTCCTAACTATCTCGGATGGGTTGCTCAATTTCAACCTATCTTGTGTGGTTACTAACTCCAAGGCCTACTGGATGGATCAAATCCATGCCCTCCTAAACTCATTGCCAATGCAGCTGGTAATGGTGAAATTCCGAATCCAGCCTATGTTTCATGGCTGCGAAGAGATCAGCAATTGCTGAATCTTATTATCTGCTCTCTTGCTCCTCCATTGGTACCTTCGATGTACGGTTTAAAAACATCGCAGCTTGCCTGGAGCAGTTTGGCAACACGGTTTGCAGCACAATCAAAATCCAGAATTTCCCATCTCAAGCGCCAGTTACAACGCTTGCAGCAAGGTAACAAAACCTGCACTGAATACCTCAGCCAAGCCAAAACTTGGTCTGACGAACTTTTAGCAGTGGGAAAACCCGTTGAAGATGATGATCTCATCTCCTATGTTATCAGTGGTATTTATCCTACCTACAACTCTTTTGTTACTGCCTTTACTTTACGTGACCGTGAAACCACCTTTCATGACTTCCAATCTGAATTGTTGAGCCATGAAATTCTCCTTCAAAATCAGCAGCAAAACCTTAACCCTGAAGCAGGATCCTTTGCCCTTCATGTCAACCACTTTCGACCACCTCATCAACCCAACAATTTCCATAGTCCTCCCAACTTTCGTCCCAGCCCCAACAACTTCAGGAAACCAAAACCCTTCCCACGTCCCCCTGGTCAATTTCGCCAGTCAACCCCTCTTAATCCCTACTCCCCAAGACATCCAACTCCACCCTCACCCAATACTTCTTTTGGCAATCACCCCACCAATGGTGCTACTCAGCCCCCGCGTCAGTACTCTCATTGCCAAATCTGTGGCAAAACCAACCACCGTGCCCTAGACTGTTATCATCGCATGGACTACGCCTACCAAGGCCATCACCCACCAATGCAACTTGCTGCCATGACTGCTCAGACTAATGAAGAGTTCACTAATCAAGAATGGCTTGCTGACTCCGGTGCCAACACACATATCACAACCGACTCATCTCTCTTCACTGAATCTCAACCGTTTGATGGCTCCGAAACTGTTGGCGTCGGTAATGGCACAGGTTTGCTTATTCACAACACCGGTTCTTCCATTGTTCAATCCCCTAATTCTGCATCCTCTAAACTTCTCCTCTCACAGATTTTACATTGCCCGGCTGCTTCTGCAAACTTACTTTCTATTAATAAATTCTGTAAAGACAACAAATGCTGGTTTGCTCTAACTGATATTGATTTTACTGTGAAGGACAATTTGACAGGGAAAATTCTGCTCCATGGACCCAGTGAAAATGGGTTGTACCCCATCCGGTTGCACCCTCACTCCTTGAATAAGGCATCTGGGCTCACTGCCCTCCTTGGTGTCAAAACCACTGACATGGTTTGGCACTGGGACACCCTTCTATCTCTATTTTACAGCATCTGTTTCGTCATCAGCACCTTCCTCTTCTTGTTTCAGTCAATCAGTCCACTGTGTGTGAATGTTGTCAACTTGGCAAGTCCAAACAACTTCCGTTTTCAGAGTCCATTAGAAGTTCCTCGAGTCCTTTAGAAGTAATCCACTCCGATGTATGGACCTCTCCGGTTCCATCACTGAGTAGGTGCAAATTTTATGTTTTGTTTATTGATGAATACAGCCGGTTTACTTGGTTGTATCCTATTATGAATAAAAGTGAAGTTTTTCAATGCTTTATTAAATTTAAATTACTTGTTGAAAATCTATTCTCCACTACTATTAAATACTTTCAAACTGATAATGGTGGAGAATATACCTCCACCACCTTCAAACAATTTTTGGACCAAAATGGCATTTTTCACCGACTCACATGCCCACACACCTCTCAGCAAAATGGTATTGCTGAGAGAAAACATAGACACATAGTTGAAACCGACTTGACCCTCCTTGCTCAATCCAGTTCTCCCCCTAAATACTGGGTAGACTCCTTCCTTACCTCCATTTTTCTTATCAATCCTCTGCCCTCACTAGTCACAAACAACACTTCCCCTTTCTTCAAACTTTTCAATAAAGAACCTGACTACACACTGCTCCGTGCATTTGGTTGCCTCTGTTATCCCCTGCTTCGTCCCTATGCTGCTCATAAGCTATCCTTCAGAAGCAAGCCCTGCATATTTATCGGCTATGGTGCCAACCAACGTGGCTACCGGTGTCTTGATCCTCACTCTCACAAAATATACCTTTCCCGCAATGTTGTCTTCGATGAAACCAAATTTCCAGCCAAAACACCATCTCTCTCTCACGGGTCCTGTAAAATCACTACAGCCCCCAATACTCCCGTCTTCTTCCAACCTGCTGCTCTTTTCCCCCTACCCTCTTCCCCACTTACGTCTCCTGTCTCCACCGCTCTCCCTACACCTACATCCTCACCTTCTGACCCTACAAACTACACTTCCACTCCACTGCCTCCCTCTGCATCTCCATCCCCGGCATCCCATACATCTCTGCCTCTACCATCATCCCCCACCCCTGCCCCTCTCCCCTCCCCTATCTTCCCTCCTCCTCTCCCTACCCACCTAGTAGCCCCTAGCAACTGTCCTATCACCCGATCCCAAACCGGATCCTCCAAACCTCGAACTTATCCTAACTTCACCACCTTTCATGCTATGAAACATCCCTTACTCACCTATACCTCTGTCGTCCTTCCACCCGAACCTTCCACATACCGTCAAGCTGCATCCCAACCTGAATGGGTTGCCGCTATGACTGCTGAATTCCAAGCACTCCTCTCCAACAACACTTGGTCTCTTTGTCCCCGCCCTTCCCACCAACATGTTGTCCGCAACAAATGGGTCTACAAGCTCAAACAGAAACCAGATAGCAGCATTGACCGTTACAGAGCCCGTCTCGTCGCCAAAGGCTTTGATCAACTCTCTAGAATTGACTACCATGACACCTTTAGCCCAATCATAAAACCTCCCACCATTCGGTTACTCATTGCCTTAGCCGTTCAGTTTGATTGGAACATCACACAACTGGATGTCTCTAATGCCTTCCTTCACGGCTACCTTGATGAACAGCCTCAAGGGTTCTTAAACCCTCCGTTCCCCACTTATGTGTGCAAGTTGCATAAAGCTCTCTATGGGCTCAAACAAGCTCCCCGGGCTTGGTTCACCCGGCTCTCTACTTCTCTCTTAGAAATTGGATTTTCTAGTTCTCAAGTTGATCCTTCTCTTTTTACTTTCCTAGAATAGAATAATTCTTACCTTATGTAAATGACAGTGTACATGGCATATATGTACTTGTAAATCCTTATAAATATACATCAATACAAAACCCTAAGTATCAAGTGCTTAAGGTCTTTTACCCTAGTTTTGTATTAGTTTACAGAGAGTGGTAGGCATCTCTGTAAGGGAGATGTATGGTCCGTTTGGGTGTTGGATTTTTGAAATCATAATTGAATTCTTATTTCATTTGCGAATTTCTATGCAAAGAAAATGTGTTTGGATGATGAGTAGAATTTAAATTCTTTTTGAAATTGTGTTTGGGTGTTGGATTTTTGAGATTGAAAAGTAGTGTTTTTTAATGGTAGGATGATTGGAGATGATTGAAGGCATGAAAAGTTGTGTATAATGATTGGTGTTATAAAAAGTAGTGTGGAATAATGATTGAAATAATAATTATTTATTATAAAAAAAATATTAAAAACTATTATTTAATTTAAATAATTATTATTTGTGTGTAGTGGGTGTACTGTGCAGACATGACGTGTGGGACCCACAAGAAATTAGGCAGTTTTTGAAAAATGACTGCATTTCAGGTTTTTTCCTGGGTTGAATCCGGGTTGGAAGGAAAAAACCTTAAGAGAATTTAAATTCTCTTTGGTTCCCAAACAAACCTTAAGAGTTTCAGTGTTTGAGTAGCATCCCAAACAGAATACATTCCACACTACTTTTGGTGAGCTAACCTTTTTACTGTCAATTCAATTATTATTTACTCCATCTGTCCTGAATTGTTTGTCCACTGTAAGAAATCCAACTCATAGCGTGACATCAATTTCTTTTTCTATTTGGTAATTAACATGTATACTGTTTGTAACACTCCAGTCCCATATTGGAATGAGATGAATAGTTTACATAGAGTGAATATTTTATAAGAGATAATCATAAGTGTTAAATCTCACATTACCTAGTTGCTAAGTGAAACTGATATTTATAATGGATTATAAGAAAGTTCTAAATTGACTAGTCATTTTTGAGTGATAACGCAGAAATTGCTAGTTTTTTTTCTAGGTCATAACAAATGGTATTAGAGTCACCTAGTAACGTCAAGTCATATGGTACTTGAGCACTTCATGGCGTGGCCCTGACAAAGATGTCGGGGTTTAAAGTGGGGAGTTTGTAACACCCCGATCACATATTGAGAAGAGATAAATAACTCACATAGAATGAGTAGATTATAAGAGATGGCATAAGTGTTAAGTCTCACATTGCTTAGTTACTATGTGAAATTTGGCTTTATAATGGATTATAGAAAAGCTCTAAATTGACTAGTCTTTTGGGGTGATAGCACAGATGTGGCTTGCGTTTTTTTCTGGGTCATTACACTATTGGTCACTCACCACCTCATACTTGATGGGTTGTATTAGCCCAAAATCAATTGGCTTAAGGGGACATCATGTAATGCACTATTTTTTAGATAGAAAGCCATTTGTTGTCAAGTACCCTTCCTAAAAACTCGAGAAAACTTCCAAAATTTCCATTTGACTCTAAAAGTCAAAGAAAGCAAAGAATATATTAAGATATTATCTCTTGAATTATACTATTTTAGGTTGTCCTAGATATTGTCCAGATTGGTCCTTTTGACTTTTCATACTAGACAATTCTTGGGATATCTTAAAATGGAATAGTTAATATTGATTTGTGATGGAGCATTTGGAGAGAAAAAAAGGGCACCTCTTTCAAGATTGCGAGTTCAATGTGCACTGTTTAAAGCCCTCTTTTTTGAGATCTCTCTTAGATTGGGATGTAGTCTTTGTTCCAAATTCCTCTTCAATAGATCTTGTTAACTTTCTAGATTTTAGACGCCTTTAGGGTGGTTGTCTCTCTTGTATTCTTTTTGTGTATAAGAGCTATGCCTTTTTCTCTTAATTAATTTTAATCATGAAAAAAAATATTGATGGTGATGGAATTGGCTTCTCAACTAAAAGGTTTAAATTGGAAATTGTGACTGTCTTGTTCATCTGTAATAGTTAACAGGCAATTCAAGTCATGAACAAGTATGACAAGTTAAATCTTCTTTTGTGCAAGATGTCATAGAAGCTCTTTAATGATTTAGGTCACATTTGGTGTTCCTGTTTAGTGAAAAGTTCCATTGTACTTGGAAATATGTATACACGTCTTCTTTTGCTAAAAGTCATGCTTAGAAAGAAACTCTTTGGCTGTTTCAAGTCTTATAAAAATTAATATTTTAATATTTTTGTTTCCAGAGATCATAGTTTGTAAGACATTCAACTGCTAATTAATGTTCTGGGACACAATCAAAATATGAGTGAATAATTTATGCTAGATGCGAACAAAATAGAAGTTATTAGTAGACAAAAACGAGTGCATTTTTGTACACAAGTGATTGGAGGACTGGTACTCTGTTTACATAATAGAATAAACAAGAAAGCAAGTGTTATATATTTGTTAGAGCTTTGTATGTTGTATTTGTTGTATTTGTTTGAGATCTATCACAATGGACCTGCTCCTTTCACCACCTATGAGGTTATGTTTTGAAAGTCCCTGAAACAAAATAAGGCATACAGCTACACACGTTTGAAGTACAATCTTAAATGAGTGATGTTTTCCTTAATTAAATGTGTTAACTCGTTTCTCTAGTTAGCCATTTCCTTTTGTATACTCCCAGTGTACTAAGGGATACCTTACGCTTTTTATGAGATTGGCTTATTACATACAAGTGTTAACTTTTTTGCGTAACTTTTGCTGTAATTAAATTATTGAAAAAGTATTTCTTTTTCTATTTATATTTTAATCAAAATTTAATTCCTCATTTGACTGATTGTGTGGTGTATGTGATCTTAGGGATCTTGGTCCCATAGATGTGTTAAATTTTTTAGGTTTTCCTTACATATATATACAAATCAAATTACTAGAGATATTTTCCTAGTCCAGTCCTGGTGGGAAAATAACATTTTGAGTGAAATAACATTTTGCACTGAAATCATATATTGCACAATGTGAATATATATATATATATTAATGCTAATAAGAACCTGTTATTCTAGATGTATTTTGTCTTGGATATGCTTGAGCAAAACTTGAATGGCATTTTGCAGATTGACTTGACTTCTCATCCGTCCTAGTGACGGCGCGTGAGAGCGCGTCCAGCTAGGGGTTCGACTTCTCATCCGTCCTCTCACATTCTCTATCTCTTTCAGCCTCCTGTCTGGTCCTTTAGCTTTGAATTTCGGTCTTCTGTTTCGTCTGGGTGGTTCTTTGTTCGGCGATGTAGTTTTTTTGGGTTTGGTCGTCATAGTCCCGGGGGTGTCGTTGATGGATAAGGTTTTCCTAGTGGAGTCGAAGGCTTTCACCTTCTCGGTTCTGGGTGGGGCATTGACGTTGAGGGTGGAGGAGAAGAGGAAAATTTTTTGGGTGTGTCTTGTTGAATGTTTAGAGCGCCGAATGGCTTGCGTCGACGTTGGAAGTGTTGATGGGCCTCCCGACAGAGCAAGTCTTTGTGAAGTCATTTAGAGAAGGTTCGAAGGTTCTAATTGCTCGGAGAGGTGGGAATAAAGCTGGGCGCTATTTAGAGGCGACTATGTTCGGGTTGGGCGGTCGGAAAGGATCATTGTTATCCCCGAGGGCCGTGAGGGTGGGGATGGCTTAAATTCTCAGACGAGCTGAGAAAGGTTGTCGATTTCGTCTCAGGTTCGGTGAGTGGCAGGTTCGGCTCCTCATCTACACCGGAGAAGAAGGTTGTGGAGGAAGATCGGCTGACTCTGGGCCTGGCTCCAAAGTGGACGGGGCCTTCTTTTGCGGAGTTTGTGAGGGCGGATTCGACCGCTGTTGCGAAGAAGATGCCCACTGTGGGTGATGGTCGGTCCGGGTTAAGGGCTTCGCGGGCGACACCTTGCGAGTTCGATCTTCTTCCGGCGGTGCGGCATGCAGAGGATATTCCGAGATCGGCGGTGGATTGCTTTTCTTTGGAGGCTCACCGGCTTGATATGTTGGGCAAAGACCAGATTGTATGTCCGCAGGGTAAGGACTCTCATTTGAAATTTGAAACTTCGAGATTGCGGACGTGGCGTAAGTTGGGTTCTGGTTTTTATTTGGCTTTGGGCCGGGCCGTGGGGAGAGTTCTGAGCCGATTTACCGGGTCGGGGCTGTTTCGAAAACCTTTCGGTTTTCGCGTGACCCGAATCAAGCGGAAACCTAAAGTTTCCTGTCCGCCGCCAACCTCGCCGGAGACGACAACGGAGATGTCCTCTGGGTTGGTTCTGAATCGGATTCTTCCTGGGGGTTTGGAGGTGTCAGCGTTGGGAGATAAAGTGGGCGGGAGTCCAGCTTCTTCGGCTGATGTCGAGATCTATCCTAGGCCGGAGTCCTCGTCGGAGACAGTTACAGGGACAGATTCAGGAACGGAGTCTTTTTCTGGGGGTGAGTCGAGCAGGTCCCAGGTGCCTTCGGCGGTTTCTTGCTCGAGTGTGAATCCAGCCTCTAATAGGTTCGGTTTCCCCCCTTCTCTGGTACCGGATCTGGGTTTTCCGGGGGGTCCTGCTTCTACTTCTTTTAAGCTTACTCCTTTGGGGAAGCTTCAGTTTCCTAATCCCCTCTCTGCCACTCCGTCTCTCGCTGGTGCAGCACTTTTAGGAGAGAAGCGGTTCTCCCCTCCCTGTGGTGGCTTCTAAGCCCTTCCAGTGTTACTACAGAAGGGCAAAAAAATTGAGGGAAAGGCATTCTGTGAAGTGGAATGATGGGCTACTTTCTGACTCTTTGCAAGCTGTGAAGATGTCAGTTGGCTTCGTTGATAAGCGGGTTTCAGGTGGAGTGCCGCCAGCTGAGAAGGCGGCAAAACCTCCTGCAATAAAGAAGGCAATGACGCCAGTGAATCAGGGCCTTTTTAGGAAGGGGTTTCTCAATCTTCCCCCGATTTCAGTCCCTACCGTGGCACTTCAGGAGGTCAACAATGACGGAGTGGTAGGTCCTTCTTCCCCTTCAAGTGGTTGCTTGAATGGTTTCTCCCAAACTCGGAATTGGCCAGTTGGCTTTGATCATAACGGGGAGATCGTGGTGTGGGAGGAGGATGAAGATGATTATTGGGATGGTTTGCCATTAGATTGGGCGATGGATGGGGATTTTGGGGAGGAGGCTTTGGCTATTCGGGATGCCATGGAGGAGGAGTTCCAGTTTTTTGCGTGCCAAAAGTCTAAAGGGAAAAGGGAGCTTCTAAATTTGCATAGTTCCATTAACTATGGTGACGCGAATTACCCCTCTAGGCGTAGGAAAGGCAAGGCACATATGTTGTAGGTCTGTTATGCCTTGACGGGTAGTGGGTTTTATTGTTCTTAGTTGGGTTCTTTTGTATCTTGTTTGGTTCTTTTGTGTTCTGGGGCATTGGTGTTGGTTTTTTTGGGTAGCTTTGGTTGTTCCTGTGTACCTAGGGGCGCCTTACGCTTTTTTATAAAAGTTCTTCTTACTTATCAAAAAAAAATTTGCAGATTGACTTAATATCATAATACTTGCTTGTTTTTTTACCACTCCACTTGTGATTTTCTTGATCTTTGGTTAGGTGTATCTCTTGTGTACTTTCTTTGTATCTGGGTTGTGCCTTTGCCCTTTTTAATGAATTTTCAATTACTTATCAAAAAAAAAAATTGCACTGTTCGAACTAACTACAAAACAAGATAATGAAACACTGAAACTTGCTTGATTGCTGGTTTTCATAGGATGCTTTGACTCGATTGCTTTATACATGACTGGAGATGTTTATGGCCCTCCTCATATGTTCGATGCAGAGAGTGCCAGTGAACCATCTTTTCAATTCCAGGTTTAAGGAGCAAATAGGAGATGTGTTTGGGGCCCGTGCCTCTTTTCTGAAGTTTGAGGCAGTATCAGATTCCGACTTTGTGGAAAATGCTAAAATTAAAGCGAACATGGAAAAGCGTATGGTGTGTAATTCACTCTTTTATCATTAAAGGAAAATTTTACTCAATATGCTGCCTTGATGTAGACTAATAAATTATGTGCTTTTGTATTCCAACACTGCCAGGGAAATTTTCAAGCAGCTTCTAATGTATATAAAGAAGCACTAGAAATGGCTGCTATGAAGAAAATGTTGCATTCTCTTCCCATTTTATATGTTCATTTTTCTCGACTTACATATACGGTAGGTGATTTATTCAAGAACTCCCTGTTTGGCCGGATTTGTGTTGGTTTTTTCTGCCGTGTGTTTATTCTTCTCTTGTATTTCTTAGTTTTCTTCAAAGTCTGCCTATGATTTTTGCAGATATTATGGGTCTGTTTTTAGGGCTTGTATGCTCGGATCAGCCCTCTCTTTTTAGTAGTGGAGCGTTTATTGTGAGAGAGTGGCTCAATTGCCAGTTCTTGTAATATTTGTGTAGTTGTAGACAGCACTCAAGTCAGTTTTTTCTGACTTAGTGTGTAGGATGGTTGTATTTCTACTGACTGTGATTTGGCTTTTACTAAGAATGAATATTTGGAGCTCCGTTCTCCGTTCAAAAAAAAAAAAAAAAACATTGAATCTTATCAATTAACATGTATAATTTTCTAGTTTTAGTTTAATTTTATAAGTTTATATTTTTAGTTATCAAAAACTTTTTTATTGATTTCTCGGGATGAATTGTTTGCCCAGCTTGTAATAATTTCTGTGTTTCCCCAGAATCAGTCTTTCTTCTTCCTCACAAAAGATCATAGTCATACTCTCAGAACATTATATTTGTGACCGTGGTGTGCTTGTTTATGTTTGAGATAATGATACACTGAATATTGAGTTCTATTCAGTTGAATATTGAGTTAACAGTTTACTTGAAGAGGAGTAAATATGTAACTCCCAGTTTGATGTTTTAATGGAGTAACTTCTTTCCGTGTTGCGTTCTTTAATTTGCAAATATGTGCTTTTATTTTTTATTTATTGATTCTACATAAATAAGTGCTGATAGAGATGCGCTGATAAGCCTGATATTAGATATGGACCATATGATCATTGATTTTCACTCTTTTTTTCTTTTTGGTTTACAGAGTACTGGTAGTGCAGATGCTGCCAGAGATATCTTAATAGACGGAATCAAACATGTGCCTCACTGCAAATTACTTCTAAAGGTTCTCGTCTTTTTCCATCTAATCATATCATTGCTTCCCAAAATCAATAGACCTGTAGGAAATAATGACTAAATGTCAGCATCAAAGTATCTATCTGCCTAGTTTTCAATTTTTTTTATTACATATTTTTTAAATCTTGAAGTACAAAAGATTGACACAGTTTTTATCACCCTACAAAAGCTTGTGTAAGGGTGACAATCATTGCAGTGCCAAAACAATATTAAAAAGTTAGGTATTTCTTCTGATGCTTGATTGTTACTTTGCAGGAGCTGATAAATTTCACAATGATGCATGAAGGACCAAGGCACATAAATGTGGTAGAGTCTGTCATAGCTAATGCAATATCTCAAGGACTGGATGCGAAAGATGCGGAGGATATTTCAAGCTTATATTTAGAGGTCAAAATCTCTCTTTGAACTCGTATATGCTGCAGTGTCCTTTATTCTGTTCATGGGCAATTTAGTATGAAGTGGCAAAAATTTCTCTTTTCTTTTTCTTTTTTGGGGAGGAAGTGTGATATCTTCATGGTTTGTGAGTATGTATGTTTCTCTTCCCTGTGCCGTAGTTTAATGTGTTTCATTTGAACACCCTTTCTCATTCACGCCAAATGTTGATTGAGGACCCATTTATTCTTCACTTACCCTCCCAATCCCTAACTACAAAGAAAAAAGCATGCTAGCTTTACATCAGTCAGTAGGATTAGTTCATTACCTAATAGCTATCTTGAAATCGCTTCACGCTTCACTGCAGTTATTTCGCAGACACTTATGGAATGCTGTACAATTGCCTAGTTACATGTATTCCTATTTTAAAAATAAAAAATAAAAAATAAAAAAAATAAAAAATAAAAAATAAAAAATTCACCTGTTACAAATGTATTGTGGCAGCAGTTTGTTGACCTCTGTGGAACCATCCATGATTTAACGATGGCATGGAACCGGCACATAAGATTGTTTCCACACTCTCTAAGGACAGCTTCTTCTAAGCACCCAGCTACAGGTACAAAAGCCTTGAAATTGGCCAAGGAAGTAAGAGAAGAAACTTTTGTTGCCAAGTCTCATCAGCCATCTGGAGATTCGAGTTCTAACCTCTTGATCCCGCTGCCTTTTCAAGACAATAAAATGTCACCATCTGAAAATCCTGATACCCAGGCTCCAACTAACATATCAGAAGAGAGATTGCCATCTTTAGAAAATAATGATAATCAGGCTGAGTCGGTTACCATTGACCAGCTTCAATCAGGTGAAGCTGATAACAGCTTAGGGGAAAGATTAGAACAGGAATCTCCAAAAGTTTCTGAATGGCCCCGAGGCAATACTCCCAAACCAAATATGCTATTAGTACAAGGAGAACAGCTATCTCCGAAAGTTCACCAGCAGCTCAAAAGAGATTCTCCTGAACCAAGTGTGTCATCTTTGGATTTAATACAAGTTAAACAGGCATCTCCAGAAGTTTCCAAGCAGCCTAGAGAAGATACTTACGAACAAAATGTTTCATCTGTAGACTTAGTTAGTCATGTCGCTAATGGAACTGAATCTGTGCAAGCTTCACAAGAATACTTAAAAGAGTATGATGCTCAGCAACAGTATGAACATGACATGAAGTCACCTTCGTTGGAGAATCTCTCCTTGAACGCTCAGAATGATAGATCTCCAGACTCTGTTCCCTCTACATCTCACAAGCGGGAAGCTCATGAAGAAACCTGTGTTTCAAATGGAAGCATGAGAGAGAGCAGCTGTAATGCTAGTCCAGATGCTTCCTTGTACGGCCAATTAGATACTCAAGCTTCTGCCACAACTGAAATTGAATTGGTTAATTCCTCATCTTCAATGAGCCATCAAAATCTTATTCCAATGCAGGCACTCAGACAGCCACAGGTTGCTGCAAATATTGGTGGAAACTGGCGTCAAAAGAATAATTCTGATAGATTTCATAGAAATTCTAAATTTGGTTTTCGTGGCCAGCATTCACAACGAAAACCGCGTCAACAGCGGCAGGAGTCTCCTCAACAGTACTCACAGGCTGAAATGGATCCACAAATACCCCAAGGTTATTCTAGTCAGCCTTTTCCTTCTCTTAGTACACAAGTTCAGCAAAGCAGCGAAGCCCAAAATCAGTATCAAGCAGCAGCTGCTCAAACTAGCATACCAACGCATCATGCCTGGCCTACACAAAACTTGCAGCAACAGAGTTTTGCCACTGCATCTGAGTCTCAATTGCCAGCTCCACCTGCTTCTTCTCAGACATCTCAATATCCAATGCAAAGTAATGGGCAGTATGGGCATATGCAAAATAGCGAATATAATCAGATGTGGCAATATTACTACTACCAGCAACAGCAGTTTCTTCTACAACAACAACAGCTACAACTGCAACAACAGCAGCAGCAACAGCCCCAGCAGCAGCAGCAACAGCCCAGCAGCAACAGCCCAGCAGCAGCAGTATCAGCAGCAACTGCAACAACATTACCATCAACATCCACCCTTTCAGCAGCAGCAACAGTTGCAACAGCTTCAGCAACAACTACAATACAATCAGCAGCAACAACAGCATCTATTTTACCTACAGCAGCAACAACAGCAGCCACTACAACAGCAACAGCAGCAGCCATTGCAGCAGCAACAGCAACAGCAGCCGCCACTGCAGGAGCAACAGCAAGAAGAACCAGAACAGAAGGCACACCAACGACTTAATACTCCATCAGAGATCCAAACATAGAATGTTAACTATCACCAACAATATGTTATTAGAAGTTCTATTGTTTGAACAATAACTGGGCCCAAAAAAAAAACAGAAGGTAATTCTTGGGAAAAATCAAATCATGCAACTGAAGGTAATTAACTAGATTTCTTCCTTGCAAAATTTATGCGTTTAGGGAGGCTATTGGATCCATCTCCTGCAAAGATCTTTACCCATTACAAATTTACAATGGGGACAGTACAGAAGCAGCCGAGTGAGATGCAGGTATTGCATATCTTATGAACAAGATTTGAGCACCCGGGGAAAATACTTTAGGCTCCTCTCAAGTACTCAATGTCAGATATAAGTATATCCCCACTAAGATCATAGTTATAGGGCTGTTTGGTGCATAATTGAGTTGGTCTTTGGTATTCTAAGGATGGGACTCCTGAGGACATTGTTTCCACAAGGCATTTCTGATTGCGTGAGATGTTCTTTTACTTTTTTGATGAATAATATTATGTTCTATTGTTCTTTGACTTGTTTAGTTAGCGGCATTATGCAATATAGAAAATATGGTTCTGAACTTAAGGTTTTGGCACCACTCCCAACTGGATTTGCGGTGGTTCACTTGGCCACCTTCCCATTCACTGGCACTGGCATCAACCCAGCTGGGAGCTTCGAAGCTGCTGTTATCTACAAGGAGAAAAGACTGGGATGACAAACTTAGTATATACCTTCCTTGACAACGTAAGTAGCATTTATCGTCGTAGCTCTTGCATCGTTCTGGCATTGAATTATAGTCTCTCTTACATCGGTGCACCTATTGCAGCTTTCTAATACCAATTCCTCTTGAGAGCGGGTGCTGCGAAAGCGCTTGGGTCATTCAAGAGCAACCACATTGTTTGATTAGCAGAAGATTTGATAAGACTAATAGTCGAAGAAGATTATAAAAGTCTTGTGTATAAAAGTCTATTTGGCTCTCCTAATTTCTTTCACATGAGAGGGTTGCGTGGAATGAAATTGTAGATGGTTCTACCCACTTTGGTGGTTCTTTGTACCCGAGAATTTAAGCAACTGACTTTAAATAATCCCCAAGTTAAATTTATTTTCACAACATTCAAATGGCTTGGAACTATTCCTCAAAACAAAGAACAGAATCAAAATATTAGGGATAACCTAAATTATTGTCAATGGAGTAGGCACAAATGACTGTTAGAGAGCTCAACATGATTTAAACTAAAAGTATCACCCCACAGGGATGTCTATAAACTGGATACAATTCTTGGGAA
The DNA here is from genome assembly GCA_028654335.1 of Alnus rubra. Taxonomy (NCBI): domain Eukaryota; kingdom Viridiplantae; phylum Streptophyta; class Magnoliopsida; order Fagales; family Betulaceae; genus Alnus; species Alnus rubra. Next base: position 1,102,178 of record JAJPGS010000244.1, read on the forward strand.
AAATATAAGAAAACCCCCACAAAATGTGCACATGCTAAAAAAAGCTCACTACAAAACATAATCCAACATATGAAAATTTCAATCTCATTCATCTTCCTGGCTGCGCAACCTGGCAAGCTTGTTGGTCACAACAACATCAGCTGGGCGGCTCTCTCCACAATCTCTTTTCTCTTCCTTGTGGACACATTGTGTGCAATCTCAGCACAGTAGGTCCTGAAAAGGCAAGAAAACACAAAAATAGGCACATAAGCATATACTGCAAAATCTACAATGAACATATCGTAGGGGCTGCTTTAACTTCACCTGTTGTGCATCATCAGCAGCTCAAGTTCCTTGGCGTTGTGCACAACAAATTTCTTGAAACCATTAGGAAGATAATGGCGGGTCTTCTTGTCTGTACCATAACCAATGTTGGGCATCAATGTGCATCCCTTGAACTTTCTTCTTACACGAGAGTCGATACCCTTTGGCCTGCGCCAGTTTGTCTGCCATAGTTGGAATCAATCAAAATCATCAATACAAGGAAGTTTCAAACAAAAGTACTAATGCAGCAAAGTTCCACTAATATTTAGGAAAAATGTAAACAGGGATTTAGTAACAGTGAGCCATTGAGATATCATGCTCACTGTGTCGCAAGTCCTGTAAGAGGTTTTATCTATGCCCTTAAAACGAAATGACCAGCTACAAGAACATGTCTGGACATTAGATACCACGGGGCAAAAATGACTCTCTTACAAGACAAAAACAAAAAACTAGAACAGAAAACAAGAAACACAAAACAAGCCTAAACTCGATTTTACAACCGCAACCTCAGCCGAAAGATGGTGATATTTTAGAGATAATCATAGAAAACTCAGAAAAAATAAACAGGTTGCATCATTGGTTGCAGGACAAGATCCTCAAGCAGAAATTGAAATCTATAGTAGAAAATTAACATGATAAAAAAACTAACAAATATTTACTTAGAGAAATACAAGAATCCAAATTTGCAACGAGATCAGATGGTAGTGCATGTTTGAATTCATCACAGAACTGCAGTAATGATGGTTAGATATCCTCACGTCACGTTGCATATATCATTGAGATCTTTACTCCTCGGAGAAAAAAAAATAATAGGGAATAAGTACACATAACTCAATGAGATCAGATAAAAGGTTGATCACCATTTGCAATCATGGGCGCAAGTAAGACTGGATGTGAAAACGTAAATTCATTTCTTATACTTCTAATAAAGCCAAATGAAAATTAAAAAACTAGAAAAAAAAAAACTGAAAAATTAGAGTCAATCTATCTCATAGAATGGAGATTTGGAAAATTTTAAGCGAAAAAAAAATTGAAAAAGAAAAGTGGCTGAGCAAAAATAAAAAATCATTTCCCGTGCCAAAAATGGGTGCAATAGAAAAGAGATGCAGCATCTCAAGTATGAAAAAAATCACTAAAGGGGATCAGATAGTCGATCTTCGTATCACCATATTGCATAGCAAGTGAGACTGGGTGTCAAATCGTATCATCAAATCCCCCATTATATGCAACTGAAAGGTAAAATCTATTAAAAAAAACATAAATTGAATGAAAATGTTAACGAAAGTCTGGAATCAGATAATGTGTCAATCACCATCTTGCATCATGAGATGCAAATAAGACTGGGGCGACAAAAAAACTATCATCATTTCCACTACAAAAAGTTACAGGACAAACTGAGAAACACAAGAAATAAGAGCAAAAGAAACGAAACCAGCTCAGTATCAAATCTATAGCCCGTTGGTGTATAAGGCTTTGTAGAAAATATTTTGTCCTTTAAATCACTATCGTATGACACCAAAATTGAAAGGTACTATCAATCCTTTTATTATTTGCTATCTGATGTCCTTCATTGAAGACCACCATGGCAGTGGATGAGTCATTGGCCATCCACAACCTTTACTGGGTAACAAACCTAGCCCATAATCGTGCGTGTGCAATATTATGAGTGGAACAGATACAAAGACAGACGAGTAAATCTGATCTGGGTGTTCGCGTATATACCTTGACAGAGATCTTGCGGTCGCTCTGTGGGCGTTTGAACTGCTTAACCCGCTTCTTCACGATCTTCTTCGTCAGCAACGGCACCGCCATTTTCGCTTACCTTCTAAGAAAATTTTCACACAAAAAGCAAGTTCTTGTTAGCTCAGAAAAGAACAAATCGAAAACGATCAGAAAACCTAAACAAAAAATCAAATCTTGGAAAGAGATCAGAGAGAGAGGCTCACAAGAATTAGGGTTGGCTTTAGAGCCGCCGAGTATACCTATAGTGAGGTTTGGTCGAGTTTATATAGGCGAGGGGTTAACAGATTAGGGTTTTTGGCGTAAGAGGTCTGTTTGGGAATGAGGATAGCCGTTGATTCTTCACGATCTAGATCTGTTTGGGAATGTGGGAAGCGGGTCTATTTATTACTGCCAAAAAAAAAAAAATCTCACTTCAAATAGACTAAGGATACGATTGGCATTGCAATTTTGTAGATAAAAAGTGTGATTTTAAATCAATTCACAAAAAAAAAATCTTTTGGTATTGTGTTTAAAAAATAAAAATAAAAATTTGAAAACACAGAAAATTTGTTTTTTCAAATCGCATATAAGAGAGTATTTTTTTTTTTAAAACGTACAATTTTAAAGCTAAACTGCGATTTTAAAGGTCAAGCTGCAATTTTGTATATCGTTAACTGTATTTTAAAAATCACATTTTTCAAATCCCGCATTCTAAATTCATAAAGGATTGGGATTGTGAACCATGCTTATGATAACCACTCATCAAATTAAGATATGATCTTTTGTCATCTCAAGACATAACTCTTAACCACTTTACTCATGTGGCAAAGTGGTCGGGTCCTTAACTAACTTTAAGGTTTTTCTAAAAATAAAAAATAAAAATTGTAACGTGGGCAATGATAGTCAAGAGTTGTGTCTTGGAGTAGCAATGTATCATATCTCTAAAATAAATGAAATAAAATAAAAGTATATATTATTGATTATAAACAATAGTGAAATCAACAAAATGATCAACCAATTTGGGACTCATACATCACGCCCTTGCCCATGAATACTCGAAAATCATAAGTTCAAATGCCAACAAATATTTGAAAGTGATGTGTTATTCCTACATTATATTACTTTACATTAATCATACACCAAAACACATTAGGTGTGGGACCCACATATATGGGACCCACATGCATGGGTCTCACACCCTATATGTCTTGGTGTAGGATTGATGTATGGTAATGTGACGTAAAAAAATCATATCTTAATGGATGATTTATAATTTAGGCTAATCACATGGACTGATTTTATGTTTTATATTTATATTTTTTTTATTGCAATAGACACGTGTTAGCTTCCTAATGGATGTGACGTGGCTGACCAACGGAATCTGTTAACTTGATGGATAAAAAACGTGTTCAGGGACTGATTTGTAATTATAGTTTATCACAATGACCATCAATGAACTTTTTGAATCACAGTGAGTAATTTGTAATTTAAGCCAACCCCAGAGACTAATAATGTAATTATTCCTATTTTTTTAAGAGTAATGCTACACACGCTTTATTTTTTTTATACTTATTTTCATACTTTTTTAAGTCGCCTTTGAAAATTACTATTGAGTTTTGAATAGTCTTTATTTCACTAATGATTTTAAAATCCACCAAATAAAGTATAAAAATGGGTGTGACTGCAGGGACGAAACAAGAGTGGAAGAGAGACAGAGGAACAGACGAGTGGATGGGTTTCGTCTCTTTTTCTTGGTTGATTCGGTGTTTTCATCTAAATTTGTTATGATGTAATAAGCTAATGTGGCATAATGTTATTGGAGGGTACAAAAAATCTAGTTTATGCCATGTCTTTATATAAGTTATTCTTTATTTCTTATTCAAATAATTTTGTTCTCACAAACCCAAATAGATTTAAAAAAAAAATGATAAGTAGGGTGCATCATACAAGAACCAAACTGCTGGCAATTTGCGTTGACGTGTTAAATTTAGGTTTTGTTAAGACATGGATATAAACTATAAGTCAATGATAATCCAACATATTTAATCAAACAAATCAGACCCCTCAACCCTCAGCTACAATTTTGTGTTGAGTTCGTATCAAATTCATAAATTGTGTAAAAAAATTGTCAGCCATAAGATCTACTGCATTCAAATGGCTATCTATTTTCATTACCAGTAAATTATCCTAAACATAATCTGATTATGCCACACCACCAGAAGTTGATTTAATTGAGGACTAAATACGTTTGACCCCATTGTGGTTTAACGTCTTTATTTTTTGCCCAGCGTGGTTCATTTCATATCGTAAATGGTACCTCGTTTCTGGCTAAAAACGAAGATAATACTCCCATCCAACTTTCATCCAAAAATTGACGAAAGTCCACGTCAAGACCTCTCAGGTGTTGACACGAGTCCTATGCATTAAAAAATTAATTAAAAGAGGAGGGAGGGAGGGGGGCCTCGAGACACCCATGGCCAATTTGAGGGTGGCTTGGGCCAAAGAATGGTTCGGTCACCCCCATGGTGGCCGAAACCACCCCCACCCCCATTTGGCTTGGGGGTGGGTTCGACCACCCTAGACCGGTCAATCTGGGGGTGGCCGAACCACTCTCGTGGCCCTTGATGATGGTTTGGCCACTCCCAAAAGGTCAAAGAGCCAAAATAAAATAAAATAAATAAAAAAGGTTTAGGGGGTTGGCCCATAGGAGTGGCTCAAGGCTTTTGGGAGTGGTTTCGATTACCCCCATTTTTTATTTGGGGTGGTTCTTTGGGGTCATGGGGTGGTTCAGCCACCTACAAACCAGCCATGAAGGTGGCTGAGGCTAAAATGAAGTTGGCCGACCACCTCCGTTTTGCCCAAAGCCACCCCCTTCTATTTTTTTCTTTTTTCATTTTTTTATGCTTTTTTTTTTTTTTGAAGTTTTATTATTTTTCAATTTTTTTTAATGCATAGGACATAATCACACATGCCAACACCTCTACGTGAACTTCCGTCAATTTTTGGACAGAAGTACCATCTCCGTTTTTTGCCATAACCAAAGTACCATATGTGATACAAAATGAACCATAGAAGGCAAAAAATAAAGTCGTTAAACCACATGGGGGCAAAACCGTATTTATCCCTTTAATTTATTTTCAATGTTGGGGATTCTGTATAATAACATTCCTTGATAAAAACACTCAACATCAGTAAGGCCTATATGTCAACACATAAACAAGATGAAAAATGGCAATGATATATAGTAGCTTTGTATTTGTTCTCTTGTTATAGGGAGTGAAAATTTTGTAAAATTAATTGATCAATATATTACTCTGTGATCTCCATTACACAAACCTTATCAAAAGAACAGGCATTTAGGGAACTGTAAATCGTAGAACAAAGCTCGTATGAGTTGGGGGATGAGGGGATAATATCAACCCACTCTTTGTCAACCTTCTCAACATGTGAATTTGGCTTTTGGATTGCAAAGAACTGGAGCTTCTCGATCCATCTCGTTAACTTCTTCATAAAGTTCATCGAGAATATCACGTCGAAACTTCCCTCAAAATCTTCTGCATCTTTTGATATTTTGATCCCGAGGTCTGCTTCGCGCGAATTAACAAAGCCAAGAAGAAGTGGGTTCATGCCAATGTATCTTTGGCTGGTGCTGCATACCTGCAAGAACATATAAAGCACAACTTAGATGTATGAAGAGATTCCAAGAGCCGAACGAGAATGAATACCACACAGAAGAGTCAAGACCAGGCTCCCTAATGGAATGTTTAACCGATCCATTCCGGATCGACCGAATTGGTACGGAAGTTGTAACATGGGAAAACCACGGAAAACACAACTTATTTGAATAACCCGGTGCTGTTCTAATCTAGACACTCGACCAGGAGCTTCTACGCGGATTAGACACCCACCTAGCCTACCTTTCACCTTGTGTCATTATAGGGAGAGACAACCATATAAATGGTGTATATTCTTTTCAAGAAACAGATTTTGTTCTCTTCATGTAAATATGAAACAGAAAGATAACACACAAATATTAGAAGGGTAAATCAGAACAACATTTTTTTTCAAGGACAGAAATTTCCTACAAACTGGTTTGTAGTAAATTTCTTACAATCCACGTACAAAAAGACGTGTCCTTTAAACATGTGAGAAGCACATGTTTTTTTATTAATACTATTAAAAAAGCATGTAAGAAGCACATGCTATTTAAATAACATGTATTTTTCACATGCCAAGGGACACATGTCAATCTTATTTGTGGGTTGTATGAAATTTCCTACAAACCGATTTATAGAAAATTTCTGTCCTTTTTTCAAATAAGCATCAGTTTCACTAGCATATGATCCCACAGGAAAGTTTGAAAATATAGCGAGGTTGAGGTTGAGATGACCCCATGATAGATACACTGATTTAACAGGGTTAGATACAATCATTTGGGCGTCTGCATGTGTCCTTCCTTTTACATACCATCCATAGGTAAATATTTTCCATGGTTAACATGCATTCACTTGTCAATGTTTATTGGCTTAAAAGAATCAATGAAAAGCATACATGACTAGCAATATAAATCCCTAGACTTTCTGAAAGCCAAAAGCAGAGTTAAGAGGCATATGCAACTCTTTTTACAAGTCCAAATTATTTGTGTGTTTTCAGCGACTAGGGGAAAAAGGAAATGAAAATTTTGTTAAAAAAATAAATAATAAAAAGGTTGCTCCACAAAAAGCAAACTGTATAAAATTGGTCCAAAGTCTCTCAAGTATAATCCCCAAGAGACCTTAACAACTGGCTAGGCTAGCACCTTCAACATGTAAATTTTAAATTGTGCCACAACACAATCTGAACAGTAAAATGAATATCTAACCTCAATGTACTCCACACCAATTTCGCTAAGATTATCTGGAATGTTGTGCAATGAAAGCAAGCTAATAACTCCACCAGAACCAACAGGTGATTGGAGTATTTCCCATGGAGATTTCATCAAAATCTTATGCCTGTTCTGTTCTTCCGGCGAACTGCTAACAACTGGCAGCTTCTCTTCTTCCAGAAACCAGACCTATGAGAGGATTAGAACGTATAAAGCCAAGTAAGCAGCATACAGAAGACAAGTAATCACAAATTTTAGTTGAAATGATATCAATTGGGACTTCTTAGAAGACAACAAAACACATTCCTATATGCAAGTTAAGTAGAAAGCTATATCCCTTTTTTTTTTTTCCCACAAAATACAAACATTTACCCTCTTTAAAATTCTAGCACAAATTGCACATATCAAAGGGGGTCAGAGGACCCTCAAGACTCTATGGCACACAATTAGATTGAACCATGCACACCATGTTTGTGCAAGGCCATTCCACAAAAGGTTGTAAAAGCTGTTTTTTAAAAACAGTTTGAATTTGACTCTAGTTTTGAGAAGCTGAAACATAGGAATGCTTAAAAGGTTATAATCTTGCATATTTATCTAATTTACGCTGTTAAGCATTGACTCTCCATGGTATCCTCAATAACAGACCTGATAAAGACAACAATGGAAACTACTCGTACAGTACCATGACTTTAAAACATTCAATTTTCCTAAACCAAAAAAAAAAAAAAAAAAAGAAGAGAAAAGAAAGAAAGATACTCTGAAATGAGTTCACTCATTGAGCAGCACATCTCAAACTATAAAGAGGCATTCTTCGTGTGTACTGCAAATGCTGACCTTTTGGGATTCAAAGCCAAAGTAATCATTATCGGAGAACAGCTTTCTTAATGATTGGATTCCAAGAGCTGAGGAAACCAAAATCAAGGGTACAGATGCATGGTCTTCTATCTGCAACGGACATTGTTCATCAGATTAAGTTGAAAAAATAATCTCTAAACGAGACTACACAAAAATTTAAAGAGTCCAAATTAAAATGCTTATCTTAGTGGAGAGCTAATGATACTTAAGTAGCTTTCTGCCTAAGAAATTGGAGCATATTTAGGCTAAAAGTAATCAAAAACTTACGTACGCGTCTTATGAAGAGCTTGATCTTGAGATTATTCTAACAGCCAGAGAAAGAGTAACTAAGTTGCCAGGGGAGGGGGGGAGGGGGGCAAATTGCTCAAATTCTAATATTTGTACAAGAATTTGGTTTTATTTACCGATTAGCCCATTTGAAATAGCTTTGGTGCCCCAAAAGTTTTGGCATACATTACTTTAAGTTTAAGAGCTCCATCAGTTGGGTCCCCAACAATTACTTCCTAGATCCATCTTAATAACAATGCCCCTATTCTTTAATGGATATTGTGGAAAATGAACCTCTTCAAAGCTGATGTTTCAATAAGGAAACATATAAGGTCAAGATTTGAAACTGGAGTACAAAAGCAAACAATCTTGATACACATAATAACAAAACATCCCCTTCACATGCAATTAGTAACACAATAGACAGGACATGACGTGATCATAATAAATCAATAGCAAATACTACAATGAGAGAGAACATATAACAGATAGATTCTACATCAAAGAACATACAAGTTATAGATTTTTCGTCTTTGTAAAATTTAATAGAAAATGATACAAATGAAAAACTAAAAATGAGTACCGTACCACCTTTACAAAACTCTGATCATCAAAAAGCAATTTCTGGAGGGAAGATGGTGATGTCTCATAGCTTTCAGAGTCGACAAGATCAGAGTCATAGCCCCCTCCTTGCTTCTCACTTTCCTCCACAAATAAAACAATGGCCAATTTCCCTTTAGACATGAGATGGACTCCCTTTTCTCGAAAAGTTGAATTTGCGCCCAGCTTTTCCTTACTTGCACTTGAAGTGAGGCATTCTTCTGATATTTTCAGAGTACTTTTTGGCTTGGCTTCTGCGGCTTCAAACAACTCAGTTACAGTCCATCTGATTCAAGAAGTCAGGTGAAAGTAACAGGTTCAACACTTCTGGTAGAGTAAACAAAGGGAAACAGCTTTGGTACTACAAATTGTAATGAACTAGCAAAAATATGTTTTCAATATATATATATATATATTGAACACACAAACAACTGAATCACCATATGTATAAAAAGAGATAAAATCCTAAATAGTATCAGATTTTTTATTTTTCTGAGCCTAAATAGTATCAGATATAAAGAAAAATTTTACACCCTTTCCAGCTCCCTACATAAATCCAATGATCTAGAAACAAAATGTTCTTAGTGCATATTAACTTCACCTCTTAGCGGGTACATCAATATTCTGCAATGCCTGTTGAAGCAACTTGGAATTCACACCAACAATCTGATCAGCAAGCAAGCTCGTTTGGGCTTTCTCCCCAAATCTAAACCCATGAAATACATGTTGTTGCCCCATTTCACATAGTTTCTTTTTTGCTGCTATGAGGCGCTTCTGAAACTTTTTCCTTTCTTTCCATTCCTGAAATGTATCAAAAAAATGAATGACCTTGACTCTACAGAAACCAATATATGCAAACAAATCTGGGAAAAAAAAGAACAATCTACATTGGATAATGAACTATAGTGACCTCCACTGAAATTTTTTTAGAAGGCATATGTATAGTTCACTACAATGACAATAACATTTCAGTTTCAAAAAAGCGTCACTCTACTCAAGTCTCAAAAAGTACAATGTTTCATCCGATTCACCCACATTTTCTTCATATTCTACCCGCAATCCCATATTAAAGACCAAAACAAATTAAAATATGATTAAAGGGATTAATTATAAATTGTATATTTTTAGGTGTGTAATTATACAACACAAGTATCAAATATGCAATTTACATGAGATGAAACATTTGTATTCATATTTTCCATGTCTGTACCATAAATTATTAATTTCAGCTCTAGATCTACTTGCAAGGAAAGACATGTAAAGAGGGAAAACCCAACTAATCAAAACCAAATATTCAAGCTGCATTGGAATGGAACTAGGTCCCAATTTAGAACACTTCCAACTGCTTTATTCTAAAAGAGAATCAGCACTCATTGCCGGGAAGGAGCTTAGATAATATGAAAGTAAACTAGTAAAATTTTCTTCTACACAAGCTAATTAGAAAAGGAGAGAGGAAGTAATGTCCAAGCACATATGACACAAACAAAAACCAGTTTCAGTTCCAACATCCAAAGAAACACACAATTCACCTAGAACCACCCACAGCATCGTAGGAGTTCCCTTTCGTAATCAAGCTATGAGAGGAACTTTCAAGCCACGGAAGACAAGTACACAATAATTGCCCTCCCTCAAACACATCTGTTATAAAGCAAGTTCACTGACCTTGCAGATAAATATCGTTCAGGTAACTAGCACCTAGATAAAGAGGAGCAAGCAATTAAGGAAATAATATGACCCAAAAGAATATGTAGATCATTGATAGTGGAAATGAAAACGTATATATATGCATAGGAGCATCCAAAATACAGTTAGAAAAGCCAAAGTTTCAATTTGACCCTCAAGTCTACACCCACCCACCCCCCCCCCCCCCCCCCCACACCCTCCCCCAACACGCACAAAAAAAAAAAAAAAATTCCAGTAAAACACATAACTTGGACATAATGCATGAATGCATTTAATCTTTGGAGAAAGTTGATATTACTTAAAAACTTTAATTAATCAGTAGTAGAAGTTAAAATGAGTATGCCTCACAAGTTGTCGCCTTTCTTTCTTGGATCTGTCATCAAAGCGTAAATTTAACTCAAGGAGTCCCTGTGGGGGTGTAATCTGCATTTCTCTTCTATTCTCATCAACATCTGGAACAATTGCTTCAACAAATGGAATATACACAAGCTGATCAGATGCTACTGTTTCTGTTGTCCTTGGCTTTCCAGTTTTATCCAGCATATTTACAGATGAATCAAGTTTGACATGTAAAATATCACTTGCCCCACTGTTGTAAATGTTAACAACAGTTCCCACAAATTCACCAGTTTCCTGAAAGGAGAAGCACAATTGATGCCTTCAAAATATCAAAGCTTGAGTCCCAAAAGACAACAAAAATAAAAGGCAAAATTCATTTTAAAAAAAAAAAAAAAAAAAAAGAAAGAAGAGAAAAATAACAAACAAATATGAAAAGAACCACAGCAGTAGAAGACTAAACATGATAACAAGCACATCTATTGTGTGTGTCCGTGTATATAAAATATACATTTCCGTGTACACACATACACACATATATATAAACAACGTATATCATCCTTTAAGAAAATCACATCTCGTCATTTGTACCATAAACCAAACACAATGTCAAAGTCCAACTTATGTAGTGAAGAAATTTTTATTTGTACCAACTCTTTTGAAACAGACAGACCTTTGGACTACAAATAAAACGTTTGTTAAAAAGAACACATGGAATTGACCTGTATAAATTCATAATAAGCACAAACCTTAAGAACAACTCTCATGCCAATAAGATCACGAGTATAAAATTCGCCTTCATCCAACTCTGGCCTATCTTCTTCCCTCACAAGAAAAGTTGACCCCACAAGCTGCTTAGCCTGAACACATTTCAAAAAATCACAACAACAGGTATGCATGTTAATATGATAAATGGGCTACATGAATACCGTGAGTATCTCCATAACACTGCCAAAAATGTTAAGTTCATAACAAGAAGAGCAAGAATCTTGGAAAGAATAAAATGGCCAACCCTGAGCATTTGGGATAGGCTTCATTGAGTCACATTGAGTTTGAGTTACAATAAGACAAGGTAACTTCAAAATCTTAAAGGGTCTTCCTTTTTTCTCTAGAAACTTGTATAGCACAGTGCACATTTACACCATCCAATTTGAAGTCGCACTTACCTTCTACAAAAATATTTTGATGAACGGCTCAAATGTGTTAATTTTCAGTCAGAAAGCAAGGGCTTTGGTTATTATTGCTTACCTTTTCGATAGTGTGGCTCAACTTAAAAGACAAAGATAAGCTCCTGATTTGAAAAACATCAATCTTTCTGTCAACATATACTAATAATCACCTTCCATTTGATGTAGCTGTTAGTTATTAATACATCATAATTTTTTTTATATATATAATTTTTTAATTAAAGCAAACGAGTTTCAACAGTGTTGATGAAGAAATGTCCCGAGGGAAGACTAAGAATAAAGCTCAACAATCTAACGTATACATGTTGGTTTTTTGCCAGAAGAAGGCTCAAACTTGTATGCCTTCCTCCTTCCTAAACAGATAACAAAATTTCTTCAAGAGACCTCCACAAACAAGGTCACCAAATACCTTCTATACATATTCAATGGAATCAGAAGTAAACGTACTAAGACAAGTAAAAGAGACAAAACAAAACAAAACAAACAACAAACAAATGTTATAGTAAACCTCACCTGGTCCTCTGTGTCAATTCCTCTGAATCTAAGTATCCAGCTCTTCTGACCAGGGTGTCCTCTTCCCTCTACCAATTCAACTTCTTGAACTATTTCTTGACCCAAAACTCGTTGCTTCAACCATCTTCTCCCAGGCTAAGATTAAAACAATGATTATTCATAACATAATGCACAATACTCAAGAACAAGCGGCCATATCTAAGAAGTCTTCTGGAAAAATATTGTTTGTTTTACCTTAGAAAACCGCAATTCAGGAAAATCGGTGCTGGGTTTCACACGAATCTCTCCTTGAAGTCCATGAACATTATATATGTACCCAATTTCAACAAACCCTGATCCAGTCTTAGAGGTTTCATAAGCCTCTTGAGTAGCTGAAGCATCAAAACAAACAATAAAATATACCCTTTATATGACTGAATACAAAAGGATATCAAACGTCAGGGAATTAGAAAGTGTTGATCTGAAAAAAGTTATTGTAACCGAAGTGGAATTGTTAACGATAACTTAATTGCACCAGAATTACATTTAGAAAAGAAAAGAAAAGAATAGCTTCTCCTGACCCATTAATGCGCTGATATTTCCATAAACATGCATGTGTACGTAAAATGAATATGTTCTATAACCAATTCCTCATTTTAACTTTATCTCGAGAATTCAGGTGCTCAAGTGAAGTAAACCTCACTTCAAACTCACACTCCCAAAACCGTACACTTCTTCTCTATAGTTTACACAGCCATGCAGTGAGCAAAAAGAAAAAAAAAAAAAAAAAAAAAAAATCCACTTTCATTTACAAGAAAGATCTTTTGAGTCTCAGAATCAGGACCTAAAAATGCCACAAAACTAACACAAAGTAGACCAAAGAATCCAAATCAATCAGAAAGTACAGCCCTGAACAATCTCGCTGATATGCTAAAACTTTTTGTACTTCATGTTGAATAAACAAACTTCTAATCATAGAAATCCACGATATAGATAACAGTCCAAAAAAGATTCTTACATGATATAAAACCATGAAGAATTACAACACAGCACTACCTGTTCAACAAACTCAAGCCAGAGCCAATTCACAAACAACCACACATGCCATCACACAAAAGACTAATTATTCCAATTAAACACATAAACAAAACTATAAAAAAAAACAAAACAAAAACAAAACAAAATATGTATCAAATTTCTATAAATTCCTAATCAAGCTCACTACTTTCACCCACTTCCTGAGTTTCCAAGCAACAAAACTGGAAAATGAAACAAACCCACTACCCAAAAGACCAAACAAACCAAAAAGAAAGATAAGTCGTCAAAAATAATTATAATTTACCAGTGCTGTGCGGAGTAGGGAGGGCAAGCCTGAAACTTTGCAGAGAGTTCCAGGGCCAATGACCAGAGTGGGAGGCTATGGCCGTCCGGGTGGTTCGGTTTCGAAACGGAGCTCCGAGTAGCTGACGGGTCGGAAGAGAGGAGGGTAACGAAGGAAGCGAGTTTGAAGAACAGAGAGGTGAAGCTCTCTGCATCATTTTTGCTTGGCCACTGCGATTCAGTGGTTCACTGCAGAGCAAAATGACTGCAGAATTGCAGTCTTGGGTAATGGCTGTTTCGATCCTAAAGCCCAACGTGCTTTTACTTCATTAGAGGACTAGATTTTTTTCTTTCGGATTGAAATTAGGAGCTTCGAAAATATTTTTATTTATATCCACTCCTCTGCCCAAGATAATAATATATTTCATGGAAGACGGAGAAGCGGGATCATGGCAAAGGCCTAACAGGCCCGGCCCAAAAGGCCCATGGGTCAGGGAGGAATTTATTCTTGGCCAGGGATTTGACATTTGAGCCCACCAAAGGGACGTGCTTCTCCAGTTCTTTCATTTTTTTAAAGGGAAATGATAGACAGGGAACAACCATCCGTCCCTTGTCCATCTTTTAATAATAAAATAATATATTATATAAACAGAAAATAAAAATAAAAATTTAATATATTTTTTTATTATGAAAAGATTGACAGGGCGGATGGTTGTCCCTATCTATCATTTTCCTTTTTTAAATTACTATCGGATACGTGAGGACAATTATGGTTCTTTAACTTCTTTTGGCAGTTGAAATTTTGAAATTAGAATTAAATTTTTATTTTGTTTGCTGATTTTGAGGCAAAAAAAATATGTTTGGATGATGAGTATAATTTATATTTTTTTTTGAATTTGTGTTTGAGTGTTGGATTTTTAAGATTGAAAAATATTGTTTTGTAATGATAGAAAATGATTTGAGGTTTGAAAAGTTATGTATAAGTATTAGTATTGTGAAAAGTAGTGTGAAATAATAATTGTTTATTATAAAAAAATATTATTTAATTTAAATAATTATTTAAAAGTGGGACCCACGCATTTTTTTAATTCTTTTGAAGACTTTTTTATCACAGGTGGGTCCCGAATATGTGCCAGCTGTTTTTCTCCTGAATTGGCTTTGAATTTGGGCATGAATTAGGGTTAAGTACGAGTTGAAACCGGATGGGCAAGTTTTGGAAAAACCCAAGTAGAATCCTAATCCTATTCGATTCCCAAACACATTATAATATCTCATACATTATCACATGTATCTAATGATGATTTTAAAAAGTAGGAAAATAGGAGAAAAACAGATAAAGATGTATTGTACATCTCTTTCTCATTTCTCCTAAGTAATCCGAGCCCATCGGAAGAATGCACGTGTCAGATCACCCTGTTAAATGGCTTATTAGGTCCAGAATTATAGAAAAGGCAAGCGATCAGATGAATAAGATTCTCTCAATTTTAAATAAAATAAATATTTTTTATTTTTTATTGTCAAAATTTAAAATTAGTGCATCTAACAATGTACATTATGTTAATATCATCACGTCTTTTAAAAAAATTAAATAATGTGACATTATCTACACCATTATAAACTTATATGTACCAATTTTAAATCTTAATCATTAAATGAATATTTGACCCATTTGGAAACCTCGTCCACTCATCTTTATAAAAGTTAATTTCAAAACATTTCATTTTTTATATCACATCAATCACTTCTTTTTTTATATCACATCGATTACTTTTTAACAATTTTTTCTTTTTCTTAAAAGAAATCAAATTTTATTTCTACTTTATATCACATCAATTATTTTTTATTACTATTAAAAAAAAAAAAACTACAAAGAGTTTACCAAACAAGACGGAAGCTAGTACTATCTATTTCATTTGAAATTAATACAATCCTCGACCGGGATAACGTCATCGAACCACAAAAGGAAGGTAACTAATCTTACTGAGGCAAGGCAAACAGCTGGTCTTCCTGGAAAGGGCTCGCTCACAAAAGGAATAGGGCCCGGCCGGCGGTGCTAAGAAAACAAAAGGGTGGAATCCGATGAACAATCCCCTGGCCGACGACACTTGCTTTACTCATACACTTTAACAACTCTGCTTTCATTGCTATTCACGTCTGTATTTTTATTTTTATTTAAAAAAAAAAAAAAGTTTGATTGTAAAAAAGTGGCTGCCTATCCTTAATGGTTAGGGTCCTTGTCCCTTTAACTCAAGGGTGAGGCCATGTTGAGATTGACTTAAAGTAATCACATCTGCCTTAAATGTCATTCAAACCACCTCAATGCTCCACTTGATATATATATATAACTCTGAATGCAGAATCCGATTCAAAAACGTTTATTATCTAGTTTATATATGGAGAACCTAAAAATCTTTTTTTGTCTTTTGATATAGGGTGTGTTTAAAATTACGATTTCGTAGACAAAAAAAGAGATTTTAAATCAAATTGCATAAAATGAATCGTTTGGGAATTGAGTTTCTAAAAAACTGCGATTTGAAAACGCAGAAAACTGTTTTTTCAAATTACATGCAAGTTAATATTTTTTTGAAAACGCATAATTTTAAAGGTTAACTTGCGATTTTAAAATTCAAACTGTTATTTTACCAAACGCTTAACTGCGTTTTTAACAATCACTTTTCTAATCATACGTTTTAAAATCGTTATTTTAAAATCGTACTTTTTAAAATCACAAATCCAAACGAACTCATAGTTAAATGATAAAATTAATTAATTATATATATAATTGGGTTGGCGTGTCGGGTTCGGGTCAACCCACTTGACTCGCCAACCTGATTAGGTCAACCCGAACCCGGCACGATTATTAATCAGGTTGAAACCCGTAACTCGAACACAACACGGCTAACCCATCGGGTTACCCGACCCGACCCAATTAAACAAGCTGGTCATGTTATCTCGACACGACCTGAATTTTTTAAAGATTATGGGCTTATTTGGCAAAGACATGTACAAAACAGAATAGTTGGTTGTTAATTTTGAAATTAGTAAAAAGTGATGATGTGATATAAAGTAAAAAGAATTTGTATAGAAAAGTGAAAAAGTTTTGTATTGTAGTGAATTTTTTTTATTTGAATAGTAATAAAAAATTATTGATGTGATATAAAAAGTTAAAAAAGTTAGAATATTTTGATTTTAATTGGTATTAGAAAATATGAAAAAGTGGATGAACAGTAGTAAGCACTACTGTGTTTTGTACCATAACTTGGCAAACAAGGCCTATGACATTTTTACTATTCTGATTTTTTTTTTATAAATAATAAGTAAACGGGTTGAACCCGCCAACCTGCAGTTGTTGGTGGGTGACCCAATTACTAAATGTGTTGTAAACGAGTCAACTTGTCAACCCGCCAACTCATTTAGCCTATACCTTAATATTGTAATTTCGTGTCGTGTTCATATTGAATTTGCAGGGCCAACCCAAATTGCCCACTGTATATATATATATATATGTCTTTTTTAAGGATTCAAACTCTACTAACATTTTATCTAATTTTATCTCAAATATCTAAACCATCAAAACATAATTTCAAAAAACAAGTTTTTTTTTTGTATTCGTAATTTTGTATATAATACAAAATAATAAAATATAATAAAAAACAATCGTACCCCCAAATGAGCCGATTATTACTTATAGAAGACAAAGGAAAGTGGGTCACAGACGCGTGGCATTGTTGGGAATCAACGGTCGATATTTGTAAGCAGTAAAGGACCGAGATACAGCAGTCACAAAAGGCAAGAGAATACTGCTTGAGAACACAAGTATCCTTCCAACTTCCCAAGTACGTAGTAGACCGAGTGATGACGTCAGCAATAGCCACGAGTGACCTCAAGACCCACACTACTTTAATATATATATATATATATATATATATTTTAATGCACATTAAATAAAACTGACAATTTTTTTATACGAATTGTCAATTCGATGCAAATTTAATACAAAATTAATAAATTAGGTTAAAAATTTGCCCTGTTTAATTAAGATGTTGTCTGATGATTCCCCTCAATTGAATTTGTCTTGTTGCATTTGCTTGCATTAAGTTATTAAGTCGGGTTTTGTTAATCTATATAATTTTATAATCATGTATCGACATGACTCAAATCTAACACATAATATTTAGGGATGACACAACTCGAACCCAATACGCAAACAAGAATTGCCGACATTCCTGAAGCCCAAAAAAGTAAAAATAAAAACAAAAAGGTAAGGGACATACTGTCTTTTTAATCTTCTGAATTTGTCTTTATGTATAGAGAAACAAATGACAGTTTTATGTTGTATTCTCTAATATAATATATATGTATATTATACGTCTCCATTCTCTTATCATATTTGATTTGATGATATCTTTTACGTTTATGTTTAGAGGATGGTATTATTAAGGGGGGAAAATCATATTGGATAATTACAGAATTAATATTTTTTTTTCTTCCTTTTTTGCATAAATACTAAAGATTGGATAATTATATGTCATCAATGGATATGAGTAGTTCTCTAGTCACAGGACTAAATATCTAAAGAAATTTAGAGTTTTTTCAATGAACATAGCGTGCTTTATCAAATATCACTCTACTTTCTTATATGCTACCCAGGGCGGAGCTACATGGTAGGTGTCATTATTTTACTTTTCAAATTGTTTATTTTTAAGTTTTGCCTCTTAAATTCGAAATGCTAGCTCCGTCCCTATATGCTATCACTAGTTAAATGCATAGAATGGATTAATCTAATCGTAGATTACATGGGGCATGAATGCATTTTCTTTGGCAATTTTGAAAAGGTTCACTTTTTTCCTTTTTATCTTTTTTCTCTCTTTTTAATATAGAAGAGGAAGATAAAGCTATAAAACACATATTCTTTAAACAAACCAATTTCCCAACCTCCTATTGTTAATGCATCTATCTTATAAGGTTGATGTAATGATGTTCATCAACTCTTAAATTAGCTAGTATTAAAAAAAAAAAAGAACAAGTGAATATTGTCACGTCAGCCAAACGAGATAGGGTGGGATAATGTATGGCATTGGTGTGATTTCTATCAACTTTTATTACAAGTCCCTTACAAATTGATGTGGTAGTCCGTGTGACGCTTATTACATCATCCACTAAAATATAGATTGTCACATGGTAGTCTACATGACACTTATAACTTTTACAAACTGACGTGATAATTTACGTGACACTTACAACGTTAGTCACTAAATTGTAGATTGCCACATTACAATATATATAGTTACATTCAAATTCCAACTATATATTTTCCCAATATCCTAAAGGGTAATCGAGCTTCCAAGACAATGAGAAAACCTCTATGCTTTAAGCTTGAGCCAAGAAGCAAGAGACACAATGAGAAAAATAAATTTAAGTTTACTTCTCCATATAATTCCTTTTAAGGAAAGATTTCTTAGGAATAATAAACGTGAGTCGGTCTCCAATATATATATATATCACATATATCTTATTATACTTATGTGGTAAGGTGTAGTTACATTTATTATTAAAATATATATATATATATGCTACTTATCATTAAGTTGTCCATATATATATATATATATATATATATATATATATATATATATATACGGTTTATTCATTTTGCAAATTAACCATTAAATCTGCAGAACCGACATGTCTAATGGTTAATTTGTAAAATAACTGTATGAAGATGTAGAACATATGGGCTGCAAAATGATCAATAGCGTTTTTCAAAAAAATAAATAAAAAAAAATCCAATAACTACCGGATCCTACTACCACATCAACATAATTGAATAATAGTGTGGTATATAGCATTATTCATATATAATATACAATAAATGCTATATACCACATTTTTATTCAATTTTATTAATGTGACACCGCCAAACAACTTTTTTTTTTTTTTAATAATGGTTGATCCAGGGGTTGATCGACAATAACACATCAACAAAATGAAATAAAAGTACGGTATATAACATTTCTCGTAATATAATAATATACATAAAGATCACATTTTTTTGGTAAAAAAAAATTGAAACACGACAACTTTTATTATAATATCTTTACAAACTGACGTTAAAGTCCATAATTAGTACAATAATAAAAAAAAGTGTATAGTTGACAAATTAGTCGCTCATTAATTAAATTGACCAGTCACGTCTTTTTAATCGTATTTCATCTATTATGGAAATGTTATAAAAAAAAAAATTATAGTGCCTATAAAAGTAGCCCTAACAATTAATAAATTAATAAATCAAAGTAATGACTCCAATACGTAAATTAGTAATTATTTTAAATTAAAGGAAATTAGATTGGTGAAATATTGTCAAGATTAAGATGGTGTGAAAGCTGAGTAAGAAGGTCTATTGAATAAAGTGTAAACCAATTGATGACACATGGAATATTCTCAGTATAAATAAAAAGCTTCCATTCATTTTTAAGTAATTATTTAATTCATGTTACTTTATGCCGGGCCAACAACCACCACCCATTTCGGCATTTCCTCATCTCTCCCAACAAAAATAAAAATAAATAAATAAATAAAAACATTTATACCTTATACTATTTTTGTTGCTGATAAGCCAACAAGAATTATAGCATTCATCATTCATGACATCATTGGCAACATATTCTATTTATAAACAAGCAGCACAGAGTCTTATTAATACAATTGATATATATATATATATATTTTTTTTTTAAAAAAAAAAATAAAAAAAATTAAAGACTTAACTTCAAAAACCCACTCATGACTTACACATCAGAAGCACAACAACCCTTCGCATTGGGTGGGTCCCAGTGTGTGGGGCCCACTCCATGTGAGGGGCTGTTGTGTCCATGATGTATAAATAACATTTTCCTTTTTCATATATATATATATATGAAGAACTACTTTAACATTTTGTTCAAAAAGAAAAATAGTAAGGCTCGTTTAGGTATGTGATTTTTTGAAAAAATGCGAATACCGAGAAAATTTATTTTTTTGAAATTATGTTTGGATAGTTTTGAAAACCTGAAACAAAATTAGAAAAAGTTGAATAAAATCTTAGTAGAATTTGGTATTTGAAAAACAATATTTATAGAATGTCTTGTTGGTATTTGAAAAACAATAAAACAATATTTGACCATTACAAATTAAGGAATTTGTAATGGAAATGGACTAGAAAGAGGAATAAATGGAAGAACAATGAGAGTTTACTGAAATTTGGCAATTCGAATAATCAAAACCTCCAAATTCAATCTGAATATATAACCAATTGAATACTCTTTCTTTATCTGTTTCCCCTATTTAATAGACTACCAAACTCACGCCCATGAAATAACAGAAAAACTGCTCATACATCCAATTAGTAAAACGACATTGTTATTCACTTAGCTACAAACGAAACGCAAAATAAAGCTACATAAGATGCATGCTAGACTACCACGTGTACTGCCAGATGTCATCATACTCTAGCTCTTTATTTATTAATAGCCATGTGTCGACATTCCCACCGAACTCCTTACAGAAAATGGTCAAAAACTTGTCGGAACTTGTTAGTGGAGAACACTCCTATGCTCGAATCAACAAATGAATTGCACAATGCTTTAAAAGGAGAGCTAGGATTTTTCAAAACGAGTAAATGAGTATTTAAGTACTTGGAACGATAATATGACATTTCCTTATATAAAAGCGCTGATTAGTGAATTTCGGCCTTAACCGGATTTTGAGCTGATTGAATTTAAGATGGATTGAAATCATGGCGTAATTATCTCACTACTACGATTCCTACATTCTTTTAGTAGAAATTCTTGTCTTTATTTAAGCAGACACATCTTCCTCTCATCATTCTCTTATTCTTATCTTCCGAGGTGTCATCGTTAATCTACACTTATATCAATTTTAATTAAAAAGAAAAAAATAATAATAATAAATTGACTATACCCATCAGCAAAAAATAATAATAAAAAAAGACAAAAAAAGAAGAAGAAGAAGCATTTCTTGTTCCTCTAAGTTGATCTTCATCACTTGGTTTGTAGCTCTATCAATTTGACCCTTTCTCAGGCTTGTAGTCCAGTTTTCTCATCATAATATATATATATATATATATATATATATATATATATATATATATATATATATGATTTTAGAATATGATTTTATTTTGGGTTGTTGAATAATTAAGAATTGAAGAAAGCGCATGAAGTGAGGCATGCTTGTATGAGCGGACTTGGTTGCCCAATGGAGAATTTGTCCTATGTGGCAATGTGGGTGTCTTGTCGTGCAATGTTCTTCAAAGTGCTATAATTAATAATTAAAGAAATAGTTTTTTTTTAATTTCCAAGTAATCCAAAGTGCAATCATAAACAGGGGTAATTGCAGCCTTTTAAATCTTTCACATCTCTTGTTTTTGCTGACGTGGCCTAATATTATCCTCCTTTATCTCTTTCCAAAACCCATTAATGCCCCTATTTTTTTGTCAGAATTACCATAATCCATGAACCAAAGGCATATTCACCAGATGCAATTAAGTCAATGACCAGGGTCACCTTCCAGGTAAGGATTTATCCAAATCCAACTTTATTATTATTATTATTATTATTATTTAATAATTAAAATTTTGTTGTTTTTGGACACCAAAAGCAATTTAAATAGAGTTGAATCACCCACCATTCTCTTCTCAGAAACCAAACTCTCTCTCTCTCTCTCTCAATCATTCTCTGCTTCTTTTCACTCCTCTCGTCTAATCAGGCTCTTTATTTCTCTCACAAACAAACCCATTGGGCTAGAGAGAGAAACAAGCGCAAGTACTAGCAAAAGACTTGCATTCCTCTCTCTCTGATCGTGAGGAGTTTTTTTTCTTCTTCTTCTTTTTCTTTGAGACAATCTATCTCCTCTGTAAAGGCTCTAGGGTTGGCTGGGTCGGTACCTCTTTGTGGTAATTACTCTTTCTCTCTTTTGGGTCAATGCGAAATTTTTGTTGCTGTGAATTTGTTTCGTGGGATTGATCGAATTGGTTTGGAAAGTGCGTTTCTTGTTTTAAATTCGATGTTTTTGTTTTTTGGGTTCCGGAAGTACACTGCTGGGATGGTAAATTTTGCTCAGATTTTTTAGAATCTGCTTTTTTATTTGTTTTGGATTTTGCTTTACCTTGTTGGTCGAATGGAAGGTTGGGTTTTTGTTGTTGGGTCTGTTTGGTAGTTTTGATCACTTACTTTGCTATAACAGTTATTTGCGAAACTGTGAACTTCGGTGGTTACCTTACGACTATTTGGTGTGTGCGTGTGCTTGTTACACATACATGCCACACACTCAAGACATATTTGTTTTATGTTTTATGGTTTTTTTTTATTGTATATATATATTTTGGGGGGGTGAAGTATTTGCTATCTATGTGTTAGTGTTGGCTGAATGTATCTGGGGTACACATGGCTGTAATCATCTGGTACTGTTAGAGTCTTTTTAGATTTCATACATAGCCACTTGTAAATGACTATAAAATTCCATTACCAAACCCTGAACTGGAAACCTCTATGGATGTAAAGCTTCAATTTGATGCATTGTCGATATTTGGAGTAGCGTGCTTATGTGCAATTCGGTTGTATGGAAATATTGTGCGGAACTGAATTTGGTGGGTTCTTGGTGCCAATTCTATTTCTTGGTTACTTTAAATAAGAGCTGGAGTTTTACTTTTTTTGTTACACACCCTGATAAGTGAAGTTAATTCCATGGCAGAAACAATAAAATCGAGTGTTTCAGAGCTGGAATCCTGAAACTAGTTTGAGGCGCGTCATCCTCACACAAACTTAAGCAATTCACATTGTTGGGCTTTGTAGAAGAGTTTTTGAAAGTTATGCTTGAATGTAATTATATTTTATATAAAAGTGGCATTCCTTTGTCGTGTTTGGGGTTTTTTAAGATAGAGAACTATTGTGTTTTTCCTGTAATTTCTGTATCGCTAGATTGGTTTTCTTGCACTTGTAGTTCTAGGATTTTGTTATTAGGGTTTAGAATGTGCAATGGCCCTTTTTATTGAGATAGTAGCACGAATAACAGATGCTTAAAATAATTTTAAGTATTCAGTTGAAAAAAAGAAACCTGGAATTTGGCACGCTTGAGTATATTAATTTATGAGTGAGTATGTGGCCTTTGTGGTAGTTTTATTATTTTTAATTTCTGTTTGGTATTTGGAGTTTTGTATGAGCCCTGATGTTAATATGGATTTGTTAATTTATTCTTTCTACTCAGTTGCACCTTAAAATTTCCATAGCTTTCATACTTGCCGAGTTTTCTGCTTCTCCAAGTGTGCTGCTATTAATCATGGTGGTTGAGTACACCAAGAGTTCATCATGTGTGGCGGCTTCTTGTACTAACTTTGCTTTGCATTTCCCAAAGGATCTGAGATCTTGTCTTCCTAGCTAGTCTCAGCAATAGTTTAATTATTAGCTTTTAAGTTCTGAGTATCATTTATTTATTTAGTTAATTGCAGAAGTTGACACTCAGTTAACTTTGCTCATTGTGTTTTAAGCAGAAAGGTGATGCAATGAAGCAGTTTTCAAACCATTTCTCTTCAGGTAACTTTCTAAAATTGTTTGTTATGTTATGCGGAGAGTAGATCAAGTACAATATCTGATGGACAAGTCTTGTGAACTATTTGTGATAGGTCCTACAAAGATTCCACCAATTAATATTCCTAGGGAGGCAGGAAGTGGTGCATGGGGGACTTTATCTGGATCTGATGCTTACTATGCCTCAAGTGATGCTACCCTTTTCTCAAGTTCATTGCCTGTTCTTCCTCATGAAAAATGTAGGTGTTGGTGATTTCTTATAGTATGCGGTTTCATTATGTGAATTCTTACTTGATTTTTCCAACATGCAGTGAACTTGAATGAAACAGAACATGGTTGTCACCCTGTGGATTATGCCCCGTCTGGCTTAAAGAAACTTGACCTAGATGTGGAGGGTAATGATTCACTTGAAGATCATGAAACTCATGCAATTGGAAGCTTGCTTCCTGATGATGAGGAGGAGCTTTTAGCTGGCATAATGGATGATTTTGACCTAAGTGGGTTGCCTGGTTCACTGGAGGACTTGGGAGAGTATGATTTCTTTGGTAGTGGAGGAGGTATGGAGTTGGAAACTGATCCACAGGAGAGCTTGAGCATGGGTATGTCAAAGATAAATTTATCTGATGGTGTTGTTGGGAATGGTATACCTCACTTTGCTGTTCCAAATGGCGTGGGAGCTGTTGCTGGAGAGCACCCATATGGTGAACATCCTTCCAGAACATTATTTGTTCGGAATATTAATAGTAATGTTGAGGATTCAGAACTAAGAGCTCTCTTTGAGGTAATTAGGGTGATCTCCTCTTCGTATTACTTGTAGTATCTGTTTTTATTTTATCATGATTTGAGACAGTTTCTTTCCTCTGATTTAGAACTGTTAATTCATAGTTGTATATGCTTAATGAATAAAATTTGATGTTTCACATGCTCATCCAAAAAAGAACTTGATCTTGCACCTGAAACTTTGTTGATTTCATTAGTGGGTTGATTTTCCATGATTTCATTGCTTGAAGCCTTTTTGATGGATTTCTTGTGGTGTCTATAGTTCTTAGGTTTGAACTATTTTCAGCATGAGCTGCTAATCATCTCCCCTCCCCCTCCATCTCCCCCCAACTAGAAAAACATAATAGTAAGGAAATGAAATAAAAATACAGAATGTGTTTTGCCAGTCAATAGATTTAATGAGCCTTTTTCATGTCTCTTCATTCCTAGTGATGTAATTGTTCATTCACTCTACCTATATCTCTGTTTTACATGGTTTTGCAGCAATTTTGTCCAAGTGCAAGATGCACATCCTGATTTTGAAATACTAAGGACTTGGGTAGGGTGTTGGGTGCAGAAATTGATTGACTGTTAGAATTGCACTTCGTTTTTTTTTTTCTTTCAAAAAACTTTCTACCATCTTGAAGTCTCTAGGTTCTCATGCTCTTATGTCTTGCGTTGACATGGGTATATAGTGAAGGGTTTGGGTAACATAAAATGGGGGCCATAAGTCATTATTTGTTAGTTTTCCTGCTCTATCACACATGGCCATCAATTTCACTGCTAACTTCCCTTTATCGGGTTTATGGGTCCTCATCTACCTCTTATATCAACCATGCATGGCATGCTTTTGCAAAGTATTTGGCTGTATTTACCTTGTTCGACATGGCATATTTGCAGTTGTGCAACACCCAGTGTTTGTTTTGCCTCATTTGGGAAGTCATTTCCATGGAATTCAGCATTATCAGATGCGTTAAATGTGAAACATAGGGAAAAAAAAAAGCATAATTATTAAACTCTGATTAATCTGACTCAAACTATGATTTTTCAACTTCGATTGTTATTTCTGCCGAAAGAAATATAACATTGGTTGATCAAAGTATGTTTTCCTTCATTACTTGCTAGCATTTAAATTTATAAGCAGTTTCCTAAATTGTTGCGCCTTGTTACTCAATTTACGACCTCTAATGTTGGGTGCAGAACTGGTTAGTTAGGTCTGAGTTTCGATTCAGGATATTGTTATTCTTCTTTAGCTGAGTGCTAATACTTCTGTGCCTTTGCTATATAAATTATGGTGCTAAATCAAGTTATTTTTATTTCGTTCTTATTATTGTTTTTGTAGCAATACGGCGATATCAGAACTCTGTATACTGCATGTAAACATAGGGGTTTTGTGATGATATCTTATTATGATATTCGTGCTGCTCGAACTGCCATGCGTGCATTACAAAACAAGCCACTGCGACGGAGGAAACTTGACATTCACTTCTCAATTCCAAAGGTTTTAATACCTTTCCAAGTCCTAATTCTACTTATTTGTTGATATGATTTTGATCATCATATCATTCATTGTTTTGTTGCATCACACCAGGATAATCCATCAGACAAGGATATTAATCAAGGAACTTTGGTAGTTTTTAATTTGGATCCATCAGTTTCAAATGAAGATCTCCGTCAAATATTTGGGGCTTATGGCGAGGTCAAAGAGGTGATAGGTTTACATTTTCAGATTGTTGTTTTCCTCATTTTCATTCAGGCATTTCTTCTGCATTTATGGTTAACCTCTGTGCAATTTGGTACTTAATGTACAAAGCAGATAAGGGAAACACCACACAAGAGGCATCATAAGTTTATTGAATTTTACGATGTTAGAGCCGCAGAAGCAGCACTTAAGTCATTAAATAGAAGTGACATAGCTGGTAAACGCATAAAGCTTGAACCTAGCCGTCCTGGTGGAGCTCGTCGAAAGTGCGTTTTCTAATATGCTTGATTTTCACTTTTTGAATGTTATAACCTGTCGAAAGTAGTGATTTTCATATAAGAGTAATTTTTCTTTACTTTCTAGAAAGCAGTTCCCCGCTTCGTTTTCTGTAACAATTGTCTAGCACTAATTGGGTGCAAAAAATAATTGCTCTTTTTTGGGAATCAAACTCTGGTAGTTGAGGTCACCCATCAAACTCTACATTCAAGTTGCAGCTGCTCTGTTTGGACGGAATAACTTATACACAATATTCGGGTTTTTGTTTCTTGTCTTTGCACATAGTGAGATTTCATTTCTTGGATACATTGAACATCCCTCTAAAAAGAGACGAGTAAACAGTTAGGATGTGGAAACTGTTGGAAGTAAGAACTTTTGTTGTCATGGGAGTGCAGTAATCTCTTTTGTATTAACTCTTGGTGTTTCCTGCCAAGTATCATTGGCATTGTTTTCATCGGGTACTTGGATTATTAAACTCAGATCATCCTGATTGCTAATGTTTTATTTTTGAAGAATCTTTCCCCTTTAATTTTCTTGCTTTATTATTAGTGAAATATGCAGATGATTGATGTTATCATTTGTTGTATTTTTAGCTTGATGTTGCAACTGAATCAAGAGCTTGAACAAGATGAATCTCGGAGTTTTCGGCATCAAGTGGGTTCACCAATTGCCAGCTCTCCCCCTGGTAGGTCCTTTGTGATGCTTTTTTGAGATCAGAGTAGTCTTGTGCATATGCAGTTTGAGTTAGTGATTTCTCGATCCTGTTTCTTTTTTTTAACTGCTATTTCCCTGACAAGCTGAGGTCGAAGCAATGTTCATGACAGGTAACTGGGCACAGTTTAATGGCTCTATTGAACATAATTCTATGCAACCTATTAGTAAATCCCCTGGTTATAGTACCATGAGCCCAACAACTGGCAATCATTTGCCTGGATTGGCTTCAATTCTGCATCCTCAACTATCAAACTCTGTAAAGATTGCTCCTATTGGCAAGGACCTAGGAAGGGGTAGCCATGCGGACCACCTATTTAACAGTACAAGTTCAGCCTACGGAGCTCCCTTGCAACAGTCGCATTCATTCCCAGAGCCCAAGTTGGGCCAGTACAATCAAGCAATATCCTCTTTTGGCACTTCAAATTCAAATGGATCTGGAGTGGAAACATTATCTGGGCAGCAGTTTCTTTGGGGAAGTCCAAATCCATACTCAGAGCACACCAATTCTTCAGCTTGGCCAAGACCATCTGTGGGACATCCATATACATCTAATGGCAAGGGCCATGCCTTTCCCTACTCTGGCTTGCATGGCACTTTGCTTGGCTCATCCCATCCACATAACCATCATCATGTTGGATCCGCTCCATCTGGTGTTCCTCTTGACAGGCACTTTGGTTTCTTTGTGGAGTCACCAGAAACTTCATTTATGAGTCCTGTTGCTTATGGAGGCATGGGTTTGGGCCCTAATGATGGAAATTTTATGGCAAATATGGGTGCTCGTGCTGCAATTAACCCTGGCATTAGTATACCAGGGAGTATATCTGAAAATGGTTCATCAAATTTCAGGATGCGGTCCTCGCCCAGGCTTAGCCCTGTGTTTTTAGGTAATGGCCCATACCCAGTACTGTCACCGACCAGTATGGAGGGTTTGACTGAGCGTGGGCGGAGCAGAAGGGTTGAAAACCAAGTTGATAGCAAGAAACAGTTTCAGCTTGACTTAGATAAGATTAAAAGTGGGGAAGATACTCGAACAACTTTAATGATAAAAAATATCCCAAATAAGTAAGACTTACCTCTTATGATTTGTCATCTGTAATTGACAGCTGTATATTTACATTACTGGATGCCTAGTCATAATGACTTTTGTATTGTTATTGTCCTACAGATACACCTCGAAAATGTTGCTAGCTGCTATTGATGAAAACCACAGGGGTACTTATGATTTCCTCTATCTGCCGATTGATTTCAAGGTAATTATATTTGGCGTTCTGAAGAAGTTTTAAAAATACTTTTTAGTTTATATTCTGCAGTGTAGTCATCAATTCTTCTTCAATTGGAACTGATTGGTATTCCTTTTTGTTGGTGCAGAATAAATGCAATGTGGGCTATGCATTTATCAATATGCTGTCTCCTTCTCACATTATTCCATTCTATGAGGTTTTATATTTTATGCTCTTTTTAAGGGTTTTGGGATCAGTTCCTTCCTTGGGTTCTCTCTTTATCAAGGCCTCCTCCCATTTCTTTTACCTCTAAATCTTTGTTTTGGTGTAGCAACTGATGTTGTCCTTGCTTGCTATTAACTAATAAGGGCTTCCCAGTGAATGAAGTACTGATAGACAAATGGTAGATCTCTTTAATGTTTCTAATTTTATGCAGGCATTTAATGGGAAGAAGTGGGAGAAGTTTAATAGTGAGAAGGTTGCTTCCTTGGCATATGCTCGAATCCAGGGAAAGGCAGCCCTTGTCACTCATTTCCAGAATTCAAGCTTGATGAATGAAGATAAGCGCTGCCGCCCGATCCTCTTTCACTCAGAGGGTTCAGAGGCTGGTGATCAGGTAATAAAAGTAATAACTGCATAAAAGGCAATTGGATTGTGCTTCATTATAGTGATATCAGTCTTGACTCATGTAACTCTTGAAGTTTCTAAAATTTGTAGCTTGCTGGAATTTCCTTGATATATCTTTCTTTCAAGTCTCTACTCAAGTGATATGACTAATTGATAATCCTCAGTAAATCAATTTCAATAAGCACCGGCAGTGTGCTCTAATTGGTCGAGGTAGATAATGGCTTTTGCTGATCATTTATTCAAATGTTTCTATGTAGATCATTCTGGAACATCTTCCCTCCAACAGTCTGAGCATCCAGGCCCTCAAGCCAAACGATCTGTACTCGGTTGAGTATTCAGGAAGCCCAACAAAGGATGGCTCTTGTGAGAGGCCAGAGAATTGTTAACAGTGTCCGATGCAGATCGTGCTCTGCCCAAACTGATGGTGGCTGCGAATGCTAACTTTTGCGTATATAATCAAAGTGTATATATTTTTAGGAACGAACGAATCCCGTAGACGAAAAAGAGAAAAAAGAAAAAGAAAAAAAAAGAGGCATGGAAATTTTGTATCTTAGTACTTCCCTAATTTTGCTAGAAAGCAATGGAAGAAGCTGCAGAAGCATTTTGGTGATGTGCAATAGCTTGATGATGTATGAGGAAGGAGCAAAGGTGAAGTACGAGTGAACTTGAATTATGGCAAATGTGCCTGATTTCGCCTCGTTTTTGCTCGTCATTTGGGGTTGGATAACTTATTAATCTGCTGCATATATGATGTTTATATGGGTAAGAAAGTGTTGACAGTTTTTTTGAGGGTTGGCGATTTAACATGGGCCACAAAATTGTATAGTGGGGAGAAAAACACAGAATTCTTTTTTTGGGAGTTTCAATCTTGTGTATTTGGTATTCCTGAAATGGAAACTAGCATGTATCTTAAACATGACATTGTACAGTCTGTTGCTGCTATAATTCATGCTTGCCTTTTCCTACAGCGTTCAAAAATAAACAGAAGCGTTGCCTGGGTACAGAGCCACATTACTGACTCAACTGTGTAAAGAAATGTGTTGAAGAAGAAACCCTCCAACTGATCTTATATGGGTTTTATTTATTTATTTATTATTATTTTTTTGGATTTTGGTTCTACATGAATCTAAGATTTTTGTTTATGCTGTCTGAAACACGGATAAGGATCCCTTACAATTTTAAAGAATTTTGAGATTCTCAAATTTCGTTTAAATCAAGCTGTTTTTTACATCGAAATGTGTAAAAAATGTTGCATATTAAAAGATATCACATGTTAACAATGAAACCCAAAAAAAAAAAATTTCATTCCAATTTTTTTTTTTTTACACTTTTAAGTTGTATAAAAGCTTCGAGTAAAAGACTGTCTTTCGATTTAGTAAAAAAGAAAAAACCTTTTGGAATTATTATTATTATTATTATTTTTTTCATTGTTAATATGTCATATCTTTAACATGTAGCATTTTTCGGGTCATTTCAATGTAAAAAACGACTCGATTTCAAATAAATTTTAGAATCTCAAACTTCTTTGAAATTGTAAGGGGATCCTGATCCTTTAAACACAATGTTCTTCCACATAGTTAATACTTTCCATCCCTATGTTGGTTCCAGAAACAATTACATCAAGAGTGTAACTTTTATGTAACTGTAAATTTAATGGGAGATTGCTTCTCGCCTCCCCAAAACTATTACTCAATTTAAATTTCAAAAGATGCAATGAACCCCACCAATCTACCAAGCCTTTTCATTTGAACTCCTTTAGGGTTCTTTCTTAAATCCGACAAAAAATAGTTCATGTGCGATGTATGCGACCCAAAATGACAATAATACCCATTCAGATAAAGTTAACCTATGCTTGTGGTTGTTGAGTAATTAGTCTCCCAATTTACAATCACTGGAACAAATTCTTTTATTTTATCATCGTGTAATTTTTGAATATTGATATTGTTCTTTGCTCTCTTCCCCAGAGGACAGTTGATATCATGATCTAAAGGCACCATTCACCACCCTCTGACAACGATTGCAACTGCTCAAAATGAATAGCCTGAAGACGATAACAAAAAGAAGCTTTGATGCTAAAAGACTTGCACAATTTGTGAAGATTACAACCAGATTCTTTAAAAGAAGGGCTGTATAGGCAAACAATTATATGCACCAGTAAAATCCAGAAACTTTTTTTTTTGATAAGTAAATGAAATTTTATAAAAAGCGTAAGGCGCCCCTCTAAGTACATTGGAAGTATACACAAGGAAACACTTAAGAAGGCAAAGAAAAACGAACAAGAAAATCAGAGAAACTAATAGACTCCAGAAACTTTAACAGACATTCATACTACACTCCTCGAATAATAAATCTGACACATTGCCACCTAAACATTCATTTAGACAGGAGAATATATATATATATATTCACATAGTAACACTAAAATTTTACACATATTTGGCAGCATGTAATGAAGAAACAGTTAGAATAGCAAATGGATAAGCTCAGAAGTCAGAACCAATCACCTGGAAGGAGTAATTTTTGACAAACCATGAAGGGTCTTACCAGAATTTTCTTGACACAGATAGCCATAACTGAGATGCCTGCGCAGATAATCTTCCCGACTCTTTTTAAGAGTGGTTCTGGAAGGTTGAGTCATCCTGCTTTTAACTGCCTGTTAACCTCTTTAACTTTCTTTGCTTGTTTAAGTTCAAGGTCAATGAGGAAAAAACATTCATTATGCTCTCTAACATAATGAACCTGACCATTCATCCTGTTGAGAAGTTTCCGAGAGACGTTGAGACCTAAGCCTTCCTGTGTTGTCCACTGGTTTCCTCCCTCAAACATGTCTTGGATAAGAGAAGAAGGAAGGCCTTGACCAGGGTGAGTCATTCTACATGCACATAAAAATGAAATTTCAGTCTGCATGAATCTTATTTCTTTCATAGTGATTATGATAAAAACCGTAGGGAAACATGAGATGAAAAAGCACAGATACAAGGTTATCATTGCATAAAGCAGTCTAGAAGATAACATGGAAAAGCATGAAATGTAATGTTAGGAGTTTTGTCTATTGCTTTCCCGCTTGGAGCTAAATTGAGTATCATGTGCATGATGGATTATTCAGTTTGAAGCTTTGGTGAATAAAAAAGGCAATAGGGTTTAATAGAGAATCTCATTTTGAAGTTTTTAACAGGAACTAAAATATATCTGAAGATTGATGCATGAGAACAAGTTAACAATGTATATCCAATACCTGACTCCCCCCCCCCCCCAAAAAAAAAGAGAAAAAAAAGTCGAGCACATTTTCTCAATATCTTAAAAGCAGTCTTACTGTTTCTGCGAAGGTAGTCAATGAGGATTCATAACACTAAAGGGGACAAGCAAAATCAGAAAAATGAAACCATGACCTTACAGTCTGAAGCCAATCATAATTGGGAAAGGCAAAGGTTAAGGAGACACAACCTAATTTCTCAATGCAGACACAGCCTAACTTTTGGAGTAAATGGACTTACAAGATCTTACATGTGTGAAGGATAGTTCTAGTAAATAAAGTAAGAT
Source organism: Alnus rubra (assembly GCA_028654335.1). NCBI lineage: Eukaryota > Viridiplantae > Streptophyta > Magnoliopsida > Fagales > Betulaceae > Alnus > Alnus rubra. Next base: position 1,135,228 of record JAJPGS010000244.1, read on the forward strand.
AACAAAATTGAAAAGGAGTAGTTTTGGTGGAACTGGTGTAAGGTAAGTTATAAAAAGGGTGTTTTTCTTGCATTTTTTTTTTTTTTATAAGTAATGAAATGTATATAAAAAATGTCCGGTAATTTTGGCCCTCAATGACAGGTTTCCTTCAGTTACTGCACAACACTCTTGCTGCTTTGCTATTAGGCAAGAAACCCCTTTTTGACTTTCTTGGATTTCCTGCATTACTGTTGTGTTCTTACTTTTAAATGTAACAGAAACATTATGATTTTCCTATATGATTTGAATGAATATCTGAATCTGTTTTTGCAATCCTCAGATATTGCATGGAGTTTCGCACAGGGCACATTAAACTGAAAGACATCGAGGCCATGCTACCTCAATGAACTGAAAGGATGGGCAAACCAAAGGCTCCCAATTGACAATATGAATCATAAACTAGGTGAGGATTATTATCATCTGAGATGGTTATTATTCATAATAATAATAATAATAATAATAAATCATCTGAGATGGGTACATGAGTAACAAGACTTCTATTTTGACAATGACAAGATACAAATTGTTTTTGGCTAGACATGTCTTGAATGTGAGGCCTAAACATGTAAGTGATGTCTCCATCCCTTTCTGTTCTTACAATGAAATATATTTAAGTAATTTAAAATGGAGAAATTGGATTAAATAAATGGATAATATGATGAGAGTTGCAACTCCTTAAAAGGTCATATAGTAACTCAACTCAACAAGTAGTTTATAATGCAATGAACCTAGCATCAAATGAAATGTTCATAAATGAACTTAGTTGTGGTTGGGGTACCTGAATTGTAAACGGATAAATTCATTGCCATCCTGTATAAGCTTCAGACCAGGTGAAATTTTGATCTGCACCCAGCCATCAGGAGAAGGTGCATGATGCACCACATTAAGCAAGAAATCTGCCAAAACCAGCTGAAGCCTAATTTTATCGCCATATAGGGATAGTGTTTTGATTTCTTCTGGAACCTCATGAAAAAGCTGTAACTTCCTTTCTCTCAGCAAGATCATGACTTGACTCACAATGGCATCCAAAACATTTCCCAAGAAAAATTCTTCCATGTTTAGCTGCGAGCTACTGCTGTAACCAGGATAAGATATTGGACAATTAAGAGTAATTGTTGCAGTGGTTCACCATCAGGGCAAACAATGACTAATGTGGGGTGTCTATTGAGTGGTTTCTAGGTGTGTGATTACTGTAATAATAGTTTGAGGAAAAAAATGATGAGATAACAACTATTTATAATCAAAGGAGGAAAGTATTTCTAAAGATAACAACACTAAGTAAAAGAAAAAAGAGAAGCAATTTACGTCATGAAAGAAATTAGTGTTAATGAAAAGACAAATCTCAACCATAAACGAACTAGGAATAAGGAAGAACAAATTTGGTTAGCTTTTCTTATGTTAAATATGTAGTCATATTTCTTAAGGCGTGGGAGCTTGAAATCTGGTCCAAAACAAAGGGGTCTGAAGAAGTACAATACTGATTTCAATTCCCTGATCCTCTCAACCAGGGTTCTTATTTTCTTGTCACCTTTTTTTACTTTTGGAGGAGAGGAGGGAGGGTTGATATATGAAACTCAACTGTATACAATTTCCTCAAATTCAAGTATGTATTCCTCTGACCTTAATTATCAGACATGTAGATGCTCTGAAATCAATGAAATTATGCATAAGGTGCCACCATCTCTTCTTTAACAATTATTAGAAACAATTTATTTGCTTTAGAACTTACGATGTAAAAATATGCATGTCATGGGCCTATAATGAGAAGACTTACCCTTCCTCTATACTTCTGAAATCCAAATCCTCGATGATTGTCTTGATCTGTCTTTCACATGCATCACTAGTGTCAAGAAATTGCTTCTGATGTTCTGAAACAGATGTATTTTCGAGGAGTCTGTGGGTAAAGCGAATACCATTTAGAGGATTTTTCATCTCTTGTCGTATGTAAGCCAACTCCAATTTTGAAAATCCTTCTCTATCCTCTTCCCTGCGCCCTTCTAAGGCCTGTTGCAGGTCAGGCACAATAATTTGTAAGAAGCAGAAACAGCCAACTACATTGCCACCTGCATCAGTCCTCTTGTTTGCTGTTAAGAATACCTCCACAAATTTTCCATTTTTATCAAAAAACCCAAAAGGGAACTTCTCGGTATCTTGACCACTAATTCCTCGATATAATAAAATCATGAACTTAGTTAGTGTATCTTGACCTTTCAGCAGACATAAACCTCCAAAGATTTCCCCAGGAAGCATTTTACCCATGACTTCTTCTCTCCTACAACCAGTTAGCTTTTCCATGGCTGCATTCCATTCTGAGCAGCAGGCATTCTCATCGGAAGCAAATATGGGTGGAATCAATGGATTCAGACTTTGTATGATAGCCTTATAATCCCCTTGCAAGCGGATAAACTTATCCATAACAACTTTCTCACATGTAATATCTTGACCGACAAAGCACACCCCAACAATATTGTTTTTGTAATCCCTACTTGTGCAGGTATTGGCCATAATGTAAACAATTGACTTTTGCTGATCAAGCCCAAAGTTTCTCAATCTTAACTCAATGTTTTTGTCCTCCTCACCTGGATGATATAGAAGTTGACAAAAAATTATACTATCAGAGAAAAGTTGTGAAAATTGAAGAAGAAAAATAAGCTGAAGGCTAGAGACTTATGGGCAATATAAAAAGAAAAACATGCAAGATTACAATTTGCAAGGCACCCCTCATATCTTCACGAATATTTTGGTAGAATAACTGGTGACAGATGACCTGAAGAACTTTTATTTTTGCAGTCATATAATTTAAAGTCATGCTCCATGATACACAAAAAAAAAAGAAAAAAAGAAAGAAAGAAGTTTCTTGTGTGCCCCAGATCATTCGATTGAACACAGATTAAAGATAGCGATGGTTTATGAATGGCAACAAAGACAAATTCTCAACAATAAGAGTCATTTGGTTCTACTAACATGGCACTTATAGCACTAATGAAAGTAAAAAATGAGTGTGAACTGAGGATTTGAGATAAGGCAAGATGGCCTGAGTTAATATAGAACGGTCAAATTGATTCATGCAACCACGCCATGTAATTAGGACAAACCAATATGGAGTTGAGTTAAATGATTTGGATTTTTCACGCAATGAGTGACAATATGTCATAGAACTCGCATCATCAGCAAGCTCTACGCACCATCAAAACATTACAAATGCAATGTAGTTTACTATGACATTTGATTCAGATGGTAAAACTCAAGCTCAATGACTGTCATTGTTCAATGACGTTAAAAAAGATTTACCGTGCAAAGCTCTGCGTAAAAGATATTCAACAGTCCCACGTGAGTCCTCATGAACAACTTTATTGACCAGGGACTTCCCCATGGCGTCACTAGCTTGCAGTCCTGTCAATTCAGCAATTTTTCCATTCCATCCATTGATGAGACCAGCTGAATCAACCCCAAAAATAGGAACTGTTGCTGACTCAATCAATCTAACCATTTCACATGCCACTGAACTGAGTTCATCCATCCCCTGCATCTCAGTATCATTCTGCTGCATGTTATTCAATGCCTTAGAACTGTTGTCCTCCATATCCTGAAATGAGTCTCTCATGATAAGTTGCAGAGAATGAATGGCATTAATTTCTGAAACATCCCAAGGCATACTTCTACTTTTTGCTACTTCAAGAAAAGCTTTAAATGACGATCTAGGGTCCATTTTTTCACTATCATCTTTATTCTCTGGATGATGCTTAGCTCCTCCCCATTTTACTTCTTTTGCAGTGTGAGACCTGAACCAGAACAAGAAATCCTTTGACGTGATTCTTGCAGTAGCCATGCCACAAACTTCATCACCCAGTAAAGCAGCACCAGGGTAACCAGCATTGGCCAAACAGTCAGTACTCAGACCTGTGGAATCTCCATGATTAGTGAGCAGCCACTCCGCAATATCTTTCACCTGTGATTCAGTTGGAGTTACACCCAATGACCAACACTTCCCGCCATAATACAAAGCAGCCCCATCACACTTGACGAGATCCATGATACTAGGAGACTGAGTCACAATACCAAATGGGGCATCTCGAAGCAGCATGTCACATAGTAAGGTTTGTGTCCTGAGAATTTTCTTCTCCATCAATTGTGATGCCAATTGAAGCTCCATGTTTAGCTGAATTCCAAATGCCTGCATGAGGAACTCACAAGCATAGCGAAGAGGGAAAGGAACATAGCGGGAGGAAGTGTGGTGGCACACGAGCAACCCCCAAAGCTTCGACAAGTCATTACCATTGATAACAACTGCCATCACCAATGAGGCAAGGGAGCCCATATTAGCCATATACTGCGTGTGGCAGCCATGAGGTGACCGAAGCGTTGAATTGACCAAACAAAGAGGCTGCTTCAGTTCTTCACTCTGAACGACCCTTACAGCATTTGCATGGCAATCACAAATCATCCGCACTCGATTCTGCTTGAATAAGAAGCGAGCAGCTTGAGGGATATCTGTAGCAGGATAATGTAAACCCAAGTAAGGTTCTAAGTCTGACCTTCTGATTTCAGATACAACTTCTCCATGATCATCATCATGGAACTTATAAACCATAACCCTGTCATACCCAGTGAGCTTCTGAACATCCTCCACAACTGTATCACATAACACGCCAATATCTCCCCCAGGCAGTGACTGCAGCCTAGATATTGCCCGAACAGCCAGTTTCTGCGACTGCACTGCCCCCGCAAGGGACAATGCAGGATCACCTGACGGTGCAGGCTCCAAATCAATCACAATTCCCACATCAATTCTATGCAGTATAGCGTAAAAAGGCTTCTGGATATTCCTAGAGTAGACCCAAACGGGGTTTAACAGTGAAATCTCTCTAGCAGAGGCAGCTTTTGCCAACGAAGCCCCCGAAGAAGGCCCAAACAAGGTTCTAGCATCCATCCCAATCAGACCCCTTAACTCTTTTGACTCAAATTGGCTGTCTAAACCCAACAATTGCAAGCAATTCTCACTATAACCGATAATTCTAAAAGTGGGTTCCTCAATAGCAAGCATACAACCAAAGGGCTGAATCAGACCACCCCTTTGGATTCTAGACAGATATGCAGTTATTTGTTCTTCAGGCACAGATTGTGGAGCATGCAGTACTGACCTGGAGTAGTTAAAGGTCTTACCAGACACAGCCGACTGCTCAAACTCAGCCATGAGCCCAGCGTCAGCATTGTACTGAACTATTGCTTTGTCTCTTTTGTCGCTGGTGTTGTTGTTGGGCCTCATGATGTTGCTTGCAGCTGAAGATGAGAAGGCTGTTGTGCCTCTTTCTCTGCTTCCCACCCCCATTTTGAAGGCTCTGGTTGATGGGTTTTTCTCAGAAACTCAGGTGGGCATAGGAGGATCGCAAGTAGCTGGATCTTTCTCATCTCTGTACTTGCTTCTTCTGTTGCTTTGATTCTTCTCCTTGTAGCTTCCACACGTCTCTTTCATTTTTTTGCCGCTTGGGTTATCTTCTAAACGCTCTATAGCTCATTGCTAATCAACCTCCGTACCCCTTCTTTTATGAAGTACTTGTCTTTTTTCTTCTGATTAGACTAGTATTACCGCTCGCGCACACTCTCTTCCTCTCATTTTTCTCTGGGCCACTCCCTGTCTCTTTCTCTCATCTGTTTTCTCGGAATTCTTTCTTTGTTTCTATTATTGTTTTAAATTGAAAAATATCAAAACACTCACTATAAACAACAATGACACAACACCGATGCACATTGGAGTCGGCCCACATCCCTAAAAGCCAAATGTGTCCACAACAAAAGCAATGGTTCAGAAAGAAAGAAAACAAACAGAAAAATATCTGCAGAACAAAAAACTGTTGCTTGTCAGAGATTATTTCATTTTCTTTTTCCCTCAAGATTCATATCAAAGAAATAATTAATTCATTTTTAGAAAAGTAATGTTTTTATTTTTATTTTTTTACACAGCTGATATTTTACTTTTCATGAATGTGCTATTTATATAGTTTGATATGGAAAAAATACTTAGAACACTAATGTGTTTATTATTTTTTAACAAATGTAAGTTAACAAATGTAAGTTATTTAAATTAAGAAGTCAAATTTTTGTTTAATCGTTTTAACAATTATGAATTGTGAGGTCCTTGTGATAGAAGTTGTATAGTTTTTTTTTTTTTTTTTTTTTTTTTTTTAAAAAAAAAGTATTTTAAAAGTGTTGGAAACTATCATATACAGATATCAGAGACAACTTTCTAATAAAAAACAAATTTTTTAAGAAAAAGAGGATGACAGGAGAGGTTCTATCGGCCCTCATAACAAATAGTAAAGATATAGATGTATATATACTTTTCAAGTTTGAACAAAATTCTGGCAGTATACATAACTTGAACCCCAAGTTGCCTTTGGAAAAGAAACCATAAAAATTATGCACTTAATCTTCTGCTTACATACCTTGAGTATGTCAAATTAGCAACTCCTACGTTTGTTAATTGTGAAGAGGTTGAATACGATGGCACTCTGACTATTACAATGCAAATGAACACTTAGCTTACTGACTAATCACATGAGCCACAAAGCTTCCTTTTGCAACCTCAACCGCCACCATGTCAGCCGCTTCAGTCGTCGACATCGCATTCGTGGACTGAATCATAGACATCTAACAGATGGGTTCTCTTGAAACACATAACTTGTGGTCAACTTCCTATCTTTCAAATCCCATGCATAATCTGCATCTACATATCCCACAACTAGGGTTGGCAATTCGGGTCGGCGGGTCGGGTTCGTGTCGACCCGACTGACCCGATTACATAATCGGGTTCAACACGAACCCGACCCGATTATTAATCGGGTTGGATTATGGAACCCGAACACGACCCACTTCCAAATCGTGTTACCCGTACACGACCCGGTAAACACGAACAACCCAAAATTTTCCACAATCTCTGCAAGAAGGCACCGAAACCAGAAGAGAAGCAACAATCGGTAGCTCAACCGAAAAACAAGAGAACTGAAAGAAAAAAAAAATTCACATTCGGCCATTATGGGTAAGACTGTAAGAGGAACAACCCAAAGAAATTTCTAAGCAAAACAGGAAAAAACCCCTTCAAGGCTTCAACCCATTCGGTTCCCCAACTGAAAACAAGAAAAAACCCCAAAAATTTCTCCACCCATTCAGCCATTCTCAACCCACAACAAAGGACCAACCATGAACCACCTTAAATAGTTAAATCATAGTTACAACTCACAACAATTTGAACCCAAAATCAACAACTCCAAAGAACTAGAAACCGAAAATCACAAAGAACCCACAGCAATTTGAACCCAAAATCAACAAACTGTGAACTGAATTACCGAAGTCACCGAACTGTGAGTCTGAAGGGCCTGAAAGGCTGACCGGCTGAAGCACAAACCGTGACTGTGAGGCGCCGTGGCTGTGTGTGACTCTGGGAGGCGTCGTCGCCGTCATGGGCTCGTGGACGTGGTTGCGTGAACGGCGGGTGACCGACTGATTCGGAGTCTCGGAGAGTCGAACTGAACGAACGAAGGAAAGTGAAAAATGAAAGTGTGCGGCGCTACTGAGTACTGGCTAGGTTTCATACTTTCATCTTTCATTTTTTTTTTTTTTTTTTTTTTTAGCCGGGTTATAATCGTGTTGGCGGGTCAACCCGCGGGTTGACCCGCCAACACGATTATAATCGGGTCGTAATCGGGTCGACCCGATTACGACCCGAACCCGATTATAATAAACCCAAACCCGGTTTTTTCGTGTCGTGTTCGTGCCGGGTTCGCGGGTCGTGTCAAAAATTGCCAACCCTACCCACAACTGACAAATCAATCTGTTGTTGGAGTGAACGGAGCGGAGCAGAACTCCGACAATTGGCCCATAGGGCGTAATAAAGTTTATGTTAGCCTGAGGACGAATAGGTTATAAGGGTGCGGGTTGTAGATGTATGCACATTGCCGAACCACGTAAATATGTGTCTTGATTTTCTTTTGCTTTCTCTCTTTTCGATTTCATATCATTCATCATTATTATGCACGCTAATAATACCAAGCTTCAACATAAGACTACTCCTGATAATACTTTAGTCTTTTTTTTTTTTTTTTTGATACAGAGTATCCTGGTTTACCTATAGCTGAATAATATTTCTTGCTACTTGACTCACGCACAGTAGTAGCCTTCCGAGCGTAGAGGCCCAGCCAGGATTCATAGACTAATCCCTGACCTCGTTCCCAACGCTATTATCGGAATAGAACCTTTAAACACAGACTATGCTCAAGTGGCTGGCCCTAAGAGAAAAGTAGCATCTATCTGGATTCGAACTCGAAAAAGTCTAGTCTTTATCTTGTACTGTTATGATATACATCAAGCTATACTTATCTTGTAATTATGAAAAATATAGTTTTTAACTTATATGGTATATTGGTATTAGAGCCATCCCACAAACTGACGTCCATTTTTTTGCCACCTTCCCTCGATCGATGCCCACCCCACCCAACTGTGAACTTTCTTGTCCTTTCTGCATCACCCCCTTATTTGATTCTCTTTTTGCCGCTTAATTTCTCTTGTAATACGAATATAAAGTTATATATATATATATATATATATATATATATATATATATATATAGTTGGTCACAAATACAAAATTTAAACGACTAATTAATTCTCCTTATAATTCTGATTAATGAAGCCTAACAATTGGAGCAATACACCATGAACAATTATAATTTTTTGTCCAAAACTAATTATATCTATATTTATTCTTAAACAATGATTTATGTCTAAAATAATACAGGTTTTTTTTTTTTTTTTTAATAAAAAAACTTTATTATTTCACTTATAACCTCTAATCTTTCATTAGTTTTGAAAAAGGGTACCAAAACTTTATAAAGTGTCAATTTAGGGTATCAATCTTTCAATTTTTTATTTTATTTTATTTTATTTTATGTTTCAATTTCAAGCATCCGTTAGAATTTTCCGTTAAATCCTATCAAAATTTTTAAAATACTGATCATTTTTTAGGGAAAAAAAGAAAAAAAAATTTGCTAGGATTTAGTTGTTGGTCAGAATTTAACAAAATTTGCAAAAATACTCATGCCAGAATCTTTGAAATTTTTTATAATTTCTTTAAAAATAAAATAAAAACAGGGGTATTTTTTATAAGATTTAATGAAAAATTCTAACAGATGGTTGAAATTAAAAAAAAAAAATTGAAAAATGAATACCATAAATTGACACCTTTTAAAGTTTTGGTATCTTTTTCATAAGTGATGAAAGATCAGGGGCTATAAGTGAAGTTTTCCCTTTTATTCTTGACCGCTATCAAATTAAAAATTATGAAAACTTCATTTAGAATTCCTGATCTTTCATCACTTTTGCAATTAAGTATTAAACTTTAAAAAATGTCAATTTATGTTATCCAATTCTCAAATTTTTTCCATTTCAACTCCGTTAGAATTTTCCGTTAAATCATATTAAAATTTAAAATTCTCAAAATACCCCTCATTTTTTTAGGAAAGAAAAAAAAATTGTAAGAATTTAGGTGTTGGTCAGAATTTAATGGAATTTCTAAAAATACCCATGCGTGAATATTTTAAAAAATTTATGATTCTTTTAAAAAAATGAAAACAAAGGGTATTTTGATAAATACCCTTTTGTTTTTATGTAAAATTAAAAGTATACCACTCATACAAAGATCGCAATAAGATTGATTATTTATTTATTTTTATTTTTTTGAGAATATAATAAGATTGATTTAATTTCAAAAGAAGGCTTCTTAATAGAGGAATGATAGGCAGGGGCAAACCAACCGGCCCCTACCCCCCTTTTCATTAAAATGGAATTTTTATAATCAAAAGCAGCTTCTGATGGGACATCAAAAGTTGCTTTTGATTAAAAATATTATTTTTTTAATAAAAGGGCCTGTTGGGGCCGGTTGGTTTGCCCACAACTATCATTTCCCTTCAATATAGCATCAAAAATACAATTGTTTCTCTCTCCAAAGAGTCAACAACAGGTAAAGTGGAGTTGTTTTCCAATGGAGCAAATTTTTAGGGTAAAAAGCATCTGCAGCCCTTGTGGTTGAATGCAAGTTTATTGACATCCCTTAGGTTTCTAATTTTGATAATTTGGTGACACTTGTTATATTTAAGTCAGTGTCATACTAACGGAATTTGTTAATTAAGTAAGTGGACATAATTTGACTGTATGAAGTAAATTATTTTTTTAGCATACCTCAATGACTTTTGAGTTTATTTTAATACCAAATAAAGCTAATTTTTAATACGGACTACAAGGACTGATTTTAGATTTATTCCAAATAGAAAAGTTTGGTTTCAAAAGTGTAGAGAGAACCTACGAACTTGAAAGATCAAGGATTATAAGTGAAGAATAAAGTTCGGTTCTTATATATTCACGCTACAATTTCAAAATTTTCCCACCACCAAATGCTCCAAAACTACCATTCTAATTTACCAGTTGAAGAAAGAAGAGATGATTTTGAGTAAATCAAACCATGCTTAATCTCATGTAGTAATATAAACATACTATCCATCACAGCGGTGTGACCTTTCCAACACCATTCTTTCCAAAGAATATTGCTTGAACCTGCTTAAAAAGAAAAAAAATGAAAGCTGAACATCATAAATCCATAAAAGCTTCACTTAAATTACTAACTTCTCAATGTTCGAACAAATAACAATGAAATTAGCAGTCAATATTGTGCTAAATAAAAGCAAAGTTCCAAAAATAACTCTCACAACAATTAATCAAAAAAAGCAAATTAATGAATCTTTTCTCAGCAGCTACTCTTAATTCTGTTTGGGTTATTAAGGATGTCTTGGTTGAGTTTGAAAGCCTTTCGGGACTAAGGGCTAATCCGGCTAAGAGTAATATTTTTTTTGTGCTGGAATCACTGATGCTGACAAGGGGAAGTTGGTGAATTTTCTGCAGATTAGTGAAGCCCATCTCTTGGTTAGATACTTGGGGATTCCCCTTATCACTAAGAGATTGTCTGTAGCTGAATGTGAAGTGCTTGTTTCCAGAATTTCTGCCCGCATTGATTCTTGGTTATCCAAGCATCTTACCTTTGCAGGAAGGCTACAGCTTATCTCTTCAGTCCTTTGTAGCTTACAGGTGTTCTGGACCCGGGTTTTTGTTCTGCAAAAGAAGATTATTCACTTACTGGAGCAGAAGCTTTACAGATTCCTTTGGTGTGGTTCGGATGTTAAGGCAAAAGTTAAGGTGTCTTGGGAAAAAATTTGTGTCCCTAAGAAGGAAGGGGGGCTAGGCATCAAGAGGCTGGAGGTTTGGAACAAAGCTTCTATGATGATCCACTTTTGGAATTCATTTGCTAGAGCTGGTTCTCTATGAGTTGCTTGGGTTGAAGGGGAGAAGCTTTTGGCAAGTTCCTATCCCCCACACTTGCTCTTGGAGTTGGAAGAAGATTTTGAAACTTAGGAGGGATGCTAAAGACTTTCTCACTTTCAGAGTTGCGGATGGAAGCAACATTTTCTTATGGTTTGATTCTTGGCATCCAGCCGAGTGTCTTTTTGATTGGTATGGCTATCGTATTGTATATGATGCTGGAAGTGCTATTGGCCCTAAGCTCTCATCTATTATTAGGAATGGAGAATGGTATTGGCCAAGTGCTCGCTCGGACAATTTAATAGAAATTCAAAGAAGGCTGCCGAAGGTTGCTATTGGTAGAGAAGATCTTCCTGTTTGGAAAGCCAGCAAATGGGTCTACTCCTATGCAGAAACTTGGGATCAGCTAAGGGTGAAACTCCCTATTGTGGATTGGCACAAAGTGGTGTGGTTTTCTCTAGCTATTCCTAAGCATGCCTTTATCCTATGGTTGGCTCTTAGGGATGCTCTAGTTACAAAGGAGAATATGTGTTCGTGGGGTTTTAATGTATCCAGTGTTTGCTAGCTTGTTTTGTTATGGCTGCCAAGAAAGCAGGGGGCATCTCTTCTTTGCATGCAGTTTTAGTAGGCGGATATGGCGGTCTCTGATGTCTATCTGTCTAATTCAGAATCCTCCTGTGGATTGGGAAGATGTGGTCCGGTGGTTTGTTGATGACCTACAAGGTAAAAGCTTGAAAGTCACTGCCTGCCGATTAAGCCTTGCTGCAGTTGTGTATCACCTCTGGCCACAGAGGAATGATTTGCTGCACGGCAACATACCTCGAACGAAAGAAGCCATTGTGAGTCAAGTCAAAATGCAAGTTGGCTCTAGGCTCTTGGCTAAGGGATCGAAGAAAATAATTGGAAAAAATCTAGCTCTTGCTTATAGGTAGAATCTGCAGAATCTCATTGGAAGTTAGTTGGGGGTGTTCTATTGTTTGGTACAACAATTGTTTTTGTTGTTTGTTGTTCTTGGTTGAGGGCTGTTGTCCCTGTCTTCTTTCTCTGTTGTCTATGTACAGCAGCTTGTGATTGTGTTTTTCGTTGTTCTTAGTTAGGGGACAACTAACTAAATCACACTCCCTGAAAGACAACACAGAGAAGGGCCGTAAGTGAGCAGAGCTAATCGTGAAGATGCTCGGACTTGGTTTGAGATTGGTTCGTTTATTAAACGAATAGAGCTTGAACAAAAAATTTAAGTTCATTTAAATTTAGGCTCAGCTCAACTCGTATAGGCTCGTATAACATCATTTTTATTATTTTTAACTTTGTAATGGGAACATGTTAAATATTTTTATAAAGAAAAAGGAAAAAAGGAAAGAAAAAGAAATGTTCTTCGTAATGTAATAGATATAAATTGAATTAAGTACCTTTGTGTGTATAATGTATATGAGTGAGCTTGTGTATGTATATATATATACACTATAAGATAAACATATAAAATTGAGATTAGGTTATTTAAGATTTGAGTTAATTTTTCTAATTAGTAATTACTCAAATAATTAATCTTAAACCTTAATTAAATAATTAATAATTAGTATTATTTAAAAAAAAAAAAACAGTAAACAATCATGACATTTACTTTATATATAGAATGACTAAATTAATTGGGTAGCTTGTGAACAAGCTCGAGTTTGTTCGAGAAAAAGAAAAAGAAAAAGAAAAGAGTTTGAACATATTAAAAAAAAATAAAAAATGAACAGTTCGTTTGTTTGGTGATAAGCTCGGCTCGGCTCGATCACAACCCTAACACAGAGATATCACCTTGACGGCTAAGAGGCAAGCAGTTGACGCACCACAGCTTGAAAGGTCTTATGGTGCCTTAGGGGGGATCACTTTTGACACGAAGACCACGGTTGAATACCATAGCAGAATAGGCCTGCTATGAATGATTTCTTTCCAACATGGTTGGCTAGGCCATGATCTTGTGGATATTCTGCAGCATGATATTTGGAGGCTAGCTGTTATGGAAGGGCCGGTAGCTAGCTTGGGTGGGCTATATAATTTGCAGGCTAATGAAGTCCATGCGCTTGGCAGAGAAATGAGAAGCATTGGTGGGTGATAGTGGAGTTGGATAAAATGTTTAATTTCTGTGGTGCTCACAAAAAATATGCAAATGATCGAAGCTCTTGATCAGATCGAGAGGCTGATAAAGAAAGATGTCAAGAAGTAGAGGTTCGTGATTGACATTGAAAAACTCCCTGAAATGAGATCGACATCCCATCCCGGCCATGAAGAAAAAACATGTAACTTTGAAATAAGCAGCAAGTGGGTTGTGTCTACTTTCTCTGTTGGTGATTGGAAGTAGTAGTGTTTTTATTTTATGTAACCTTTATTAATTGCATGGAATTTCAGACACTCGATCTTCTCATTGTCTTTATCAATCTTTTCAATGTTTTTGTACTTGCTCCAGCCTATATCTTTTCACAAAAAAGTGACCCCCGCTTAAGGCGGCTAGACAAAGCACATGCAGGGGCATGCCGCATGATCGTCGTGAGATTCTTCAACTCTACCCGAACCTCAGAATAAGGGACGCAGATAGGGACATGACCCTCAAAATAGTGAAATAACCTTCAACCTTACCCGAACACTTGTTGGGAAACAATAACAGAAACAGAAAAACATAGGAAAAAACAGAAATAAATCACTAAACCCAAAAAACAACAACACCAGCAGCGGAGACAAGGAGGACGCGGGGGAGCATGGATTCCACACGCAAGCGTGTGACAGCTAATTAGAGGCGTGTGAGTTGGCGACAGGGACGCGGGGAGGCGACGACGGGGAGCGGAGATGCCAAAGATGACGGTGGTGAAGTGCGTTTGTGGGCAGAGCTGGTGGCGGAAGATAGATCCAAGTCAGAAAAATCTAAATGTGAAACCCAAAGCAAATTCGACTGGAGGAGATGTCACTGTGGAGAATAAGCCTACAATTTTGAAATGATGAGAGATAGATTGCTAGAGACGATAAATAGAGCCTATAAAAGGCCAGAAGATCTAAAGAAAATTCGTGTGGTAAGTGGTAACATTCCTAAAAGACACTCCCATGTCTATGAGATCAAATAATGTTAGAAACGGCTTTTCCACCCAATCGACCATTTCACCTCCAAACAGCAATCACTGGATCAAGTAAAATGAGTAGCATCATTCGATTAGTAGTCAATTTAATAATTAAGATTGTGGTAGTCAAATTGCCCATTCTAGCCTTTCCTGTTTTTTGTAGGAAACTTTGCCTTAGAGGACTAGGTAAGACTGACAATTTTTACCATGACTGACGAACCCGACATGAATCTAATACAAAATTAGCAAGTTAGGATTGAAAGCTCTTAACCCGTTTAATTAAATGGATCGGAATAAGATTAACATATATATTATAATACCCATACATTGATACGACCCGAATTCAACATGACATTTAAGGCCAAACATTTGACATGACTCACAAATCCAATACAAACTCAATACAAAATTAGCGAGTTAGAGTTGATGAGTCTGATTCATTTAATTAAATAGATCAAGTTAAGTTTGACCTATACAATTTCATACTAATACCTCAACACGACCTCAACCCGGCTCATTCACCATCGTGAGCTAGGTCTAGGAAGGGGATTGAAATTTAGAATTTCAATCAATTCGGATTAGCCTGTGAGCAAACAGCAGAAGGGTCCTAACCAATTCCCACACTGTGGTTAACTAATTAACATTCTTGATGTCCTTTCTTTCGGTCTTCCCAGTGATGTAGCATCCCATAGGTTTCCATTCACTTGGGATTTCCTTAAGAACATCCGTGGCTGCGAAGCTTATGGAAACAAAATATATATGGGACTCAATCTGGCAACCTAGTTTCGAAATTAAAGCAAAATAGCTATAAACAAGACATCTTCATAAAATGCAAGAGGTAGCAACTAGATAACCAGAAAGAGTCCCACCATTAATTAGAACCTTTCCAAGTTTTAACATTTCCAACCGACTGAGTAGGGCAGAATGCTCTTTGTATATGTTAAGAAAAGTTAATGGTGCTTAAACATCCACTCAAGCCTGCCATAATCTTTCAACAGCATTTGGAAGTGCTGTTACATTATTAGCATATTGTGCAGCATCCTAGAAATGCTGCAATGGAAGCTCCACAAGTCCACTCATCTAGTATGTATGCTAGTCCAAATCAAGCTCATATAACTTGATCAAACATAGACGATTAAATAAAGGACCAATTATACCAGAGGAAGAATCCATAATCTGGTTTTACAACGTTAAACACATACAGCAACATGTGCCAATAAATCCTGAAATTCATATCTAATCAAATACAGAAACGCAGGGTATACCTGAAATTCATGTCTCAGCAGCAGCAGGTTGGGTCATTCCCAACTTCACTAACAACTTGCTCAGGGTCTCTGCTGCGCATACCTGGTACTTAACTTTTCCAGAGGGCAAGAGGAAGACTTCAGCCAATTCTAGTTTATCTGAAGTAAGACTTGTGCTGTCCATTGTCTTACTGAGCACTTTCAGAGCAAGCTCAACTGCTTCTTCTCTTGTGATTTCATCCTTATAATCCTGCTTAAGCATTGACTGTGCTGCCTGGTTGTTTGCCCCAATCGCTGCAGCCTTCCAACCACCATAGTTTCCACTTGGGTCACTCATGTAAAGCTGGAAACCAAAGTTTTTGTCCCACCCTGCAAAAAGAAATGAAACACCAAATGGACGGAGCCCACCAAATTGTGTGTAACCTTGTTTGGTGTCACAGAGAGATTGGACAAGCTGTTCAACAGGCATTGGCTCTTGGTAAGCATACGTATAACGCTGGGCTTGGACTCTAGCCGTGTTGATAAGGATGTTGGCATCTGACATGATTCCAGCGACAGCACACGCTACATGGTCATCAATCTTATACATCTTTTCAGTTGATGTTGAGGTTTGGAGGAGTTTGGAAGTGACCTTCTTTTCACCAACCAAGACAACTCCATCCTTTGATAAAATCCCTATTGCACTTCCAGCATTTCCAATGGCCTCCATTGCATATTCAACTTGGTAGAGACGACCTTCTGGGGAGAATATCGTTGTGCGGCTATCATACCTTCGAGACATTTTATATCACACTGACACAAAGAGAAAATTAGTCAAAAGAGAACAATGTTGCAATTAAAAGAACGATAAATCTTAAGAATGGTACAAGGAAAAGAAAAAAGTGAGCATGTACAGAGCAGAAAGTATATTTTTTAGATTGGTAAGTAACACACGCACAGCTAGTGGAGTCCCTATCTCAAACTCGGAAAATCCAATGTCAACATAAAATAATATCAGTCACTACAATGATGCTTTCTTGTTTTGTATGCACAAACCATTCAACATGTAGTTAGTAAAACTGTGTGATGCCACAATCTCAAAAACTGTAAAAATGATTCAATAAATTAACCTTCTTAACACAAAAAAGCAAGAACAAATAGATTATTACACATAGAAATTAGGAATTTTAAGCTGTAATATTACTCTCCACATGTGAATCAGTGATAGTTGAAGCATCACTGCATGTAGACTAAACTTTTTGGGGCTATAGAGAGTTGACTTCCCAAGAAACTATTGTGCAGCAAAAGATAAGTACAAAACAATCATGCTGCTGGTAGGTTAGATTTAGTGGTTTTGTAATAAAACTATCATCATTTATACTGTAAATTTTTTCAAGATGCTAATATAAACCCAAGAAAAGACGTAAAGTTTGTTAGGAAATTTATCCTATTTCCCAAGACCCGTGAGATGCAAAAAATATGAAGACAGCAAAATTAAATCAATCACACATGGCACCAGATTTAAGTGGTTTCCTCAATATAAGGTACGTCCACTGGTGAAAGCAACTTAGAGAAAATTAACTATCAAAAGGTGCAAGAGAGTAACATGGCGAGAAAACCGCTCAATCTAAAGCCCCAATGCACCAAATTCTCACTTTTTACCCAAAAGGAGAATAATAACAAAAGGGAAAAAACCTCTCTTTCTTTTGGTTCTCTTAGCTTCTTCTTTCTCTCAATTTTTGCAGACCCCTATGTCACCTAAAGGCTAAACATGCCTTTATATAAGACCAAAAGTTGGTCAATACTGCTACACGTAGGACTCGGTGCTTCAACATAAAACCAAATAGGACTTGTAAAGAGTTTGCTAACCAAAACCAAAGAAACATGTGGGGCCCACGATGAGGATGGAATCTAAGTCACCCATACCTTAACAATCTCCACCTTGACTTGAAACCATCAAGTCTAACAATCGCCTCTCAATATGCATCTGCCCATTGCCCTCAAGGGCAATCATAATCCACAAGTACCCTCTAGGACATAGTTTAGACATAACACCATGCTTCTCTACTAGTCCACTTGACCACATAGCTTTCTCTGATGACTATTTCTTATTGTAGACCCATTTGCACCATTTAGCTCTGTTTCTCTTGAGCAATCCAACTGACTCTAAAGCTTTACCTTTTTGTAGTAACTCCACCTCTTTCGGCATACCATCCTAAATAGAGTAAGTGGAAGTCGAAATTGGATCATGAACTAGAGAGGAGTCGGTTTCTAAAAAAGAATGGGCGAAATTATCCAAAAAAGTGAAATGACAATTTTGCCTCTTTTTTTTAAGTGACCAACTCCTCTCCAGTTCAAATTCCGGTTCCGTGGAAGTCTAGGCACCATGCTGGGTTTGGGTTTGGAATTAGATTTGTTGAGATTAGAACATGGATTATGTGCCCTATAACAAAACCCAAGGGACGCGTCTCAATTTCTAATGGAACTGCAATAAGAGAACATATTGTCACAAAGTTTCTTTTGGGGTCTATTTTTTTTTACAAGTAATCGAGCTATCAATTGAAGCGTAAGACGCCCCTGGGTACACAAGACTACCTAGCTAGTAGGACTCTAGGAGCAAAAAGAAACATAAATCATGGTAACTAATCACTGAAGGAGAAACAAAGTAGCTGTCCAAAGATACAGGGTACTGAAAAATAAAGTCTTAATCTCCTCTAAAGTTCTTTCACGGTCCTCAAAACTTCAAAGACATCACAAAAGGTACGAAAGCACTATTTTACACATAGTAGCACTCCTAATGAGTTTGTCATACAGTATCCACATAAAGTTACTTTTATATTTCTGGAAGTTATACTTGTAAAATTAGAAATTGTGGGTCTTTGTGGGTTTTCTAGGGTTTTTTTGTGGGCTAGCTGGGATGTTCCTTTGTATACTATCTGTGTACTTAGGGGCACCTTACGCTTTTTTAATAAAATTCTCTTCCTTATCCAAAAAAAAAATAAAATAGAATTGATGGAAATATGTTCTGAATATATAAATTTACTTGATTGCATACTACTTACTCAACAAAATTAAGGATTCTAATGATAGAATTACGTAGATTGGACCACATCATGATTATCTTCACCAACACTGTATTACCAAATCCATACAATCTATGTTTTTTCCCCCATTTACCTTGTTGGCAACAAAAATCTAGCTTCTTCTAGCATAGTAAAGAAGTGAAAAGTGCAAACGAACATAACATATTTAACCTATTTGGGGAGATAATCACCTGGGAAGTCTCCAAGGCATACCTAGATATAGCATGTTTGATACACCACTTTAACAAAAGCTAATACAGGTTTGTTGGTATTACTCGACGTGAAACTCCAACATAATCTCCCATCAAGATTCACGTAAAGTCATATAAATAACCTCGAAAAAGCTAAGTTCCCACAAATACACAACCTCTACGCTATAAAGGCACGCCTTTCATACTTAGTCATTTCAAACAAAACTTCACCAACTGCCTACTCAGACCCACTGAGATCTTCACATAAAACTTCCTACTGGGAAATCCTAAGTGTCAAAAAGGGAAAACAACGCTTGGTTGAAGGTGGTGATTCTCAAGAGATTTGGGTGATGGTATCTGTTAAATACTGATTCCACACAGGCCTCATAGCAACCCTTGAATTTTTCGGAGGTCAATTAATCTACTTGCTTTTCCAATGAATCTGATTCTCTCTTGAATCTCATTAAGTTTGAACTTCCACACCCAAAAGCAAAGCACACCCATTTACAAACACAGCATGATTCAGGCATTGAGAGGAGAAAAAAGGAAAAAAGAGAACAAGATCAAAGCATCCATTGAGAGAGCAAAGCTAGGAAGGAAGAAGAAGAAAGACATACCTTGGAGGAGAAGCAGAGCAAAATTGTCGATTTGGGGATTGTGGGGAGGGCTATTTGTATTTCACAAGATATTGAGCCTATATTTATCAGGCCCAACAATGTTTAAGTAGCCCAAGAAAGAGGCCCAGAAAGTATGAAATTGTGGATCTGGTGTCCCATAACATGAAACAAGTAACACATGTCTTAATCCTAACGAGTCTAATTTGATATGTATGTAATATGTATACATATACATACACATATATAAAGCAATACAAAAGGAAGAAACTATACTAATAGATACAAAACTTAGGGCATCATTTTTGTATTACACGTGTCCTATAACTAGACACAAGGGACACATGTCTTAATCCTAACGAGTCTAGTTTCAACTGAAATTAGATCCAAAATATATATTAAGCAAATACAGAAGGAAAAAAAGATACTAATCGACACAAAAATTAGGGCATCATTTTTGTATTTAACAACCATAGATACATTATATCAGGCATATAATTTTCAATAATGAATCACCGTTAGCAATGCTCTATCAAAGGTAGCTTTTGTTTTTGTTTTTTTTTTTTGTTTTTTTGGATTTTTTTTTTAAAAAAATTAAAGGTTTTTTCTCCTATCCATGACCAACAAATCATTTTGTGTTTGTCAGTTTGTGGATGGGTGCTTTACTTTTGGTTTTGAAAATTCATCCTTAACAAGATAGAAAGAGAGAGTTGTTTCTTTATAAAACTCAAGTAACAGAGCAATTCATCATGAGGAAACCACGCTTGAAAGCACTATTGTCCAAAAGAGTATTTTTATAGTTTAAATTGAAAAACAAAATTGTATTACCTAAGTCAAGGAAGTTTATGTTCAGATTAAATCAACAAGCAGGAATAGCTTAGTTGGGAGAGCGTTAGATTGAAGATTTAAAGGTCACGTGTTCGATCCATGTTCACCACAATTAGCTTTTCATCACTCATCAGCAACATGTTTTGTGGATAATCAAACTAAACAACACGGACACGACATGATAGGCCGAGCGACTAGGCGTCTTTCTATTCTTGAGCCCATATTCGGTTCTTTACTTTTGTTTTATTCTTTTTATTAATTTATTTTATATCTTCACATTTGATGAAGTAAATACATAGATCTCTTGCAATACTCATTTGAAGGTGGCCAATTCCAACTGCAAATCAAATTCTGAAAATCTATTTCAGCTATCAACATGTTTTTCCTTCAAATCTTCAATGGTAATCTTAAAAGATACATGACACAGCATTACTAAAAGCTATGTAATAGCTATGGATCTTATTTGGTTCAATTAAGTGGTGCATAATTCCACACAAGTGAATGTACATTCTCTCCTAACGCAAATAAGGATGATTGTGAACTCTCACAATCAAGGTTGGGGGAAATATGATTAAGGGTACCAATGAAAGCCTCCTCCTCATATATCTATGAAGGTAAATTTTGATGTGGTGATTAGATCCAACTTTTATGTAGCTTCGATTAGGGGTGGGCACGGAAACAACAAAATTGCTACAGGGTTACCAAAATAGAAGGAAAAAAGAAAGAAATTTCTTCCCACAAAAGAACACACTATAACATACACAAGAAATAGGTAAAATGAAACTAGAATAGAACTCTGACCACAAATACAAAGATCTTCACTAAGAATACCAGGCTTAGTTCTCTCTCTCTCTCTCTCTCTATGAGGGGTAGCGCGTGAGTGCAGGGGTGGCGCGTGAGGGTCTTTGTGGAGGAGAAGAACCAAAATTCTGTTTCAACTAGGAATGAGTTTTTACGGGCAGCATCTCGGGGATGGTATGGGCTATCTTAGCTATTGCTATGTGGACTTGAAGTCTTTTGAATTCTGATCTGAGGTTAGTGGCGGGGTTCGATTGGCCGAAAGGAGTAGACACTTGTTCTGGGCCGTTATCTTAGGATGGTCCATCATGGTTTGGCTGATGCAAGCGGTGGAAAGGTTATCCAAGGGAGAAAAAGATAACGGTAAGTGGAGAACTTTCTGATTAGGTTGCACTATCTATGTGGTGCTGCGTAGAAAGAATAAGCATGGCCAGTTCATTGAACTGTCAGAATATGGTGGAGGAGGACGGCGTAGTTACGTGGTGATTTTGAAAGGGAACGATGGAAAGGGTTGGCTGTATGTTTGGGTGCAACTTCAAAAGATGAGCACCTATCATGTAAAGCACCAGGCCGGCAGGACAGCTGCTGGAAGGAAAATTGATGCAGCACTGAAAGTAGCATTGAAAGCTATAGGTCTAGGTCGGGAAGGTCAGTCCTATGCGGTGGTGCTAGGAGGAATGACGTCGTCCAGAGTAGGGGTTCCAGCTGAAGGCATGGGGCAGTAGGGACATTTGGACGGAGCCAGAAAAGGAAGTCCCTTTGCTTGAGGCTGACGATCACGCAGAAGAAAGGGGAGTTACGTTTTTAAATCGGTCAGCCGTTTCTATTATGGGAAACTGTTTGAAACACAATACTGACGAGGCAAAAAATATGGAGGAATTGAAGTCTTTCCTTCGTCATTTCAAGGCAGAAGCTGAGAGGTGGTTGAGCCTTTTGGAGTTGGGCTGTGTGAATGCAAATACGAATTCAAGTGGGTTAGAAGATAGGGGGCAAGGGAATAAGGCCCATGTTTAACGATTAAAACTCAAGGACCTTATGATCAACGACAAGCGTGAAGTTGAGCTCACGTGTGTTTACTCTAGGCTTTCTCCACGTAAGGTGACAACACAGTGGCAACAAGTGACCAGGCAACCGCTGGCGCCAACTCTTTAGCCTGACAGGGTGGTCCTGACAAAGCAGGCTGTTATTTCACCTGGAAGTAGGAAGGTTAGGCTTGCTGGCAAGGTGTTATTGGTAGGGTCGTGTTCCACGGGTTTGCCAGAAATGTGCATTGAAACAGAGCAAGTGCCCTCGCAACCTCTGGCGCTCTCCAGCCGGACAGGGCGGTGCTGACAAAGCAGGATGTTCCTTCACTTGGCGTGGGAAGGTCGAGCTTGCTGGCAGGGTGCAAGTGGCAGGGTCGAGTTCCCTGGTTTTGCCGGAAAGATGCACTGGTACAGGGATTGAGCAGGCTAAGGAGAGGAAAGAGGAAAGAGGAAGATTGTGTGGTGGATGAGCTCGAAATGGAGGAACCTAGCTGTGAAGGGGATTTATCTACTGGTCTTAAGGTTAAAAACGGAGAGCCGGGATTGCTCAGTCTAGGCACAGGGGAGGAAGTGAGCTGCGTGGTTGTGGAAAAAGTTATAGGAGAGCTGGGGATCACTGGAGGTGTTACCGAAGAACCCAAGGGGAAGAATGAAGGTATTTATCCCAAAATCTCAAACCCAGTGATCCAGCTTGAGCCTAGTTAGAGGGTTGAACTCAAGTTGGGAGGGAGGAAGGGAGTTGGATGCATATGGGGGGGAGGAATTTTCTTATGCATGCAATCCTAGAGAGCTGGAGGACTCAAAGGAGCTGTCTTCTGTCGTTGTCCAATCTGAATTCAGTTATGAAATTGTGGATGGTGGAGTAGGCGATGATTTGGAGGGTATTGGCCCCATTTCGGTTATGCCTTTGGCAGTTGAGATGGACAAAGACTCAAGTTCAAGTGTGTCTCCTAGATGGGTGATGGAAGTGGTGAAAGGTTACTACAAACTAGTAGGAGTGTTATGTGACCAATATGAAGATAAATTGTTGGCATTGTTTGAACTAATTGAAGCCAGGCGGGTCCAATCCTTGGCTGATTCTTTGGCTATGGTTACTACAGTTTCAGGAGTGAAAAGCCAAATGGAGATTACGCGGCTGGATTGCTCAATTAACTATGATAAGAAAGGGGAGCAATCTAATAAAAGGAGAGGAAATGGTAGGGGCGTGACGTGTGTTAATGAAGCTTAAAATACTATTGTTGTGCAAATTTTAATACTCGCAAGTGCACGAATCGTTTGCAATATAGCGTTTTGCAAGTGCGAGGTCGATCCCACAGGGAATTGTGTTGCGAAAATTAATCTCTATTCAAACTAATCTTATTTTAACCTAGTTCCAAATTTAGGGGTTTTTGATAAAATAAAACATAAACAAAATTAATGAAAATAAAAGGGTTCTAAGGTTTTGGAATCTACACCCACCAAATCATAGCAACCTAATCTCATGCTCATTTACACCATTTGAAGTTCTCATCATACAAATCTTATGTTTGTTCTACTTTGCTTCAAAAATTGTTTAAATCATTCAATGAATCCGTTCTTTGTACAAATCACAAAAGATATCCGGTTTAAACCAAATCATCAAATGTATCCGTGGAGTGAAACACAATGACTATCCAACATTTATATAGATAAACCAAGCAATCAATTAAATGAGACTATTTCAAATCATCACTTGTATCCGAAAATCACAAGAGATATCCAAAAATCATCTCAAAAATCGAATAGAAGTAAAATAATGAGAAATCAAAACCCATAAACTCAAATAGCATAAACAAGCATGAAACTTAGTTTCTCTTCAATGGTGAGGCTTCATCCTCAACCCTAAATGACATTTTAACTACACATAATAAAATAAATACAACCTAAAACATTAAATTAAAAACATAAAAATCAAAGAGTTACAAAAGAAAAGAAATATGCTGCAGAAAATAAAGCCCAAGAAGGAGAGAAGCAGAGGCGTAGCCTCTGCTGTCACACTTCTCTTTCTTTTCTCTATGCCTCTTCTCTTCTTTCCGTTTTTTCTCTCCCACTTCTTCCATGCATGGTGCTGTCTTTTATAAAGAAATAGCATGCTGCAGGTTGCTATCTTGGTGGAGTGTGCTGTCCTAGGAGCTATTGATGCTGTCTTGGAGAGGAGTTGATGCCTTCACGTGATGCCCATGCTGTCCAAGCTAGAGTGTGGTGTCCAAGGTGCTGTCTGGAGGAGCTGTTGGGCGTGCTGTCCAGGTGCAAAAGGTGCTGCAGGTTACTGTCCAGCAGCTGCTACCAGGCGTGCTGTCCAAGTGCAAAAGGTGTTGCAGGTCGTGCAGGTTGCTGTCCAGCAGCTGCAGTCCCTTGCAGGTGCTGCAGAGTGTTGTTGATGTTCAGGCCTTGGGGAGAGCTGCTGTCCATACTGTCAAGTGCTGCAGAGTGTTGTTGTTGTCCAAGTGCTGTCCAGCAGCTGCAGGTGCTGCAGGTGCTGTCCAAGTTGCTGTCCATGCTGTCCAGCAGGTTGGGATTCGGTGCTAGGGAAGTGTTGTTGGACGTGATTTGCTGCTGGAGAGGAGTGTAGAGCTGCTGTCCAGCAGGTGCTGCCCTTGGAAAGAATTGTGCAACAATTGAGACTCTTTTCTCTCTATTACCTAAAAAAATGCTAAAGTACCAAAACTAACAAAAGCATTAGAAAATAACAAAGTTAAAGGTTTAACTAATGTAAATTAAGAGGTCCAAATATACAATATTTGTGACACATCAACTATCTTGGAATGTAAGGGGGATAAATGAGCTGGATAAATGATTATGTATTAAAGGACTCATTAGAGATTGGAAGGTTGATTTGGTGTGTTTGATGGGGACAAAAATGGAAGTCATTACTAGAGTGATGGTTTGAAGTTTGTGGGGTTGCCAACATGTGGATTGGTGTTATATGGGGGCTAGTGGGGTGTCAGGTGGAATTCTGATTATGTGAGATAGGAGGGTTGTGGAGAAGGTGGATGAATGTGTGACACGGTATACCTTAACTGTTTCATTGCGTAATGCTGATGACAATTTTATGTGGGTGTTTGAGGGTGTGTATGGGCCCAATGATGACGGGGAGAGGATGGTGTTGTGGGATGAGATGGTTGGATTGATGAGTTGGTGGGATAGGCCGTGGCGCTTTCGGGGAGACTTTAATGTGGTGCGGTTTTCGAGTGAGCGATCGGGAGCAGGTGGTTTTTCTGTGGCTATGGAAGACTTTTCAGAGTTCATACATGAGCCGAGTTTGGTAGATATTCCTCTTTATAGAGGGCAGTTTACTTGGTCTAATAACCAGGTATGGTCTAAAATTGATAGGTTTTTGCTTTCTTCGAAGTGGGAAGAACATTACCCTGATGTATCACAACGACGATTGCCTAGACTTTTATTGGAACATTTCCCTTTGCTATTGAATTGTGGAACACAAAGAGAAGGGAAAAGACATTTTAAATTCAAAAACATGTGGCTTAAATCCGATGGTTTTGTGGAATAAGTGCAACATTGGTGGGAGTCATATGATTTCCAAGGTCTGCCAAGTTATGTGCTGGCGAATAAGTTGAAAGCTTTAAAGGCGAACTTGAAGAAATGGAATGTGGAGGTCTTCGGTGATGTGGGAAAGAAGAAGAAGGAATTATTGGAAGGTATTAAAGAGTTGGAGTGTATTGAGGAGTCTTGGGGGCTAGTGGAGGAGGAGCAGGTACGGAAGTCAGACATGATCAGGGAGCTGGAAAAAACACTCATGTTTGAGGAGGTTAATTGGAGGCAAAAGTCTCGGGCTTTGTAGCTAAAGGAAGATGATAATAACACTAAATTCTTTCATAGGGTGACAAATTCACATCGGAGGTACAATCATGTGGGAGCTCTGAGGATTAATGGGGCTAGGTCTACTAATCCGGTGGAGATTAAGGATCACATTGTAAATTATTATGACACTTTGTACATCGAGCAGAGTTCGTGGCGGCCTAGGGTGGATGAGATTTCTTTCTCTTCCATTGATGCGGATGAGTGTCTTTGGTTGGAATGTGTCTTTAAGGAGCAGGAGGTATAGGAGGTGGTGCGGGAGATGAACGGGGGATAAGGCTTCGGGTCCAAATGGCTTTTCTATGGCTTTCTTTCAAAAATGTTGGGGGGTTCTCAAACAAGATATTATGGCGGTTTTTTCATAATTTCATAATAGCTGCCAGTTTGAGAGCAGTTTGAATGTAACTTTTGTTTCCCTAATTCCTAAGAAGGCAGACGCGGTGGAGGTTAAGGACTTTAGGCCTATCAGTTTGGTGGGAGGGGTCTACAAAATGATTTCTAAGGTCCTTGCTAACAGGCTCAAATCAATGTTGGGGAAAATAATTTCGAGCTCTCAGAATGCCTTTGTTGGTGGTCGGCAAATCTTAGATTTAGTTCTTATAGCCAATGAATACCTGGATAGCCAAATACAGTCGGGGGAGGTTGGGTTATTATGCAAGCTGGACTTGGAGAAAGCATATGATCACGTGAACTGTGATTTCTTACTCTACATGCTTTAGAGGTGTGGGTTTGGGGAGAGGTGGAGAAAATGGATTAAATTTTGCATTTCTACTGTAAAATTTTCCATTTTGCTTAATGGCTCACCAACAGGTTTCTTTTAGAGCTCACGGGGGATTAGGCAAGGTGATCCTCTTTCTCTTTTGCTGTTTGTGGTGGTTATGAAAGCGATTAATAGGATGTTGAATGCGTTTATGCTCCAAGGCTCGTTGTCAGGTTTCTCGGTGGGAATCATGGATAATGAAGTTTTAGTGGTGAATCATTTGTTGTTTGCTGATGATACCTTAATTTTTTGTGGAGCACAGGCCGAGCATGTTCGAAATTTGAGGTGTACATTTTTATGTTTTGAAGCGGTGTCAGGGTTAAGGATCAATTTAGGCAAATCCGAATTGGTCCCTACTGGGGAGGTGGTTGATGTGGAGTCTTTGGCATACATTTTGGGTAGTAGAATTGTGTCTCTGCCAATGACATATTTGGGTATGCCATTGGGGGCTTTTTTAAATCTCTTTCTATTTGGAATGGGGTTATTGAGAAAGTGGAGAGAAGGTTGGCTAATTGGAAGAAGCTTTATTTATCCAAGGGTGGTAGGGTGACGTTGATTCATAGAGCATTCCTACTTATTATTTATCTATATTTCCTATTCCTGTGAGTGTAGCCAAGAAACTGGAGCGGCTTCAAATAAAGTTTCTGTGGAGTGGTATGGGGGATGAGACTAAATTTCATTTAGTCAACTGGCATCGGGTTTGTTCTCCAATCAAGGCTGGTGGATTGAGAGTTCGTAATGTTATTAATTTTAATCAAGCCTTATTGAGGAAGTGGATGTGGAGGTTTTCTCAGGATTGCGGTGCTTTGTGGAGATCGGTGATTGAGGTGAAGTATGTGAGTGTAAGGGGAGGTTGGAGTTTATTACCGGTGACGGGGTCTTATGGTGTGAGTGTTTGGAAGTTTATTCGAAGGGGGTGGGATAATGTAGCAAAATACTTGCGTTTCGAGGTAGGTGAGGGGTCTTATATTCGCTTTTGACATGATTTATGTTGTGAGGATAGGCCTCTCAAGCTTTGCTATCTAGCTTTGTACTCTATGGCTCATTCTCCGAATGCTTGGGTGGTGGATAATTTGTCTGTGGTAGGAGGCGTGACTCAATAGAATGTTCTTTTTACCCACTATGCTCAGGATTGGGAGGTATAGATGGTGATGTCTTTCTTTGAACAATTATACTCTACTCGGATTCGACATGGGGAGGTTGATAGAGTGGTGTAGAATCTTTCTAAGATGTAGAATTTTGAAGTGAAGACTTTCTATAAAGCTTTAGTTTGTTACAATGCGGCTTATTTTCCTTGGAAGGGTATTTGGCGTGTTAAAGCTCAAAAGCGGGTAGCATTTTTTGTTTGGATAACGGCTTTAGGAAAGATTTAAAACATGACAATCTACGTAGGCGTGGTATTGTGGTGGTAGAGTAGTGTGTTATGTGTAAGAAGCATGAGAAATCTGTTGATCACCTTATTTTTCATTGTGACGTGGCTCAGATTGTTTGGAGTTCTTTTTATTGCTTATTCGGGGTGGAGTACGTTATGCGTAGTAGTTTTTTGGATTTATTGAGTGGTTGTGACACTTTGTTGGGTCGTGGTCCTGCTAACCGTATTTGAAAACAGGTTCCTTTATGTGTTTTGTGAGGCTTGTGGCGTGAGAGAAATTCTAGGCTTTTTAAGGATGTGGAGGTACCGGTTGTGGCTCTTTGTAAAAATGTGCTCAATATGTTATATTTGTGGGTGTCGACGCATAGCCCATGCAGTATGTCGTTCGCTGATTTTTTACTTTCCTGTTCATTTATTTTCTCTAACTAGGGACACTCTTATATACTTCCTGTGTACTAGGGTTGTGCCCCTCTGCACTTTTTATTGAATTTTTACTTATAAAAAAAAAATACAAAGATCTTCACCAAAAAGTAGATATCCCTCCGAAAATTCCATTCTTCTCTAAAAGCTCAATCAAACCCTAAGATTCAAAAAAACACATGCACAAAAAAAAATAAAAAAAAGCGTTCTCACCGATTGATAAATCAGAAAGCAACCAAACAAACCCTAATTTTGACGACTTAGAACGAGAACAAGAGTGAAAGCTTCGTAGGGACTTGAAGAGGATGAAGAGAAAATTAAGAGCTGCTGGGGGGGTGAAGAGAAGAGAAGAGTAGAAGAACGAGGGTTTGGGAAAAACCAAACCATCTCCGCACTTCTGCTACCAAAAAGCCGGGTTCCTGCGGGTCGATTCGGGAAGGTTACTACGGGTCGGGTTAAGGAGTTCAACCCACCCATTTGAAGGGTTGCACTACACGCGCTGAAGAAGGACGTGGACCACAAGAGCTTCCCTCCTTTCCTATCTTTCCGCGAACCTGCACGTGTCATTGCTTCACGTTGAGCTGGCTCCCCATCCACGTGGCGCATTCCCACTGGCCCAGACCAGTCCCTTAGTATCCCATCTCAGCCGTCCATGTGATCCAACACAAGCCGACATCACCACTGTATGACCGTTCGTGGAAGTTAAAGACTTCGCAAAGAGAGAGAGAGAAAGAGAGAGAGACTCTCTTCTCTGCAGGTACGCGTATTTTCTTCTTTTCATTTCACAGTTTATTGTAGATTTTCTTGCTTTTTCCTTTTGGTTTCAGCTAATTAAAGATTTATTTACTGTTGGCTGAATCTTTTTTGTTGCTGATTCTGTTTTTTCAATGTTGTTTTTGCTGTGTGGAATGGTGGTTTCACTGTATAACTGTCATTTGAGCTTCGTCTCTCTAGGGTTTAAGTTCATGGCTTGGTTTTAATTATGGGTTTTGCTTTCTTTCTTTAAATTTGTTTTGGTTTTCTCTGCTTGAAATTCTTCTACTTTGACTGACTTTGGTTTTGTAAATCACTGGTTGACTTTGATTTCCGTTTGCTATTACTTGAAAATTTTGGTGTTTTTGGACATGGGTTCTACGATTCTTGCTTTGCAATAAGTTGATATGCTGTTTCTACTTTAATTTTAATTTTTTAATTTTTTTAATTTAAAATTTCCCAATTTTCATTTAGTCTTCGGATTTTACAATTAAAAAGCACAATTTTTAGTTTTTTTTTTTTTTTTAAAAATTATTTATTTATTGGTTTTTCTTATAAGCAGAGTTGATGCAGCGGTTAGCCGGTTACTCATAAATAATATTGCATCTTATTTGCACCTTTCAATTTTTTATTTTTTTGAAAGTCCTTTCAATTTTAATATATACCGACGAATCTTATTATCTGCAATCCGTCCACGTAGTCGAGTGCAAATTGATGAGTCAATTGACAAAGAATTCTGAAGATGAAGGCTTTTTGAATACATTTTGGGTTTTCTCTTTTGAATTAGGTGATTTGAATAATTTTTCTCCTTTGAGGAACAATCATCCGTATTACAAAAAAAAAAGTCACATTAGTAAAAAATAACTAGTTTAGGACGCACAGCAACACACATTTAGTGGAGTTGGTATTGGTGACCAGAGTGGTGATGGTCTTGGACAAGGCGATTATGGCCTTGATGGTGGAGGTGGGTGGTGATGCTATGGCTTGAATGCATGATGTTTGACTCTGAAAATATGTTAATTGAAAGGTTACTCTAAACGCTTAAGGTTAAAGAGTAAAGAGAAAAGTGTTATTTATTAATCTATTTATTATTCCCTTAGAAAATAGCATCCATTCACTCCTACTTTTTTTTTTTTTGGGCTAATGTACATGAAGAGGGAAATGTGATTTCATTTGGTTTCCACGAGGGAGTATTTAGCAAACTTTTCCCCAAAAGGGTGTCATCTACTGCATGGATGGAAACCTTGGAACACATTCTTACAATAGACAATCAAGTAAAAGGGGAACCAATTATTATCAATTGATGTTATGTGTAGATGGGATGGAGAGATGGTTCATCACTTGCTATTACAGTATCTGGTAGCTTGGTGCTTTTGGACATTGGTCTTCTCCTTCTTTGTGGGGTGTAGTGAATCATGCCAAACTCAGTTATAGAGATTTTTACAACTTGAAGAGGCATTATTGGAAGTGGAGATTTGTTGTGCTTAGAGAGTAGCACCCCCTTTTCCCAATTTTTAAAGGACATGGAATCAATTTTTGGCATGCTAAAGATGGACTCTTGAGGGCACCGATTTTATTACGCATTCTGGCTGGCTAACATGTTCTTTGACTTGGCTAGTGTTGGTTTTGGGTATGATAATCGTGGTGATTAATTTAAGCTTCAAGGGATAAATTTTATGGATGCTTTGCCTTGCTTCCCTTACTTACTTCGTGAATAATCTCATGTAAATTATTTTTCTGCAAGTTAATTTGCTTATATATTGGTGACTGAAGTTCTTAGAACTGATTCTTTTAACATATTTTTGAATGCTTATATATTGTATCACATAATTCTGATCGAAATGCTGATTCTTTTAACACATTTCCATTGTTTCTACTGGTTGCTTCACATCTGTCTTTTTTTTTTTTGTTCTTGACTTGTCTTTGTCTTTATCATTTTCATGATACAGTCTCTGGTGCTGGTTTGATAGTTTAGAGGGTGTTGTTCCCCACTGATGTTCCCAAATCAAGGTTGCAGTACATATCCAAAGTACAGATCAAATGCCCTCATTAAAAATGAAGACCAAACTGAGCATGGGCTGTTTCAAAGAAAAAAATGGTCTTCATGTATGTCAAAAGTCAAGTACAATTTCCAAAAAATCATGCTCATATGTCAGGATTTCTGAACACACAGCAGAATTTGACACATGTATTCATGAATGTCAGGATGGTAAGCAACTACTCTAAGAAAGGCCAATGTTCTCAAATAAGCTGTTATGCATTTAATATCAAGGTTTTTCAAGTTCTTTCACATTGCCTTTCTGTTTTAGATATTTGGTGTAGGTCCAGTTTGAACCATATAATAAACTGCTACAGTCCATTCTTTGATTCACAGAGTGTGAACCATGTATCACATGGCTCAGGAGATTGTTTGAAAGTTTCATTTTAAAGCCTAACATGTATCTTTGTCATAGTGTTATTAGAGTTGCATATTTTTATTTTACACCAACATAAAATAAAATATAGCACAATGTTAGTGTCTCTTATTGTTTGAAGGTCGTAGTTCTAAATCTTATTTTTTTAGTTTATAAGATTTTACCTTTATTTATCTATTCAAAACTCATAAAGTTTCTGCATAATTGGTCTGCTTGAATTTAAAAGAGATAAATATGAATGCTGTTATGCTTCAAACACAACTTAAAGAAAAAGACTTGTTTAGAAGGATAAAAGAGCTCACAAAGCACTAAAAGTTATTAAAGGCAAAAAAATGTGGCTTTGAAATGTCCTCTTAGTTTCCACTATATTATAATCCTTTTCTTTGCAAATATATTTGTCTATCATTTTGAAGAAAAGAAGTGAATTTACTTTTTGAATAAGTTGTAGACTGATTATAATTGACTTTGTGATGTGTTTGTGTTTCTTTTTGTATCAGTCCAATCCGATTATACAAACAATGAGTAGTATCATTTACATGTGTTATGGGCTGATTTATTTCGTAGTTTTGTAACTAGAGATGATTATTTAAGTTCATCTGAAGTTCTTATTTTAAATGCTCCTTATCTTTCTTATAGTTTCTTCGAGCGTAGAAGTGTCCATAAAGAACATTGAAAGTGATGGAGCCATTGACCATGAAGAATTTCTGGAAGAAGAAAATTCTCAGTTTCAGAACCAGCCATCATTTTTTGTTGATTCTGCAACTATTGGGAGGATGGTAAAATGTTAATTTCAATTGACCAGAATGTATTTCTACAGCTTGTCACTTAGGATCCCCTGACAGTAGTTTCTTATCAAAAAAGAAAAAAAAAATGATTCCCTGACAGTAGTTACTGAATCTGCTTGAGATAAATTAATCGTTTTCTACTAGAATTTTACTTTGTTTTTGCCCCATTTTTAAACATTGGCATGGAGTTGATGCATTGGAGTGTGTAAGGTGTATGTGGAGTCATAAGTGTCCCTCTTTGCTATCTGTTAGTAGATCAGTTTGTGACATCATTTTATTTAATATTTATATGTTTGTGTGTCTCTTATGAATACCATATTTTTTATTTTATTCTTTCTTCTTTTTCTTTTCTTTTTATTTTTTTATTTTTTTTCCTAATGAACGGTTTGTCTATTCAATAAAGACTCCTTTAATCTTAATTCCAGTTTCTCTTATTTTCTTTTCTGATATATAATATTTCTATGTTTTTTAATGCGGAGGTGATTTAAGCACAAGATTAAGGTTCTTCTTTGTCAAAATTCAATTTTTTTTAAAATATAATATATATGGCAGCAATGTGTCGTTGACGTAGAAATCCATTAGTTTTGGACGGAAAAATGGACGGAGGTACCATCTCCGTCTTTTCCTAGAGCACAGTACCACCTATGATAAAAATGAAAGTACAGGGGACAAAAAATAAAGATTTAAAACCACAGGGGGCAAAAGGGTATTTAACTCTAAAAACCATTCATTTTCTTAATAGAATAGCCATTTCATGTACCAAACGTAACCTTAGTTATGAATATTCTCCTCAATGTCCTTCTATCATGATCTTATTCTGTCTTGTATTCTTCTTTATCTATTCATGTGGTAATGTAACAACAGTGGTTTGGTAATTTGCAGGAATCTACCCACAATTCAAACCTAGAGACGATTTTCTCTCCTGCTTTGGATCCCATTGACAACCATACTGAACCAAAAGCTGATGATGATGCAGGTATGACCTGCAATTTTGTTGGTTGAACATTTTTTTTGTTATAAGATGCATTTCATTAAAAGTGCAGAAGGACACAACCCTAATACGCAGGAAGTATGCAAGTAAAAGCCCCTTTAATGAGAAGTTGAACACTTAATATCGATCTAGTATGTTTCCCATCCTCCATAAGTGGGATGGTCGTGACATTCTCATAAGTTTTCTGGTGAAACCCCTACCAGAATTGAACAATAGTTTCTTTTCACTTGACACTGATATTTGTTTATTTTACAACTAATAATAATAATAATATAATGTACCATGGATGTATTACTGAAAGTAGGACATTAAAAAAAGAAAAAGAAAAAGAAACTAACAGATGCGAATGTTCTTTTGATTGACAATATTACCATATCCACTTCATGCACGTGGACCAAGTTCTACCAATTTCTGGTCACTATATGTTTATTCTCCTCAATGCAAGATAATTTTTTCTTGATGAATGTGACCATATAAAATTTGATTCTTCAAAAATGCTTTTGGATTGATGGGGGTGATATGGGACGTGTTTTTGCAGCTTCTCAAAATCCCGACTTTATAAAATGAATTATTGTTTTTCACTACTTTTCACTGCTAGAACAAATAGTAAAGATATATTTTTGAAGTTTAAACAAAATTCTGGCAGTATACATGCTCTGTTTGGAGCATGAACCCCAAGTTGCCTTTGGAAAAGTAATCATAAAAATTGTGCATTTCATCTGCTGTTTACATTTCTTGAATATGTCAAATTAGCAACATCTACATTTTTTTGTGAAGAGATTGAATCTGATCAACCTTTTTCTAATTTTCTGTAGGGAACAACAAAGATCCTGACATGCCAGGGTTGGGAGCTAGTGAGAGTGACTGTAACAGAAGCTCATCTGACTACCAAAGTTGTGATGTATCAGATTTCTACATCTCTGATATGATTGTTACTAGCTTACCCTACAATGGAACTGCATTTGATGATGATCATAGTGAGGCAAATTGTTTTCTTGATTATAAATGTGCTGAGCCTAGTTTGTTGTTTGATGTGGCTGAGCAATATATGATGCTACCCTTCCTCGAGGACACTGTCAAAACCAGCGATATTAACCATGCCAAATCATGTGAAGAAGCCATGTTGGGTTCCGATGATACTAGCTTGTACCTAGCTATTGACCAAATGAGATCCTGCAACCAGGAATATGATGCTAACTATGATGCAGATCAGGGAGAGTTCTTTGATCCACAGGTGTTTATAAAAAATTTACCGGAACTCTCAGATGTGGTATCAAACTTTCAGCCCACTATATTGCCAGAGGAAACTCAAAACAGGAAACGTGTAACACTAGTACTTGATTTGGATGGTATGGAAATTGAATCATACGTATCTGTCCCATTATCCTTATGTTATCCTGCTTTTGTTTAGCGTGATATCTCAATATTTCCAGTGCATATGATATGAACTTTGATTAATGTGGGATCTATTGTTCCAATTCATATGCTAGTACTGACACCATCTTGTCAACATCATTTGGTATGATCAAATATTTCTTAAATTAATAGGATTAGTACTTAATGAAATTCATTTATACAATTGTTATAGGATTCCTCCTATAGATGGTCATTTTTTTTTTTGATAACTAAGTACAATTTTATTGAAATGAAAGCGTAAGGCGCCCCTACGTTCCTATAGATGGTCATTTGTGGTTATTAAAAAGATGAGAACTAAAATTTAAAAGCTAATGAGAGTGAACATAATGAAAAGTTGGTCCTAGATTTGGCTTTGAGGATCTAACTGAAGTCACCCTTCCTATTTGGGATGGTATCCATTGTTGACCATCAAGCTTTGGTGGCTCAAGTTTCAGATGCAGTGTACATGTCACTTTGTCTACGAGGAAACATCAGAAAGCTCTCAAGATGACACTGTTGTGTGAACTGTGTTTATTCAAGTGACTTTGCATTTATTTCCAACATAAATTTAGTTGACTGTTCGGCCTAATAATTTGAAAACATCTGAGTTCATGTAGAATTTGAGAGTTGATTGGGAAAATATTGTAGAAAGCAGGCATAAAGTTATGAATTATTTATATGTCTAGATGTTTATATGTTTGCGTATGTATATATGATTTTGGAAAAATTTGGAATGTATTGAGAAGTGTTTTTGAATGTTTAATTTTTTTTTTCCCTGGTTAAAGATTAACAAAGTGCTTTTTGGAACCATTATAGGATAAATATTTAAAAAAGTTCCTGATATTCTGAAAGAGTTATGCTAAGAGACTTGTATAATCTGGGCCTCTGTTGTGACACACGCCTTAATTTGTGATTCAACTTGGGATCTGAGAGTAGTTCTTACTTTAATATTTGTTTAGCGTAGTGTTTTTTGATAAATATTTGACACTGTAGTGTAGTTACAGTGTCATTTCTTTTGATTTTTCTTTTAAGCGATTGTTATTGATGCTTGGTCAACCTGCTTTCTTATATGCAGAAACACTTGTCCACTCTACATTAGAACACCGCGATGATGCAGACTTCACCTTCACTGTTTTCTTCAACATGAAAGAGCACACTGTATATGTAAAACAAAGGCCTTATCTTCATAAGTTCTTGGAGAGAGTTGCGGAGATGTTTGAAGTTGTTATTTTTACTGCAAGCCAAAGCATTTACGCAGAACAACTTCTTGATATACTGGATCCAGATGGGAAGCTTATATCTCGCCGAGTATACCGTGAATCGTGCATTTTTGCAGATGGCAGTTACACTAAAGATTTGATAGTTTTAGGTGTTGATCTTGCAAAAGTTGCCATAATTGATAATTCTCCTCAGGTACATCACCTGCCCCATTTTGTCAAAGATAATTTGACCCTTGGCTACCTCCCTCTTTTTTGTTAATTTTCTTGCTTTCTGTTGACATTTTGTTTTTGAGGCGTTGAGCTGTTTCCCAGTATGCTTTGTTGTTTAGGTTGATGGGACTTCTGGTGTCAAATTATATTGGGATACCAACTTAGATTTAGTTGGACAGTGCGAATTTCGGTTTGATGGAAATGCCTATATTTGGGCAGGAAATTCATACTAGAGTTTAGTAACATATCAGGTTAAAATGTAGGAAGGCAAAGATTTCTGGGCTAGCCAGCTTAGGCAAAGGTTAAGATAGCTCTAAAAGGAAGATAGAGAAACTGAATAAGGTCATGAATGTGCTTAATATTGACATGAAAAACCAGCGTCTATATTATCTGCTTAGTATTCCATGAGAACATAGTGTCTATATTATCCAAAAAGAAAGGGTTGGCAGAAATTGGAAAAAACAAAAAGAAAAGAAGTTGTCTATCAGATGGACGCTTGATTGTGTAAGCCTCATTCTTGTTTTGATAATTTCAGGTTTTCCGGTTGCAAGTCAATAATGGGATTCCTATAAAGAGTTGGTTTGATGATCCATCGGACTCTGCACTAGTTTCTTTACTTCCCTTCTTAGAGACCCTGGTTGATGCTGATGATGTCCGTACGATCATTGCCAAGAGATTCGGTAACAAGGAATAAGAGCCTTTTTTTTCCCTCATTAGCTTGAATATAGCAGCTTCTTGTCCATCCTGTCTATTTTAAAGCAAAAATTGGCTTCTAGTTTAGGTGCTCAAT
Organism: Alnus rubra; assembly: GCA_028654335.1. Taxonomy (NCBI): domain Eukaryota; kingdom Viridiplantae; phylum Streptophyta; class Magnoliopsida; order Fagales; family Betulaceae; genus Alnus; species Alnus rubra. The sequence goes on from JAJPGS010000244.1 coordinate 1,172,428, forward strand.
ACCATTTCCAAATTAGCTATACGATCCACTATTACTTGTCTAATTGTTGGTTCAGCTCTTAGCGCTTCTCCCTTCCTTTTCTCTTCTCAGCTGACAACTCTATGGAGTGCTTGGTCTAATTTTGTTGAAAGGTAGTATAGAGATTTTCACTTATATATTTAAAATGTACAGTTCAAGTTGCTATTTTATTCGTAAGGAGGTGTATATGAATTGTTATCATATTATGAAATGTAATTCTTGCAGACTACTGCTTTCTTTCCTATCTTATGACCTGGTTATAGTTTCTTTTTGCTCTTTATTCTTGCGTCTTTTCCGAAGAGAGACAGGCAAACTATGTGTATACTTGTAGTAAGAAGTTGAAACTTGGGCCTTTGAAATCTCTAGCAATGATGTTATCCTTTCTACTTGCCTCATTGCTTCTGTGATATTGTTTGAGGTTTTTCATAAATTCATTGTTCATATTCACAAATGATTAGGAAGTACATTTGGTAAGATTCCAATCTTTTCCTTCACTGACACATGAAATGTACAGTGGATACGAAATAAAATGCTTATAGCATAAATTCTCTGAGAATAGGTGGTAGCTGGTAGTAATCACAATGAAATTTCTTTCAGAAGCTAGTTATCAAGAAAAGAATATCCCAGAAAATTGATCGCTAAGATCAGAATAATTGGGGCTATTTCAAATATCCATTTGACAATTGCATGGTTGCACTTACAAAAAAAAAAAAAAACAATTGCATGGTTACCTGTCGGGAAAATATTATAGAAGCTAAAATTCGAAACATAAACAATAGCAATTACAAAGTTCAAAAGACGAGCAAAGCCCAGTATAAATACAAATGAGAGTCCAAGATATAGAAGGACTGTGTCTTCATGATTCATGACCAATAAAATTTCTTTCCACGCATGTGGAATGGGAAGGTTTGCTTCCATATAGTTTGGTGACATTATATTTTTGAATGACCCAGAAGCTACTCTTCCATAGCTTTTGTTGGGATTCAGGTCCACCATGTTGGGATGGGTGTTGTAAACCTCATTTATTTTTTACCAGCTTTTCTAGGGTTCCCCCTTCTCTGTGCTTCTGCAATAAATTCTTGCTTATCCCAGAAAAAATAAAAAAAATAAGAAACACCTTTGATTGTTTTGAAGACCTGTTAGGTGTTGATACCTTTTTTCTTTTTTTTCTTTTTAACCTTTGAAGGTACTGTTCTTGTTCAACAGTATCTTCTCTTTTCTGTTCTCTCTGCATGAATTTGATTTTTGATTTTCTTGTTATTGAAATGTACTCTGTTATGTTATGATTTCCAATCCTATATTTAAAACTGTTCTTAGCTTTCAGTCTGAATTGCATCCCTTGCTAGGATTACTCCAGTCCTCTCTAGCTTGCTGTTGGACATATGTTTTCACTTAGGATATAAGTGCAGAGTGATTTTGAATTAGTTGCATAGCTGGAGAGTTGGGAGGTAGAGTGCAAATAGAGGGATTTTATGGGCAAATTAGGCTGGTTGTAACCAGAATAATATACACTCTTTTAACCCGTTTCTGTGTCTTCTACATAAGTAGCGAGTTAGTGAGTCTGTGTGCTAATTCCTTGATAATACACATAACAATATGTAGACACATCAGGACTGCTCTTAGATAACATAATAGATATTTGAGGATATATTTTGTTTCAGTAATTAAATTGAGTACTCGGAGTTGGAATAAAGGTTCAGTTGAGTTAATTAGATTGAAAAGATTAAACTAGGCAAATGGGTTAGAGATAGAGAGGAAACTGTTTCTTATTAAGAAGGTAGGGGTTTGATATGCATTATGCTAGTAGAGATTAAATTTATGCTCCCCTGTTCAGAGCTTAACTGACTGACCTAGTGTTCTCAACAAGTAATATTTACCTTGTTATTGAAAATCCTCATGTGGCTGCCTGTGCTGGATTATAGGTTTCTACTGTTGGATCAGGTGAAAGTACTGCTATGAATTTGAATTAGAAACTTATGAGATGATACATGGGCAAATGGATGATAGGGGTAGTGATATAGATATGAATCTATGTTTGAGTTGAGGATCGAGAATTATATGGATGGGAGCGGCTCCTGAGTTAAAGAATCCGTTGAGAGACCATTGAGCAGATTGTGAAGGGAAACATGGTCCAAACTGCTCATCTACCACACTGAAGAATTATTGGAAAGACAAAGATGATGAGTTATGGGTGTATAAATTAGCTGATTATCGCCTGCTTGTCATGATCTTCTGCCTGAAACTAATAATCTATTACACTTTCACAATTTTGTATACCCTTTTCTGCAGGTCATTGGAAGACTAATAGAATATCTGCTAATGGGAAAAATAGTAGGTACGTGGAGTTCTATTGCTACTTACCTTTATAACAAGTTTGTAGGTATAGGTATGTAACATATAATGCATTTTTCTGATCTTTTTTTTTTTTTTTTTTTGTTGCTTTGAATATCTGAAGCAACATTGAGAAAGTTACCTGTGTAATCTCATTTGGAGATAATCAGATTGTTACCATTTATTACAACTTTTGTGTACTTTTATTTTCTTGTTTCAGACTACTAACCAATGGCTATTTCTATGTAATATAACTAAAAGAGTATCCAGCTAGTAGTGTTTTTATCTTCAAACACTTAGTGGAGCTAATAACATTGATTTGATCATTTTTAATAGATGCTTTGTTGACTGGATACTGCCATTGCTTGTACAATTCAGATAGTGGCTTTCCCCTTTGAAATTGTACAAGTTAGTGAGTTTTGTGTATGTATATGTGCTTATTGGTTGGAATTATGTAGGGGTAAATAATCTTTAGTTTCATCGATTCCTCTCTTTCATGCATGATTGCCATTTGCATTAATCAAGTTTTTACCCGGTTAATCTAAATGGCAATGACATTTCAACCTGTCAATCGAATGAATTTGGTACGATTCAATGCAATTAATGCAAAGCTGATTTTTGGTGTGATTTAATAACATTAAAATGCAAGAAAGTAGAACTAATTTCTATGGATAAACCTCAATCTTCTCCTCCTCCCTCTTCCCTCTTCCCTCTTCATATTTGTGGGGGGTGGGTATTGGTCCATCCAAGAATACATGAACACATTCTACCGGCAGCAGTGAGTAGCAGAAGGGGACCATTTTGATATGAAATCGATGTTTACGGGGCAGGAAATAAATTTGATTTTGACGTATTACTGGAATTAGATTGCCTTTCTTTATACTGAAAGAATTCTTCGAAACCAATAATTACCATTTACTCTATCTAGGAATATGACAGGCACTCGTGTATGGGCGAAAATGTGGTTACGGTTAGCGGTGATTTAAAGTTAGAATCGCATTGCCCTTTTAAAATTTGGACGTTTAGGCCTATTTTTGGGTGTTGGGCCTTTATTGGATCTCTTTTTTGGGCTTTTATTTTTTTAAGATTTTGTTTTGATTTGTTTTTTTTTTTTTATTTTTTGGGCGAATGTACGGTGTCATTTAAATTTTTATATAAAATGATGTTATTTTATATATATATAAGCGGTTTATGACGGTTAGCATGCGGATATTAACCGCTGCCTTTTCACCCCTAATCCGCATAAGAGTATAGTTAGATTTGAAGAGTGTTAGTGGTGGGCCATAGTTGGAAATCCATTTGGATACAATAACATTTAAAAAACGTTTTTTAGATTTGAGAACCCAAAAAAAATAAAAATAAAAATAAAGTTTTTTTAAGAGCTCTGCCAAACAAAGTATGGAACATTTCTCTAAATAAAGTGCGAATGTGAATAGATTCATTGCAATAGTCATAGCGGCTACAATTAGGATCGTACAATGTCAGCAAGAGGCTTTATGGTGACTCGATTGTAGGGGTGAAAATGTGGGTGATTAATAACTACTTACTAATTGTTAACCGCGTATGTATGTATGTAATATATATATATATATATATATAATAATATATATATATATATATAATATAAAAGTGACGTCGTTTTAGTATTATATCATATGGAGTTTTAAATGACATTATACATTCGCTAGAAAAGGTCAAAACAACAAAAATATTAAAAATATTATTTTTATACGATATTATTTTTTAAAACACTTAAAATAGATTGTAATATTGAAAGCAATGTTCAGCGGCTCATTTGAGATTGCGGTTTGAACCCACTACCCATCCAAATGAGGTTGGCAGGAAAGAGAGAATCAATACAAATGTGTCTTGCTCACTTGGCCCAACCAAAGGGCTAGTAAAACCAATCCTTGGAGCTCTTATCACATTGTCTTTTAATTTTTACTGAGACCCTAATGCAGATAGCCATATAATTTGCTGAGATATGTTACATGTAAATTTTTTTTTTTGTCTATTCTATATATATATATATTCTAAATCAATTATTTGATATGTAGAATCTACATGTGAGTCTTTGTGGGTTTTATAGATCTAATGGTTAATTTAGATAAGAGACGTATGAAAGATGTACAAGAGATGTAAACAAAAATAAAAAATCATTTATCTAATTTACCGGTACTTTTTGGGTGCCGGAATAAGTATTTTTTGTTTTGTTTTGTTTTGGTAGTGAATTTAGCACCAATTGGTATAAGACCTAAAGCAAATGGAGTTACATTTTATTTTGTTAGCTTAGTGAGGTATTTTGAAGAAGAGTGTTGAGTTAAAAAAAATTAAAAAAAAAAAAACGAGTCCAATATAAGTATGAGTTACTCTCAAACTTATAGACTTTTTTTAAAAAAATAAAAAATAAAAATCAGCCATTGGATATGTAAGATCTACACATAAGAAAGCTGATCCAGTGGTTAATTTGAAAAAGGGTTGTACAAAAGTTGTAAACGTATTGTATCTCATTTTCTCTCAATCCTAATTAAATAGAGAGATTATACGTTTACAACTTCTGTACAACTCCAACAATTTTTTTTTTTAAAAAAAAAAAAATCAATCATTGGATATGTAAGACCCACAGGTAGAAAATAGATCTAAATGTTAGTTTGAAAAAGAAAAAAAAAGTTGTTAGAGTTGTACAGAAGATATAAGCGTATCATTATTCAATTAAATATGCAAAGCTAACACTTAAGAGAAGAGAGAGAAGCTCTCCCTTCTGTCTAGAAGATGATTTTTGCTCACTAACTCCCCTCCCCTTGTGGTGTTGTGTCCTCCATTGCTTCCCTTCCCTTTGCTTCATCTTCTTCATCTCCCTCCCCCCATCCACCCAACCACCCAACTACCCCATAACCCAATAAATCTGAGAGTTCTCTCTCAAACCTCCGGGTCGGCTTTGCACCGGACCGTTACCCACCGAACTGACTTTGCATCGGATCCTCCCCTTTTTTTTTTTTTTTTTTTTTTTTTTTTTTTCTTGGCTTTCCTCTAACCAGCCGATTGTTTTGGTCCTATCCCCCTTAATCCATCATGTTATTTGTATTTTTAGGATTGGTGTTTCGATTTGGTTCTTGGATTTAGATTTACTCACCTCCATAATCTTTTACAAAACATGCTCCTCAGTAACGGGTTCTCCAGCGTCTCTAGCGTTTGCCGATGGTTTTCTCCACCTTCATCGCCGCCTGGATATCGGTGCATGCGTCCCACGGTGCCAAAGAGCTCTTCGACTCAATCGGCGCGTGGAACTTACGCCTGCTTCCTCTGCCACCTTCCGCTTCAACCCCCAGTGGTCCCAGAAATTTCCGGTGCTTCCCGCTATTGTGAGGCCGTCCTTTGGCAGCGTATGGCTCTCACGCGCCTCCAGGGATGGCTCCCATCCCACTCGATCAACTGCTGCTGTTTATTTTTTATTTTATTGTATTTATGAGTTTATTTGTTGTATCCTTCTCTCTATGTTCACCCCTGTAATGGTGTTTGAGTCTTTGTGACTCAATATACTTTTCAAATCATCTTCAATGGTGACCCTGGCTTTGTGGCATCCGTACCTCAAGCTATTGGGCACTCATCTTCAGAAACATTGCCCTCGCGTACTTTCTTTCTTAGGTTTCATTTTGGATTGCCCCTGCCCTTATTGTGTGTGTGTGTGGTTTTTTTTTAATCTTGTTGTAATTTGTTTCTCATGTATCTAAAAAAAAAAAAATGTTGCACTGATGAATATTATATATCATACCAATATCTCACAATTATTTCATTATGTTGATGTGACATTGTTAATCGATCTATAAATTAGCTCTTGTTAAAAATATTCAAAGGTAAATTAACATTGTCATATCAAATTGTAAAAATAATAAAATATTTATAAAATATTGATGTGGAGTATAAAATTATCTTGTTCATATATCATATGTCAAGAGTTTGAAACTCCACTTTTCGTACAATTATCCTCTTAAGACCACTTCTAGGGTCCTGCATATCTTGATAATTGCATGTACTAATGTACTGTGCACATGTAACAAAGAAAAAAAAAAGTTAGAAATTAGGGAAAACTTACTAATTTTTTATCAGTTTTGTAATCATATTCTTAAATTTTAAAAAGTGTCAATTTAAGGTTATTATCTTTCAATTTTTTACAATGTCAACATTAAATTAAATAGTTGATGAATAAAATGTCCCTTATACTCCTTAGATCTTTATAAAATTACAAAAATATATTGACTTAATAATTAAAAATTAAAAAGAAGAAGAAAAAAAAAAAAAGAACTCAAGTCTGATCTATCGTGGGTTACTTGTGATAGACTTCAAGTATAAATAGGTGATATTCTTCAACTGTGACTACGTAATAGACTTCAACTGTAGTTAGCTAGGTCATAATCTTCGATTGTGACTAACTGATAGACTTCAACTGTAACTTTAATTCTTGAACTTTACAATATATTTGAACATTTTTCTTTGAACTAGGGCTAATCCAAAATTGGATAAATATGTTTGCATAATGATAGTGTTGGGTGAAACTCGGGACACTTTGGTCACAAAAATTAAATAAATAAATAGATAAATAAAAAAAGACCTCCTATCCTCCGCTTATATTTTTCCCAAAATACCCCTACTTTAGTCGTTATAAAAGGGCGCCAACCCCATTTCATTTTTCCCATTGCTCATATTCTCTTCCTCAAGAAAACCAGCAAAAACAAACAGTAAAGCTTTCGCTATAGAACTCCAATTATATCTCCATCTTCTTTCTTTTCACATTTAGTTTCTGGGTAATCTTCTTCTGGGTGTTTTTCAGGTCTCTTTGGATTTATAAACTTCATTTTCTTTTTACAGGATCGTCCATGGCAAGTGAGGATCCCACTCACGGTCTATCAGTACCGGAAGAAGATGGAACTGTAAGCCAAGATCATGCTGCGCCTCTTGTTCTTGCTGATTTGATGCGCCAACTTGAAGAGGGATTTTTTACGGTACTCACTGAAGGGGTCAAGAATGAAGAAAATCAAACGATCTTGAATGAAAGATCAGTGGGTTGTTATGAGGAAAAAAATGAAGCCGCCGAGAGTGGAGTTTCGACAGTAGGAAGTGATCAGGGATTCAAGAATGAAGATTGTAAGTTGAATGAAGCATTTACTTTTATTGATGATCATACTGTGGAGCAGGGTGAGGATGAGGTTTCTTTGGTGGAGAATGAAATTCAATCGTGGAGAATTGCAACTGAAGATTCTGTGGAGCGCGGTACTGGGTCCGCGCGTGAAGAAGAAGTAAATTTTGTTAGTGAGAATGAAAAGGAGGATGGGGATGAGGTTCAGGGGAGAATTCTGGATGATTTGGTAAAGCAGTTTCTCTGTAAAGAAGAACAAGTTTGTAATGAGAATGAGGAGTACGATGAGGATTCTCGGCACCGGGAAATTCTGCTTTCTCTTGCGAATTGGCAAGGCTGTAAAGAAAAAACAGGTGATAATGTGGTTTCTTTGGCGAAGGCCGAAAGGTTCAAGAAGCAAGAAGTGGAGGAGATCAGGGAAACACAGAAAGTTGATTATCAGAAGAAGTGTAGAGTTGCTAAGGAAGACCCCAATGATCTTGTTCAGCGGAGAATTATGGATTCTTTGGTAGATTGGTTTCTCTGTGAAGAAGAAAAAGTTTATAATGAGAGTGAGGAGGATTCTCTGCACCGGAAAATTCTGCTTTCTAGTGCAAATCGGCAAGGCTGTAAAGAGAAAAAACTTGACAATGAGAATAAGGAAGAAATGGAGGGAAATTCAGATTATTCTGTTGAGATGGGTACTGAGGAGGAGGAAGAGGAGGGTCAGGTTTCTGTTGAGATGGGTACTGAAGATGGAACTATAAGCCAAGATCATGTTGCGCCTCCTGTTCTTGCTGATTTGATGGGCCAGCTTGAAGAGGGATTTTCTACGGTACTCACTGAAGGGGTCAAGAATGAAGAAAATCAAACGATCTTGAATGAAAGATCCGTGGGTTGTTATGAGGAAAAAAGTGAAGCCGCTGAGAGTGGAGTTTCGACGGCAGGAAGTGATCAGGGGTTCAAGAATGAAGATTGTAAGTTGAATGAAGCACTTCCTTTTATTGGTGATCATATTGTGGAGCAGGTTGAGGATGAGGTTTCTTTGGTGGAGAATGAAATTCAATCGCGGAGAATTGCAACTGAAGATTCTGTGGAGCGCGGTACTGGGTCCGCGCGTGAAGAAGAAGAAAATTTTGTTAATGAGAATGAAAAGGAGGATGGGGATGAGGTTCAGGGGAGAATTCTGGATGATTTGGCAAAGCGGTTTCTCTGTAAAGAAGAACAAGTTTGTAATGAGAATGAGGAGGACGATGAGGATTCCCGGCACCGGGAAATTCTACTTTCTCTTGCAAATTGGCAAGGCTGTAAAGAAAAAACAGGTGATAATGTGGTTTCTTTGGCGAAGGCCGAAAGGTTCAAGAAGGAAGAAGTGGAGGAGATCAGGGAAACACAGAAAGTTGATTATCAGAAGAAGTGTAGAGTTGCTAAGGAAGACCCCAATGATCTTGTTCAGCGGAGAATTATGGATTCTTTGGTAGATTGGTTTCTCTGTGAAGAAGAAAAAGTGTATAATGAGAGTGAGGAGGATTCTCTCCACCGGAGAATTCTGCTTTCTGCTGCTAATCGGCAAGGCTGTAAAGAGAAAAAACTTGATAATGAGAATAAGGAAGAAAAGAAGGGAAATTCAGATTATTCTGTTGAGATGGGTACTGAGGAGGAGGAGGAGGAGGAGGATCAGGTTTCACTGCAGCGGAGAATTCCAGATTCTAGTGTAAATAGGCATGGATGTGAAGAAGAGAATGTTGATAATGAGACTGTGGATTCTTTGGCGGAGGCGGAAAGGTTGAAGAAGGAAGAAGTGAAGGAGATGAGGGAAATACGGAACAATGAGATGGATGTTAAAGAGGTTACAGAGGATGCATCAATGTCGAACCAAATTAGCAGAGAACTCGGTGAAATAGAATCTGCTCTTGAGAATGAAAATCGTGCCTGGGATCTTCTGAGGATCAGAGCTGCCAGACAACTTGACATGTTAGCGTGGATGGCGGAAACAGAGGGACAACATGAATCTAACTCGAAAGAAGGTGTGGAACCGCAAAAATCAAGAGAGCCGGAGGTTGCAGAGAGTCAGCAGGAGAATGAAGTGAAGGAGAAGATTAACTGCTGCTTTTGCTCTTAAGATGATGATGGCAGAGCTACTGTGCATCTCTGGGGCTTCATGTTTCTGCTTTGTTTGGTTAGTTTGTTCTTTAGTTTTTGAGATTTTACATAGATAGATACAGAATTTCACAAGGACCAACTTTCAATATCTGTTGTCTAGCTTTTTCTTTTTGTAAGTACATGTTGTTTAGCTTTGAAGAATAATCAATGGTATTGACAATCTGGTGTTGTAATTGATTGTGGTTATTGCCTGTAGTTGTGTAGTTGATGTTCATGTGATGCCTTCCTACATCTTTTGGTTTCACAAATTCTAAATCCCCATCCGGAAAGCAAATTTGAATTTTGCACTCATTACCTTTTTTTTTCCTTTCCATGGTTGATGGTGTTTGAGTTACTAAGGAGGCATGTCTTACTTTTTCTTAGGGTTGGCAATTTTTTACACGGTTTACGAATTCGACATGAACCCAACTCGAAATTAAAGGGTTAGGATTGTGCAGTCTAATCCGTTTAATTTAATGGGTCAGCTTAGGGTTAACTTATATAGTTTTATACACATGCTTCGACACGATCCAAACCCGATACGCGATATAATAGCAGGTAATTTTTTACATGACCTGCGAACCCGACACGAACCCAATACAAAATTAGAGGGTTAGAGTTGAAAGGTTTGACTCATTTAATTAAGTGTGTCAAGTTATGGTTAACCTATATAATTTTATATTCATGCCTCGACATGACGCGAACACGAATTATCACCCTTACTTTTTCCATTGCCTTCCAAGCGTGTTCATGTGTGGTGGTTTTGTAAGAGCTACTGTGCATCTTTGGGGCCTCATGTTTTTTGCTTCAGTGCTTTTTCTTCTTTAGTTTTTGAGTTTACATTGATAACTACAGAGTTTCACAGTAACTCTAGTCCAAACGAGGACCAAGTTTCACTATCTGTTTTTTTGAACGGGAGCATTTCATTCATAGCATAAACGCCCGAAGGCAAGAACACTGTCCCAAATCTACAACGGAAGCCCAAAGGCTGGAGATAGTGAGTAGAGATGAAGAATCCCTAAACACTAAGCCAGGAACAAACCTAGCTTGAAGCAGCAAACTAAAGCAACAGGCTAAAATTACAAGAGCAAACAATTGACCCTTTCTAAACAATGAAGAACAACCCATCTCAAGTGAAAAGGTCTGGTCTAGCAAACATGCCACCTAAATGCCCAAGTAAAAATTAGCCCACTACAATAGCAAACTGTGAAAGAAAGCTGGAATATACAGAAAAACACAGAAACAAAATCGCCAAGCCAGAAGGAGGAACCACTCGGACCAGCGTGTGAAAGACCACCCGCCGCACTCAGGCCTCCCCTGCCGCCACCAACCAGCCGACCATCCCGAGAAACACCACCCAGACGGCCGAAAAAGAGGCACGTTGCCCACACGCGCAAGCGCGTGCAAGCCACGCTTCGAGCGTGGAGGACCGACACCGCCCGAAGATGAGTCGACGGGAACAGAGGCTGACAGTGAACAACACAGGGGGGGTCGTGTCGCAAGAACTCTCGCGTAGCCATGTAGATCTAAACTCAAAAGAAGGCCAGAGAACTCGAACGAAGTCACTCCCACAGACGACTTGCAACGAAATGAATCTGTCAAAACAAAGAAAAGATAACAACCAAAGAACAAATAATCAACACTCCATAGCCCTAACAGCTAGGAGAACCACAACCACCACCGGAAACAAGCTGCGGGGAACAAAAAAATCCCACTGGGACAAGCCAGGGGACACAGAAAACCACTCTAGCTCCCAAAGAAGCTAGAGGGAGACGCACCACCGGGAGGAGGGAGACGGTAGGATTGTTTGTCTTTGTTTGTGAAATATGCATGTAAGGAAGGAGAAGATGATATATTATGAACCTTTTAGAAGCAATATGTATTGGGCAGCTCACTTTTTTCAAAGATTAATGAATGAGAGTTGAAATTTGTGAGAGATAATGAGGAAAATTAGAATAAAAGGATGCTTAATATACCGGTTGCTGGTGTGATAAATGAGTGTGAAAACTGAAAAGTAGCATTACTATTTTCTCCTAATTTGAATTATTAATCCTAGCTAATCCTATTCATATTAACGAGCTAATTAAGCATGTAACAAATGGCCTTCTTATTAGTTCATAATATTCTATTCTTGAGTTATGCTGTCCTAATTGATTTCTTCAACTATATTATTTATTGTTAGTTTTATTGGCTATATTCTAGTAGACAAAAACATTGTCATATCAGGACACTGCTTGAACAGGAACACCGTAATTCAGAAGAACTTTTCAGATATTGCAGAATATATTTTCCAACAAGGAAATGGCTTAATATGGCAAGGCCTGCATCAAATATCTCAAGGAAGGCAATTTCCTGAGACAAGGAAAGTTCTAACGCACGTACAGCTCAGCAAAGGCGGTTTTCCATTGTGACTGTCTGGATGACTCAGAGGAAGCGTCCAGACGCCAATCAATGTTACCTTCAGTCCGAACAGCGTAGCAAACACAAACCACAGGGACTTGGTGTTCGCACAGCCGTCCGGACAACCCAGCAGACGTGATCTACCGAGAGCACATGTTCACACAAGTGTCAGGACGCAAATGCGGTAGCTGCGAACAGTGAAGATGTTCTACACAATCATCTAGACACTAGGGCAAGCCGTCCGGACGCACTTCAACAACTTATGTAGAAATACTGCTTACCATCCGGATGCCCAATGTCCTGTCCGGACGCTGCCTAGGGAAATTTGAGTTTGTATCAAATTAGGTTTTCCAGAGCCTATTTAAAAGGGCTCCTAGGCTGTTACATTGTAAGAATTCAGTATTGAATTTCAGTGTGTTAAGAGAGGGTGTTTAAGTAGAGATTGTGATATTTGCTAGCTCTCTTAGAGTTATTGTGTGTGATTTGATCAACCATTGAAGTCTAGCTTAGGGAGGAGCTCTAAGCTAAAGGAGTCCATTGAAGAACCCTTCAGACATGCGATCTGGTTGGGAGGCACTCACGTTTAGGTACGTGTAAGAGTTCAAGGTACAACTGCTGCACCAGGAGTATGTGAGTACGAAAGCTTTGAAACTAGCTATTTCTTCTAAATAGTGGATTTCTTGGGTTTGACTGCCCTGGAGTGGTTTTTCTCTTTGGTACAAAGAGTTTTCACTTCGTTACCAAAATATGTGTTCTTTATTTTCTGCACTTTATATTTTGGTTGTATGTTTGGTTGATTACACACACACACACACACACACACACACACTCACACTTAGGAGTCTTAATTTTTCAATTGGTATCAGAGCGGGTTCACTTGTGTTTGGATTAATTTCCTGAGTGCTATCCTAGACTCTTTAATTTTTTTTTTCATGTCTCACAGTTTTAATTCCTTTCCTGCCCTGCCTTTGATGGCACAAATTATGGCTATTGGACAGCGAGAATGAGATTCTTTTTAAAATCCATGGACATTTGGTAGATTGTTGAATCTGGTTGGACCCCACTGGATACAACAGCTGAGTCTTAATTTTGCAATTGGTATCAGAGCGGGTTCACTCGTGTTTGGATTAATTTCTTGAGTGCTATCCTAGACTCTTAAATTATTTTTTTTTTCATGTCTCACAGTTTTAATTCCTTTCATTCCCTGCCTTTGATGGCACAAATTATGGCTATTGGAAAGCGAGAATGAGATTCTTTTTAATATCCATGGACATTTGGCAGATTGTTGAATCTGGTTAGACCCCACCGGATACAGTAGCTGCTTAATTGTTTATTGTTCAAACAAGTGCTTGCCTTTCCAATGATAAAGCCTTAAATGCCCTTTGCCAAGCTCTTTCACCATCTGAATTCTCATGAACTTCACATTGTGAAATTGCTCGGGAAGCATGAGAAATTTTGGAAACCACATATGAAGGTACACAAATTGTAAAATCTGCCAAACTTCAAATGTTGGTTTCCCAATTTGAAGGAATTAAGATGCATGGGGATGGCACTTTTAATGAGTTTTACACCAAGATCAGGGACTTGAGAAATTCCATGGTGAGTCTCAAGAAGAACATTTCGGATGCAAAACTCATTAAAAAGATACTAAGATCTTTGCCTGAGCGTTTCAGAATCAAAGTAACTACTATTGAAGAAAGCAAGGATCTTGATGCCATGAAGATTGAAGAACTCGTAGGATTTCTTCAAACCTATGAGTTTTCCCTGTCCCCTGTCAAGAAGGTCAAATCCATTACGCTCAAGGTTGCAAAAGGTAAAAGCAGAGTTTCTTCAGATAAAGACACTGATGAAGATGACAGATTAGCCATGCTTGCCAAAAATTTCAGAAAACTGATGAAGAACCAGAAATTCAGGAATAAGTTTTTTGAAAAGTTATAAGGTGACTCCAAGGAAGCTGAACAAGATGAAGTTGACAAGAAGGATCCCAGAGGTCCTAGATGCTATGAGTGTTCAAGCTATGGTCACATACAGACAGATTGTGGAAATCTCAAACAAGCAAAGGGAAAGACTCTCAACACTACTTTCAGTGATGATTCAGAGGAAGAAGAGACTCCAGGTAAAGAGCAAAAATTTCTAGCCCTTATTACTCTACATACTAATCCTAAGGAGTCCCAGTCTTACTATTCTGAGAGTAGTGATTAGGAAAATCTCAAAGAGGCCTACAAAGTCCTCCACATCAAGTTCATGAAGCTGAGAGAGAGACATGAACAGAATGTGTTGGAGCTGAACAATGTGAAGACTGAGAAATGCACATTGCTTCAGAAGATCACGGACTTAGAAGATAAACTGTTGGAAGCACAGTTACAATTAGAGAGGATCATTGATGAGAAGCTAACCCAAATGTTGTAAGGACAGAAGTACTCATCTAACAAAACTGGACTCGAGTATGTAGCTTCTAGTTCTAAATAGCATCTACTTCAAAAATTGTGTTTGTCAATGTTGTACCAAAAAGGGTGCAAACTCAAGTGTAGGTTTTCGCAAGTAATAATTCTCGGTAAGTACGAGGTCGATCCACAGGGAATGATCAGACACGAGAGAATAACTTTTATTATTATGCAGAAAAGAGAAAAAAAAATAGAAATTTGATTTTGGTTTCCATTAGAAAGTGGAGCAAAGGAATAGAATTTAAATTAAAAAGTAAACTATGAAACTAAAATAAATAAATTTGCTTTGGAAGAAACTATTGAAAAATATTAGGGTTTCAAGGATCCACCTAGCATCATTTTATGCATTCATGAGACATATAATGATAATTCAAGTAGGTAGAATTTTCATTCTCCTAATAGGAAAATACAGCAATAAAGCACTCTTAAAAATAAAATAAACTGATAATGGTTTAATTAAAATTGGAATATGATAACATGACATAATAAATTAAGCATCTATTATGAATTCGGATCATATCAAATCAAATAGAATAAGCATTTGATATAAGCGAAAATAATAACAAATCAAAATAAACTTGCTATCATGAAACTTATGTCAAATTAAAAATATCCCTGACATTCAACTATTAAACTATGAAGAATAAAAATGGCCTCATGAATACATAATACGAATACTATGCTTCACTTCTAGCCTAGCTAGAGGTTTAGCCACTCATATTTATGAAAATAAATTTCATAATCAAAGTACTAAACATAAAATAAATTGAGAACAAAAACAAAACAAAAAAATTCAAACTTTGCAAAAAAAAAAAAAAAAAAGAAAGAAAAAAGCTCTACTGCCTCCTTGCACTGCTCTGCTTCCTTTTCTTACACAAAAGAAGATGGAATATTTATAGGCTACACATTCTAGGGCTTCCGCGCCTCCACAGTCCAAGGAAAAACGTGTGTTATTTTTTGTCTAAAAAATATGCTTGAAATCGTGTCTACTTTCAAGCGAGTAATGCTACATATCATCCCCTTATCCTCTTTTTATCCTCCCAAAATTGATGTGGCTCTTGAAATCACCATTAAATTTATGATAGATCATTATTGGATTTTGATCCAATGGTGATTTTAAGAGCCACATCAATTTTGAGGGGACAAAAAAAGGACAAAAGGATGATACGTAGCATTACTCTTACAGGTCCTTGATTTCCTCCGCTCCCTTATTTCTCTCATTTTTTTGTTTCTTTCTCTTATTGGTTTATTTCTTTTTGTCTTTTCTTCTTTTCCTTTTGTGTCTCTTTCTCTACGGCTGCACCATTCCTTCTTTTATTTCTTTTCCTTTCTTGTCTTCTTTATTCACCATGGTCCCACGCATGCCCTCTCCATTTATTTTTTCTTCTTTTCCTTTTTTTCTTTTATTTCTTTTGGTCTTTTACAAAATAATAATTCATTGCATTAATATCAATTTAAGCTCAACTTTAGTGATTAAACAATATTTCATAATTAAATATTAAAGGCAAGAATTAGAATAAAACATTGTACGATGATGCTTATTTTAATAGAAAAAATATGCACTTTTAAATTATTATCAGTCAAGCGTACAGTTACAAAGCCTCAAATTGGCTGTGTGAATAAGGGTAAGGATATAATTGGGGGAGAGGCTAAAACTTCTGAAGAACATGTCAAGAAGCCTCAAGCCTCCTAGCAAAAGAAGCATACCCACATGCCATTATTGTGGCATCAGAGGTCACATCTGACCTAATTGTCCACAGCTCCGTGCTCAAAAGCCGAAGATCAAGAAGGAAGAGCCCAAGAAAGCTAAATCAAGCACTCGACCTCCCAAGGCACTTCAAGCTCCTCGGCATCAGCGGCAACAACAGATATTTGTTCATGCTGGCAGATAATATGGCAAGACTGGACACAACAAATCCAGGTATTTCAAAAAGAAGCCGCATGAGCCCAACAATAACCACCTCTATGAAGCGTTATTGAGCATGATGAAGAATGTCTTGATCCGACTGGACAACTTGGACAAAGCCTACAACCCTGCTCATAGGTCAACAAATTTTGGGTAAGGAAGTATGAGACCATTCACGCCGCCTAGGAAAATTCGAGTTTGTGTCAAATTAGGTTTTCCAAAGCCTATTTAAAGGGGCACCTAGGCTGTTATATTGTAAGAATTTAGTATTGAATTCCAGTGTGCTAAGAAATGGTGTTTAGGTAGAGATTGTAATATTTGCTAGTTCTCTTAGAGTTATTGTGTGTGATTTGATCAACCATTGATCAACCATTTAAGTCTAGCTTAGGGAAGAGCTCTAAGTTAAAGGAGTCCATTAAAGAACCCTTCAGACATGCGATCTGGTTGGGAGGCGCTCATGTATAGGTACGTGTTAGAGTTCAAGATACAACTACTGCATCAGGGGTATATGAGTACGACTGCTTTGTAACTAACTATTTCTTCTGAATAGTAAATTTCCTGGGTTTGGCTGCCCCAGAGTGATTTTTCTTTTTGGTACAAAGAGTTTCCACTTCGTTACCAAAATATGTGTTCTTTATTTTTCGCACTTTATTTTCCTCCTCCTCCTGTACGCAATTGTGTTCTCTCTCTCTCCTCCTCCTCCCCATTGTCATCATCATCGTCCTTGTCCTCGTCCTCGTCCTCGCTCTTGAGAACCTGATAAGCGTTGAATGTTGCACACTCAAGCCCTTTAACTTATATATGTTAATTTCTTAGCATTGTTATTTGTTTGATTTTATGTTGTTTTATTGTTTACGGGTTTTAAATAAAGATGCAATTAATTCCATTTATTTTGGGCTTAAAGCACACTTTGAGAAGACCTAGAAGTTGTGGTTAAGTTTAATCAAATCAAAGGAAATGATTAAATCGAAATTTCTTCAATAAGAGTCAAAATCGGATTGGATTCAAATTTGGATTCTGCACACGTCTTAGTGTTTTGATCAAAACTTTCTACTCAGATGTTGGATTGCGATGAAATTTGTGGACTTGGAAAGCTAATAAAAAAATGCAACAAATATGTCAGAAATAGCTTTGCGTAATTCGGACGTTTACTATGTCAAAATCGCCCCGCAATAAAATACCGTAAATATGAACAAATTTGGAATCATTTTCCTACTTGGATTGAATTTTCAATATCCTACTTGAACTAAGAGAATAAGTTCAGACTTTTCTTGGATTCCTAGCGCTTTTAGGCATTTTCTAGTCTCTATAAATAGACCCTTAAGCTTCAAGAGAAGGTGTGCTTAGCTTTAGACAGAAAATTCTTCTTGAAGGCTTGATAAGTTGAAGGGGAGAAGAACATGGCAGGAGGCCATCCCAACACCACGATGAGCTGCTAAATTCATAATAGGGTGTTGATGTAACAATTTCTAAGTAACAATGGTTTGATTGTATTTTAGTTTGGAATTTTTTATATTCATGATGGTTGTATAACTGTGTGAATTGATCTTAATGTTTATATTCAATCATTGTGAATTTCTTATCTTGTCTTAGAAAGTATTTTATATTGATTGAAATCAATCATTCATATTTTTTATGATTATGTGAATGATTGTCATACAATGGTTTTAATTGACATATGATTAAGAGGGTTAGATAGGCTATGCCTAGGGAAAACGGATTGTACTACACCATAGTTTAGTGTAATTTAAGTAGACAGTTCGTACCAATCGAAGATGAGTTACACTATTCCATTGATTGTGTGTATCCTATTAAAGACGTAGCTAATCCATACCTAGGGAAGACGAGTTGTAACGCATCTTAGTGGTTAGATGGACGGTCCAAGCCAACTGAAGATTGATTATACTTATTCTTTAGAGGTAATTTCTTGACTACTCGGGGGAGACGAGCCTTATATCATACATAGTATGATTTTTCCTTGTTAATTTATGATTGACCATTGTTATGCGGTGAGTGGTGAAATCAATCTCTTATTCTTTCTCTCATCACTATAATCTTTATTCGTATGTCTTTAGTTTTATGCATTTAACTTAGTTATAAACAAAATCAAATCAATCTTCTTTCAATTAAGTTATATTTAATCTTGAAAAACTTGATAGCAACACATACACAGTCCTTGAAGTTCGACACCCTCAATATAGCCTTATCCTACAAGGATTCGTACTATTGCGAGTGATAATTTTATTATTGATATTTTTGTACATAAAACGACCACATCAGAACCCACTAGGGAATCTCAAAATAATATCTCATTCAACATTTGAGAAGAACAATAATGAAGATCAAGATGTAAAAATAGTAAACGATTGGAGGAACAAGTTTGTTGGAACGACACAAGATGAAGAAGATCGATGTTTTCATGCATTATTATTGCCATAAATGTGTAACTTAAATATCAATTCTAGTATATATGTACAGGTGTGCACCATTATTTTGTAGTTATAATCTAATAATTGATGAGTTCGACTTATTTAATTAAACGGATCAGATTAGGGTTGACCAATATATATATAGTCTTACTCATGTATCGAGCGAACCTGACAGTTTCAAATTTTCTATCATAAAACCTACATGAATTATCACCCCTAGTATTCATGCTTCTGTTAGATTTTATTCAAAAGTTTCTTTCACAAAACCTTGTATCATAAACTATTAATGACATTCTCCAAAATGATAACCAATATCGCTACAAAAAAAAAAAAAGCTTTCTGAGTTGTTTTTGTTGGAGCTATTTTGTTAAAACGGCTCAAATTAATTTTGAGCCATTTTAGTAAAAACGGTTCGAAATGGAGCCGTTTTGATCAAAACGGCTCTAATTGCAGCCGTTTAAACAAAAAAAATGTCTCAAATTAAAGCCGTTTAAAAAAAAAAAAAAAAGGTCTCACATAGATCATACCACTATCGAACACATGATCGTACCACGATCAATCACACAGATCATACCATGTTTCATCACATAGATCGTACTACGATTGATAACAAAGATCGTACCACGATCGACCACCATAATTTTAGACAAAAATTTTAAAAAAAAAAAATTAATGAAATACGAACTAGTTCAAAAGAAGTTGAACTAATTTCTTACTTAAAGATAAACAACTTTTTTCTAAAAATAATTTTATTGCAACAAAGTACGTTAACAAGCTCTAGGAGACTGCCCCATGTGCCTCTAAGCACTTCAGAAATAAACATGTAAGAAGAGAAGAGAATAAACTCCAACCACTCAAAGTTTCAAAAGGGTAAAATAGAATAAAAAATTTTAAAAAAATAAAAATCTCATAAGGATAATAGGAAATTAATGAAACTAGACTCACCACAAGTCAGTAAATACATTGAAATTTGTTGGTAGCTCGAATCTAATACTGAAGATTTTCGTTTACCATATTCCGGCTCCAGCGCCGTCTGGCCACCGTCACCGTATTCCGGCACCAATCAGAATCCAACCAATCCTGATTCCAACCAATCTGGCCAATACGACCGAAATCCAGCACTAATGGTAAGATTCCTGTCACATTCGCCGGAATCCAATACTAATGGCTAGATTCTAGCCACATTCACCAAAATCCGGCCAACCAAGATTCTGGCGAATCTGGCCGGAATCCAACACTAATGGCCAGATTTCGGCCACATTCGCCTGAATCCTGCCAACCCAAATTCCGACCACATTCGTCGGAATCCAGTTATACTGTGACAGAATCCAACCAAACTGGCTGTTGGTATTTTTTGCCATTGTGTTTTTTTCGTACGAGCCAAACACTGAAAAATATTTTCAATTTCAAGAAAATTATTTTTTTCTGAAAAAGAATTTTGTCAAAAATATTTTAGGACGGAAAACATTTTACGTCGAAAGAAACGGAGCATAAGAAAAAGTAAGCCAAGTGATTCCTGAAATGAAGGAGTAGAGTTAGTTGACAATGTCAAAAGACCATGAGAGCCAATGAGATTCAAATCATTCCTTAAACAGGGATAGCTTGTTTCCATATAAAGGGTAATGGGAATGAGAGAATCAGACAGAGAACCAGCTTTGAGGATTGAAGAAGAAGAAGAAGAAGATGGAAATAAGTCGTCAAAAGATATTGCTTGTGGTGGCCCTGGTGCTTGTAGTCGCGACTTTTCCTGCCGAGGCCAGTAACGGCGCCGCAACAACAAATGGGCAGCATGAGAAAGAAGTTTCCTTCCACCCCAAGCCTGATCTGAACGTAAAAGAACAGGACGTGCATTATGGGATGCTAAGAGAGTCTTCCAATCCTCCACCTGCTCCTGAACGCAACAGACCATGATCCTCCTCCTCGTCTCTATCTCTTGAGAATTTCTCTCATTCACCATCTGACAAGAACAATAATGAAGAAATTTCTTCAGATTGCAAATAAATAATAAACCATTGGAGAAGATGTTTTCTTTTTTCTTTTTTGTGTTATTATTGCTGTAAGAGTCTGGAACCTATGTATCAATTCTACTCTCTACAAGTGTACCATTCTCTTATAATAATGTGGTAATTGATTAAGCTTTCTCTTTCTATTTGTTGTATTTAGTATGGATCGGATGACAATTTTTTACACAATTCGCGAGCCTGACATGAATCCCAACACAAAAGAGTAATGTTATACATCACCTCTATTATTTTCCTCCCATACCCAGTCCTGATATGGCGTGGTCTCCATGGCATTTGGTGTATGGAGATTGATTTTTTTGTTCGAGGAGACCACGTCACATCGATCAGCTTTGGGGGGTGATGAATAGAATTACTCATAATCTTATACTTATGTTTCGATACTACTCGAACCAGACACACTACATGAATTGTTGCAAAAAAAAAAATCTAAAAAAATTAATTAATTTTTACCCATATTTTTAAAAAAAATTTATAGTTTTGGCCCTCCCAAATTATTATTTTTTTCAATTTGGCCCCTCCAAAACCTAAAAGCTGGCTCCACCCCTTACGTTTGAGATTTTCTTGTTCAAAAATAAACGGTAAAGATTACGTACATCTATTAAAAAAAATAAATAAATAAATAAAAAAAAAAAAAGCCCGAAATGAGTTAAAAGTGGGTGGACAACCTCTCACCGAAGAGCAGGGGTTTTAAAGCAAATTTTTGGGGCAGTTCGGTGTAGAGTTTCTGGAAATGGCAAATTCTAAAAAACTATAAAGAATGTTATTCTTTGTCACAAATGGATTATTGATGCTTGTATTTTGAGTTAGTTGTTCCATTGTGGGCAGAGTTGTTTTTTATGGGTGTTTTGGTTTAGGTCCTTGAGTATAGCGTGGATATTCCTAGAGTGTTTTCTCTGGTTGTTCTGTTTTCTGTTGTTTGGATTGTAAGCCTTTTGTTGTACAGTTGATTCTTTCTGTCAATATATAGTTTTACTCATTCTTTAAAAAAAAAAAAACTGAAACTATCTCCTATCTTGCAATATCAACGATTTAATTTATGCACAGGAGGATCTCCCGTAGATAATGAGGACTTTTATTTTGAAATTAATTGTTTATCTATTTTATTTTTGAAATGAAAGTGATTAGTCACTAAGAGCTATTTATCAAAACTAGCTTCAAACCGTATGGACCAAAAATGCATTTATCCCATAATCTTAATGTCTCCACAGATACCATTAGTTATACTTTATCTAAAGCCTCAAACTTATGGCTTAAGCAGCAGTATTTTGAGGGTCTACAGGGGGAGCAACAAGCATCTGATATAATCTTGGACTCTTAAGCATGGGGTTTCTTTTTTCAATATTTAAATCCTAAAATTAAGAGGTGAACAGACGATGGTAAATCCAGCTTCCATCTTCTCTTATATATATATATATATATATATATATATATATATATATATATATATATATATATATTAATTAATTAAAAAAAAAATGGGAGAAAGGAAAGAGGAAGAAAGAAAAGAGAGGAAAAGAGAGGCATTCTCACTCCTCCCGAAAGTAACCCTAACCCTAAAGAGGATGGGGAGAGGCTATACGGAAGCGGTGGGATTATTTATTTATTTATTTTTTTCTATTCAAATATATATGGGGCTTGTTATTTGTACTTCAAGTGCACAACAGGGGCATAACACCCTCTCACATGGGGGTGGGTCTCAGTGTGTGGGGCCCACCCCCATGTGAAGGGGTGTTGTACCCATGTTGTGTACCTGAAGTGCAAATAACATTTTCCAATATATATTCCATAATAAAAGTCTCTAATGTTCTCATGCTTTATTCGGTTATATCTTTTTCCTTTCAACTTTAAGGTAATTTTACATTTAGTGTTAGGAGGAAAAAAAAAGGGGGGGGGGGGGAAATCATATGTAGCTTTTAGATTTTTATCTGATTTGAATTTAGTCTTTAAGTTTCTAAATTTAAAAATATGGCCCTTAAATTTTGCTCAGATTTTAAATATATAGGTCTCTCTATCATTTTTTTCTTCAAAATGAATGGTTTGTCATACATTACGTGTGTCTCAATTGAAACGCTAGCGTTCATATTAACACCTAATATCAATGTCATATCATTAAGCGTCAAATCGTCCGTTAAAAAAAAAAAAGAAAAAAAAAAGGACCCCAACTCCAAAATAAAAAATCTTTTTTATTTTTAATATTATAGATTTTGTAGTGTTAAAGGAAAAAATTATTAATTTTGACGTTGAGATAGACCTTGGCATGTCAAATGAGACACATGTGATGACAAAGAAAACAAAAAAAAATTGTTAACTTTGACGGTAAAGTGATAGAGAGACCAATTTGAAACTCGAGTAAAACTTAAGGACATTATTCTTAAAATTGAAAACCTAATAACTAAATTCAATAAGATGAAAAATTATGGGTTAAATATGATTTTTCCCAAATATATATATATATATAATAATTTAGATTCATAATAGTCAGGATAAAATCTCCTATATCATTTTATTATGCACCTCTAATTAGTCCATGTCTAATGATGTGATTATTTAAGTATTTAAGAAAAAATTAATTAATTGTATGACGTTTAAACAACTTTTTTTTTTGGGGGGGGGGATGAATTGAGAATTTCATTAAACAATCAAACAAAACAAACACCCACTAGCTAAACAACTTATTTTAGGGTTGGAACACCGCCGAGACTCCCCAGTAATTCACCGGGCCACCACTGAGGCCCACCAAGACTTCACTGGGACACCGTCCGGACCTGGTTGTGACGTCGTCGGAACTCAAATTTTTAGGTTAATTTTGTTTAAATATTTTTATGTTGTGACAAAAAATTGATTAGGTTAACATGATTGAATGAAAAAATATATAAAAATATATATATTTATGATTTCCTTAAAAATATTTTTCAGCGAAAAATATTATACGTCGAAACAAATAAAGCCTTATATTTTTGTTAGCTTTGAGGAGGACATTGACATTATTTTGGTAGTTTATAGGAGAGATTGACACAATTAGTAGTTTGGGGGGACATTAACATTAGGATGGTAGTTTGAGGGAGGTATATATATTTTCCCTAGAATTATTCTAAAAAAAATAAAGTGATTGATTCCTGAAATGAAGGAGTGGCTAGTTGACAATGTCAAAAGAACATGATCACCACCAATGAAATGCAAAGCATTCCTTAAATAGGAATAGCTGGTTTTGATATAAATTAAGGGTTATGGGAATGAGAAAATCAGACAGAGAACCAGCTCTGAAGATTAAAGAAGAAGAAAAAATGGAAATAGGTCATCAAAAATTGCTTTGGGTGGCCCTGGTGCTTGTACTGGCGACTTTTCCTGCAGAGGCCAATATAAACCTTGCTGCAACAACATATGGGCATGGGGATGTGAACGTAAAACAAGAGGATGTGCATTATGGGATGCTAAGAGAGTCTTCCAGTCCTCCGCCTTCTCCTGTACGCAACCGTGTTCCCTCTCCTCCTCCTCCTCCCCATCGTCATCGCCATCGTCATCGTCCTCCTCCTCCTCTCTCTTGAGAACCCACTGGCTAGGGAATCTCAAAATAATCTCTCATTCAACATTTGAGAAGAACAATAATGAAGATCAAGATGTAAAAATAGTAAACGATTAGAGGAACAAGTTTGTTGGAACGACACAAGATGAAGAAGATGATGTTTTCATGCATTATTATTGCAATAAATGTGTAACCTATATATCAATTCTAGTATATATATACAGGTGTGCACCATTCTTTTGTAGTTATAATCTAGTAATTGATAAGTTCGACTCATTCAATTAAATGGATCATATCATATTAGGGTTGACCTACCTCTAAATATATATATATATACTCCTATATCGATCCAAACCTGACAATTAATGTCAAAATTTTCTTTCATAAAACCTTGTATTATAAACTATTAATGACATTCTCCAAAATGATAACCAATATACTAGAAAATGAACTTATTTTATTTTGGAAAACCATGATTTTAGGAAGAAAAAAAAAATCTTTATCTTTTAATGAAATACAAACTAGTTCAAAAGAAGTTGAACTAATTTTTACTTAAAGATAATCAGGATTTTTCCGAGTAATTATAGATGTCACTATTGTGTTCTTCTTTTGTCCCTCCAAGAATAATGTGGCGTTTAAAATCACCACTTAATCAAAATTCAATAGCGATAAATCACAAGTTCAATGGTGATTTAAAAAATCACATTATTTTTGTAGGGACAAAATAGTAACTACAAGCATTACTCGTTACCATCACATCACCTTATGCCTTTATTTAATAAAATAATATATTACATAAGATGGTGACACATAATTTTGAAATCAAATTTTTAAGAAAATTTTTGAGAAACCTAACATTTTTGTTTGATGATAAACTTCAGATTGTGAAAGAAAAATGAAGTTTATCAGGAAAGAAGAATTAAAGAAAATTTGGGCCCGATCATTCAAATGGGCTCAGCCTATTTTTCCAATTTTTGGAGGGCCCAGAGGCCCAAAATAAAATAAAAGCCGATAAGTGTACGCTACATCCTAGAAATATAGGTTATATTCAATCAGCCAAGCCCTCAACCCCACAAGTGCGCCAAGTGGACTGATCTCAGCCATCGATTCCTAGGTCTCTCTCCTTGAAGATCTTGATCACAATGGCAATTATTATTGTCAACAATGCAGTAATTAAGTCGGTTTTGAGGAAATTAGAAAGATTTTGGCCGAAATTTATTTTATTTTTTTTTGAATAGTAATAAAATGTGATTGATGCGATATAATAAAATATGATTCTTTCAAATTATTTGTTTGAATTTGAGAGAATTCGATTAGGTGATTGTAAGAGGTCACTTATGGAACTCACCTGACCGGATAAGTGGTTGGGGCGTCAAAATTTTTATTTGGTCAGGTGAATCCTATAAGTGGTCTTTCACAATTATCTGTCGAATTCTCTCAAATTCAGATAAATAATTTGAGAGGATCCTGAACCAGTAGAAAGGTTTAAATTTTTTTATAAAAAAGTAAAAAAGTTTTGTTTTGTAGTGACTTCTTTACTTGAATAGTATTAAAAAAATATTAATGCGATATAAAAAGTTAAAAAATAATAATACCTTTGCCTTTTCCTTTGTATATATATATATATTACACAACATTCTCTGGCACCAAATTAATGTGAATTTGAATTTCAACCATGGCAGGCGGCAGAGATCAAACTGTATCCGCATACCCTAAAATTGTTATCCGCATTTACATATGCGGATAGTGGTTTTTTATTCGACAATGTACCTACGTTCACAAGAGTACGACTATATTCAATAATAATTTAGGGTTACAGCATAACATATTTATAACGAAACTCTACTGTACTGACAGATATGGAAAACGATAATAGAGTAATTATACTCGTCTAACACAAGTCCATCAAATGTCCATCTTTTGCTGACATGGCACCACGCCATCACGCCCCGTCAGCCCTTATTTAAAAAAGATAGGTGTAATATGAATGGTAGGAGAGTATAAATAAATTAAAAAAGGATGGCCAGTGCAGAGCAGTTACAAGAATAGAATAATTCTACTCGTCCAACACAAGTTCATCAAATGTATATCTTTTGCTGACATGGCACCACGCCATCACGCCACGTCAACCCTTATTTTAAAAAGGTAGGTATAATATGAATGGTAGGAGAGGATAAATAAATTAAAAAAGGATGGCCAGAGCAGAGCAGTTTCAAGAGTTCAAAATTAGAATTTTGTTATCAATTTATCCATCAGAGTTGTTTGTAATTAATCCATTGTATCTTTTTTCTAGTTTAAATTTTGATGTGCATGAGTTGTATTATATCTCAAACACTTCAGCTGTACATATATACATGAGTGAGTATATGCTGATGCTTTGCTTTCTTATATTTTAGGAAACCCCAAGCACGAAAATGTAACATCCTATGCACGACCATTGATGAATACTTTTATTACAAACTGACATAGCAGTCATTGCATGACCATTGAGAGAGATGATTTGACAGACCTGAATTTTTTTTCTTTTTTCTTTAGAAGTTTACTCCATACCCCATTGACAAAGAATACATGAAGACTAATAACTTTTACCACAAGCCTTTTACAAACTAACGCGGTAGTTCATCTAACACTTATCACGTCGGATATTAAACAATTAAATTCACATGATTGATCTTGATGCTTAATTTTTCACCATTAAGATATTGTCATGTAACTTTGGAAGAAAATTGTAGTAAACACTGTAATAATAATATTATTATTATTATATGAAAAAAGATCAGATCAATTAAACTCAAAATGAAACCATTTATTAGACGCTCCAAAACGATGTTATTTTGTATATTATCATTATTATTTATATAGGGTATGAGATTAGCGGTTATTAACCACCTATGCCTATCTCTAAAATCGCTAACCGGTCCACCGTAAACGATTAGCTATTTTTTCTAGCCGCCTACAAAAGCGGGTATACCTTCAGCAATTAATAATCGTCCGCTTGTATGCTAAAAGGATAAGGCCTTTGAATCGGAGGGAGAAATGTTACAAGAAACGGGCAAACGGTTAGTAATCCATAGGGACAACAAAGTTAGCAAGGACTCTCCAACCAAACGGAAAACAAGTTTCAAGTACAACAAGAGAGACAAGAAAAAAAAACAGTGAAAGAGAGAATCGGCATAGTCCACTAACTCAAAATTAGCACACGTGTTCCTAGGTTAAACATAACAAGACATAAATATGTAGAATACAACCTCGGTGGCACAGGGCAGCAGCCAGTCAAGGTCTCTTCAGACCAATCAATGAAACGTGAGAGATTATTAGAGCGCAGAATGCCTATGAATGACCACTTTCACACTCACTACAAGACCCTGAAAAACCAGGAGGGGACTGAGATTAGTAGTTGTTTTGCCATATCTGTTGAGACTGCTTCGGTGGTTGGCCTTGAGATCCCCCAAGGGATCCATCCCTAGAATTTTGCTGCTGATGTTCAATTGATAACCCAGTTTGAGAATGATAGAAATTTGGGTAACCAAGAGCACCAAAATGCTGCGATTGCTGCTGACCCTGCCGATACCCGCTAGACTGTTGGTTCTGCCCCTGGAAGCTGTAATATGTGTTCGGAAGTGCAGAAACTGTTCGCGAACCAGCAGGCCCATGAACCCACATGGCTGGATTCTCATTCTGATCAAAAGACACGGGCAAAAGGCCAAATTCAGAAGACAAAACATTGAGAAAAGAAAATCATTGTAAGGCACAATTTAGTGGGCATTTCACGACATCATGCAAATGATCTCTCTCTAGATTGCTTCCCACGACTCTGAAAGCAATGCAGTTTTACTTGAATAAAGCAATGAAGTACCTTTGCTAGTTAATTTCAGTTGACTTTGCAAAATCATTTTAATGAGGTTTCATTTTCACATAAGGGAACCGAACCAGCGTGCTTGACAAAGAACTACGCTATTTCATTTTCATTATGTTTCCAGAGCCCAGTAGTAGAGAAATTACCTGCTGAAGCGAGATCATATGATTACTGTCCTTGTACTGAGAACTTATAAGATCATCATAGCCAACAGTTGTGCCTGTAGGTGCGGCGGGTGCATTCAGAGGAAAGTTTCCGCCAGGAATGCTGGTTGAACTCCCAAATGCATATCCAGAGGCAATAGCAGCAGATTGAGGCAAACTACTGACAGAAACACTGTTTTTATATTGTGGTAGCACAGCTGCCAGAGACTGATGGTATGTGCTGTTACCAGCAAATGCTTGCTGGAAAGCTGAGGGCATGTATGTGTAGCTCTGCGGCATATATGGATAGCCGATCATGTTGGCAAAATGTCCCAAAGGAAGAGTAGGTTGGGTATAAGGGTGCACAGCAAGGTGTTGCGGAATAGCAGGTCCTGTGGCAACGCTGGCACCAGGCAGGGTCTGTGGAGTAGGCTGAGGTGTAGAAATACTACCAGCGCCCAAAGACTGCATATAAACAAGATGATGATCAGAAGAAGAATTGCACCCCTAACATTTTGGGTTGTTTTTCTTTTAAAAAGAAAAAACAAAAGGGAGAAGGAAAAGGTGTTATCAAACAAAGCCACTATTTCCGAGCAAATATTAGCTTCTCAAAACATTCCAAGCAATGTAATTATGATAATAGTCATGATTATCTGCCGTAACATTTTTTTTCATTGACTCACTAATGGAGGATTCACATAATATCATTTCCAGATCACTAGGTGAAAATAATTTAACAAAATTTACTATTACTTATGAAAAATAGATAAAATAAAAATAAAATTGAATTTGATGTCTAGCTTTTCTACTAGAAGGCTTATGCACTATGTTTTGTAATGCATAGATCCGAAGCCAAAAATGCAGGGCCTAACACAAGAATGCAGATAACCAGTTTTATCCCTCTTCTCCTAAGACGTGGAGAGCAGGGGACAAGGTGAATCCTTTATAAATTGCCGGTGCTGAAAGGTTCTAAAACAGCTTGAGTGCTTGAATTATTGATTTTCATCTTGGTGTAGAACCTGAATCAAAGCAAGAGAATGACACTAGTACTGATTGAGTTAAAGAAAGCAGACCAACAGCCATCTCTCGTATCACCAGTACTTTTTATACGGTGACAAAATGCACTGTAGCTTTACCTCGTCTATACAGTGACATTTTTATCCCACATCAGTACACCACAATGAACATGAGCTTGCATAAGGAAAGCTTAAATCTATTATTCATATTCTTTAAAGGTTATGGAAGCAGAGATCGTCATGGCAGATGGTTGAGATGAAAGTTGCAATAAGAGACTTCTTCTGACAGGGAATCTTGAATGAGCATCATTTTCTAAATTTTCATTTTAGATGGTCAGTTAAATATAATCTTTAAAAATCTAATTTCTACTCCCTTAAAACATGGTCTTTGCTGTCAGAACTTTGGTAAGGTTCTTTCAAAAAACTGGTTTTAGGATAAGACAAGATGCACCTTAATTAATTTTAACGAGAACTATCAGTAGAAAAGTGGAATGAGCAAAATATGAAGTCAAAGACGTACTCAAAGCTGATCAATTTTATTATCTTGATTGATCATCCATGATATTGCAGGAGTTGAAGATGATTTCCCCATCAAATTAGGTGAAATTTCACTCACAACTCTTTTACAAAGCTGAAAGATAAACCGCATGGTCCGAGGAAAAGGCATTTGGGAGAGAAGACTTAAGAGTCAGAAACAAATGTTTCCTTGGGAAGCAAAAAAATACTTATAATAAAGTGGAAGTTGAGGAAATTTGTTTAAGACTTATCAACCATGAGCAGTAAAGACCAATGCTGTACCAGCAAATCACCATTTGGTTTAATGCAACATTAAGGCAAGGAAATTTTAAAAAAGAATAAAAGAAAAGAAAAAAGAAAAGAAAGAAATAGACAGCCTTCATAAAACAGAAACATATTTTTCAAGATGGCTAAGTTAGCTGTAGCTAAGTCGATGTGATTAGATTAGGATTTGTTTTAAGCAAACTTCTTTTTCTTTTCTTTTTTCTTTGAAAAGTATTTTAAGCAAACTTCTTAGATGCAGCTGATGATCAAAGAAGCTCCAATACAAGTTGTAAAATATCTTTAAACAAATATTGGGTAGCATAACTTTAAAAACTTAATGAGTTCAATAAGCTAGAACAGAGGGGCACCTCTGGCATGGAAATGGTAGGACCACTGATAGAAGAAGCCACATTGCTGTATTTTGTGGGCATTGACTGTGTCACAGGAAAGGGTGAGTATGAAAGATCCTCCCTTGCATTCTGGACAGTTGAAGCCAACAAAGTGCTGGGTAACGAATTTGTATATGCCTGCTGTGGAAGCAATATGAAAAGTGAGCTCTTAACTGCAACAATTTCTAGTTCACCAAAGATTAATACAAACAATAAATAAATATTATAAATGTTATATATATATATATTAAGATCACAAAGCAACCATAGAAGGCACAGCAAGAGCAGCGTGAACAGCAACATCATAGATGAACAACTGACAACACCAACTCCACAGGAAGATGGTGATAAAAGTTAAGCTTCATTGCATGCCCCTTCTATTCCCCTCATTATATTTTTCTGATACAGTCATTATCTTGAGCACTTTAGCCTTCCAAGCCCCTAATAGAAATTGCTGTATACTCTCTTTCTATTACCAGATTCTCACCGTGACTCCATACCCTCTGATTTCCTATTTAATTTATTTTTGCAAGCATACACCTACATTTTCTGATTCCAACAATTGATTAACATATTTAATTAGAAAGATATCAGGCACTTAGTTAAGTTTCTCAGGAGTGATTTTAATGATTATCACTACTACCTTCACCACTATGGCTCAAATAACACCACAGGTTCTGCATTAGCTTCATGTAGCAGGATTGCTTTATAACCAGAAGCAAGCACTTGCCAGCACCTGATTGACAGTACAGGTGCAAGAGCAATACTATGAGGAGAAGATGCAGGGCCAACAAAAAAAGTGACTTACTCCTGTCCTTAGAGACTGAGTGACTCCCTGTCACAGTGACAGCTATTCCTTGCCGCCAAGCTTATCATTCTCAACAAGAAAATGCAAAGTTTGAACTAAGGAGATAAACTTACTTCGGACTGTCAGAATAGCAAATCTTGAGTGACCCCCATCCCGGCCACTATCATAACCAGGTCAACAATGTCATTGCATGAGGCCTAAATTTCATAATAGATTTCTATCAGGGACATGTTCCAATGCATCGAACAGCCAAGCTGTGGCCATGTCTACCATGTCTATTGCAAACCCAGGATCTCTACGAAAGGGATTGTGATATAGGACACTCATTTATTAAGTCACTCTTCATTCTCTCAAACACTATATGCAAGAACATCTCTAGCATGCCTGATTTTTTTTTTTTGATAAGTAAGAAAACTTTATTAAAATAAGCGAAAAGCGCTCCTAAGTACACAAGAAGTATACACAAGAACACCCAGCTAGCCCACAGAAGAAAACCCACAAGAACCTACGCGCACACAAATCCCGAAGGCCCCAAAAACCCAAAATTCAGAAGAAACTCCCATAAAGCCCAAACTACAAAATACATCCCAGAAGATACCCCCACCCAATAGCATGCCTGATTTTGCTGAGCAAACCACTCTAAAAGTAATTTTCTCCTCAAATATCAGTCAAGATACTCAAAAACAAATCTAATATCACCTGTACTCAACACGAGCAATCCATCAAGAGAACTCGCTATTTATCACAGACATGACTTATGACTGTAATGACCACACATGACCATGTTCCAGCATCGAAGAGCAACCACTCATGTATCAAAGAGTGGCTCAAGCTGCTGTTCACAAGCCTTGGGTTTATTTCCTAAAATTTCATCCTCTTCACAGGAATTTCTTTGTAACATATAAAAAACTTAGTGCATTATAAGATCTGCTTGCATCTCGAATCTTCCCCAAATTTTTATGATTTCTGGAAATATTTATATCTCATGTCTTATCCCCTCAACAATATTATCTAGATATTATAGGATCTCCAAAAAATGTTTCTTCAGTATCAACTCAACAAGTACTTCAGAGAAAAAATTATACTATACCAACTACAAAGTTTATATTAAACCACCATCCCCCGAAACGATTAATATTGCATATCAAAGACAAAACTGAGTGTTTTATCATCGTACCATCACACTTGAGAAAGAAGCAAGATTCTGCATCTGTGAGCTTGTCTGTGGATGAGTAAATGCAGTATTGAATTGTTGGGTGCTTCCATATGCAAAATCAGGTGCAGATGAAGGGAATGCATATTGATTCCCATGAGCAACTTCAGGGGTTTCCTGCTTCAATGCCTCTGGTTGTGAAGCTGAAGGAGAATCATAATTTGCAGTGCTCCCAACAGTTCTATGAACTAGATTTCCATCTGCGGTACTTCCGAGATGCTCATCCCCATAATATTCAGGTTTTCTGCAAGATTTTTTTTAACACAATTAAGATAACTGAGTAAATTTGCAGGTACTACAATAATGTAGGCATACCTAGAGTCTGAGTGCCCAATTGATGAAACATCTGCTGCTGTAGATGTCTCCTCCAAGTCAGATTTCAAGGGCCTATTAGCAAATGAACCAGACGCAGAAAAGGCAGCACCAGTGCCAGATCCAAAACTCCCAAAGCTCAAGTTCAAGCAGTCAGAGGTATGGAGTTGGAGGTGATTTGGAATTATTACAGGAGGGTTATCCTCTTCAGATGGTGCTGCCTGATCATCTTTCCGTAAATTCAGTTGCTGCAAATTTGCAGCCACTAATGAAAGACCATCTTCCTCTGATAGAAGAAAATTTGAAACAGGAAACTGTAAGCTGACATGAATTTCTTCAAAAAGGTAGAGTGTATTCAGGAATTTATAAAGACTATTCTTGTTCACTTCAAAGGTAAAAAACATTTAACATTAAAGGATAAACAAGTTAGCCTTCCAATCAATTAATACTGTATAATTACATGCATATCTTACGATTGAATTGATTCATCAAAAAATAATATATCTTATAATTGAACATACCATGAATAACAAACTTGGTATATTAGTACTACAAAAAAAAATAAAAAATAAAAATGCGTCTGGTATGCAGATATTAAAGTTCATATTCACAAGTGGAGAATCTCCAAAAAAAAGCTAGACTATAGTTTTCAAATTGAAATAATCATCCATATACTTATGCAAATAAATATGCGATATCATTTTAAATACTGCAAAAAAAATCTATGAGGAAAGTATATATCAATGAAAAATTATTAGGGAAGATGAAGTGCAATCCAGAGCAATATTGATATTATTGTAGTCACCTTCATTATGCTCCAAATCATGATTGTGAGGCTGGTAGGAATCCATGTCCTCATATATGCTATTATCAAAGACAGATGCACCTCCAGAATTGTCCTCTAGCATATTTCTACTGGACACAGAAGTAGGTCCAACATGGTTTGCATTAAGCATCTCAACAGCCAAATCATCGGCTACCCGAACCTCATCTAATTGGGACTTTGTATGTTGATTACCTCTATCCGAGGATATGTTAGATGGATCTGCGTATAGCTCAGAATCTAAAGGTTCCTCTACAACAGAGGACAGAATAGCAGCTGGTTGCTCAATTGCAGGCCAGTCATCATCGGAAGGAAGGTGCTGGCTTGTGGCAAATCCTGGCTCAGCATTTATGTCTGACACATTGGAAGCATGATCTTGCAATGGATGCAAATTATGATGTGTTGCTGCAGAAGTTGTCAAAACGTTTTGATGGCTGACACCGTAGATCGGTGGGTTTGGCACAGTGGAAGCATTGCCATGTGGCCTACCCATCTTAACAATGTCAGCCATTGATACATGACCAGGGACGCCCAGCCAGGCAGATGGAAATCCAGAAGGCTGTGTTGATGACGATATTCCATTACTTGTGCCCACTATCGACACTTTATTTTCCATGGCTACAGATTCACTGCAATAAAAAAAATTATACATGAGGAACAATGAACTCCACGTCACAAACATAAATATTTGGAGAACATATCATCCCCATGGAAGCAATAGATACCATCAAGGATAAAGACATTCCAAGTGTGGCACACTCAATTTAATTTCCACCATGTTTCATAAGAGTGCAGGAATAACTTTCCAGATAACTTTCTTGGAATAACTTATACTATAAGAACAACATATATGGTAGTAACACCACAAAACTTAAATATATAGCGTAGTGTGTACGTGTGTGTGCGTGCACCAAAAAAGAACCACCATTTAAACACTATAAATGGAGTAAAGTGACAATATACAGAATTCCAACAAACTTAGAAGGAAGTTTGAAAATGTAGAACTGAAAAAACTTAAATCTATCAAGACGTCAATCATAATTGTCTTGAATAAGATGTGGGGATTTCTAATGGTATTCTTAGAGTACAGCTAACCCCTAGTAATTTTAGGGAACAAATTAGGAGAAGATTTGTTCCCCACTTCAGTTAGGTGGATTGGTTGTCTTAAACCAAGCTGTTTTAGGCGTTGGAGATATACCAGAATGAAGGATCTTCTCTGGTAAGTTTAAAGGACAAAATAGGGTGATTGATGGGGTTCTACAGACAAGGGGCTTCCACATTGTTAGTTTACAAAAAAAATTAGCAGAGGGAATAATATTCTATGGTAGAGTGAATCACATATGTTTTTAGCATGACATATGGGGTGGAGATATACCATTGAAGCTCTCGTTCACTAATGTTCAATATTGTACTAGACAAGGAAGCTATGGTGCCGGATTCCTTCCATCGCAATAATGACACGCTTCACAGCATTACATGATTAGGATTTTTAACATATTTATTCTCAATAAGTTATATTTGATGGGTATGGATAGAATTGTATAGTATCTTTGAAAGAATAAAAAATTTTAGGTGAAATCTTATGATAAAGTTTTACAAGGAGAGGCATAGGGGTTGAATTCCCTTGGAGATCAAATTGGGAGATGAAACATCCAACAAAGTATCCTTCTTTGTTTGCATGGCTAAACAAGGAAAATCTCAACAGTAGATAATGGTTGAAGGCATAATATGATAATACTTGACTGGTGTTGCATGTGCAAAGGAACCCTTTTGATTCTTTTCTAATGAAAACTTTAATCACTTATCTACAAAAGTCTGAACATTCCAACTTTTAGTATTTAGTTGCATTGACGCCCCTCAACTGTGAAAAGTAAAAGAGATACATCATCTTATGGTTTTAACGAGAAGAACCTGTATGATGGAGGTCGTCGACTCATGTTATTTCCTGCCATGCTGGATCCAGAAGATGAAGAGCCTGCATAAGCATGTGTTCCATTTTCCTTCTTGTAGGCAGGTTTACCATATAAACTACCAGACTCTGACAAGAAAAAATAGTAAGAGATGTTTAACAAGATTTCACACTAATTTCCAACAAATAAATACTGGAAGCTGCTCTACGACGTCCACATACCAGTAGAGGTAAACTGGTTTGATCCGCCACGTCCAACATAACGGTCTGCGCCACCCTTACCGCCACGGTTTGAAGCGTTATTAGCACCACGAGACCTGGAATCCGTTGTGTCCTTATTCTGAAGTAACAAGAGAAAGCCTAGTAAGGGAGAATAACAACAACCACGCAAACTATCATAGTGACAACTAAAGGAAAGATTAGAATTGCCTTAATCAGCCAAGGCAAGCTCCTAATCAGTGTATGAAAAAACAAGCTAATTGAGCATACGTTAAATCAAAAATTGAAAGCTCAAGCAACACAAGCACAAACATTACTGCGCACAAAGTAATCTGAAAAGAAAAGGACATCACATATTTCAGAAATATGAATGCACGCACCTCTTTTTTCTTTTCTCGTTTGCTTTTCACCTCATGAAAGGGATCTACACAATTAATAAACTTAACATAAGCAATGAATATGATTATCGATAACAATAAGTGCAAATAATCCCCAAAATCTCCCCAATCCCATTGCATGATATAAGTTGGTGGGCCTGGCAGCCCCACTGGGCCTAACAACCAAAATACCCGGCCCACTCAGCATAGGGCCCAAGTTTAAAGCCCATTTAATATAAAAGACCCACTAAAACAGCCCACTATATGGCAATAATCAAAGGGACTTAGGACAGCCAGGTGGCAAGCATCCAAGTGTCACTACAAAAGAGACACTCACCCAAACATAAAATACAGAGGCATTCCTCCCTCCCTCCCTCTCTCTCTCTCTCTCTCTGAAACTCTCCATTTGGTCTCTCTATCAAGCAAAAGACTAAATTCACCATCAGAGTGTCCCCAGTCCCTTGAGGGACCGATGGACTTCGGAGACTTCTTTCTTTGTTCTGCAGGAGCTCCACTGCCAGTCCAGCCATCCGAAAACTGTTCTAACATAAGCCATTTCAAATCCAATGTCTATTATGGATGAGGATAAACCCTAATGGGAAACACATCAACATGATTCAAGAAAAGTTCAAAGTTAATTTAATATAGTGCTTTAACCCCTCCATTGTTGCAATAATAAATTTTACTGAGTACTTCGAAATTGAGTATAAAATTCAAATGTAATCTGGTAACCAAACAAGACCCTTGGAAAACAGAGCAGGATGAGTAATTATAGCCAACGAGTGCTTGGATAGCAGGATGAGATCGGGAATTCCTGGTGTTTTGTGCAAACTAGACCTAGAACAGGCTTATGACCATGTCAACTGGGATTTCCTCTCTTATCTATTGAGGCTTGGTGGGTTTGGTACTAAATGGAGGTAGTGGATTTCTGCTTGTATTTCCACAACCTGCTTTTGTGTCCTGTTCAACGGTAGCCCACGTGGCTTCTTGGGAAGTACTCGGGGCCTTTGCCAAGGGGACCCTCTCTCACCCCTTCTCTTTGTGATAGTCATGGATGCTCTCCGCAGGATGCTCTCTAAAGCAATGATTGGAGGTTTTTTTATCGGGATTCTGAGTAGACAGCCTCAAAAACAATACCCCTTTGGAAATATCTCATCTTCTGTTCACAAATGATACACTTATTATGTGTGATGCAAACAATGATCAAATTCTTAATTTGGATCACATGTTCCTGTGTTTTGAGGCCATTTCAGGATTGAAGATCAACTTCCAAAAATTTGAGTTAGCTGTCGTAGGGGAGGTTCTGCATACTGAGGAGCTGGCCAGTATTCTCTTTTGTAATATCTCTTCTCTCTCTGAGATACTTGGGTCTCTCTCTAGTTTCTCCTTTCAAATCTAGAGCCATTTGGGATCAGGTAGTCAAGAAAATGGAAGAAAAAAAAAGGTTGGTTAGTTGGAAGAAGATATACATGTCTAAGGGCCACGTCTTACTCCCATCAAGAGTATACTATCTAGTATTCCTACATACTTCTTATCCTTCTTCCCTTTACCAGTAGGCATAACTAAAAGATTGGAGCGCCTTCAGAGAGATTTTCTTTGGAATGGTCTAGGCGGGGAACCCAAAATGCACCTAGTGAATTGGAAGACTGCTTGTTCCCCAGTTGCTAGAGGGGCGTTGGGTATAAAAATATCATGTTGTTCAACAAAGCTCTCCTCAGTAAATGGCTTTGGAGATTCGGGCATGAGGAAAATTCTTTATGGAGACTGGTTATTGTTATGAAGTATGGGATCCAGAAAGGGGGTTAGTGTTCAAAGGAAGTACGAGGACCTTACAGAATGAGTCTTTAGAGGAATATCAGAAATGGTTGGGGATTTTTTTCCAACTTTGTTTCCTACACTATTGGGTATGGTTCCTGCATTCGCTTCAAGCATGACACGTGGTGCGGAAACGAGGCTCTAAAGTATCCATTTTCACAATTCTATTCCATAGCCCGTAACAAGGAGGCCTTAGTGTCAGACTACTTGGAACTCTCCAATTCCCCAATCCTTTGGAATCCAAGCTTCATTAGGGCAGCCCATCATTTGGAACTGGAATCTCTTGACTACTTTCTCAATCTACTATACTCCTCAAAAACTCATCATGGAGAAGTGGATAGCATGTTGTGAACACCTTCTAGCAGCCACGGCTTTGCAGTGAAGAGCTATTATAATATGTTACAGTCAGCGAAGCATAGTTCATTCCCTTTGAAGAGTATGTGGTAGGTTAAGGCCCCTCCTTGCATTGCTTTCTTCTTATGGACAGCAGCATTGAGTAGAATCCTCACAGTGGATAACCTTAAAAGGTGGGGTTTCCATCTAGCTAACTGGTGTTGCCTTTGTAAAAAGAATGAGGAAATGAGGAAACTATTAAATCATCTTTTTGTGAGTATATTGCTGATCTCTGGCACTTAGTTCTTAACATTTTCGGGGTTTCTTGGGCCATGCCTAACATCCTAGAGCTTCTTCATTGCTGGAAACTTCAAGGGTGAGGACACCCCCAAAGAGGCAATCTGGACAGTTATTACTTTCTTAATGTGGAGCATTTGGAGAGAAAGAAATCGGTGTCTTTTTAAGAAAGCAAATCCAATGTGCTTTTTCAAAAATCATCCTTTTTTAGATCTCTTTTGGATTCGGTTATTGTAAATATTCCTAATTTTGACTACAAGAATTTTGTAGATTTGATTTGTTTTTTAGATTGTAGTAGTCTTTAGGGTATTCAGCCCTCTTGTATACTTTTCGTGTTCGAGGGCTTGGTACTTTTATTTCAATAAAATTATTATTATTCATTAATAAAAAAAAGTACAATGTAGAAAAACCATAAGTTTACTCACAAACAAATGAGAAAAGAGATATAGACTTGAATAGTAGATGAAATTCCTTTGACCAAATTGAGAGAGGGTACTAATTTCTAATCAGGATATTTTTGACCCTCACTGACGCAACAGTTTGGCAACCATAACAGCATAAAACACAAAGCTGTCGTTTCCCTTCCCTTCACTCCTTTTCCCAGCAATTAAACAAAAGCAAACAAAAAAATATATGACTACCCAGAGAAAATTAGAGGAAAAAAAAAACTGTTAAGCATAGAGGTAGATTAACCAAAAAAAGAAAAAAAAAAAAAAGGACCTTGAGAGAGGAGGCGATTAACGGCCTCGTTGGGGTCCATGTTACAGTCCTTAAGAGCAGCATAGATCTCCTGCTCGGTGCAGTTATGCACAATCTCCTTCAAGCTCTGCACCATCTTCCTCGACGCCGCTGGGATTGCCGATATCCCATTACTTCCCTTCCCACTACTGCCTCCTCCTCTCCCACTCATTCTCTCCCCCCCTCTCTCTCTCTCTCTTCTCTCTCTGTGGGAGACTCAGATCTGGGAAGGCTGGTAGGGTTCGTCACTCGCTGGGGTTTCCTTTCGCCGATGGCAAGAAGAAGAAGAGCAAAGAAACAAAGATATCTAATAAAGCGTTCTCTATATCGCCGGCTCTCGCTCTCGCTTTGCACCGAAAACCCTTTCTCGCTCTAAACTCTCTCCCAGCCTATCTCTCTTGCTTTTCTCTCTCTCTCTCTCTCTCTCTGCGCTATTTTTTTTTTCCTTATTCTTTTGGGTGTTTTAGGAAGAAACGATTTCTTTTTTCTTTCTTTCTTGGACTCTTTAGCGTTATCCGCTTACTTTCTCTCTTTTAAAAAACAATTAAAAAAAATATGGACATCAATTTAATTTAATTCAGTTTATAAAATTAGAATGTGACTGCTTGTGATAATCATATATTTTTAAAAAATATATATATATATATAATTCTCATATATTAAAAAAATTATAAAAATTTCTTACAAATCGATTTATATAAAATTTCATACAAATCATATCTAAGATTAACATGTGTCCCTTGGCATATAAAAAATACATATTATTTTAATAGCATGTATTTTTCACATTTTTTTTATTATAAATAACACATGTCACTCTTATATGTGAGTTGTATAAAATTTAAGTAATTAAAAAACACATGACAAAATTTATGAACTGAATTATTTCTCTGACTCAATTTGAAAAATAATTCTATCCAGAAGCCAACGAGAACAAACTTTTTGAAGAAATTAAGTTGAATAAAATTAAAAATTCAGTTCATTGTAGAAAAATTTATATAAATCTTTTTTTTATTAATGAAAAATTTATATAAATCAATTGCTAGCAATTAATACTTTCAAATCAATAATTATATTGGAACGACTGAGGTGAATTTTTTTTCATTTATTTTTCATGCATGCTTGCAAAATATGGGATGCGTTTAAAATGTTAATGAGAATAAAACAAAAAAATTAAAAAAAAAAGTTCAAGTAAATCCAAAACACCTTCCTCCTTTACCACTCAATAACCTCTCTCAGAGGAAAAAAGAATGTATATTTTATTATTTTATTTCTTTTTTAAAAAAATATTTTAATGTATAATAATATATAATATAAATATCGTTTTAACAATTTAAAAAGAATTACAACAGAATTTTAAGGTATGCTTATTTTGGTGGAAAACTTCTTTTTAAAATAATTTTTTTCACATAAAGTTTTGTGTAACCAACAGGAAAAAAAAAAATAGTTTTCCTCTAAATTAAATTGAAACTCAGTCTACGAAAATGTCGTGCGTCTTTTAAACATGTAAAAAAACACGTATTTTTATAACAGTGACAAAATTGAAAAAAATTGTATTAAAAAGACATATAAGAAGCATATGCTATTTAAAATGCATGTATTTCTCACACGTAAATGGACACGTGATATTTTTAAAGACCGTGTTGGAATAAGTTCCTTCGACTCAATTTGGACAAAATATTTATAAAAAAATAAAAAATGCTAGTCAACAAGCAGCAAGGACTCTTCTTTCTCTCATTATAACTCTAACTTGCCATTTTGAGTAGGAATGAGATAGGGACCCGTGTCCCAAGTGCCTAGGTAGGTGGGCTCTGCATCAAGGGCTACTCAATGACATACTTGATACCTTAGGACTAGGATCAAGGAATTCGGGTAGGAAATTCTAAGGAATTCTTGTGACACCTTATAAAGTTTACTCCTACATCGGGGGGATAGATTGCCTACGCTTAGTTGATGGATTATAAAGGTGTTCATGAGTATTAAGTCTCACATTAATTTTTATGTATGTGTAATTAAGTTTTATAAATGATTTTATGGAGCTCAAATTGTGACTTGACTAGTAATTTTGAAATCATATAATATATATAGATAGTGTTGTCCTCGAGTCATTATAAATGTTATCAGAGCAATCTAGTGACACCATGTAGCTTTGAGGCAGCATGACATAGACCTAATAAGGATATTAGGAATTTGAGTTGAGGAGATTATGACACTCAAAAAAATTAGTCTCACATTAGGAAGATTGATTGTTAAAGGTACTCATACGTGCTAAGTCTCATATTGCTACATTTGTTACATACTAAGTGTGATCAAGCTTTTACAGTGCTTTTACCACTTTCACCTCCTTCGGGTGGTTGTTGTTGATCCCAATTGGAAGTATAGGTAGGCTTGTCTTATTATGTATTTCTTTTGCTAATGAAACTGCCTTGTGCGTCATCTTGAAATGATCGGGTCATTTATTTGTCTCATTTCTTACTTTTTGTAAATATTTTAGTACTGTTTTGGTTTGTTCTAAATTAACTGTTGGGGAGCCCACCCTTTTTTTTTTATATAGGATCAAACACTTCTTATTTATCTTGGATCAGGAGTAGTAAAGATCCCCCATATAACTATTTCCTTAAATCAATTAAAAAAAAGTGTGATTAAGCTTTATAAGTGATTTTAAAGAACTCCAATTATAACTTTACTGGTCATTTTTGATTGATAAGGCATATATAACTAGTGTTTTCCTTAAACCAAGAATCATAGTCCCTCCCATCAACACCCCATTCTTGTTGCCAACATCAATTTTTTCAAGAACAAATAGTAATATGATATTGGTATCATTTTCATCTACCTTTGCAGATACATTACACTTTTAAGGTTCTCAAAATAATATATGTTAATGGTAACTTTTGAAGTTTTCAAAATGATATAGGTTGTTAATGGTGAGATTGAAGTTGCAAATTGGGTTTGGAGAGGTGGCATAGAGAATCAAAGCATAGTTCCTCAAGGTTTTTACATATTTTCTTTGTGGATACGACTATGGAGCTCTTAGAGAAATATCGGGTCTAAAAGGCTCGAATGTTTTGATGGTGATTGGTGTCTATTAAAACAAAAAAAAACAAAAAAAAAAAAGCTTGAAATAGCTTTTTAGAGAAAGCCTTATTTTAAAGTTTCTCTTAAAACACAGTTTTTTGCATTTATTTTTAGAACAAAGCAATAAAAAAATTGTGTTAGGGTTTGAATCTTTTTTGTTAGTTTTCAATTTTAGGTTGTCTTGGATACAGATTTGGTTTAAATGATGTATATATATATATAGCGTATACGTTGTATTTTTTCAATGGTCCACATTTAATTCTAAGTTTTACATGAAAAAGAGAGATAGTAAAATTAAATATTGACGGTTGAAAAAAGTACAACACATATGCCTTAGATATAAGTGATATGTAACAATTTGTGGTGCAAGCCAAATAATTATTTTATCCATCTTTTTAGCATTTATAAACAACAAAAATTTCATTATTCATTTAAAAATATTTTATATCAAACCAACTTAACCTTATTTTTTATGTTACAAATTGAAGATTTTTCAAACTTAAACCTTGATATATACATTTAACCATTAATTGAGGTTTGGTGAAAAAAATCGTTTAATTCATTATTCATTTAAGTCAAAGGTTTTAAATGTAAAAAAAAAATAAAATAAAATTGTTTTATATCATTTAGGCCAACAATTTTTGAGATATCAGTCCATATTTTTCACTACACACATATATTTTACTATTTCATTAACACAAGTTGATTGTTTTCAACATTTTGTACTTGCAATATATTGACTAATTAAAAAAGATAATCTTTAAATTAAATAGAATAAAGAGGGCGGTGGAGCATCTCAACAAACACCCCAAACTAGTCATTAGAGTACAAAATATTAAGACAAAGAAAATGGAAAAAGGATCTAAATAGATTTGGTCCCATAATTTCTTAACCAAAAGGCATAGAAGATGGTGTCCTTGAAGGTGGTTTGTGATCTTGTCTGATGATTAGACAATTGCAAAAATGGTGCAATGCTGATGGTTTTGATGAGGTGGTAGGTGAATTTAGATAAAGGAGCAAATAAATAAATAAATAATTAGAAGACAAAAAAAATAACAAGTCACGGTTTTATGGGATGTGTTATTCTTACATCACATTATCCTTCATCAATCCTACACCAAGATATATTGGATGCGAGACTCATGTATATGGAACCCACATGCATGGATCTCGCAACTTATGTGTTTTGGTGTAAGATTGATGTAGGATAATGTGATGTAGAAAAATCATTTTTTCGATTTTATTAAAGAATGAGGTGGGTGGATTCTTAGAGGGAAGAGTTGGAACTAAACACTAGAGGGGTGGCCCATGGGCACCAAACGCCGATGGGGAGGCTGGCTAGCAATGACTTGTAGTGGATTTAAAGGCGGAGAAGAAGCCAATGAAAAGGCGTGTGCATGGTGGAGACAAAGAGGCAGCAGAAGATCTAGATGGCGTTCACGAGAGAAGGATTTTTACGAAGCCAGTGGAAGGCTTTGAGCGTTTAGCTGGTAAATTTAGACTTCGCTTAGTTTGCAGGAGGAGTATTCTATCGGGAAAATAAATAATTATTACTTATAATGAAATAGAGTGGAACAGAATATTTATTCATATTCCAGGAGTTTGATGACGATATATATACATTAATTGAAATCGAATCAAAATTACAAAAAAAATCCGTACATTATTATTATTATTATTTTTTATAAAAAAATATTCAAATTAAAAAAATAGTAAGAAAAAAAATGTGAAAACTGGTGG
The DNA here is from genome assembly GCA_028654335.1 of Alnus rubra. Classification (NCBI taxonomy): domain Eukaryota; kingdom Viridiplantae; phylum Streptophyta; class Magnoliopsida; order Fagales; family Betulaceae; genus Alnus; species Alnus rubra. The sequence goes on from JAJPGS010000244.1 coordinate 1,216,604, forward strand.
TGGGGTGGTCAGCCACCACACAGAAGAGCTGGCGGTGGCTTGAACACCCCCAAATGCGCCTTCCATCTGTGGCTGGCCGACCACCCATTGGGGGTGGTCAGTCAGCCACAATATGTCTCTTCTTCTTCTCTTTTTTTTTTCTTTTTTTTTTTAAAAAAAATAAAACTAAAATAAAATAAAAAATAATATGAGTGGTTTTTTCTTGAAAATGTAGTATATTCATTTGGAAATAGCTATTTCTTAGAGGAACATGTATTCATCTTCGTAAGAGAATAGTTATTCTAATAAGCGAAAGAAAAAGAAAAACGAAGAGAAATATTTACATGTGATTCGGTGTTAGACACCCACATCTACCACTAAGGAAGAGGGGGTGACTCATATTTACAGGAAATTTGAGGTAAACGAAGATAATGATAAATATGCTAATTAAATCAAAATAATTTTATTTGATTACCATCAAATATAATTACAATAAATCTTAGAAGGTAATTATCTTAGAAAGAATATATACATATTATGGAACCAAATCATATATTCTAATTTTTCCCTTAAACTCTAGATGAAAGATTCTGGAAGCTTGAGTTTGAAAAAAGGATAATTACACCATTGATCTCTAGGGTTAACCTAAATTATAAATCACTCAATGTGATTCAAAAAGTTCGTGGAGTGTTATTGTGGTAAACTATAATTACAAATCAGTCATTGAACACGTTTTCTATCCACAAAGTTAACAGATTCCATTAATCAACTATATCACACCAAATAAAAAGCCAACAAGTGTTTATTACAATAAAAATATATAAAAAATAAAACAAAAACATTTGTGTGTATTTTAAAAATAAAAAATTACTGAAGGGATGATTGTCCACCAAGTTTGTATCATTAACTAATTGAACGTGTTTCAACAGTAATGAACGGGTTTTTATAGTGCCAATCTCGAGTTCAGATCGAGCTTAACCAAGCGGGACCTCAAACTCGGCCGGCTCGTCTACGGCCCTATTTGTATGATAGTAATATAGAAATACAAGTTTTCAATTATTTATTTTAAATATAAAATGCCATTCAAACCACCCACAGCCTCACCACCACCAAACCAACCAGCGCCAAAGATGAGGGTCTTGGCCCTCTCAAACTCCTTACCCACACTCCCACCATCCCCAACCGAGATTCCAAAGCCTCCAATCCTCTGCAATTTCATCACCACCCACAACAATATCACCAATTGTGCTAAGAAATCCCTTAGTTTAGCTCTCTCGGGAGCTCTCTCCTTCGGCCTTCTCTTCTCGTCCCCCTGCTCCATTGCATTGGAGTCTCCAACAATTCAATCACCTTCTTCTTCTTCTGAGCTCTGCCGCGAGGACGAGCGAATAGAGAAGGCTGAGTCTCGCCCCAGAGTGGTGACGAACGAAGGGATAGTAGAGGAAGCTTGGGAAATCGTCAATGACAGCTTTCTCAACACCGGTCGCCATCGCTGGTCTCCCCAAACGTGGCAGGTAATACATGCATGCGTGTGCCAGTTATTAGAGACAAACAAGTAGATTTCTTGCTGTGATGAAAGTACCTAAAACGGGGCCGTTTGACGTATATAGCGCCTTTGAATGCTTTCAGAAAAAGAAGGAAGATATTCTGAACACTTCCATTCCGACGAGGTCAAAGGCTCATGATATCATCAGACGAATGTTGGCAAGCCTGGGTGATCCGTATACGCGTTTTCTTTCCCCCGAAGAGGTAATTTTATATACATCTTGTATATAAGTTTGAAATGGTACCGGGAATTGGGACATCGATCAATGTGCATGAACGTAAAGTGAACATGAGAGAAATTCCCAACTGTTGCCCTTTTCGTTTATGACAGTTTCACAATCTGTTCTCATAGACGCTAATATACTCGTGGGTATCAAGCACACCATAAGCGAGGAATGGTCCTTGTATTGGAAGTTAGAACAATACCAATACTCATTTTTGGTTGTTATTTAGGATTGCAATCTTTCTGCAATGCAAATGATATGTGGATAAGCCCTTTTTGGGGAATTTGATAGAACGATTCGTTTGACTTCATAAAAAAAAATTGTTTAATGCGTATCGAAATTCCAAGCAGTTAATTATGTTACTTGTTACATTTTAACAATAAGGTGGCTGGAGGGTTAGGTCCTTAGTGGGAGGGCATCCTGTCTTTTATTTTGAAGATGAGAAAGAAATTTCTTGGTTCTTGCCAAATAAAGTGACAAAAAGGTAGCTCTAGCTTTGGTGTGGGATTTGCAATGAGATCAGGTCATAGGGGGGAAGTGGGAATTATGGCTCTGTCTCTGGAATTTATAAGTGCAGTTTCTCATTCTTTACATTCCCCCTTTTATTGCGCTGTATGCATTGTTTCTCCTGACTAAAATCTTTAATTGGAGTTGAAACCTCTCTCTCTCTCTCTCTCCTTCCTTACATGGTTGCTACATGACTTGCTATGACGTTACAATACTTGATGCTTATGTTTGATAATTGTTTTCGCTCGTGATGTGTACCTCTCCTTATGTACATAATGGTCTTTACATACAAAATTTTCAGTTTTCTTATTCCATGGCATATGCTGCTTTTGTCATTGTTGAAAGTTCTCCAAGATGGCAAGGTATGACATGAGTGGTATTGGACTAAACCTTAGGGAAGTTCTGGAAGATGATGGTGATTTAAAACTGAAGGTGATAGGACTCCTGTTGGATGGCCCTGCGCATTCTGTTGGTGTTAGACAGGTAGGTATGAAACCAAAATTGCAGATGCAATATGCGAATATTTGTTTTAGTATGTGCTGCTCTTTGTACTACAACTCTTGATTTAACGTTGATTCTTGAAGTTGATGCATTACTACAACTTTTTCTTTGTGCGACAATGCTTGACAAGGTATGAGTTGAGTAATTCATTAAGTTGTGAACTGCTGAGTTCTCTTGAACAATTCTTTCGATCACCTGCTTTACATCTGAGTTTCTGTGCTCTCTGGTCTCAAGGTTTTGGTTTTTATTTTTTCAAAATTTATTTGTTGGAAGTGGTTCATGTACTGTTTCACCAACTACTCGTTCTACTTATGTGTAGTTAGTGTATCTATCTCTTCCCAGTGCATAATGTTGAATTATCCGCTTGAAGATGGAAGTACAGCTGGGAAAGGCAGAAATAAAGATGGTCCCCAAGATTGCTACTGAATAACAGTAGAAAGGAAATGATAAAAAAAGAAAAAGAAAAATTTATGGATTTTCTTTTTGGAAAAAAGTCCACTAGCTTTCTCACTGACCTAGAGACAAATGGAAGGGACAATGCTAGTGGTCAGGTCACAGATATTTAACTAGTGAGGATGGACTCTGCTGCTATTTTCTCTTTTGAAACACAACTATTTGCTCAGCTAGTGTCTACTTCTTGTACGCATTTCAAGATGTAGTAGCACACTGAGTTACTTTTTTTTTAATAAGTAGGTTTTTTTCTATTCTTCTGTTTTGTTTAATTAGAAACAGAATATGGCCTTAGATAGGGATGGAAGGTGGAAAAGGATTTGTGTGTAGCTCTTATCAAAAAAAAAAAAAAAAAGGATTTGTGTAGCTAGCTCAACACAAATATGCTGAAGGTTCCAATATTTATCTGCATCTAACTTTCATGGGTGTTTGTCTCTACATACTTATATACTGTTTCCTTGGTTTTATTTAGTTATCTGGAATTTCTGATATTATATATTGTCGGGACTGATAGAGGTTTTACAAGTCTGCTAGTATCTAATAGGTTTCCTTACATTTATTTTCTTCGTTCCTTCTACTTTGTTAGGGGGATGAAGTGTTAGCTGTCAATGGAGTAGATGTGAAAGGCAAATCAGCCTTTGAAGTATCATCTTTGTTACAAGGCCCGAATGAAACATTTGTGACTATTAAGGTTGTGATTTTAATAGTCTATTATAAAGTAACACTGCGTTAATTCTTTTTGTTGTGTTGTCTTCTTAATGATTGTTCAGATATGTGTTTTTAATTTTAGGTCAAGCATGGCAATTGTGGGCCTATTCAATCCATTGAAGTCCAGAGACAACTTGTTGCTCGAACCCCAGTGTCATATCGTTTGGAGCAAATTGACAATGGAACTACTTCTGTTGGCTACATGCGCTTAAAAGAGTTCAATGCATTGGCTAGAAAAGACTTGGTGATTGGTAGTTGTTCATCTAATCAAGCTATATTAATTCAACAACATATAACATGCTGCATATTTTTAGGATGCATAGACCTTCTGAGCCTCAAAAACAGGAAATTGCTAAGGAATTAGCTTTGGTCATTTTATCTCATGCTGCTATTTGCATATAGAAACTCAAGACAGAAGCCCAAAAATGAATAAAATCTAATTTGCTTTTCCTCTTTGAATGCACGCCTTTGTAATATACCATTAGGTACATTCTATTCTTTAAATTGTTGAGGCCGATATCATAGGCCTATTTGTCTTGGATCCTTATCCTTTTGTGAAAAGCGCTAGCGCCCCTATAGAGTAAGGCTCTTATGGCACTAGTTATGTCCACAGTAGGACTTTTTTTTTTTTTTTTTGTACTTGGAATTATATAGTTTCAGTTGATCTTATCATTAGACTAAATAAAATAAAGATTGTTGCAGCAATGAGGCGACTTCAGGATATGGGAGCCTCATATTTCATTCTCGATCTAAGAGACAACCTTGGTGGACTCGTACAGGTTTGTTTGCTAAATTGATCTTTATGTTTAAGTTAATCAATGAAAAACAAAAACAATATCAACTGTTCAAAATCACCTAAGTAAAAGAACTAAAAGAGACACCTTTGATTATAAAACTGCTACAGTAACTTTAGTATTACTCATTTTACAGTGGCTTGGACTGTATCTGCTACATTATTATTTTTGGGAAATCAGGTTAAGACCCCCTTTTGCCTTTTGCCATTTTGACTTTAAAACCCCAGTTTTCAATTTGATAGATTTGATACCTGAGTCTAGACCCATTCTAAATTCGATATCTTTGTCAGCCTTTCCGTCAAATAGGTAGCAAAAACGGAATGAAAATACAATTATATCCTCTAATAAAAATTTAAAAGACAAGAAAAAGAAGAAGAAAAAGAACCAGCACCTAATTGAGGGGTGGCTTTCGGCCACTCCCTAGCTGAGGGGGTGGCCACTAGCCACCCCTGAGTTAAGGGTGGTTGTGAGCCACCGATTCTGAGGTAGGGTCCATGAGCCACTCCCTCGGAAGTGGTGGTCGTGAGCCACCCTTCTAAGGTTGTGGCCGTCAGTCATCTCTCCTTTAGGCACTTTTTTTTTTTTCATATTTTTTTTTTAGAGTGACATAATTGTATTTCCACATATATTTTTGCTACCTATTTGATGAAAGGGTTGACAAATGTCTCAAATTTAGAATGTGCCTAAATTGGGTCTCAAATCTATCAAATTGAGAACTAGGGCAAGTCAAAATGACAAAAAATTCGGGGGTCCTGACCTGATCTTCTTTTTGTTTTTTTCCAGCTTGCTTGCTCTGTACCATTTTCTCTCTCCTATATTAGAATGTGTACTGTGCATGTCTCTGATCATTTTTTATCAATGTTGTTTCATTTAATGTAAGGCACTAGCAAAATCATGTTTGTTGTTAATTCATGCACGTTGTTGTGATGGGATTTTGTAACATTGTGAGCTTCATCCTATTCTTTTGCTTATTTCAGGCTGGAATTGAGATCGCCAAACTCTTTCTAAATGAGGGGAAGACGGTATAGCAATTTATTGAGATTACGTTCATGAACTACTATTTCTTTGTAACCAAGTGTATTTATTTGTTTATGTTTTCCATTTCTCCTGTGCAGACTGTAATTTCTACAGTTATTTGCATCTTCCCTTCTTTCCCCTTATCATCTAGACTCATAAAAATAGTTAGCTACTTTGTTATTTGGTTATGATGGACAATGGAAACACTTATGATCAATAATGGTCCAAAATGTTCACAAACTTGTATTTTGATTTTTCAGAAGTTTATCAATGATTCGGGGTTGCTCTTGAAAATATATTCCTAAAACTAAAGGAAAAAGTTTCTTGTCATTGCAGATTAATTATTGATTCAAGTGGGTTTGTGTTTAATTTCTTTTTAGTAGATTTTGGCATCCATATTTATATCTTCATTATTTGCTGGCTTAGTAGTTTTTTGCTTCTCAATGTCCTGTTTTTGGTAGTGTGTTTCCTAACTCTTTTTGTTTTGGATGAGCACAAAGGATTGAGATCCTCGAATCTTGATTTTGAAGTATCCTAGTTGGAAGGCTAGCATGAATAATTGCTCTTTTATTTTGGTAGATGGATATTTAGCTCAACTTAACGAGGGATACATGAATCTCTTGTGCATTCTATACTATCAAGATTAATATCTCACATCTGGTATTTGGCAACAATGTTTATTCTCACTGTCACCATATACCTATGTTAGGGCCTTCTTCGTGTCCTTTTGGCACCTTCTACTTGAATCAAGTTGCTCCTCCATATTGCTGCACGAATAGGCTTTCTTGAACATGGCCAAACCATCTCAAATAATTTCTTTTCTATTATTCATCACACCCATATGCTGATAGAGCAGCCTCACTCACTCCCACTGAACTCAGGCAGTACAATCCATCAGTTTCAGGAATTCTAGCATTTAATCACAAATTTCTAGGATTAATGTTAATGGGATCAACAAAAGGTTTTATGCTGGCTATCTATTAAGCCCTGTGTCATCCAGGGTCAGGACTGGCCGAGTCTGTAGGCAAGGAATCTAGGATAAAAGAGGCAGAGTTGGTTGATGCATGTTGCTTTCAATAATGTTAAGAGAGTCAAAATAGCTAAAGCCTAAAGGTACTAGTGTTCTATGCTGTCAGGCAGAAGATATTATTTAACTGTAATGTGGAGAGCTTTGGCATTATGGTCCTTTTATATATGCCGTAGACAGAAATATCTCATCCGTGTTTTGTGCAGAGAATTTTTGTCCTCAATAGATATTTATTAAAATAAGAGCTTCATGTTATTGATGGATCTATTAATAATTAGTAATGCTTCTCTGTGTTGCTTTGGACCTTTCCCTCTCAAAAGTGATAGCAGTGCATTTTAAGCATTGCTTTATCACTTGGGCAATCTTTTCCTCATCACTAATACCTCTTTCTTTTTTTTTCCTCCTGAATGTGCAATAAAGTATCTGTGTTAGTACCTGTTAGCGCTGTTCAGTCCGCTCCACTGAGCTTATCAATGTGGCGTTTTCTTCTGATGCATTTATGTACAGGTGATATATACCGCTGGAAGGGATTCACAGTACCAAAACACCATTGTTGCAGATGCTGCACCATTGATTACAGCTCCTGTTATTGTATGCACTTTTACATTTGAGATTTTTACACCGAATATTCTGTATTTGTTCTCATTTATCACTTTTTTTTTTTTTTTTTTTATTTATTTATTTATGGTTGAACGCTCTGAATCTATCTTAGTCTGAAAGAAAATGAAAATAAAACTAGATTTCTCATTTTAGTAGAGCTATTGTCAATTTTGAATCAACGTGTTGCCTGTGTAACAAGGGGTTGGACATGACAATTTTGACCGTGACATGAGCTACCATATTTGGGGACTAAAATATAACTGAGTCTATCATTCAGGAGCATTAGATTAATTTTTGAATCAATTTGTTGTCCATTCAATAAGGATCTGGACACTTATGACAATGCTTAACACAGACATGAGCTGGCAACAGCAACAAAAATAAATTGAATTGCATCATAAGTATGAACAAAGCATGTAGCCGTAGTTATTATTATTATTATTTGAGAGGTGCAAATTAGCTGTGCTGGGTAGAGAGCTGCTTGAGCTTTGAGCTGAATATGTGGGTTGTAAATCTATTCTTGTCAATTAGTAAACATTCTTGAACTTTATTACCTTGTTTGATTAGATAAGCATGGTTCTAGCCTTCTAGGTCAACTTGAGTCTAATTGATATTTTATTTTATTTTTTATTTGTATTGATCAATTTTGATAACAAAAACACATAATTGATTGGAGTAGCTCAATAATAAGTTAAATGGGTGATGATGAATTAGTGTCCCAGTTGCTGTAAATCCAGTCATCACATCATAAATAGAATTGGTAACTTACTTTTCTCCGACTCCTTGTAGTTATGCTTTTTAGTGTTCAGGGGCCTAACTGACCTGAGCTTGGCTCTTTGGAAAAACAAGCTTTAGATTGAAGTTTGATCTTCCCGTAGCTTGGTGGATTTGTTTGTACCCCCAAAATTAGATTCCAACCCAATTGAGTCTCTTTTATTATTTTATTTGTGATTTTAAAACATTGACTTGTATTATTACAGTATTTTTTGTTCTTGATTCGATCTTATAAGCTTATCTTCTTCATTACAAAGTTTTTGACTCTCATCTAATGCAGGTTTTGGTGAACAACAAAACTGCTAGTGCTAGTGAAATTGTAAGCGGCTCCATCAAATTATCTGAAGTTGCTTTTGATACTTCACATTTGTAGTATTGTAAAAGGTGGTCTCATTGCAGGTTGCTTCTTCGCTGCATGATAATTGTAGAGCTGTCCTTGTGGGGGAAAGGACTTACGGCAAGGTTTAGATATTCACTTAATAATTTTAGTGATTCAGAATTTTCTTTATATGATCATGTACTGTAATAGACCTGAGTCCACCCAGAACCCACAGCTCGTTTTAAACTTCGATATGGTGGGTTTTGTTGTGGATTTTGGACAGTTGCTGAATATGCTTTTTCTTTTTGTGGCTGGGGATAAGAATCAAAATTTTATCTTTTTGTTAGTTTCATTCTATCTCTCGACCCAAATTATAGAGTGTAGTTTTTAAATTTTGGTATTTACTAATAGATATCTGATTGACATACCATAAACTATATATCTGATTGTCGAAAATTGTTTTAAAATGTGATTTGAAGGGCAATATATCTTTTCTATAATATTCCACATCTAAAGTAATTATCTATTTTGTAATTCTGATTCCAGTAAGCCCTATATGTTGAACAGGGTTTGATTCAATCTGTATTTGAACTTCGTGATGGATCTGGTGTGGTTGTTACTGTTGGGAAGTATGTAACTCCAAATCACAGGGACATAAATGGCAATGGAATAGAGCCTGATTATCGAAATTTCCCAGGTAGAACTCTTCATACTTCTATGATATAGTGATAGTAATACCCCAGTTAATCTTAACATAACCCTCTACATACAGCTTGGGGTGATGTCAAGCAGCATCTTATTAAGTGCGGTAAGCTTCAGCAAGGATGAAACAAAGGTTACAGTCTTCTTATTTAAGCTTCAGCAGCATCTCTTTCTAGATTTAGGTGGGTAATCTAACGTAAAGACATCTTCATGTGAACCCTGCCTTATTTTTCTTGAAATTTGTCTGTGAAAGTGTGATAGAATAAGTTGCTGACTTGCCATATGGCTCGTGCTTTATGAGCATACACATATGGTGCTCTATACTTCTGTTTGCTTTGCTATAAAGTGCACAAGTTCTGAGAGATGGCAAAATTTTTTTATGGATCAAGTGTTATTGTATTAGACACCAATTTTATTCTTATAGGTACACATCTATAATGCGAAATCAGCACAGAAGAAACGACCCGATTACCTCCGTGCAAGAATTTTGTATTGAAGAACTCCCTGGGTATGGGTTTTTAATGCAATTCATTACTGCGAGAAGATTTCTTGGTCATTGCATCGACACATGATTCACACTTGAATGTTTGCTGGAAGACTTGTAACTTTGTCACTAACGGGCTAGGCCCCCATTGTTGTAAGAAACTCATGTTTCGTAGTAATAAGAAAAGCGAGATTCTTGTTGATGTTATCTTCGTTATTACTGATTTTTTTATTTTTTTTTAAACTATTTACTTCATCTACTTTATAGTTTAACAATGGTAATAGCTTGTACTGAGAGAGAGAGAGAGAGAGAGAGAGAGAGAGAGAGATTCCATAAAATTGGATATGTGCAGTGAATGTTGAGAGTAATTAGCATGATGTAAAAATTTGTCATTGGTGAGTTGCAGCAAAAGTTTTCTGAATGTGTTGGGAATTGGGATACCTAATCAGCTTGGCGTCCCCAAGAAGAGAACTCAATGCTCAAAGCAGAACCTGTGGAAAATGGCGGTGAATTGGGAGCTTCAAGTAAAGCCTTGGTTTTGTGTCTGGCGCAAGGCGATCAATTTTCACATGGAGGCCAAATGAAAGTGGAAATGGGGATGCGTGAAAGAGAGGGGAGGGAGACGAAACTTTTTTATGGTTACGGTTATACCCAATATTGGGCAGCGCTGTAGTTACCAAAGGCTTCAGGAAACATACAGGGAAATTGACGTGGGTGATTTTTTATGACTTTTTTTAATTTTTTTTTTTTATATTTAGGAAAGGGAATGAACTATAGGGTGTTTGCTGCTAGTGCTCTAAGGTACAATAGACGGATTGAAATCTCATGCAATACAATAACCAGGTGCAATAGCTTTTTTGTGGGTAGATCGTGAAATCAATGGCGCAAAAAAAAAAAAAAAAAAAACCTTTTTGGGTGACTGTTTGGTGGTGGGTGGTCTGGAGGTGGCTGAACCACCCCATGACCTTAGAATTGGTTCGACTCCCCCTCCTGCCAAATATGGTGTGGCTGAACCACCCCAGGCAAGTGGTTCAAGCACCCCCTTGGGTCAAATCGAGGGTGGCCGAACCACCCGTAAGCACTTAGGGTGGTTTCGCCACCCCCTCCAACTGAATTGAGGTTTAACGTAATTCATAGAGCTAAAATGAACATTTTTCTTTTAACCACTTTCTCAGGAGGGGTTTAACATAAATTTAGTATAAGTTTTTCTGAATTCTGGCTTCAGAGTCGACACCTTCAAAATCTTGAATGAGTAGCTCTTCACAAATTTTGGTTTTGGTTTTGGTGTTTATTTTTATTTTTTTTAAAGTTGTCAGTAATTCATTGAAGGTTCTTATCAAGTCAAATTGTTAAGTGGGTGGAAGAGTTTTTGACGGTTCTTATTGGAGTAATTCTAAGAGTAAATTAAGTGTCCATCAAGTGTCCATAATGAGGTGACTTTTAAATCACTATTGGACGTGCTCAAATGATAATTTTGATCAAATGGTAATTTTAAAGCCCACTTCATTTGTTGATGGATACTTAATGTACTCCTAGAATTACTCTTCTTATTGTGATTGTACAAGCTATAAGACTTGGCAGAGTTGTTTTGAACCCAAACCCAGACCCTAAGTGGACCTTTTTCTTATGGCCTCAATGGTGCATTTTTGGATTCCCGAAAGAATGGAACCAAAAAATAAATAAATAATGTTACATACTATACCCTATCTCATTAAGTTGATGTGACAATGATCATCAATTTTTAGATCAGCTCTTATTAAAAATAAAATAAAAATAAAAGGTCAATAAACACTGTCACATTAGTATAAGATAAAGGTAGATTACTCAAAAAGAAAAAAGGATTCCATAAACAATCGAAATCACATAGAAGGCACCCCTCGTTCTGTCCTTGCTCCAAATCCATGGGCAACAGAAGAAAGAAAGAATCAATATTGAGGCAAAAGATGGTAAGGGAGTTGGCAATGTGTACAGTTCTTCTCTAGCACGGCAAATTGTATGAAAACCATTGGCTGTTCCTCAGAGAGTTTGCTTTTGGAGACACCTGAATAAACAAAGCAATCGAATGGGGAATGAAATTCTTGATTCAGTCGATGAGAAGTGTTAAAAAAAAAAAATACGATCTCATTCTTTCTCTCACCACCTTTAGCTTCTGATTTGTACCATAAAAACAGTAGAAAGTGAACCAGAAAAGTACAAAAGGAAAATGCCACAACATCACTGCGGCATCAATAATCCCAAACATCAGATTTAAATTCCAACAGATCACTCTTTTGCCTTTTCCCTCTTCATAAACTTTTGTACTCTTTTTGCACCTTCTCTTGCTTGCAGTTTCCAACTACCCAATACCTCCATCCTTAAGTCTTCTTATATTCTTTCTTCTCTCTTTTTGTCTCTCTACCATCCAAGAAAGCTATGATTCTTCTAATTTTATATATATAATTAATGCTTTGAAAAAAAGATGAACTCTTCTTTGAATTAACACCATTGGTGCTTCTCTCTTCTTCTTCTTTTTTAAATATCTTAGCTTCTCTGTCATTGTTCCAAATCAAGAAGGACTCTCAGAACCATATTGTAGAAGCAGTTTGGGGAGATGGGTGCTATCAGTCTTTGGTGTTTCACATTCTTTTCCTTCAGTCTTTTCCTCACTTCAGGTGATTTGCACTGCCCTAGAGGATTTACTTCCCACCTTGTTATTTTGTTCTCTTGTTCTTTCTAATTGTTTGATTGATTGCTCATTTTCCATATTAATATTGCCTCCCTCCCTTGGCTCCTCCTTTTTTCTTTATTTATTTGCATAAGAAAACAAAAATGGAATTGTCTGTTTCAAGTGTATGGTAAGATCAGGTAACAACGTTGGTTAACAGGAGTTTTTTTATTAAAATATTGCACAATTTGTTTGTATTTTGAAAAAAAAAAAACTAAATAATAATAATAATAAAAAATATACTAATGAAAGTGTTATGAATGTCAATTTTTTTTCTTCTTCTTCTTCTTTTGAACTTTTTATGTCTTAAAGTTTATCTCTTTAGTCATTTTTCATTTTTCAATTATTTTTAATACAAGGTTATTGATGCTTTGCAGTAGATGATAAGGTAGCTTTAGGTAGCTCTTGTTGATTTGAAGTTGAGCCTATAATCTTAAATCAAATCGTATCTCTGCATTCATCCAAATAGAAAGCAATCTGTTTTTACTAAGAAAGTATCTCTAGGGCCGATGATTTTTAATACGACCTGCAAGTTCGACACCAACCAACACAAAATTAGCAGATTAGAATAGAGGGATCTAACATGTTTAATTAAATTGATCGAATTATAATTAACCTATATAATCTTATACTCATGACTCGACAAACAAGCACAAATTGACAACCCTAGTTATCTCTTCATTCATCCAGATCCTGCTCATCTCTGTTTTCTACCTATTTGTTCGCCAGAATATTACTTATTTTATGCTCCAGTTGCAAATCCAATTTCTCAAACACCATGATATTTGACGTAGACTCAAAGTCAGCAGTTTTCTGTGTTTTTAATCATGTCACTGAAATGAAAAGGAAAAGAACTTAACCTGCCTTTGATTTCTTCAGGTTCAAGCGTTGCAGAGAAGCCTCCTTCAGAAGCAATCCAGCAAAAATTACTGCACAATCAAGAAAACCGGATGCTCTTCTCATCTTCTGTGTTCGCTACACAAGTTGATACGGTTCCCATTGTCAACCCTACAACTCCAGGCACAGCAAACCCAAGTCCTATAGTATATCCTCCATCCCCGCCAGCACCGACCGCGACACAGCCGACCATAACCCCTCCCTCCCCGACCTCAACAACTCCGACGGCCCCGACCACCACAACTCCGACGACCCCGACAACCACAACTCCGATGCCCCCAACCACCACAACTCCATCAACGTCAGGCGGCTCTTGGTGTATTGCAAACCCGACAGCTTCGGAAACAGCTTTACAGGTGGCTATTGACTATGCTTGTGGCTATGGAGGTGCTGACTGTTCTGCAATTCAACCAGGAGCAAGTTGTTACAACCCAACCACTCTGCGGGACCACGCTTCTTATGCCTTCAATGACTATTACCAGAAAAATCCAGCGCCTACTAGCTGTGTATTTGGAGGAACTGCACAACTCACCAACACTGACCCAAGTAAGACACCATATTTTCCAAATATCTGCTCAAAAGAGTCAAAAGACTTCAGCCATTGAAATTTATTCACGCTTTCACACTAGTCTTGAGCAAGTTTTAAATGGCTCCTTATGCCTTACCACATAAATAATTATCCCACATCCAAATTCTTTCTGACTGCTGATAATTGGTCTGACCACAATCAGATTAATTCCCATGCTTTTAATTATCTTATATGATTTACATTAAACTTATACTGCTGTATCTGCATCATCACAGGTACTGGAAACTGTCACTTTGCATCATCCAAGACAACACCCAGGTAATCTTTCACAATCATCTCCAATTTCAGCTCTCCTGTCAAAGCTTAAGGCAAAGGAAATCAATCTTATCCATTTTTTTTTCATCAACAGCACAACCTCGCCGGTTATCCCAACGCCGCCAAGCATGATGACCCCACCGACAACCACGATGACCCCAACCACACCGTCCATAACTATACCCAGTGGCGGATCAACGGTATTTGGTGCAGAACCAACAGGGAGCCCCAACTCAGCTATCTCAGTCTCCTACTCTCCGCTGATGCTCTTCACCACAACTGCTCTCTTGGGGGCACTTGCAACAAATTATCTTTAACTGAAGGAAATCAAGCTCAGTTATTCTCTCCAAGACAAGCTGGCAAATCACTCAGTCTGCCAGCGCACTTCATTAATTTCAAAGGAGGCACTTAGAATCGACATTGGGAAATTGTAGTATCTCAAAGCCTGGTTCTCAGCATTAAATTTAAGTTACCTATGTATACGTGATAGTGGAGGAAGAAGCACAGGAGAAAACGCAGAAGAGCAAAGAAGTCTATAGGTTCTAGTACTTGTAAGACTCATAGTTACTTTCTCTGCAGTGTTAGCATAATAAACTATTTAGACAAGCCCATCCAGCTTTAGGACTGCTTTTCCAATGAAGAGACCTGTACTCGAAATCAGCTAGGGCATCAATTTAATTTATAGACCTACAAGAGTAATAAGAACTAGATTTCTTTTAGAATATCAAACATTTTTGGTCAGTATATTTACAATATCAAATATAGTTGGTTTATCTGGTTATCTAATAAAAATCAGGGTATTTGAGTAGTTGGTGTTAGAATATTAATTAAATGATTAAATTCACAACTTCTTATCAATTTAAGCTTTTAAGATAAATAGTTATTTAACACGGTATCAGACAAACAAAATGAAACTAGCTATATCAGGCGGTGTCCGCGGGCAACAGAATGCTCATAGACTTCACCAATCCAAGACCTCCAAATGGCATTGCATTACAGACACAAAGGTGGTAACATTATTTTTATTCCAAGTAAATAAAAGTAGCTCATGGACACATACCATATCCTTACTAGATAATTTATAAGCTTTCATTTCATTGTTCAAACCTACCAGTAGTCCAATACAAAGTTTCTCCCTCAAACACCCTCCTTAAGAAAGGGATCAACTTGATTTCAACCTTAACAAGCGCGACAACAAGAAAACATCTATTCTAAGATCAAAGTGCTTGTTTGATTGGTAAACTGCTAAAAAACTCTTCTCAACCAAAAGAATTTTGAGATGTGGCACCACCACTAAAACACTTTTCAAAACGAACTACAAAATTCTTCTCAAAACCAAAAACATTTTTCAAAAATATAAAACACAACATATATATATTAAAAAAAAGAAAGAAAAATAAAGGGTTGTGTGGTGGCCACCACACAGCAGCCACCGGATCACCACCATGTGCCACCATTGCGATGCAACAATTTTTGAATTATTTTGAATTTTGTTAATTTTTAATCTTCACAAAAGACTTCCAAAATTTTACCAAATCAATTTTTAACTTTTCTCAAATGTGACCCTACCGAATCAATTCTCAACTTTTTATCTTTTTCAAAACCGAAAAAACTTCTCAAAATTTTACCAAAGGGGCTCTTTGGCACTAAAGGCTTAATCTAAAGCATTTGATGATCCCCAGGTTATAAACCTACGGAAGTTTAAGAACATGTCCTCTTAGTTTGAAATATCTCCGACACAATGGCTACCAGTTAGATGGTCAAATATGACAAATAAAGCTGAGCAAGTAACACCAATCATTTGAAGCCCTGATAGATGCCATCTCTTTCAACTGTTCTTTCAACTGTTGGAGGAAGCATGACAATAACCAGCACCCAAACTATCAACAAGATGAATAAATTTTATGTCCAGGAACGGGGCAAAGTAGAGTATATCTTGAGAATTTACAATCAAATTTAGGACTAAAAATATAAAATGATCAGGTCTGACCAGAAAACAATCGATACCCCAATCCTTCCACCATGAAAATTAAGAAGTTGATTGCGAAATAAACCTCCAGAAATCTATCCCTAAGAGAGGTTTATAAAATACTAGCAAGGTTGCATCGACTTAGTACACTTCTTGCACATAATTTATACGTCAGAAGGGAAGCAATTTTCCCATCTTCTGGAAGAAATGGAAGGGCTGATTCGATCCAAACTGCATAACTAATCACCTACGAGAAAGAAAATCTTTGTATATTTTTTACAACGGTTTTCCATTCTCCAAGAAAACCATATGTTTTTGTAAATTACTCAAGAGCAGCTAAGATGAGAGAGAGAGACAGGGAGAGAGCTTTAGGAGTTTGTTCGTAGATAATAAATTAAGCTTGATATTGTATCGTGCAAGAAGTAATCCAGGACAGAGCAACTGGCTTATGAGAGAGAGCTTAGGAATTTGTCTACTGATAATAAACGAAGTTTGATACAGTATTGTGCAAGAAGTGATCTGGGCCAGACTAATATATAAGAAAACAAATAAAAAAAATCAGAGGCAAGACCACACTATAAAACAATACTTTCATCACTCGAAGAATGCTAGTACACATTCAGCATATTTATTGTGCTTATTACAGATAAATATATCTAATAAGAGAAAGAAAGGTCCTTCTGTTATTCTAAACACACACCCACCTCAAAAAAAAAAAAAAAAAAAAAGAAAAGAAAAGAAAAAAGGTAAAAAATTTACAGATGATTAAAAGGCCACATCCATTTATGATTTCAAGCGAAATTCAAATCAGAAGTAAGCCTGATGCAGCAGTGATTAAAATGATGGCTAAGGTGGCAACAATTGAACCTTGGTCAAATGCTTTCTGCAAGCTGCCTGTTCGTGAGAAATGCTGGAAAGCCAAATATCCAGCAATCAACAAGGAAACAATAGCACCTGCCTGAGTTCCCCTGCCAATAAAATATACCACGAAACATAAAAACTATGGAAAAACAAATAATGATCTCATTTGGCCTCAAACATGCTTTTACTTACCGTAGGTTCATGACTTGATGAGGAGCTACAAGCACCAACAGTAATGCCACAAATGGCAACTCAAGTTCACCTAGAAACAAGGAAGACATACATAAGACCGGTTGGAAATTTCTCTCTGATCAGTCAATAAAAGAGAGTAAAGCACAGTGCAAGACATTGAGAAGAGCAAACACAACCAAGCATTTCGTTTCTTTTCATTCTTTACTTTTATTCCTCACAGTTTTTTCAGCAAGCACACTCCTCACTATTGAAAATATAGGTACCCGTTTTCTTTTCTTTTTCTTCAATAGAGGGATAAAACCTCAACTCTCTGCCCCATAATTTTTTGGGGGAGGGAGTGCCAGTTGGCCAAAGGACCACTGGCATTAGAAAATCAGGGACCTATCCTGAGGTTTCTGAAAAGAACTACTGATTTTTTTTATTAAGTTTCACTGATTTCATTCTTCCCTCCAGGCTCCAGTTATCCTATTGGCAGAGTCATCTACTTTTAATGCTCTTGAACCAAATGTTTTGGCCCAAAACCCAGATCACCAGTAAAAAAATTTGTAGGAGAAAAAGTATATATAAATGCTCTTATACATAACCCGAGGGAGGTCAATTGAGATCAAAACCACTAAAGAAAAGAGAATTAGTTAACATTCTCCATGCTTATATACAAAAATAGAGTAAAAAGTTAATTTTGTTGCCCATAAACAAATCACATAAGCCTTTTAAATACCAAACCATCAAGTTCCAAGAAATAAGCCTTGCCTAAGCTAGCACTCAAATTAAATAATTAACAAGACCTACCAGGAATGAAGAAGAAGAGACGGACGAGAAGTGCCAAGAATGCAGTCCAAGCACCATATTCGCCCCTGCAAATCAATTTTATATGAGTTCAACAAGGTACCGCATGTTTGAAACTTGAAAGGCTTGCTTGATCCATAAGATTATGATTCAGGTTGGTCCATAAGATAAATGCTTCTAGGTGCTTGGAGAGTCAACTTGGGCATGAACCCAATTAACTTTCATTGAATCAATCGAACGTCATGATGTCTTTCTATTCGACAAGATAAAGCCAGTAAAGATGTTTTGGAAGGCTTACTTAATGAACGAGATGACACTTGCTGGAGCTTGTAGAGCAAATAGGGGAACAAGAAAGGATTTCTGAGCAGCAGTGCCTTTGGCAAGCATTAGCACCCTAAAAAGTAGTTTGAATATCCATCAGAACGTAACAGAGAAGTACTTGATGCTCATATTTTTCCAAGAAATGCTCAAGCTATAAAACTCTTTACCATTTAGTGACACATAAGAGCTTATTGATAACCAACTCAGTTTAAGAAAATAACAACAGAACCACAATTTAGTTGTAATTTGCTTTCCACAAACAAAGAGAAGTAGCCAACATAGAGTATTTGCTTACAGATCTAAAAAAGATTTAACTCCAAATATAATCAAGTAATCCATATTCATAACCAAAGAACCAATTCCCAGTCATCACCATATTCATAACCAAACCTTGTGCTTGACCATCCACAAGCTTCTAGAATTTAACTTCTTTTTTTTCGATGAATGGGCTTTTTGCTAACAAAAAAACCAGTACAATACCCTCCAGTTTAACCAAACTGGAACAATTCTGCAGAACTCAATATACAATCAACACAAACCTGCAGAAACACTCCACCACCAACTCTGATGTCTCTATACCATTCTAACCCCTCACAACCAAAATGAATACTATATACAAACTAGAATTTAACTTCAGATTAAAATTTATTCACTTTATTAAAAAAGAAAAGAAAAAGAAAAAGGAATTGATCTTTGGAAATTTCAAGAAACCATCTTGCAGACAAATATAAAGCAACTTTCAAAATACACACACATAAATGCATTTATACTTGGAATGAATGCGTATGAATCTACGGATACGAGTATGAGATTACGTGTAGAGACTTACGCGGAAGAAACGGTGGCGATCCACTGGAGGTTACGAGCAGTGATAGGCGAAGCGTAGCAAACCGCACCGAATCCCCTACTCTTCTTCTCCTTCGTCGTCACCAGCCCCTTACGATCGACACAAAATCTGTAACAATATGAAAACGAAAATTACAATTATCTAAAAAAGGAAAAAGAAAAAGCCTCACAATCAAATTCTTCAAAATCCGATTTCTCTAGTCTCTGCCTGAGGGGATTAGAGCGTTGAGCGACATGGAAGAGGAGCAAGGGCTGGTGACGCGGAGCTCCCGCAAAGAGAAAGCTCTTGGTGCTGTTGTTGTAGAGAGAGAAAGTTCCGAGCGCAGATGAGGACAGAGAAAGAGACGCCATTTCCTTTTCGTCAGAATCGCACTGAGTGAGTGAGAGAGCAGAGAGACTGTAATAAATGATAGTTGGACGAAACTCTGATTTAAAAAGAATAACATTTCTCTTTCTAGAATGAGCCTCTCCACGATTTGACCGCCAAGAAGGCGAAAAACTTGCACGTGGCTACACGTTTTTAGTATAAACAGTGGCAACATTCAGATCCGTATAAAGGGTTTCAGATCCGAAGATTAGGATTTAGGGCTACCCGAATTTCAGAAAACTTCGGGGAGCCTAAAAGCATTCTAAATAGATTATTTATTTCTCACTTTTACCTAAATAATTAAACCAAATCATAAAAAACTCTTCTATTTTATTATTTATTAAAAATACAAAATAAATTTGTTTTGAATTTGTGAATAGTATAACTCTATATATAGAGTTTTTTTTTTTTCTAAAAAAAAAAAAATATTTTGGGTCTCTCGCCTTCTTTCTCTTTCATTTTTTTTTTCTCTTCTTTTCTCAATGTTATGATTATAATTAATTAGTAGCTATTTTTTTACTTACAAAAAAAAAAAAAATCTCATTCCGACATCTACAACTTTTTTTTTTTTTTTTTTTAATTTCATTGATTATATTAGTTTTAATCAAATTCATCACTACAGTATAAACAGTTTAAAGATTGTAATTCTTTCTATAACAGGGTGCAAGTTAATAGTGAAATTCAATGACATTAAAAAATTTTTTTACATTAGAAAAATGACCGTTTTAATGAAATGAGTCAAACGACTATTGTAAAATATGACTATAAGAAAAATGTCCGTATTAAAAAAAAAGAAAGAATAATTGCACTATTAATCCTATGGTATATATGCCATAATTATTTTATAAAATACTATATTAAATCGCTACTACTTGTTTCATGACCTAGTGGAGGGCCATTGAAGCAACTTCTGCAAGTGATTTGTGTTGACTTCACCCTTGTGGAGAAGCAGGTCTTTGACTTTCAATGGAAGGCGATCATGGGAGGAAGATCGCAGTTTTTATTTATTTATTTATTTTTAACAAAAGGGCGTAATTGTGCCACCGTGGTTGTTTCAGTTATATATATATTGGATAAAAAAAATAACAAAAGTCTCGATTTACAAATGTTGATAAGAGAAATTGGAGTTTTAACAGGTAAAAAAAGAGGGAATGATCAAAAAACTTACGTAGATTTTATTATTTTAATATTTACATATGTAAATGCAAGAAACTAACAAAAATTAATAAATGTTTTTTTTTTTTTTAAAAAAATTTAAATCATTTAATATAAAAATTAGGGAACTTTACCAACACCCAGTGCCGGTTTTTTTATCGTTTAGCAAGGAAATATCTAAGTTGTCCCGATCATCTAAAAAACAAGCAAAGACCTAAGTCTATTTCACGCATAAAAATAATGCCACGTGTAAAGATCTAGTAAGATGTATTACCTACTTAACTTATTTTAAAGAACTTCCCTTATAAACTAATGAGAAATGATCCCTACACTCATTTCTCGTAACAGCCCCACAACAAGCTGACGTGGCTGGTAATATTTTATTATTTTTTTTGTTTTCTTTTTGTTTTGATTGAAAATCGGTTGGAGGGAGAAATGAAATTGTTGTGGGACAGTTGTGAGAAATGAGTGTAGGGATCATTTCACTAAACTCATAGCTTTCGTACATTTTAAAAGAAGATACTTAAATTATAAAACGTCTCAATTTAAGGTATTTATTTTTCACAAAGTTTCAATCTCAGTTATCCACTAGAATTTTTCGTTAAATCTTATCAAAATTTCTAAAATACTATTTTGTTTATTTTTAAAAAAATATAAAAAAAAATAAATTTTTTGAAAGATTCTGGCATGGGTATTTTTACAAATTTCGTTAAATTCTAACTAATACTTAAATCCTAATAATTTTTTATTTATTTATTTTTTTCTAAAAAAAATAAGAGGTATATATTTTGAAAATTTTGACAGAATTTAACGAAAAATTCTAACGGAGGAATGGGATTAAAACTTTTTGAAAAATTGATTCCCTAAATTTATACGTTTTAAAGTTTAGATACCTTATTTCAAAAATGATAAAAGTTCGAGAGTTATAATTGAAATTATTCCGAAGAATAATCAATAATTTGTTTGTTACCTATAAAATAATAATAATAATAATAATAATTTTTTTGCTTGTTATGCCTTGCTTTTGACTCTATCGTTGACTCATGATGGTAAATAAGTTTAGATACCTTATTTCATGGAATAAAGGCATGGAAAGTATTAAAGCATGCAGTTAAACAAAACATTTAAGAGAAACTAGCTTAGAACTTTAAAAGTTTCCTTCCATTTTGATCATGAACATTATTTTCTTGTGTAATATGTTTACCCCTTAGGCCATTTTCGCATTTCTTGAACCATAAACAGCACTCGTTAAGGCTTGTCCTAAAAGACCGTCATGAGCTCAACCTGTTGCCGAAGTGGGAGCTTCCTTAAGTGAAGCATTTGGTTGATATCCCACATGTACTATCATATGGGTCATGTGATTTGGTGTCGGTCGTCATAATCATGTCATAATGGTGCGGCAAGGTGTAACATAGTGCACATAACATTCATGACATATATATAATCATGGCACATGCAATTTCCTGGAAAACATAACTTTAGACATCATGATCAATGGCATGTGCAATTTCACGAAAATCATGCTTTTATACATTAACTAAAGAAGATGGTGTTCATCAAAAGCCATGCCGCGTGTATAATATATATATGGAAGAAAAGAGCGTTAACTTTTTAAAGGATTATCAAAAACTCATAAAAATTCCCCAACCTCGCTTTGAAAATAAGTAGTGAGTAATTAATAAGATTATTGTGTCAGGGTTTTAAAAATGTGTTTACTTAATTATCTGAGCTCTTGATTGGTTGGTGAATTGAAGCTCTCTAGCTCCTTACAATTAATCACATAAGTTTGATTAGAAAGATGTCCTTCCATTAAGGAATTTTCCTAATGTAACTTCCATATTGAGTAACAACTATAAGTTTGAGTATTTAAGTAGACTAACTACCATTGAACACTCCTAAACATCACACAAATCCCTTATAACAATAATAATCATCACTTTGATTAAAAACACCCAGCTTAACACTTGCCTGCTAGTTCCACAATGCCCTAAGCAATTTTATATAATCAATCAAATTCCACATCTCATATGATGCACTTCAAAATAGGAAAAAGAACTATTCATGAATCTTATTCAAAAGAAACTTATAACCACATTAAATCTCCCAACAACATGATAACAGTCCTTTGATTCATAAATCTGCCAACTTAGTTTCAATCCAAACAGTAGCTTAAGTCCTTTAATACACTAAACATAGATGAGTGATAAAAGCTGTGTCATTAATTCATTCACATCATTCACAAATATAAATATAATTAGAAGCTTGAATACATATTCACTAAATGCTAATCCTCGTAGAGATCGAGTCTAGATATCATGCATGATTCTCACTTGTAAATTCACATGGACAGCAAGTAGTTGATTCAACATCTATTACCTACTGCATAAGTATCAGATTTCACCCATTAATTAGCAAGGCTGTCTGTCCAGATTACATACTGGCATTCAATTCAAAACACAGCAACCGTAGTAGTTAGTATCCCAATGAGCATCTTTAAATTAAACCTCAATCACTTCCTACACTTAGAGGAGTACATAAAAGAGTTCATAGCCCTCTCAAACTTTAACAAATCCCTGTGTAAACAGAACTGCTACCAGTTTCATTCCATCCAAATATGTATTTAACTTAACCCAAGACATATTGTTAGCGACCAAATCAGGAGCACCTTACTTGTGTATATTCTCTCTTGCATGTGGGAATTCCTTAAATAAGAAGTGTTATACGTGCTGTCATTAACTTGTTTTATACAAAACCAGTCTTATTTATTTCATGCATGCATCTAAAAGCTCATCCAAGAGTACCCACACAGCAGATTATGTATACACCAAAGAAAACATCCAAAACAGTATTTCCGGATAAGGAACATCTCTCGCATACAAAAAATCACAATCAACTACTTTATTTCCATCAATTTAATCAAGAGAATTAAGGTAATTCAGGGTCAACAAAAACAAACAGATCGAGATGATGAGCCAATCTACAGTTCACTAAGTTTGCAGAAATTTCTTTCAACCCCACATGTAGCTCATTTATTAATGATGAATATTCCTAAATTAACATATGTTCATTGTCAACAAGGAGTCCAAGGGAAATTAACATATGAAAGTAAAAGATAGGAAACTTGTTGCCATATTGATCTTCCACAACTTTAACAAAAACTCTGCAGACAAGGTAAATGGTCTCCACCTCTACAATAGACAAAGATACAGTCTGGAGACATATATAACATGTTACAAGCAGGTTAAAAAATGAATAAAACAAAACCCAAATAGTCTAGCACTCCACACAGGATGCAAAATAAGTTGTTACATCTACAAGCACTGTACGTATATAGGAAGAATCCTGTCGAAGTAACCAAGTAAATACATCCACTAATTTTAATTTCCTCGATCAAGAGGCTCAATAAATATTGAAACAAATGTATTTCCTTTAGAGTCGCTCGGTCACATGCACTCAAACACAACGAGGATCGATAAATATATATATGGAATCCATGCAGAATCTTATCATAAATAATATTATCTTATGTTTCATTATATGATTTAGTATAATGTAAGTATGTAACAATGATCAAGCATCTAGATTAAATATGGAAGTATCTAGATTATGATTAATTAGTATTTAGATTATGAATTATTGATTCATATAATTCATATATTTATATATAATTACAAAAATATATATAGAGAAAAGAAAAAGATGATCATTAAATCCCCACCATAACAAGATATATTGTATTGGACAGAAACTCACATTTATAATTATATAATATTGGTTGAAAACTTTTATACGCACATGTGGTGTAAATTACTTGATTGTCTTGAATTTTGACAATGGGATTTTTTTTTTTTTTTTGGGGGGTGGGGGGAAGTAAGGAAGATTTGATAAAATCTTTAAACGATCTTATAATTAGTATGCTTATTATTAAGATATAAGATCTTTTGTCACCTCAAAACATAACTCTCTTCTTCTTTTTTTTTTTTTTTTTTTTTTTTGACATGTCCACATAAGAGAGAGGGGGAGGGAGGATTCGAATTAGTGACCTCCGCTTCATGAGACGTGGTCTCCAGCCGATTGAACTACCCCTTTGGGATCAAAACACAACTCTTGACCCTCTAGTTTATTCATGTGGCAATGCATGGTCCCCTAACTAATTTTAGAGTTTTTTTCTTTAAAAAAAAATAAAAAATAAAAGTTAAAGTTGCTTGAAAATCAATTTTTTATCTTTTAAAATTGATTTATGGTTCTTAGTAACTTCTACAATTTGCCTGAAAATAAGAAAAAAAAAAAAAAAGAAGAAAAAATTATATGTACGCACCACTATTTTTCATGTGTCCACCACAATCACCTTCATAAACCACCTCACTACTACCATGCACTTCAGCACGAAGCAGTTGGGTTGCGTTTCATTTTGCGATTTTGTTGATAAAAATGATATTTTTAAATGAAATCGCAAAAAATGAATCGTTTAAAATTATGCATTTAAAAAAATTGCGATTTGAAAACATAGAAAATAAGCTTTTTCAAATCGTAGGTAATTTTAAAAACGTACAATTTTAAAACTTAAATTACAGTTTTACAAATCAAACTACAATTTTATCAAACGCTTTATGGTCCGTTTGGGTATTGAATATTTCGAATATGAATAATATTCTGAATCTGATTCCAGATTTCAAGGCAATGAAAATGTGTTTGGATGTTGAATATAATTCAAATCTTTTTCGAATATGTGTTTGGGTGTTGAATTTGGAAGATTGGAAAAAAAAAGTGTTTTATAATGGTAGAAAGTGATTGGATTGTATGAAAAGTTGTGTATAATGATTGGTATGGTAAAAAATAATAAAACTAATAATAACAAAAAAATAACAAAAAAATTAAAAACTAAAAAAAATAAATTTTTATTTTTATTTTTTAAAAAAGAAAAAATATAGTGTTTTGGGTGGCAGCCACCCCTTGGGGAGGGGGGGGGGGGGTGGCTCAGAGGTGGTCGGCGCCACCTCTAGGGTGGCTCGCAGGCCACCTTGGCCCCTGGGGGTGCCCGAGCGCCATCCCCAGCCACTGGGAGTAGCCGCGCGGCCACCCTCGACCCTAGGGGTGGCCTGAAAGCCACCCCGAAATCCATTTGGGGTGGCCGGAAGCCACCCCTAGTGCTCAGGGGTAGGTGCGCAACCAACCCCGGCCATTGCGGGTAGCCGCGCGACCACCCTCGGCCCTAGGGGTAGCCCGAAAGCCACTCCTAAGGCTTAGGGGTGGCTTTCGGGCTCAGGGGGTGGCGTGCGGCCACCCTTGGCCATTGGGGGTAGCCGCGAGGCCACCCCCGGCCCTAGGGGTGGCCGGAAGGCCACCCGTAAGGCTTAGTGGTAGCTTTTGGGTCACCCCGAAATCCACGCAGGGTGGCTCGAAAGCCACCCCTAGGGGGTCATGGGGTGGCATGCGGCCACCCCCGACCCTTGGGGTGGACACGAGCCACCACCAGAGGTGGCGCCGGCCACCTCTGGGGTGGCTCGCAGGCCACCCCATTTTCCTATTTTTCTTGAATATATATAGTTTTATTTATTTACTTTTGGTTTTTAGGTTTTCTGTTCGAGTTGTAGTCCCCAGAAACTCTGATTTCTGCCAGCTCGAAATTCACGCGTCAATCCTCGAAACTCAAACTTTATTCAAACTATATTCAAGTGGCCAGTCGGATTTTATTCAACTTAATTCCGGATTTGGGTTTTTGAATAAAAACTCGGTTCGAATATTGAATATTTATTCGAACCAAATGCAACTTTACTCATTTTTTAAATTTACATTTTTAAATTGCACTTTTCATATCGCAAATCAAAACGAATCTTTCCGCAGCAAAACGTTACCTAAGCATTTAACGGCACGCAGATCACACGTGTTGGGTGTACGGGAAGCAGTCGGTCTTCTGTTCCATTGGATGCTTGACCACGAAATTCAAAGCCTTGACCAAATATAGAACCGGCTATAGCCCGTCGCCTCTCTAAAATTGTGCCGAATTCAAGGGCCTGTTTGGCAGTAATTTTGTTGGAGAATATTTGTGTGTTGTGTAGTAAGAAGTGATTGATGTGATATAAAATTTAGGAATGTTTTATAGAAAAGTGAAAAAAGTTTTGTTTTGTAGTGGGTTTTTTTATTTGAATAATAATAAAAAATGATTGATGTGATATAAAAAATGTAAAAAAGTTAGAATGTTTTTTTTGGGAGAAGTGAAAAAATATAGAGAAAAAGTTTGAGTAGTTTGCCAAACTAACCCGGATATTTTTCTGTACTTTTCTCCATCACCGAGTCGTTGAGATGGCTCTTCCAACAGAAGTCGATGAGCACCCGAAGATTTGCCGCATGAAACTATGGTGAGTCTTTGAGTTTTATTTATTTATTTTTTTATGAATGAATGAAAACTTTATAACCAAACGCAAGCAGCACAAACACTACACTAAAAATTGAAACAAATTAAATCCACCCAAAACAGGGAGAAATACCCACATACAGCTACATAACAGTAGCAAAACCCAGCAACTAAACCCAACAAAACGACTGAAACAAAACAGGAGAAACTACATCACACCAGAATTTTCTTATGCAGATTCCAAACACGAATGAGAAGTAAGTTCTCAGCAGAACGTTTGAAGGTGCCCTTTGCCATAATTCTTGACCGAATCTCCCATTTGATCTTAGCAATTCCTTTGTTCTAGGAATATTTCCATGTAGCAGGTCATTTGTTTGTCTCCTGAGGTGATAAACAGCAGCTCCAATACTCAGCTTACACAAACTGGTTTTCAGACTTTTGCTGTTAGAGGATAAAATATATTCAGGTAAAGAATCCTCAAATCATGCGGAAAATCTTCCTTGTTTTCCTCTCCAATATTTTCCATGATTTCCTCCATGTTTTCGTCATCAATGTTCCTTGATTCTCTCCAGATTTTATGTCATGTTATGTGGGATGTACTCTCCTTAATTAGCCTATATATTGATGTATTTTGTAACCAAAATTATGTAATGAAATCAGTAAAGATGTAGTCCTTTGGCTTACCTGTGTTCTTCCCTTCTTCTCATTTCCTTCTCTGTTTTGCCTTCTCTTTAATTTTTCTAATTTTTGCCATACGGAGTAAAGATTAAACAAGAAGTCATTAACTCCCTCCACACTCGCTGCTGAAACTGCATTGGAAAAATAGATGATCCCTGCTTTCTTGCCTTCCTCGACAAAATAGACACAAGCTATCCCATACTGCCATGCATAACCCCATTTACACATCTTTTCTTTAGTAACCAGAGCATCTCTAAAGACTAACCATAGAAGGAAAGAATGGCGTGGAATAGCCAATGAAAACCATACCACTTTCCACCAATCCACAACAGGCTGCTTCTCTCTTAACAGCTCCCGGGTTTCAGAATAAGAGTAAACCCCATTTCTGAAATTCCAGATTGGCAAGTCTTCAATGCCAATATCAACTTCAGGGAGCCTACTTTGAAGCTTAACCAAACTTTCAAATCTAGCACAAGGCCAGAACCAATCCCTATCACAGATGTTGGATGAAAGTTTTTCTCCTGAATAGCTTCCTGCACCATAGATTGCTCTAGCTAAATCCATACTTATCATACCACATGAAAATCCGGCTTCCATATCCAACTTTAAACCTGATAAATCCCTTCGCCACATCACGAAGCTTCCATCACCTGATAAATCCGGTCTTTGAGTTTTGTTGTTAATTAGTTCCTATTTTGTTCTAAAGATGTAGCAAATATTGTGGGAGGTATGCCATTGCCGACAACATCCCTGATCATGTTAACCTTGTTTTCAGAAATTGAATAGACTTTTAAGAATGTCTGAGAAATAAACTAATAATAAATCCTGTCAGTATTTACAGAAAATTTGGTTGAGAGCAAAGGCTTTTGAGATCATATTTGGACATCATGGGGAAAAGGTATCCAGTCCAATCCGAGCCTTACCCCATTTGAAAAACCAGTTAAGTAGCTAAAGTTAATACAGACAACACTTCCGGAAGGCGAAGACATTTCTGCTTAGATTTGTTCTTCAAACCTAACCCCATGATACAAGCCCCATTTGTCTTAATCTAGCTTACGTACAATAGAGGAAAAGCCATCTCATGCTTTCTATGGAAGTTGTGAATTGTTTTGAGATCAAAATGTATTGTTTAAAAGTGACTAAATTGTATTGGTTCTCTCAATAATTTCTCACTCTTTCTTTTTTATGCTTTCTAAATGTAATTGTTATTGCATGGCAGGATGAAATTACTTTTGTCTCGTAACGGAGAAGTAGCCGTTGATGACCACATCATAATGGCTATTACAGCATTTTGGTGCGACAGCCCCGAAGACCCACTAACTAAATATATGTCTCTTATCAACAACACCAGTCGACAAGTGCTGAGCAAGACCAGCCCCGAAAACTCTGTTGGGGGTGTTTGGATCCTCTCTGTTTTTTTTTGAAATTGGAAGGGATCTAGTTAGTTATATTTTGAGAGTAAAGTTATCTATAAAAAAATAAAAAGACAATTTTACTCCTAAAATATAACTAATTGGATCCCCTCCGAATTGTTTGAACCGGAGATGATCATTGTCCTTGTGCAAGTGTGTTCTATGGGTGTCTCTTTTCAACAAATGAAACAAAAAAGAATAAAGAAGTGCGGAAAGTAAGAACGAACGTTGGGACTAATTTTTGAGAAGCGCAGTGCTCCGTAAATTAAGGCGCCGTTTAATAACCCCCTCCCCTCTCCTCCCCCCTCCCTTTATTTTCACTTCTCTAAAAAAAACATCAACTCATAACATTTTTAACCTTTTTTACTTTTTATATCACATTTATAATTTTTTATTATTATTTAAATAAAAAAACTCACTACAATACAATTTTTTTTTCATTTTTCAATATAAATTCTCTCTACTTTATATTACATCAATCATTTTTTATTTTCACTCAACAAAAATATTCTCCCATAAAAAGGGGGAGAGGGATTACTAAACGGGACCTTAAGTCTGATGGGCGCAAATCTCAACACTACGTGGCGAGGCGTATGTTATTGCCTTTACATATTACAGATTATACGTGGCTTAGCATTGACTTGTGTCATAAAGGCCTATGTCATCTTCCCAATGTGAAAGGGATTCTTCACAATATGATGTAGCCTTACAACTCTGATGCCCAACGTACACGGTACACGAGTTTAGGCTTGATTTGAAATGAAATATTATTATTATTTTTTTAAAAAAAAGGTGTAACAAAAATTAAAAAAAAGTACACGTAACCTCTTTAAACTACCAAAAAATGTCAATGTCTCCTTAATAACAAAAATACCCTTCATAAAATTATTAAAATAAAATAAACACTAAAAAAATTATTAAAAAAATATAAAATAACAAAAATTTATTCCAAAAAATTAAAAACTTTTTTTTTTCGTTTTTTTAAAAAAAATAATTTTCAGTTATTTTTTCGTTTTTCTTTTTTTTTTAAATTGTTTTTTTTTCTTCCTTTTTTTAATTTAATAAAAAACTGGTTTTTATTTTTTATCTTTCGTTTTTTTAAATGTTCTTATGATTCAGTTATTTTTTCGTTTGTTTTTTTTAAAAAAATAATTTTTATATTTTTTTAAAACAATTATTTTAAAAATAAATAATTGTTCTTTTTTGTTTTTATTTTTTTATTTGTTTTTTAAGAAATAATTTAATAATTTTTTTAGTTTTAGTTTTAGATTTTTTGAATTTATAAGGACATTTTTGTCTTAGTCAAAAAAATTTAGGGTCAATTTTGTCATTTTGTTGGTCTTAGGGGGGAGATTGACATTTTTTGGTAGTTTAAGGGGAACATTGACACAATTAGTAGTTTGTGGAGTACATTGACAATTGAGTAGTAGTTTAAGGGGGATATGTGTACTTTTCTCTAAAAACTATTACTAGTAAATACGAGCATGACTTTTAAGAATCCAGTTAATATGCTGTAGTTAAAACTAAAACTACAGCACATTTGCTGTTAAACACGTTAAGGGCCCAAATTTAACTAAATTTAAACTAAGTCAAACCTTTTCTTTTTTTTACCAAGTGTTATTATTCTCGTCCAATAAACCTTGAAGGTTATGGTATGACTATGCCTTCGCTCTTCATTTCCATCTTCACCCTCTTCTTCCAATTAATTATCATCTATAGCCCCATTGAAAATGATTTTTATTTAGAGATATATTGCTGGATTTTTATTTTCAGCCATTCGGTTGCTTCTCAAAAACTAAGACAACTATAAAATTTAAATTAAACTCCACCCAAAAATTCCCACAATCCAATCCCTCCAAGAAAAAAGAGAAACAACCCAATATCGGTTGCCCAACCTAAACATAGAGGAATCCCAAAAATTATTCTTTACCCATTCAGTTGCTCAATCGAAAAACTAGAGAACCCAAAGAAAAATCCGCATTCACCCATTTGGCCGTTATAAGAAATAGCTTAAGAAAATTTCTAAGCAAAACAATAACAAAAATCCCTTCAACCCATTCGGTTCCCTAACCAAAAACAAGAAGAGAAAATCCAAAACTTTTCTCCACCCATTCTCAGCCATCAATAGAGGACCAAGTGACCAACCACTGAAAATCACAACTTACAACAATTTGAACCCACAATCAACAACTTCAAATCCTATCACAATACCCATTTTCTGCAAAACAATGAACCAACAATCGAAAATCACAAGAAAAACCCATAACAATTTGAACCTAGAACAGGGCCGGGGAGGGGGAGGTTTATATTTTTCTGGCTTTGTTCATAGGGCCTTCTGCGGCGTCAAAAAGAAAACTAACGAAACGTCTGCTTCTAAAATATTTGGTAAAAAAAAGACGACAACGTTTGAGTTAGATTAAGTTTAGTTAAATCTGAGCCCTTACATTGTTTAACATCATATGTGCTTTAACTACAGCACACAAGCCGGATCCAATTTTTAATAGCCTATCAAAAAGAAATGGTTAATCTAATAAGAGATAATGATGCAGTCCACTGTCTAGAGAGAGAACGTCTGAAATTCTTTTAGAGAGAGAGAACATTTATGCGTTTTGTTTCGTAGGATGCCTCCCCTCCCGGCGCTAGTCTTCCACCTAGTCCTTATGGGCTAGGGTGGCTTTTGTGTGGCTTTTGTTCACCCCACTGGTTCCCAGTGGTGGGTGTTGTTTTTCTCCCAACCTTTGGGTTGTGGAGCTTTTGGTCCTCTCGGTCAGATCCGGTGTCCTCCTA
Source organism: Alnus rubra (assembly GCA_028654335.1). Classification (NCBI taxonomy): domain Eukaryota; kingdom Viridiplantae; phylum Streptophyta; class Magnoliopsida; order Fagales; family Betulaceae; genus Alnus; species Alnus rubra. The sequence continues at coordinate 1,248,409 of JAJPGS010000244.1, forward strand.
TAGCTGTTGGGGCAGATATTAAACTATAAAGAAAAAGAAAGAAAAAAAATAACCCACATAGACACAGTAGAGAGATATATATATACATACATACATACAGTCGGTTGATCTTCTCCAACACGCAAAGCCAATGTCAATCAAAGAATCACATTGCACAAGAAAAAAAATGGACAAAATCTACTTTACAACAACTCTCACATTTCTCTCCCTCAATCTCATACTGTCATCCTGTCATCCAACCCCAATAAAAAAGAAAAAAAAATGCAATGCTTGAAAAAACCAATATCTAAGAGGCAAGAAATTTTTTGAATCTCTGAGAAGAACCGCTTTGGAAACGCCATGACTATCGGCTGTCTGTCTACCGATCCATGCACCACCAGCAGTCAACACTCACACCGTGAGTTATCTGCTCTTACTTCTCTGTTTTGTTTTGAAATTTGAGGCTGTTCCGAAAAAAAAAAAAAAAAATCCGTAGGTATGGTCTGTGCTTGATTCTTTGATTTCTTGGAGATGGTATGAGCTTGAAGAGTGAAGACAATGAAGATTGAAGAGAGAATTGGCGTGAGGAAAGGACTGAGGTTTGAGGTTGAAGAGAGAAATTAGAATAGGAAGAAAAAGAAAAAAGAAAAAATGAATAGCTTGAGGGGCATTTGCCGCGTCTCACGTCTTCAATTACTGACGTATATTCACACTTAAATAGTCTAATTTAACCCCTAACCCTAATGAGAGAGATGAGATTATAAATTTTTTAAAATTTGATACACTAAATTTAAAGGTTTTAAACTCTTAAAAAATTGCACAAAAATGGAAAAAAGTTGGAGAAAATTAAGGAAAGGTTCGCCAAAATTTAATTTATATTATACAATTATAAATCATGGAGTACAGGGTGATTATATAATAGCTAGGAATACGCAACATAAAAGAAACAAACTTGTGAAAGATAATGTAGCTTAAAGTCATATCCAGGGGTAGAATGGGTAAAAATAAAACCTGTTTTGTTTTACCTATTTTTCCCCTGGCAGGAAAAAAAATTTGTGGTTGTGTCTAAGGGAAAAATTGGGAAAAAACTTGTCTTATCATGAAAAAGTTGGCTGAGAAAATTCAGCCCTCCTGCCAAAAGCCTGCACGTAAGGGAAGGAGGAAGGGACAGGGATAGGTGACGTCAGAAAAAATTGGGAGAGGGGAGGGGGTGGGGAGATACTAAACAGGGCCAACATAGTAGACAGCTAAAGGAAACAAGAGGTGAAATTTGAGGTAAAACTTTTTAATATGAATTTGATTTGATTTGGTGTCGAGGCCAAGTGTTGTGCATGGAATCATTGGCCCGTTTTGAAACCCATCCCTACCCCTCTTATTTTCACTTTTATTATTATTATTATTATTTTTTCTGAAAAAAAAAAAATTATCAGCTTCAAAACATTTTAACTATTTTTCAAAAAACTTAATCGCTCAACGTTCACTACAAAAACCCTTGAATTTTGCCACTTGCATTTTGAGACGTGTACGGACACTGTACACGTGTCAAACAAGTTGCCACGTGCTCTTTGCCACGCGTGTCAGATGTGGATGTCACTAACTATGCATTTTGACACGTGTATTCAAATACACGTGTCCATTTTGACACGTGTATTGGAATACACGTGTCTGACAGTTTGACACATGTATTTAATACACGTGTCAAACAGTTGGACACGTGTATTTCAATACTCGTGTCTAACTGGACACATGTATTTGAATACACGTGTCAAACTGTCAGACACGTGTATTCAAATACACGTGTCCAATTTGTTTTTTTTTTTAAAAAAAAATTTAAAATTGTATTTTTCAATTTAATTAATTTTTTTTATTTAATTCTTTAATTATATTTAATTTAAATTAAAAATACAATTAAATAATTAAACAAAAATTTAATTAAATTAAAAAATACAATTTGAATTTTTTTTTAATTTAGTTTTGATTATTGTCTTTTTAAATTTGTTTGGGTTAATTAATTAATTTTTTTTTTTTTTTTTTTTTTTTTTTTTTTTTTTATCACAAACCAATAATTAATAACGTATTTGTTAAATATGCAAATCTTTACAAACAAAAAATAATTACACAAAATATCTACAAATCCAAATGGCGTCCCTGCGAAGCACGAGGCACCGTCCCAAGCGTGTTATCGCCAACCGGCGATTGCTGCACAAGGGATGGTGTCGCGGGCGAAGGTGTAGCGACATGGGAGTGCTGGCTCAGCCGTCGTCCAACAGGCGACAACGTACCAACCGTTGTCGAATTACCTGCAAATAATATAGACAATTAAAGTATATAATATTACTTGCAAAATTAAAGGGGTAATGAAAACAAATTGAAAGTAATTTTGTCCTATACACAATATAAATCATACCTGCAGATGCACTACTAACAGACGACGTACTACCTACGTGTGCAGGTGAAGACTGAGCACCAAGACATGGTTGTGATACTCCCATGGAGGACATGAAGACCTCGAACTGTCGCATGCGCTGCTCCATGGTGTCGAACTGTTGCATGCGCTGCTCCAACGCGTCATTCCTCTCTCGCTCAGCCCGTAACTCCGCTTGGATTTCTTCCATCTTCCGAGCGTGTTCGGCCCAATCCCGAGACGTGCCCTCAGATGGTCCCCCTGTGAGCGAGGCCTGTATGAGAAACATGTCCCCCAAACAGGTGTAACGTTCGGCCCAACCTGCCGAACCCTCCCCGCGTACTCATGCCTCCTAACCGCCTGTTCGTACGCGTCGTTCGGTGCCCAACGTACCGTGTCTGATGAGACGCTCTGCGTGGCGGCTGGATCACTGGATGAACTCTGCGTCATCCTCTCCTGTACGTCGTCAACATGAAAAACTCATATACTGAATAATGACATATCATACATAATTTAGAAATATTAGTAAATTAGATCAATAGCATACGCATAGGACCCGTGTACGTTCATTCAAGTAAGTGCCGTCCTTCCTTGTGTGGGTCTTCACGAAGGACGCGGCGCGAGTGGGGGGCGTGCCAGATGTACATGTCTGTCGTCATCCAGTTGAAATATATAACAAACAGAGAGCGAAAAAATAGTGTAAAGAAAAAGAAATACAATTACTAACAAATATTAAAAACATAAACATATATTTTTTCACACCTCCTCGTGATTAAATCTGGCATAAATTTTGGATCCCGTACACTGGGGAAGGTCATTCTGCTCCCGCAGCCTCTTCATCCGTTCAGAAGTCGCCTACGAATTGAACATGAAAATTAAAATGTAAGCATTGATACACTTAAAGTAGTAATAAAATTATATGGTTAGTTATTAAAAAACCACAACATTTTTAAGTCATACAATTAAAAGCCTACATACCCTTTTATGCTCAGTGCACCAATCGCTCAGCAGGAACTCTACATCTACTGCGTCATACTTCGCAAAAAAATTATCCGGCACTCTCGCTCGGATAATCTCGGGCGGGTCACCGTCTTGAATATTTAGCTTGGTTTTGAACCTCGACTTCCACGAGCGGTGCTTCCGACCTATATCATTCCACGCTTCCTGTTGTGCCTTGCGCTTGTCTATTGATACAGGTAGATAGAACTCCTCCTGCACATTCAATTTAAGTATTATAGGTTTAAAAACTTCAAGAAAAATTTAATTTTAATTTTAATTCAAATAAATAAATAAAATATATTTTTAAAACATACCATCAGCGCGTCCCACATAGCATGCTTAATCTGCTTATCTACCCTCGTCCATTCATCCCGCATAAGTATGTAGGATCCGCTCCTGATAAGTCTGCCCTTAGCCCGCCTAAAACGATTGCAGGCTCGTCCTATAGGTTGTAGAGCAGCATTGTACTGCAACACAACCTTCTTCCCCCTCGGGAGCACCCAGTTTCTCTCTGGGTCCCTAATCACCTCATAATATATGGTTTCGTCTGGATTGTACCCTAATGAAAAAAATATACAACATTTAATTGGTTAACACTAAAAAACATAATTATATCAACAAATTGTAAATTCAATTTATTTTTCATTCAAACTTAATATTTATTTTTGGTAAAAAATAATATGAGTTATAAGGTTGTCTAAATATGTACTTACCCATCAACCGAATCTGCTCAATATCTATGTGCTAGGTCGCCTGCGACCTCCTCGCCAACCCCTCCCGTTGGTGGAGGCTGCTGATCATCATCTGAAAGCATATCCTGGGGACTATCGGGGGCCAACTGATCGGTACCCAACATCGCAACGTCCTCGTCATGGGTACTCTGCCCCCCCTAGATCTGGCATCTGACTCTCATCGGAAAGTGGCACCTGGCTCTCACTAGATACAGGCATCTGGCTCTCTCCAGGCCCCGAGCCCTGACTCGCGGTCGATGGTGGCATTTGTCTGAACCCCATAATCTGGCCCTGCATCGCTGCCTGGGCTGGCATATGCCCCAACCCCACAGCCGGTATCTACATCTCCCCGGTCTGTGACAGAGGAAATCTCTCATCCTGCGTCTCACTATCAGGGTTATATGCCATAGGTACACTATATGTATACGGAAAGTACGGCGCATAACCCTGTGGCCCCATCCCCTCTCGCACCCACCATCGAGCCACGTTACCCGGTTGGGTGAACCCTATCTGAGATAATGTCGGGAGCTCTGACAATGGAGAACTGGAACATCCAGCTGTGCTGGTCTGCCCGTGATCTGACGTGGGCACGGCCACCATACCTGGCATCAACGGTCTATAAGCGGCATCTGGGTGGTGTGGTCACGCCGCAGTATATAATGCCGTCGAATCTGTGAGCGTGGTCATGGGGGGCACGGGGGGGCGGGGTGCCCGATATGCATATGGAGGGGGTTTCTGGTTCATCGATACTTGCGAACAAATGTAGAAAAATTAATTAAAATTTGTATTTTATATATTTGAAATGAATATGCAAATTATACAACGAAATTTATGCAAATAATAAAAATTTGTATTGAGTTCAAGCGAATTGTACGAACAATATATATATATCAGTCATTGTATCACGGTAGCTTCGATCGGATCAATGTCGGGCCTGTCGTACTCGAATTCGTCATTCGTATCGGGTAGGTCATCAGTGGCTTGTACGAGCGGTACGCACTCATGGTAGGTTGTACCTGCCCCATTACTCCCTTCCCCCTGACCAACTTCTTACACATTGCGCGGTTTGTCCTAACTACACAAACCCAATTTGGGTTCCTACTATCTTCGACGTAGAATACTTGATCTACCTGAGATGTAAGCACGTACGGCTCGTCCTTCATCAGTTCTCCCATGTGGACGAGGTGATTGAAGTTGACAAACACTAGGCCATACTCGTCTATTGTGAATCCTCTGTCCATCGTGAGGTCTGCCCAATTGCACTTAAATAGGACGTACGTAGTCCTGTCATAGTACTCGACCTCAACTATATCGGTTAACTGCCCGTAGTACGTTTCGCCTTCAACAGTTGGAACACATACGCCACTGTTCTGCGTCCTCCTTCCCACATCATGGGCAAGCGTGCGAAACAATTTCCCATTTACCACGTACCTGTTGTACTTGACCGCTGTCTCATTTAGCCCTCTACAACGCATAACCAAGTTGTGGCCCAATTCCTCTCTACGTTGATCGTCCAGACCATCGACCTATGTTATAATTACAAATATTAAACATCACATTGGTTAATTACATTGAACCCGCATAAATTTATTATCTCAAAATTACCACTATTTCCTTACATATGCACGGTACCATTCGCAGAACTGCTCATGATGTTGTGCTTCAATAAGAGCCCCGTAATGCGAGCCCTAGTACATGATCGCCTAAGTGCGTCTTTGTGCATCCTACATTCAACGGGAATATACAATTATGTAATGATTGTTATTAATTATTTTATTTGAATTCTGTTAAATATATAAACACTACTTACATCCGCAAATTGTGAAACTCTTCAGAGTTGAACACAATATAACGATGAATCTGATGCATTGTCAACCGGTTCAGGATAACTCGCGTGCCCGCCCCCTTGGATCCATCAGGATTTCTCTGAGGTTTATTGTGGAATATTAGTGCGTTATTCAGATACCTTGAACAGAATGTTACCAGCTCGGTCGCTATGTACCCCTCTGCAATGCACCATTCAGGAGCCGCTTTATTGCGCACATTAGACTTGAAACTCCCAAGACTCCTGGTGTACACACATACACGACATTTGGATTGTCGTCAATTAGGGTTACATTTAAATCAAAATATATATGTACATATTACGCCGAATTTTACCTCTCTGCCGGGTACATCCACTTATACTGCACGGGTTCGCCAAGTCTACATTCGCGCACAAGATGCACGACCAAGTGGACCATGCTGGTAAAAAACCCTGGAGGAAATACCTGTTCTAGCTTGCACAAAGTTATACAAACGTCACCCTGCAATCGGTCCATATCTTCTTGTGATAGCTTGGTTGAGCATATGCCTCTAAAAAATGCTGAAATCTCCACAAGAGGTCTAACAACTTTATCTGGCAATGACTTATGCAATGCAATTGGGAGAAGCTGTTGCATCAGTATGTGGCTATCATGGCTCTTCAACCCGGAAATTGTACGGTCCTTGAGTTGAACACATCGTGAAATGTTCGAGGCGTATCCGTTTGGTACCCTCACATTTCGAAGAACCTTCAAAAAATTTTCTTTGTCCTCCCTAGACATCGTGTGACAGGCAGCGGGAATATACGTCTTACCATTTGCGGCTGTGAACGGATGCAACTTAAGTCTCAACCCCATTTCCTGCAAATTGTGCTGAAGCAAATTGTCTTTCCAATACGGCAATTTGAAAAAAATACTTTTCTTCTTCCATAATACATCGGAACTCCCTGCACCCTTCTTCCGCTTCTTCCGTTTCTTCTTCTTACCCGAGATCTCATCCCCAAACGCAACTCCGCAAGGCACAATCGGCGCGCTGTTACAATCGGCGCGCTGTCAAATTCTTCAGTACTGTCAAATGTTCTTCTGTTCAGCTGCCACAGATGTTCAGTTGGCAAGTATCTCCTGTGCCCCATATAACGAAATTTACATCCGTTCTTTAAGTGTTTAGAAAGTGTTGAGTGCATACAGCAAGGACATGCCTTCACACCCCTGTTAGGCCAACCAGATAAATCTGCATACACTGGCAAATTAAAATTGTCCACATCAACTGGGATCGCATATTAAAATTTTCCTTCTTTGAAGCATCGAATGTTCGTACACCTACATTCCACAGTTCTAGCAACTCATCAATCAATGGCTGAAGGTAAACATCAATATCCATACCTGGTGAGCTCGGTCTAGGGATAACCAGTGACAGGATGAACGACGTCTGTTTCATGCACATCCAAGGTGGCAAATTGTACGGCACAAGCATTTTGGGCCATGTGCTGTGGGATGTGCTCATGTTCCCAAAAGGATTAAATCCATCTGCTGTCAAACCAAGCCGGACGTTCGTACTCTCTGCCATAAAATCTGGATGTAAAAGGTCAAACGATCTCCATGCCTCACCGTCGGCCGGGTGCCTCAATACGCCATCCCTAGAGCGGCCTTCTGCATTCCATCTCATATGGGGTGCAGTATGCTCAGACATGAATAATCTATGTAACCGTGGGATGAGTGGAAACCACCTCAAAATCTTCACCGGGCGTTTTTTCCTCGCTGATATGACCTCACCATCCTCATCTATATGTGTATCAGCCCTCCACTTAGATTCTCCACATACGGTACATGAATCTAATTCTTTATTGTCTTTCCAGAATAACATACAGTCGTTACGGCACGCCGGAATCTTCTCATACCCTAGACCCTGACACTTAGGAACTTCTTCACCTCATACGTATTATCTGGCAATGTCTCATCGAAAGGAGGCAACAGTTGATTGATAAACTCGAGAATGTCAGAAAAAATCTTATTACTAATACCTCTAACGCACTTCAAATTGTACATGTGTACAGTAGCACTCAATTTACTATGCTTGGTACCAGGGTGAAGGGGCTTCTCGGCAGTCCTTAACAACTCTTGGTACTTCAATGCGTCCCCGCAAGAGGTTCCTTCGTCAACTTGTTGGGGATCTATACTGACGGCTTCAGCAACATCGTGCATGCCGAATGCGTCATGCAACATGGCGTGCATGTCATCATCCTGTTCCATGGCCACACCCCCCTGTTCTGTGAATTCACCATGTTCAGTGCTACAGGCAGCGAAATCTGTGCCACTGTGATGACTCGAACACTGACCATGAACAGCGGACCCGGTCGTTGTCTCACTGTGCATATACCACAAATTGTATCCCGGATTCATCCCCCTACCTCCTGTCAGGTGGGCAAGAACGTAATCTGGAGTGTGACGCTGGTTATTTCGACAATACTTGCATGGGCAGTAAATTTTGTCATTGACGGCCGTATAGTTACTAACGGCAAATGCCACAAACGCCCTACATCCGTCGTTATACTGTGTCGTACCCCTACACGTTGACATCCAAGACTTGTCCATATTTCTCTGTATAGGGTTAAGAGACCGAGACAAATCATACTTCTTACAGTATAACCTTGTAAAAAAATAAAGAACATGGGTTACAATTTTGCGGTTATGGTTTTATGGTTTACGGTTTAGGGTTATGGTTTTTGTATTTTTTTTTTTAAGGGTTTAGGGTTTAAGGTTTATGGTTAGGGTTTTTTTTTTTTTTTTTCTTAAGGGTTTATGTGTTATTTTTTTACTTATATGTTTTGAAGGATGTAGGGTTTTTTTTTTTTTTTAAGGGTTTAGGGTTAGGGTTTACGTGTTTATTTCTTTGAGTATTTATATATTAGGATTTTTTTTTGTGTTTTAAGGGTTTTTTTTTTATTATTAAGGGTTTAGGGTTAGGATTTTTTTTTTTTTTTTTTTTTTTTATTTATTTTTTTTTTTTTAAGGCTTTAGGGTTATGGGTTTAGGTGTTTCTTTCTTTGAGGGTTTAGGGTTAGGATTTTTGTTTGTGTTTTAAGGGTTCTTTTTATTTTTATTTTTTTATTAAGGGTTTAGGGTTAGGGTTAGGGTTAGGGTTTTAGATTTTTTTTAAGGGTTTAGGGTTATGGGTTTAGGGTTTGTGTTGGTTTAGGGTTTAGGGTTTATGGTTTTAGTTTTTTTTTAGAAAGTGTTGGATTTTTTTTTAGAGGGTTTAGGGTAAAGGGTTTAGGGTTTTAGTTTTTTTTTAAGAAAGTGTAGGATTTTTTTTTTTAAGGGCTTAGGGTTTAGGGTTAGGGTTTTAGATTTTTTTTTTAAGGGTTTAGGGTTTGTGTTGGTTTAGGGTTTAGGGTTTATGGTTTTAGTTTCTTTTTAGAAAGTGTTGGATTTTTTTTTAGAGGGTTTAGGGTTTAGGGTTTGTTAGGGTTTAGGGTTTAGGGTTTTAGTTTTTTTTTAGAAAGTGTATGATTTTTTTTTAAGGGTTTAGGGTTATGGGTTAGGGTTTTATATTTTTTTTTTTTAAGGATTTAGGGTTATGGGTTTAGGGTTTGTGTTGGTTTAGGGTTTAGGGTTTATGGTTTTAGTTTTTTTTTAGAAAGTGTTGGATTTTTTTTAGAGGGTTTAGGGTTTAGGGTTTGTTAGGGTTTATGGTTTTAGTTTTTTTTTAGAAAGTGTAGGATTTTTTTTTTAAGGGTTTAGGGTTTAGGGTTAAGGTTTTAGATTTTTTTTTTTAAGGGTTTAGGGTTATGGGTTTAGGGTTTGTGTTGGTTTAGGGTTTAGGGTTTATGGTTTTAGTTTTTTTTAGAAAGTGTTGGATTTTTTTTTAGAGGGTTTAGGGTTTAGGGTTTGTGTTGGTTTAGGGTTTAGGGTTTTAGTTTTTTTTTAGAAAGTGTAGGATTTTTTTTTAAGGGTTTAGGGTTTAAGGTTAGGGTTTTAGATTTTTTTTTAAGGGTTTAGGGTTATGGGTTTAGGGTTTGTGTTGGTTTAGGGTTTAGGGTTTAGGGTTTATGGTTTTAGTTTATTTTTTAGAAAGTGTTGGATTTTTTTTTTTTAAGGGTTTAGGGTTTTATATTTTTTTTAAGGGTTTAGGGTTACGGGTTTAGGGTTTGTGATGGTTTAGGGTTTATGGTTTTAGTTTTTTTTTTAGAAAGTGTTGGATTTTTTTTTAGAGGGTTTAGGGTTTAGGGTTTGTTAGGGTTTAGGGTTTTAGTTTTTTTTTAGAAAGTGTAGGATTTTTTTTTTAAGGGTTTAGGGTTTAGGGTTAGGGTTTTAGATTTTTTTTAAGGGTTTAGGGTTATGGGTTTAGGGTTTGTGTTGGTTTAGGGTTTAGGGTTTATGGTTTTAGTTTTTTTTTAGAAAGTGTTGGATTTTTTTTTTAGAGGGTTTAGGGTTTAGGGTTTTAGTTTTTTTTTAGAAAGTGTAGGATTTTTTTTAAGGGTTTAGGGTTTAGGGTTAGGGTTTTAGATTTTTTTTTAAGGGTTTAGGGTTTGTGTTGGTTTAGGGTTTAGGGTTTAGGGTTTATGGTTTTAGTTTTTTTTTAGAAAGTGATGGATTTTTTTTTTAGGGGGTTTAGGGTTTAGGGTTTGTGTTGGTTTAGGGTTTAGGGTTTATGGTTTTAGTTTTTTTTTTAGAAAGTGATGGATTTTTTTTTTTAGGGGGTTTAGGGTTTAGGGTTTGTGTTTTTTTTTAGAAAGTGTAGGATTTTTTTTTTTTAAGGGTTTAGGGTTTGTGTTGTTTTAGGGTTTAGGGTTTATGGTTTTAGTTTTTTTTTAGAAATTGTTGGATTTTTTTTAGAGGGTTTAGGGTTTAGGGTTTTAGTTTTTTTTTTTAGAAAGTGTAGGATTTTTTTTTAAGGGTTTAGGGTTTAGGGTTAGGGTTTTAGATTTTTTTTAAGGGTTTAGGGTTTGTGTTGGTTTAGGGTTTATGGTTTTAGTTTTGTTTTAGAAAGTGATGGATTTTTTTTTTTTAGGGGGTTTAGGGTTTAGGGTTTGTGTTGGTTTAGGGTTTAGGGTTTTAGGTTTTTTTTAGAAAGTGTAGGGTTTTTTTTTTTTTTTTTTTTTTTTTTTAAGGGTTTAGGGTTTAGGGTTAGGGTTTTAGATTTTTTTTTAAGGGTTTTGGGTTATGGGTTTAGGGTTTGTGTTGGTTTAGGGTTTAGGGTTTATGGTTTTAGTTTTTTTTAAGAAAGTGTAGGATTTTTTTTTTAAGGGTTTAGGGTTTAGGGTTAGGGTTTTAGATTTTTTTTTTAAGGGTGTAAGATATTTTTTTTTAAAGGGTTTAGGGTTTTTGTTTTTGTTTTTTTTAAGGACTTAGGGTTTAGGGTTTAGGGTTAGGGTTTTATTTTTATTTTTTTTAAAGTGTTTAGGGTTAGGGTTTTAAGGGTGTAGGGTTTATGGTTAGGGTTTTTGTTTGTTTTGAAGGGTTTAGGGTTTAGGGTTAAGGTTGTGGATTTAGGGTTTAGAGTTTTTGATTTTTTTTTTTTAGGGTTTGTGTTGGTGTTTTTTTTTTAAGGGTTTGTGTTGGTGTTTTTTTTTCAAGGGTTTGTGTTGGTTTTACGGTTATGATTTTAGGATTTAAAGTTTAGGGTTAGAGTTTAGGTATTTCTTAAAAAGTAGACGGTCAATTTTAATTTTTTTCTTTCTTATTCAAACCAATTTTTTATTTTTTATTTTTTATTTATTTATTTATTTTTTTCATTTATCATTTTCAAAAGTGTCATCGTTGGTTTATAATACTAAACTAATATCGGATATTGTTTGATTTTTTTCCAATAACAAAAAAACTCCTTAATCCATAATAACACATTAAAATATATATATAAAACCTCTCAAATAAAAAATTAGAACAAAAAAAATTAAAAACAATAAAAACACAACAACATAGTGAAAAAGTACATGGATTCCAAAAAAAATAAAAACAAATATAACCCTAAATGACACAAAAATACAAAGGTCTACACAAAAAATTCATCAAATGTGTACTAACCAAATACATGCAGCATTGTTAATAATAATAATAATAATAATAATAAAAAACCAAAAACAAAAACACAAAATATAGCAAAACCGAAATACCTAGTCCATAAAAAAAAAAAAAAAACCAAATTATATGTATACAAATTACAATAAATCAGTAACATTGCAATAAAAAATAAGAACAAAGTCAGAAAATTATTACAAAAATCACTCTAGAACAAATAAAAATTATTACAATAAATTTGTTGTTTGCCCAGTTTATAGTCCAAACAAATTTAGACCTCAACATGTTGAAGAAAATGCACTCGGCCGGATATACATGTGGAAGAAAATATTAAATACAAAAAATCAGGGACAAAATACTCACTGCCAAATTGGGTTTATGGATTTAGGGTTGCTTATATATATACCTGCATATTTGGAGGAACAAAGAAGAAAAAAAAGTTAGCAAAATATCTACATGTATATATGTAGAATCCGGTAAACAGAGAGAGCTAATGACAATTACCGGAGCAAATCAAGGGTGACTGCCGTGCCCCAGCTGCTGGAGAGTAATCCCAGTAGAGAGAGAGAGAGAGAGAGAGAGTGAGCTAAGATCCGGTGTTTATACACATGAGAGAGGGAGAGAGAGAGAGAGATAGTCAGTGAGAGAGAGAGGTACCACGCCGGAGACAAGGCCGAGAGGCATCGGGACGGGCTGTCGCCGGTCGGCTGAGCTCAACGGAGAGAGAGAGAGAGAGAGATCGTAAGAAGTGGGTAGCTTCCTCAGCTACCCATTTCTATAATATATATATATATAAAATAATATATGAAATTAAAAATTATAATATTTTAAAAAACTAAGGCCATTGTTTGCCCAGGTGGCGCGCGGGAGAACTCCCGCACAGTGGACCTGGCCAAACAATTGGACACGTGTACGTAGTACACGTGTCCAATTGGAGACGTGTATGGAAATACACGTCTCCAAGTGTAGTTTTTTTTAATATAAAAATATATACTATAATTATATATAAAATATTATATATATAAATATATATATAATTTATTCACCTAAATACAAATACAAACCCATGCAACCCTAAGTGTATGTACTGTACACATTGCTAAACCCTAAGCCCTAAAACTAAACCGTAAACTATAAATTAAAGCTAAATCCTAACCCTAAATTTAAACCCTGACACTAAGTATATATATATATATATACTATACTAAACCCTAAATTAAAATTAAACCCTAACCATAAAATTAAACCCTAAAACCACTAACCCTAAGTGTATATACTATATATAGCCATAAACCCTAATCTGAAGTGTATGTTCTATATATATATATAACTAAAAACCCTAACCCTAAATGTATATACTATATATATATCTATAAACCCTCCCACTATACACTATATATAGCTATAAACCCTAACTCTAAGTGTATATATTAAACCTATGTATAGCCATAAACCCTAACTCTACGTGTATATACTTTATATAGCTATAAACCATAAACCTAAGTGTATATACTATATACTATATATAGCTATAAACCCTAACTCTAAGTGTATGTACTATATATATATAGTCATAAATCTAAGTGTATGTACTTAAACTCAAGTTGCATTATTTTTTTTTTGTTCCTAAACGTATGATTATGGATATCTACATATATATAGCACAAATTTGGTTTAATTATGCATATAGTACAATATGTCAATTTAGTTAGGGTTTCATACTTATAAGTATACCATATATATATAAGGAACTCATCATATAAACCCTAATCCTAAGTGTATGTACTTTATATACCAAAAAACCCTAACCCTAAGTATATGTACTATATATAGCAAAAAACTCTAACCCTAAGTGTATGTACCATATATAGCTATAAACCCTAACTCTAAGTGTATGTACGTAATTTATATAGCAAAAAACCCTAACCCTAAGTATATGTACTATATAGAGTAAAAAACCCTAACCCTAAGTATATGTACTATATATAGCAAAAAACCCTAACCCTAAGTGTATGTACAATATATAGCTATAAACCCTAACCGTAAGTGTATCTTTTATATATATCTATAAACTTTAACCCTAAGTGTATATACTATATATAGCTATAAACTCTAACCCTAAGTGTATATACCTACTATATATATCTATAAACCTTAACCCTAAGTGTATATACTATATATAGCTATATACGTATACTATATATATATATATATATATAGCCATAAACTATATAAATGTATATAGTATTATGGATAGGATTTTTAACTTTGTTATGTTGCATTTTTTTTTTTATTTTCTTAATGTAAATGGTCTACAAAACCAAATCTTAATTTGGTGTTATATATATATATAAATATAGTACCGAATTTGGTTTAATTATGCATTTAATACAATGTATAAATAAGTATATTATTTACGGTACATCCATTTATGTAAATGCATATAGTACAATATGTAAATTAGGTTAGGGTTTACGTACTTATAAGGAACTCAACATGTAAACCCTAAGTATAGTATTTACATATAGTCCTAAAACTTAACCTTATGTGTATGTATATATATATATATGGATCAAATTTAAGATTATGATATATAGTTAAGAAAGTAAGTTTTTTTTTTTTTTTTTTTTTTTTTAAAAAAAAATACAATATTTTTTGTTTTTAATATACATTTGGGAAAAAAAATTCACATTGGCCACGTGTACGTATTACACGTGTCCAGTTGGACACGTGTAAAATTGGCCGCGTGTAATTAATCCACGCGGCCAATTGGACACGTGTAATTTATACATGCGTCCAATTACCAGTTGGCCGCGTGTAATTCATTACACGCGGCCAACTGTGATGCGCATACCTCTAGCCACGTGTATTGTATACACGTGGCTAATCTGGCGCGTGTCTACAGTAATAGTTACTGTAGACACGCGGCCAAGTGTAAGGTTTTTGTAGTGGTTAATTGGCTTTTTACTCCAACTCAAATGAAATTCACATTCAAAAGTTTCTCTAGAGAAGACTACATGTTCTTCGCTTTCATGAATCATCTCGCGCATTCGAACTATCGCAGAAAAATAGTCTTTAATGGCTGCCTCAGTTAACAGACTGTCAGGGGTCGCAAGCACTCGTAACACTTGGACCATTTGCCCCAACAACTGCGGTTTGTCGACACAGACGTACTTACCATCTTCAGGGAACCGGGTGTTTGATGAAAAAGGGATGTCTGATGACAAAGCTTGAATTAGATCCTTGCGAGCTGCTTTCAACGTGTGCTTCCCATCAAAATTCACGATACATAAATCGCGTAATACTCTACAGAATGAGGTAAAGCTAATCCACCGAAAGGACCGACAAAACTCTATCTGCAAATCAGGGACATAGTAACCCATATCCTTCACAATTATTACTCGCAACAGGGTTTCAGAAAGAGTAATACAAGTAGGAGAATATGAGTGGGAGAAAATAAAGAGGTCAGAAGAAAATGAAGATGGTGGAAGTGGTAGCTGAGGCGTCGCTATTTATAAGGTCGCAAGCGGGGTGTGGGTTGCAACTAGCTTGCTTGGCCAAAAAGAAAACAGAAAACAACTCATTTACTTCTTTTACGCCTCTCATATTTTTTACTTTTAAAAATTACTTTTCAATTTGTGGAGCCCATCTGATCTCATATATAAACCTCACAGTAATTTTAAAAAGTTAAAACAGACAAATAAATAAATAAATAACAAATGAAAAATGTGTAGCACGTCTCAGTCGAATCCTCCCTAGTTCAACGGACTAGAGAGAGCCTGATACTTAAGAAAAATTGTTAAAACAAAAGTGAAATGATAATTTCTTTTTCAAGGAATTGGCCGAATCCTTTTTCGTCAAAATTTTTCATTCAGAGATGGGTGTTAAAATAATAATGTAGGTGCTAAGAATGTGACTAGCCAAATAAATAAGAGAAAATTTATATGTACTTAAATTTTTATAAAGAGAGCCTCATTAAAATGATGTGAAACTTATTCTTTAGTACTCGTAATATTTTTTTTATTAATTATTTCGATAATCTTTGATAAATAAGTTTCTTATCCATTAATAAGGCCCTCTTTACGTACATATAACATTTCAAAATAAAAATAAATAAATTGTGATTAAGCTACTTTTCCTTTTCCTTATTCACTTTAGCGTGTCACGGAGCATTCAGTGAAAAGAAGAACAAAGAAATGTAGGTGTAAAGTAGCTGAAAATAAAGAAATGTGACACGGCAATATTCTTCTCCTGTATTTTTTTTTTTTTAACAGAAACTGTAATCTATCATTGATATGGTGAACAACCCAAGGCTTACATCTTGAAAATAAGGGACAAGACCCCCATTCTCTAAATCAGAAGGATCTGGCTTAATAAACAGCTGCCTAAGAAAAAATATAACTTTTACAAGAATGACATTTGAGTCTCTATTACATTAACACTAACTTTCTAAAGAAAAGAGTCCAGATCTAACAATTAGCCAACAAATATTCTCATAAAAATTGAACCCAACACAAGCAAACTATGAACCAAGAAAAGAGAAAAAGAACACACGACATTGAAGCAGAGACCACCCAAAAACAAGCTGCCGGCAGTGGAGGAAAAGGGC
The DNA here is from genome assembly GCA_028654335.1 of Alnus rubra. NCBI lineage: Eukaryota > Viridiplantae > Streptophyta > Magnoliopsida > Fagales > Betulaceae > Alnus > Alnus rubra. The sequence continues at coordinate 1,264,951 of JAJPGS010000244.1, forward strand.
CCAAAAAGTCGGACGGCGGCGCGTAAGGGACACGCGCTGACACCGGCGCCACCCAGACGGAGGTCTGACACTGAACGACCGAAAACCGCCGAGATCGGCCAGAAAAAAGCGGCTTGTGGCCCACATGCGCACCAAACAGAGGAGAGCCCACTGGCGCGTGGGCACCACATGCTGGTCACCAGAGACCGACAGGACTGGATCTTGCGGCGGTTGGGGCGGAAGGCGACGGAGAACGCGGCTGGGGGGCGCGTGTCAGTTAGAAGTCGGCGAGGAAGAGTAGATCTGGCTTTCAAGATCTGAAGAAAAAAAAGTGAAAGTACGGGCCAAAAAATACCCTGTCGACGACACGAAGGCTCGACCATTCCCCCAAACAAGACAACTTGAGATGAAAAATCCTGCCAAACAAAAGAAAACAATCAAAGAAAGACACATAAAAACCACCATAGCCCAGAAAGGCTAGGGGAAGACTAGCTTCCACTGAATCTAGCCGGGAGGAACAAAAGCTCCACAACCTTAAAGGTTAGAAGAAAAATTAACCCCACTGAACCAACTCAGGGAGAACAAAAACACCCTGACTCACAAGGAGTCAGAGAAAAATCACCACCGGGAGAGGGAGGCAAGAAAACCACCTCTTCCCGACGAAAATCATGCTCTCAAAAATTTTAAGATTTGACAATAATTCAATGGTTATGCACTTAATTATTCTTCTCCTGTATTTATCCTCTCAATAAAGAATGCTGCCGTGGCAGTGGTGTCACATTTCTCCTTTCTTTATTCAGCTCCTTTTCCTTTTTCCTATGCACTTTAGCATGCCACGAGCATTCAATCAAAAGATGAATGTGACATTTCCTTAAAAAAAAAGGATGAATGTGACAAAAGTTATTATTAAATTTGTACTACTCATATGTTCGTTCTAATATATTTAATGATTGATTTTTTTTTAAAAAAATATTAACAAAAAAGATGAGAAATAAATAGAAAATGAAAAATAGCATTTTTCATAATATAAGAAAACAGAAGTGACCTTAAATAATTAAGAAAAATGCTAGAGTACAATTTTTTTTTTTACTAAGAGATAGTTATCAAAATAATGTAGAGCTTATTAAATTAAGAGGATCAAAACAATTCATCAAAATAAATGTTATGGATATTATTGAATATGATCTACATTATTTTAGCACCTATATCTTAATAAAAAATTTGAACTAAAAATGATCCAGTTCCTTGAAAAAGAAATTATCATTTCACTTTTGTTTTAACAATTTTACTCCTCTTTTGAAGTATCCAGCTCCCTCATGTCCTTTGAACTGGGGAGGATTTGATTGAGACATGCTATACATTCTTTATTTATTTATTATTATTATTATTATTATTATTATTATTATCTTTTAACATTTTAAAATCACCATTAAATCTGTGAGGTTCATATGTGAGATAAGATGGGCTTCACAAATTCAACTGTGGTTTTTAAAAGTGAAAAAAAAAAAGAGATGAAAAAGAATTAACACTACAAAAAAAAAAAAAAAACTACATTTTATGTCATTTTTTAATCCCATTTTAGGCTATATAAACCACACCAAATAGTTAGTGCCGTTTAATTAATGTTGTTTCTCAAACGACATTAAAGTGGTGGTCTTAAATTTATTTCCTGCTGCTTAGAATTCAAACAACATTAATTTATGTCGTTTGAGGAAAATTAGCATAATTAAATTTAATCCCGCTTACTGTTCAAACGACATAAAATTTATGCCGTTTGAACAATAAGCAGCATTAAATTTAATGCTATTTTCAACAATAAGCGACATTAAATTTTATGCCGTTTGAGTAGTAAACGACATTATATATATATATTTTCCAGCTTCTGCCATATATTTTTTTCTAGGCCAATTAAAATACATGATTGTCTGATTCACAAATAATGTACTCAGAACCATCATGATACAAAAAACCAACCATCATGATATATAAATATTAAGTAACATATATAACATATATTACTTAATTACTAATATTCACGCTTAAATTTTCATAACTCATTTTTAGTAATATATAAGAGATATAAACGAGCTAACGAATCGGATTAACGAGCTGGATGAGCGATCCGGTCGAGCTTTAAACGAGCTGAGCTCACGAGCTATTATCGAGTTTTGTCGAGCGAATCGGGTATATATCATTTACTAATTGAGCGAATTTCTACAGTATCGAACTCAACTTTGGATTAGGCTAAACCGAATGGGTTGTCGAATGGACTGGTTTATTTACATCCCTACGTACTATGAAAAATACTTGCATGGTATAAAATGTTGTAAAAAAAAAATTGAGTAGTGTAAAATGTTGCTCATAAAAAGTAAAATAGTTGGTATAAAATATTGTAATAAATGGGGTTTTGATATTGACATGAATTAAAAAAAAAAGGAAAAAAAGAAAAAGAAAATAGGCAGGTAAATGAAAGAAATTTTGAGGGAAGGCATTATTTTATGCTATAACTTTTGTATATATTAATTATAACAAATGTGTTACACACATCAATCATTATTTTAAAAAAAAAAAAAAAAAATCATCCCAAAAGTTTTACTAAACAAGACAGAATGAATCGACTTTAGCCTCCATGCATGTCATTTGGAGAGGAATTTAAGAAAAAGCAAAACAGAAAGCTCACAATATATGGACCTCCCCAACTATCAAAAGTCAAAACTGTGCCATCAATAATTTCATACAAATATAATGGATTTACCAAATATAATGGGTTAGGCAGGTAACTACACTGGAGAGCCAGGTTACAAAGAATTTAAACATTTTTTTTATATATATATATATCTTTCTCTATTTTAGTTAAATAGATTTTTTTTCTTTTTTAATTATTTCTTTGTTCCTGGTAGATGAGAGAAAAAAGAAAGAAAGAAAATAAATATATAAGTTTAAAATGTAAGATATTATCTCCATATATGGCCTATATGCCACATAAAGAAGTATTTATTAATATTTAATAAATAAATAGTATATACGGTATTACGGTTAGGTAATTTAATTAATTAAATTACCGTAATGGAATATGGAATCGATTAATTGATTTAAAATCGATTAATAATATTGTTTCCTTGATGGGAGGAACAATACGGTATTTACCATATTTGAGGGTCCCTGACCTAGCCTATAAATTAATAGCCTATGTACACCATCAGTATGACAATTCAGTCATAGGCATAGGTTAGAAGATTCCTCAAATAACTTTTCTTGTTCTTCAGATGGATCGTGGAAATGCTTGAGTAAATATGGCTAGAGGTAAGCCTGAATCCTGTTTTATTTGTTTTCCGCTGCTCATGTTAGTTTAAGCAATATGTTGAATATTTCTAACATGTTCTATTTTTATTTCCGCGGTGCATGTTAGGTTAAAGTAATTGTTTATATTATTTCTAACATGTGGTATCAGAGCAATCTCTATGCTATTTTGCTTAGCATTAAGTTTTTTTTGTTGAATTCAATATCTTTGTGAACATAATTTGTTTGAAATTATATTTATCGTTCACGCACGGTTGAAAAACATATGGGTATTAGTTTTTTCGACATGTTGTTTGTTCCATTGTTCCATATGGAACAAAATTCAGCCTATTATTATTATTGTTCACGTTCGGTTGTTAAATCATAGTTTTGTGAACATATTTTTGTTCAATCCAATAAATTTTTTGTGAGTACCATTAAATTTGTTGTTCACATACGTTTGAAAACCCATAAATTTGATATGGCAATTTTTTTTTTGATTATCACTATTCTGTGTATTGTGATATACTGCCTATTTTTGAGTTGCCGTAATCTTGATATGGGTATTTTCATAAAAGGGTGGCGGCTAGGGTTCCAGTTTTTAGGGTTTTCAACCCATCTGGAACATTAGGGGTAGGGTTTCGACCCATTAAGGTTTCTGGGTTGGATATATTTTCGAGTAGGGTTTTTTAAAACCCATGTAGTTTTGGGCCATTTAAGTGGGCTGACCCAATTTGGGCCAGCACTATACATAGACCCATAGGCTTGACCCGATTAAGTGGGTTGACCCAATTGCCGAATACAGTAGCCCATTTGGAGTCTTGTGACCCAAAAGCCCAACCCAATATAGTAGCCCATTATAGTAGCCTTTAAACAAAATAAAAGATTGGGCTCATATGAGGTTAGAACTTGGGACCTTCATGTCCATAAAGTAACAAGTTTCAAACCATTAAGCTATTCTTGGTTTTATGTTTTCTTATTGAGATTTTATTCATTTTATTATTTACAGTACTGTGTATTAAAATTATTGTTTCTTTAATACATGAATTAAGGAATATATTCTAATTGTTAAATTTATATTGTTTAAATATAAATTGCTTGATGCCTAGACCTAAGAATAATTAACAATACCATATATACTAGTGTGTTTACAGTAATGCCAAGAATGCAATGTCTAGAAAAGTTCTGACTAGGAAAGTTTTGGGATTTAAGTGTGTCCAAGTGACCCCCCTCACTTTCCTGGGAACTCATCTGGTTGCACCTTGGAAAATACTGTTACCCCATTTAGGTATTGGTTTGTTATAGTCCTGGGGCTATTAAGGGGGCATCTATAAAGTTGTTAGATGTTAATGAAGTCGCAATTATCATGATAATTTTGGGAGAGCCAAAGCATCCCAATTTTTGAATAATAATTGCATCAAGATTACACACACGTAATTATCATAATAATTATGGAAGAGCCAAAGCATCCCATTTTTTTGTATGATAATTACATCAGGATTACACGCATGAACCTCATAAAGATTTATTAGATATTCATGAATTACAGCGTGATAATTATGATTTTGGGAGAGCCAAAGCATCCTAATTTTGTAATAATTGCATAAGGATCGTACACATGAACTTCATATAGAAAAATTAACATCGTATTGTAATTAATTCATAAATTTAATTACCTATCCCCAAAGGGAAGTTTTTATTTTTGTGACTTAATTAGAATGAGATAACAAATTTAGTATTAAAAGTAAAATTTCTCTCAGTTGCCCAAAGGTACGAAGAATTTTATTTTTTAATATTTAAATTTATTAGTCTTATTAATAAAGAGTAAATTTCATGCGTGATGCAACCTTTGCCCAAAGGTATGTTTAAATTTACTATTTAAATTGGCATTGGCTAATTTAAAATAAAGTTGACATCGTCTTGTACTTAATTCATAAATTTAATTACTTATCCCCAAAGGGAAGTTTTTATTTTTATGACTTAATTAGAATAAGATAACAAATTTAGTATTAAAACTAAAATTTCTTTCGGTTGCCCAAAGGTACGAAGAATTTTATTTATTAATATTTAAATTTGCTTTAGTCTTATTAATAAAGAGTAAATTTTATGCATGATGCAACCTTTGCCCACAGGTAGGTTGAAATTTACTATTTACTATTTAAATTGGCATTGGCCAATTTAAAATAAAGTTACTTCATAGCATTACAGTATTTTTTATTTTAATATTCTTGGTGATTGCAGCTATTCCTGTTAATCTACCTTTTGGTAGTTTTATATTCCAATACATTATGGTAATATTTTTCTGACTGGAAAAGGATTAATATGCCGTTTCATTTGAGTGTTTCTAATTCCATTATGGGAATGAAGGATATTGTAGTTTAGCTTAAGTCCCTAAAGATTGAGATTTTTTGAATCATTATTGGTCATTTTATTTTTTGAATTCTCTCTTCTAAGTGTAGAATTTTATCTTGTAACACACGTAAGGATAAATGGTTAGTAAATAAACTTCTAACCATGTGTGTTCAAGGATATGAGAGAATTCATAAAGTGTTCACATGATTACTCATGTCAAAGGAAGGACCAATAAATGCAATCATGTCCAACACGTAAAGCATGAGAATAAGGTGTTAATAAAGTATTATGGCAATCAAGATACCTATTTCTCATGCAATAAGGAAAATTAAGGGTATATAAAGAAAGATTGCATGAAGTATAAGAAATGACTTAAAATAAAGATAATCTCATATATCTAGTATGTCGTGAATCTCTTTTAGTGACTCATTCAAATATGTTGTGGATTGATTATGGTTTAACAATCCATGTTGTCAACACAAATGCAGAGTCTTTTAAAATGAATAACACGTGTTTATAATTTTAGGTTGTTGGGATCTATAGGTTAATTTTGAGATTCAGTTATATTTTTACTTCAAAAATGATTTATATTCCATAATCTTTTAGAAATTTATTTTTTTAGTTTGGCTTGTTAAAAATTTCAATTTTATTTTAAACTTGAAATTTTTCTTATTTTTTGGTGGAATATTAGTTGGGGTTCATTTAAAGTCTATTTAAAATTGACCTACATCCCAATTTTTGAAACAAAAACAAATAAAATTATTTGTTTATTTCTGCATACTGATGTTGACGTAAAGTAGAGTCTTTGAGAATTTAAAAAATGCTCTTGTTATGGCTTTGGAGATTGAAATATATCTCCATACAGAAATTAAAAGTCGATAATTTACTGACTTTGGTACTTGTGTGGACTGCATAAGGGAAAGCATTCCAGCAAGACCACTAGAGGTGCCAAAGAGAGCCTTTTGAGATTCTTGAGATCATGTACATCGAAAGGTGTTGACCTTTTCATACTCATTGCCTAAATGGTCAGTATATATATATATATATATATATATATATATATATATATTTTATCTCTTTTAGTGATGACCATATAAATTAAGTTGATGTATTTCTATCTTCTAAATATTAAAGCTGGGGTATTGAATGCTTTCGATACCTATAAGGAAGAAGAAGAGAAACAATATGAAGATCATAAGATCTAATATAGGCATAGAGTATTAAGGTAGGTACACACAAAAGGGAAATGATTAGTAATACTAATCTGCTATTACCCTTATAAAGTAAAGCTTTGAAAACCGTTGTGTATATGTTAAACAAGATTCCACAAATATAAAAAAGATGTAGAGAGTTTGATGTTTAATTCATTTTAAAAGTGGTTCTACAAATATATATATATATATATATATATATATATATATTTTTTTTTAAAAAAGAAAAAAACAAAAAAAAAATAATAATAAGGGAATTTTTCTACTCCATGTTAGAAATAATATAAACAATTACTTTAACCTAACATGCGCAGCGGAAATAAAAATAGAATAGTTTTAGGTTAATCTTCTTCAACACGCAAAGCCAATGTCAATCAAAGAATCACATTGCACAAGAAAAAAAAGGGGGGGGGGGGGGGGGGGAAATCTACTTTACAACAACTCCCACATTTCTCTCCCTCAATCTCACACTGTCATCCTGTCATCCAACCCCAAGAAAAAAGAAAAAAGAAAAAAAACACAATGCTTGAAAATACCAATATCCAAGAGGTAATTAAGAGAACTTCTAAATATCTGAAAAGAACTGCTTTGGAAACACTATGATTGTCGGCCGTCCCTCTACCGATCCATGCACCACTAGCAGTCAACACTCACACCGTGAATTATCTGCTCTTACTTCTCTGTTCTGCTTTGAAATTTGAGGCTTTTCTATATATATATATGTTGGTGTAGTTTGTGTTTGATTCTGTAATTTCTTTGAGATTGTGTGAGCTTGAAGAGTGAAGAGAGAACTGGAGTGAGGAGAGGATTGAGGTTTGAGGTTGAAGAGAGAAATTAGAATAGGAAAAAAAATAAAAATGAAAGGTTGAGCCTGTGGGGCGTCTACCGCGTCTCACGTCTTCAATTACAGGGGTATAATATATATGATCATTTTACACTTAAACAATCTAATTTAACCCCTAACCCTAATGAGAGGGATGAGATTGTAAATATTTAAAATTTGACAAACTAAATTGAGAGGGTGATTATATAATAGCTAAGAATACACAATGTAATGTCTGGGACATTATTTACTAATTAGAGTATAAAATTCGAGTAAATAATTAATTAAAATTATTTTAGTGTCATTAAAAATACAATGGAATATTTTTAAAGTCAAAAGAAAATAGAAAATAAAAATAATAGAAAAGAAATTAGAAATGAAAAATAAAATATAAAAGAAATTAATGAATAAAATTAAAAAGAAAAGAAAAGAATTAAAGAATTTAAAATAGAAAAGAAATAAAAAAAAATTAAAAAAAGAAAAGAAAAGTCAAAAGTAAATGAAAAAAAATAAAAAAAAAATAATATAAGAAGTGTGGGGCACACAATCACTAAATTTGGAATAAAAAAACCAAGGCGCACTAGATAAAAGGCCATTTGGCCTTTTCTTTTTTTAGAAGAGGTAGTGCCTCTTCTTCTTATTTTGTTCTTTAGAATTTTTATAGAAAATCTTTAATCTATGAAGATCTAATGGTCCGATCTTCAATTCGACTTCGGTAACGTGATCTACGAAGCTCAATCTACGTTTCCACCGATTGGTTTGTGGTATTTTCGCAAACTCTTAGTTTTTGAGATTTTAGATTAAATCTAAAGATATATGAGTTTGATTTTATGTGTCCTTAGGATTTGTTGTGTAGAGCTTGCTAAACACTCTTTAAGTGTTGGATTTACATTTAATGGAATTTTTGGTGAGTTTCCTCAAATCCTAACTTTTGAGTATTTAATTTTAATTGAGTTTTTTTTATGTGATTAACCCTTAGTAAAAGCTATTGGTTAATAATATTGTGTTTGGGGTAGTATTTTATAAATTGTGATTTAAAGTTAGAAACCTTAATTTGATGGATTAAATTAATTTGGAGGTTTTTAAGTGTTTAAAATCTAGATCGTTAAATTATGTTAATAAGTTAGTAATTGTTGTATAAAGATTAATGAACATAATTTTAAAGTTAATGATATTAGAAAAATGTTAGTGAAAAATAATCTAGAAATTAGTGAATATAATCTTTGGTCTAATATTATTATAAGTGTTAGTAAAAATAATTTATGGGTTAGTGAAATTAATTGCGGGTTAGTAATTAATTAAATAGTGATTTTAATATCTAACCCTTAATAAATATTTTGGGTTAGTATTATTTGAGTTTAGTTAGTATCTACAATTTATGGGTAGATGTTTGGAACCTTATAAATTCTATGGGTTTTCCATAGGTTAGCTCTTGAGCAGTTTAAGAGCTAAATGTGAGTATAATGTTAGAAAATGTCGAGTAATGTGCAACGTATTATTTTTCAGCGACGCATTGCAAGGTGGTGTCTAGAAAACCTAGTGCTCAATATCCGCGCAGCCAGGTAATTTTTTACTAACTGAGAAACTATTATTTTCATGTATTATAGAATTGCAGAATATATATTGTTTTGTAAATCCGAACCGACTGTATGTTAAATATATCTGTTTTGCTTGATTTGATTACTTTAGAATATGTTCAAATATATCAATGAAAGTTTCAGAATATAGTATATTGTGTTGCAAGTTTTGGAATAAATATTAAAATGTTTAGAAAAATATGATTTATTAGCATGATACAGTAAGACAATATTTACTGGTCAAGCACAGAGCATAGAGCATAAAGCATGTAGTAACCTAGTAGTAACACAACAGTAACCCAACAGCAGCACAGTAGTATGCATAGCATACATAGCGTGATTTAAATTATATGATGTTTTCAAGATATAGAATATTGTAGTTTTTATGCTAGATGTATTAGTATGCTTAAGAGTTTTAATGGCAAAAGAGCTTATGTATACTTCTATCGTCTAGTTGCATGGTTTAAGAACATTGAGCTTAGAGGTGCAAGGGTATTGTCATTGTTCGATATCAGTAATACAATGTCCTGTGAGTAGGTAGATGGATTGTCGTGGTACATCAGTAAGAAGTACTTGGATATCAGAGTTTTACTCTAGTAACCATATGGACAACTATGTGCCATAGACATAAAGTTGTAATGCCTTAGGATTCGGTCTTAACCATATTCGAAAAATAATAATAAGCTTGTACTAAAAAGCGAGATGACATGTTTTAAGCTTGGTGTACTTGGATGTGACGCTATTGGTTGGGATATCAGTGACTTTGGAGAAGGTAAATAGATTGTCGTGGTACATCAGTAAGAAGTGCTTGGATATCAGAGTTTTACTCTAGTAACCGTATGGACAACTATGTGCTATATACATGAAGTTGTAATGCCCTGAGGCACGGTGATATCACAGTTAATGACGTTAGATCTCTGTGCATTTGAGCTACCAACATAAAAGTATTATTGTAGGTGAGTGTATACGTAGTTGCTTTCAAGCCATTGGAACTTCTACGTATGAGTCCAACTACATAGTATGTTTTAAATGTTTTTTGATAGTCGATGTTTGCTATATCAGCTATGGGGGTTTTCAAACAAAAGTTTATAAATTGATAGCTGTTATAGTGTACGCTAGACTAAAAAAGAAAAAAAAAAAGTTGGTTCATTGCGAAAACACAATTAGTTCAATATCACTGAGGTCTCAGTATGTTTTTTATAGAGACGGTGGGCTCATAATTCTATTTGTGCTGATGCGGCAACCCTCGCAACCGTGCAGATATTGATACTTTGGTTGCAGGTTTTGCAGATATAGATATTGACTCGTCCACCTAGTGTATGAGATGCTATGATTGAAGCACATCGCGACAGTCATTAATCAAGGATTCATGGGTAGTCCGCATTTTGGGTATTTTATTTTATGACTCGTGTCCTACGTGGTATATGTATTTGTTGAGCCTGTTTTTTAGTATGTCGTTAGTGTAATGTGTTTTATAAGCCTTAAATAGATAGACTTGTAAATGGCTTTTGTTGTAATTAACCGTTATGTATTAAATGTATTTCCGCTACTGATATGTGTTCCGCTGCACATTGATATTTGTATTTCGCTGTATTAGATGTAACTCTGAATATCAGGTACATGTTATAGAATGTGTACGTTATATTGGCTAAGCGACAAGTAGTCGTGTCACTGTGAGGATTTATTTATGTATGTTTTTTATAAAAAAATGGGTCATCACATGCAACATAAAAGAAACAAACTTGTGAAAGATAACATAGTAGACAACTAAAGGAAATAAGAGGTGAAGTTTGAGGTGAAACTTTTGAATATGAATTTGATTTGATTTGGTGTCGACGGCAAGTGACGTGGAATCATTGGCCCATTTCCACCCCTATCCCTCTTGCTTTCCCTTTTTCTTTTTTATTTTTTTTAAAAAAAAAATCAACTTCAAAATATTTTAATTTTTTTTTTCACTTTTTATATTACATTAACAACAATTCCACGTCATATCCAATGGATGTCATTACTTTTTTTTTTTTTTTTGAACAATCTCCAGAACCTTCATTGTTGAAAAAGAAACCCTAAAGTGGATTACAACAAGGCCAAAGGCAGAACAAATACAAGAACATAGAAGGAGAGAAACTGCTCGAAGGCTACATCAGTGCCTGTTGGCCAATGTAGTGAATAGAGAATAAGAAACTCCATCTACTAAGTCAGGAAAGATCTTGGCTTGAAGCAGCTACCAAAAGATAGACTGTGAACAAAGATACAAGAATGCATTGAAATTTAAAGGACTTCCAATTTAACAAGTGTGGGTAACAAAATTTCAATAATGTGAAAAATAAAGAGACATATATTTTGTTGACGAAGTGAAAACTCAATTTAGAGAAAAACCACTTCGGGGCAGCCAAACCCAGGATATCCATTATTTAGAATACAAACCTAGTACATAGACAGTAACACCCACATACCCAATGTAGCAATCGTATCTAGCACTCTGACGTATAACCCAACATGAATGCCTCCTAACCAAGACACCTACTTGAAGGGATCTTAAATGGAATCATTTACCTTAGGGCCGACCCTAAGATAGACTTCAGTTCAACACAGGAACAACACTTGACAACAGCTTCAGAAAGGACGCTTTAGCACAATAATCCTTACAATGAACTCTCTAAGCTTCTACAGAATTCAATACTGAATTCTTACAATTCTCAAGCCTAGGAGTCTCTATTTATAGGCTACAGCCTACAGGTTCAAATGAGCGTCTGACTTGAAATACCTAGGCGTTGTCCAAACGGTAGACATAAGGCGTCCGGATCGATAACTGTGCGATCGGCTTTCCAAATTTCGTAGAAATTCTTTCCTGAATAGAGCCGCGTCCGAACGGTCGCACTTTATCTGCACGCAATTTCCATATCAAGGCTTGGCGCATCTAGACCATAACAGATGTCGTTCGAATGGTTGATTTGATACACGCAATTTCCATATATGAAGCTTGAGCGTCTGGACCATGAATACTTCGTTCGGACGGTTAAACTTTGAATGCATGACTTGCCTTATGAATGAGCACTTCCAGACAGGAATACACATCGTCCGGACGGTTGTAGCTATCTTCCCATATCTGTGTTTTGGAAAGAAATCCCATAGTTGATCGAATACTGAATGGCGTCCGGACGTACTCCTGAAACGTCCAGACGGATGCAAGTTGGAATAGTTCGAAGCTTCTTGACACAAAGGAAGGTCCGGACGAAAAGTTCTCGTTGTTCGGACAAATGATACTTCTACAGTTGAGCGTCCGGACGATATAACATGTCATCCAGACGGTTGCAAGGAAATTGAACTAACTGCTTTGAAATCTGCACAAAGTCTTCTTGAAGCTCAAAAACTGAAGTGTAGACTTTGAATAAAACAACATCCCTGTATAATAAGCATCATTACATACAAGTGATTTTGTCTAACAAAATGTAGCCAATTACACACCAACAAACTCCCATTTGGCAATTCTGGGACAAAAATCACTTGACCAGTTAAAATTACAATCTCGGTCCAAATAAAAAATTACTACTCATTTTTGTCACAAAAGGACAAAGGGTAAAACATAGTAATAAGAAAAACCACACACAAATTACTCTCCCTAAATGTCTTAGAAGGATAAAGGTAAACAGAATAATAAAATACTGTTGCAAGGGAATTGAACTAACTACTTTGAAATTTGAACAGAGTCTTCTTGAAGCTCAAAAATTGAAGTGTAGACTTTGAATAAAACAACATTCTTGTATAATAAGCATCGTTACATAGAAATGATTTTGTCCAACAAAATGTAGCCAATTACACATCAACAAACTCTCCATTTGGCCATTTTGGGACAAAAATCATTTGACTGGTTAAAAATACAATTCCGGTCCAAATCAAAAAATTACTTCCCTTTTTTTATCACAAAAGGACAAAACGTAAAATAGAGTAACAAGAAAAATCACACACAAATTACTCCTCCTAAATATCTCAAAAGGACAAGGATAAATAGAATAATAAAATATCCAAAAGTTATAATGTTTAACAAAGTTTCAATAAAAAGAAACAATAAATTGTCTCAAAATAAAAACCATGCACAAAATCAATGCCTCAATGATGTTGAATAATTCTATTTAAGACCCCTTAATTCACATTTGTTAACCTTAGTTTATATTGTAAATATAATGTTCTATTGTATTTTAATATCATCTCTCATTTTTAGGTCGACCAATAACTTAAAAAATCATCACTGCCAAGAGAAAAATCAGATCTATCTTCATTCAGCAAAAGGCGATCGATCTACTTTAATGGTCGATCGATCGACTCTGTGTCCTCTTTTGTGCGGTGGAAAATTAAAGCAGTTGTGCGGTAGAAATTTGGCATCTTGATATTTTTTTCTAAAAGACGTGCGGTGGGGAGGAAAAACCAGTGCTCTGCAGATTAAAATTAAAGTCCAAAAATATCAATTGGAATGAATGATTACATATTGATATTTTTCAATTGTGCGGCCAAGAAGAAAAATGACATCATTATTTTGTGTGGCTGAATTTGGGCACCAACTTGAAGATCAAAATATCTTAGTTCTTGATATTTTAGAAGCTCTCTTCTCTCTATTTGAAAGACCACATGAAGAGCCTTCAAAAATAATTATCAATTTATGTGGTGGATATAGAATCTCAATAATGTCATCAAGTTGGAATTGTAATGATTATATTTTGATATTTGTTGAAGGTGTTGTGCGGCCAGGGCACTCTTGTTTTGATATTTATTTATTTTTTAATCTTCCTTCCTCTATTTAAGACAGCAGACGTGAGAGAGAGGAGGGATGTCTTCTTTTTGGGCCTTGTTTTCAATTATAAGAGAGAGGAGGCATCTGTAGCTATAGTTTAGTTTTAATTTTAATTTTAGTTTTAGTTTTATGTATTGACATAACTTTCTCATATAAATTTCAGCAAGCATTTTATTTGTTTTTACTCTTTTTTTTTAATTGTTTGAAGTCTTTTTCTTTATTTTCTTTTACGTGATGCAATTTTATTTTTAGTATAATTTCCATAGATTTCATTTTGTAATGAATAGCTAAATCCGTTCTTAGGGTTTGATCGAAATTTTTTCCGAAGAATCATGAAGTGTTCTTGAGTTTTTCTTGAAATGTTTGATGATTGTGTAAGGCTAGATGAATTCAAAATTCATGCTAAAAGGTTTTATTATCAATATTCCAATTCATTTGTCCATGAAAAAGAGATTGGCTTGTCTATGAGTTTTCTTGATTTCATGAATAAAATCAACGTTTTTAAGAGAGAACGATGTCTTTTGCAATGATACTATTTGACATGATGCATGTTTACTCATTAGAGTCATCTTATAGGGTATGTCAGGAAGCACCGGTCATATTACATCTTTCGTAGTGTAAAACGTTTTTCAATTGTAGTTTAAACTTTACGTGATGTGATCGGTTTGAAACTAAGATATCTTATCATTGTGGCCTAACTAAGGTGTTCATGTATTGTGTATGCTTATTATGATATTTTATAGAGTAGTAAGCTAGGGAGCATCAATTCCCCACACCTTTGGTAGTATAATTGCTTTATCATTATAGTTTAAATCTTTACGTGGTAAGCGTTTGATGTGAAACTAGGTGTTTTATCATTTCGTCTTAACTAAAGTATTTTCGTATTGAGGTTGTTGTAATGGTTGACGCTCATTATGTGCTTATATCATGCATGTTAGGAAGATCCATATAGACTTGAAGCATTCAATTGGTTGAGAATTTGATAAGATCATTACCTTAAGTTCTCTTTTAAGTTTGTTTTATTTTCCGCTTTCATTTTATCACTTTACTCGTTGTAGCGTCAATTTTACAACTTTATTTTTGTTTTTATTTTTAAGTTAAGTTAAATCCGCTCTTTGAATATTTTGTTACGCAAAACAGCCCTTCAATCTCTGTGATTCGATAACACTTACTATAGTACAATTCATTCGTACTATTGAGAGTGATAAAACATATAAATTTAAAATCCACATAATCAAGTTGACTACCACTTAGCAATAACCACAGTTTTCATGCTCATCATAACTGTCGGACGGATGATGATGTTGGAGACATTCCTGGATGTCTAGCTGGCACTGCTTCACGCGGAGGTTAACAGAGCAAATCTCTTGTTGAATAGATGAAATCGTCAGCTGCATGGAACTCATGCCCTCCTGAAGTGCAGCTAAGGCCTCTATGATCTGAGCGGTCTGAGAGGAGGATGCAACAACAGGAGTCACAACATGAATAAGAGGGGGTGGTAGAGCATCATCGTTACTTGGTTCTTTAAGCCAAATCAAATCAAATTCACGTTCAAAAGTTTCTCTAGAGAAGACCACACGCTCTTCGCTTTCATGAATCATCTCGCGCATTCGAGCTATCGCAGAAAAATAGTCTTTAATGGCTGCCCCAGTTAACATACTGTCAGGGGTCGCAAGCATTCGTAACACTTGGACCAATTGCCCAAACAACTGCGGTTTGTCGACACAGACGTACTTAACATTTTCAGGGAACCGGGTTCCAAATGAAAAAGGGATGGATGATGACAAAGCTTGAATTAGCTCCGTGCGAGCTGCTTTCAACGCGTGCTTGTCATCAAAATTCACGATACTTAAATCCCGTAATACTGTACAGAATGAGGTGAATCTAATCCACCGAAAGGACCGACAAAACTCTATCTGCAAATCAGGGGCATAGTAATCCATATCCTTAACAATTATTACTCGCAACAGGGTTTCAGAAAGAGTAATACAAGTAGGAGAATATGAGTGGGAGAAAATGAAGAGGTCAAAAGAAAATGAAGATGGTGGAAGTGGTAGCTGAGGCGGGACTATTTATAAGGCTGCAGGCGGGGTGTGGGTTGCTACTTGCTTGGCAAAAAAGAAAACAGAAAATGACTCATTTACTTCTTTTTCGTCTCCCATTTTTTTTTTCACTTTTAAAAATTACCTTGAATTTTTAGAGCCCATCTTATCTCTCATATATATATAAATCTTACAGGTTTAATGATAATTTTAAAGAGTTAAAAAAAAAAAATAACAAATAAAAAATATATAGCATGTCTCAGTCGAATCCTCCCTAGTTCAATGGACTAGAGAGAGCCCGATACTTAAGTAAAATTGTTAAAACAAAAATGAAATGATAATTTCTTTTTTAAGGAACTGGCCGAATCCTTTTTTTGTCAAAATTTTTCATTCAGAGATGGGTGCTAAAATAATAATGTAAGTGCTAAGAATGTGACTAGCTGATTAAATAAGAGAAATATTATATATACTTAAATTTTTTTTAAAGAGAGCCTTATTAAGATGATATAGAGCTTATTCTTTAGTACTCGTAATATTTTTTTTTATTAATTGTTTCGATAATCTTCGGTAAATAAGTTTCTTATCCATTAATAAGGCTCTCTTTACGTACATATAACATTTCTAAATAAAAATAAATAAATTGTGATTAAGCTACTTTTCCTTTTTCTTATTCACTTTAGCGAGTCACGTAGCATTCAGTGAAAAGATGAACAAAGAAATGTAGGTGTAAAGTAGCTGAAAATAAAGAAATGTGACACGGCAATATTCTTCTCCTGTATTTATCCTCTCAATAAAGAATGTTGCCGTGGCAGTGGTGTCACATTTCTCCTTTCTTTATTCAGCTCCTTTTGTATTTAGAATGCCACGAGCATTCAATCAAAAGATGAATGTGACAAAAGTTATTATTAAATTTATACTACTCATATGTGCGTTTTAATATATTTAATGATTGATTTTTTTTTAAAAAAAATATTAACAAAAATGATGAGAAATAAATAGAAAATGAAAAATAGCATTTTTCATAATATAAGAAAACAGAAGTGACCTTAAATAATTAATTAAGAAAAATGCTAGAGTACAATTTTTTTTTTACTAAGAGATAGTTATCAAAATAATGTAGAGCTTATTAAATTAAGAGGATCAAAACAATTCATCAAAATAAATGTTACGGATATTATTGAATATGATCTACATTATTTTAGCACCTATATCTTAAAAAAAAAAATTGAACGAAAAATGATCCAGTTCCTTGAAAAGGAAATTATCATTTCACTTTTGTTTTAACAATTTTACTCTTCTTTTGAAGTATCCAGCTCCTCGTGTCCTTTGAACCGGGGAGGATTTGATTGTGACATGCTACACATTTTCTATTTGTTATTATTATTATTATTTTATCTGTTAACTTTTTAAATCACCGTTAAATTTGTGAGGTTTATATGTAAGATAAGATGGGCTTCACAAATTCAACTGTGGTTTTTAAAAGTGAAAAAAAAAAATGAGACAAAAAAAAGAATTAACATTACAAAAAAAAAAAAAAAAAAAAAAACTACATTTTATGTCATTTTTTAATGCCATTTTAGGCTATATAAACGACACCAAATACTTAGTGTCGTTTAATTAATGCTGCTTCTCAAACGACATTAAAGTGGTGGTCTTAAATTTATTTCCTGCCGCTTAGAACACAAACAACATTAATTTATGTCATTTGAGGAAAATTAGCATAATTAAATTTAATCATGCTTACTGTTCAAACGACATAAAATTTATGCCGTTTGAACAATAAGTAACATTAAATTTAATGCCATTTTCAACGGTAAGCGACATTAAATTTTATGCCGTTTGAGTAGTAAATGACATTATTAATATATTATTTTTTTCCAGCTTCTGCCATATATTTTTTTCTAGGCCAATTAAAATACCTGATTGGCTGATTCACAAATAATGTACTCACAACCATCATGATACAAAAAACCAACCATCATGAAATATAAATATTAAGTAACATATATAACATATATTACTTAATTACTAATATCCACGATTAAATTTTCATAACTCATTTTTAGTAATATATAAGAGATATGAACGAGCTAACGAATCGGACTAACGAGCTGGACGAGCGATCCGGTCGAGCTTTAAACGAGCTGAGCTCACGAGCCACTATCGAGTTTTGTCGAGCGAGTCGGGTATATATCATTTACTAATCGAGCGAATTTCTACAGTATCGAACTCAAGTTTGGATCGAGCTAAACCGAGCGGGTTGTCAAACTGACTGGTTTATTTACATTCCTACGTACTATGAAAAATACTTGCATGGTATAAACTGTTGTAAAAAAAAAAAAAATGGGTAGTATAAAATGTTTCTCATAAAAAGTAAAATAGTTGGTATAAAATCTTGTAATAAATGGGGTTTTGATATTGACATGAATTAAAAAAAAAAAAAAAGAGGCAGGCAAATGAAAGAAATTTCGAGGGAAGGCATTATTTTATGCTATAACTTTTGTCTATATTATTTATAACAAATGTGTTACACACACCAATCATTTTTTTATTATTATTATTTTTAAATAAAAAAAAAATCATCCCAAAAGTTTTTTTTTTTTTTTTGAAAGAATAATTAAAAAATTAATTAAATCATTTTTTCCGTTGTGCATTGACAGAGCAGACCACTTTATGTAGTTAGGCTTTACGGCACGCACTTGTTGGGCTTAGCCGCCTGCAGGGGAATGGTCAAGAGTCAACCCTGGCCTAACGTACCCAATACCTTAATTAGGACTTGCAATTAACCATTCCTAAACCATGGTCAAGATTAATTATATTAATTTCTTTGGCGTTGATTTTCTTTTATTATTATTATTAATTGTGATTAAAAATATACAAAAGTGGGTACCTAAACAAAAACTCTGTGATGAAAGAGATTTTCTAATTTCAAGTGACTAATTAGAATTAAAGAAAAAAGATCGAAACTGATCATGTGGAGAATTTCAATAGAAGTTCATGCTTAATTAAAACAAAAGTACTAATTAAGAGTTGCGTGATTAAAGGAATACTTTCAGATCGATTATACTTAAGCTTAATTATATTAATTAAGAGATGCTTTTAGCTAGTCAATCAAAGAATCACACTGCACAAGAAAAAAGAAAAAAAAGAAAAAAAAAGGGGCAAAATCTACTTTACAACAACTCTCACATTTCTCTCCCTCAATCTCACACGGTCATCCTCTCATCCAACCCCATGAAAAAAGAAAAAAGAAAAAAGAAAAAAATACAATGCTTGAAAATACCAATATCCAAGAGGCAAGAGAACTTCTGAATCTCTGAGAAGAACCGCTTTGGAAACACTTGACTGTCGGCCGTCTGTTTACCGATCCATGCACCACTAGCAGTCAACACTCACACCGTGAGTTATCTGCTCTTATATCTCTGTTTTGCTTTAAAATTTGAGGCTTTTCTAAAAAAATAAAAATTTATAGGTGTAGTCTGTATTTGATTCTGTGATTTCTTTGAGATGGTGTGAGATTGAAGAGTGAAGACAATGAAGATTGAAGAGAGAACTGGCGTGAGAAGAGGACTGAGGTTTGAGGTTGAAGAGAGAAATTAGAATAGGAAAAAAAAAATTGAAAGCCTGAGCCTGTGGTGCGTCTGCCATGTCTCACGTCTTCAATTATTGGGGTATAATATATATAATCATTTTACACTTAAACCGTCTAATTTAACCCCTAACCCTAATGAGAGGAGTAAGATTGTAAATTTTTAAAATTTGATACAGTAAATTGAGAGGTTTTATAATTTTAAAAAATTACAAAAAATGAAAAAAAAATTGAAGAAAATTAAGGAAAGTTTCTCTAAAATTTAATTTATATTACACAAATCGTGCAGTACAGGGTGATTATATAATAGCTAGGAATACACAACATAAAAGAAACAAACTTGTGAAAGATAACATAGTAGACAGCTAAAGGAAATAAGAGGTGAAATTTGAGGTGAAACTTTTGAATATGAATTTGATTTGATTTGGTGTCGAGGCCAAGTGACGTGGAATCATTGGCCCGTTTCCACCCATACCCCTCTTATTTTCACCTACCTTTTTTTTTCTTTTTTTTTTTAAAAATCAACTTCAAAATATTTTAACTTTTTTAACTTTTTATATTACATTAACAACAATTCCTCGTCATATCCAACGGATGTCGTTACTTTTTTTTTTTGAACAATCTCAAGAACCTTCATTGCTGAAAAAGAAACCCCAAAGCAGATTACATCAAGGCCAAAGCCAGTACAAATACAAGAACATAAAAGGAGAGAAACTGCTCGAAGGCTACATCAGTGCCTGTTGGCCAATGTAATGAATAGAGATGAAGAAACTCCATCCACTAAGTCAGGAAAGATTTTGGCTTGAAGCAGCTACTAAAAGGTAGACTATGAACAAAGATACAAGAATGTACTGAAATTTAAAGGACTTCTAATTTAACAAGTGTGTGCAATAGTGTGCAACAAAATATCAATAATGCGGAAAATAAAGAGACATATATTTTGTTGACGAAATGAAAACTCAATTAAGAGAAAAACCACTTCGGAGCAGCCAAACCCAAGATATCTTCTATTCAGAAGACAAAGCTAGTACATAGACAGTAACACTCACATACCCGATGCAACGATCGTATCTAGCACTCTGACGTGTAACCCAACACGAATGTTTTCCAACCAAGTCACCTACTTGAATGGTTCTTCAATAGAATCATTTACCTTAGGGCCAACCCCTAAGATAGACTTCAGTTCAGCACTGCAACAACACTTGACAACAGCTTCAGAGAGGACGCTTTAGCACAATAACCCTTACAATGAACTCTATAAGCTTCTACGGAATTCAATACCGAATTCTTACAATTCTCAAGTCTAGGAGCCTCTATTTATAGGCTACAGGTTCAAATGAGCGTCTGACTTGAAATACCTAGGCGTTGTCTGGACGGTAGACATAAGGTGTCTGGACGGACAACTGTGTGATCGACTTTCCAAATTTCGCAGAAATTCTTTCTTGAATAGAGCCCCGTGGACGGTGTTGTCCTAGCGTCCAGACGGTCTCACTTTAACTATACGCAATTTTCATATCAAGGCTTGATGCGTCTGTACAATAACAGTTGTCGTCCAGACGGTTGATCTAATGCACACAATTTTCATATATGAAGCTTGAGCATCCGGACCATAGATACTGTTGTCCGGACGGTTGAACTTTGAATGCACGACTTGCCTTATGAATGAGCGCGTCTGGACGGTTGCAGCTGTCTTCTCATCTCTGTGTTTTGGAAAGAAATCTCATATCTGATCGAACATTGAACGGCGTCTGGATGTGCTGCTGAAACGTCCGGACGGATGCAAGCTGTAACAGTTTGAAGCTTCTTGACCCAAAGAAAGGTCCAGACGGAAAGTTTTCTCATCTTCCGGAAGGATGATGCTTGGACAGTTGAGCGTCCGGATGGTATAACACATTGTCTGGATGGTTGTAAGGGAACTGAGCCAACTGCTTTGAAATCTACACAGAGTCTTCTTGAAGGTCAAAAATTGAAGTGTAGACTTTGAATGAAACATCCCTGTATAATAAGCATCATTATATATAAGTGATTTTGTTCAACATAATGTAGTCAATTACACACCAACAACCTCCTCCTTTGACTATTTTGGGACAAAAATCACTTGACCGGTTAAAAATACAATCACAGTCCAAATAAAAAAATTACTCCCCTTTTTGTCACAAAAGACAAATGGTAAAACAGAGTAATAAGAAAAATCACACAAATTACTCCCTCTAAATGTCTTAGAAAGACGAGTAAACATAGTAATAAAATATCCAAGAGTTATAATGTTTAACAAAGTATCCATAAAAAGAAACAATAAATTGTCTCAAAATAAAAACCAAGCACAAAATCAATCATGATGCCTCATATATAGGCTCTCATTGGCCTCAACACTACTGCTACACGACGGGTGATGGTGCTTGAGACACTCCTGGATGTCCAGCTGGCTCTGCTCCACGCGGAGGTTAATAGAGTGAAGCTCTTGCTGCATAGATGAAATCGCCAGCTATATGGAACTCGTGCTCCCCTGAAGTGCAACTAAGGCCTTGATGATCTGAGCATATCCTGTATCCTGCGGAGGAGGCGGTGGAGGAATCTGAGAGGAGGATGCGACAACAGGTACCACAACATGAAGGAGGGGGTGGTGGAGCATCATCGTTACTTGGCTCTTTACACCAAATCAAATCAAATTCACGTTCAAAAGTTTCTCTAGAGAAGACTACACGCTCTTCGCTTTCATGAATCATCTCGCGCATTCGAACTATCGCAGAAAAATAGTCTTTAATGGCTGCCCCAGTTAACATACTGTCAGGGGTCGCAAGCATTCGTAACACTTGGACCAATTGCCCAAACAACTGCGGCTTGTCGACACAGACGTACTTACCTAAGCATTACCCATTCTTCTCCTGTCTTTATCCTCTCAATAAAGAATATTGCTGTGTCAGTGATATCACATTTCTCCTTTCTTTATTCTGTTCCTTTTCCTTTTTCCTATGCACTTTAGCATGCCACGAGCATTCAATCAAAAGATAAAAAGAATCCCCAAGTTTTGTTTTAGTTGTGGTGTCATTAGACATGGGAAACTTGGCTGCAGAAAAAAGAGCAATCACTGCACATCAGGGACAGAGATGGAATACCCATATGGTCAATGGCTTAGAGTGAACTATCCTACTCGGAGGGGTGGTAGTGACGAGCAATTTGGAGGAGAAAAAACTGGTAGGGGAACCAGTTTCCGACCGTTTAAAGGTTCATCCAGTTCTGTTGAAGGAGGCTTTGAACACCACGCAAAAGGTGGACTGTTTTCCGGCGAAGGAGGTGGCGGCCATGGAAGTCGAAACCCAGAATTCCCTAGTGTAACGGCAGTTTCTCCCAGTTTGGAAAACTGCCTTACGTTACGGGATGGCCATAATGAGAAAGATCTTCCCCCACAAAGGCAAAATGTAACGCTCGGTATCTCAGCTACTATTTATGGGGATAGCCGGGAAGCTGGCGTTATGCAGACATTGGCGGGGTCTACGACTTCCAAATTGGCAAGTATTGGAGAAATGGAGGGACACACGGTTCTGCAGGAAGGTCTGTCACGATGCGATTTGGGTATGTCAAAATCCCCAAAAGGAAAGGATATAATGGACTCTTCTTCGAAAGATTCTGGGGTGGCCAATTTTGGAAAGACCAATTGGAAGGCAACAGAGGTCAGCATGGTTCATAATATGGAATATCTTGGCAGTGATGGGGATATGGGAGGATCTCCAGCCTTGCAGAATGGTAAGCCACGTAATGAGGTGGGTAATAAAGTGGCCACAGCACAACAAGAGACAGTTGACTCTGTCCCTGAAGCTTCTAGTGGGGATAAAAGTGGAAAGTTACCGACCAAATTTGTGGGTAGTTGGGACTCAACTAAAGGGAGAATGGAATGGATTAAAGTGGACCAGCTGGTCCGTGATCCTTTCTCCACGTCTTATTTTCCACATGTGAGCTGTCCTCCAACGAAGATGTCGACCAATCAACAGGTTGATGGTTCTTGTACTTTACAAAAGCTTGAATCTCCTTCTCTGATTCAACCACCGAGTGAACAATCGAGAAGTGAACAGAAAATCAGAAGCTGAAATTGGAAGAAAAGGGCCAGAAGTGCCAACACTAAGAAGGGAGGTTCAGAGCAGTTGGTGAGTAATGAAGGAAAGGTCTCCTCTGATCGAGTGGCAGGGGACGATGAAGATAGTATTCAAGTACCAAAGAAGAAGGCGATGGCCCGTAAAGGCTTATCCTAGCAGGAAAAGGCGGTAGCTATTGAACAGCCCCGCCACTCATCACGAATTGCTTCAGCTGGAACTGCCGGGGGCTTGGGAACCCCCGGCGAGTTCGAGGTCTTCACCAAATGGTGAAGGATAAGAAGCCCGTCTTGGTTTTCCTGATGGAGACCAAGTTAATGCAGCAAAAAACAGGTTTTTTGACGAAAAAATTGGGTTTTGAAAATATTTTTGTAGTTGATTGCAAAGGCCGTAGTGGGGGACTTATTCTTCTCTGGAAGTCGGATTTGAGCGTGGAAGTTCATAACTATAGCAGGAGACATGTAAATGCAATCATCAAAACAAAAAATGCAGGTGGCCCTTGGAAGTTTACAAGTTTTTATGGGAACCCAGAATCAGATAAGCGGATGGAATCATGGTCCTTGTTACGATATCTGTCCTCCTTTCATCCTTCTCCATGGCTATGTTTAGGTGATTTTAATGAGATCACTTCTAGCCTTGAGAAATATAGCTTGGCAGTGCGACCCCGGAGCCAGATGAGGAATTTCCAAGCCGCGTTGGAGGATTGCAATCTGATGGATTTGGGTTTTACTGGGCCAACTTTTACTTGGACGAATGGGAGGAGTGGTAGTGAGTTATCCCTGGAGCGTCTGGATAGGGCAGTAGCCAACCCTGAATGGTGTCAGCTCTTTGATGCGGTGGACGTCCAAGTTCTTCCCAGGTGCTTCTCTGATCATAACCCTCTACTTGTATATATTTCTAATTCACAGCATGTTCAATGGAGAAAGAGCAGACAGTTCCGATTTGAAGCTTCGTGGGTGGCACACAAAGATCACAAACCTATGATTAAACAAGTCTGGCGAGTCAAAGCCCCTGCTCGGGACAAGTGGCGGATGATAACTAGGAAGCTGGAGGGGTGTAGGAAATCACTTCAACATTGGGCCAGAAACCAAGGGGATCAAGTGGAGGGGAAGATACAAGAAAAGTTAAAAAATCTGCAGGAGTAGAGCAGAGGAGGAAAAAGTTCTTAAAGAGGAACTGAATATTCTTTTAGAGGAGGAGGACCTGAAATGGCGTCGGAGATCAAAAGAAAATTGGCTAAGGAATGGAGACAGGAATACCAAGTATTTCCATGCGTGTGCCTCCCAGCGCAGCAGGAGGAACCAAATGCAGCAGATAATGAACCAGGAAGGGAGACAGTGTACTACTCAACAGGAGATTGAAGGTGCTTTTATTGACTATTTTCAAGGACTATTTACTGCAGGGACTGATCTAGAGGTGGAACAAAGCACACGGTTCATCGAAAAAAGAGTTACACCTAGCATGAATCAGGAGTTAACAGCCGCTGTGTCTATGGAGGAAATCACTGCTGCCCTCCACCAGATGGCTCCACTCAAGGCTCCTGGGCCTGATGGTTTTCCTGCTTGTTTCTATCAACATAATTGGGATATGTTATTCTGCATTTTTTTGAAACTAGGGAGATGGATGAGAAGCTTAATTCCACTAATATAGCTCTGATCCCCAAGAATTCTAATCCGTGTTCTGAATCTGAATTCAGACCCATAAGTCTCTGTAATGTTCTTTATAAGCTCATATCTAAGATTGTTGCTAATCGACTTAAAAAGGTGTTGCCAGCAATTATCTCCAGTACTCAGAGTGCATTCATACCAGGGAGGTTAATAACTGACAATATACTAGCCGCCTATGAGACCATGCACACCATGCAGAACAATATGTGGAGTAAAACGGGTTACATGGGATTGAAATTAGACATAAGTAAGGCCTACGACATGGTTGAGTGGCCTTTCCTGGAAGTTGTCATGTGCAAGCTTGGTTTTGAAGAAGGGTGGATAAAAATGATCATGTCCTGTGTCCGGTCTGTGAAGTATTCTGTTCTAGTTAATGGAAATGCTGTGGGGTACATTAGACCTTCAAGGGGCATTAGGCAGGGGGGTCCTATCTCCCCTTACCTTTTCTTGATTTGTGCTGAGGCCCTCAACTCTCTCTTGAAACACGCAAAAAATACAGGGGCAATCTCAATAGTTCCCACTTCCAGGAGGGATCCAAAACTCAGTCATCTATTTTTTGCAGTCGATAGTTTGATCTTCTATAAAGCTAACCAGGTGGAATGGCGGCGGATTATGCGTATTCTTGGGGGTTATGAAGCTGGGTCGGGTCAAAAGATCAATTTCCAGAAAACCGCAGTCTTCTTTAGCCGCAATACCAGTCCAAGTAGAAGACAGGAAATCCTTTCTCTTTCGGGATTGTCCGAGGCAACCAGATATGATTCCTATCTTGGTTTGCCGACTTTGATTGGTAAATCTCGCACTCAATCTTTTAACAATATCAAGGATAGAGTTTGGCAGCGCTTAAACAATTGGAAGGTGAAATTTTTGTCCCAAGTTGGGAAAGAGATCCTCATAAAGGCGGTTGTTCAAGCAATTCCAACATATAGTATGAGTGTTTTTCTCCTTCCCATGTCTTTATACAAGGATTTGAACCGCATGAAGCAAAAGTTTTGGTGGGAGCACATGGCAAATGATTCTAAAATCCACTGGATGAGTTGGTCTAAAATGGGAAATTCAAAGGCCACGGGTGGACTGGGCTTTAGAGATTTGACGATGTTTAACAAGGCCCTGTTGGCTAAGCAATGTTGGAGGCTGATCCAAAACCCGGAGTCACTAACGGCTAGGATTTTCAAGCCAAATATTATCCTCGGTCCTTGTTTCTGGAAGCTCACTTAGGGAGCCGACCGTCATTTGTGTGGATGAGCATATTGTCTGCAAAAGACATCTTGGCTCAAGGATTAATATGGAGGGTGGGGGATGGTAATTCAATAAATGTGTGGGGGGACCGGTGGCTGCCAACTCCAACCTCTTTCTCTGTCCAGTCCCCGGTAAATCACCATCCACCATATGCAAGAATCTCAGCACTTATAGACAGGGAGGTGAGGGGATGGAATCATACACTCATCCAGGAGGTGTTCTCACCTGAAGAAGCCGTGACTATCACAGGTATCCCCCTTTGCCCCGCTTTCCCCCGTGATAGAATTATATGGAATGGCACTTCTACTGGAATGTTTTCAGTCCGAAGTGCTTATCATTTGTGGATGGATATTCAGCTGCGTTTAAGAGGCGAGCCCTCAAATCCGGTTAGTAAAAGCTCTCTATGGAAGAATATCTGGGCTGTGAAAGTTCCAAATCCAGTCAAGTTATTTCTTTGGAAAGCATGTCACAATTTGATCCCCACCAAGGTGAATTTGTTTCGGAGAAGAGTTGTTGAAGATAAGTGTTGTCCTTGCTGTAAAAGAGAAGATGAAACCATTATCCATGCAATCTGGACTTGCCCAGGTGCACAAGATGTGTGGGGATGTCGATCGGTTCAATTTCAGAAATGTTCTACACAAGTGCAAGATTTTACAACATTACTGGAGCAGCTTATGCAAAAGCTGGACATGGAGCATTTAGGCCTTATGGCTACTGTGGCTAGAAGAATCTGGTTAAGAAGAAATCTTTTGGTTTTTGAAGGCAAATTTACACCTCCTAACTTTGTTTTTGACGAAGCAAAATTGGATTGCGAGAATTTTCACAGATGCAACATCCTGGATCCTCCTACAAGAACAGTCGAAGGGAATGGTCCATCGAGCATTCTATTATGGCAGCCCCCTCCCCACGGGCATCTAAAGGCAAATTGGGATGCGTCAATAAATAGGAGAGCTGGATGTATTGGATTTGGTTGTATTGTCCGTGATAATTTGGGAGGTGTCATGGGAGTTGCTTGCAAGTATCAAAAAGTTATAGTTGAACCAAAAATGGCAGAAGTGATGGCAGCCTTATTTGCTATTTCCTTTTGTAGAGAGGTAGGCTTTTTTGAAGTTATGTTTGAAGGAGATGCGCTACAAGTTGTTCAAGAGATTAATACGGCTAATCCTCCCCTTTCCCGAATTGGTCATTTTGTGGAGTCCATTAGAAAGGAGCTAGAAGGTTTCAGATTCTCTAGTGTCTCATATTGTTGTAGAGAAGCTAACTGTGTTGCTCATGAGCTTGCTAAAAAGGCCTCTTCCAAAGGTATAGATGAGGTATGGTTAGAGGAGTGGCCTAATTTTATTTTTGAAGTTGTTTGCAGGGATCTTTGTATCTCTAGATCATAATTTTGATCTATCTATTATTAATGAAGGAGTACCATTCTGTTCAAAAAAAAAAAATCAAAAGATAAATGCGACAAAAGTTATTATTAAATTTGTACTATTTATATGTGTCTTAAAATATTCAACGATTGATTTAAAAAAAATATATATATTAACAAAAATAAATAAATAAATAAAAAATTACATTTTTTATAATATAAGAAAACAAAAGTAACCTTAAATAATTAAGAAAAATGCTAGAATACAATTTTTTTACTAAGAGATAGTTATCAAAATGATGTAAACTTCCTATTCCTTTAATTTTATTTTTTTCATTTTTTTTAAAAGTTATTATTAAATTTGTACTACTCATATGTGCGTCATAAAATATTTAATGATTGATTTAAAAAAAAAAATTGACAAAAAAGATGGGAATAAACAGAAAAATGAAAAATAGCATTTCTCATAAAATAAGAAAACAGAAGTGACCTTAAATAATTTATAAGAAAACAGAAGTGACCTTAAATAATTAAGAAAAATGCTAGAGTACAAATTTTTTTTACTAAGAGATAGTTACCAAAATGATGTAGAGCTTATTAAATTAAGAGGATCAAAACAATTAATCAAAATAAATGTTACGGATATTATTGAATATGATCTACATTATTTTAGCACTTATCTCTTAATAAAAAATTTGAACGAAAAATGATCTAGTTACTTGAAAAAAGAAAAAAAATATATCATTTCACTTTTGTTTTAACAATTTTCCTCTTCTTTTAAATTATCTAGCCCTCTCATGTCCTTTGAATTGGGGAGGTGAGACATGCTACATATTCTTCATTTGTTATTTTTTTATCTTTGAACTTTTTAAAATCACCATTAGATCTGTGAGGTTCATATGTGAGATAAAATGTGCTTTACAAATTCGACGGTGGTTTTCAAAAGTGAAAAAAAGAAAATAAAAGAGAGACGAAAAAGAATTAACACTACAAAAAAAAAAAAAAAAAAAAACTACATTTTATGTCCTTTTTTTAATGCCATTTTAGGCTATATAAACAACACCAAATAGTTACCGTTGTTTAATTAATGCTGCTTCTCAAACGACATTAAAGTGGCGGTCTTAAATTTATTTCCTGCCGCTTAGAACACAAACGACATTAATTTATGTCGTTTGAGGAAAATCAGCATCATTAAATTTAATGTTGCTTACTGTTCAAACTACATAAAATTTATGCCGTTTGAACAATAAGCAGCATTAAATTTTATGCAATTTTCAACGGTAAGTGACATTAAATTGTTTATTTGTTTGAGTAGTAAACGACATTAATTAATAATGTTTTTTTTTTCAGCTTCTGTCATATATTCTTTTCTAGGCCAATTAAAATACATAATTGGCTGATTCACAAATAATGTATTCACAACCATCCTGATACAAAAAAGTGAAAAACCAACGATACAACTTGATAAACATTGCTTAAAGTTAAGATACACAAATAGTATACTTTAAACAACCAACATGATCACAATCATTACAATTCAAAAAATGATTACACTTACATATAACTTAAACTATAATACTAATGCAAAAAAATTGTTCCATTGTCAATAACATGATTCAAAAAACTAGCTTGCATTTGAAACGACGTCTCCAAACCAAAACACGGGAGATTAGCACACAACTTCACAATTCTCTTGTCCAACGACGTCACTTAACGAATAACTGCATATAAGAAACATGGAAACAAAATCATATTTAGATTACATAAGGATAAACTCGAATTTTCTTGTACATTAGGATCATATTGAACATACTCTTAATTACTTGATTGGTATCTTCAACAAAAAGCTCTTATTACTTCATTGGTGTCTTCAACACTTCCAATAAAAACAACCAAGTACCCATAAACCAATTGCATATATTAATTAAAGAAAGCATGGGGATAAGATCCCATCATCACATTCAAGATAGTATCATCACTAAAACCCCACAAAATAAGTAATTACATAAGGTTTTCAACGTACATTCAAAAACCATATATATCATGTAATACAATGCATGCTCACCCAGTTTAAATCTCGAGGCATGTGGATCCCAATTTCTTATTAGAGAATGAGACACCAACTTAGAGAAAAACTTGTAGGGTCCCTCCAAAACACACATTACTATCATTATATATTTCACATTCATTGTGCCTACACTTGCGCTTGCAATTGACTAACTTGTTGGAAAAGTTATGGTTCCTAGGAGGATGATGACGATACCCTGGGCATGCCGCTGGATCTGCCATGTACAATGCCAAAGCCCGTTCTGCGGACACATCGTGCGTATTCTGGCTTTTCAATTGTCTTCGTATATGCATCGTCTGAAGTCCATCGTATAAATCCTTGTGAGGATACATCTGTTGTTGGAGACTCCTACGACATCAATTCCTACATATTCGCCTATCAAAAATATAATTTAAGCTATCTCTCTACCACTTTAAATATTTGCCTGAAACTTCTATCTCTACCCCTGCCAAACAATTGCTTAAATACTTTTGGCCAAGCTTCATGCAAGATCCTTCTCCCAGGGCTGGTTGGCCTCGGGGATTTTCAATGTTTAGAGTTGGTTGTAATATATCTTGATGGATTATACTCTCATCCACATGGTCAACATGAGTGTTGGGGATTTTAAATTTAGAGCCTGTTTGAAATTGTGTTGGGAAATAGAACTTCTATCTATAGAAAAAGCCTGAAAGAGCTTTTTAGGAAAAAAAAAAAAAATTTCATTTTCAAGCCTCCCTTTGAACGCAGTTTTGGAATTTTTTAAAGTAATAAAGTACTTTTTAAAATTTTGAGATAATTGCACTATTGGTCCCTGTGGTATGCCATAATTACGAATCACTCTCTATGGTTTAAAAAGTTCATGGAAGGTTCTTGTGGTAAACTATAATTACAAATCGATCCTTGAAGTCAAATGCTGTTAAAAAATTTAATACATTCTGTTAAATGCCACGTCAGCGCCACATCAAACCAATAAGATGGCGATACGTGTCCATCTGAATAATAAAAAAATATATATTAAAAAAAAAAAAATTATTTTTATTTTTTTAAAAAAAAAAAACAAAACAAAAAAGGGATGGGGTGGCCGTCGGGGGTGGCGCGCAGCCATCCCCAGCCTCTGGGGAGGCCGCGTTGGGGGTGGCAAGGCTACTCCATTTTTTGTGTTTTTTTTTTTTTTAAAAAAAAAATAAGTTTATTTATTTTTTAATAAATTTTTTTTTTTATTAAGATGGACACGTGTCGCCATCTTATTGGTTTGATGTGGCTCTGACGTGACCTTTAACAAAATTTGTCAAAATTTTTAATGGAATTTGACTTCAAGGATCAATTTGTAATTATAGTTTATTACAAGGACCTCCCATGAACTTTTTAAACCATAGGGAGTGATTCGTAATTATGACTTACCCCAGGGACCAATGCTGAATAATCCCTAAAATTTTTACCAAACCAACATTTTTTTTTTGGACAGAAATTTCTTGCAAACCTTACAACCCACATATAAGATTGATATGTGTCTCTTAGCATGTGAGAAACTCATGTTTTTTTATTCGCATGTATTTCTCACATGCTTTTTTAAGGACATAAATTTTCTACAAACTGGTTTGTAGAAAATTTCATACAACCCACATATAAGACTGACATATGTCCTTTAAGCATGTGAGAAGCACATGTTTTTTTATTAATGCTATTGAAAAAGCATGTGAGAAGCATATGCTATTAAAACAACTTGTGCTTCTCACATGTCAAGGGACATATATCAATCTTATATGTGGGTTGTATGAAATTTCCTACAAACCGGTTTATAAGAAATTTTCTGCAACCTACATATAAGATTAACATGTGTCTCTTGGCATGTGAGAAGCACATGTTTTAATAGAGACACATGTTTTAATATCAAGTACTTCTCACATGCTTTTTTAATAGAATTAAGGGAAAAATACAATTTAGCCCTCCAAACCACCACCCTTTCTCCGGATGGCCCCCCAAACTACCAAAACCTTTGAAAAATGACAATTTTGACGAAATATCCCCATAATACCCCTGCCATGTGTCAATTTTCAATTAAAAACTAATAAAATAATTAAAATAATAAAAGAAATTCAAAAAATTAAACTAAAATTTTATTTCTTATTTATTATTATTATTTTTTTAAAAAAAGATTGATGTTTGGGGTGGCGTTATTTCCCAACCGCGACATGATCTTCCCGACACCGCTCTGATCACCGTCTGTTTGCAACGCCGTGATGATCGATTTTATAGCCCGGCTCAGCGAGTTTCGATTCGCAATCATTAGCCCGCTAATCTTGGCCGAGCACAAGCTCGCCCCGCTTTGGAAAATATCATCCACCTGAGAGAAAAACTTGTGATCCTTGAGCCCTATGTAGCTATTGACCAACATTTTAAATGCTAAAAACTCACAAAGATGAAAACGTCCTCCGGTCTATCGCAATATTTTAAAAAAAATAAAAGATAAAATTTTAGTTTTTTTTAGTTTTTAATTTTATTTTTTTGATTTTTTTTTTTAATTTTTTTTTTAATTTTTTAATTAAAAAATGACACGTGGTAGGGGTATTATGGAGATATTTAGCTAAAAGGGGTATTTTTCAATGGTTTTGATAGTTTGGGGGGCCAGAGTGCAAGCCTTAGTAGTTTGATGGGTCATCCGGAGAAATGTGGTAGTTTGGGGGGCTAAATTGTATTTTTCCCTAGCATTAATGAAAAAATATGTGCTTCTCACATGCTTAAAAGACACATGTCAATCTTATATGTGGATTGTAGAAAATTTTCTACAAACCGGTTTGAAAAAAATTCTTGTCCTTGATGTATTTGATACTGTTTTTTGCAATAATTTTGAAGCACAAAACTTGTTACTTTTACGGTTTTTGAATTTTTTTTGCAATGGTTAAGGCTAAATGGTTCAATTTATATGGTGCATTCTATGCCCCTCTATTACTTTGCCATTAAGGTTTTTCCTTGTTCGATTTAGTACACCACCCAATCAAGGCCAAAGATTTCTTTTTGGACCACTCATTTGTTATGTGTTCTGAAGCAGACGGATTCTAAGTTACCAATAGACATGTATGAAAACGTCGTGCAACTTGCAATTGAAGGCTGCAAAGTAGCTGGTAGCAAATTACATTCGAGAAGTAATTAAGAACACACAAGCTTGATCCGACTTTTAATAGCCTATCAAGAAGAAAAGGTGGATCGTGTCATATTTTGAGCTTAGTAGTATCAGTGTCACGTGTTGTGGGTGAGTTTATGTCTAGTGAGCTAGTTGTCGTGGGGGCATATGTACTATGAAAAATACTTGCATGGTATAAAATGTTGTAAAAAAAAAAAAAAAGTAGTATAAAATGTAGAAAAGAAGTTCCTTTCCATTCCTAATCGGAAAGGAAGAGGGAATAGATGATCTAAAAACAAAAATGGGGTGAGCTCCCCAACAACAAACTCAACATAAACTAAAGAGAGCCCCTTCTATACAGCCGGCGCCACCCTCAACCACTGGCGACTGGCTCCCATGACTGCTCACCGTTGCATCGACCTTCACAGCTACCGGAGAGAACATGCCGCTCAGCCACCATCGGAACAGCGCTACAAGGAAAAAAAAACGTTCAACTCGTCGCCATCACCCACTGGAGGAGCACTGCCACACCGGAACAGCACCACTCAACCATCGGGACAACGCCGACCACCACAGCCACCACTTCAACCATTGAAGCCATTGTTGCATCCAATTATGGAGAATAGTGCACTCCAAGATCTCCATTTCCGATTCAGAGAGCAATCCCTATCTGCTGCATCTAAATATGCTGTTTCATCCATTGAGACAAAAGCATATGAATCAACTCTTTCAAATGAAGAAGATGCCACCACTAAAAAAGAAAAGACGTCCATTTGAGAGGGCAGTGAATAAGGCTTTTATGATTGAATAATAACATTCTTTCAAATAAACAGTAGTAGTCGATGACTAAAAGGCAAGTCCAACACCGATTTTGTTGATAGCACCAAAACAAGATTTGGCCGGACCGATTTTGCTAACAGCACCAAAACCAGATCTGGCCGGACTCGAGCTCTCTC
The DNA here is from genome assembly GCA_028654335.1 of Alnus rubra. NCBI lineage: Eukaryota > Viridiplantae > Streptophyta > Magnoliopsida > Fagales > Betulaceae > Alnus > Alnus rubra. The sequence continues at coordinate 1,299,064 of JAJPGS010000244.1, forward strand.
TCTCTCTCTGTCTCTCTCTCTCTCTCTCTCTCTCTCTCTCTCTCTCTCTCTCTCTCTCTCTCTCTCTCTCTCTCTCTCTCTCTCTTAGTTCTCATATACCTGAAACTGGGCGGATTCCGACTATTGACGTCAACGTTTTCCGATAGAGACTCCGTGGTTTCCGGCAGTGGCGTTCGGCTGGGAGAGATGAGGTGGTTTGCAGGTTCGTTCATCTTCATTAGGGTGAGAAGGAAATAAAAAGAAAAGTGATGATCCAGTGTTTTAGGCTCTAGTGTATTTAGTGTCTTTTAAATGACGTGTCAAATTTTTATTAAAAGCTATGAAAGTGGTGTTTTACAGCCCATCCTTATGTAATGTATTCTCTAAATTAAAACAGGGGAGAAGACTTGCATCACCATCAATGAACCTCTCCAACTATCAAAAGTCAACTGTGCGATCAATAATTTCATACAAATATAATGGATTTACCAAATATAATGGGTTAGGCAAAAGTATATTTAGTTACTACTTACTAGAGGTAACCACATTGGAGAGCCAAGTTAAAAAGAAATTAAACATTAATTCTCTCTCTCTCTCTCTCTCTCTCTCTCTCTCTCTCTATATATATATATATATATATATATATTTCTCTATTTTAGTTAAATATTTTTTTTTCTTTTTTAATTATTTCTTTGTTCTTGGTAGATGACAAAAAAAAAAGAAAATAAATATATAAGTTTAAAAAACTAAATAACTTACACTTTTTGGATCTTAATATTTGAAGAGCATTTTATCAAAAGCTAAGTTTTAGCTTTTGAAATAGAGTAAGGAGCTTGTTAAATAGTCTTTTTTTTGCTTAAATAGTCTCTCTTATCTACTAAGAACAAACAAAGATATATATATAAGAGCATCTCCTGCATATGCTCTACTTTAGCCAAAAGTCAAATTTAATTATTTTTTTGCCTTTTTTCTTTTCCAACAGATACTTTAATCATTTTTTCTTAACAGTAAAGAGTAAATAACCAACAATGGCTATTCACTGTTTAACACTACAAACAACCTTTATTAATATTTTCTCAATCCCCCACTCTCCCTCTTCGTCCCAACACTACAACCCCCAAGTTCTCACTCTCCCATTTTTCCAGCAGCGAAAGCGTAGTGTCCCTCGTCTCCTCAAACCCACTTCCGGCCACGGTTGTTGCCCTACATGTCTTGTAGAGCAACTCCATGCCCGAAGTCTGAGTAAACCCAGAAACCTCATAGAGAATGGAGCAGCCAAGGCGCTGGACTCTCGCGGCTATGGTTTTGCCCTGTTGGATCTGAAAAGGACTGCTTTGCACACCCTTTGTAGACCAAGGTTGTGTAGTCATTGGCAGATTCAGCAAGTGGGATGAGCTCAAGATTGGTACAGAAAATCAGAGAGAAGAAGGAGAAAGGAAAAGGGTTTTGAGGCAAAACCCATTTGGGGCGGCCGGTGTTGATAAATCAAATTATGGCAGGTTTTTTATGGGGGGTTATGAGAAGTGGGTTTAGGTGAAACTGAGGGAAGGATCTCTCATCGCATCAATGGGTTGTGTTTGATTCTTTGATTTCTGCAGCTTTTTTGCTGGGAAGGGTTTGGATTTCAGATTTGGGAAGGGTTGCCCTTTGGAAATTGCGCTTGGGGGTTGGGGGAGACCGGAGAGTGAGAGGTAGAAGTGAAAAAAATAAAGAATAAAGAAAAAGATTAAAAAATAATATTTTAAGAAAATGAAAAGTGGAATAGAGATTATTGTTGGAGTGTTTTAAAGATGGTCAGTGGTTAAAGTAGAGATTTGTACTTTTTGAGTAGCTATTTTAACTTCAACGGTTGGAGATGGTCTAAGCAATTCATTTTAAAAGTGGTTCTACAAATATATTTTTTTTTTAAAGAAAAGGAATTCTTCTACTCAATTTTTTTGTTTGAAGAGCGCCATAATTTAATAGGGGTGTAAGCCGGGAACGGATTTCATGTTATTGAAAATCAGCAATCGGCTTCGAACCGGATACTCCGGTTAACCAGATGTTACCCGGTTATCCCGGGTAAAACTGGTTGTCCAGACTGATTACTTGAAAAAAAGTTAATTAAAAAAAAAACAAAAAATTCTCAATGAAAGAAATTCGTAAAAACAACACATTCAGAGACGGTCCAACAATTAAACGAATCAGCTCCAAATTTGCCGAAAACAACACAATAATTCAAAATCCCAAAAGAAAAAAAAAAATTGACAAAATAAATAACTCACGAATCGGATCCAATACATCCAGAGACGGTGCAACAATTAAACGAATCAGCTCCAAATTTGCCAAAATCAGCACAATAATTCAAAATCCCAAAAGAAAAAAAAAATGACAATAAATAACTCACGAATCGGATCAATCGTCGATCGAGCGAAATAGAAACCGGCTGTTCAGCACTCTCTCTCTCTCTCTCTCAGGCTTGCAAACATGGTTGCGCCGCTGCAGTACCTGGAGACGCTGCGCACCGCACACCCGGAGCTCGCAGAATGGTACGCCTCGCTTGCAGATTTGTACCAGCGCAAGCTCTGGCACCAGCTCACCGCCAAGCTCGAGCAGTTCTTCGCCCTCAGCGTCTTTCAGGTCCACTTTCCTTCGATTTTCCCACTTTCTTTGTTTCTTTACAGAACCTTAGCTCCTTAGAACTTCTTCCATAACGGTGTGTGGAAGGCTCTAGGCTCCAGGCTCCAGGCTCCAGGCATGCGACCTTGGCGATGTGTTTGTGTGACAGAAGGATATGGGAAGTGAAGGAGAAGGAAGAGCTAGGGAATGCGCTCAGGGGCGGACCTGCATAGGGGCAGGGCCTGCCCCAAGCTCCAAAATTTTCAAAAAAAAAAAAAATTAAAATTAGAATTTTACCCCCTCAGATTAGTTTTTTTTTTTTTTTTTCTCTCTCTTTAATTTGGCCCCTCCATTTTTACAAGCCTGGTCCGCCACTACTGAATTTTGGGCTGGAATGGAAGAAGAGTCTGGAAGGCTTCAAGTGGAAGCTATTTTATATTATTTAAAATATAATTATATATATTCGCAAGACACCAAAGCAGGGAAAGCACTTGACTTAAAAAAAAAAAATGTGAAAGGCTAAAAGCACTTTCTAGATATAGGACCTGAGAAACTAATCTTTCGGACCGGTCCTTTGCCTAGCATAAACAAAAAGCCCATGTACTATATATATATATAGCCGGTTATCCGATTATAAATAATTGGGTATCAAACTGGTTTTCCGATTATCCGGAACCAATTTTCTGATTGATTATAATCGGTCTAAAATTACACTTAGAGTTGAAGTGCTTAAAGAACTTCGTTTCAAAGCATGTTAGGCTGCTAATCTTCTTAAAAAAAAGACAAAAGACAAAGTACGACCAATTGAGAATCCTCCGCAAAAGCACAACCAGTCGAAATGGTATTCAAAGGCACACGAACGAACATGGGAAAAATTCGCATTAAATCAAAGCAAGAACAGCAAAAAGGGCAACGGGTATCACACTCAAAAGCAAAACAAATTTGATCAAGGGAAAAGTGGTATATGACCCCGTTTGTCCTATTTGTCGAGTAGTTGGGGAAATCACGGGGCACATCCTATGGAGTTGTCCGTTAGCCAAAGATGCTTTGGAGTATATATGTGTGGAAGAAGACTACAAAAAAGCAGTGTAGAGAATGAGGAATTTATTCGTATTGTAATTATAGAGCTGCAAGATAAGTTGTATGAAGGAGAGAGTTTTCTACTTTGACAGTAGTGGCTAGAAATTTATAGCTCAGGAGAAATACTTTAATTTTTTGGATGATCTTTAGCTACCCCGATCATATTGTTAGGAAACCGTTCGTTCGAATCCACACAGAAATTCCAAACAGCTAATGCTTGGTAGCAAGTTGAAAGTGAAATTACTTCGTCTATTCAAAAGTGGATAGCGCCCCGCTAGGATGCAGCGGTAGATAAGGTCGGAACAAATATTCTTTAAATTTGACATCTATGAAAGCTTTGCGTGATTAAATTATTAAAAAAAAAAAAAAAACACGCAAATATGCTAGAAAAACTTGGGGAAAATGCTTAATTTTTTTAAAAAAATAACTTTTATTGTTTTTGAAAAATCATCTCCTAAAGTTGTGAAATTTTTAAGGAAAAAATACCTTTTACCCCCCAAAGTTTGACCAATTTTTCAGTCTTGCGTTCGATGTTTAAAAAGTGGCATGTTTCAACAAAGTTTTTGAAATTTTCAATGTAAACACTTTGCTAACTATTTATGTCTTCTTTAACGGAAATTATTGAAAAGACCTAAGTATTTATCCAACTATGTTTTCACTTTTTTATTTTCAAAAAAAAAATATTTGTAATTTAAAAGTAATTTTTTAATTTCATAAAGTTTACTGGCAGGGCCATGGCCCCCAAAAAAATTTGCAAGCTTCTAATTTTTAATTTTTTTTTTTTTAGGGTTAACCATGTATCCCCCCCCCCCCAAAAAAAAAAAATAAAAAATAAAAAATTCAGCCCCCCAAAAAATGGAATTCAAGCCCCCCCCTAAAAATAAAGATATTAAAAACTCAGCAACAAGCAACAAATTTTTATTTTTATTTTTATTTTTTAAGTCATAAAGAAGAAAAAAAAAAAAACCCACATAGACGCAGATATATATATATGTTGTCGGTATATCTTCTCCAACACGCAAAGCCAATGTCAATCAAAGAATCACACTGCACAAGAAAATAACAGAAATTGAAGATGGAGTTTAGGAAGAACAGAATCAAACAAACAAGAAGAACAAATTCAGAGAGAACAATTGGGAGGAAAACTCTGCTCAGATTGTATTGTTAATTATCTCACTAAAACCAATTACATTGTTTTTGTACAACTCGAAGAGTAAACCTGTAACTAACTTGTACAGTTAAGGCTACCATTATGATTACTTGTTATCTAGAGTTAAATTAAAACACATGCAACATGTGCAGACATGAGCTGTCATTGTACAACTTGTTCTTGATCCGTGTCTTGTATGTTACTGCATCCCAACCGTTCATCATTATTAAGTTGCTTTGATATTGATTTCGGCTGCTTGACAGTAGATTGATACTCCCCCTCAAGATGAAATATATTTGCAGTAAATGGCACGTGAGGTAACTACATCAGTGGCTGTGATTATGAAGCAGAATTATCAAAATTCTCCTCTTGAAAATGGGAAACAGAATAAGCACTAGGCTTATTAAAACTAGAATGGGGTGGTTTCTTGGTGGACTGGAAACCAGGAGGATACCCATGCAATCGATAACACTTATCTATAGTGTGTCCAGGAATATTACAATGAGAACAAATTGGTTTTTCTTTTCGATTGTATGGCTTGACAAATCGATTTTGCTGTATAGGCATTGCTTTGGTCATTAGAGCTGCTGTATCATGAGTCAAAGAACCAAGAAAAATTTCTCGTTGGCTTTCTTCTTGAACAATCAAGGAAAAGACCTTGTTGATCGAAGGCAGAGGATCTATTAAGAGGATTTGACTTCTGATATTAGAGAAAGATTCATTAAGACTCATCAAGAATTGGAAAATATACTCTTGATTGTAGTTATCAACCACAGAACTCAATGCTCCACAAGAACATGAAGGAGAGCATGTACAGGTTGGGATCGGCCTGTAATTGCTTAACTCATCCCAAAGAGATTTGAGATGAGTAAAATAGGCACTTACAGAGAGATTTTCTTGAGAAAGAGCCGAAATTGATTTATGCAATTGAAACAATCGTGGTCCATTCTTCTTTGAATATCGCTCCTTCAAGTCCATCCACATTTCTGAGCAAGTGTTGATATAGATGACGCTTGCTGCAATTTCCTTCGAAAGAGAATTTAGGATCCATGAAATGATCATGTCATTACACCGAGTCCAAGCCTCTGCTCCATCTGGATCAATCGGCTTGACTAGAGTTCCATCGACAAATTTGAGTTTATTCTTGGCTCTCAACGCCATGGTCATAGACCTGCTCCAGGTATTATAGTTCTCACCAATCAAAGGCTGAGAAACTAGAACAGCTCCAGGGCTATCTCCATTGTGAAGAAAGAAGGGATTCGAAAAACTATCGAAGTTTGAGGAGGATGATGAAGAATTGTGTATCATTGTCGTCATAGATCAGAATTGCTCTTATACCATAACAGAAATTGAAGATGGAGTTTGGGAAGAACAGAACCAAACAAACAAGAAGAACAAATTCAGAGAGAACAATTGGGGGGAAAACTCTGCTCAGATTGTATTGTTAATTATGTCACTAAAACCAATTACATTGTTTTTGTACAACTCGAAGAGTAAACCTGTAACTAACTTGTACAGTTAAGGCTACCATTATGATTACTTCTAACTATCTAGAGTTAAATTAAAACACATGCAACATGTGCAGACATGAGCTGTCATTGTACAGCTTGTTCTTGATCCGTGTCTTGTATGTTACTGCATCCCAACCGTTCATCATTATTAAGTTGCTTTGATCTTGATTTCGGCTGCTTGACAGTAGATTGATAGAAAAAAGAAAAAGAAAAAAAAAAAGGGCAAAATTTACTTTACAGTTACTCTCACATTTCTCTGCCTCAATCTCACACTGTCATCCTGTCATCCAACCCCAAGAAAATACGAAAAAAAAAAAAAAAAAAAACGCAATGCTTGAAAATACCAAGATCTAAGAGGTGAGAGAACTTCTGAGAGTCTGATCGAGACAAACCGCTTTGGAAACAATAGGAAAAAAAAGAAAAAGAAAAAATAAAAGGCTAAGCATGAGGAGCGTCTGTTGCATCTCACGTCTTCAATTATTGGGGTATAATATAATCATTTCACACTTAAACAGTCTAATTTAACCCTAACCCTAATGAGAAGTGTGAGATTATAAATTTTTAAAATTTGATACACTAAATTGAGAGGTTTAAAACTCTTAAAAAATTGCAGAAAATAGAAAAAAGTTGAAGAAAATTAAGGAAAGTTTCACCAAAATTTAATTTATATTATACAAATCGTGGAGTACAGGGTGATTATATAATAGCTAGGAATACGCAACATAAAAGAAACAAACTTGTGAAAGATAACATAGTAGACAGCTAAAGGAAACAAGAGGTGAAACTTTTGAATATGACTTTGATTTGATTTGGTGTCGAGGCCAAGTGACGTGGAATCATTGGCCCGTTTGGAAACCCACCCCTACCCCTCTTATTTTCACATTTGTTTTTTTTATTAATATCAAATTCATAACATTTTAACTTTTTTCAACCAGGGGCGGGGGCATAAGGGAAGAAAGATAGACATCAGGAGGGATTCCATGGTTACTTGGCTCTTTACACCAAATCAAATCAAATTCAGATTCAAAAGTTTCTCTAGAGAAGACTACACGCTCTTGGCTTTCATGAATCATCTCGCGCATTTGAACTATCGCAGAAAAATAGTCTTTAATGTCTTTCCCAGTTAACAGACTGTCAGGGGTCGCAAGCACTCGTAACACTTGGACCAATTGCCCAAACAACTGCGGTTTGTCGACACAGACGTACTTACCATTTTCAGGGAACCGAATTTCTGATGAAGGGATGTCTGATGACAAAGCTTGAATTAGATCCTTGCGAGCTGCTTTCAACGTCTGCTTCTCATCAAAATCCACGATACATAAATCGCGTAATACTGTACAGAATGAGGTCAAGCTAATCCACCGAAAGGTCGACAGACAAAACTCTATCTGCGAATCAGGGGTATAGTAACCCATATCCTTCACAAGTAGGAGAATATGAGTGGGAGAAAATGAAGAGGTCAGAAGAAAATGAAGATGGTGGAAGTGGTAGCTGAGGCGTCGCTATTTATAAGGCTGCAGGCGGGGTGTGGGTTGCTACTTGCTTGGCAAAAAGGAAAACAGAAAATGATTCATTTACTTCTTTTTCGTCTCTCAAATTGTTTACTTTTAAAACTTACTTTTGAATTTGTGGAGTCCATCTTATCTCACATATAAACCTTACAGATTTAATAATAATTTTAAAAAGTTAATATAAATTTTCATATATGATATATTGTCATTCCAAAACACAACTTCTGACCACCTTTGCCTACGTGACAACTTTTACTTTTACTTTTTTTTTTTTTTTTTTAGAAAAGAAACCCTAAAGCTAGCTAGAGGACCACCATGCCACATGGGCAAGGTAGTCAAAAGTTGTGTCTTGAGATGACAAAAGATCATATCTCAAAGGTTTATATGAACACCGAGAGGCTTAAGTCTTTCTTTAATTGGATAGAGAAGCCGAAATCAAAATAATTTAGTGCCTGTTTGAGATTGTGTTAAGAAATTTAAAAAATACTTTTAGTACATAAAAAGTAGTGCAAAACAAAAATATGTCCGTTTAGTAAAAACCATAAAAAAATACTTCTTTGGACTTTTTTGCTCCAAGAAAAAAAAAAAAAAAGCCAAAACGCACTGTTGAAAAAAAATTGGAAAATGAAGCTTTTTCTCAAAAGCTTTTTTTTTTTTTTTACTATAAAAACTTTATTTTCCAACGCAATCTCAAATAGGTTCTTAATTCTTGTTAATTTATGTTAAGTTTAGAATGCATTGAATTTTACAGATTTCTTTTTTCAAGGAACTGGCAGGATCCTTTTTAGTTCAAATTTTTTATTGAGAGATAGGTGCGGAAATAATAATGTAGGTGCTAAAAATGTGACACGCCAAATAAAAAAGAATAATGTTATAAGTATTTAAATTTGAGATAATTGCACCGTTGATCTCTGTGGTATATCATAATTATTTTTCACTCCCTATGGTTTAAAAAGTGTATGGGAGGTTCTTGTGGTATGCAATAATTACGTTTTACTCTCTGGGTTGATTTTTCGTTCACCATTTTGACGGAATCTGTTAGCCCTACACGTCAGCGTCACGTGTCGTCAATAAGATGGCGACACGTGTCCATCTTAATAAAAAAAAATATAAATTTATTAAAAAAAAATAAATAAATTTATTTTTTTTAAAAAAAAAACAAAAAAAAAGAAAAAGAAAAAGAAAAATGGCAGGCAAAGGGTGGCTGGCCACCCGCAAACCGCCAGCCAATGGGGGTGGCCGTGCGCCACCCCCCAAAGGGGTGGCCCAGCCACCCCTTGCCTGCCATTTTTCTTTTTCTTTTTCTTTTTTTTTTCTTCTTTTTTTTTAAAAAAAATAAATAAATTTACTTATTTATTTTTTAATAAATTTATATTTTTTTTATTAAGATAGACACGTGTCACCATCTTATTGGCGACACGTAGCGCTGACGTGACATATGACGAAATATGTTAAAAATTTTAACGAAATTTGACTGTAGGGATCGATTTGTAATTATTGCTAACCACAGGGACCTCCTATGCACTTTTTAAACCATAGGGAGTGAAAAATAATTATGGCATACCACAGGGATCAATGGTGCAATTATCCCTTTAAATTTTTATAAAATGAATTTTACTAAAATAATGTGAATCTTATTTATTGATATTCGTAACATATTTTTTATTAATTGTTTTAATCATCTTTAATAAATAAATTATATATCAATTAGTAAGACCCTCTTTATAAAAATTAGGGATAATTGCACCATTGGTCCCTGTGGTATGCCATAATTATTTTTTACTTCCTATGGTTTAAAAAGTTCATAGGAGGTCCTCGTGGTATGCAATAATTACAAATCGATCCATGACGTCAAATTCTGTTAAATTTTTTAACAGATTCCGTCAAATTCCACGTCAGCACACGTGTTGCCAATAAAATGGCAAAACGTGTCCATCGTAATAAAAAAATATAAATTTATTAAAAAATAAATAAAAATACTTATTTTTTTTTAAAAAAAAAAAAAAAAAAAAGAAAGCTGAAAGGGGTGGCCCAGCCACCCCCGGCCACCCCCAGTGGCCGCAGGGAGTGGCGCGCGCCCACCCCCAAGCCACAGGGGGTGGCCTTCGGGCCACCCCAGGATCCCCAGGCCACTGGGGGTGGCCACGCGCAGCCACCCCAGTGGCCTGGGGGTGGTCCAGCCACCCTTTCAGCTTTTTTTTTTTTGTTTGTTTTTTGAATTTTTTTATTTCTTTTTAAAAAAAAATAAGTATTTTAATTTATTTTTTAATAAATTTATATTTTTTATTAAGATGGACAAGTGTCGCCAATAAGAAGGCGACACGTGTAGCTGACGTAGCATTTGACGGAATCTGTTAAAAATTTTAACAGAATTTGGCGCTAGGGATCGATTTGTAATTATTGCATACCACGAAGACTTCTCAAGAACTTTTTAAACTGTAGGGAGTGAAAAATAATTATGGCATGCCATAAGGATCAACGGTACAATTATTCTTAAAAAATTTAATGAATATAATATTTTTAATTTAAAATATATATATATATATATATTCAGCCACTTCTCCTTTTTTCTGTTCACTTTAGCGTGTCACGGAGCATTCAGTCAAAACGTGAACAAAGAAATGTAGCTTTAATTGTAAAATATTCTTCTCCTGTCTTTTTATCCTCTCAATAAAGTATATTGCCGTGTCAGTGGTGTCACATCTCTCCTTTCTTTATTCAGCTCCTTTTCCTTTTTCCTATCCACTTTAGCGTGTCACGAGCGTTCAATCAAAAGATGAATGCGACAAAAGTTATTATTAAATTTGTACTACTCATATGGGCGTCTTAAAATATTTATTGATTGATTTTTTTTTAAAAAAAAATTAACAAAAAAGATGAAAAATAAATAGAAAAATGAAAAATAGCATTTTTCATTATATAAGAAAACTGAAGTGACCTTAAATAATTAAGAAAAATGCTAGAGTACAAATTTTTTTTTGACTAAAAGATACTTACAAAAATAATGTAGAACTTATTAAATTAAAAGGATCAAAATAATTAATCAAAATAAATGTAACGGATATTAATAAATGAGATCTACATCATTTTAACACCAATTTCTGAATAAAAAATTTGAACAAAAAATATGCAGTTCCTTGAAAAAGAAAATATCATTTCACTTTTGTTTTAACAATTTTAATCTTTTTTTTGTTTGAAGTATCCAGCTGGGGAGGATTAGATTGAGACATGCTACACATTCTACATTTGTTTTTTTTGTTTTTTTTTGTTATCTATATACTTTTTAAAATTACTATTAAATATGTGAGGTTCATATGTTGGATAAGATGGGCTTCACAAATTCAATAGTGATTTTTTAAAGTGAAAAAAAAAATGAGAGAAGAAAAAGATTTAACACTGCAAAGAAAAAAAAACTACATTTTATGTCCTTTTTTTAATGCCATTTTAGGCTATATAAACGACACCAAATAGTTAGTATTGTTTAATTAATGTTGCTTCTCAAACAACATTAAAGTGGCGGTCTTAAATTTAGTTCCTACCACTTAGAACACAAATGGCATTAATTTATGTTGTTTGAGGGAAACAACATAATTAAATTTAATGTCGCTTACTGTTCAAACAACATAAATTTATGTCGTTTGAACAATAAGCAGCATTAAATTTAATGCCATTTTCAACGGTAAGCAACATTAAATTTTATGCCGTTTTAGTAATAATATATTTTTTTCTAGGCCAATTAAAATACATAATTGGCTAATTCACAACTAATGTATTCACAAGCATCATGATACAAAAAAACAACCGATCCAACTTGATAAACATTGTTTAAAGTTAAGATACATAAATAGTATACTTTAAACAACCAACATGATCACAATCATTACAATTAAAAAAATGATTACACTTACATATAACTTAAACTATAACACTAAATGTAAAGAAATTGTTCCGTTGTCAATAACATGATTCAAAAAACCTAGCTTGCATTCAAACGTTAAACGACGTCTCCAAACAAAGCACAAGAGATTAGCACACAACTTCACAATTTTCTTGTCTAACGACGTCACTTAACAAATAACTGCATATAAGAAACAAGAAAAAAAAAATCATATTTAGATTACATAAGGATAAACTCGAATTTTCATGTACATTAAGATTATCTTGAACAATGCTCTTAATTGTTTGATTGGTATCTTCAACAAAAAGCATTTATTACTTTATTGGTGTCTTCAACCCTTTCAATAAAAACAACCAAATACCCATAAACCAATTGCATATATTAATTAAAGGAAGTATGGGGATAAGATCCCATCATCACATTCAAGACAGTATCATCACAAATGACCATTTTGATGAAATATTCTCATAATACTCCTGCCACGTGTCATTTTTTAATTAAAAATAATAATAAAATTAAAAAAAATTAAAAAAAATTAAAAAAATTAAAAAAATTAACTAAAATTTTATTTTTTATTTTTTATTTTTTATTTTTTATTTTTTATTTTTTATTTTTATTTTTTATTTTTTATTTTTAAAAAAGATGGGTGTTTGGGGTGGCATTATTTCCCAACCGCGACCCGATCTTCCTGACACCCTTCCGATCACCGTCTGTTTGCAACGCCGTGATGATCGATTTTATAGCCCGGCTCGACGAGTTCCAATTCGCAATCATCAGCTCCCTGATCTTGGCTGAGCTCAAGCTCGCTCCGCTTTGGAAAATATCCTCCACTTAAGAGAAAAACTTGTGATCCTTGAGCCCCAGGTAGCTATTGGCCAACATTTTGAATGCAAAAAAATCACAGAGACGAAAACGTCCTCCGGTCGATTGCAATTTTTTTTAAAAATAAAAAATAAAATTTTTAGTTTTTAGTTTTTAATTTTTAATTTTGATTTTTTGAATTTTTTTAATTGAAAAATGACACGTGGCAGGGGTATTATGGGGATATTTCGCCAAAAATGGTATTTTTCAAAAGTTTTGGTAGTTTGGGAGACCAGAGTGCAAACCTTAGTAGTTAAGAAGGTCATCCAGAAAAAGGGTAGTAGTTTGGGGTGGCTAAATTGTATTTTTTCCTAGCATTAATGAAAAATATGTGCTTCTCACATGCTTAAAAGACATATGTCAATCTTATATGTGAGTTGTAAAAATTTTTCTACAAATTGGTTTGTAGGAAATTTCTGTCCTTGATGTATCTGATAATGTTTTTTGCAATAATTTTGAAGCACAAAACTTGTTACCTTTACGGTTTTTGAATTTTTTTTGCAATGGGTAAGGCTAAATGGTTCAATTTCTATGGTGCATTCTATGCACCTCTATTACTTTGCCATTAAGGTTTTTCCTTGTTCGATTTAGTTACACCACCCAATCAAGGCCAAAGATTTCTTTTTGGACCACTCATTTGTTATGTGTTCTGAAGCAGACGGATTCTAAGTTACCAATAGACATGTTTGAAAACGTCATGCAACTTGCAATTGAAGGCTGCAAAGTAGTAGCAAATTACATTCAAGAAGTAATTAAGAACATTTTTCTTTTAGCCAATGACAATGCTGCCTTCTTATTTTTTGATTTAGTTTGAACTTGTTGAGTTGCCTCTGTATTGGAACAATGTGCAATGACATCTACTCAGAGGTATTGCTTCATTCGTTCTCTTAGTATATACAGTCATGAGGGATTTATTGGGATTTTCTATTGGAACAATGTGCAATGACATCTCCTCTCTGACGTTGGTCTTTGGAAACTACAGCTTGGCCTGATCATCGGTAGACTTCCATTGCTTCAGTGTGGATTTGCGAATCCCCATCTACAATCAAAAGCAACCATATGTATATACTTGTTTCAACTCTTAATGGTTCCCTGCCTGTGGTGGGGAATGTGGGACAGTGGGAGAGCATGTCGATCTGCCTAATTATTGGTCTTTAGCTCTTGGAAATCCTGTGTTTTTTCTTTGGTGTTTTCTAGCCATACCTCGAGCTTCAAATCTTGTTAGTATTTAGACCATAAACTGGATTGTTGTCATAGAGAATCTTGATATAAAGTGTTAACTTACTATTGAAACCATTATGGTATACATGGAGTTTAATCTGTTTCTTTCTTTTGCTTTTTGGCTGCTCCCCTATAGGCGGTATGTAATGAGTATATTAGATAAGCGAGATTTGGCCTTAGTAGCTTAGTGGGCTGGGCGTAGTTTACTTTTATTAATAATGAGTCTGAATAATGTGTATATAAAGGTCATTAGCTTAATTGTAGAAGATATGAGATTACTGATTTGTTTATTGTAGTAAACTAGAGGCTGAGCACTTCGAATGCTCTAGAGACCGGACAGAGTCCATTTCATTTTGTAATTTTCGTTTATCAATTTGACAGAATTACTTCGACTGTTCTTTCTTTTCTCACATCAAGTCATCAATTCTTTTCATTTCAATTCCAATTTCATTTACAATTCTGTAATTGAAACCTAAGAAATTAGTGACAAGTGAATAAACTACTTACAATTGGTATCAAAGTCAGAAATTAGGAACGCAGATCGCGAAACCATCTCTCCTTGTAGCTGCAACACAGTTTCTTCGGCCATTGTTATAGATCTAATTTTTATGGGCAGTAGATCGATTGGCTTTGAAATAACTTTCCATACTCGAATGGGGGAAAAAGATTTAAGGGAAATTTTGTCTTTTTCAAGAAAATTGCCCTTTGGGTGTCAAATGATATTGTTTTTTTTCTTTCTTTTTTTCTTTTTTTTTTTGCCACCAACCTCTGATGTATGTCTAAATAAAGTCTTTTTTTATTAAAAAAAAATATTTTATAAGATAATAGATTTATTGTCTTCTAAATATAGTGTTTAAATTAGTTAAATTTATGATTGGAACTCGTAATTTTTATCAATTTTTTTGCAGTAGAAATATAAGAGATCGAGGACCATGTTTAGAGGTATGAGTTTACGATGATGATGTTACTTGCCATGTGAAATGAATTACTATAGTTGTTGTTGCTGAATCAGTGAGGGTTGAAATTGCAATATTATATATATATAGGTATGAGAATTATGTGGTGGTATGTCATGAGGCTAAAAAGAATATATAAAAGAGAAATGTTTTGTTGCAAACTTCTATTCTACTCTTATCCTACTTTTGTTTACCTAGACCAATAATATTGTTAAAAAAATCAGGGTCCCACTACACTATTTTTACTATCTTCACATATATTATTAGTACACGTAGATAAGGGTGACATATGAGTGAGATGTGAGTGTACAACCAAGTATTTCTCACTTTTTTGTTAGTTATTGTCACAAATATATATATATATAAAAGCCGAGTTCCAACTTAGAGTTGACATAGAATTATGACACGTTTCATAAAAAATAAAAAAAATAAAAAATTATGACACGTGGTGTGAATTCATAATTTTTTAATTTATTTGAAGGTTTTATGGAATATTTTTTTTTCGTTTGTATGAGTGTGCACGGGGCGGGGTGAGGCTGGGTAGATTTTCGCCATTTTTGCCCCTGCCCCAGCCCAGCACCCCTGTGGGTTGATGATTTTCCGCCCACAAAAAGTGCACAAAAATGGGAAAATCCGTGTGGTGCGGGGTGATGCGGGGCAGGGGGTGCAAGTTGAGCAGGGTAGGGCGTGTTTTCATGTAAAACCCTCTGAGCATCTCAAATTCTTAGCAACCAAAAAGCAAACACAATACACATGTAGAAATCAAAAATAAAAACTGAAAAAGAAGCCACTAACACTAAGGTTTGAAAACAAGAAGGAAAGAAACTAACTAAGGGTTTGGATCTTGGACTTGAGCTACGCCTATCAAGCTCCGAGCTCTCCATGGTTGCCTACTCGCCATTCCGCAAACCCTAGAAGGCTAGAAGAACCAGAACTAATTCCTATCACAAATGATGGATGAAAGTTTTTCTCCTACATAGCTTCATGCATCACAGATAGCTCTAAATCCATACTTATCAATGAGACAATAGCATGATGTCAATTATCATACCACACGAAAATCCAGCTTCCATATCCAACTTTAAACTTGATAAATCCGGTCTTTTGAGTTTTTGTTGTTAATTAGTTCCTATTTTGTTCTAAAGATGTAGCAACTATTGTGGGAGGTATGCCGACAACATCCCTGATCATGTTAACCTTGTTTTCAAAAGTTGAAAGCCCACCAACCATATATATGTCTCTTATCAACAACACCAGGCGACAAGTGATAAGCAAGACCAACCCCGAAAACTCTGTTGGAGTGCTTGGATCCTCTCCGATCCTCTCCCGTTTAAATGAATTGAAAAGGATCTGGTTAGTTATATTTTAAGGGTAAAGTTGTTCATAATTTTTTTATAGACAACTTTGCCCTTAATATATAACTAACTGGATTCCCTCTAGATCATTTGAATTGGAGAGGATCCTTATCCTTTTACAAGTGTGTTCCACAAGAGTCTCTTTTCAACAAATGAAACAAGAAAGAATAAAAAAGTGTGGAAAGTGAGAACGAACGTTGGGACTAATTTCTAAGAAGTGTAGTGCTCGGTTTATTAATTCTGACAAGCGCAATTCTCAACCCTATGTGACAAGGCCTATGTTATTACCTTTGCATATTATAGATTATACGTGGCTTGGCTTTGACCTGTGTCATAAAGGCCTATATTATCTTTCCAATATGAAAGGGATTCTTCACAATATGATATAGCCTTACAACTCTGATGCCCAATGTACACAATACACTAGTTTAGGATTGATTTGAAATGAAATAATATTTGTTTTTTTGGAAAAGTACACCTAACCTTCTCAAACTACCACTTAATTGTCAATATACCCCCTAAACTACCAATTATGTTAATGTCCCCCCTAAACTACCAAAAAATGTCAATGTCCCCCCTAAGACCAATAAAAAGACAAAAATGATCCTAATTTTTTTTGAATAAGACAAAAATGTCCTCATAAATTCAAAAAATTAAAACTAAAACTAAAAAACTTACAAAAAAAAATAATAAAAAAGTTAAAAAAAAAAAAGTTATTTAAAAAAAATTAAATAAAAAACGAAAAAAAAAAAGAACAAATTTTTTATTCTTTTAAAAAAAGCAAACAAAAAATAACAGAAATTTATTTTTTTTTAAAAAAAATAAATAAAACAAATGAAAAAAAGAAAAACCAGTTTTTATTAAATTAAAAAACAAAAAGAACAATTTTTTTAAAGAAAAAAAAAACGAAAAAAAAAAAAAAAAAAAAAAACTGAAATTTTTTTTTAAAAAAATAAAACAAATGAAAAAAAAAACCAGTTTTTATTAAATTAAAAAAACGAAAAAGAACAATTTTTTAAAAAAAAAAAAAAAAACCGAAAAAAAAACTGAAAATTATTTTTTTAAAAATAAAATAAATAAAAAACAGTTTTAATTTTTTATTATTTTTTTGGAATAAAATTTTGTTATTTTCTATTTTTTTAATAATTTTTTTTAGTTTTTATTTTATTTTAATAATTTTATGAAGGGCATTTTTGTCATTATGGGGACATTGACATTTTTTGGTAGTTTAAGGGGGGACATTGACACAATTGGTAGTTTGAGGGGTACATTGACAATGAGGTGATAGTTTGAGAGGGTTACGTGTACTTTTTTCTTTTTTTTTAAAAAAAAAAAGAAAAAAAAAGAAAAGGGTAATAAAAACTATTACTAGTAAAGATGAGCATGACTTTCAAGAATCCGGTTAATATGCTGTAGTTAAAACTAAAACTACCATCTTCATCCTCTTCTTCCAATTAATTATCATCTATGCCCCCATTGAAAACGATATTTATTTAGAGAGATGTTGCCGGACTTTTATTTGCAGCCATTCGGTTGCTTCTTAAAACTCAGACAACCATAAAATTTAAATCAAACTCCACCCAAAAATTCCCACAATCCCTCCAAGAAAAAAGAGAAACAACCCAATATCAGTTACCCAATCGAAACACAGGAATCCCAAAATTTATTCTGTACCCATTCAGTTGCTTAATTGAAAAAACAAGAGAACCCAAAGAAAAATCCGCATTCACCCATTTGGCTATTATAAGAAATAGCCCAAGAAAATTTCTAAGCAAAACAACAACAAAAAATTCATCAACCCATTTGGTTCCCTAACCAAAAACAAGAAGAGCAAATCCAAAAAATTTCTCCATCCATTCTCAGCCATCAACAGAGGACCAACCACCAAAAATCACAATTACAAATTGAACTCACAATCAAGAACATCAAATCCTATCACAATACCCATTTTTTGCAAAACAAAGAACGACCAACAATCGAAAATCACAAGAAAAGCCCATAACAATTTGAACCCAGAATAGGGCCGGGGAGGGGAGGTTTCTGTTTTTTTGGCTTTGTTTGTAGGGCCTTTTGCAGCATCAAAAAGAAAACTAACGAAGTGTCTGCTTCTACAATATTTGGTAAATAAAAAAGGGACAATGCGCGATTGAGTTAGATTAATTAAGTTTAGTTAAATCTGAACCCTTAAATTGTTTAACAACATATGTGCTTTAACTACAGCACACAAACCGGATCCGACTTTTAATGAGTTGTGATCTGTCTCATTTATATGGGTCTCACCTCATACATTTTGTGTTGTGCAAAACTATTTTTTTCACTTTTAATGACCTATCAAAAAGAAAAGGCTAATCGTGTCATATTTTGAGTTTAGTAGTGTCAGTGTCACATGTTGTGGGTGAGTTTATGTCTAGCGAGTTAGTTGTGGTGGGGGCATACGTATTATGAAAAATACTTGCATGGTATAAAATGTTGTAAAAAAAAAAATGGTAGTATAAATTAATGTCGTTGCTCATAAAAAGAAAAGTAGTTGGTATAAAATATTGTAAATAAATGGGGTTTCGATATTGGCATGAATTATAAAAAAAAAAAAAAAAAAAAAAAGGGGCGAAAAAATAAATTGGGGGAAGGCATTGAAGGCATTTTATGTTATAAATTTTGTATATATTAAATATAACAAATGTGTTACACACATCAATTTTTTTTTTAAAAGGAAAAAAAAAAAATCATCGCAAAAGGTCTTACTAAACAAACAGAATGAATCCACTCTAGCCTCCATGCATGTGATTTCGCGAGGAATCCAAGAAAAAGCAAAATAGAAAGCTCCCAAGGCACACTTGCATTATTTAAACTGTAGAGAATACTTCTTTTCTTTTCTTTTTCTTTTTTTTTTTCTTTTTTTTTTTCTACTTGATTGAAAAAAAGAAGATTACAGGTAATAATTATTTTCATTCCTGATCCGAAAGAAAAAGAAATGAATGATCTAAAAACAAAAAGAAGGTAGGCTCATCAACAACAAACTTAATATAAACTAAAACAAGAGTGAAAACTTGCCTCACTATTTATGAACCTCTCCAACTATCAAAAGTGAATACTAAGGGTGGGCAAATTATCCGCCTACGGCCTACCGACCGCTTACCGAACCGAACCGAACCGACATTGACCGCCTACCGACTTTAACCGACTAATTTCGGTTCGGTAGTCGGTATAAAATTTTATTCCGAAAGCCGGATCGGCAGCCGAACCGAACCGAACCGAACCGCCTTTTAAGCGGCAACCGAACCGAATTCTATTCCGACCGATTAACCGAACCGACATAAAACGAAACGACGTCGTTTTAGTAAGAACGAAACGTATGATCATTTTTTTTCCTTTAAAAAAATCAAAACGACGTCGTTTCATTACCCATTTTAACCGAATGTTAACCGATTTAACCGACTTAACCGACCGCCTATTAATTGCCTTACCGACTTAACCGACCTCCTATTAACCGCTTTACCGACTAAACCGACCGCCTATTAACCACTTAACCGACCGTTTATTAACCGCTTAACTGACTTAACCGAAATAAATTCACCGACTACATTCCGACAAAAGTCGGTTAACCGACCGAATTAACCGCCTACCGAACCGACGCCCACCCCTAGAATACTGTGCCATCAATAATTTCATACGAATATAATGGATTTACCAAATATAACGGGGTAGGCAAGAGTGTATTTAGTCACTACTTACTAGCGGAAACCACATTGGAGAGCCAGGTTAAAAAGAAATTAAACATTAATTTATATATATATATATATATATATATATATATATATCTTTATCTATTTTAGTTAAATATTTTTTTTCTTTTTTAATTATTTCTTTGTTCTTGGTAGATGAGAGAATATATATAATCTTAACATTTGAAGAGCATTTTTGTCAAAAGCTAAGTTTGAAATAGAGTAAGGAGCTTGTTAAATAGTCTTTTTTGCGAGTATTTTTTCAGATTTTTAGAAAAAAAACTAAATTTGAAAAGCTAACTACGAAAGCTATTTATTTTTTGGGATAAACACCTTTTTAGTCCCTGAGTTTTGTCAACTTTATTTTTTAGTCCCTGAGTTTCAATTCGCATCACAGATGATACCTAAATTTTTGGAAATGACCAAATAAGTACCTCGGTTAACTTCTCCGTCCAAAAACTAACGGCTCGCCACGTCACTGACACTTAGCACCACTAGAATGTCGACATCTGTCCAGTGAAACACGTCAGCATCCACTTAATTTCCAAATCACCCAAACACCTCCACATCACACACCCACGTCATTTCTTCATTTTGGGGGGAAAACTATTTTTTGCAATTTAAGAAACTCAAAACTGAAACTCAAATATTTCAAACAAAAAAACTTAAATCATCATTTCATCGTTAATCTGAGAAAGAAATAAAAATCCCTAAAATTAACTTGTGAAGTGAAGAAGTGAAGAACCCTAATCCCTAAAATCCCCCTCGGCCGACTCTCTCTCGACCGGCCGACTCCCACCCGGACTCCCGGACTGTCGCTCGATTTCTCTCCCGTCGACTCCACAGAACCGGCCGACTCCCTCCCGGACATCGAAGAAAGGGGATTTCACCTAACATCGGCCGGACGTCGAAGGAAGTGGATTTCGCTCGCTCATCAAGTCGACACATTCCGAGGTATTTTGCCCATTTTTGTGTTTTTATAAGTTTGTTTCGTCCTATATATATATATATGGATTGTGTATTGTGCTTGTCGATTGAATCTTTGTTTTGGTTTTTGAAACAAATGCTTGTCGGTTGTTGGGCAAAGTGATGAGGTTATAAAAGTTGATGGCTTCTTGTCGCACACGAGATTCCAAAGGGAAGGAAGTTTCCCGTGGTGTAGACAAGGTCGGTTCTTAGGCTCAAATTTTTTTAAAAAATTTTTAATTTTTTAATTTTTTCCTTAATTTCCGTTTGAAGATTTAGACAATTTCTTGTTTGTTATGTGTTTTGTGTTGTCCGTTCCTTGAAGTCATCATCCGGATCGTCCTCAGTGGGCCGTGTTGACATATCCTATTTCTGTTTCTGCGATTTACCCGCCCCATTGAAGACCTCGTGGACTAGGGAAAACCCTGGAAGAAGATTTTGGGTTTGTGCCACTTACAACTCAAGAGTAAGCATTTTGTTATAATTATAGATAGTCGGTCGTGAGTTTTTGCTGACTGAATGCTACACTTCAACATGCAGACAAAAGCTGCATGCAAATTTTTCAAATGGCTGGACAAGCCAACTTGTGCAAGGGGTGTGGAGGTTTTAGATGAGATTACCAAGAAGCTTAACGAAGTAGAGGATGCAAATGGTACTTTGGTAGCAAGGGTTAAAGATTTGGAGAATGAAAATGTCAGTTGCATGGAAAGAGTTAGGCAATCACAGAAGTGGGATGATAAACAAATGGAAATCATCAGGTGTCTAGAGAAGGAAAATGACAGCTATAGGACAAGAGAGAAATTTTTGATGTATGCTTTGTTCTTGTCATGGTTTACAATTCTGTTGATTGCTTGTGTTGCACTTATGAAATGAAATGTAGTTTGAGATATGAATTGTAGATTATGTAGTTTGGATATGTATTTTGTATATTTATGAGAAGTATGTAAGTTTTATGGATGGAGCTGCTGGAGCTGCTGGAGAAATATTGTTAATATGTTATGTCAAACAATATCCCTTCATGCTGCAATTGTACACTCTGTGCTCAAATTCTGGGTCTAAACAATTTTATTCCATTGCCCTTCAAGCAGTATCACAGAGAGTACCTCATGTTTCCATTTATATCATAGTAGGTACCTAGATTTTATATAAGTATCAGACATAGTACCTCCGTATGGGTTTTAACAAGTTTTTAATGTAAAACACAAACAATATACAAACAATATCACTTCTGCTGCAACTGGTCAACAAATGTACACTCTGTGCTCAAATTTCTCAAATTTTGGGTCGAAACAATTTATTTAATTGAACTCCAGGAATTATCACAGAGAGTACATCATGTTTCCATTTATATCATAGCAGGTACCTAGGTTTTATATAAGTATCACACATAGTACCTCATTATGGGTTTTAATATAAGTGTCACGAGCAACCTGTGCCTTGATTACAAATAGCCTGCCTAACAAATATGTGTAAATAGTTATATCAACAACCAGTACACATCCAGTAGGGTAACAAAATACATTAACAATATGTGCTCCAATAATCAAACATGTACAAATATGTACATCAACAGCCCTTTTTGCAAAATATCAATACAATACAAAATATGTGCACATCACATGAACACCCAGTAGGGTAACAAAATACATTAACAATACTCTCGGGCATCCACAACCCGAATACAAGCATCCATTAACATAAAATGTGTCTTGTCTTTGTCTTGTACATCAATCTATTTGAATTGGTTGTGATCCACCTTGCTGCAACCCAACCAAGAGATAGGTCAATCAACATGTATTTAAATAACAATTAACCAGCCCACATAGGGTAACAAAAGTTAAAAATTAGTATGTGGCCAACCTTTGGTTGCCTCTTGTACACGGAAGACATTCTCCTTTCTCTTGGTCTTCGACGTATGCTTGTTCCTCGAGGTATGCTTCGTGTTCGAGGTGTCCTTGCCGGTTGACCTGATGGACCTGCAGGGGCAGATGGGCCTACAGGGGTAGGTGGGCCTGCAGGGGTAGGTGGGCCTGCAGGGGTAGATGGGCCTGCAGGGGTAGATGGGCTTGCACCTGATGGCCCTGTCCTTGATGTACTTCCCTGCCCATATTTGACAAACACATTAGTTATAGAAATATGGTCATTGAACCAGTAAATAGAAATATAGTTATTCGACCAGAAATACCTACCTTCGGTTTCCTAGGCTGTTTGGGATACTTCTTCCTATTCGGGTTGTCGGGTTCACGGCAACTTCTAGCATTGTGCCCCTTTTCACCACAATTTCCACACCGCACATCGTATTCCTTGCGACTCACTTTGATGCTCTCGTCTGGCTGCTCATTAACTCCTATTTTCCTCTGTTTTGTGGGCCTCCCGCGCTGTTTTCTTGGCTGCGGTGGTTCTATAGGTTCCACACCCTCATCAACAGTCCAGTCATCCGGGCCAGGCATAGGACAAATCCCGGAGGCATAGGACTTTCTGTACGTATCCATCATGTACCAATGGCTGACATAAGTCTCGGGTTTTCCTTTATTGAGGTATATTGCACAAACTGCATGGGGACAAGGAATACCATTAAGTTGCCACCTCCCACAGCCACATGTTCTTCCTTGAAGATCCACCACCCGCCGAGACTCATGGGCACTATTGACCTCAAACTGCATCTGATTGCTCCATCGGCAAATATAGTTATTCGCCTCTAACTTGTTTCTCTCCAACTTCTTCACAATCTTTGGACAAATTACATTCGATGTCGTTGTTGCCCCAGCATTTTTCTTACTGAACCGGTTCATAATCTGCCGCCGTATAGTCTCGAAACAAGTTAGTATCGGCTGGCCTCTTGCTTCCAACACCCAAGCATTGAAGCTCTCGGCGACGTTATTTAGCAAGATGTCGCTGCAGCTGGTGGTTCGAAATGCGTGCCTTGCCCACGTTTTTGGGTCAACCCCCTCAATGTACTCGAGAGCTTTTTTGTCCATACCTCCAATGACAGAGAGGTAGTACTTAAATTGGACTTCATTGGGTGCCCTAGCTGCACCCCATAACGCGTCCTTGAACTCCTTCCCCTTCCATCCCTTCCCCTTCATGTTTGCATGCAGGTGCCTAACACAATAACGATGCTCGAGGCCGGGCATTAGATCCTCCAGAGCATCGATTAGTCCCTGTGTAAACAATAAATAAATATCAAACAAATGTTATTAAAACAAAAATGACCATACGATAATCGTATTAGATATTACCTTCTGTCGGTCCGACATGAACGACCACATATGCTCCCGCGGAAGCCCAATATCCTCCAACAGTTGGACCAAGAACCATGTCCATGTCTCCTTGTTCTCGGTCTCGCATACCGCAAATGCAATAGGATATATGTCATCATTACCGTCACGGCCGATTGCGGCATGCAACTGTCCACCCCATTTCGTCTTAATGAAACATGCATCAACACATATCATCGGCCTACATCCTGCCAAGAATCCTTCTTTACATGCCATCAAAGAAACATACATCCTCTGGAAGAACACTCCGTCCCTTTGGATGTAAGCCGAGCTACCGGGATTCCACTTCCGCAATGCATTGCAATACTCTCGGGTGTGACAATATTGTTCACCATCTCTTCCATCGAGGATTTCGATTGCCATCTTCTTTGCACGATGGCAACTCAATATTGTCATCTGCACGTTGTAATCTCGGCGTATCATTTCCCTCAACGCCCTAGCCTTAAAGCTTCTTTGGTCTCGAAAAATCTCTACATATCGATTTGCAGCCCACCTGATAGTTGCCTTCTTGTTGTAGTAATCTCTGCCACAGTTATGCTCATCATGGAGAGTCTTAATCTGAAAATACTTTCTACATGGCGTCCAGGAGGCATGTATTTTCCATTGACATAACGATTTGCAGTGGGCAGTTACCCGTTTTTGCTCGTTATGCACATACTTGTAATCAAAGTTATTTTGCACTGCGAATAGTTGCAATGCTTCTTTAAATTCTTTCGGGTTCGTAAACCTCAACCCTACACTTAACTCCACTGTCT
This sequence comes from Alnus rubra, assembly GCA_028654335.1. NCBI lineage: Eukaryota > Viridiplantae > Streptophyta > Magnoliopsida > Fagales > Betulaceae > Alnus > Alnus rubra. The sequence goes on from JAJPGS010000244.1 coordinate 1,323,905, forward strand.
GACTCCAGTCCCGCTTTTTCTTCCACTGGGGATACCTTTTCTTACGCTTTACAGTTGACCCTTCACTGTCTTCTTCACCACTGTCTAGACTGTCAAAGTACTCACTATCATATGAATCCGCGTCCGGGTCATTTGCTGCATCGACTCCAATTCCCGCGTTGGAATCTTTATCCCAAGTCTGAAACCAGGTATTTATATCATCATTCGGTTCCCGTAGGACATCATGTTCCTTCCCTACAAACATGTCCTCCTCCTCGCCATCAGTCAACTCAAAATCACTCAACTCAATGTCCTCATCCTCCTCCTCCTCCTTCTTATCCCTCTGTTTCCTTGGCCGCCCGGCTGGCCGTTTCCTTGGCTGCTGTGGTGGATGTTGTACTGCTGCTGGCTCTTGGGGTGTCTGTTGCACTGCTGGCACTTCTGGAGGAGACTGGGTCAAAAGCAAAACAGGGTTTACCACTTCAATTGGAAGAGGTTCTTCATGATCCACAAAAACATGCAGATTTTTCCTGCCACTACTCAGCAGCCCTTCTTTTAGAGTAGCGAAATCACCATCTTTGGTAAGACCGTGTATTTGCTCGTTGGTCTCATCATCAAACTTGTAGTACATTTTGGGTATGTTGTTGTATTCATATTGCAGGTAGCACTCCAAAATGTTTGTCAAATCTCCAAACTTGAATTGGGATGCATCTATACCGGCGATTGTAAGAATGTCTCCGCCAATATAGGCCATCCTGTGTCCAGATAGTGACCCATTATGGTAAACAAGTAGGTCAAATGTTGGATCTGACATTTTCTGCACCCTGTGAATTAAACAAAAAAGGATCGTCACACTCTAGCAATAAAAACTGTAAAATTAACTACCAAAGAGATGGGCAAAGAAAGTATGTAAAATGTAAACTCACACGGGCACAAAAGAGGGGCTTCTTAGAAAGTCTCTTTGTTTTCCTCTCTTTTATTTTTTATTTTTTTTGATATAGTAAGTAACATGACACATTTTTGGGTTGTTTTTCAAAAAATGATCTTGCCTTCAGATAGGCATAGTCATTCAACCTTCATCCTCAAGTTTATTAATGATTTCTGTCCCGAACAATAGGAACTTTATGTTAGTGGGTCTGGTTTAGTTAATAAATGTAAATCATCCTAAGTGTCAGTCATTGTTTTTGTTTTGAAAAAATAAGTCTGTCTGTTAATTGGTGAAGAATTGAAAAAAATGAATTAGTCCTGTAATTGGTAAAAGTTATATGACTTCTAGAGTGAATATGAATTTAAATTTTGCTTCTGTTTGTTCACAGCATGAGTATATATTTGGTGTGTGTTCGTGTGCATATCTATTTTTAATAGATTGACTTTCTCTTGTCTGCAGCATGGGAGGCTTGGTTGTCAAGCAGATGCTTTATAAAGCTAAAGCAGAAAATATTGATAACCTTGTGAACAACACCATTGGAGTGTAGTGCTTTTTGTACAGATGCTTCACATTGCAGATGCTTCTTAGACGGGATGTATAGTGGTTTTTGTACTTTATTGTTCCCTTTTGCACAGTTGGGACCCTCTTGGCCAACATGTGCAACCACAAACACAACAGATAAAGACAGATATGCAATAAAGTCATACATTCAATAATGCAATGTGCTGGACAACAACCCAACCAAACTGGTTGTTGGTTTTCTTTACCCAACAAAAGACAAAAACATGTGACGATGGTCAGGCATCTGACGATGGTCAGGCATCTGACGATGGTCAGGCCTTACCCAACTCGGGATACACCCACAACAACCGAAAGTTTCGATTTTTATAACCTCATCACTTTGCCCAACAACCGACAAACATTTGTTCCAAAAACCAAAACAAAGATTCAATCGACAAGCACAATACACAATCCATATATATATATAGGACGAAACAAACTTCTAAAAACACAAAAATGGGCAAAATACCTCGGAATGTGCCGACTTGATGAGCGAGCGAAATCCACTTCCCTCGACGTCCGGCCGATGTTAGGTGAAATCCCCTTTCTTCGATGTCCGGGAGGGAGTCGGCCGGTTCTGTGGAGTCGACGGGAGAGAAATCGAGCGACAGTCCGGGAGTCCGGGAGGGAGTCGGCCGGTCGAGAGAGAGTCGGCCGAGGGGGATTTTAGGGATTAGGGTTCTTCACTTCTTCACTTCACAAGTTAATTTTAGGGATTTTTATTTCTTTCTCAGATTAACGATGAAATGATGATTTAAGTTTTTTTGTTTGAAATATTTGAGTTTCAGTTTTGAGTTTCTTAAATTGCAAAAAATAGTTTTCCCCCCAAAATGAAGAAATGACGTGGGTGTGTGATGTGGAGGTGTTTGGGTGATTTGGAAATTAAGTGGATGCTGACGTGTTTCACTGGACAGATGTCGACATTCTAGTGGTGCTAAGTGTCAGTGACGTGGCGAGCCGTTAGTTTTTGGACGGAGAAGTTAACCGAGGTACTTATTTGGTCATTTCCAAAAATTTAGGTATCATCTGTGATGAGAATTGAAACTCAGGGACTAAAAAATAAAGTTGCCAAAACTCAGGGACTAAAAAGGTGTTTATCCCTTATTTTTTATGCTTATATATTCATTTTTCTTCTCTCTTATCTCCTAAGAACAAACAAAGAATTTTTTTTTTAATATATATATAAAATAAGAAAGATGTAGAGAGTTTGAAGTTTAATTCATTTTAAAAGTGGTTCTACAAATATTCTTTTTTTTAAAAAAAAAAAAAAAAAAAAAAAAAAAAAAAAAAAGGGGGAATTTTTCTACTCCAATCTTTTGTTTGAAGACACCGGAAGTGCTTCGTTTCAAAGCCTGCTACGCTAGCTGCTATTCTTCTTGCAAAACTCCGCAAAAACACGACTAGTCGGAATGGAATTCAAAGGCACACGAGATCACACGAATGAACATGGGAAAAATTCGCAATAAATGAGGAATTTATTGCGAAGAAGACTACAAAAAAGCAGTGTAGAGAATGAGGAATTTATTCGTATTGTAATTATAGAGCTGCAAGATAAGTTGTATGAAGGAGAGTTTTCTACTTTGACAGTACGTAGTGGCTAGAAATTTATAGCTCAAGAGAAATAACTGTTATTTTTTTGGGGACCTTTAGCTATGAAAGCGTTCGTTTGAATTCACTGAGGAATTCCAAACTGCTAATGGCATTAGCAGCAAGCTGAAAGTGAAGGTACTTCGTCTATTTAGAAGTGGATGGATGGCACCCGCAGTTGATCATGTGAAGATTAACTAGAATGCAGCGGTAGATAAGGTCGGAGAAAATATTCTTTAAATTAAAAAAAAAAAAAAAAAAAAAAAGCAAATATAGTAGAAAAACTTGGGGAAAACGCTTAATTTTTTATTTTTTATTTTTTATTTTTTAACTTCTATTGTTTTTGAAAAATCATCTCCCAAAGTTATGAAATTTTTAAGGAAAAAATACATTTTACCCCCGACGCTTGACCAATTTTTCACTTTTGCATCCGATGTTTAAAAAGTGACATGTTTCGAGAAAGTTTATGAAATTTTCAACGTAAACACTTTGTTAATTATTTATGTTTTCTTTAACGAAAATTATTGAAAAGACCTAAGTATTTATCCAGCAATGTTTTTACCCTTTTTTTTTCAATTTTTTTTTGTAATTTAAAAGTAATTTTTTAATTTCATAAAGTTTACTAGCAGGGGCGGAGGCACGTTTTAATTTCATAAGCATGGTCCAGAAAAAATTTGCAAGATTTGAATTTTTAATTCATTTTATTTTTAGCGTTAAGCATGTATGCCCCACTCCCCCCCCCCCCCCCCCCCCCCCCGGCAAAAAAAAAAAAAAAGGAATTCAGCCCCTCTAAAAAAAAAATATTAAAAACCCAGCAACAAGTAGCAGATTTTTATTTTTATCTCTATTCTTTTTAAGTCATAAGCAATAGATATTAAACTAGAAAGAAAAAAGAAAAAAGAAATCCACATAGATGTAGCAGATAATATATATATATATATATATATATATATATATATATATATATATATATATATAGTCGGTAGATCTTCTCTAACACGCAAAGCCAATGTCAATCAAAGAATTACATTGCACGAGAAAAAAAAAATCTACTTTGCAACAACTCTCACATTTCTCTCCTCAATCTCACACCGTCATCCAACCCCAAGAAAAAAGGAAAAAAAAAAAAAATACGCAATGCTTGAAAATACCAAGATCCAAGAAGCGAGAAAACTTTTGAGTCTCTGAGAAGAACTGCTTTGGAAACACCACGATTGTCGGCCATCTATCTACCGATCCACGCACTACCAGCAGCAGTCAACACACTATGTGTTATCTGCTCTTACTTCTTTGTTTTGCTTTGAAATTTGTGGCTTTTCTAAAAAAAAAAAAATTCGTAGGTGTAATCTGTGTTTGATTCTGTGATTTCTTTGAGATTGTGTGAGCTTGAAGAGTGAAGAAATGAAAATTGAAGAGAGAACTGGCGTGAGGAGAGGACAGAGGTTTAAGGTTGAAGAGAGAAATTAGAATAGGAAAAAAAAAATAAAAAAAAATTGAAAGGCTGAGCCTAAGGGGCGTCTGCCGCGTCTCACGTCTTCAATTACTGAGATATAATATAAATATTTCACAGTTAAACAGTCTAATTAAACTCTTAACCCTAATAAAAGATGTGAGATTATAATTTTTTTAAAATTTAATACACTAAATTGAGAGGTTTAAAACTTTTAAAAAATTGCAAAAAATGGAAAAAAGTTGAAGAAAATTAAGGAAAGTTCCACCAAAATTTAATTTATATTATACAAATCGTGGAGTATAGGGTGATTATACAATAGCTAGGAATACGCAACATAAAAGAAACAAATTTGTGAAAGATAACATAGTAGACAGCTAAAGGAAACAAGAGGTGAAATTTGAGGTGAAACTTTTGAATATGAATTTGATTTGATTTGGTGTCGAGGCCAAGTGACGTGGAATCATTGGCCCGTTTGGAAACCCCATCCCTACCCCTTTTATTTTTACTTTTTTTTAAAATAAAAATACTAACTTCAAAAAATTTTAACTTTTTATAATATATTAATATTCACACCAAATCAACTCAAATTCAGATTCAAAAGTTTCTCTAGAGAAGACTACACGCTCTTCGCATTCATGAATCATCTCGCGCATTCGAGCTATCGCAGAAAAATAGTCTTTAATGGCTGCCTCAGTTAACAGACTGTCAGGGGTCGCAAGCACTCGAAACACTTGGACCAATTGCCCAAACAACTGCAGTTTGTCGACACAGACGTACTTACCATTTTCAGGAAACCGGGTTCTTAATGAAAAAGGGTTGTCTAATGACAAAGCTTGACCTAGCTTCGTGCGGGTTAATTTCAACGCTTGCCTATCATCAAAATCCACCACACATAAAAAGCTCAATACTACACAGAATAAGCTCAAGGTCATCCACCGAAAGGTAGACCGACAAAACTGTATCTGCGAATCACAGGTATAGTAACCCATATCCTTCACAAGTAGGAGAATATGAGTGGGAGAAAATGAAGAGGTCAGAAGAAAATGAAGATGGTGGAAGTGGTAGCTGAGGCGTCGCTATTTATAAGGCTGCAGGCGGGGTGTGGGTTGCTACTTGCTTGGCAAAGAAGAAAACACAAAAAATGATTCATTTACTTCTCTCTCATTTTCTTTTCCCTTTTAAAAATTACTTTTAAAAATTTGTAGTGCCCATCTTATTTCATATATAAACTTCACAAATGTAATAGTGATTTTAAAAAATTAAAAAATAAATATAAATAACAAATAAAAAATGTGCAACATGTCTCAATCGAATCTACTATAGTTCAAAGGATAGAAGGGAGCCGGATACTACAGAAAAATTGTTAAAACAAAAGTGAAATGATAATTTCTTTTTTCAAGGAACTGGCCGGATCCTTTTTGGTTCAAATTTTTTATTCAGAGATAAATGCTAAAATAATAATGTAAGTGCTAAAAATGTGACACGCTGAATAAAAAAGAAAAATCTTATATGTACTGAAATTTTTATAAACAAAATCTTATTAAGATGATGTGAGTTTTATTTATTAATACTTATAATATTTTTTTATTAATTATTTTGATTATTTTAAACAAATAAACCCTATATTAATTAATAAGACTCTCTTTTTAAAAGTTTAATTACACACAACTTTTCAGTTAATTAAAAAAAAAAAAAAAAGTAAAAGTGATTCAGCTACTTTTCCTTTTTCCTTTTTCCCGTTCACTTTACAGTCAAAACATGAACAAAGAAATGTAACTGTGATTGTAAAGTAGCTGAAAATAAGAAATGTGACACGGCAATATTCTTCTCCTGCCTTTATCCTCTCAATAAAGTACATTGCCGTGTCAGTGGTGTCACATCTCTCCTTTCTTTATTCAGCTCCTTTTCCTTTAATTTTCGAGAACTGATTCTCGTACATCACTTTTACAACAAGTTTACAACAGCCATCTCACATGGGGTGGGCCTCACAGTGTGTGGGGACCCACCCCATATGAGATGGCTGTTATAAACTTGTTGTAAAAGTGATGTATTTCTATCATTTTTCTTAATTTTCCTATGCACTTTAGCGTGTCACGAGCATTCAATCAATCAAAAGATGAATGCGTCAAAAGTTATTATTAAATTTGTACTACTCATATGTGCGTCTTAAAATATTTATTGATTGTTTTTTTTTAAAAAAAAAAATATTAACAAAAAAAATGGAAAAAATGAAAAATAGCATTTTTCATAATATAAGAAAACAGAAGTGACGTAAATAATTAAGAAAAATGCTAAAGTATAAAATTTTTTTACTAAAAAATAGTTACCAAAATTATGTAAAACTTACTAAATTAAGAGGATCAAAACAATTCATCAAAATAAATGTTACCAATATTATTGAATATGATCTACATTATTTTAGCACCTATATCTTAATAAAAAATTTGAACAAAAATTGATCCAATTCATTGAAAAAGAAATTATCATTTCACTTTTGTTTTAACAATAAACCTTCAAGGTTATGGTATGGCTATGCCTTCGTCCTTCATTGCCATCTTCATCATCTTCTTCCAATTAATTATCATCTATGCCCCCATTGAAAATGATATTTATTTAGAGAGATCTTGCCGGATTTTTATTTTCAACCATTCGGTTGCTTCTCAAAAACTCAGACAACCATAAAATTTAAATCAAACTCCACCCAAAAATTCCCACAATCCCTCCAAGAAAAAAGGGAAACAACCCAATATCGGTTGCCCAACCAAAACATAGAGGAATCCCAAAATTTATTTTTTACTCATTCAGTTGCTCGATCAACCGAAAAACAAGAGAACTGTTATAAGCCTAGTTGATAGAACTGAGAATTTAGGAAATACTTAGATAGTTGACACTTCGAGGGGTCAAGGCCTCCTCCTGTTTTAACTTGGATAAATTTCTAATACTTTCATTCATGAATGGAACTAGTTTAAATACAAGAAGTTAGAACTATTACGATAGGATAAACGTACACGTATTAACGTATATCCATCAGCTCTCTCTCTCGCAGGTATTCGTCGAAAAGAGGGAGAGATTTTCTGAGCTTGGGTTGCCGGGAGGAGGGAGGGAACTCCCTCCTCCCGGATTTTTGTTCCTCCCTGGGTTAGCCTAGTGGAGGTTAGAGTCTCCCAACCACTAGGGTTGTGGAGTTTTGAGTCCCACTGGACTTGTGCTAGTGGTGGTTTTAGATCTCCTAGTCTTTTTGGACTATGGAGTGGTTTGTTTTTTCTTAGTTTCTTTAGGTTTCTCTGTTTCTTGGCAGGAAAACACCTCAGAAAGGAGACGGAGGGGGAGCATCTGGCGTTCGTGTCGCCGGCGAAATGATTTGGAGAGTCTCAGTTTTATCATTATTTTAGTTCCAGATCTGCTCTGTTCCGCCACTTTCTAGTCGACACGCACCCCCCAGCCTTGCCCGCCGTCGTCCTCCGGTTCTGCCGCTGGTTGCTACGGCCGAAAAACTCACTGTTGACCGGCGCGTGGTTGGCACGGGCCAGGGGGTTAGTTACTCCATGGGTCGCGCGTGTTGACCACGTTTCCGCCCCTGTTGCCGTGCGTGGTGGTGGTCGGTGGATTTGTGTTCGGTTGTTGCAGAGGATTTGCCGGCGGCGGCGCGTGTGGTACACGCACCGTCTCCGGCGGTTTCATTATTCCGACGACAGCTCTTTTTTTGGGTGTGTTTTCCTGTTCTTGATTGCAGATTATATTTGATAGTTTTGCTCTGTGTTAGTTTTAGCCTGGTCTTTGATGGTTTGTGACCGACTCCATAGTGCAAGTAGAGGTTCATATGTCAACGCAAAGTCACATTCCTGTTGATTAGGTTTATTTGTAGCAACTATCAGTATAATCTGAGATTCAGGGTAACTGTAATGGGACGTTTGATGAGTCCCTTATTGGTCTGAGTTTATGACTGTAACTTTGTTACCCTTTGGGTGTATTAATGAAATGTTTACATTTTCCCTTCAAAAAAAAAAAGTTAGAACTATTATCTGGTCGTACATGCCTATTGCAACGCACCACTAACAAACTGCTCTACATGCATCACCATCAATGGACCTCTCCAACTATCAAAATTCAAAACTGTGCCATCAATAATTCCATACAAATATAATGGATTTACCAAATATAATGGGTTAGGCAATAGTGTATTTAGTTACTACTTACCAGAGGTAACCACTTTGGAGAGCCAGGTTAAAAAGAAATTAAACATTAATTATATATATATATATATATATATATATATATATATATATATATATATATTATATATATATATATATATATATATCTTTCTCTATTTTAGTTAAATATATTTTTTTTCTTTTTTAATTATTTCTTTGTTCTTGGTAGATGAGAAAAGAAGAAGAAGAAGAAGAAGAAAATAATAAGTATATGACCCCGTTTGTCCATAAGCCAAAGATATATGCTTTGGGGTATATATGCGTGGTCCGTGGAAGAAAACTATAAAAAAGCAGCGTAGAGAATGAAGAATTTATTCGTATTGTAATTATATATAGAGCTGCAAGATAAGTTGTATGAAGGAGAGTTCTCTACTTTGACAGTAGTGGCTAGAAATTTATAGCTCAGGAGAAACACTCTAATTTTTTGGATGATCTTTAGCTATCCCGATCATATTGTTAGGAAAGTGTTCGTTCCGATCCACAGAGGAATTCCAAACTGCTAATCACTTTGGCAGCAAGCTGAAAGTGAAAGTACTTCGTCTATTCAAAAGTGGATAGCGCCCCGGCCACTAGAATGCAGTGGTAGATAAGGTCGGAGCAAATATTCTTTAAATTTGACATCTATGAAAGCTTTATATGATTAAATTAATTTAAAAAAAAAAAAAAAAAAAAGATGAAGAAGAACAAGAAGCAAATATACTAGAAAAACTTGGGGAAAATGCTTAATCTTTTTTTTTTTTCTTTTTTTCTTTTACTTTTATTGCTTTTGAAAAATCATCTCCCAAAGTTGTGAAATTTTTAAGGGAAAAATACATTTTATCCCCCAAATTAAGTTTATGAAATTTTCAATGTAAACACTTTTGTTAATTATTTATGTCTTCTTTAACAGAAATTATTGAAAAGACCTAAGTATTTATCCAGCTATGTTTTCACTCTTTTTTTTTTCAAAAAATTAAAAAAAAAATTGTAATTTAAAAGTAATATTTTAATTTCATAAAGTTTACTGGGATATAATATAATCATTTCACACTTAAACAATCTAATTTAACCCTAACCCTGATGAGAGAGGTGAGATTATAAATTTTTAAAATTTGATACATTAAATTGAGAGGTTTAAAACTCTTAAAAAAATTGCAGAAACTGGAAAAAAGTTGAAGAAAATTAAGGAAAATTTCACCAAAATTTAATTTATATTATACAAATCGTGGAGTACAGGGTGATTATATAATAGCTAGGAATACGCAACATAAAAGAAACAAACTTGTGAAAGATAACATAGTAGACAGCTAAAGGAAACAAGAGGTGAAACTTTTGAATATGACTTTGATTTGATTTGGTGTCGAGGCCAAGTGGAATCATTAGCCCGTTTAGAAACCCCATCCCTACCCCATTTATTTTTATTTTATTTTTTAAAAAAAATAAAATAAAATAAAAATACTAACTTCAAAACATTTTAACTTTTTATAATATATTAACAACGATCATTCACATTTCACGCCAAATCAAATGAAATTCAGATTCAAAAGTTTCTCTAAAGAAGACTACACGCTCTTCGGTTTCTTGAATCATCTCGCGCATTCGAACTATCGCAGAAAAATAGTCTTTAATGGCTGCCTCAGTTAACAGACTGACAGGGGTCGCAAGCACTCGTAACACTTGGACCAATTGCCCCAACAACTGCGGTTTGTCGACACAGACGTACTCACCATCTTCAGGGAACCGGGTGTTTGATGAAAAAGGGATGTCTGATGACAAAGCTTGAATTAGATCCTTGCGAGCTGCTTTCAACGTCTGCTTCTCATCAAAATCCACGATACATAAATCGTGTAATACTTTACAGACTGAGGTCAAGCTAATCCACCGAAAGGATCGACAAAACTCTATCTGCAAATTAGGGGAATAGCTACCCATATCCTTCACAAGTAGGAGAATATGAGTGGGAGAAAATGAAGAAGTCGGAAGAAAATGAAGATGATGGAAGTGGTAGCTGAGGCGTCGCTATTTATAAGGCTGCAGGCGGGGTGTGGGTTGCTACTTGCTTGGCAAAAAAGAAAACACAAAATGATTCATTTACTTCTTTTTCGTCTCTCATATTTTTTACTTTTAAAAATTACTTTTGAATTTGTGGAGCCCATCTTATCTCATATATAAACCTTATAGATTTAATGATAATTTAAAAAAATTAAAAGAGACAAAAAATAATAAAATAAATAAAAAATGTGTAGTACGTCTCAATCCGATCCTCCCGGTTTCAAAGGACCGGAGAGAGCCGGATACTTCAATAAAATTGTTAAAACAAAAGTGATATGATAATTTCTTTTTCAAGGAATTTGGCCGAATCCTTTTTTGTTTAAATTTTTTATTCAGAGGTAGGTGCTAAAAATGTGACACGTTGAATAAATTAAAAAAATGTTATATGTACTTAAACTTTTATAAAAAAGACTTTATTAAAATGATATGAAACTTATTCATTGATATTCGTAACTTTTTTTTATTAATTATTTTGTTAATCTTTAATGAATAAGTTTTATATGAGTTAGTGAAACTTTTCTTATAAAAGTTGAAGTATATATACCATTTTTTTTATTTTAAAGAAAAAGAAAAAGAAAAAGAAAAAATATATTTTAGCCCTTCAAACTACCACTCTTTCTCCGGATGGCCCCCCAAACTACTAATGCTTAGATTCTAGCCCCCAAACTACTACTTTCTTATTTTTTGGCCCCATCCGTCTATTTATGCCGTCAATTCTAACAGAAATTGACCAAAAACTCGAAAAAATAAATGTTATATGCATTTAAATTTTTATAAAAAAAAGCTTAGTAAGATGATATGGATCTTATTCATTAGTATTCGTAACATTTTTTTTATTAATTGTTTTTGTTGAGACAGTTTCCGGTAGGTGACGTGTCGGTCAGAAGTTGGTCTAAGTTGCTCCCGGTTGTATCTGATTCACCTGAAAAGTAAAGCTGCGTCGGGGGGTTCCGACAACCCCACTCCGATGCTTAAGTAAGTGTATGGTTCTGAGAATAAATACGCAGAATAATGCCAAAGAGACTGATTAGCATGTACCTTAGCATCTGAAGTAGTTCTTGTATTTATAGAGGCTGTGGAGCAGTTCCATTAGCTTCGCAATTCGTGCACGAGGCGGTTGAAGGAGACGTGGCTCCATGTAAACGGATGTTCCGGGTTCCGTAGATCTCGGTGGCATCATGGGGTCCCACGACATGCATCGTATCCCTAAAGTTCCGGGTACCGCCGAGAAGCATGACTTCCATGACGTGCATCGTGTCCCTTAGATTCCGGGTACTGCCGAGACGCTTGCAGATGCGGATACCAACTAGTATTTGGATCGCCAACCCAGGCCAGTTGCAACAGACTTGGGCCCAAGTGGCCTCAATGGGCCCGGGTAGATTATGCTCTTTTTGATATTTTGGGCCTGGTCGGGTGGATCAGAGAGGGCCCACTTCTCGGATTGGGCCCAACTGCCGAGAAGATCTATATTTGTCCCAACAGTTACCCCCCAATTCTCTTAGGTAAATTTTATACTTGAGAGAATTTAGGAATAATTGATTGATCTTTACTCTGATGCATCTTGAGTTTTGGGTCGGGCGTATAATACCGAGAACAATCAATGACCCCTCTCCGTATCCATCTCGGAAGCATTGTTTTGTCGGTTGCTTTGACTTGTCCATATCTTATCCACCCGAGAGCCTTCGCACGCCATTTTCTTTTTACAAAATTTCCGCTTTTTCCTTTCATCTCGCAAATCCAAATTTTCAAACTTTCGAATTTCCTTGAAATTCGAGAGCCGCGTGTCAAGTACGATCTGGACGCCGGTTCGTTTTTCAAGGCGCGTCTAGTACGATCTGGACGCCAGTTCATTTTTCGAGGCGTGTCTTGTCTCGCTTGGCAGATTACCGGGGCTTTCTGGCTGCCGATTTTGGAAGAGTAAATTCAAACGAGACCGTTCACCTTCCGGTGGACTGCAACCGGTCAACCTCGTGGTCCTTTCGATCTGTCGACGTGCGTCAGCGGCACATTAAAATTGATTTGACGTTGGTTCGCCTTTTGAGGAGCGCTGTGGTGTCAGACGTGTAACCGGCGACGGTTCAACTGCCGGTTTGGGGGGACAAAATTTGTTTACGTCTCCCCGTCTCCCGGTTGTTCATGACCGGCTTTCCCCTGTTGCCTTGGAGTATAAATTCCCTCTTCCATCTGCATTTCGCATTCTTGTCTTGATCTTTCTTATCTTTTTCTCAGAGCTCATACTTTTCCTCTTTTGGACGCTCATACAAACCTTGTCTCTCCGCACCATGTCCGACACAAGGGAGCTCCAAACGGTTGTCGTTACGGAGTCTGAGGAAGAGGAATTATTATCCGAAGACGAGGTGGTGCCCGAGCAAGTTGAACGTCAGATGCCTCTTGTGCCTCTCGACCACCGAGGAGTTTCAAAGGTCGGTACCGGGGATGAATTTCGCCTCCGGAACAATTATGATATACCCCCCACAGTTTTGTTGCATTTTCAAAATCCTGTTACCCGAGAGATTCGTGGGGGCGATCTCGTTTTTTATGAAAAAATGCTCTTAGCCGGGCTGCGATTTCCTTTGCCAGACATTGCCCGGGAACTTGTACTATTTCTTGGGGTGTCCCCAAGCCAGCTTACACCGAACGCGTGGAGATACCTCCTCGCCTCTTTCATTCTGTGGCGAACAGTGTTGGGAGCTCGGATGACAATTCCGGAGTTCTTCAATATCTATCGGGCGGCATATAAAAGAGAGGGGGTTGTTGAATTCACTGTTAGGAACAACCCCATCTTCATATACCTTTGTCCAAGCTACTCCAACAACCGGGGTTGGAGGTCAGATTTTTTTCGGGTCTCGGGAGATTGGGAGTTGGTAGCGCCCTTATCACCCGACCAAAGGATATCAAGAGTCTGGAGTCCTATCCGGGTTGACCTGCGAGAAGCTCCGGCCTTGAATGCGACCGGCAAGAGAAGAGTGGCCACAATGTTGCTGTTCTCTCAGACTCCAGGGAACGATACGAAGATAGATTATGACAACATAGTCACCGATGAGAATATGCGAAAGGTTTTCGGGTATCAGATTCCTACCGAGAAGGTTTGGTATGATCGGAAAGGGAAACAAAAACCGAAGAAATCTGAGGGTGAAGCGGCCGGCCCTCCACATCCGAAGGCGTCGAAAGTGGCTTCCGGGCCTAAGAAGGTCATAAAACCAAAGAAGACCGGTAAGGTGGCCCAAGTTCCGAGGACGCTGATTGTACCTCAGGATAGAGCTCCCGAGAATACGGTTCCGACTACCTCTTTGTCGGCCGTTAGTAATCCCGTTGAGGTTAGAAATCCAATGGAAGCATCTGGTGGAGAGACCATGGTTGTTCAGCCCAATGATCTTTCGATTGGGGTCGTTCAGGCGTCCGATGTAATAGAAATCGGAGACGAACCTGAGTTAGAGCAAGAGGCTTCCGGTGTTCGGAGCACAATCAAATGCAAAGGGAAAGAAGTGGCGTCCGAGTCGCTGAAGAGGACCCGGTTTGCCCCAGATCCTTTGGAATATGCACTTACACGGGCTATTGAGGCCGAGCTTCTTTTTGGTCGGCCGCGCTTTGTATTACCCACTTTGCCGGTTACTCGGGAGGAACCGGTTGAAGAATCCGAGACTCTGGATCGGTCTCCGGCTAAGAAGATGGAAGCTCGCTTGGAGTCTGATGCCGGCTTGGCCTCTGAGAATCACATTCCATCGGAGCGTGAAACACTTTTAGAACCCCAAGATGAACCGGAATCTGGGGAACATGTGGTGAAGGAACCGGAGGGTCCTCTGGAGACCGTGGAAACAGACTTGTCCATTCCAGATGGAGAAGGTTCGGATCGAGTTGAAGTCGCGGAGTCCTCTGGACCCGAAACTTGTGAGAACCAAACGGAGGCTCGAAATCTTTCTCCGGGATTTATGGAAGTCGGAACTTCCCGACAGGGAGCGTTAATTAGTTCTTTGAGGGAAGGCCTTCTGGCCTGTCCTCTAGAGACTTTAATGGGCTTGATCCCAGAGGGGTCTTCCTCAATGTCCGGGACTGCGTCCCCCGGAGGACTAGTGGAGGCGATGCTTCATACCCAATTGAAGGCAAGCCTTGTGATTTCAAAAACATCTTTCTGCATGATTTTTTTTTTTTAACTTTTCCTTGCGTTTTTCCAGTGTGTTATGAGGTCGGTTGCCTTGTGGCGTGACCACCGGGGTGTTACTTAAAATCAAGCTGCTCTGGAGGCTAAGGTAACCGAGCTTCAGTCCCGGGTTCAAGAGCTGGAATTCGAGGTGTCCCGAACCACGGACTTGGAGTCCGAGATAGAGACCTTGAAACAAGATATTCAGACCAGAGATCAGATAATAAAGGCTCGGGACATGGATCTGGCTCAAGCCCGGAAACTGGCGGATACATCTCATGCTCAAGCACTTGAAAATGAGAAAACACTCGACAGAGTACTGAGCAATCTGACCGAGGCTAACGAAGTCAAAACGGCACTGTCTTCCCGGGTGGAAGAATTAGAGCGGGAGAAGGACTCGCTGGTGGCCGATAAGCAATCTTTGTCCGAGAAACGGAAAGAAATTCAAGCTCGGTGTAAGAGGCTTCGGAGGAAGGGTCATCACTATAAGTCCAAGTCCCGGCGTTTCAAGAAACAACTTGCTCTGGTTCCGTGGCTTCGAGGCCTTAGTTGGGGCCGAGGATCCAACTGGGGTTTCGAGAGATTGAGGACCATGCTCCTTCACCCGGAAGTTTTTGAGGTCGATCCTGAGACTGTGACTCCTGAACTTCTTGAGTTGCCCGAGACTGCTACCAAGGAGTTGCAGAGTCTGGGAGTGGAATTTTTTCCGGACGTGGAGGACTGGACCGAGGATGCTCCCAATCCTTATCGAGATGACTTAACCTCGGGACCCTCTGTCTCGGAATGCACTCCTAGTAGGGAAGAAACCGAGGAACCTGGGGCTGGCGATATTGGGGACTCGACAGGGAGCCCACTTCTGTAATATATTTATTCTTCTTTTGGGCCGGTTGTATTTTGGAACGAAAACTAATGTAACCCGGTTGGCTTATGATATAGAATTAATTTTTATATTTTGATGTGTTCATATAAACTTTTGTTTTGCTTATGCTACCGAGTTGTATTTGATCTGGTCTGGTTTGATTTGAACCGAGGCATTCCTTAATGACTACGGACAAATTTGTGGATTTGTCCGAGTCAAATTTGAGGATATGACCGGTGCGTGCTCCGAGTCGGTTGTATTTTGAACCGGGGGAGCGACGCTTTGATTTGATCTGGTCTGGTTTGATTTGAACCGAGACATTCCTTAATGACTACGGACAAATTTGGGGATTTGTCCAAGTCAAATTTGAGGATATGACCGGTGCGTGCTCCGGATTCTGCTGAATTCTCTGGTCTGCGAGGAAACGGACAAGTTTTCCGTTTTCTATGAAACGTTCAATCAGGAGTCTCAAGGATATGCAGGCTTCTGTACGATGCCCGGTGGTGTCATGAAACGCACAATACTGGTCGGCGTATCGTGAATGCGGATTTGCGAGCACTGGTCTGGGTTTCCGGTACGTCGGGTCTCGCTTTATTTCCAGGAGAACATCCATAATGGGTGCATTGAGGGGTGTCCAGTTGTTACCCCTTAGGGACTCCTGATCCCGCTTCGGCCTGGCCTCTTCTTCTGGAACCCGCTTCCGTTCTTCCTTCCGAGGATTCTTCTTTTTTGGGTTCCCGGAAGTGGATGGGCGAGTAGTCTCGGGTCCCAACAGAGCTCGGAGTGTCTCCTCCTGGTTAATGTACTTCTCGGCTTTACTCATAAAGCCATCTAAATTCTGAGGGGGCTTCCTGGCTATATCCGCCATTAGTGCTCCATCTTTACGGATTCCCTGAAAGAGAGCTCCGTAGATGAAATCATATGTTGCTGCTTCGGCTTCAAGTCTAGCCTGGTTGAACCTCATAAAGAAATCTCTAAGGGATTCCTCGGGTCCTTGGTGCAATGACATTAAGGATCCCGACGGCTTTCTTCTGACCCTGCCGGCCATGAACTGCGTCAGGAACATCCTGCCGAGGTCCTCGAAATGACGGATGGAATTTGGCGGGAGGCTTCTGAACCAGTCACGGGCATTGCCCGAGAGGGTCAAAGGGAAGGCTCGGCAGGCTACCATCTCGGGTGTTCGATGGAGATCTATGTGGGCTCTGAAATTATCTAGGTGCTCCACGGGATCTTCAAATCCCGTATAAAATGGGATCTCTGGGACTTTGAACTTCTCAGGAAGGCAAATATTTGCCACCTCCTCGGTGAATGGAGAGGTGGTCTTCTGCAAAAGGTTTTCCACCAGGGAAGCTTTTCCCTTATCGTTCCGTTGAATAGCTGCGGTCAGAACATTGCATCTTTGCTCCAACCGGGCAATCATGCCTTGTACCGCCCTTGCAGCCTCGGGTTGAGCAGGTGGAGGATTTCCTGGGATTTCTTCTTCATTGTTCGGCTTCTCAGAGCCTTCGACCCGGCTGCCTTCCTCTCGGTTTCCTGGGTCATTGACAGTCCGGTGAAATTCTGGAACCCGGGCCTGGAGGACAGCATTCATAGTGGCCAAATCCTCGATGCTTTTGGCCATCTGTTCCATTCTTTCATTCAGGAGAGTGAATTGGGGATCGTTGGAGTTTCCTTCATCTCGGGCATTTCGGTCATCCCGAGGCATCCGGTTGGTTTCTGATCGAGTATTCACCATAACGGATTTGTTTTTTAGGAAAACGATATAAGTCGTTCCCACAGACGGCGCCAAACTGTTGAGACAGTTTCCGGTAGGTGACGTGTCGGTCAGAAGTTGGTCTAAGTTGCTCCCGGTTGTATCTGATTCACCTGAAAAGTAAAGCTGCGTCGGGGGGTTCCGACAACCCCACTCCGATGCTTAAGTAAGTGTATGGTTCTGAGAATAAATACGCAGAATAATGCCAAAGAGACTGATTAGCATGTACCTTAGCATCTGAAGTAGTTCTTGTATTTATAGAGGCTGTGGAGCAGTTCCATTAGCTTCGCAATTCGTGCACGAGGCGGTTGAAGGAGACGTGGCTCCATGTAAACGGATGTTCCGGGTTCCGTAGATCTCGGTGGCATCATGGGGTCCCACGACATGCATCGTATCCCTAAAGTTCCGGGTACCGCCGAGAAGCATGACTTCCATGACGTGCATCGTGTCCCTTAGATTCCGGGTACTGCCGAGACGCTTGCAGATGCGGATACCAACTAGTATTTGGATCGCCAACCCAGGCCAGTTGCAACAGACTTGGGCCCAAGTGGCCTCAATGGGCCCGGGTAGATTATGCTCTTTTTGATATTTTGGGCCTGGTCGGGTGGATCAGAGAGGGTCCACTTCTCGGATTGGGCCCAACTGCCGAGAAGATCTATATTTGTCCCAACAGTTTTAATCATCTATAATGAATAAACTCTATATTAATTAATAAAATTCTATTTATAAAAATTTAAATACGTATAGTATTTTTTAATAATAAAAAAATGTGATTAAGCTGATTTCCTTTTTTCTATTCACTTTAGCGTGTCGCGGAGCATTCAGTCAAAAGATGAACAAAGAAATAAATATTCTTCTCCTGTCTTTATCCCTCTCAATAAAGAATATTGCCGTGTCAGTGGTGTCACAATTCTCCTTTCATTATTATTCAGCTACTTTTCCTTTTTCCTATGCACTTTAGTGTGTCCCCCGGCATTCAATCACAATTAAGATGAATGCGACTAAAGTTATTATTAAATGAAAAATGCTAAAAATACAATCTTAGCACAATTAATGTCACAACCTCAAAGCATATTGAGGTTGTGCACTATTTGCATTAAGGG
Source organism: Alnus rubra (assembly GCA_028654335.1). Lineage (NCBI taxonomy): Eukaryota > Viridiplantae > Streptophyta > Magnoliopsida > Fagales > Betulaceae > Alnus > Alnus rubra. Next base: position 1,342,511 of record JAJPGS010000244.1, read on the forward strand.
TTGTGTATTAATCACAATTTTATTAAATTTATACTACTCATATGTGGTCTTAAAATATTTATTGATCGATTTTTTTTAAAAAAAAAAATACTAACAAAAAAGATGAGAAATAAATAGAAAAATGAAAAATAACATTTTTCATAATATAAGAAAACGGAAGTGACCTTAAATAATTAAGAAAAATGTTACGGTAAAATTTTTTTTTTTAATAAAAGATAATTATCAAAATGATGTAGAGCTTATTAAATTAAGAGGATCAAAATAATTAATCAAAATAAATATTATGGATATTAATGAATAATATCTACATTAATTTAGCACCTATATCTCTGAATAAAAAATTTGAACGAAAAATGATGTAGATCCTTGAAAAAGAAATTATCATTTTTACTTTTGTTTTAACAATTTTGATCCTTTTTTTTGAAGTATCCAGCTCTCTCCTTCCTGTCTATTGACCTGGGGAGGATCAGAATGAGACATGCTACACATTCTTCATTTGTTATTTTTTTATCTTTTAATTTCTTAAAATCACCATTAGATCTGTGAGGCTCATATGTGAGATAAGATGGGCTTTACAAATTCAACAATGGTTTTTAAAAGTTAAAAAAAAAAAAAAGAGACGAAAAATAATTAATACTACAAAAAAAAAAAAACTACATTTTATGTCCTTTTTTTTAATGCCATTTTAGGCCATATAAACACACCAAAAGTGGCAGTCTTAAATTTAATTAATGCCGCTTCTCAAACGACATTAAAGTGGCAGTCTTAAATTTATTTCCTGCTGATTAGAACACAAACGGCATTAATTTATGTCATTTGAGGAAAATCAGCATAATTAAATTTATGCCGTTTGAACAATAAGTAGCATTAAATTTAATGTCATTTTTAACGGTGAGTGACATTAAATTTTATGCCGTTTAAGTAGTAAACAACATTAATTAATAAAGTTCTTTTTTCTAGCTTCTGTCATATATTTTTTTCTAGGCCAATTAAATTATCTAATTGGCTAATTCACAAATAATGTATCCACAACCATCATGATACAAAAAACTAATTGATATAACTTGATAAACATTGCTTAAAGTTAAGATACACAAATAGTATACTTTAAACAACTAACATGATCACAATCATTACAATTCAAAAAATTATTAGAATTACATATAACTTAAACTATAATACTATATAATGCAAAGAAATTGTTCCATTGTCAATAACATGATTCAAAAAACCTAGCTTACATTCGAACGTTAAACGATGTCTCCAAACCAAAACACAGGAGATTAGAACACAACTTCACAATTCTCTTGTCCAACGACGTCACTTGACGAATAACTGCATATAAGAAACAAGGGAAAAAAAAATTCATATTTAGATTACATAAAGATAAACTTGAATTTTCATGTACATTATTAAGATCATCTTGAACAGTCCTCTTAATTACTTGATTGGTATCTTCAACAAAAAGCTCTTATTACTTTATTGGTGTCTTCAACACTTTCAATAAAATCAACCAAGTACCCATAAACCAATTGCATATATTAATTAAAAAAAGCATGAGGATAAGATCCCATCATCACATTCAAGACAATATCATCACTAAAACCCCACAAAATAAGTAATTACATAAGGTTGAAATTTCAACGTACATTCAAAAACCATATATATATCATTTAATACAATGCACGCTCACCCAATATAATAATCTTGAGGCATGTGGATCCCAATTTCTTAATAGAGAATGAGACACCAACTTAAAGAAAAACTTGTGAGGTCCCTCCAAAACACACTCATTACTATCATCATATATTTCACAATCATTGTGCCTCCACTTGTACTTGCAATTGACTAACTTGTATGAAAAGTAATGGTTCCTAAGAGGAAGATGACGATGATACCTTGGGCATACTGTTGGATTTGCCATGTATAATGCCAAAGCCCATTCCGCAAACACATCCTGCGTATTCTGGCTTTTCAATTGTCTTAACATATGTATCGTCTAGAATCCATTGTATAAATCCTTGTGAGAATGCATTTGTTGTTGGAGACTCCTGCGACATCAACTCCATCATCTTCGCCAATTAAAAATATAATTTAAGCTCTCTCTCTACCACTTTAAATATTTGCCTGAAACTTCTATTGTTGCCCCTGCCCAACAATTACTAAAATACTTTTGGCCAAGGTTCATGCAAGATCCTTCTCTCAAGGCTGGTTGGCCTTTAGGGATTTTCAATGTTTAGAGCTGGTTGTAATATATCTTGATGGATTATACTCTCATCCAGAAGGTCAACTTGCGTGTTGGGGATTTTAGATTTAGAGTCTGTTTGGGATTGTGTTAGAAAATAAAGTTTTTGTCAATAGAAAAAGCTTGAAATAACCTTTTAGAGAGAGAGAAAAAAAAAAGAAGGAAAGAAGTCTCATTTTCAAGCTTCCCTTTGAACTTAGTTTTGGGATTTTTTAAAGTAATAAAGTACTTTTTAAATTTTTACCAAAGCAACATTTTTTTTTTGGAAAAAAATTTCCTACAAACAGGTTTGTAGGAGATTTCATACAACCCACATATAAAATTGACATGTTTCCCTTGGCATGTGAGAAATACATGTTTTTTTATTCGCATGCATTTCTCACATGCTTTTTTATTGCGTTAAATGTTTAGTGAAATATTTTGTTTTATTTTGTATTCATAAGCTATGTATTTTTTTACAATATTAAGAATTATATGGGTTTTATTTATATTAAAATGTAATAGGTATCACCCCAATAATATTAGAAACTTCTATTAATTTTTTTATTAATGCTTTGATAATCATAATCTATAGGTTTTCTTCTTACTATTTTTTCCATTATACTTCTTTTCATTTTAAACTACTTATATGGGAAACAAAGATTTTAACATGTTTTAATTTATATAAATCAAAATAAAATTAAGAATCTTATTTTTTAATTCATTTGAACGTTTAATGCTATTTTATTTTTTCGTTTGTATGATTCGCTTAAATTTTTTTTGGTAGTATTTTCTTTCCATTTGAAAGGAAAAAAAAGGTAAAAAATTATTTGATCATCGAACGTGATGCGAGAGAATTTATTTGATTGGACTAAAGGTTGAGTGAAACAGTTTGTTTTATTTTGTATTAAAAAAAAAAAAAAAAAAAAAAACAGTTTTGTTTATTTTGCTCTGTATAATACTTTTAATGTTCAATTTTTTTTTAGTTTTATTTGCATTGAAATTTAATAGGTATCATAGCCAACAGCCTGTAGAGAATGTAGTATAAATTATTACTGTTTCATTTATTTCTCAACAATCAGAGTGGCGCAGCGGAAGCGTGGTGGGCCCATAACCCACAGGTCCCAGGATCGAAACCTGGCTCTGATAGTAAAAGAGCAGCTTCCCCACCAATTTTTTTTCCCTCAGTGTTTCGAAGCATTTGTTTGACCAAAAAGTATATCCTTCATAAAAAGGAACAAGATATTATACTCAGAAAAGAAAGAAAAATAAATGAGAAGTGAATTATAAAAAAAATTCTTTTCCACCTTCTTTGGGCAGCCATAGAATTAAAACATAGGCTGTTCCGATGATCCTAGTACTACATCTTTAACGTTTGAGCCATTATATAATTTATATATATACATATAGCATTAACTATGTTGTTCCTACGGGGAGGGGAGGTGGTGAAAAAGAACAAAAGAAGACAAAGCTCTCATTGTTTGTCTCTTCAAATTTCCTAAAGAATGAGGTGCTCACTGCAGAAACTGGAAGGCACAACCGAGAGCTGCAACCGCCCTGCCCACTCCTCGCCTGGCTTCAAAGTGATGGGTTTCTCGATTGCTGCCCCATCAACATAAACCATCTGTTTGTATTCCTCATCACCAATGTTTACCGTTGATTTTGATTTCTTCTCCCAAGGATTCCAAACCACTGTACGCAGTAGGAAAAATGAAGACCAGGAATTTTATTTCCTTTTATTGTATGTGATGGTTATACTTGTTCATATGTATGGCAGCTTACCGGCATCCGGAAGTCCGTCCTTTCTTATTACGTACTTCCGCTTTTTTTTATGAGAAATGCTTGACATCTTAACACTTTTTTTCTAGAATTTGGTTTCAGTCTAATGTGTTACAATCCTATGAGATTATGGCACATTGAATCTCATAGGATTATGACACATCATGTTAGAATCAAATTCTAGAAACAAATTGTTTAGATGTCTAGCATTTTTTTTCATGGTCAAGGACTATGATTACATTTGGAGAACTAAGATAAGCTCAATCCAGTTGCATGCCTGGAAAAACAGAAGAAAACATGGACTCTTTAACTGTCATCCCTTTGTTTGCACCCAAAAGAAAAGCAGCAGTAATTAAATGCAAGATTAAAAGTATGGCTCAGTGACATGATAAAATACTGCTTCAATGTCATTCTTATGAAACAACTACAATTGAAAAAGTTTGATTTTTTAAAGGGTCTAAAAATGTATAAACAAGATGTTTCCTCCCCATATCAGTCCTGAGAAATGCAGCTATCATTCTGTTGTCAATTTCTAATTTCTTTAGCAGAAACCTTTAACTTGTCAATGGAAGTTTCATAGAATAATAATAATAACATCTTGATATGATCTAGTAAAGAAATTTCACACCATTCTCTATATAACAGACAAGAGAACTTACCTCGGATTCAAAAGTTATAGCATCTCCTTGTTCTGTAAAGCGTTCTCTTCGGCAAAGATTGTCTAGGTAGTCAAGTGTCTCCAGCCCTTCGATTCTTACTTCACTGAGTCACAATTGATGTTCATATAAGTGCAAATCGCACACCCAGAATAGACATGTACATAATAATTACAGCAGCAGAGAACTGAAACTTGTATGCCTTTACAAGAGCAAAGTAAATTTGTCTGATTGAAATTTAAAAGAAATATATAGAATGGAGTAAACTCGTTTGTCATTTTATTTCCATACCTTATGCTAGAAACTGACGACTTGACGAGTATGTGTGACAGGCAAATGAGAAACTAAACGGCTTGCCGTTGACGTTCCTAACTCGTGATGTCAGTGTCAGATCTCCGTCTATCGCAAGAGACACCCTAAGACGTAGCTCAAACCATAAACTCCATCTATGTTTCTTACTGTTTTGCTCTTTCCACCACTAGATCGGACGACAGCGTCTCCATCCGCTCTTGGCCGGGAACCAACCAGTATCTTGAAGCTCTTGGATACGATGTTTTTCAACTTAGATCTACTAACTTCAGGAGGTCTCACCACCATACGCTCAACTCCATCAGTTTCTTGGAACTCTCCTCTTCAAGCCACCATCAGCCGGTTAGTTGTCTGGTTCCAACTCGTCGGAGTGTGCACTCCACGTGCCCGATCCAGCTGACTTTCAAGCAGATTTCCATCTTCAACGACCTTGTCATCCGGTCTGCAACTGTGGTTTTTTGTAATATTTTAACTATTTTCTGTCTTTATAATTTCTTTGGTTGAGTTTTAGTCTTTCTTGCAGACCCTTTCTTTAGAACTTTTGATTTGTTATTAGTTGTGTCTGCTTTTCTCTACCCCTTGCATAGGGGCTGTTACTCTCTTTACCGAATCAGTGCCCGCCCAATCCTTTCATTAGGGTTGTTTTGGACAGGGTGGAAGGCCTTTGCCCGGGTCATGCCCCTGTTCTTCACTGGTTTGGTCTTTAGTCCAACTTGCTTGGACAAATCCTTGGCTTTGTCCAAGGTTGATAGGGCCGGGACATTTTTAGTTCTTCTGGAATTGAAAAAAAATCAATTCCCTCATTCTTGTAATAAGCACGACTGTATTAGATTTGAGTTTTTGTTGGGGTTTCCCACCCATCTGTTTTCATTGCTTGTAACTTGCTCTTGATGAATGAAAGTGGTATTTACAAAAAAAAAAAAAAAAAAAAAAAAGTAGACGTAGCTCAAAGCTGCAAAGGAAGAGAAAAAAATTAAAAGGGTTAAATTAACTTAAATACATATTTGGTACATGTGGTTTAAAAATTTTATTTTTTGGTACATCAGTTTCAATTCGCATCACAGATGGTATTTGGGTTTTGAAAAAATATGAACTTAGTACCTCCGTCTATTTTTTCGTCCAACATTTAACGGTATGTTTTAAGGGTTGAAGCGTGACACAATATAAAAAAATAAAAAAAAAATATTTAAATATTTAAAAATTAAAATTAAAAAAAAATTATAAACTTTATAAAAAAAAAAATTTAAAAAAAGGATGGCTCAGCCAAAATAAAATAAAAAATTGTGAGGGTAGAATGATTAGAAGTACCTGTGGGAAACAAATGGGTATTATTTCATAGAAATGCTTGACATCCCAATATTTTTTTCTAAAATTTGGTTCTAACTTGATGTGTCACAATCTTATGAGATTGTGGCATATTTCCCAAAATAATAGATCTCATGGAATTGTGACATATCAGGTTGGAACCAAATTCTGGAAAAAAAAAAAAAAAAAAAAAAGGTGTTTGGATATCTAGTATTCTTCTTCCTCCCCACATTGCTTTTAGAGGCTTAAAAATGGCCTACATTTTGATAAAATACAGATAAATAAATCATCTTTGCATCTCTAGCAGAGGTAATACATGGAGCATGAAATAAGCACAGTATAACTATAAGACGATAGAATTAGACAGCCACACCTTACTACTAGTGAATAGGAGTTCTTCCCCATGCTCATTTCTCCAAGAAGTTACCAGTCCTCCATGTAGGGTTGGCAATTTTTGACACGACCCGCGAACCCGGCACGAACACGACACGAAAAAACCGGGTTTGGGTTTATTATAATCGGGTTCGGGTCGTAATCGGGTCGACCCGATTACGACCCGATTATAATCGTGTTGGCGGGTCAACCCGCGGGTTGACCCGCCAACACGATTATAACCCGGCTAAAAAAAAAAAAAAAAAAAAAATGAAAGATGAAAGTATGAAACCTAGCCAGTACTCAGTAGCGCCGCACACTTTCATTTTTCACTTTCCTTCGTTCGTTCAGTTCGACTCTCCGAGACTCCGAATCAGTCGGTCACCCGCCGTTCACGCAACCACGTCCACGAGCCCATGACGGCGACGACGCCTCCCAGAGTCACACACAGCCACGGCGCCTCACAGTCACGGTTTGTGCTTCAGCCGGTCAGCCTTTCAGGCCCTTCAGACTCACAGTTCGGTGACTTCGGTAATTCAGTTCACAGTTTGTTGATTTTGGGTTCAAATTGTTGTGGGTTCTTTGTGATTTTCGGTTTCTAGTTCTTTGGAGTTGTTGATTTTGGGTTCAAATTGTTGTGAGTTGTAACTATGATTTAACTATTTAAGGTGGTTCATGGTTGGTCCTTTGTTGTGGGTTGAGAATGGCTGAATGGGTGGAGAAATTTTTGGGGTTTTTTCTTGTTTTCAGTTGGGGAACCGAATGGGTTGAAGCCTTGAAGGGGTTTTTTCCTGTTTTGCTTAGAAATTTCTTTGGGTTGTTCCTCTTACAGTCTTACCCATAATGGCCGAATGTGAATTTTTTTTTTTCTTTCAGTTCTCTTGTTTTTCGGTTGAGCTACCGATCGTTGCTTCTCTTCTGGTTTCGGTGCCTTCTTGCAGAGATTGTGGAAAATTTTGGGTTGTTCGTGTTTACCGGGTCGTGTACGGGTAACACGATTTGGAAGTGGGTCGTGTTCGGGTTCCATAATCCAACCCGATTAATAATCGGGTCGGGTTCGTGTTGAACCCGATTATGTAATCGGGTCAGTCGGGTCGACACGAACCCGACCCGCCGACCCGAATTGCCAACCCTACCTCCATGCAAGCTAACCTATATCATCAAAAGAGAAATAATTCAAATCTCTAACCCATTAATTAACTACAATTATATATACACAAACTATATGTGCTATATACAGTAAGAATTTCTCACCCATGCAAAAGCCCCTTGTCGGTTCCGAATAACAACCTAATAGATCCCATTCCAGTCCTTTATTATTGTTAAAGTGTCACATTGCTAAGATTTTCTTCACATTGACACTTTATAAGTCATGGTGTTCCATCTTCTCTCAATGTGTCTTTTAAGAGTGTCGATGGGCCCATGAACTTTTCACATAGTATCAGAGTCACAGGTTTCTTGCGATGATGAGCCTTTTTCCCTCCCATTGTTATCCACGTGTTTGGCCATTAGTTGCCACACGTAAAGAAGCGTGTTAAAGTGTCCCACATCATTAAGATTTTTCAATTTTCTTGTCTCTAAGATCTAAACAACTGAAACCCCCACCCCCAGATGCTAACATCTAAGCAAATGCCATTGAAACCTAAAATCCAGGTACAGGAACTCCAAAGGTGGAACATTTGGCAACCGAATAGATAAACGACATTGATCCAAAAAAACAGAAAGAAAAGAAACCGTCCAACACCTAAATTTCATAAAGAAATCCCTGGAAGGAAGTCATATATACTAAAAACAAGATTTTCTACTAAAACAAAACCCAATTTCAAAAACCCATCCAGTAAAAACAAAAAGTGAATCTCAAAATCTATCGAAAAGTGTATCAGTAATTACTTCAACTATATACCTAGAAAGTCCAAGTTCTAAGAAAACCCACTAAATTTCAAAACCCAGACCAAGCAAGCCTCTAAAGTTTAGAAATTTCATAAGTAAGATAGACCTTAAACCAAGCATCCCATTTGAATTAAAATGTTCAAATCTGATATAAAAGCAATGCCCATTCTAAACTACCTGAATGGCCAAGTTTTCTGCAATGTTCAAGCAACAACTTTTCCACAAATGTTTTAAAATCTGTGTTTGATATCTGAGTATTTAAAGGAACCAAAAACAAAATTTAAAAAAATGAAGGGTCAGGAGAACTGGACAAGGAGGCAAAATTTTTGAAGCATGAGAAGCAACTGAATAAAAAGAGTGGAAAAATCATATAATATGACAAGGAGCACAAAACAGTTTTGTTTTTCTCCTGCAGATTACAGTTACAACTTACAAAGACCTAGGACGTGGAGATACGAGGAGTACATGAAAGCTGCATGCACAAACGGTCAAAATTTGTAGGGATTTTCAGATTAAGAAAACTTATTATTTTTTAAGGATAAATACGTTTTTGCCCCACGTGGTTTAACGATTTTATTTTTTGTCCATTATGGTTCATTTCGTATTGAAGATAGTACATTGGTTATGGTGAAATACGGAGATGGTAATTCCGTCCAAAAATTTACGGAAGTCCATGTCAACTCTTTAAGAAGCTGACACGTGTCTTATGCCTAATAAAAAATTAAAAAACTTTTTTTTGAAAAAAAAAAAATTGAAAAAAAGAAGAAGAAGAAGAAGGCTGAGCCACCCTCATGGCCGGTCAAAGAGAAAATGGGGTGCCCAAAACCACCGCCAAGAGTAGGGGTGTAATTCTAGACTGGTTATAATTGGCTCCGGGCACTAACTGACTCCGGATAACCGAGAAACCGGTTTGGTACCCGGTTATAAGCTAAAGCCGAGTATTAGTTTTCTAGACACCCGGTTATAACTGGGTAACCGGCTCTAGGTGTATAATATATTAAAAAAAATTAAAATATTCTGCAGTTGATGGGCATAATGTATGTGTCAACCAATCCTCAAATCTACAGTTGATGGGCATAATGTATGTGTCCTAGCTTACGGCCAAACATGATGACACAAATGAAAAACCAAGAATTCTTTGTTACAGTAATTGAAATTTGGATTTACTTTGTTATTGCATTCATGTGGTTGAATGATGATGGGCTTAAATGAATCTATGGGATGGCACAAATGAGAAACCAGGAATTCTTTGTTACAGTAATCAAAATTTCTTGATTGAATTATGTCTAATACCTTAAAAGTTGGGCTAAAACGTTTAAATTAAGCCCAAAAAAGTTTAAATGAAGTCCAAAAAAGTAGGCTCAATACTTAAAATAGACCCAAAAATAATTCTTTTAAAAAAATACTACACAGTCCGAATAACCGGTTTTCACTCGGTTAATCAGGGTACCCGGTTCCAGACCCGGTTATTGAAATTCAATAACCGGAATCGACTTCGGATTTACACCCCTACCCAAGAGCCTTGGTGGGTGTGGGTGTGGGTGGGGGTGGGCCTCAAAGGTGATTCGACCAACCCCAATTAAGGCCAAACCCTAACCTTTTTTTTTTCTTCTTTTTCTTTTTTTTTCTTTTTTTTTTTTTTTCTGAAATCCGATAGCTTATAGGAAATATCTTCGAAATCCCTAACCGAAACCAACACATTCAGCGTAGAAAGGAAGTTCTAGTGGGTTTTAGTCATAGTTGCCAACCCTCACCGAAAACCACCTCTTCGGCTAGTCTGAGCTGCTTCTCGGGTTGAATCGGAGAAGCACCTTTTGTTTCCACTCAAAGCCGAAGCACCATTCTCTCTCCCCCCTTATTCGATTTGTGTCAACGTGGGGCCTCATGAACCCTAGCTTGAGGTATGTAATTTAACCTGAAGATTCAATTTTTCATATTGGGTTTAGTTTGATTAGGAGTATTGTCGATAATCTTATGAGATTATGAACTGAGATTTGGTTCTTAGGGGTGGCTGAACGATCCTCATGGGCCATGAGGGTGGTTCAGCCATCCCCAAGCCAAATGAGAGTGGTTTTGGCCACCCCATTTTCTCTTTGGGGGTGGCTAAACCACCCCATGGCGGGGATGGTTCAGCTACCTCCAATTTTAAATCTTTTAAAGTCTTTTTTTTTTTTTTAAGTTTTTTAATTTTTTAATTTGGCATATGGTACGTGTTAGCTTTTTAGATGATTGACGTGGACTTCCGTCAGTTTTTGGACGGATGTACCATCTTCCTCTTTCGCCGTCACTAATGTACCATCTGCGATACGAAATTAGCCACATGGAACAAAAAAATAAAGGCATTAAATCACAGGGATCGAACGTATTTAACCCTTATAATTATATAGTATTGGCTGAAAACTTTTATACGCACATCTGATGTAAATTACTTGATTGTCTTGAATTTTGACACTAAGATTTTCCTTTTTTTCTTTTCGGGAAGAAAGGAAGATTTGATCAAATCTTTAAAAAAATCTTTTAATTAGTATGCTTAATATTAATAAAGTAATGTTTCTTGCACAACTCTTACATAACTTTTACAAAACTCTAACTACATTTTTTTTTTTTTTAATGATCAATCATTGAATTTGTTTTCCTACATGTGGTACTAAATATTCGATGGTTGATCTTAAAAAAATAGTTGTTAGACTTGTGTAAGAGTTGTACAAGAAACATTACCCATATTAATATCAATGTTAGTATGTTACTATAATATCATATAGGAAAATGATTTTTCTACATCACATTATCTTATATTAATTCTATACCAAGACACATAAAGTGTAAAATCTATATACGTAGGTCTCATATACATAAGTCTCACACTCAATATATCTTGATATATGATTAATATAATGTGAGGTATAACTCTACAAATCTGCGAAACCGAACAGGCTCAACGTTACACGGATGAAATTAACCTTAGGAATTTAGGAAACAATTTGTTTGCACCTCTCTCTGAAGTTTCTAGAGCGAGCGAGTTTTCTTTGTGAGAGACGTTTCACCGGGGGGGGCGGGGGAGGCCCTCTCACCTCCCCCTCCCGGCGCTGTTCCTCCCCTTAGCCTTCGGCTAGTGGGGTTTTTGTCCTCCTGGCTTGTTGCCAGTGGAGGTTTTGTTCACCCGGTGTTTGATCCGGTGGTGTTTGTTTGTTGTTTTTCCTTTGTTTTGTTGTTGTTTGTTGGAGCAAATAGAAGATTTTCTGGTTCAGATCCGTGACAAACGGCGGGTGTTGGTGGTTTCGGCTGAGGTGTTGCCAAAGCTAGATCTACAAAACTCGGCTGGGATTTCATCGACAAGGATCTTTCTGTTGAGGTCGCCGGCTTTCCGGGTCATGGTGGTCATTCGGCGAGTCCGTGTGGTGCGCTCCTGTTCGGCGCGTGATCAACACCCGCCGGGGTTTCTTTTCCATGGTCTTGCGCGTGAGAGTCACCGTCTGCTTCTCCGGCCTTGGACGGTGACTATTTGGACTCCATGAAGGTCGTCTGGCACAAGAGAGGTTCCCGGAGATGGTTCGTGTTCTACATGTGTTGTCTCCGGCGGCGGTTTCTTACGGTTTCTGGTTTCCGGAGTTTTTTCTATTTGTTTGGTGTACATTCTTGTCTATGTTTCACAGCGTACCGTAATGGTAGCTGCTCTAAGCTAGTTTTATAGCTTTGTGGTTAGAGAATCTTCTTCCCTAATCACTCCTATGGCCTTCGGGCTCTAATAGTTGTAGATCGGCTTGTGATGCCGTGGTTCTTTGTTCTATTCTTTGTTTGTATTGCCCTTTGGGCGGATGTTTCAGTAACGAAGATACCACTTGTTCCAAAAAAAAAAAAAATATCTGCGAAACCTTATCCAAGCACTTCACGCAGACCACACGTGTTGGGTGCACGGGGAGCAGCCAGTCTCCTGTTCTTCCATTGGATGGTTGACCACGAAATTTGAAGCCCGGACCAACCAAACATAGAACCGGCTATAAAGCCCGTGTGCATATCTACACGTCGACGTACACGAACATAACTCTCTATTCTTTGACATTATTCTCTCTTCTTTTACCTTTTGAAACCCTACCGGAAACACCCAACGCCACACCCAACGCATGAGTTCTGAACTTCTTTCAGTGCCATACCTCTAACACAACACTTCTCCCAGATCTGCGGCGTGAAACACTACATCTTTCACTGTTTTCATTTTCTTCTGACCATCTTCAGTTATTGTTCTTCCAACACAAGTCGACGTGCACCCGGCCGATCGAAGATTTGCCGCTTGAAACTACGGTGAGTGCACGATGTCGTGTCGATCTTTGAGTTTTGTTGTTAATTAGTGTTCCTATTTTGTTTTAAAGATGCACATTTTGCAATTATTGTGGGAGCCTGGGAGGTATGCCCACAACATCGATCCCTCATGTCATCCTTGTCGATCTTCAGAAGTTAAAGATATTTTTAGGAGCTGCTCGGAAAAGTCCGAGTCCTCAATTGGTCCTTGCTTAGATTTATAAGATCGGAATTTTCTAGCGTCGAGAAATAAATTAATAATAAATCCTGTCGGTGTTTACAAAAATTTTGGTTAAGAGCAAACGCTTTTGAGATTTGTGCGAAATGCTAGAAGTACAAAGGATCATGATTTTTACTAAAATGATGTAAATTTATTTATTAGTATCTGGATCATTTCTTTTTATTAATTATCTTAATTATTTCTAATGAATAAGCTCGATCTCATTTTAATACCTATTTTTTGGTAAAAAAATTTGACACCCCTAAAATTTATCACAGTATTATCTGGACGTCATAGGGAAAAGGTAGATAGTCCATTCCAAGCCTCCTCGTGCTTTCTAGGGACGTTGTGAATTGTTTTGAGATCAAAATGTATCGTTTAAAAGTGACTAAATTGTATTGGTTCTCTCAATAATTTCTCACTCTTTCTTTTTTCTGCTTGCTAAATGTAATTGTTTTTGGCAGGATGAAATTACTTTTGTCTCATGAATGAGAAATCGCTGTTTTAAGGCTACTTTATGATTGCTATATAACGTTATAGTGGTCTGATTTGGAAGACATGGGAAGAAGAGAATTACTGGCTTATCAGGAATTCTTGCGGAACTAGCTAGCTAGAATGGGGACTATGGTGCGAGTGTAGCATGACATCTCTTCTCTTCTCGCCATTTCGTTTCACTTTCACATCCTCCAACTCTTGCTTTCCCTTCTCAAGCACTAGCCTTTCCTCTCCCCGCCGTGTCTGTACTTGGCCTTCGAACTCAATGAGTGAAACCACCGTACCAGAGGACGGCGACGGCGTAAAGGCGGATAAGTCCGACGTGCTCATCCAGTACGTGGTGCTCCGGCGAGACCTGATTGACACATGGCCGCTCGGGAGCGTGGTGACACAGGCCTGCCATGCCTCCGTGTGTGCTGTCTGGTCCCACAAGGACGATCCTCACACCGTCGAGTATTGTAGTCCCCAAAACATTGATTCTATGCATAAGGTCACTCTTGAGGTGAAAGGCGAGCCTCAGATCTTGAACTTGTCAGAAAAGCTCACAGCTGGTGGCATCACTCATAAACTGTGGATAGAACAACCTGAAAACATTCCAACTTGCCTTGCTACCAGGCCCTATCCCAAATCTGTAGTATCATCATTTTTCAAGAAGTTGAAACTCTGTAAGTGAGGAAACGCGCCTCTCCAATGGGTTTGCTGGTGTCTTCCGCTTCCTCCGATGCTCGCCGCAATGTCTTTCGATGTCCATGCATCGGCGCGTGGCATGCACGCGCCTGGGAGTTTGTCTCCCTTTCCCGCGCACGATGACTTCGTTTAGCTCTCCATCCTTCCCCCGCCACGGTTGTTGGTGGTTCTTGGCCGCTTCTCTGTTCCACGCTGGAGAGACGTCTTCTGGTGGTGGCGTGTGGCCTTCACGTGTCGCCACTGGCAGACTCTTAGCTGATTGTGTTTTTGATTTATCTGTTGTTTGTTTTTGTTACTTGGGTTCTTGTTTTCCTATAGAGGAAACTGCTGCTATTGAGATTGTGTTGGATACTCTCTTAATTGTAGTTCTTTTATCGGACTTTTACAGCGCTTTTACAGTTTCAGTTATTTTTTGGTGGCTGTTGTTGGTTTCAAGTAGGAGTGCAGATTGGTTTATCTAAATCTGTTATCCTTTAGCTTTTCAAACCACTTTGTGCGGCCCTTTGATAGGACTGGGTCATTTGAATGACCCATTTCCTAAGCTATGTAATTATCTCAGTGCTATTTTAGTTTGGTTTGGGTATACTGTTGGGGAGCTCACCTATTTTTCATTATTAAGATTGTTCATTTTTTCTTCCTTTTGGATTAGAAGTGGAAATAATCTTCCCTTGTAACTTTTTTCTTTATTCAACTAAGAAAAAAAAGAAAAAGAAAAAACTAGCTAGAATGGGAATTCAATGGATATGCCCAGCTTTCCAATATTGAAAATCATGTTGATAAATGATCATTTGAAGCTATGTGAAGAAATCTGAGTTTGAGGCTTAGTTCATTGAACTACTAATCGACTTTAAGCTATTTTTCTCAGAAAGTTTTTTTGATATACATGTGAAAGAATGTTAAAGATTGCAGATTTTTTCAGTTCTTTAATCCTGTCTATTTTAATGGAGAAAGACCAAGTGAAATTTTGTACTTTGTTCTTATATTATGAGCAACTTTGATCACTATTTGTATTGAAGAAAACCCACAATAAGTTTAAAGGCAGTAAATATTATGACAAAATTTCAAACTAGTAATGCAAAGTGCAAGGATTTGTAGACTAGAACAAAAGCTGTTAAGTATATTTAGATTATCCTGAAGTTAGGAATTTGATGAGAATTGTATTGCCTTCGATAAAAATTAGATTATCTTGAATTTAAGGATTTGATGATATTGAATCACCTTAAATTAATTAAGGGATTTGATTATGATTATATTTCATCTGTAAACTCTATAAATAGAGCATTTTGTATTGTACACTCTTCAAGTGAATAAGAGTATAATGTAGCTCTAATTTGGACTTATCCTGTGGACGTAAGTCATAGACCGAACTAAATAAAATTCTTTTGTCTCCATTTTATTATTTCCGCTAATGTTTTTATTTATCTATGTCATTATCTTTACTTCCAAAATCAAACCAGACATGTTTTGAAATTTATCAATAAATGCTGAAATTTAAGTTGAGTCCTCAATTGGTCCTTGCTTGGATTTATAAGATTGGAATTTTCCAGTGTTGAAAAATAGATTGATAATAAATCCTGTCAGTATTTACAGAAAATTTCATTAAGAGCAAACGCATTTGAAATCAATAGGTACGTAGTATTATTATTTGGACATCATTAGGCTCCTCAGCCACTCCTGAGTAGAAACTTTTCTCCAGAAATCTTGAGAACTTTGTAGTTGAAATCAGAGGTGGGGGTGAGGGTAAGAATTGGTGAGTGGGACAGTGGAATTGTGAAGCGGAATAGGATGGGAAGTGAGGGGTCGAAGGAAGGAGTCGTCGTATAAATGTAGAGAGAGGGCTCCAAGGCTTCCTCTTCGACATTCTCTAGGAGAGCTTTAGCTTGGCTTACTTCTCGAAGAATGGTAATTAGATCAATATAATTTTGATTACAATTAAATTATCTCATATATTTTCTTAACTAATCCAATCATAATTATATGGAGAATATACTCTCTAACAGATGGCTCGGCAACCCCTTTGAGCATATATGGGTCGCCGAGCAAACCCACTGCTATTGGGGTGAAATGGCGAAAAAAAAATGAAAAAATTTGAAGGATGGCTTAACCATCCCTAATGGCCGGCTTGATTCTTGCTAATATAACAAATTAACGAATTTTGTTAACTTTTCTATTGGTATGGACTAAGTTTTTTATTTTTTTTTGTTTATCACAAAAACTATTAATCAATTTTTTAAATAGAAGAAATTATTTTTCAAAATCTGAAACGACATGTCCCTTGAATCAGCCTCGGTACTCAGTAGTGTACAAATTTTGTTCAAAGTCGTGCCTGTCTAAGTCAAACAGTCTTTTCTGAGGGAAGATCACATGCCGACTGTCCTACGCATGACCGTCGATTGTAAGGATCCGATGGCGATAGCAGATCTCAACCGTTAATGTTTAACTGGTGTGTTGGCAGATTACGTCCTTTGCGTACAGTCTCTCACGCTCGTCCTGTGCCAGAGACCACACGATTTGAGTCATTTGACTCGTAGCCTCACGAGATCATTGTGCACCCAAGACCACAGATCTTCTCATTTTCCCCCCAATAGACTCGTTTATTTTTTATTATTTTTTAGGAAAAAGTACCCATATCACTCAAATAATTATTTTATTGTTAATGTACTCTCAATCTACAAGTTGTGTTAATATCCTCTCTAAACTACTAAAAGATATCAGTGTCTCCCTAAAGCCAACACAAAGACAAAAATAACCCTTAAAAAGTATCAATAAGACAAATATATCATTATAAATTTGGAAAAAAAAAAAAAAACTTACACTTTAAAAAAAAAATACCTAAACTTCAAAACATCTCCATTTTTTTAGGAAATTCTCAACTAGGGGTCTTTCGTTAGGATTTTTCATTAAATTCTATCAAAAATTCTAAAATATCCTTGTGTTTATTTTTTAAAAAAAAATTATAAATTTTTTTAAATATTCAGGCATGGACATTTTTACATATTTCGTTAAATTATAACTAATACCTAAATCCTAGCAATTTTCTTCTTCCTTTTTTTTTTTCCTAAAAAAATGAAGAGTATTTTGGAAATTTTGATAGGATTTAACGGAAAATCCTAATGAAAGATCCACAATTAAGACTTTCCGAAAAATGAATACCCTAAATTGAGACGTTTTGAAATTCAGATATCTTTTTTTAAAAATTGTGAAAGTTCGGTACCCTTAAGCGAAATTCTCCAAAAATAAAAATATTAATAAAAAGATTTATAGCAGACTGCTTTAGATTTTGAGAAATAATTATTGTATAACTCTTGTCCAACTTTGCTCACGTGACATTTTATTTTTTTATTTTTTTTTTCAAAAACCAATAAAACCACTTTAGGAAAAAATGTTAGGTCAACTTCTTGAAAAAAAATATTTAAAAATAATAAAAATAAACTACCACATAGGCAAAGTCGAACAAATATTATGTTAAGAGTCGTAAAACAACCCGTTTCACTTTTAAGCTTCATTGTCTATCGGACTATCACCGCCGATCTCCCACCTACGTGAGACCAAGCCCTAAACTCGATCATTCAGATTATAGTTGGAAAGAAAATTGAGGTAATAAGCCAGAAAGAGTTGATTTAGAAAAAAAAAAAAAAAAAAAAAAAAAAAAAAAAGCCAGAAAGAGTTGATTAGGTGAGACGATAGTAATTTCATCCTGATTAAGATTGGGTGAATCACCTTTAATTAAGATGAAATTACTATATATATCTCACCTGATCGAAGTACTTTCGCATGTTGGCCAACTGGTATGCTCCTCCCTCATAGATGCCAAACCATGCAGTGAGATGGTACTAGATTAAACTTTTGTTGAATAAAAAATAAAAATAAAAATACTGCAGTTTTCGATTTAATCTTCTATTTTCATGATATATATATATATATATTCTTTTTATGTTGTTCAAGGCCATGCTATTGTTGTGGGTATACTTGTAAGAGAATCCTGCATTCGTTCTTGTGGTATATAGGTATGGGCCAGCTGTTTCTGTAAATTCTTTCATATGGATTATTTTTAATTAGATCATTTTTCAATTCATATGGATAATTCATATGCTCCGTACGTTTGTTTTGACGTAAAACATTTTCGACAAAATTACTTTTAGACTCTGAAAATATTTTTCGGCGTTTGGCTGGTACGAAAAAAACACCAACAACAAAAAATTACCGTTGACGAGATTTCATTACTGGCCGAGAGGATTCCGGCCACTTTCATCGGATTCCGGCAATGAAGGCCGAAATTCGGCGACAATGGCCAGATTCTCACAAATGTACGTATATTGTTGCTTTTTCACTAAATTTCTTATTGATTAACCATTGGTACTTTGTGAAGTTCTCATTGATTATCTATTGGAATTTTGAACTACTATTATTAATTCGCACAATCAATAGATATTGTTATTAGATTCATAATCGAACTGAATCGAGCCAAATATTAATATGACAAATTTGATATTATTGGTATTTTGTGAAGTTTTCATTGATTATCTATTGGAATTTTGAACTACTATTATTAATTCTCACAATCAATAGTTATTGTTATTAGATTCATAATCAAACTGATTCGAATATTAATATGACAAATTTGATATTTGAACTCGATTTAAACTCGAATCAAGCTCATTCTTATGTATTCAAACTTAGGATTGTGAAACATTCAATTAACTCTTTAGCTCGATTCAAAATATTTAAGAATTATTAGTTAACAGAAAGCCCTCCCAACCTGGGCACAACGATACAATTATCAACTTAATCCTTGGTTTTTCAAGTTTATTAGACTTTACTCAATAAGAGTAGATGAAATATTCCAAGTCATCGTGAGTTTGACTCGAACTTATATATATATATATATATATATGTTCAAACTCAAGATTGTTAAACATTCAATTAGCTTTTTTGAGCTTGATTTGCTTTATTAGCCAATTTATTAATGGATATATACCTTAATATCAAGGATACCCCCCCTCCCTTCGCTCTTCCCCGCTGATTCTTCTAGCGCATTAGCAATTTGTTCACTTTCTAGAAATGGCATAAATCTATTTAAAAGAACATAAAAAGTGTGTAAAAAAAAAAAATTGATTTATTGCAATTTATTTAAATTTCGAATAAGTGTATTTAGCATCATTTTTATCAATTGCAATTTTTCTCAAGCCCATGCAAGCCTTTTTTATATATGAGCTTCTTAATGAACAAAATAATTTAATTAATAATCTTACCTAAGCAAATGGTGAAAACCCAGTTACGGTTACTTGTTATTGGTTAAAACTGATAATTGTAATCGGGGTAGCCGATTGGCCAAAATCGTCAACCGAGTAGCCGGTTAACCGGTTATTTAATAACCGGCGGTTACCGGTTGATACTCTGTTATTCAGACCGGTAACTAAATTTTTTTAAAAAAAATTAAGTTTTTTGGGCCTAATTTGGGTATTGGGCTTACTTTTTAGGCTTAATTTAAACTTTTTTAGCCTTTTAAAAAAAGCATTTCAACCTTTTTTTTGTCCAATATGTTAGCCTAAGTTGGAATAGAAGTAAAAGTATAAAACCCTAAATTTCATTATTTTGGTTTTTTAACTATATATATATATATCCGGTTACTGGTTATAACTGATTTCAATATTTTTTAAAACCGGTAATCACTTCGGTAGGGCCGGTTACCGGTTACTAGCCGATTATAACCGGCCAACTTTACACCCTTGCTCAGCAACACACTAATTGTTAAATGGTGTCAACATCACTAAGAGCATTCCCATCGGATGATGCAAATTTTTATCTATTCTGGATAACCAAAATCAACTTTTTGCTAGTTTAGCTAACAATTTTCAAAATTATCATCCATCCGATTATTTAGATTTTTATTTATTTTATTAAAATAATCATTTTTAATATTTTTTTTTATTCTTTTTGTTAAAATCGTGATCAGGACGAAGAAAGGGAGGGTTGAGCTTTGGTCACCGTCGAGATCTCCAAGCCAGCGACAACGCGCTGGCCAGATCGCTCCAGCTCCGGCCGACTTTGAAGCTCCAGACGAACAAGGACGTGTACCAGCCCGGCGATTCGGCAGTCGTCACTGTCGAGATCTCCAACCCCCGAGCCAGCGACGACGAGCTCGCTTGTACATCCTGGAGAGACTGCCGTCAAGCGGAAGAAAGTGAAAGAAAGTGACGGGAAAGAGGAAGAAAGTGAGAGAAACAATCATTAAAAAAAAAAATCGATAGATCTGTGAACAGTGCAACGCCACATGAGGTGTTGCACTGTTCACAAATGTTCAACAAATCTAAACTGGCGTTGGGATAGAGAAGCCGATTGAGGGGTTTTTTTTGTGGTTTGCTTATGTATTATAAATTTACAATGGGTTTTACAAAACCCACTGTGAATGCTCTAAGTTACTATGAAACTCCTCACTAATGGTCCAATAGTCTAATCTTGTGGACATCTATGCTGATTTGGTATGCTCCATCTACCATTAATTAATTAAAAAAAAAAAAAGCAATAATATGAAGATGTACGCTAATGGTCGAACATTTGAATAGTACATGTCTTTAGTTGAATATGCTGGCGGTGTTACTTTACCAACTCTTGCAAAAAAATTGGTTACATGAGTATGCTCTGGCAGCTCTGCCCTAAAAAGGCTAAGATTCAAAATGAAACAGAAGAGGAGGAGAAATAGATCAACTGGGTGAGAGCATAATCTTCTAACCAAAGTTCTCATCAATGCCAATAAAAGTCCCCAGAAATCAAGCTTATCCATCTTTTTCAATGTTTTTTTTTTTTGGTTGACAGTAGTAGCAGTACTAACACAATTATAGAAAACCCTAATAAAGCTTAAGCGACCTCTCTCTCTTTCTCTGTCTGTCCCTTTTTGTTGTCTTTTTTGTCTCATTCTAGAACTCTGTGTCTGTACAAGCCATCCAACACTTCAGAAGGACTGCATCACAGAACAAGCAACGGCTTGCGCCCAATGCCTCAACTTGGTTTTTACTTGCTGAGGATCATCCCCTGCATGTATGCCACGAAATATTAAACATTAAACGACAAAAAGAAGCAAAGCTGTAACAAAAACACACACACATGAATCTTAACTCAGTTGTTAACCAATGTTATAAAAGAGCTTGGTAATTAATGTGAGGTTTGTCGTGGACATAACAACCCTTAGTTCATGGCTTTATTCACTCTCAAAAAATGCAATTTTTTTGCCAAATACGTATTCAATATTGAGAGAGAAAGGCTCGTTATCGTCCAAAAAACTTACTTTAATATCATGTAAAAGTTTATACGCCTTACGCACTCTAAAAAAACACGTTGAGCTAACGACACTTCAACAATTTTCACATTCTATGTGTATTGGGAAATAAGATTAGATTTTTTTTCCAACAATTAATATATTAAATAAAGTTGTTCGAGAATTGAATATGGAAAGTACTGTCGATTGTAGTATGAAAGCTTTACCGGGACCGCAGATCTTCCATGAATCGGAATCACTCCTTGGGCTCTCGAAAGATGAAGACCGTCCCTCAAGAGACGATGTTGAGTTACGGCTCTGCGGCGTCGAGACAGGACTCGTTGACAGTTGTCGATTGACCGCAAAGTAAAGGTCGAGAGCCGGCAAAGTGCCGCATAGTCTCTGACCATCTTCCTCGTTGAACCCGAACCCAAGCTCTATGCACCCTTTGAGCTCATGCAAGTCCTCGTCAGTGAGGTCGTCGGAATCGTTGTTAATGCCGTTCTTCTTGCGCTCCTGTCGAAGAATCTGACGGCGCCGCCTCTCCCACGCAATGTCCCGCGAGGTCTCGCACATGGAAAGCTGCTTCGACAAGCGCTTGCTGCTCTTCCATGGTGGCGGCGTCAGTAGCATTTGCTGCAGCTCTTCCTCATCTGACCCGCACAACGACGGAGACGACGACGACGACGAAATTCTCTTCGACCGTTGCTCACCCTCCATTAATTTCTTCTTCTCCTAAAATTGCCTTGCAATAAAGATGATTCTTTTGATGGCTGGGGCAGCGACTGTGCCGCCCCGACAGCCAGGCTTTGCGTCCGAAGGTGTTGGATGGGGGTGTGGGAATTCGCTTAGTGATGGGAAGTCACCAGCCCAACCGGCTCAACGAGCAGGCGCTGTAGAGTCCTTTAATGGAGCTTCTCGCCCATCCATGGGCTTTCTTTTAACGTTGTACCATTCGTTTGTAACGGTCACCACCAATCCCTGCGTTAATTTTAGGGGGTGGCAGTTAATTTTTAGGGGGATTTGTTCTGTTTGTTTGGAGGGGTTCAGCTGCATTCCAGTAAAACATTTCTAACAAGAGTAATAATCCCGCGCCTCCCGACTTTCACGTTCACGAGTAATACTATAAGGAAGATTAGAGTTTTCCTAAATGTCACGTGACTTTTAAAATTATTATTAAATTTGAGATATTGATCATTATTAAATTTTAATCTAATGGTTCCGGTACATTTGGCGGCTTCTGGAACACATACTAGAAACTATCGAGTATTAATTTCAAGTTGCAAAATTCTATATTTATATATTTCAGCTAAATTAAGCACATTTTGTTGTGATCCAACACACACAATCATCGTATCCAGGAATCTAGAAGGTTAAATAAGCACTATATATCATCGAAATAATGCTTTTGTAGACCATACCCCATTCCTCCATTTCTTGATATTACGATATTAACAATTACATTTAGTAACCACCAAAAGGAAGATTAATTGTGACAAATTATTCAAAGACCAATTACATTTTAGTCACAGATATTGTGTCTTCCTATTCCTATATATGAATATAAAGGAACACATTTGCAGCTATAGATTACTTAAAATCTAGCCAGTAGCCACAGCCACGATATTTTGGTGCACAAATTACTTAGAGAAGGGTTATATAATTTAATTTAGTCACTAACAAAAGCCCCAAAGATCTCCACCACATCATATTAGGCTATGAGGGGATTTGTGTCTGACCCGGTTCGACGTTAGAAGCTCGATCTATAGTTTAAATGGTTTATAGACAAGTTTCGCGGGGCTCGGGAGGAAATTTTTTTAACCCATTTCAGTGTTTTGACTTAGTTGAAAATCGAATTTATAGTCGTTTAATTACGGCTTTGGGTTTATTGGGATTGACGCCTCGTTGTATTGTTTTTCAAAAAATAATGAAATATCACTTCAACTTGGTAGATTTAACTCTTAATTGTGAACCACGTAAATCTCTTTGTTTATAATTGCTTGTTTTTATTTGATTGATTCTTATTTTCTGCTTATCATTGGGAAATAAGCACATAGTGGGAAACTCGTTGGATCTGGCCAGATCGAGTTTCATGCGGAAAATCATCGGGTGCTCATCGGTTTCGGCCGGAAGAGCAATCTGAACTACTCGGTCCGTACCCGCGGAGAAACTAGTTTCAGGGGATTAAGGTTAGGTATGGTTTGGATATATAGAGAAGGTCGCAGATCGATCGCCTGCATGCGAGTGAAGAGAAGAGCCAATGACTTTGAACCAAAAAAGAACAGAGAAATCATACAACATTATGGAACGTCATTTCATGTATATATATATATATTTGACAACTTTTAAAGAAAGAGGAGTGATATACATACTCCCGGCATGTGCTCAATCGTAAGTGCTTATCGTTTGCGCGCACATACTTTTTGGTGCTTATTCAGATATGTGACAGTAAAAATTATTCTTCAACGAAATAAGAAATAAAAGTACGTGTAATATTCAATGACAATTTTCACTATCACGTGAAGAAGTAAAGTAATCATTTTAAAAAGAAGTAATCATTTTGAAATACAAATAGTATTTTTCAATAACATATGTAGTACTACCAACAATTTTGGAATGATTTTGCTGTCATGTGAAATTAGCCACATCTTTGTTTCATTGGTTTTCGAGAAATGTTATTTAGTATTTTTCTATCTTTGTCTCATACTTTTTTATGACTCTAATTTTTTGAAAATTAAACATTGAATCTGTAGGACTCACATGAGTGAAGGTGTAAGTCTTATTAATCCAATGATTGATTTTTAGCAAGTCTTTTGATTTTTTCAGCGTTTTTGGTCACACAATTAACGCTTTTCCCCGTAAGCCTATAACACACTTCCTCATCTTGCTCCACGTGGACTTCTGTAGCTTCATCTAGCTACACGCGTCTTTGCTCTGGTGGGGTTTTGTTTGCAACGCCCAGCTCTGGACTGTCAATAAGCCTTCATTTTTCTTCATCGTAGTCGCTCTGGACCTATTTAGTGAAGAGTTTTGTTGTGCATTTTTTGTTTTAATAGTAATAAAAAGTTATTGATGTGATATAAACGGAAAAGGATATTTGATTTTTTTTTTTTTTTAAAGAAAGTTGTTTGATAATAGGATTTTTTTTTTTCTTTATGTTTTTTTTTTTTGAAAGAAATAAAAAGAAGTAAAGCTTGTGTTCCCAAATTAACATACCACACTAATTATTTTCGATGGAGATAATTTACTTGAGGAAATCAAAGGTTATAAAAACCGAAGTCCATAAATTTTTAGAGTTGATCTTATTTTCACTAGAAACGAAAATGACCCTTCAATAAATTATAAATGTATAAATAAATTTATGAGATATGCTACTTGATATTCTATTGTCATTCTCATATCATTTTTCGTTAACGTGACATTACCCAAAAAAAAAAAAAAAAAAAAAAAAAAAAAAAAAAAAAAAAAACCAGTGGTGAATTGATCAACAATTGCCATGTCAACGAAAAAAAGATGAGAGAATGACGAGAAAATAAAAATAGAATTTTTCTAAATTTATAGAAGGGAGCAAATTAATAATAATACCGTAAAATCTTCAAAAGAAGCCAAAGAAGCACAATATGTGGCACAACACATACAACAATCATCTTCGTCATCCCAATCTTATCAACGGCTCGCATCCTCTGCCCCACTTCACTCGAATCGAGCCTCTTAGCTGTCGATAACTTCCCAAATCGAACGGCCCCCATTAACCCCCGCTCTTACCTCAAACCCATCTACTAATACAACTCCAAATCCCACCACTTCTCCCATAAAACACATTTCATACATCAAAACCTATTTTCTTGTTCAAGTTATATTCCTTGGGCCTTTATATATATAGATCGAATCCTGATAAAAATAATTTATCGTGTGACAGGATTTGATCAATAAGGCCCTTGAAATAAACGGGAACGCCAAAAAGAAGAAGTAGAACTGTTGTTTTACAAGTAATTCTATAAATTATATTCATCATGCCTTTTTTGTGTTTCTTCAAAATTTAAAATTATTATTGTAATTTTAAAAATCGTATCAATTTTGAAGGGACACTATAATGATATGAATATGAAATCTAGTATTACTCAGTTAGTCGGTTCTTGGTCGGCAAGAGAAATTATATTTTGCCACCCAAAGACATAACTATTGACACAACTATTGATTTTTTTTCTTTAATTTTTTTAATTTTTTTTTTTAAAGAAAACACAAATCTAAACCCTAAACCATTTACATGGTTTTGTGATTTTTTGTTTAATAAAAAAGAAAATGTTAATAATTGTGTCAATAGTTGTGTTATGGGGTGGCAATACATCACATCTCGGTAGGCAATATGAAACCATGCCCGAATTTAGGTGTCTGTATTTTTTTTATTTTATTTTTAATTATTTGGATGAATTCAAACCATCCATTGCTTTACAATTTGATAGTTTATATGATTGCAGAAGTGAGAGCCTCAACGGATTGCAATGGAAAAATAGGCATTGTAACTTGGATTATGTCATGATTTTGTAAGGGCACTAGAAATAGTTTTTCTAAATTTCATTATTTTATTTAAATGTAGGAAAAAAAAATTTAAAAAAACTACTTCAATTAGATTCTCTTGTTATTCCCTACACTAAGAAAACACATGAGAACTAAAAGTTATACCCTAAATCTAAAGAAGCAAAAGTGGTTTTCTTAATATTATTTTAATATAAAAACTTTATTTCTTCTCTCTCATTCATCTAACATTTCTTTGAAATAATATTTGAATAATTTCTGGTTCCTCTGGCATTTAACTTAAATAATATTTAAATAGTAAGGTAAAATATAATAGAAGCAATTGTGAAATGAATTTAACTATCGAAACAAAAAATAATTTAATTACATAAATTAAGAATAAGAATAATATTCTGAATCTGAATCTTTTGGGTGTTGAATTTTTGAATAAGAATAA
The DNA here is from genome assembly GCA_028654335.1 of Alnus rubra. Lineage (NCBI taxonomy): Eukaryota > Viridiplantae > Streptophyta > Magnoliopsida > Fagales > Betulaceae > Alnus > Alnus rubra. The sequence goes on from JAJPGS010000244.1 coordinate 1,368,971, forward strand.
TATTTTGAATCTGTTTGTAGATTTCGAGGCAATGAAAATGTATTTGGATGTTAAATAGAATTCAGATTCTTTTTAAATTTGTGTTTGGGTGTTTAATTTTTTAGATTAGAAAAAATTGTTTTTTAATGATAGAAAGTGATTAGAAATGATTGGATTATATGAACAGTTGTATATAATGATTGATATTAACTTTATTAAAAAATAAATAAATAAACTTATTTTTTCTAAAAAAAAAAATTAAAATTCAAAAAAAAAAAGCCCAACCACAGTGGCCGCCGGGGGTGACCCAGCCACCCCTTCCCCCTTTTTTTTTTAATTTTTTTTAAAATAAGTTTATTTATTTATTTTTTTAACAAATTTATATTTTTTTATTTAAATGGACACGTCGACATCTTATTGGTTTGATGTGACACTGACATGTCATTTAATAGAATCTGTCAAATTTTTTAACAAAATTTGACTTCAAAGATCGATTTGTAATTATAATTTACTACAAGGACCTTCCATGAACTTTTTAAACCATAGGGAGTGATTCATAATTATGGTATACTCCAGGGACCAGTGGTACAATTATCCCTTAAATATTTTTGAGATTAGAAAAAAAAAAGTTTGTTAATGATAGAAAATGATTGGGTTGAATGAAAAGTTGTGTATAACAATTAGTGTTATAAAAATTAATATTAGTAATGATTAAAATAATTATACCATTTAAATATTTAAATCCAAATTTTATTCGGATTGGATGTACATTTTTAAATTTTTGAATAAAACCTTATCAGAATATTAAAAAAGTTTCTAACCAAACAGTCCCAAAAGCATTTTAAGTGAAGCAACTGCTACTTCTTATCAGATAATTCATTTATGGTGTACTGTTTTCGCCGCAGAATCTGTTAGGAAGATCAAGGGGCCTGGTACTTTGCTCGAAGCTACCGGATTCGGAGATGTATTTGATTATTATTTTTTTTCGTATTTTTTTTATATCTTTTTTTTTTTTTTCTATTTTCATATTCATTATTAAACCAGTAAAACTCACGATCTCTTAAATTCAATGTTTTTTTATTTATTTATTTATAATTTGAGTTTTTTTAAAAAATAATATTAATTTTTTTTAATAATTTTGATTAAATTTCAATTAAAATATATAAATTATTACCAAATTTAAGAATAAAAATAAATATTTCATTTCACACTCATTTATTTTTGATAATAATTATTATATTTTCTCATAAAATTATTATTCTTCAAACCAAACGAGTCACCTTTTTATCCCTCTCTCCACCTCGGCGCATGTTAGTAACCTTTTTCAGTCGGACTCCTTCCCAGCTTGATACCCACGCTCTCTATCTCTCTCTCTCTGGAAGGACACTCGCTTTCTCCAGCATCTTCATTCCCTGGTAATTTCGTTGTTCGTTACTTCTCATTGCATTCATGAGTCATGGTTAGATTCCAAAGCTGATTACGCCTTTATATTTTTTTGTTACTCCATGTTGATTATTGAGCTTTTAATCATTGGCTAGCTGCTTTAATTGTTTGGATTTCAATTGCTTGTTTGCCAATGCATGCTTGCTTAGGCTCTTATCTTTGTTGAAATTTTCATTTTAGATTGGGATTCTTTGTAATGGTTGGTGGCTAAATTTGTGATCAGGTAAATTGTAACAAACCAGACGATGATAATTATAGAGAACTTTGGAATGGTTTGGTTTCAGTTGTTTATGGAAAAAGTACTTATTCATCAAAAAAAAAACTTGGAATGGTTGAAAATTATAGAAAGACGAATTTCTAGTCTTTCTGGGAAATATGTTTCTTCTTGTAAATTGTTAAGTGCGAATTAGATGGTGGCGGTGACAATAAGGAGTTGTTAAAGAGCTATGGAGTTGTGGCTTTTGTTAAAGTGGTGAAATGTGTGTGTTTTTATTTTTTTTGAATTTTGAATTTTGAATTTTGAATTTTGAATTTTGAATTTTGAATTTTGAATTTTGCTTTCCCCATGAGCTTTGCAGCATTAACTTAGGATGGTCCTCTTGCAGTTTACCAAACTCAACTTCTCAGCATGTCAACGTGGGCTTCTTGAAAAGCTGGCGTCAGTGGAGTTGTTTCAGGAAACAGATGCATGTGAAGTTCCTGTTGTGTGAGTGACATCGGTGAAAACCCCTCTAGTTCCCGAGGCAATAACATGAAGAAGCCAGATAGCCATAAAAATCATTCTAATAAAGATGACCAGCTGCGAAATGATCTTTGGACAGATGGGCTTATTTGTGCTTTTGAATTCATTCGTGGCCGAAAAAAACCAATTAGTTCAAGATCTGGTTCAAAGATCCCATCCACAGAGCATATAGATGGTGAATATTCAATGATGCACGTGCCTGAACATGGACAAGCTGAGGTTTCTTCCCCAAGTCTAGATAAGAATAAATTAATTGATCTCAGTAGCAATGAGACTTCCTCTTTTGATAACTACAAATATAGCCAAATGCACCAATCAAGCCAATTTCATGGTATAGAGAGACTTGATGGTAGTCACTGGGTATCAATTGGCTGGGCTAGAATTTCAGAACTTGTCAAAACTGTGCAAGTGGACACGGACTTGGTCTTGCAGCAGTTTGAGTCCATAGATGATGAATCTGATCTAACTGTTGCAGATTTAGCAGCTCCGTACTGGGAGCGCCCGGCAGGGCCCATATGGTGGTGCCATGTCTCTGCATTTCACCCCTCCATTCAGGCATGGCTCAGCAAGGCTGAGTTCTTACATCCAGCTGTAAGTTTAGCTTTAAGAGATGAAAGTCGTCTGATAAGTGAGAGGATGAAACACCTTCTGTATGAGGTAGATTTCTTTTTTGAGTATATCTGAAATTGCCAATTTTATTGGTTATTTAGTTTCTTGTATTACATGACTTGCATTTAGATTAGAATGTACCACATGATCATTGACCTGAAGCCATGATCAGTGTCAGCGTCTGAAGCAAATACAGAGTGCTGAGCTGTTAATAGCTACACAGTTGGTTATACTTCTCTGAGGGAAGGGAATATGAATTTCGTGTTATGGGCTGAAACAGGGATTTGGATAATTTTTTGTTATACTTTGCATTCTAAGATTCTTTATGTTCTAGATAAGAGTTTCAATATGTGACTGTATGACTGAACCTTGGATAAAATTGTGTATGATTGGACATATCTTGTCAATAAATGTTACAGAGCCCTACTTCTGTAAAGCAACAAAACTGACAGTTTTACGGATTTCACATAACCGGTGGGTCTTGAAGAACTACACCTTCCACCCAATTCGTACTGGGAAGGAGGTATTGCTTGAAAAAGAGTTTATCGGCTTTGATAAGTCTGTACTTTTTACATTAGTTTTTCATCCCCCATCCCCTCTCTTAGTAGTTAAACTTCTTCCTATGCAGTATAATATTTTGTCCTTTTAATTTGTCCACCGTGTATTTCCTAAAAGAAGTGAAAGATGACCTAAATTCAATTTTTATAATATAAAGTACGAGTAAAAACAAAAACAAGATAAGTCAAGAAAGAATATGTAGAAATTAAGAAATCATAAAATTATTACACTCTTAGAGTAACAGCTCTATAGGTTCAAGATCCACAATTCATATGGAGTTATTCTACATAGTAATATATAGAGTTCACATGATCTTTTTGACGGAAACCTCCTACTTCTAAAATGTAAATGCCTGTTGTTTCTTGAAACGATGGCACTTCTAGCCATGGCATTTGATAGATCTGAATATAAAACTTCCAATAATCAAATGTCTAATTGTTCTTATAATGACATGATGAGCTATTAATAACTATTAGAATATTAAAGCTAAAGGTTAAATAACTATTCAAGTTTCTGAACCTAGGAAGTCAGGATTTTTAAAGCTCTCTTGAGTTAAATTCAGTGTCGGCTATCTAGTTAGTCGCTAGAATCATCGATAATGAAATCTGATATGGGTATAATGAGAAGGGAAGAGGGAGGGAATACAAATTACAATATTTAAGTTTGGAAGTTATTGATACTGTCTGCCACCTCTTGCACAAGATCACATGTAGGGACAGTTGACCTGGCTTTCAAAAACTGCACTTTGTTTAAATTGCTTTAAAAGGACTTTGCAAGATGGAGGATGCAAATGTAGCATTTTTGTAGTTTGACAAAAAACTACAATACCTGTAAAGAAGTTTTTTTTTTTTTTTTTTTTTTGGGGGGGGGGGGGGGGTGTGCACGAGTCATCCACTGATGGTCAATCTTGATGGATTTTCATTTATACAATCACCCTTTAAGTTAATGGTTCTAACTATAGCTATGTACTGTACATTGAACTAAGTTATTAAGTGTTTACTTTGTTTTTCATAATTAGAATGAGTTGAATAACCGGAAGATAATAGTTTGCTGTAATGCTCTTATGGAAAAGTGGTTTCAAAAGTCGATAAATTTTGTCCTTCAAATTTTTTATGGACTGTTATTGTGTTGGATTCTTTATTATGCTTTATACTATCTATTATTCAGGTCCCAGTTAGGGTTGCTGGAGGGCTGCTATTTGAGCTCTTGGGACAATCAGTTGGCGATCCTTTTGTTAATGAAGACGATATCCCCATTGTACTTCGGTCCTGGCAAGCACAAAACTTCCTAATAACTGCATTGCATGTAAAAGGACATGTTTCCAGAATAAATGTGTTGGGCATCACAGAAGTTCAGGTTGTTCATGCTTGAAAGAAAGATATTTTCAATGGTCCAAAGGCTTATGAGACGAAAACAGGGACAGATTTGTGGTGGGGGTAACAAAATATTTTATCACTAACTAGTATACTACTTTGTCAAAAGCTCCCCCAAGTATTCTAGAAGTTATCCATATAACCACTTCAAACAGATTTGTTCTTTTTGGGCCTTCCCATAAAAGTTTCATAATCTGCCCCTAATTGAAAATACGTATAACTTTTCTATTTACTTCATTACTGCCTCATAGATTTGGTGCTCTGCTTTTGGATAGGAGCTTCTTCTTACTGGAGGTTATAATGCACCAAGAACAGTGCATGAAGTCATAGCACATCTAGTTTGCCGCCTTACTCGATGGGATGATAGGTAATGAACGCATGGATAAATACTGTTGTTTATATATATGAAAGCATTAGAAGCCTGCATACTTCTGAATGACACAGAAACATTGATGTATACTCATGTATGTAATTTTGAAATGCTTCAATTTCTTCTGAGTTTTGTGAAAAGTCTTCATTTTGTTTTCCCTTTTCTTTATACAGTCACATGTATCATACATGCCAAGAGTCGTGTGACAAAAGTAATTGACATTTTTGAATTATGGTTCAGAAATATTAATCTAGGGTTGCTATCTGCTCATAAAATCTATTTAATCTTTTTTTTTTTTTTGATAAGTAATAACCAATCTTATTAAAAGCGTAAGGCGCCCCTAAGTACACCGGGAGTATATAAGAAGAGACACCTAACTAGAAAGAGAGAGGGGAGACATAAAGAAGTACTTCAATGCTCCTCAATATGAGACCAATTGTTTATTATGATTTTACCATGGGTCTCACTGGCGATCTACTGGTTCTTGCTGATCAACTTCTTTACAAGACTTTTGTCTTTTCCTTGGCTTGGGACTGATATGGTTAATATACAACTCAGAACACAATAACAGATATAAATGGATGCAGGTTTTCATCTGTCATCATTATGTACTTCTCATTGAGGCCTTTAGTCCATTTCCTTATTATATGCCAAACAGAAACCTACCATCGTCTACAAATGAAAAACAAATTTAGCACAATGTCTCCCTCTAAAGAAAACCTATGCCGTCTGTCTCTTGACAATTGACCAGTTACATATCTCTCAACCACTTGGGTTAGTGCATCATGTATATCTTCTTTCCATTCTCATATAGGATATCTTTGACTATTCTTTCAAGGATGATGAAATAGCAGTTAACATTTTTGGAGTCCCAAATGCACTAAATAAAATAACACTAGAAGTAATCTTTTTATAAAATTTAGCTAATGATGTTTCCGAATTAATGCATGTAACATTAATTATTTAGTTTTGACTCTTATTTCTGTTTCATCATCCATAATATCATAAGTATTTTGTGTTTGATCATATAGCTCTCAGCCTCTCAACATTTCAATTTTCAATCTTCTGGACAAATTTGACGCTTTATTTGTTTTATAGGCTATTTCGTAAAGACATATTTGGGGCGGCAGATGAGATTGAATTGAAGTTCATGAACAGGTCTTGTTACCTCATTATTTTTAAAGTAATTTTCTCCACAATTTTATATCTACGATGCTGACCAATAATTCCCCCTATGAATAGGAGAAACCATGAAGATTTGCAGCTCTTTAGTATAATTCTCAACCAAGAAGTCAGAAAGCTATCAAGACAGGTATGTTACTTCTCCTTGCTAGAATGGAAGCACTTGCAGAGAATAGTCCATGAGTATGCCAGCTGGGATATGATATTTATGGACTTTTCATAGATCATAACTGCTGAGTGATTAAGGCAATAATGTTAAATAAAGTTTTAAGGTGATCTTTTCGCCTCTTGATGGTAGTCAATACTCGCTACTTGTTTTTTTTTTTTTTTTTTGGATGAATAAGAAACTTTACTAATGAAACAATACATTACAATGAGAAATAAAGTTCGGCCCGTGACACCACAAAACAGAAATAAACATAGATTAAAACAGGAAAGGAAAATCTGAAGCAAAAAATAAGTGTTATGGAAGCAATCTTCCTAACTAAATGCAAACAAGAACTCCATCTTCCTAGACAATTGGAAGAAGAATTCAATGAGCTTAGAAAAAATCACTGGACCAGAATTTTGAGGGATCTGGCGAGCAAGCTTAAGAGAGATCTCTTTCTTTTGCATAGCATGTTGGACCTTTTCACTACTAGATAATCGGAATAACATCTGAGTGGATGATGTTGAATTAGTATTCTCACTTTTTGGATTTCCATCATCTATCTTAAACATTTCTTCAACTTTTTTTTTTTGGATAAGTAAACAGTTCTTCAACTATATATGGAGTTAGACGTGCAGCCCAAGCAACATTAAGTAGAATCAAGTCAAGCTTTCTCTCTTTTCTAGTGGTAGAACTATATGCTTGTGACTGAAGCTACAGGCAAAAGATAGATTACTTTTATTTTCTGTAGCTTCTCTGCAGGCTAAAGAGATAATAAGTCATTTAATCTTTTGGATTCTAGACTTGTAGTAAAATATATGCTTTTATGAGCACTTGTGATTGTTGGTGATTTCTTCATGTATGAATCATCTATCCATTTAACTGGCCCTTGTGATTGTGACTGTGGAAGGCCCAGAGATAACAAAGGATGGGATTGACATAAAGGGATTCCTCCCTAAATAGTTTACAGGAAATGTTGTAAACATTTGAGTGGCTATCCAGGATGTGTATTGGTCATTTTAAGTTCGCGCTACAAATAGTTTTTCTAGAGAACTGGAAATATATGGTTAATAGCTTATTCAGATGTGGAATTCTAATACTATCAGAGGTTCGTTTTTAACACTCATGTTAAACTAAGACTTACATATTTAGCACCCTAGGAATGTTTCCGTTGGTTTTCATTTGCATTATTTTCTCTCATGATTTCTTTTTGCCTATATACAATACGCCAATTATGTAAATTGGGAGAAAAAACTTTTGCACTGTCACCATATTTCTCTAACCTTGTTTCCATTAATTGTTCAGGTTGGAACAAGATACTGTTGATTTTTTTAATATATTATCATACTAAGGCTACCCAATGTTACCATTTACTTTTTGTTGACAATCTTGTAAGGTCACCCTGCCACTGAAGCTCATAGGTGCAAAGACGACAATCTATAATTTTCCAGGTTCTCTTACAGGTGATCAGAGTGAAGTGGTCACTTCATGCAAGAGAGGAAATCGTTTTTGAGCTTCTCCAACATTTGAGAGGAAATGCAGCAAGAAGCTTATTAGAGGGCGTAAGAAAAAGTACTAGAGAAATGATTGAGGAGCAAGAAGCTGCTCGTGGCCGCTTGTTTACTATTCAAGATGTGATGCAAAGTACTGTCCGTGCGTGGTTGCAGGTTTGCAAACAAAACCAAAATCCACTCTGAAACTTTTGAACTTCTAGGTAATAGTTAATGTGGCCAAACATGTCATAAGTTTCTCATCTTTTTTAAATATTAATTCAGGATAAAAGCCTTCGAGTAACCCATAATCTCACTGTTTTCGGGGGCTGCGGTCTCGTTCTTTCTATAATTACTGGGCTATTTGGGATCAATGTTGATGGAATGCCTGGAGCAGAGAATACACCATATGCATTTGGTTTATTTACGGGCATTCTCCTTTGCTTAGGAGTTATACTGATTGCAGTTGGACTACTTTATCTTGGGTTGAAAAAGCCTGTTACTGAGGCGCAGGTTCAAGATAGGATGTTGGAGCTGCAAGAGTTAGTTCAGAAGTTCAAGCATGAGGCAGAGACTCATGCCCAAGTTCGGAAACATTTTTCTAGGAATAACTTACCCCCAACTGCTGGCGACGTATTCGTAGACAACGCAGATTATTTCCGCATACAGTGACATTGTTATGCTTGTTCACCGAAAAAAGAAAATGCAGTGACTGCTCTTGGCTGATTGCGACTTCCGGTGGAGGGGACTTTTTTGCAAATTAGGCTATGTTCTATACAAGAGATTAAAGACTAAGCTCGTGGTATAAAATTCTTGTAAATTTGCATGGAATTCTTGTAAAATTCTTGTAAGTTTATAGATGATGTGTTTTGTCACAGAAAGATCCTGAATTAGGTATATTAAATTTGAAGTAGCTGGAAGAGGTTTATGAAAAAGAGCATACTTCTTGGTTATCCAATAAAGATGGTGATTTTCTTCGTCCTTTATGAGAAAAGTAATGCTAGAAATTATTTTTATCGTACAACTATTTCACAATATTAACGTAGTAGTCCCAACAACCTTTGAATCAATCCTTGTCAAAAGGAAAAGAAGAAAAAATCGATTAGTTAAAACTGTCACATTAGTATTGTTATTTGTTAGGGGATGTGGAACAAAAATGTAATTTTTAACACACTTAAGAAGATAAAGGGAATAAGAATAGTTAAAGCTGCAAATTCTTTCCCTCTTGAATCTTTGATAGGTTCATGTCTGATTGAGCAAGTTACCGGATTATAACCCAGAAGTATGGCATTTGTGTTTGACTGTTTGTGCACTTAATACCACCTCTGGGAAATATGAAATGTATGCGTGCAGTTGGTAGTTGGTACTTCTCTGAAACCCTCCCCCTACCTCTCAGAAGCATGAAAATTTTCAAAACTTCTTCAAGAATCTTCATTGAACTTATCTAAGGTGCAAATTAAACGTACTCTATAAATCAAAGCAGACACGGCAACTTAAGATGCCAATGGGATTAATGAATATTAACACAAATGCTCTCATATATGTGTACACAGGTGGAGTGCATGTTACTGCCTGATCTCAAAAAGTTTAAAAGCAATTCTTATATACCACTGGCATTGGCATCTGAAGTCCAAACCAATCAAGTTTACAAAAAAAAAAACATGCGAATTCAGCAAGATCAACATTTGGACATGAATATCAACTGAATTAAGTATGCAAGATTGAGGTAAATTTGATGCTTATAAACTAGTTCACAAGTATACCAGAAAAAACAAAAAAGACATTCCCTCCTTCCTCCTCTACTTTTGTCCCGCATATGCATCATTTAAGAAGAGATCTTGTTAGATGCTCCCGTGCAGTGGCCAGTGCTTGACTTATTGTCTGTGAAAAAAAAAATCAAAACAAGGATACAACTTAAATATGGTAGCAGTGGTTGTCCATTTGTTCAAATAAATGTTTCCTCGTATGTTTACTTCATTCCCTTTGGGAAGAGATGAAAGAAAATTGGGGGAGGGAGGGAGGGAAGAACAGGATTTTGATACCTGCTCAGACAAAGGAGCTCCAGCATCCATACTATTACTTGCAACCTTCCCCGCTATAACATTTGCATCTGTCTCAAGAACAATTCTGTAGCAGATACAAATTAGTTAAATCTGGTGGGAAGACATGCCCTGAAGAGTTGACGGCACATAGCTATGAAGAGTGGAGGAACCGAACAACTAAGAAACAACTAGCCAAGAGCTAATAATAACTTATCGCATAATTTAGGTACTGATGAGGTGTCAAAGGCCACTGATAATCCTGAATTATTAGTGCTGGGAGGATTTAGGGGTTGAGTAGTTGACATCAAACTTCAACAAGATTCACAAAACTTAAAATCACTTGTGAATTGCTGCTAATCAGAAAAATACCTTCATACATAATTTCTTTTAATGAACGTGATTAAAAAATTTGGAACTCACTTAAGAACAGTTACATTATTAAATAGAAGTAAAGTCCAAGAAATAGTAATCCAAGATAATAATAATTACAAGCTATAAAAGTTTCTTTAACAATAAGATAGAAGGAGGTCAAGCTACCAGATGGCATTCCGCTGGTTTCTGAAAGTTCTACTAGAGTACCCACTAAAACTAGGCACAGTCGATTGTAATAATTCCCAACCAAATAGATAATACCAACACAGAATCCTCAGGAAAATGATTTCGGAACAGCAATTTCCAACTAAGGCTTTAGAAATATTGATGAGCTTCGTATGTGTGCTATGCCTCACAATAATAATACAACCATTAAATTTCACCAAATAAAACTTTTACACTTCAGGATTTTTAGGATCTAATTTTTCAATATTTTTAGTTTTAGCTACCCAGACAAACAAAAGAGGCATAGCTATGGAAGATAAAATATCAATAAATAGAGCTAAAAATAAAAAAATAAACATGGAAGGAAAAAGGAAGTACACAAAAATACATATTGCATACCCGCCATCAACAATTTCATCGAGACATAATAGAATGAGATCCAAGTTCTCCAGTGCCTCTTTCTTGTCCACATTACCTCTGGAATGAGGGAAAAAAAAAGTATATAAAAGAGTTAATAAATGAATAATGACAACAATTGAATTACAAAAAGAGGGTAAACAAGAACAGCAATTATGGGAAACCTAAGAAGAAGGCCAGCAGCATCGAAAAATCCCTGAAGAACAGTGGCTAAAATGAGCTCGTTTTCATCTTCACCCCCAGTAACGAAAAAGTGAAGGTCTTGAACAAACTTGTAAACAACGATGTTGTTCTCAAACATTGCTATTTCCGCTGTAGATAGAGTTGGTAGATGTTAATATTGTACACAATAAGAATCAAAACAAAGAACTCAAGACACATAAGACATAGTTCTTTCTTTTCTTTTTTTTACACGGATCAGGTAATACTCCACACATAAAACATAGTTCTCACTAGAGACCCACACATAAAACATAGTTCTCACTAGAGATCAACACATAAACAGTCTGACTCGCAAACCAGGGCACTTCAGAGGGGGGGAGGGGGGGTCAGATCAAACAAAATCAATATAAGACTAGAAAGATTATATATAAGACACCAATAACAACATCCAGGGTGAAAGGCATTCATTTATTTATTTGATATAACTAATTTAAGGACTTTATAACAATTAAGGAAACATGTTACCTTCTGTCCGTGCATTTGTCTTTTGAGTCTTGGTAAATACAGACTTCTCAAATGCTTCCTTTGCACTATTTGTAGGCCAGTCATCTGAATAATACTTGACAGCTACACGTCTCCCTTCAGAATCCAAAAGGAGGATGTTTTTTATCGAAGGGCATGACTCCTACAAACAACATATGATACAGGATTACAGGTTGCCAAAAACCTGAATCTTTAAAGTATCATTATGACCACAGATTATAACCCTGCAAAAAAAGTATCAACACTAGTCCTATAAATGTCCTTCAGAGTCTCTATGTTTAGCAATCATTTCTTCTTGCAAGCCTAAGTTGTCCACAAAGACGGGGTACAGTAGACGGTAACATGGCCAACCACATACCAAGACATGGGACAGCGAGGGGCTTAAATACACCTCATATAGATTTATCAGGTAAGAAGTAGAACGTGATATGGTAATCTTAGGTTTTGATCAAATGTAGCCTCTTTTTTCCTTAAGCTTCAAATCCTATATGAGGTTCAAACATTACTTATATAAATCTTCAGAGAGGACAAGAAAATGGACGAAATTGAATCACATTTTCAGATCATCAAAACTAATTTATTTGAGCAAGCATAACTGTTAAACATACCAACCGGATCTTACTACATATGAAACGCTACAACATGCTTATACCTAACAAGAGCATTAATTACCAAATTAAAACAATCAAAAATTACAAACAAGTTTGTAAAATCAAAGAATTATATTCTCTCTAATACTAATTTGAGAAGCGCAGACTTCTTTGGAAGTATGAATAGTTTCCAATAAATTTGTTAACTAATGTCTATTTTTTTTCCCGTTTAAGGTTGGGATCAAGAAATAGAAGAAAAAGACAAACTGTTAGAAAATATGGAAGATCCAGCACCTTTTGTTTAGACATCTCAGATCTACGTTCTCAGACACCACATACAAAACCCTAACCAGCGAAATTCTTGGATGCAGTTCAAGTGATAGATCTAAGTCCAAATTAAACCCTAAAACTCTCCTAGAGCCTCTATGAAACACACATATAAGTTGGATCAATTATGCGAGAAAGACAATGAAGCTCATTAGAGAGGATGCGAAACAAGTTCTTGCTTAGAGACTAGAGAGAAAGAGAGCGGTAAGAAATACCATGTTGATTGGCGAAATTTTCCGGGAAAATCTTCGGACTTGAGCCCGAGAAGTGTCCGATCCTTCAAGCTTCGAGGGGCGAGTGTATATTTATATTTATTTATTTATTTGTCGCACATGTTACTTGATTTCTACTTGTTTGCATCATAACTTTTCTTTTTTTCTTTTCTTTTTTTCAGTAAAAAAACTTATTACCGGAATAAAAATCCTTTAAATTTTAAATTTTAATTATCTTTTCGACTCTAGATTTTAATTGGCCAATTTAAGACCAAATTTACGAATTTTTTAAATTTTAGATTTTTATCTATTTTTATCTTTTTATAAACAATAAAAAATGACATAAAAATATTTGTAACCTCAAGTTTCAAATTGGCCGATTTCAACTAACTTTATATGATTATAACTTTATATGCCCCCCTCAATTCTTAAGACGAATAAAAAAAAAAAAAAAAGTAAACAAAAACAAAATAAAGATAAAAAAATTATAAAGTGTTTTTTTTTTTTTTTTTTTTTTTGCCTATTGGCCTAGCAATAATTTTTTTTTTTTTTTTTTTTTTTTTACTCATTTCCTTCATCATCTCTTCAATTGGTTTCATCTCATCTAGGACGATAGCTTCATTGTCAAACTTTTTCCTTCTAATATTTCACAGGTAGCAATAGACATGTCTGAGAAAATGATAACAATGGAATGTGCTTTATAAAGTTGCAGAGGTTTTGTTCAAAGTAAATGAAAGAGGTTTAATAAATCAATACAATAGAATAAGACAAGTGTTGACTCGATGAGTCACACACATGGCAAAGATCGACTTCTTAAGGATGTGTGGCAAATGTAGCGTAAAATGAGAATTTATTGCAATATAGCTGGAAGGCATTAAAAAAGTTTAGAAGATATGCGTTTCATTTGTTTTGTGTTACGTTTAACTGAATGTGTTTTGTGTATAATATATTGTGTTTTGTATAACAGTTAGTGGACTACTGTGTTAATTATAGTGGGTTGTTCTAACAAAAGGAGTAAGAGAATGTTAGCTTCAAGAATCATGTCATCTAAGTAAAGCCTTGTGAGAAGCACATAATTTCATTCAACGAAAATTTCTCAATTTCAGTACAAAAATTGAGACTTTTTTTTAGAAAAAAAATAAAAATAAATAAAAATTCTTTTCTGAATCTTTAGACTATGGTTTTCTTTACTTATTTTCTAAAAATCTTTCTTTTCAATTTTGCTTACTGATTTTTTATTTAAAGGGAATAATAAAAATATAAAAATTGGGTTATGTTTAATTTACTTAAAATTTGGCTCCTCTTTCTTTTTTTTTTTCTTTTTTTTTTTAACATGAAGTAATATATACTACATAGATGACCATTTAGACAAGAGGACATGGACTTATATTTTTGAATTAATATATATATACACTTTAACCCTTAAGCAAAAAATTATTGGGCCCCTCCCACTAAAATATTTGGCTCCGTCTCTAGTTTTAAGGAATTTAATTATAGAGATTAAATTATTTTTCAAGAAGAATTTTTTCTAAATCTTTATCACAAGGGTGCACGGTTCTTCAAAGATTTTTCTGAGTTTTTCTTATTCCATCTGTTTTGTTCTTCAAGACTCACGAGCTTCCCTCCTCTATTTTTTTATTTTTTATTTTTTTTAAAAGTACATAAATTATCCTTAAACTACCATTTAATTATTAACTTTCTTCCAAAATGTCAATGTCTCCCCTTAAACTACAAAAAAATATTAATATCCCTCAAGACTAACAAAAAGACAAAAATAATCTTATTTTTTTAATAAGACAAAAATGTCCTAATAAATTAAAAAAAAAAAACTAAAACTAATGAAAAAAAATTTAAAAAAAACCAAAATTTAAAAAATAATAATAACAATAATGAAAAACGAAAAACAAATTAAGAAAAATACGAAAAAATATCGATTTTTCTTTTCTTTTCTTTTTAAATAAAAGAAAAAAGAGAAAAAAACCAGTTATTTATTTTAAATTTCAAATTTTTGTTTTTTTTTTGGATAACTTTTTGTTATCTTATTTTTTTTAATAATTATTTTAATTTTTTAATAATTTTATGAATGGTATTTTTGTCTGGGGGACATTAGTATTTTTTGATAGTTTAAGAGGAACATTAACATAATTGGTAATTTGAGAGAACATTGACAATAAAGTGATAATTTGAGGGATTATTTATACCTTTACTTTTGTTCTTTTCCTTTAAAAAAAATGACCAAATGTCACGTCCCTCATCATTGACGGGTTGGACACGCGTCCAAGTAGAGTTAGGCCCTGTTTGGTAACTCACTTTCCTCCTCACTCCCTTCTTTTTATTTCTTAAAAACATCAACTTCAAAATAGTTAATTTTTTTTTTTTCACTTTTTATATTATATCAATAATTTTTTATTATTATTTAAATAAATAAAAACTCATTACAGTATAAATTTTTTCAACTTTTTCATATAAAGGAGAGGAGAGTTGGACCGAAAATACAGTCACTGCGGGCCAAAATAAGTTTTTGAGATTAACCATGACTCGGATGTTACGGGTCCCTCTTCTTTCTCTCTGTAAGCCTAAGGTGTGGAAGTTGAACTCTCTGTCTCTCTACATGCAAAGCTTGATATACACTTCTTTTGAAGAGCCTAAGCTAAATTTTTTGCATGTGATGCTCGCAGGTGTCATCGGTGTCGTTGTCGGGTACTCTACTTGGGACTCATGGATGGTACTTCCCTGCTTATCCCATGCTCTTTGTTTATGTTTTGAACTCTGATTCATTGGGATTCAAATTCTGCTTCTTTTTTAGAAGAACCCATTTGTTGGATTTTAGTTTCGTTATCTGGGTGTAAGTGCAATTCTGGATATTGTATGTGGTTTTTTGTATGTTATATTCAAAATTTAATTACAAAAAAAAAAAAAACAAACAAAAAATATGGGTTTGATGGGTTTGAGCTATGCATGCCTGTTATCCCATGCTTTATTTATATTTTGAACTGTTTCATTGGGATTCATATCCTGCTTCTCTTTGAGAAGAACCCATTTATTGGATTTAATTTAGATATCTGGGTGTAATTGCAATTCTGGTTTCGAACGTGTTTGTTTGTTTGTTATATTCTAATTTTAATTACTAGAAAGATGGGTTTGATGGGTTGGAGCTATTCATGCTTGTGGCGTATTAAATGTTTGCGTATATGCCTGACTTCATATTTTGAAGATTTTTTATTGCTCATTTGAGAATCGTTATTAAGGTTTATAAATAAAAGTGAGATCTTAAAACTGTCATAGATGATGCTGGGTCCACAGTCTGTAATACTAGTGCATTCCATGGGGTGGATTGTGTTAAAATTTGTGGGAGAACAAGGCTTCGTTTTTAATGGCAGATTGTAGAAAACAAGTTGGCTAATTTTTTTTCTTGGTTTTTTTGAATGTAAGGGTTATTCTGTGAAATTAAGAATGAATAGGCCAGATAAATATGTCCTAATTTGTCTGGCTTGTGCTTATCTAACGCTAGTTTTTGAAACTGCTAACCTTGTTGGACAGTTGTTTGGTTTTGGAATTTCCCAAGAGCCCCTTAGACTGACATGTTGATATGTTCTACAATAGTGTATGCTAAGAGAAGCTTAATGAGTCGCAATCGGATCCTCTATACATGATTTCAAATTAGGTGATGAAAGGGGGTTAATTTTCAAAATTTTCTAACCCAATTCGAAGAAACTTAGAATGTACAAACTTTTTTGTTCATGTTTCTGTTTGTGCACATTGTGGAGCTCTCAGTCATCATAGAATTTAGACATGAATTTACATTAGATAGTAAAATGATCTGCATGAAGAATGCCTAAGATTCTCTAATTATCTTTTATATTGTTACTCCTATATGGTTTGGACTTTCACACCAAATGCTTTGCAATGACACTGAACAACGTTTTAGCTTTGTGCGATACTGATTGTGTTTCTGCTTTTTAGTTTTATTTTGTGAAGATGAAATTTGTACTTACTTACAGTTCCAGTATACGAGTAACTGAGATACTTCAGAACCATGTGGGAGTGTCATCAAATAGGAACTCACTTTGTGGATTTAGAACTTTTTGCACTGGCCAAGGTGTGTGTAGACATTTAACAATCTCATAAGTTGATCATCAAATGTGATTCCACTTCTAACACCAATCTATATACCAGACTTCAAAATTTTTACACCTCAACATCCCGGTTATTTGTTAAAAAATAATCCTAAAACACCATTTTGGGGTCAGTATTCATATTGGTCTATTCATAGAAATCGAATTTGCTTTGAGCATCATATAAATATTCCCTAAATGCTTGGAGTACTCATTTTTACTTCCATTGCCATTAATCCAGAGGACTTGCAATTAGATTAGATTTATATACGCTCCACCCATGATCAATGCCTGTGAGAAAAAGACTTTATATCCCATTGTCCTGTTTTATAGCCCTAAGATAGTGTTCATTTAGGATATCTTTAAGCACCTTTTTTTTTTTTTGGTGTTTTAAAAAATTACCTTTGATTTATCCCTGCATTTAGTTGTACACCTGTGTTGCTTCTATGATTTAAACATGTTATTTGTGAAGAGACAATGTTTTCTCCTTTTGTTGATTATTAAATCTGCATTACTTTTATTTTAATTTTTTTGATGCAATTTAAATCCAATATTTTATTGGATTTCAGGTGGTCAACTCTATATTCTTTTAATGTGTATTTGCATCTGTTGATTTAGAAGTGCTAAGATATGTTTTGGCAGGTCGGCAATTCTGAAGCCAAAATTTAAGCTAGCGTCCTTAACTCGAATCTTTTGTATAACTACTGTTAAGTAGGAAGATAATTGAAGTAGATAGTACTTTTAACTCACTTCTAATACAAAAGAAAGAGAGATGAGAATTAATCATGAACTTTCAACAAGCTATAAGTCAAGAATCTCTCTCTCTCTCTCTCTCTTATTTTGACAATAATTTTAGGGAAAATTGCACTTAACCCCCTAGAACTTTCATCACCCCCCAAAATTCAAAAACTCTCAATTTAGTATATCAAACTTTAAAAAATTGCAATCTCACCCATTAGGATTTGTGGTTAAATCAGATGGTCAAAGTTGAAATGATTCTTATACTCCTGTTAACTTTATAAAATTACAAAATTACCTTTATTTTTTTTTTTAAAAAAAAAAAATAACATTGAGTTTGGTGATTGTGGGTCTGTGACCCAACGTTGGGTCACGAGGTGACCCACGGCTGGCAGTGGGTCATGCCATGACCATGTGACCCAACGTGGGGCACCCTACCCACAACAGTGGGTCGCCTTGTGACCCATCAGACCATTCCCTATCTTTAAAAAATAAAATAAAATGAGGGTATTTAGGAAATTTCCAAGGCCTCCATTAGGATTTAATCGAAAATCCAAAAGAAGTATGAGGTTGCAAATTTTTTAAAGTTGGATACACTAAATTAAGAGTTTTTGAACTTTGGGGGGTGATTACAAAAGTGATGAAAGTTCAAGGGAGTTAAGTGAAGTTTTCCCATAATATATTTTTAACATATGAAGTATTGTTTTTGGGTCTGCATTAATGCGATAACACATAATATGCATAACATGGTATGTGATGTGTGGTACTTGAAGTCAAGAGCACATTAGTGCTTATGCTAGGACCTGGCTAACCGGTGTGGCCATCACAGTGGCTTGGTTAAGAGTTTTGAAATAATTTTTGATCCCCTTATCTTCCCATCAGTTTCTTATTCTTGGAATTCCTTTACCTTATTCTCTAGATTGGAAATTAGTATTTTGTTCTTCTCTATCCATTGTCGTTTAGTCTAAGATTATAGACCTCCTCAGGACTTCCTTGGCATTCAATTTTGAGGCTTGGTTAAGAGTTTGGAATTATTTTTGACTCCCTTATCTTTTCCCATCAGTGGTTCTTATTCTTGGAATTCCTTTGCCTCATGCTCTAGATTGGAAGGTAGTATTTTGTTCTGTCTCGTGCCATTGTCGTTTAGTCTGAGATTAAAGACCTCCCCAGGACTTCGTTGGCATCAATTTTTATGAGTGCCATGACCATGTTATTGTGGATTCGGATTTGCTTACATTGCCTATTAAATGGTCAGTGAAGGTAATGGAAGTTATGGAACTTTGTTATGTTAATAAAGCTATAGATCTGTTTCGGATCAAAGTTGCCTGTATTGGCTACTTCAAGGGCTGCCTCTTGGCCTAACAAGTCTGTTTTTTTCTTTTTCATCAAAATTTCCTCTATTGGCTCCTGCTTCAGGGGCTGGCCTCTTGGCCTAACACGGTGCATGGTCATGAGATGCTTCCTGGGGGCAATTGACACAAACTTAGTTTTGTAGCTTCTAAGTTGGTATTTTACTTTTTCTTTTTTACTTTAAATTTGACCACAAGATAGGAGGTATACAACTTCATTATTTCTTACCTTATTATTATAATTTGTCCTTTCTCTGTATCGTTCTTGAGCATTGCTGATATTTTGATGCTCTCGCTTTTGGATCAAGCTTTTTCTTGCCTTAAACATCAATACTGTTATTCACCAGGAGGAGAAAACCTGCTGGCTGCTGCATGTTATCTATTTTTGAACTTACAAATAGTGTCTTATCTAGTTTCTTGCCATCATTGGCTCTGAATGCCTCTCATTTTATTAGTTGAAATTGGGCACTATCACATTTGTAAGAGCTTGCATGTTTGGAAATGGGTTTTCGTGTGACACTTTTGCTTGCCATGTTAGATTTGTCATCTAAGAAGTGTGTGCCATGCAACTCAAAGGATATGCAACCCATGACTGAGCAAGCAGCGAATGAACTAATTTCACAGGTTGATGTTTAAAGATCTGTTATCTTTCACCTTATTGATATAAAGTCATGTTCTTAGTGCTCTCTATATTGTTTAGGTGGCTGGATGGAATTTGGTAAATGAAGGCGGCATATTTAAGCTGAATCGATCATGGAAAGTGAAGAGTTTTACCAAAGGATTGGAATTATTTAAGCTCATAGCTGATGTTGCAGAAGCGGAAGGTATCTTACACTTAGTTAAGAAGTTTGTGTATATCTAGAATTATTAAATACAAATTTGATCCTTGTGGTTTATCACTTACTAAAAAGGTTCATTGGGTTTTCAAAAGTGATAAATTTGGTCCATGTGGTTTTCACCTTTATCAAAATGATTCTTTTGTCTATCTACTGTTTAAAAAAAAAAGGAAACGGAATTTTTGTCATGTGTACACAAAGTCACATAAGACCTATAAAAGGTTGCCACGTGTAAATCCTTGCCATATCGACATATTACATATCCCTTAAAATTTAAAAAAAAAAAAAAAAAAGAACAAAAGAAAAAAGAAAAAAAAAAAAGGATGGGGTGGTGGTGGGGGAAAATCTCATCTGTGGTGGTGGTGGGGTCTACCACGACTCACCCTATTGTGGGGTGAGCGTTCCTCGCTAGCTACCTTCCTCTGCAAAGGTGGGAGTGGGTCGCTGAAAAACCACAATACCACCGGTAGAGGGGATTTTCCCCCACCACCACCCTTTCTTTCTTCTTCTTCTTCTTCTTTTGGTTTAAGGGATATGCTGATATGGTAAGGATGTACATGTGGCAACGTTTTATAGGTCTTACTGTGACCTTTTGTACACGAAGCAAAAATTCCACTAGTTTTTAAATGGCAGATAGATGGAAGGATCATTTTGATTAGGGTGAAAACCAAGTGGACCAAATTTATCACTTTTGAAAATTCAGGGTGCGAAGGTTGATAAAGTGGTAAACCATAAGGACATCAAATTTGTATGTAACCCTACTTATAATTCTGTCAATTGGATCACATGGAAAGCTACATTTATGTTCTCGATGAACAATAATACATGTTGCATGCAGGTCACCATCCGGATCTTCATCTTGTTGGATGGAACAATGTAACAATTGAGATATGGACACATGCAGTTGGTAAGAAATATCTGTTAGTCATCTAATTTTATCTGTTCTTTTTTGGTGAAGCCAACAAAACTGACTGATTGAATAAACATGGTCTCCTAGCTCTCTAATCCATCATTTTTTAACCATAAGAAAATTCCTCCTAACCAGATTTAAAAGTGGCTAACTTCAACTTAAGGTTAGATAGGAAACATTTTACTTTAGGGTTTGGTTTCAAACTCCCATAAAAGAATACTTGACTTAGTTTGTTTAGTTATTTGACCTGAATTTGATTTTGTACTCCTTACATTGGTGTTTCTTATACTTCATCAATATCTTCGTGAAGGAAAATGCAATATTACAGTGTTGCCTCTTGAATAGGGCATTGAATTCTTCTGTTTATATCAGGTTCCGGGCTATGTTTTGAAGGATATTTGTGACTTTAAATACCTTAATCAAGAGGAGGTATCAATCCTTTACAGAACAACATAAATGTTAACAATTACACACAAGAAGCAAATTTTTTTTTTTTTAATGTTTATAAAGTGATGCAATTTACTCATGGGCGTTCTATTATACAGTGGCACATATAATAATGTCCATAAATAGTTATAAAATACAGTGAGCAGAATAAGATCCTGATATAATATAACTGGAAGCAGCATTTGAATCATTTCTCATTATTTTCCTCCTTGAAGGAAAAAAAAAAAAAATCATAATGGAGTTGGCCAAGCTGACCCAATTACCCACTTGCTGTCTCCAAATTTGTCTGGGTTTGGTTCTAGTGTCCATGACCTGCATCTGACGCTATTTTTTTATATCAGATTCTTTTTGGTATAATATACTTCAGTTTAACTTATAAAAAAACCTAGTGGACAGAACAGTTTTAGACCTTCATGAATTTGACCAACTCAACTCTGGACTTTCCCCTTGTCATTTGCATGATAGAACCTGGTAGATATCCCTCTAATGAAGCATTGGAAGTCATTCTTTTCAATCTAGCTCCAGACCTTATTTGTGTGTGTGTGTGTATATATATATATATATATATTTTTTTTAAGAACAAGTTTGCTGTACATTGGAGAATATAGCTTTGACATCATTTGCACTTGTGCAGGTGGACTGACTGAAAATGACTTCATACTTGCTGCAAAGATAAATGGGCTTGACCCACAACACCTGCTGAGGCGAAAAGCTGCCACGTAAACAGTTGGCATGAACATGGTGTACAAATTTTGCAACTATACTCTGTGGATGTTTGGCATGACAGATTTCTGTCTGTTGATATTTTGAGTTTCAAAAGACCATCTTAAAGCATCTCCAACAAAATAGGCAAATGGTTCATAATAGTCAAAACTATTTTTCATCTCCTATTTTGGCTGCTGGAGATGCTCTTTTAGACTTGTATTAAGTTTGTTAAGAATTTCAGGATATGTGTGAGATACCGATGATAGAACTCAATATGCACTTGATGTTCTATATTGCAGTATTATGTGGAGCTCCCCGAGCTTATGAAATGTTACCATATAGCTGGTGAGAGTATCACTTTATTGTCGGTTCATTGAAAAGACAAAACAGTCCCAAAAATGCTTTGCATTCGATATTCATGTAGTGCTAATTAGACCTAAAGCAAAAATATTTTTTGTATAAATAATGTGAGGAGAGTACAATTAAAAGGCCGTGTCTTTCCCGTTATGTAGCCGACCTGAGGTCACCGTGGTCGGAAAACAGGGCAAATACAAATGGGAATGCCGCCCTCGGACAGGGTGGTAGTGGGCATAAGAGGCAAGGTTGTGCATGCAAGAGTTTGCTGTTCTGGGCACCCACCTTGCTGGCTAACTAGAAGAGGATGCTAAGGTGGAAAAGATACCCGAAATCAGCATCGTGATAAAAGAGAAATGTTAAAAACCATATTTTTATCTTTGTCGATATTGAATCGACCTTCGTTAAAAATTAAAACATAAACAAATAAATCTAAAGGCTAATTGACAAGTACAATAAAAATGCGGCATAAAACATTACTAGTCATAAAACATAAGTCCGCCATAATCACTTGCTGCAAATGATTTCAATCGAACCCTTGTAGTTGTCTAACTAGATCAGTAGCCAATAGAGTAATAAAGTCTCATTATCCTTGATGTTTCCTTTAGCCAAAAACTAGATCACTTAGCATGTGAAAAAGCAATAAAGTTCGATCTTCCTTCATGTTTCCCTTTCTCTTTGCTTTCTTTCACCACTTTTTAACATGCAATGGAATCCATACTTTTAACTTTTAGGCATAGGCCACCACATGTAGGCCAATAAAAGAAGTGTAATGCTCTGCAGATTTTATTTCTAAACAATTCACAGGAATTACAATCTAGCAAGGATTATTTGAAAGAAGGGAAAAATAAATCCAACAATTAAGACTAATAATAAAGGCCATCCACCTCAAACATCTTTTCCCCCCCAGACTTCAACTTCCTCGTTATCCTTTTTATCCTACAATCCTTTGCATCACTGATAACAAGCTAACTGTATAACCCACCTTGGTGGAAATAAATATTTTGCTTGATAAGTCATTTACGAAGGACTCCAGCTTCTAGGAGTATGGAGAATCTATTCATTTGATGGAGCAATTTTCTCAGGATTACCTGCAAGCCAATCATAATCCACCCCAAGCAGTCAGAATAAGAGTTGCAGAAAGTTGAATGAAAAAATATAATTTTGGGTCTTAACACATGTTCATTTATTTGTATAAATTCAATTTTAAGATTAAGAGGAGAGAAAAGGAAAAGAAAAGAAAATAAAATGTTCAAAACCCTCAAGACTAGAAAAATTAAAATGGTAAATGGATCTAAGTTGTAAAACTCTCACTCTCACAGAGAGGTCAAACAACCACACTATGCAACCAAACAAGAATATGATCTATCTTTAGATTATCTGGATTCCTAACGAACCGAATAACTCGTTAACAATCCTACTCAGTTTCCTTTTCATGCGAATTTATGCAATCACATTTTTTTTTTTTAACACATTTGAGAGGAATATGTACTCTGGTCTGGAAAGAGCAAACTTTGCTGTTTTGAAAACTTCCTAATCTTCCCATGCACAAGAAGGAATAGGGAGGAGGTTACAAGCCTTCTTCCTCGGCATACTTCATTAACTCTTTAAAATAAACTCATGAACAGGAACACCCAGAATTTACACAAATCATCATTTTCACCTCTTCACAAAATCAGGAAGGTCTAATAAGAGGAAGATTACGAACTCATGATTATTCCTTGGCTAGCCAATCTGTTCTTGAATTTAATTTAAATTGTTCACCGACTACCAATTCATCATACTAAAAGGTTATTAACCTCAGCATCTAGAGAAGATGTGAATTTGAAGGGATTATCAAGTTTGATGCAAAGCATGTCAACTGACTTTCTTTCTCACAGTTGAATCCATTGCACAGCCTAAAAACAAAGGTTTTCTTCCCAAGAAAACTCATCTCACTCTCAGTTGAGAAACGATATCCAGAGAACTGCATCAGGACTCAGATGAAAGCTATTGATCTAGGGTTTAAGATATTGTTCCTGAATGAGTTTACATGGATATCAATTTTGTATGCTGGAACCTGTAAGCATCAAAAGAGAAGGCCACAACAACTAGCAGTTTATGAATTTTAAGTATCTTATTCCACAAACACCATACAATTTGACGACAATGGAGCCAAAGTTATGCAGACAAGCCAAGAGCATTTCACTTAGCACTTTTAAGCAGTGTAAGATATAGTTATTTCTCAAAATTGAATTCAGCTTGCATAAAGACTTCAATTAACTTGTCTGCCAAAGAGCTGTACTTGTTTGACAGATCAACACACTGTGGGCAAAATGTCACCAAATCAATTGAAATTGGCAGACTCACATAGATCATCAATAGGTATATAATACCACAACCTAAATTCTGTCCTATATGATCAAAAAGTGCACGGCTGCATTACACTACAGCAAAGAAACAAATCCCCTGCCTTCACTGAGTTCTTCATGTAGCATTCAGACCGAATGACTATGAAATTATGTCGCTACTTCCACATATTATGAGTAACGTAAGAGACATCTCTATTTCCCCGGGCAAATCCTTATAATTGCCACTTCTTAACTTTCAATTTGCCTCTGACTATCGAATGAAATGTGAATAACCTGTCCTCCTCTCTTTGAAACAAGGGGGGCTTCTGGTTTTGTCAGTGCTTGAAACAATTTTGTCTTAAACCAGATACAACTTTGGACAAAGGATTATGCACAATGCTTCACCTCAACTGACACTTGATCTACACTCTGTATCCTCAGTTATCTTTTCACCATAAAACCAGTACACTCAATATTGCTCACATCATAACCACCCACCAACCGATGCTGGATCACACCAACTTATATTCAACACAATGCCAACTAGTTCTAAATGCATATCAAACTCCACCCATGAAAACAAATTTCCAAATCCAAAGCACCATAAAATTTCACCAGACACAACACAGAAATCGAGAAAAAAAATTTACTCTACCTTAACTCCAGGTTCACCCTCATTTTGACACAGGCTTCTGCAAAAGTGCGGTCAAGTAAACCTCCCCATTCTTCGAACTGGTCTTTTTACCCGTTGCCCACTTCACCTTCTTGTACCCCAATTTCCTAATCATCGGCGCATAGAGCTTGTCAAGATCCACCCCTTTGCTAAAGAAATGGTCCATCCACAGGTACCCTCCACTCCTCAACACTCTATCCACGTCGTAGAGCAAGAACTCCATCGCCATCAACGGTATCCACCTGTTCACGGCGTGGCCGCAGCGCACCAGATCCACCACCCCGTCGAACACCGGAAACCGCTGTTGCAGCGGCACGTGAAGCGGCACCAGCCCCCTCAGAGCCACGGCCTCGTTGTACGGCCCACCCAGGTTCATCGTCGTCGTCAGGACGGTGACATTGTACAGCTTCATTCTGGCCGCAAAAGTCCCCGTCCCGCCACCGACGTCGAGGCCGAGACGCAGCACCGAGTTGGCCAATTTGGCAATCTGCAGCAGCTGCGGGATCGGGAGGTCGAGCTCGTCGCTGTAGGTCATGAACCGGGCGGTTTCAACAATCGGGTCAAAACCCAGTTTCGGGTTGGAACGCATAAGGCAGCTGAAGCTTTTGCAAGTGTATTTATGCCAGATAACGTTTTGGTCTGGCAGTGAAGGAACGAACGGGTTGTGGGGGAGAGAAGAGGTGGGTTTTTGTGGGGTTTTGGAAAAGCAACGGCGGCGAGGGAGTGGATGGCAGCCACGCAGAATGAGGGACTCGGCGAGCTCGTCGGAGCCTTGGGGGCAGACCGAGAAGGGTGTGTAGTTCATGTACCTGTGGAGGAGGTCCGGATGGTTGTGGCAAGCGGTGGCGATGGGGGAGAGGCGGGAGTGGAGGAGAAGATCTGGTGGAGTGGTGGTGGTGGTGGTGGTGGTGGTAGTGAGTTTGGCGGAGGGGTTGGTGGTGGGGTGGTGGCGCGTGAGGTGGTTGATGGTGGCGCGTATGGTGTGGAGCTGGTTGAGGAGGTGGTCAGGGACTGGAGCTGGAGAGGGGGGTCTCTTGGGAGTTTGAAGTGTGGAGGTGAGGTGGTAGAGGGAGAGGATGTTGGTGGCCACCATGGCCACAAGCAGCATCAGGTTCAGACCCATGGTGAAACCCATAGGACTTGACTCCTGTGCTCAACTGTCAATGGCCTTTGCTTTTGCTGGATCTTTGCCTCTTTATCTGTACTTCGATTTAGCTCGCTTTTAAGCTTCGCTGTTTTGTTTGACTAAAATCAGAGTGAACTAAGCTAAGCTAAGCTTTCCAGTTCGAGTTTTGTTCCTCTGTCGAACAGCCTTGGATTCCAGATTCCAAATGGGGTGTTTTTTTTTCTCATACGGCCGTTGGATTGTGATGATGTGGTGCCCTGCAATAGGTTTGATCCAAATCTAGATTTTGTTTGGATCCAGCAGAGGAAAGTGGGTTGCTTGGGAGTTGGGTCGGGTTGCTTGGGAGTTGGGTCGGCCATTCGGTCTCATAAATTCGAATTACTTTGTGAAAAATGTTAGATTTACAACATCAATACAACAACTGTACAATAACTCATCATATGAAGGTGAATCTTATACACTGGAACCCACCCTCATGTAAATGATTGTTGTGTAGATGTTGTGATGATGTAGTGCAAGAATCAAATCTCTTTGAGATAAATAAATCATATTTTATCAACAAAGACATAATTACTGACTTTTTTTTTTTAATTTTTTACAAAATCAGATGTTAACCCATTAATTTACATGATTTTGTGACCTTTTTTTTTTTAATAAAAAAAATTAATAATTATGTTATGGGGTGTCAACATATCATATCTCTTTAAGATATATCAAAAAAATAATTCATTTTATGTAGTCATATTTGGTTAACTGATTTAACAGATTTATTGACTATGATATCTCAAATTATCGAAATGTGTTAATTTAGTGGACGAAATTTAACTGTAAGAAGTAAATTATTTTTTAAATAGATATTAAGCATCTCTTAAATTCATTTTAATATTACAATAAATAATTTGTAAATCAGATAAATTACGTGGAAATGATTTTACAATTTTTTATTTTTTTAGAAAGGAAAGGTGAAAACTAATTAATGCAGACAATGTTAAAGAAGAGGGAAAAAAGTACTGGTGGCACGTGAATTTCGGACCCATTTATTTGGTCTTTGTTAAAGCACTTCATGCGGACGGTATATTTCTATGCTTTAGAATAACCGTTGAGATCATATTATCCTCCGTTTATTCGACATAAAATAGTTTCCTTCGTAAAATGATTTTAGATAAGTCATTTTTTTGAAAAATATTTTTCGTTAAAAACATTTTTTGATGTTTGGCGCGTATGAAAAATCACAATTTTTTTTTAATGTTTTTATTCAATCATATTAAATTATAAAAATCAATTTTTATTCTAAACATATAAATATTAATGTAAAATAATATAAAAATTACCGAAGACGAGATTCCGTCACTGACCGATAGGATTCTGACCACTTTTATCAGATTCTGTCATTCCGGCTACTATAGCCAGAATCCAAGATAAAGGCTGGAATCCGGGCAGTTTAGTCGAAATCTAGGTTGGTCGGATTCCGACACAGAACGGCTGGACTCCGACATATTGGCCAGAATCTACCAGAACAACCGAAATCCAACTGTTCTGGCCAGATCCCGGCCAGTCGGCAGGGATCCGACCGTTCAGGGCGGAATTTTCTGGCCAGATCCAGGCGACCGGCCGTTCTGGCCCGATCTGTCCGGCCGGATTCCGGTGGAGATGGCCGGATTCCGTCGTCGAATTCCGGCGACATAGACTGAATGCTATCGGATTTCGGTACCGGCAAGATTTCGGTGATGGTCGACTGCTTGAAGTGAATGTCGACTGTGTCGTTTAATAGGAGTCGAATGCGTCTGGTGTCTTCAAAAAATGATTTACGCTTTTAAAAAGCGTAAATCATTTTCTGAAATTTACTAAAGGTTTTCGGTCAAACAAAAATCATTTTTCGGTTGACTATTATTTTCGCCATTGCCAAAAATCGGAAAATGCTGAAATCATTTTTCAGAAATCATTTTACGCCGAAACAAACAGAGCATTAATGTCAGAATGTCTTGAGGGTTGTTCTTAATTACTTGAAACAAAGAAAAGAGGCCTTGCTTTTTCTTTGTTATGGATATTTTGAAAATAATAGAAAATGAGAATGGTATAAGCCTATATTTTTTTTTAGAATAATTTCATTAATAGATCTGTGTGTGTGTGTTTTTTTTTTTTTTTTTTTTTGGTATTGATCAAGTATTAGAATGACATATCTTTATTATTCTCATGATAAGCTTTTAATATTTGTTTGACGTTCACTCTCATACAGGAACCCAACAACTCCTCCTCCTAGCACCACCCTTCTCCTTGTGTTGTTTGGCATTCCCTCCTTCTCCAATTGTAACCACCCCCTCCCCTCCGGAAACGGATCCTCTACATTTCATTTGAAATGGAGAGGAGACGGTCAGTGAAAAAATAATGGGCAAAATTATCATTTCAATTTTTTTAGACAATTTTGGCCCTTATTTTTTCACTAACCAGCAAAGAAAATGGAGATGATCCGTTTGCCTTCCCACCACTCATGATTGTCCCATCCCAATTGAAATCATTTTTTTTAAATGAATTATTGGTGTTTTTCAACAATTTTGAATGTTTTGAAGTTAATTTTTAAGTTGCAATAAAAACTTTTTGTTTTACTAATCAAATATCAGAAAAATATTTTCGATTAAGATATGTTTAATGTCATTTTTTTGCACATCTCTTACACATAATTTTTGCAAATCTACTACTGAATTGGAACCACATGTGATCCCATAGATTCAATTGTGGATCAACAAATCTCTTTGTATGGAGATAGACAAAAAAAATGTGTAAGAGAATGATACTTTTGGGATTTTAAATAACTAATAATAAAAAGAATATATATATATATATATATATATATATATATATTTTTTTTTTTATGAAACGTTTTTCCTCGGTATCACCGCATGGGCCTGCGGCCCACGTAGAGTTAGGAGAATTGCGTATTTCAAACGCGACGCCTGTGAAATCCTCCAAAATATCCCGGATCCCAAAATATTGGATCCGGATCCTCTCCAGTTCTCTAACTGGAGAGGAGCCAGTTAATGGCTGGGATCCACGTGGCTTAAGAAAAAAAAACCAAACTTTAACACACGCGCCTGTTACCTGAGTGCAACAAGAAAAGGACAAACTTTTTTTTTTTTCTTTTTTCTGAAAACAAATGCCCAATTCTGGAGATCTCTCCTCTCTCTTCAAAGCTTCAGTCCTTCACCGTCAAAGTCCCAATACAGAGATTCGCCGGAAACTCTCTCCTCGTGCATTATTTTATTTTCCAAATTTCTAATATTAAAGAAAAAAAATTAAAAAGTGAAAGGGGAAACACAGGTCTCCTTCTTTCTCTGGGCTTCAACAAGACTCTTAGCGACTTTCGACAGCTTACAATGAGAGGTTTCTGTTTTTGCTTGATGGTTTTGATTTTTTTCTGATGGCATTTTCGTAAATTATGGCGGCGAGTTCCGGAGGCTTCGCCGCTCAGTTCGATTTCAAGCTCGGCGGAGGGGGACGACGGGGAGCCATCGTCGGAGATGTCTGTCCGGCAGCGCGCGGTCTCGGATTGGAGGTGTGGAAGCGTTGGTGGTGGAGGGCACGTGAGCGCGACCGAGTAGGAGGAGCGTGCCGGATTAGCTGTTGCTGCTCCGAACCAATGGGCCCGATCCGAAAGCCACCGATTTGCTTAAGCCGCACGATTTGGCGGATCTTCTCGACCCTTTTCGCGGTAGTTGACATGAGAGCCAGAGAGAGAGATGTCTGCTTCTTGAGGATTTGGAGACTCGGTCGATCTCTGTGTTGGGACGTCTTTGACGGTGAGGGACTGAAGCTTTGAAGTTTGAAGACAGAGGAGAGATCTTCAGATTTGGGCATTTGTTTTGGTTGGGACGTCTTTGACGGTGAGGGACTGAAGCTTTGAAGTTTGAAGACAGAGGAGAGATCTTCAGATTTGGGCATTTGTTTTGGTTTTTCAGTCCTTTTCTTGTCGCACTCATTGGGGTGACAGGCGCGTGGGTTTTTAAAGTTTGGTTTTTTTTTTTTCTTAAGCCACGTGGCTTGTTTTTGGCCTTGGATCTCTCTAAAATGATCTAAGCCATTAACTGGCTCCTATTAGAACCGGAGAGGATCCGGATCCAAAATATTGTTGCTGTGGTAGGGCGCTTTTTTGTTGCTGGGAGCAAGCGGAGGAAGAGTTGAAGATTCCAATTCCACAACAAAACGACACTTCATTTCCGCTTCTACTGATATCGATCAATCAATGGTGCGTTTCAAATTTTCGACTTGCTCTTCTTTTCTTTACCTCTATTCTCCTTTTCCCATTTTTGGTTTCATTCATTTTTCTCACCAACCAAACAGAGCTTAGGTTTTGGATTCCTCTTGTCGCCGTTAGTCAGTGATAAATTCGCTTAAATTTACTCATATTTCATCGCTCTTGCTTTGATTTATGAACTGAATGTCCTATACACTGTTTCAATTCCTAGATTTTGTGCATATTAGCTTTTGCTTGATGTGTGTTTCTTCACAGCTTTGAAATGTGTTTATTGTGATTTTGATAATGTACGAGTGGCTAAGAAATAGGTAGTGAAAACTCATTATTTGTTTCCCGAAGCTCACTGGGACAAAAATTGAGTTATGTCCATAAGTGGGTTTGCTTGGTCGCTGAAGATACTTAATGTTATGTACTTGGTGACTGTTGGATGCTCTGACTATATGATTCTAGAATTAAAATGTATGGTTAATTCTGCTACATGGGAATGAGGCAAATAGAACACTGAGT
This sequence comes from Alnus rubra, assembly GCA_028654335.1. Lineage (NCBI taxonomy): Eukaryota > Viridiplantae > Streptophyta > Magnoliopsida > Fagales > Betulaceae > Alnus > Alnus rubra. Next base: position 1,400,034 of record JAJPGS010000244.1, read on the forward strand.
GTTATATATCGTATGAAATAGGACTACATTGTTGGGTGAGGACAAGAAGTTAACTTTGCCAATAATGGCGTTTAGAAGAACGGACATTGAGCTCAAGTAATGAAATAGGATTTATGAAGCAAATTGGTTAATTCCTTAGAGTTGGTAATATATTAATTGTTTTTAATGGGGTTTCAAACTGAAAATCTAGTTGCATAAAGGATAGAAGATATGCGATGTCTATAATGGTCATGCAAGAAATTTCAATGTCCAATGATAAGTTGCCAAATAAAGCCTACCTGAAAATGGAAAATCCATGGAGCTAAGGTTCAACCCACCAACGGTCTTGGGTCAAATGGAACTTCATCCCACATAATTATGTGGTGGTGGGTGAAAAAAAATTCTGTGCACTTCAATTTTCTCAAGAGTAATACTCACAAGAATCACTTGAGATGTGCTTCCCAAAGAGTGCTCGCCAGTAGTGAGGATAGTCTGCTAGCAACTTTGAGTGCAAGAGAGGTCGTATGATTTATACACGAAAATAGCTAGTTAGCTTTTTCCATTAATGCAAGAAACCTTGAAGAGAAACTTCAATTCAATATGTAGTTTAAAATGGAATTTCACTTTGAAACTATAGATGGGAGCATTTAAATTTGATGAGGTTGTGCAAGCCATAAACTTTTTCATGCACGGTTTCCTAACTTTCATTGAGATCCATCTGCGAAAGGAAAGTAAGGTTTATGATGTTTTTGTATTTGACTTGTACATCCATATGGTGGGAGTTCTACTGCGGTCACTTGTCTCTTTTTATCTCTTTTGTGCAATCATGCTCCCACGATGCTACTCATTTTCCTACGGTCTGTATTCTTCAGTACTATTTGACTATGATGTCATTGATGGATGTTACAGATTTCTTAATGCAATATACCTAATAAATTCCAAACTTTAGCACCACTTCAACTGTTATGATTTGGTAATCACATATTTTGGATTCTTAAAATATGGTGCCCTTGGGTAGGCTTGTAAATGAATCGTAGCTTGAGCTCAGCTCGAGTTCAATTCATTTAATAAATGAGTTGAACCCAAACAATAATTATTGCTCGAGTATTAAACGAGTTGAACTCGGATAAACTCGGTTTGGCTCAGTTTAAGTTCGTGAGCAATGCTTGTATAAACTTGACTTGGTTCGTTAAGTTCGTTTACACACACACACACATTTACATATATATACACTAAAATATTAACTTAATAACATAATAACATTTGTACATTTTCATATACATATGTTCTCTGATCTCTAAGGGAGAGTTGGGGGTCTGAAACTTGCTTTTGTTCAACCATGCTCTTTTGAGGAAATGTCTTTGGCACTATATGCTTGAGAGAGAGGCTTTGTCAAGAATTGTAGTGGAGTCTAAATATGGTAACTCCTGAGGTGGGTGATGTTCTAATGAGGTTCATGAGAGTGGGGTTGCGGAAAAATATCAGGAGGGGTTGGGGGAAGTTCTCTAGTCATACCAAATTTGAGGTGGGAGACGGCTCCAAGATTAGATTTTGGCCAGACCTGTGGTGTGAGGATTAGGTTCTCAAGGAAGCTTTTTTAGATTATTTGAGTGGATCTCTGCAAAAGCCTTTCTCAATATCTTTTACTTTTTAGGTTTTTGTGCTCTATTTTGTCGTTCTTGATTTGGTTGGATGTTTTATTTTGTATACTCTCTGTGTACTTGGGTTGCATCCATTGTGCTCATTTATTGAACTTACTTATAAAAAAAAATATATCAATATATGTGTATATACACGGACTAACGTATATGTTAATGAATGTTAATATGTTAACAATGTTACCACATTTGTGTGTATATATGTTAGTTGCAGAGTAATATATATAGTAATTAATGTAATTTTTATAGTGTTTGGCTTAACAATTTTATGGCGTAGAATCAATGTAATTTGGTCAATAAAAAAAATTTGAATTTGACTCGAGCTCAAGCTCTCAGTTCAAGTTCGAGCTCAAGCTTGAACTTGATTGATTTCTATTGAGCCGAGTTCAAAAATGTTCGTAAAGTTTGATTCGAGCTCAAGCCTACATATATATTTTTTTCTAAGCCAAGTTTAAACAACCAATGTTTGGCTCGACTCAGCTTGATTACAGCCCAACCCTAGAGCAAGGTTATCTAAGTTTCAATTATTATTTTTTTCCCTTTCCACTGCCCTTTGTTATTGTTATTACTTCCTGGAATAATTATTTGGATTTGTTTTTATTTAGGCTGATCCTGAGTTAGAAGCAATCAGACGAAGAAGAATGCAGGAGCTTATGGGTCAACATAGCATGGTAAAAAATCACCTCTTTGAGTTCATATGAATTCCTATGTATTACAGAATTGCAGCTTGCTTCTTGCGCTTTGATGTTGATATCTTATCAAATTTATTGATATATAGGGAAATCAACAAAATCCTGAACAGCAGAAGGCTCAGGATGATGCAAAGAGGTTTGTTTTTTCAATCTAGTTATGGACTTGTACAGTTGTACCATTATGCCACAAATGTTCTGTCAGTTGTAGGGTTTTTACTATAAAGGTAGTTTTTCTTTTTTTGTGAAGTAAATTATTGATCTGAATGAGCAATTAATTTAGTGAGGCTGAGGAACGGAGGCAAATGATGCTTAGTCAGATTTTGTCAGCTGAAGCACGAGAAAGACGTAAGTTCAAATCTGAATTTGCAGTTGAGGCATATATTAAGACCATTATTTGTGGCCCCTTGGTATATAATCATACCTTCATATGCTTGTCATCTTTTTCATTTACATGAGGCGTTTAGTGTCGGTTACTGCTTGTCTAAAAGGCAACTTATTCTATTCATTGGTTTAGTTTTATGTTTGATGTTCTACTCTCTGTAGGTAAACAATGCAAGTTGATTGTGCATTCGATGTTTATGATATGACTCTATCTTATCATATAGGCCTAGCAGTGTATCAATTAATGTAGAGAAGTTTAAGAGGTTTGGAGTGGTCACTTGGTCATGATTAGTTTACAAAAGTCAAGGAGGTGTACTAGTACTATCTTTTGAGCTTATGAATGATATTTTTACCTACTTGATTGCAAAGGTAATATTCAAGTGAATGTTAATCTACCATTTAACGTTTACTTATCAAAAAAAAACTTATCAAAAAAAAGGTAATATTCAAGTGATTTAGAGGTGTCTATCATCAATATTAGTTTGTTGTTTCTTTCATTTCTTTTTTTCTTTTCTTTTTGGGGTGGACCATGGCTCAAGGCTTTTATTTTAGGATTGTCATTAAGAATGTTGGTTTATAAATGGAGCTAGGGAAAATGTGTGTGTAGGGCCATTGACCATCGCTACTCTTTTTTCCTCTTCTCCCATTGGGCCATACAATGTTTGTGGGTTTCAAACTTTGGTTTTAGGGTTATCATTAGGAGAGTTGGTTTACGTTCTATAAGTGGACTCGTGGTTAGATTTTGTTATTTTTTCTCTTCCTGAATTTCATGTTCTATCTTCAATTCATAGTTCTGCTACTATCATATGCTGTCAAAACAATCTTAGTTCTGCTCCGTGTCATAATCTTAGAAAGAGGCGTGTCATCGTAATTGATGGGTGTTGTATGTGCAAAAGGAATAGAGAGTCTGTGGACCATCTTCTTCTCCATTGTGAGGTTGATTGTGCCTTATGGAATGCTATTTTTAGCCGCTTTGGGTTGTCTTGGGTTATGCCTCTTTGGGTGGTTGATTTATTTGCTTGCTAGTGAATGGGCGGCCACTCTCGTAGTGCTGTTGTGTGGAAGATGGTTCCTTCTTGCCTTTTGTGGTTCTTGTGGAGAGAATGAAATGATAGAAACTTTGAGGACCAAGAAAGGACGATAGAGGAGCTCAAAATCTTCTTTTATTCTCTTTTTTTTTGGACTGCTGTGTTTTTAGCTCCCTTAGTGATTATCTTTAATGATTATCTTGTTTTTTTCTTTTCTTTCTTTAACGCTTTTCTTGTATACTCTCTGTGTACTTGGTTGCGCTTTTAATGATATTATACTTATCAAAAAAAAAAAAAGTCTGAAGCATTCTGTACTTTTGTTTCGTTAGGCCCATTGCATTCAGTGTAATATGATTTGCAGCACATGTCTAACGTCTGCCGCTATGCTGTATGTGCAGTTGCTCGAATTGCTTTGGTGAAACCTGAGAAAGCAAGAGGTGTTGAAGATGTTATACTAAATGCTGCTCAAAGGGGTCAGATAGCTGAGAAGGTACATGGGAATCAAGAGGTGTCTGGGTGCAATATTTTGCATGCCACTTAATGTTAGTTGGATGTCTGTCTAAATATCAATTACAAAAAGTCAAGTCTCTGACAATTAGACGCTTCACATTTTATATGTAGGTTTCTGAAGAGAGGCTCATATCATTACTGGAACAAATTAATACCCAAACGACTAAACAAACCAAGGTCACGGTAAGTATATTATTATAGGAAAATGATATAAATTTATGTCCTACCCATCTCATTTTCAAATTCATCATTAGATTTGTAGGACTCACGCTGAGTCAGACAAATCCAATGGTGGATTTGAAACTTGATTACATGGATATGGATTTATAACATGTTCCATTATTATATAATGAACGTCCTTTATGCTATTTAGTAGACTATTATACGATTGTCATATAACTTGATAATGTGACTGTAAAAATCAAGCCATTTGATTAGTACTTGTAAAAGTAAAATAAAAATTAAGGGTTGATTTTCAATGTCACACCATCTCAGTTGTATGACAGTCATATAATAGTTTATTAAATAGCATTACTTTTAAACCATCATAACTTGCAAAATCTTTTGTCAATTGTTGTCTTGTCCTGCTTTATTTTCCAGATCCAGAGGCGTCGGAGTGTTCTTGAAGATGATGATTAGTTCTTATCTGGAACGAGTGCGGAATTATTAATACTGTGCTTTTTTTAGTGTGACAAGATGATTAATGAATACCATGCTTTGTTGGTTGTATATTAATGAAGTTCTCAACTGTATTTTCCTTCACGCAGAGTGTCCTGCTGAAAAAGTTCTTGGAGTTGCGGTTTTGATATTATGTCTTTTGGGGGTTATGATTTATTGCTGTATCTTTTGTGCTTGCTTGTTTAATGAACAGTTTTTTTTTTTTTTAATGGGATGCATAATTAGATGGTCCCACTTATGGAGCATAATTAGATGGCCATCTTACTCATTAAACCCTACTGATGATGCATATTGAAAATTATCCCATGGCTAATTATTCTTTTAACAACAATTCTGCTGGCATCTTTCCTTCGTGTAAATTATAGTTAGAGATTTGAAATTCAAGTCACCCAATCATTTTTGTGTTTCGGTACGTTTTTTAAATTACTTGTAGTAATCATATGAAGTCGTACTAAATTCATCTTGAACCCATGTTGTGCTACATCAACTTGTAGGCCTCAAAACTGGGGATTTTGATTTCCTACAATCTTCTGCCCTAAGAGCCAGGCAGGAAATACTGTAGGGGAGTTGTTAGGGTAGGTGGGTCCTTAGGGGCATGGATAATAACAAGATCTCAAATTAGGAGTGGCAATTCGTGTTCACATGTCGGGTTGTGTTGAGGCATGAGGCACGAGTATCTAACTCATTTAATTAAACATGTTAGACATCTTCATCTTAAATGCTAATTTCGTGTTGGGTTTGTGGATTGCGTATAAAATTATTAGTCTTTATGTCGCGCGTCAGGTTTGGGTCGTGTAGAGATATATGGGTATACGACTATATAGGTTAATTCTAACTTAATTCACTTAATTAAACTTGATAGACCTCTGATTTTTAATCCACTTATTTTGTGTTGAATTCATGTCAGATTTGCAAATAAGTAAAAAAATTGACACCCCTAATCCATCAACATAATTTTTGGTTAGAATTCATTTTGAAACAACATTTTATTTATAAAGTATACTTTTTTTTTTTTTTTTGTAAGTGCATACGCTATATATATATATATATATTTGAACAAACAGAACTGCTTCATTCATTGAGATAAAAAAAGGACCTTGCATAGTTGCATACGCATATATTGATTGTATACAAAAGTAGGAAAAAGAAGTTTGTCCTGAGCTAGGGAGATAGTGACAGGACAGCCCACCACTAAGCACTGTGGCCCATATATGTCCATTTCCTTGGAAAGTTGAAAGCCACCCAAAGCCTTTTTAAAGAAAAACGAAGCCCATTTTCCAACTCCAGCAAACCTCCTGCAAAGTGACCCAAATCTTTAAAGTACCCTATTCTTTAAGGGCTCTGCCACTCCTCCCACGCGCCTCACAAGCGCGTTCCCCCAGCATATTCCTCTGCACATACCGAATCTAGCAACTTCTCGCTCGCTCTCTCTCCCTCTGAGTCTCAACTGCCCTTTGCCTTGCCGCTTTCCTAGGCTTCACAAAACAAAACAAAACTGAATCTCTCTCTCTCTAAAGTGTGTGTTCTGTCATTGTTTCGTTTGTTTGTTATAACACCCTTTTCTTGCAAAACCACTTCTGCGAAAACATCCTTAATATCTGTTACGAAACTTGGTTCCTGGTTTCCCGGCAGCTCCCAAAGTGGTATTGTTGGAGCCCCAGATGGACAAAGAGCCTCTGCTACCGTATCTAAGCCCAAGAAGAAAACCAACACCACCACCATCGGTGCTAGCGCCACTCCCTGAAGAAAACGAGATCTCTCTCCCTCTAACCCCTTCTGAGCTCAAAGACCGCCTCATTTTTGGCCCTTCATCTTCCCCACGAGAATCCTCCCCTATAGTCGATGCCTTGACCCTTTCTCTCAGCTCCCCAAGACCCTCTCCTTCTTCTTCTTCATCTTCTTTAGACCCCACTACCCCACAAGACTCTCAATCACAATCTTCACAGGCTTGGCTCATCGACCCCAATTATCCTTCATGGAACAGGACCAATCTCCACCGTTCCAAAACAGCGCCGGCTATGGCTGTTATCAACGAAATTAACAACCCTTCTTTGCCTAGACCACCAGTCGGGTCTCATTCGATTGTGGGCCAAGCGTTTATTCTTCTTATATTGTATTTATCCTTGGGAGTGGTTATATATTGGTTTAACAAGGACAATTTCTCGGCGAATGAGACGCACCCAGTTGTGGATGCTCTGTATTTTTGCATTGTGACAATGTGCACGATTGGTTATGGTGATATTACGCCGGCTAGCACAGCAACCAAGTTGTTTTCCATAATGTTTGTGTTGGTGGGGTTTGGTTTTATTGATATTCTGCTCACTGGGATGGTGAGCTATGTGCTTGATTTGCAGGAGGGTTATTTGTTGAGGACTGTGAAGGGGAAGGGTGAGCAGGATACGGCGAGGTCGTATATAGTAGATGTGAAGAAGGGTAGGATGAGGATTAGGATGAAAGTGGGATTGGCATTGGGGGTTGTGGTTCTTTGTATTGGGGTTGGTGTTTGTGTAATGCATTTTGTGGAGAGGCTTGGGTGGTTGGATTCGTTTTATCTTTCGGTTATGTCAGTTACAACAGTTGGGTATGGTGACCGGGCCTTTCAGTCCTTGCCGGGTCGGATTTTTGCTTCCATTTGGTTGCTTGTATCAACACTCGCGGTTGCTCGAGCGTTTCTGTATTTGGCCGAGGCGAGAGTGGATAAGCGGCATAGGAGGATGGCGAAGTGGATTCTTGGTCATAATATGACTGTCTCCGAGTTTCTTGCTGCTGACATTGACAACAATGGCTTTGTCAGGTACTTATTGGTCTTGATTAACTTTCGAACCTCTTTAGCTTAATTAAATTTTTGTGCCTCGTACCTGCTCTAAGCTTGTTTGGGATTGGCCTGAGGCTTTGAGAAGTTATCTAGTATCCATTTACTAGATGCTTGCAATTTTTATTATTATTATTTTTTTATTATGGATTTTGTGGTTTATATATCGGCATTTATTGTATGATTTACTGTTAGATAAGCTCAAATGTAGATATCATTTGAAAGTAATGTAATATTTTCAACCTACGTTTACTACTTCAAGAAAGAAATAAATAACAAGTGAACTTCATTTTCTAGGAAACTTAAATGTCAGAGAATCATTAATCCTTTTTAAGAAATTTAGGAATTGCTTAAGTATCGTTATGAAATGTGAGTACTAGATTTTTAATTTAGAAATGCGACATGACTATAATTTATAAAGTTGTGAACCGTTTTAGAGGTTGATTAGAAAAGCTATTTGATTGCACAATTACAATAATATTCTTGTATTTGTTATGTCAAGTTTTTAATTTCAAGTACTGTATTTTAAATTCTAAAAATTTTATGTCTAAAGGCAATTGTCTGCTTCATTCAAACTTTTTTAGAAGAAATTTTGGTTATGTTCAATTTAGTATGTCCTGAAATTTTAGCTAATCCTTTTGATATCAGTTAAGTGATCTGAAATAACCCTTGCTTCACTTACAGTTTGAATGTTTAAAAAACTTCTCTGAGTGAATTCCTATATTCTTCAGTTTTAAAATATTGGGTTGATTCTCTTTGTGAAGATCAAGATGCCTGAACTTTATCTTGTAAGAATTTTTTTTTCTTTTCTTTTTCTGGGGCTATTTCGCACCGCAATGGATAGGGATGCCCTGGTGTTTAACCATATGGGAATCCACAACAATGAGGTGCATTGGAACTTAAAATTTTATCAAATTGGCGCATGACTGAGAGGTGGAGTCCGTTACTTCTTTCTTCAATACTTTCTATTCTTGTAGGGTGGGTCGAGGAGGTGAAGATAAGTTTTGTTGGATTCCTTCGAAAGGATGATTCTTTGAAGTTATTTTTTTTTTTGATAAGTAAGCAAAAATATTATTAAAAAAGCGTAAGGCGCCCTTACGTACACAGGAGAAACCAAAGCTAACCTGAGGAAACCTCAACAAAAACCACAAAAAAAACCCTACAACCCAAAAACAACCCACAAAAGAACCCAAACAAAAGCACCCACGAAAGAACCCAAACAAGAACAAAAGGAAAAACACCCAAGGACCCAAGATACAACCCACAAAAACCACCAAGGCATACAACCCTACATAATTTGGGCCTTGCCTTTCTTTGAAGTTAAAACTTTTTACCAAGTCCTCATTTCCAACATCGAGTCCTCCTTACCTTGGAGGCTCCTTTGAGGGTGGCCTTCTTCACTTGGACAACAAATCTTCACTTTGGATAATCTTCGCAAACGTCACATTATAGTTATGGAGTGGTGTTGTGTGTGTAAAAAAAGTGGGGAAACTCCCGATCATCTCCTTCTTCATTGTGAATTGTGAGAGACTTGTGGAACTTGGTCTTTCAGATGTTTGGAGTAGGGTGGGTTATGCCTAGACGGGGTAGTGCACTCTTGGCTTGTTGGAAAGGAAGGGTCAATCGGAGAGACCTTGAAATTGTTTGGAATTTAACCCCTTCATGTTTAATATGGTGCATTTGGAGAGAAAAGAATGCTCGAAGTTTTGAAGATTGCTTGAAGATGCGTTCGAACCTACAACTTTGTTTTCTTAAATCCTTGTTTGAATGGATCTATGCAAACGCCTTTCTCAACATCTCTAACTTTGTACACTTTTGTGCTCTCCTTTCTTGTTCTTGACTTTGCTGGGCATTTTCTTTTGTATATTCTGTGTGTACTTGGGTTGCGCCCCCTGCGCTCTTTTATTGAACTACTTCACTTATTTGGAAAAAATATATATATATATATATATATATTTTCTTATAACAAAGATGGTTTGAGTTTGGAAATGTTTTGACCCTCTTAGGGTTAGTAATGAAGGTTTAGGTGAACTTCTCTTGTTTTGGGGATTCTAATGAACTGCAAAAAGTTGTAAAATACTTGATCAAATATCTCCTAGGCATCAATTGATCCGGGAAGTTTTTGGTGTACAATGCCAGTTATACTTTGGTGTATAATTGGTGAATGATTTGGCAGAAATGAAATGAAACTTCAAATCTGACAGCTTTGCCCCAAGGATGCTGTGTCTTCAATTGTGAAAGTCTTATAGGATTAACCCTCTTATACATTTGTTTTACTTACATTGTGTAGGAAAAGTAGAAGAAGTTGCTTATACTAGTCCGTTGTGTTTGAAGCTAATTGATCACTCCGACCGACTGTGAAACAGTACGATGTAAATCATGTAATGCATTTGGACGCATCTGGGCATGAGACTCAGTGATAGGCATTTATTTGATTTAGTGATCTAAATTGAATTGGAGCCTTATGCTCCCTGTTTATTTCTTTCTTGGCTTTTTGGCAGAATACGGAGCTTCTCCTTTTTTTATTTGGCCCAAAACTGCATATGAGCTATATGTCAGATACCTTGAAACTATATTGGACTTCTTAAATGCCTCCATCAAATGTTAAGGTACTGCATTCAATTGACTGGCTTTGCTGATAACTAAAATTGGTTACTCATGCCATGTACTTTCATAATTCTTCTATTACATGTGGTTCTTAGGGTTCGGAAATGCTAAAGTGAAAGGAGTTAAGGCTTTTAGCTTGAACAGAGTTAGTGTGTAATGGGTTTTGGAGGCAAATGTTGAAAAATAATGAGAAAACCAGTTGCAGAGTCTTCTGGACAGCAGCGATGACTTAGATTTTCAGGTTGCTTTTGATGGAATAATTAATGATAAAAGCTCAGGGAGAACTTCAGGATTTTAGGGCTTGGAAGATTGTGACAGAAAGGTTTGGTTTGGGGTTGTAAAGAGGCAAGAAAAGGGTAAAGCTTGGGCCTGATCTGAGGCTGTGAGCAGTAATCTGAGAACAGGAAATGTGTTCCTTTTATGGTTTGTGGTTATTTACTTATAAAAAAAAATGGTTTGTGGTTATCAGGACTAACCTTTGATGGTGGAAAGGTTTTGGTTATCAAATTATGATATATCGAGAACAAACGAGTCATGGCAGGGTCTGGTTCCAGGTTTAAATGGGTGATGAAAGTGCAGAAATCACAGGTAAGAGGAGGAAAAGAAAGAAGAGGGAGAAAAAGTAGCTAGATGAGCGTGCCTTCCAAGTATCCAAAATACTTAAAATATCATTGACTAAACTGTAAATATTCTTTGAAGGATACTCGATATTTATAGGTTTGCAACCCTTCCTTATTCTAGTAGGTATAGGACTTCCTCATTTAAAATCTTTGACCAATAAACTGTTAAAGTGTCCCACATTTCTAAGAGATCCTTGTCTTGTAGACTTAATAAGTTATGGACACCCCTCCTCTCTCAAAGTGCCTTTTCTAGAAGAGTAATGCTCAATGGACTTTTACATGGTATCAGAACAGGTTCCTTTGACAATGATGGGCCTTTCCCTCCCGTTGTTGAACACGTGTTTGGCCAAAAGATGCCACACGTGAGGGGGCGTGTTAAAGTGTCCCACATTACTAAGAGATCATTGTCTTGTAGACTTTATAATCTATGGACACCCCTCCTCTCTCAATGCGTCTTTTGAGAGTGAGTAAGGCCTATGAACTTTTACATAAACAAGCTGATAAAGTAAGAGAATGTTCTGCTACTGCCAACTTCCGACTATTTAAAGTAGAAATATGCCCTTGACTCAATAAATGTGGCTAACTATGTTTTCATCTTTTCATAAAAGAAGAAAAGGCTACACAAAAAGTTTAAGATTACGTGGTGATTATGAATGCAATTATTGTGAATGCCAGGGTTTTAGTATTTTGTAGTTGTGGTGTTGTGAGTTGCTGTACAGAAAATGAAATCTTCTAGTGGTGCATCACAGCCATGGATGTGGATGATTTTCTGCCTAGATCTATGCACCAAAAGAAAGGGAAATGGCTGTTGATTTTTTTTTGCTTTTGTGGCCTATGATTTTCCTTCCAGTTTATATTTCTTCTGTGTAGGATCTCTCATGAAATGTAGTGACTATTTGATACAATTAATTTCTGTGCCGAGGAATAACGTGGTAAGTTATTTTTGTGACAATAATTAATGTAACTTCTGAAATATTACTGAAAGGAAGGCAGGCTGTAATGTGGCATGTTGCTGATGATAAAGAATCCAATTCCCTGCTTTCCATGTTTGGGGCTGCTTGTTATCTATCTGCACCTATTTTGACTTTAATGCAGACGCCTTTAGCAATGCAACAGTAGTGGTAAAAGGCCCAGATTTATCATCTTCGTTTTGATTGATTTTTTTTCTTTTTCTTGTAGATGCGAGCTACATTACTTGCTTTAATGTCTCATACTTCCTACTTTACTCTCATTTTGCTTTGTGATGTTAACATCAATTTTCATTCTTTTTTATTTTCAATGATTTATGTTATCTTCATTTACCTTGAGTTGAAGCCAATCCAAGCAGTTAGGTTGAGTATTTATGCTACTTTTATGTATGCAGTAAATCAGAATACGTAATATACAAGCTCAAGGAGATGGGAAAGGTATCAGAGAAAGATATTATGCAGATCTGCAACAAATTTGATAGACTAGACACTGGAAACTGTGGAAAGATAACTCTTGCTGATCTCATGGAGAATTATCATTGATACACAAGAACAGCAGATGAAGCATGATTGATACAAGTGCGTGAAAAACTCCCGTGGTTTTGTTGCCCACTTGATTGTACCGACCAGTTTAGACGATGAAGGTCACTGAATGTTCCAACTTGCTCTTACCCATCATGATATGTGTGGTAGATCAGGAGTTTCAATACGCGGAACAATTTACTGCTGGAAGGTATTTTTGCTTTTGTACTAAGTTTTGTTAGGGAGTATTTTGTACAAATGGTTGGATCAATTCTTTTGTGGAAACCTGACTATAAAAGAGCAAGCTTAAAATTATAAAATTTATTATGGCCTTTATCTTTTGCTTGTGAGCTTTTTTTTCTTTTTTCTTTTTTGGGCTCCAGTGTAAATGTTTGTAAACTGCTTAAATTAAAGTGAGGCTCTCTCTCTCTCTCTCTCTCTCTCTCTCTCTTCGTGGACCATATCGTGAATGCTTATTTTTTTAGCTCATCAATGAGGTTTATAATGAAGGCACATATCTACATCACCTGGAAATGACATTGTTTAGTTGTGATTATACAGCATATAAAATCTCTTCCCCTCTGTTTCTGTGCACCAACTGATTGAGTTCCATTGCACCCATAGTTTATCGTTGCATGTTCAGTTGTAAACTTTTTGTCATTTTCTTTTTTGGATGAATTAGTAACCATTTTATAACAGCAAACTATAGCTATTTACAATTTCTGCAGAAACAGTAGAAAACTGACTATGAAACAAACTTCAAAGACCCTCAACATACTAATCTAAAGAAACAAAACCTATGCCAGTATCTTCTGATCAATACCCCAATTACAGCAAATTTTTTCATTCCCCTTAGTCCTCCTAAAGCTGCCTTTTCCCATTAAACGAACTCTCACTTCCCATTTGATCTTCTGCCAAATTTGTTCCTCAGGTAAAGGAGTATTGCCTTGTCTCAAGTCATTCCTATTACGCCAGATATAATACACTGCTGCTCCGAAAACCAGCTTACAAACAAAATACTTTATCACTTTTTTCCTCCAATTCTGCACCCCCACATCAACAATCTCATCCCAGCAAGTATGAGTATCCTCCAGATCACACAAGTTCATTAGATTCCTCCAAAGTCTACTCCATTTCTGCAGAAAATGCAATTTGTGTCCCCTTGATAATCCCATCGCAACAGCTTGTCTCCAGGGGTTAGAGCATTCTTCATGGTAAAACTTTTTTGTCATTATATGCTATGATACATAAAATTGAAGCATTGCATTGTCATTGACCATAACAGAGTGCCTTAGGGTTTTCTTTTGGGATTTCAAAGATTTTTGCTGCATTTAGTGGAAGGTATGTGGATGTGTAACTCAAATTTGTCTTGGTTCTTAGAGCACTCTTTTCTCTGTGCATGTATGTGTTAGGTTCAGATGGAGAGAAGGGGTCATTGTGGTAGGGTGGGAGCGAATCTTAGTGGTTAGTAGTGGTGACACAAACTGAAAATGGTTTGACTGCTGACAAAGATACGACCGGAGTTGATTCATGTTCTCTTTTCAGAGCACTTGAAAGCTAGTAATCATTCTGCTTGTGATACTTGTAAGTACAAGCACCTCTCTTTTTTTCCCTCCCTCTCTCTCAATAAGCGTTCACATTTGTCTCAGCAAATGTTTAGCTAAGATTTAGTTAAAGAACAACTTTTTCTATTTTAGGTACCCACTTTTTCAAAGCATCTACATCCGACTCAGCATCATTTTAACTATTCACTTTCACTATTCCATTTGAAATATTTTTTCTTTGTATATTTTCACTTTTCCAAAAGAGGAAGAGAGAAACAGATTGATTTTTTTTTTTCATGCATTGTTAAGCTACGTTGCTCAACAAATTTGCTGAGTACTGTAGTAGCTAGCTAATTCCTTAGCCAAAGTGGCTTGCCGGATGTTAAGGTTTTTTAGCTATAGAACTAGCCAAAATAACCTTTTGTAGCCCAATGTTAATGCTCTAAAGATTTTTTTTTTTTGGGGGGGGGGGGGGGGAAGAGGCGATCCTTCTCCTACTTCAATCATTTTCGAACACCTCATATCATTTTCCGGCGTTTGAGGCTTCCATCATTAATGCATGATTTTTTATCCTATTCAAATGGGGGGAGGGGGAAGCATTAATGTATGATTTGATCTCTCGTATACTGCCCCTTCCCTTCTTTGTAACAGGTTTTGAATATAGAATAATTTGTTAGTACATTTCGTTGAATTAGAAAGTATATATGGAAATATGATTTAGATCATGTATTAATTTTTCTCTGCAGAATTTTATTTTACTCCCATTCTACTTTATCGTATCACTTCTCATTTTCATGAATTACAACATCTCAGTTTCTAGAGAATCATTTTTGCTTATGGTTACATTGTCTCTCAAGCCCCCCCCTTTAGAGAATGTCTCTACGCCTTATAAATGCATGCAGCTGAAAGAAAAAAAAAAACATAATTCTAGCACTTGGTTGTTAAGAGTGATACCACTGCCCCATAGGTTCTGCTCTGGAGCACCGAGCTTCAAGTTGCAGTATTGTTAATCGTGTTTTGGACCAGTCGTTACCCCATAGGTTCTGCTCTGGAGCACCGAGCTTCAAGTTGCAGTATTGTTAATCGTGTTTTGGACCAGTCGTTACCCCATAGGTTCTGCTCTGGAGCACCGAGCTTCAAGTTGCAATATTGTTAATCGTGTTTTGGACCAGTCGCTCCAACCGTCGGTTTCAGTCTGGTTGATTATAACTTATAAATAATGCTACTCTTTACACTTATTTATCACGCTTATTTTACCCCGACTGATATGACGTTGTTTTAAGTGACTTTTCCTTCTTATTTTTTTAAGTGGCAAATATGATAAGCCACTTAAAACAAGCAACATCAGTCAGTGTCAGTGTGAAATAGATGTGATAAATGAGTGTGAATAGTAGCATTACTCATAACTTAGTATCAACCTCCCCTTAAAATGCAAGCTCGGTGCATTTTAAGGGGAGGTTGAAGAGATGGTGTCGTTTTGTTCATGGAATCCTGATAGGTTTCCAATTGTTTTTCTAGAATTTGTCAGGATTTCATGATTGGTTCATAGTTTTCAACTTAACAATCTCATGTTCTTGCAGGTTTCATGCTTTCCACGTTTCAAGAAAGAAAACGTGATCACCACACACGTTCATAGTTTTGAACTTGACAATCTCAGATTCCCGTGGGTTTCAATAAAATTTCGTGGAAATGTGATTAATATGCATGCATCATATATATCTGGTGGGAATGCTGGGTTTGAGTTTAGACGATCTTAACTATTGATCAACAAGTAATGCTATTTTTCAATCTAATTTCACACCAGCTGACGTGACGTGTTTTAACTTTTCACGTCCGTCATGTCAGCCGGTACGAAGTAGGTGTAAATAGTAAGAGATATGATAACGTTTATAATTTATGTACAACTCTTTACACCCATTTCACACCGAATGACGTAACATGTTTTAAGTGACTTTTTAGATCAACCACTCAAAAAAAGTCACTTAAAAAAGGGTACGTTAGCCGGTAATAAAATGAATGTGAAGAGTAATGTTACTGTTTATTAACAAATACAGCAGTCAACAAAGGATTTTATCATTTTGTTTTTGCTTAAAAAATCTCATATTTTTGTTACAGTTTATTGAAATAATGCAAAGTCCAAGACCTTTTCAACAGCCACGATTAGCTGCATTATTAGCCAATGATCCAATGTCTTGTACTCTTACCTGGAAGACTTTCAAAGAAAGCGGCTATTAGGCAATTATGCAAAAAGCCCTTATAGTTCAAATAGACAAGTGAGTCCTAGGATGTTTTTGAAAACCAAAAATGTTCTAAGGGTTAAAGGTTTAACCGAATTAGTATCTAACAGTCTTATAATTTTTGGGTTAATGATTACGCCCTTAACAGTTGGTATCAGAGTAGGCATCACGTCACGGGTTCAAGCCATGTAAGAAGCGATCTATAAGCTGTATTAAAATGTCTTGATATTTTGTAAAATCAATATTCAAGAGCCTAAAAGCTTTTGGATCAATGATTAAGCTCTTTTTTGAGAAAGACATAGTTGGAGTGAAGGATCATATATGTGCCATTGTTGTGCATGGCATTTATGAATGGAAATGTTTTAGATTTAACTTCACTCTCTTTTTCATAAAAATATTTGAAAAAATTAAATTTGGATCGTTGAAAAAATTACGGCACATATACTGCACTTAAATCCAAATCCAATGAATCATATGATCGAAACTAAAAGGATGCTGGTAACCCAAAGAGGCACAAGAGTTTGAGATTTATTTGACTATTAAAAGACTTCTCAAAGGCTTGTATAGCATCATTCAAAGAGTGTAAAATAGGGAATATGTTCGAACCAATCACGTCCATTACTCTCATACTCCTTAATGTTGCTTTTAAAACACTATTGGATCACTATTGAATTTTGGATTTAATTGTGATTTTAAAAGCCATGTCAAGGAGTGTGACTGTGAGAGTGAGAGTGAGAGTGTGTAGCATTCTTCTTAGTGCCAGTTTTGGTTCGTGGAATAAACCCTGGGAATGAAATGAGTATCCTATAGAATATGCATTTTTTATTTGGTAGGGACCTAATCCTAGGAATAGTTATTTTTTTTGGAACAACTAGGAGTAGACAACGTTCTCCCAAAGAAAAAAAAAAAACCGTTTATTTTATTTTAACCCTTAAAAAAAGAAAGGAAATGTTGAATTGCTGTGAGAGGCCGGTCACACACAGTAAAACTCGGGGGTGGTGCGGACCACGAGGTTCTCCGAGGGTGGTGCGAGTATGTCGTGGTCTGCACCACCCCCAGTGAATTTTGGGGTGTCTTGTCCACCTTCGATTCGCATTAGGGTGGTTGTGGCCACCCCTGGTTCTTATGTCGATGGTCGGCTACCCACAACAATTCAATTTTATTTTAAAAAAATAAAAATTGAAGTTTTAGAAAGAAAAAAAATCATTTGAGTTTTTTTTTTTTTTTTTAATATTATATTAATTTTGATTCAATCTAATTGGGGTATATTTTTTTGTCACCAAACTAAAAAATAAGAATTATTGTCCCTAAGGGATAGCTCAATCGGCTGGGGACTACACCTCATGAAGCTAATTCGAATCTCCCATTCCCCCTCTTGTGTGGACATGTCAAAAAAAAAAAAAAAAAAACAATAACTATTGCATTTTACTCTCATTCATGTAAAAGTCCATGAGCCTTACTCACTCTCAAAAGACGCATTGAGAGAGGAGGGATGTCCATGACTTATAAAGTCTACAAGACAAGGATCTCTTAACAATGTGAGACACTTTAACACGCTCCCTCACATGTGACATCTTTGGCCAAACACGTGTTCAACAACGGGAGGGAAAACTCCATCATTGTCAAAGGAACCTGCCTGATACCATGTAAAAGTTCATGAGCCTTACTCACTCTCAAAAGACTCATTGAGAGAGGAAGCGTATCCATGGCTTATAAAGTCTACAAGACAATGATCTCTTATCAATGTGGGACACTTTAACACGCCCCCTCACGTGTGGCAACTTTGGTCAAACACGTGTTCAACAACGGGAGGGAAATGCCCATCATTGTCAAAGCACCCCTCCTCTCTCAAGGCGTCTTTTGAGAGTGAGTAAGGCACATGAACTTTTACATGGTATCAGAGTAGGTTCCTTTGACAATGATGGGCCTTTAACAATTCATTCCTATTAATAACTATTTGTTTTCCTAATAAAATACCTATATTACGTACCAAATGAGGCAATGGTCACTGAAGATTGATTTTTTGTGACTTTTGATTTTTCCTTTTTTTTTTCTTCTTCAAAAATACCCATGATCATTTCCAGAAAAGCAATAAAATCCATACGAGCCACATCTTTGATAGACAACAAATCCAGCAAGTTGCACTTTCCAAGTCAAGCTCTCTCACCTCACACACACAAACTCTTAGGCAGTCATACAGTTTTTTGACCAATTAAGCAATTCCTCGTATTCATCAGAAGATTTCAGCAAACTTTAATGTCAAAGTAAATTATGGGTCATCTTAATATCAATGCTTTCCTTGAAAGTTTAGCTTCAAAAGCTTATTCAAAAAGCTCTGCATAAAAGCAATCCCTTTCTTGAATTGATTTTGGATGAAAATTATGAAGCATGTGTTATAGACTTTGTTTCTTTCAGTTCGTAATCAACAAACCCATCATGGGATTACAACCATTCCACGAGTCTAGTGCATACCAAGTCTCTCTCTCTCTCTCTCTAGCTCTGAAGAATTATAAAGGAACTTTTGAATTCTAATGAAGTTGACTGTACGTTTCCAGTAATCTCCAGTGGCCTTGACTGGGTGATCAGCAAAGACTATTTGTCTGCTTTATTATAAAGCATTTTTTATTTTACCCCAAAGGAGGAAAAAAGAAAGAAAAAGAAAGTTACATCATATGCTTTGGCATGGCTGAGTCAACTCATCCTGTTGTGGATTTGTGACATTTGGTGACTCCATGAATGACTAATATTAAACAAAGGATTCGGTGAAAAAAGGTCTTTTCTTTCTCTATCTTCTTGTTTACTGGTTGGTGAATGGTGGGGGCACTAATAATACCAGAAGAATTCAAATTAAGAAACCCAATATTAGTAAATAAAGTGGGGTCAAATTTATATATACAGGTTGGAACCAGTCAAATAAATTCTTGACCTCCGAAAGAATCAAACCAGAAGAAGACCTTTCACATTAATTTGAAGCAAGATCGAGCTAGCTTTAACAAACATGCACTAGCTAGATGGATTAGAGAAAAGATAGGCATACAATAAAGTATATATATAGTATATATATATATATACATGTGTTTTGCTTATTATATATGCAACTATGATCGACACAATTATTGTATATATGCCGTTTTAAAAGCTGGAAATGTTGACTTTTTTGGAACATTCCAAGTGGAGTGGATGGTGAATAGTGTTTGGTTCTTGTTGACTTTCGCTTTCGAGTCAATAGCAATAAATAGTGTTTGGTTCGGTGATGTCGATTGATGATATGCTAATGCTAGCCTAGATGAATATTGTACAAGCAACACTTTCTTTACAATTTTGGCCACGAATGGAGATTGATTTAGCAGGAAAGAACAAAATTGTAGAGTAAAATAAAGTTTTGTTTGTATTTCTTCGCTAACGAGATCGAGATCTCCTTCAATTTTCTGTCCAAATTTCATTTCTCGGAGCATCCGGGTTGTTAGAATATATTTGTGATTAACTTAAATCCGATCGGATCCTTATATAGGTCGAATTGTTTTCATATTTTGATTGAGATTATTTAACTATAAATAGGTTCTTTATGTACACAGTTTAGATACACATAAATATACAAGTCAATTATGAACATATTCTAACACGGGTCCTTTGACCCTCCAATCTCTCTCTCTCTCTCTCTTATTTTTTGTCCGAATTTCTTCAAATTCAAGTAAAATATTTCAAAAGATTCCCGTTCTTTCCCGCCAAAAGATTGCTACTCGATTCAATTTTCCACGTGAACCACACTATTCATTAATACCCACAACAAAGAAAATGAAAGGAAAATAGTGGAATTTAAGCTTCATTTTAGCATTGTTGCAATTTTCTTTCCTCCCTCCATCTTTGCTATAATTCAAACAGATTATCTTGGTAGACCCTAGCTAACTGAGTGCTCAAACCCCATATAGACTACCAATGTGGTCACCGACACAATTCCCTACACTCCCCGATTAATTTGGCAATTCAAACTTCAATAATAAAATTAATGCTAGGTTGACATTTGATGATGCAATTGATCGCGTAGTCAGATTTAGGCAATGGACGTTTGTAAGGAGTACAAGGAGATCTTTCAAATCTTTCGAAATTCACCCTACAATATGGGGTCAAAAGGCCAAAATAAATGATTTTAACCCTTATAAAAAGAACAGTAAGAGATGGTTGGGATTGCTAGCCGGAGAACTCACTAATGCTTAAGTTAATAAGGATAAATAATTTAGTACTCTAACAAAGAGAGTTAGCGTATTTGTGGAGAGAATAGTTGTGTAATGGTACCTTAAATGGTTGCATACCCTCTCTTTATGTGGAGCGTCTACTAATGGGATGCGATTCATGCGACCTTGGCTAGGTGCCATTTGTTGATAGGGTTCGGCTCTAGTTAGGCGTTGTGTCCAACTCGCGCCTACTAGTTGGGTACAACCTTGGCGGCCAGGTGTCGTCCTCTTATGGGATAGGAGATTGGCAAGAAGTAGTATACACTTCCTAGCAGTTAAGACGAAATAGAGAGTAGTTATTCTCTGTGCCTCCCTTCAGGGACGAAGTTAGAAGTTTAATCCTAAGAGGGTTCGACAGTAAAAAAAAAAAAAAAAAAAAAAAAAAAAAAAAAAAAAAAAATCAGGAGCCAAAACAAGGAAAACAAAAATGACCTAAATTATTTTTTCTAATAAGTTCAAAGAAGAAAATAACATTTTTTAATATATTTTTTTAAGAAGTCGGGGCCGTCAAAGCGCCCCTGTAAGCCCTTAGTTTTGTCACTGCCTCTCTCCTAATGTTCTTTAAGCAACTGTTATACTGACATTTTAGTTTATGTAGTCTAATCGAAGCCCGTGGTCTGGGCTTGATCAACCCAGCCCAAATTGTGGGCTCCCGAATTCTCATTCTCAACCTAAATTGACCGAGTAGATATATGGTATATCAAACCTTCTAAGTATATAGTTTCACATTTTCGTTAATGTTAGTTGATGATAAGCATGCGTGTACCATTTGTTTTGAACATTTGGTACAAAATAGTTCATTAATTCCTATTTGTGCGCACGCTTGTAATGAATGTGTCTGTATTCGTTTCAAACATGTTTACCCAACTTCAAATACGGTTGCTTTTAGTATATTGAGAAAAAAAAAATTAAAAAAAAAAGTGTACGTAATTATGTCAATAATAGGATTAAAGTGGAAGGTTAGGAGGATCTTAATTACTACTTTGTCCCCTCCACGAGTTTATTAGGCCGTAGAGTAGAAAAAAGGTTCGGCTTAATAAAATAGAGTTATCACTAATCAATGTCAATGATATCATTCATGGCCCTCTAATCAAGTTACTGTTGTAAGAAAGTTCAACGCCACATGCTAATTAATTATATAATATCGGTTTGAATTTGCGATTTAAAGTAATTTTTTAAAAAAATAGTTAAACAATTGACAAAATCGTAGTTAAGCTTTTAAAATCGTAGGTTGACCTTTAAAATTTTGCGTTTTAAAAAAAGTACAACCTTGCTTGCGATTTGAAAAAGTAGTATTCTGCGTTTTCAAATCGTAATTTGATTTAAAAGCACACTTTTTACTTACGAAATTGTAATCTCAAACGTAGTTTAAACCTTGTAAGAATATTTAAAAAAAATTAATTTTTATTTTAACTACTCACTTATTCTAAAATACCATACATATTCTCATCTAAAATCTTTCTCTATTCTAATAAAATAATTTTGTTTAATAATTTTCTATTCATTTTTTTATAAAAATGCAGCCTGATCTCTCTCTCACGCACCATGCTCAGCGTTCTGCTCGCTACCGATCAAGGCCGGCTCAAGAGATTTTGAGGCCTAAGGCGACAAATTTAGGTAGAGCCTTTTTTTATATTTAAATATTTAATTTTTTCTAAACGACTTGCAAAATTCATCTTTGTTAGGAGATATTTAATTTCAACATATGTCATATTTTGTGTTGAACTACATATAATTCTTTTTATGTAGAATTTAATTTACTTTATTCTAAAAATTATTTTAATGGACAACTTAGTCTTAGTTTTAAATTTATATAAAATTATGAGTATAATAACTGTTTTAAAGTTACATTAATGTAACATTCCATTTTTTTTTTCTTTTCGTCTTTAATATATTGAAATTCAATTCTTTGTATTTATCTTTCATAGTAATTAAGGCTTTAATTAAAGAGGACTTACTAACTTTTTTGTCATAATATTATTTTTTACCATAACTTTATTTTTTTTTTAAAAGAAATTAATTATACTATCACTATTTGAGGCCTTAAACAATTGCTTAATTTGCCTAGTCATTCGGCTGGTCCTAGTCCTGGTTCCGATCCGTTGCCATTGTGCTCGCCCTTCGCCACTATACCTGCACATGCCTGTCAAGTTCGCCGATCCTAACAGTCAGGGAGACAGAGAAAATTTGGATAATTACTGTGACTAATTTTGGGGGGTTGAAATGACAAATAGATCAACTGCGCCCACAGCTACGACCAATATTCCAAGGCAAAGCATCTCTTAAGCAATGTACTGGCATTGGTTGCAGCATAAAATCTCTTATTCAGTATTGGGATCACAAAAAGATAATGAGAACCCTACAACCACCTTCCTCAAAAGGTTGATGCTGTTCTCTTGTTCCTTTCTCTACACGTCGAAGAATTTTGTCGTTCAAATGGTTAGTAATTCAAACAAAAAATATGAGATTTGAAAATATGCTTAACACCATCTCTTCGAGAAAGTGAGCGGACCGTTCAAAACTTGGTCAAACACGTTTGCAGTCTAAATGGTTAACGATCTTAAAACAAATTGCAGCATAAAAACTCTTACTCGATATTGGGTGTTGGGATCACAAAAAGATAATAAGAACCCTATGAGTCGATGAATTTTGTTGTTCAAATTGTTAGCAATTCAGACAAAAAATATGAGATTTAAAAATCTGCTTAACACCATCTGTTTGAGAAAATGAGCGAACCGTTCAAAACCTGGTCAAACACGTTTGCAGTCTGAATGGTTAACGATCTTAATAGTAAAATTGCTGAAATCTCTGCCGGTCTAATGGGTTATGCAAATGACAGCAGTGACGTTGCCAGGCTGTGATGGGGGAAGAGGAGGCATCATTTGGCCTTAAATCAGGGGTTAATTGGGCAACTCTCTCCTCATCCGTCCACATCTCAAAGATTCTTTTTCCTAGTGCACACCTAACAAAAAACCTGCCCTCTTCTATATTGACAGGGACTTCCAATACCAATAACAATACCAAACCATA
This sequence comes from Alnus rubra, assembly GCA_028654335.1. Lineage (NCBI taxonomy): Eukaryota > Viridiplantae > Streptophyta > Magnoliopsida > Fagales > Betulaceae > Alnus > Alnus rubra. The sequence continues at coordinate 1,423,532 of JAJPGS010000244.1, forward strand.
CTTTATGTCACATATAATGGACGCACACACACAACCAATGAAGGTCAACAATCTCATGCCCTTTTTTTATTTCTTTCTTCTTTTTTTAAGGGTTAAATATACTTCGACCCTATCAACTAATAACTATTTTTTATAAAGCCTTACTAATTAACATGTGTGACACTTAGGTCCATCAAACTATCAATTTGTTGCAATTAAGTCCCTTCTCTCTCACTTTTCTACCCTACGAATTGACAGGTGTGACACTTGAGTCCATCAAACTACTAATTTGTTGCAATTAAGTCACTTCTCTGTCATTCTTCCAAAAATACCCTTATTTTCTTTAAAAAAAATAATTTTTAATATATAGAGTAAAATTCAATTAGTATAGAAAAAAATTCGCATGAAATTTTGATTTTCATTTTTTTTAAAGAAAATATGAGTATTTTTTTTTTAAAAAAAAAAAAAAGCAGAAAAATGGATTAATTATAATAAAATTGTAATTTGATGGGTCTAAATATAAAAAATAATTAATAATTGAGAGGACAGTTCAATTTTTTAATTCTAGCTCTCCCATCGATTGAAGTTGTCTCGCTTAAGCAACCGCCCCATTGCTACCGTATCCCACACCTCTATCAAGTTGGAATATATATATACGTTTTCCACGGTTGATTTTCGCGTTACTCTTTTGACATCATCCAATCAGGAAAAACGATCTTAACCTTCTAGATTAAACGTCAATCTCAACTATTTCATGAACTTATATGTATATTATTATGTTAATTATGAATGACGTAGGAGTATTCTGTATTGTACGTCATGCTTCTTTTTTTTATTTTCAATTTTCTGTCTTCATGTGGTAGGAATTTAGCCAACAAAAGTCTTTTACGACAAATTCATCTTTCAAAGTCCATACTTTTCATTGGTTAGATGTAGTAATTGTTGATTTTGGATGTATTTAATTTGCTGTCTTGGATTTAATATTATATTAGGTGTCTTCATGTTGATGTGTTAATTTTTTTTTTCTTTTTTTTTTAATAAAAGATCTGATTATTTCATTGATTAAATATCACGAGTATAAAGTTCTTACATTACAAAACATGATTTTTTACGATGCCCAATTTCTCTCTTTAATTTGTTGTTATATATTATTATTATGAGTAATTAATGCTAAAAACCCCATTTTTAATTCGTAAACATCTCACAATACTCACGTGGTAGTCAGAATCAAGTACACTTGGATCAGTCATTGTTAAAAAAAAAAAAAATCAAAAAGGTGGTTGAAACTACTACATCAATATTGTGGAATAGTTGTGAGATAAAAGTATAGTATATAACATTACATTATAGGGATAAATATATTTTAGCCCCTCAAACTACCACCCTTTCTCTGGATGGCCCCCCAAACTACCACTTTCTGATTTTTTGGCCCAATCCGTCCATTTATACCGTCAATTTTAAACAGAAATCTGAAAATACCCCTCCTACACTTTGAAATTCTCACGGTTAAGGAATGTGTATTTTCGAGTTTTTGACTAATTTCTGTTAGAGTTGACGGCATAAATAGACGGATAGAGCTAAAAAATCAGAAAGTGGTAGTTTTGGGAGCCAAAATCTAAGCATTGGTAGTTTGGAGGACCATCAAGAGAAAGGGTAGTTATTTGAGGAGTTAAAATATATTTAACCCTTACATTATATTTTTGTTCTTTTACTCGGTTTTTAAAGTTATATATTGATATTGCACCATCTATGTAATTTTTGTATGATTCCTTTAGATTTTGCTTGAAATAAAATTGTGTTTATTGAGATTGGAACGTACACGTGTTCTTTGTGAATTGTTATAAGATACGTGTCATAATCTCAACCAGAAGAGTTGCAATTAAAACCAAAATAGAAAAAAAGTTTGATGGCTGTCTTTTCATGAATATCTGACCTCACTTTCAAATGGGGGAGAGCTCTGTAGGACAAAAGGTTGCCTAATTTTGTTACTTAACAACTAACAATTGAAGAAGGTAGGTAGATGTCAAACAACAAGTAGATAAAATGCACTTATGAATAAGTACCAAATAAACCACCCAAAAACAAAAAGGCAGTTTGAATTGTTCAAATAGTTACTTTACCTCCCATAATCTTTTTTTTTTAAAAAAAATAATAAGAAAATGATTACATGGGAAATCTTTTTCACTCCTGATCCGAAAGGAAGAAGGAGCCGACGATCCTATAATTGAGAAAGGGGTGAGCTCCCCAACAATAGATCCAAAACAAACTACAACAGTGCTGAAATAATTACAAATAGTAGAAATGAATCAGACAAATGACCTAATCCTCTCAAGTGGCCGCACAAGAAGGTTATAAAAGCTGAAGGGGCACAGATTAAAGCGGACATATCTGAACCCCCACTTGAAAACAACGACAACTACCGATGGAGGCTGAAGCGGTAAAAACACTATTAGAGTCTGAATCCAGGACTGCAGAAGAGAGAGGCACTTACACAAATTCAATTACAAAAGTCTCCCTTAAAAGATAAAACTACATAAAATCTGGGAGACAATAACTCACGCAACACACCAGCAGCAAAATACAAACATAGCTGCGAAAATACAAAAAAAAATAAAAAAATAAAAAAAATGACTAAAAGACCAAACAAAAATAGAACATAAAAAAGCCCAAAAATCAGCAGCTGCAGCTCCCAAAATGTAGTTGATAATTGAAATAAAAGATGCTTGAGATTCATGTTATGCAAATAATTAGCCACAAATTACGGCATGGCACAGAAGTCTGTAAAATATTAAAGTGGAACTTTTTACCAATTTACACTATTGCTTCTTGGTGATGACCAAAAAAGCAATCACTTTTATTCAACTAATCAATAGGGGAGGGCGATTATATTAACATTCCCAGTGTATTTTTCTTCCTTGGCTTTTGGCATATGAACTCCAAAGATCGAGTTTTGACTGCTCCAAGACAAACACGAGGCTGTTGACAACACAAAGTAACTTTTTGCCCTTTGATTCTTCTTAGCTAGTCTATTTTTGACCAAATCTCATAATTGATTTGGTTAGTCATAATTTAATTTCAAAAATCATCTATGTAATGAGTTCCGTGTCGGTAATTTATATTTTAGTGACGGGCGTTATAAGTTAGTTTGTAAATGTAGACTGTCACGTCAGTTTGTAAAGAACCTCAAACATTTTTCTTATCTCGAACCACAACTCTTAAAAAAAAAAAAAAAAAAAAAAAAAAAAAAATCGAAGAAGAGAGGTTCATTGATGATTTTGATGGTGAAATTAGGCTATCAAAAAAAATAAAAAAATAAATAGCTTTGTAAATTAAGTTTAGTCTAAAAAAGATGTTAATAATTAATTCTATGTTACACGCATATGTTTGAAGAGCAGCCTTCCCGTCGTGGTAGGGGTCGTTGTGCTCATGAATGGACGATTGTGGTCAATATCAGTATGGTCATTACCAATATAAAGACAATGCTAATGGGACCCTTGATAATAACTAATGTCACTATTTCGACTTAGATTCAACAATAAACTCCATACATATGTGTGTCTATATATACATATATACAAGGGTTATAGTGGGAAAAACAAATTAAACCGGGTGGATTTTCCAACAAAACTCAAATGAAGAAAACAATACAGATAAAACAACAAGCAGTAGGCAACGGATCCAAAAAAGGATCCGGGCCTCTCCAATGGCCTCACAAGCCGATAAACAAAGGCAAAATAGTTCGGTTGCTGCAAGGGAAGTATTACAGAGAACCGATCAGGATTCGTTAACGAAAAACTCAAACAACACATGGAAAGTAGCAAAACACAAACAAAGCTACGGAAAAATACTAGAAAAAACTCGGAACAAAACGTACATCGGCAAAGGAAGGTGGAGGGTGCCGGCATGTGTAAACCACTTATGAATTATGCCATGAACAATATTTTCTAATAAGACATTTAATTACATTGAATATTGTAAGAATATTAATTAAATAATTTAATTGAACATTTCTTAGGGTCCGTTTGGGTTTGCGATTTCAAAAAGTGCGATTTAAAATCACGATTTTAAAATGTGCGATTTGAAAAAAGTGATTTTTAAAAACGCAGTTAACCGTTTGGCAAAATCGCAGTTTAGCATTTAAAATCGCAAATTAGTTTTTAAAATTCTGCGTTTTCAAAAAAGCACCATCTTACCTGCGATTTGAAAAAGCAGATTTTCTGCGTTTTCAAATCGCAATTTTTAAAAACGCAGTTTCCAAACGATTTATGTTCTGCGATTTGGTTTAAAATCACACTTATTGCGTACGAAATCGCAATCCCAAACACACCCTTAGTAGTTTAAATTTTTAGATTAATTAGTGATTTAACATGGCATATATATATATATATACATTCCAATTTCATTTCACATTTTTCTGTTTTCAACAAAAACTATTATTTTTTTATTAGAATAACCATTTCGCATACCAAATATAATCTTAACGTAGAATCTGAAAGTGGCCCTTTTCGCCATAATCGAGCACAAAAATTTACACTCCTATCAATTTCTAATTTTCCTAACTTCGGTGTTTGAGGTGATGGGAGAAATTAATCTCAAATAACTTAAACTTGATTGGTTTTATATACCCTCCATCCCCCAACCAAAAAGGAAAAAGAAAATAAGAATATTATTTAGTTATTAAAAAATGCTAATAAATTTGTAGAGCCGTATATTTCTTCTCTTCTGTTTTGTTGGGCAGCACAGCAAATGAAAGAAGCTCAAATAACACGTGTATATTATGCATTTCTTATGAACTCCTTGTGTGGTACTCTCCTGTAGGCTGTTAATTAATGTGGTCGACATGAGATGCGTATGTCTTCCACTTTCCTATGTTTTTCCGAATTGAACAACCTCTGTGCCCTTGACTCCACGTATGTTGCAGTCAAATCTCCTCTTCATCTCTGTAAACGTAGAAAAAGAAAAAAAAAAAAAAAGTAAACAAAAGAGGCCCAAGGAAATATCTCATACCCACATAATTCGTCATTAATTAGTTTCTAGAACATATATTTAATTATCTCTTAATTTTTGCAACATATTTATTACTTAGATTTGCAATTAATGTCTCCCTACCATTAGAGTTTTATCTTAACAAAGCGCATAAAATGTTCATTATACTCTATGAAATTTTTAAAAATAGAATTATTCCTTAATTTACATTATTTTATTTTTTTAAAAAAAAATAAAAAATATGGAAGGTGACCCACCGCTTGGCCATGGGAATATGGGAGTGGGAGATTTTTTTATTTTTTATTTTTTGCTTTTGTTTTCATTTTGTATTTTGATTTTTTTTTTTAATCTTATTTAGGGTATAATTTTATTGCTTTGGGCAAGGTGATCGCTTGGTTAGAATTTAACAAATAATAATAATAATAATGGAAGGAAATATTATAAATTACGTGATAAATTAATAAGGTATATTGTAAAAGTTAAAAAGTTTAAAAAAGAGTGAAAATTTGGGAGAGAAGTAGTCGTGACAAATGACAATGCCACAATGGAATGGGAGAGGCGGTGACGTCGGATCCTGATCAGTCGGGCAATCTTTTCATGTAGGAAAAGCAGCGGAGGGTCTCCCACGTGCCGGGTCATGAGTCGGCTACGGTCAAATGCCGGTGGCTTCATGGACACGTGTAAGGCCCATATCCTAGGATCCAATAGTTAAAAAGTTTGAATCATTGACCACTTACACTCATCATCGCTCACAAAAGGCCAATCCCGTGACTGACTGCATCCGGTTCCCATAGTCTTCGCTGACTTTCTTATCCGATCATCTCTCACGCTCTTCTCATGCACCGTCTTTCACACGCTCTTCCCTTTGTCCATTCCCATGTGCCTTTGATTTTTTCAAAAGCTATGTGCTTTCATTTTTTCAGCCATTACAAATATTCTTCTCTATGTGTCTGCAGCTTTATATCATTAGTAATTAATACTTCTTTTTCTTTTCTTTTCTTTTTTCTCTTCTAGCCATGCTAATTAATATAATAGAGATGGGTTTTATTTTAAAAAAAATTAAATTCAGTTTTTATTTTAAGAGATCCTATTATATATACGGAATATATTTGTCCATATTTTTAAAAGAGGAACCAATTTTTATATTTTGGATTGTTTGTTAATATTCCATGACCCGCCCCCTCGCCCCCTTGGATCCGGCCCGGTCACTTGGGTACTTAACATATAATGAGTTATGAGATCGATGATGATCTAAATTAATAAAAAATTAGCTTTAAAGCAATGTGAAAGCCATATTAATTATTAATCTTTCTACTAGCTAGATCAACTAAAAGTATGTAACATAGTGGTCCATTTTTTTTAACATTATCATGCCAGGAAGGTGTATTATACCTATATAATGAGTTTCATCTCTAGGGGGAAGTCTCATGAGAGAATGAAATTTAAATTGAAGGAAAGAACCCTAATCATTACATGCATTAGAGAGGTCTATATATCTATTGTCTTATTCTCTTTTATTTATTTATTACTCAAAGAATAAAGCAAAATCTATTTAATTAATTTGTATTTGGAGGCCAATGGATTAACTAAACGAGAGTATATATATTATATATATATGGATGAGAGTTAGCATGGACTGGGAAACGTTTCCACTTTTTGGTCTTCCGATTGGAAGGTGTTTTGTCAACCTCCTTTATAAAGTGATGATGATAAAAAGTCTCATTCAAACATGTAGACTCCCTCTCTCCCTCTCCCTCTCTCTCTCTCTCTCTCGCTCTCTACTATATATAAAACCCATCAAATTACATTAACAGAGACAATAAGTAAAGACTAGCTACAAGTCTTTAGAACAAAGCTTCATCATCTTTACATATTCTCTTTCTCGATCTTCTTCCTCTCCATGTCTGATGAACCTAAAGATCATGTTTACTACCATGACCTGTTCCAAGACAATCAACAAGCGTACAATCAAAAGCCTGCTTCCAATATTGCCGGTTCATCGGCTTACAATTCGGAGGGATTTGATCATCCCTCCTACATAAGCTTCACAGAGAGTTTGCAAGCACCCATGGACTATAATTCATTGGCAAGCGCCTTCGGCTTGTCACCCCCATCCTCCGAAGTGTTTTCTTCTATTGAAAGCAACCCGATTTATAAGCCGACGGAAGTCGGAGATTTAGGTGGCAGCGGTGGTGGTGGTGGAGGTAGTGATATTCCGGTGACTCCCAACTCTTCCATCTCTTCCTCTTCGACTGAGATTGGCGGCGAGGAAGATTCTGGCAAGAGTAAGAAAGACAGGCTGCCAAAAGAATTAGAAGATGGAGGGGAAAGCTCTAAGAAAGTGTAAGTTTGATTCTTCGATCTATGGTTTAACTGTTTTTTTGTTTTTTGTTTTTTTTGGGATAGAATGGGTGCAATATTGACGGTTCAATGGATCAACAGGAGCAAAGGAAAGAAGAAAGGAGAGAAAAAGCAAAAGGAGCCACGTTTCGCCTTCATGACCAAGAGTGAGGTTGATCATCTGGAAGATGGATATAGATGGAGAAAATATGGACAGAAGGCTGTAAAAAATAGCCCTTATCCAAGGTAGGTTTCTCATTTCTTGCACGCAAACAAAAGCACCCACTAAAGAAAACTTCTTTAATTAATTTGTTGAAACCCCGTACATGTATACATGTGTTCATATGGACAACTTGGGTCTGCTTTGCTTGGCCGCTTGTGTTAATTAGTCCTTGTGATCTCCAAAAACAAAAACACATGTGGCCGGGAAAAGAAGAGAAACTTGAAATTATACTACAAAGATGATGTTTGACCGACCGTATTGTCTTAAGATTCCCATCAAGTGGTATATTTTGCACCCACGTAACTAAGGCAGTAAATGAAACCCTAACCCCCACCTTTTTCTTCAATCTCCGTCATTTCCAGCGATTCAACGGCTTTGATACCATGCTGAGAATAAGACCGTAGAAAATGGCCTACATATACGGACCAATTATACAAATACATGCACACCTAAATAAATAACCAATGTGTGACATACCATAAATATAATTTTACACTTAGATTCTGGTTTTCTTTTTTCATCATCTTGATCTCCAAGAATTTGATCTGACAACTACTTATTTGGTTTCAAAATTGATTAACCAGGAGCTATTATCGGTGCACGACGCAGAAGTGTGGAGTGAAGAAACGCGTGGAGAGGTCATTCCAAGATCCTACGGTTGTGATTACGACGTATGAAGGTCAGCACAACCACCCAGTTCCCGCAACGCTTAGAGGAAATGCGGCTGGAATGTTCCCACCTTCCATGTTCACACCGCCGACAGGCGGACCGACGGCCTTTCCTCACCAAGACCTCTTCCTTCAGATGGCGGCGCCTCAAATGAATAGCCAAGGTAGTTCTGCAGGCTCCATTTATTCGCAGAATCTTAGTAACCCTCATCACCAGCAGTATCATCATCATCCACTTGCCGACTACGGGCTATTACAAGACATAATTCCTGCTATGTTCTTAAAACAAGAGCCATGAATCTCTCTCTCTCTCTCTCTCTTATTGTATATACACTTACTAGTTTCTTATATGATATATATATATCTTCCTGACTTTCCTAGAATAACTTACATTTTTCTTCGCTTCTAGCTTGTTATACTTATGCTCGATTTAGAAGTGAAGTTGAATCTTTAGATTGAAGGTAATTAATATGATTGAATTGCCACGATGGGAAATGAAATGTGTGGAAGCAGATGAGGTTTGGTAGTGTAGTTAAGTAGTGGTTTTAGAAGAAAGAGACGTGCTTGTACTACATATATATTTATTCAATCAGTCCAATCGGATCGAGCTTGTATCCTTAATTTGTGTGGTGCATGATGATCGAGGATTTTCAAATAGCATGATCAATTCTTCTTCCTCCAATTTCCTAATTACATCAATTTATCTTAATTGTTAAAAGAATTTTCATTGTCTTTTGACTTCATAGTATTACCTTCCGATCTCAAATTAAGAATGTTGTTAGCGGATTAGGCTGCGCAGGAATTTTTGCGTGAGGTTTAAACCTACGTAAATAAATTAATAAATATATAAGAGTAGAGTATAAAGCCAATTAATCATCTAGTTATATATCTAGGCCAAGGGTGAAGAACTTAACGTACGTCTAGACTCTCCAACTTCTTAGACGTACGTAGATCTGTTAATGGAGATTAGAATTAGAATTGACTTATATAATCTTATATTTAATTATGTCTTAACACAATCCGAATATAAATTACCACTCTTAACTGTCTCGGCACGATGAACGACCCTTTTATATATGTTTGAATTTTGAATGTTTCAAATAAGATAAAAAAAAAAAAAAAAAAAAAGGGGGGGGAAGAGCTTGTTGTTTACCTATGAAGGGTGGGCAAGTGTATATGTACCACAAGGGTCAAGATCTAGAGCTACTAATAATCAGCCCTATCGATCTGTGTGTCTGTCTCGAAAGGGTGGTTTATTGGGACCAAAACAAGAGTAGTACTGGCCGGTAGCTAGCTAGCAGCTGGTTTGTAAGCGTAAATCTTAAGCAGGTTCCTGGCCAATTAATACCGATCTTATCATGCTAATTAAGGATCTCTACCCTACCAATTTGGCCGGTGATTGACGCAAACCAAATTTAGGTAGTGAGTAGGTATTCAAGAATTGGCTTGTTTCACTTCTTGTCACATATTTCTTGCTATTATATTAGAACACACATATCGTGATAATTAATTAAATTAATTTAAGTTGATAGCTAGGAAATGATAAATTTAATTAATATTTTAATAATCTCTTCAAGTGTGGTTTTAAAATTTCTTTAATTAATAAGTAAGGTGCAACACAAAAAATATTAATTGAAATTAAAAGTGAATTACGAAAACATAATTCAAACTTAAGAACTCTATTTTGATATACTATGTTAAATCACCATTTACCTTAAAAGTTTAAATTGATAAGGAATATTAGAGAATTTAATTAATATTTAACCATTTTAATTTAATTAATTAAAATGGGAAGAAAAAAGCCAAGAGAATTGGTTAGAAGAGACAGACGACACTTACACATGCAGCATTAATTAATGATTGCGATGTCTAGAAAATATAAAATTACTTCAAAATTCGAAACAAATAAAATAAAAATTTACCTAAATTTTTTTTTTTTTTTTAGAGTGCATATCCACTAATTTTAAATAAATAAAAAGTTTCTAGTAAATTCAATTATACTCTTAAAAAACTACTCATGCTCATTCTTTTATATATTTTATATATATATATATGTGTGTGTGTGTGTTTAAACAATAGACTCCACCCACATTTTTAAATCTTCAGAAATAGATCCAATTCAACAAAACTAATTAAAAAATATCGTAAAAAATATCAACCTTAATTTAGATAAACGTTGGGAAAGGAAGCTAAGGCACGCACACTTATTGGGTCCTCATGAAAGAAGTTAAAAGAACCCATTAATTAATTAATTATATGAGCATATATAACCGAAAAGATCGAACTCCAAAGAAGGCTATAAAAAAATGAAGATATTGGGCCGACGGGTGTGCCGGGAGCATCAAGTAATTGGCTATATCGATCCAATTAATCATACGAACCCTTGACTAATATTGTTTAGGTACTCATCCAAAAACGCTCATGTTTTGACAACAAATTATGCTTCTTTTAATAATATATAGGAGAGGAGATTGCACTAGAACGTGTACACATGGTGAAGAAGCGTAGGCAAGCAGTACTCTAGGACAAGAGAAAGTGCAAAAACGTGCTCCTATAATTTATAATTTACATTTTCAAAGACTCAAATTAATATATGTTTGATTCTTTTGCCTTCCTTTTGAGAATACCTTCGATAAGGATGGGCCGTAAACTCTTCATTTTACAATAATTAATTATAAGTGAACAAGTCATTAAAAAAAAAAATACAATAAACATGAAAACACACCATCCTTTGAAAAAAAAAATTAAATAACGACGATTTCTAGACAGTAAACCCTAATTTTTCCTTCAGTTTTCTTGGGCAGATCCGGTGGGATGGTGGGGTCTTTGCAACTTACAAGAAAGAAAACTCAAAATGTGTTATTTTGTCCACGTACTGGTTTTGTTTTTTTGGTATAAAATCTGGTGTTTAGATGATGTGTCAATATCTCATTTGAAGCTGTAAAAATTGAGTTTTACAGTACATTCTTATTAAATTGGCTCTTCTTTCTTTTCCCAATAAATTTTAAGAAATGTTAGAAATACTAAGTTTTTACTAAAAGATAGGTACTAAGATGAAGTGTAGCTTATTCATTGGAGATGATCAAAACAATTAATAAAAAAAAATGTTACAGGTGCCAATGAATAAGCTCGACATCATCTTATATAGTACCCATCTGTTAGAAAAAGATTTAGAACCTCTAGCATTTCTCATAAGTTTTAGTGACAAAAAGACATTCACGAGCAGCCAATTAGTACCATTTTTCTTCAATAAAGTAATGGATAATTAAATTAAAAAATGGGGTTTGTGTGATTTTTATGTTTATCAAAACATTTTTTTGGGTTTTAGAAAGAATGGTAGATTCACTAGATTGAGTGGAAGATTGCAGAAGTTGAAATATTGCAAATAGGATGATAGGTATATGTGCGTGTATGTTTGTTAATTGTTTCCAAGTAAATTGTACCTCCCCCTCTTTTAAGGGTCAATGGCTCAATGTAGATATGATGGAGGATTGCTTGGTTGTATATGTAGCCTATTAGCTTTACTTTATTAGATAAAAATAGTACTTGGCCACTCGTCAATTAATGTTTTTGTCACCAAAACTTATTAGGAAAAGAAAGGTAAACATATATTTGAGTCTTTGAAAAATTTATTAAATTCTTAAAGGGATAATTGCACCGTTGGTCATTGTGGTATGCCATAATCATTTTTCAATTCTTATGGTTTAAAAAGTTCATGGGAGGCCCCTGTAGTATGCAATAATTACGTTTTACTCCCTAAGTCGATTTTCCGTCCACCATTTTGACGAAATCTGTTAGCCCTACACGTCAGCGCCACGTGTCGCCAATAAGATGGCGACACGTGTCCATGTTAATAAAAAAAATAAATTTATTAAAAAATAAATAAAAATACTTATTTTTTTTAAAAAAAATTCAAATTCAAAAAAACAAAAACAAAAAAAAAAAAGAAAAAGAAAAAAAGGGGGCAAGGGGTGGCATACCCCCTTTTTTTTCTTTTTTTAAAAAAAAAGTATTTTTATTTATTTATTAATAAATTTATATTATTTTATTAAGATATACACGTCAGCGCCACATGTCGCCAATAAGATGGCGACACGTGGCGCTGACGTGGCATTTGACGGAATCTGTTAAAAATTTTAACAGAATTTGACGCCAGGGATCGATTTGTAATTATTGCATACTACAGGGACCTCCCATGAACTTTTTAAACCATAGGGAATGAAAAATAATTATTGCATACCACAGGAACCAACGGTGCAATTATCCCATTCTTAAATTAAGAAAAATACTGTAGAAGTCCATGAATTCTAACATTTTATCAAATCTTTCCCTAAAGTGTAAAATTTAAAAATCACTCCTTAAGGTATGTTTTATTATCAAATCGCTCATCAGTTTAAGTTTTTAGGGGTAATTACCTTTTCTCCTAAGAATTACCGGTCATTGTTAACATGCCACCACGAACTGACATTTCGACCGTAAGAGAGCATTCAACTACCATTTCCGTACCTTTACCGCCCTTTCGTCAGGGAATCTTGTTAAATAGGACGGAATATGCGATTTTTAGACGTTAAATTTTGTTTAAAGACAAAAATGCCTTAAACAGTAAATTAGTAAGAAATATTAAACCTAATATATATATATATATATATATATATATATATATATATATATTTTTTTTTTAAAAAAAAAAAACCAGAAAAAAGAAAAAGAAAAGGGGTGGTTGCCACTTGGGGGAGGGGGGGTGAGGTTGGCCTGCAAGCTAACCACCCATAGAGGCGTGACTACGCCAGGTTTTGGGGTGACCGCGAGCCACCCCAAAGGTGGCCGAAGCCACCACCCTAGGTTTCGAGGTGGCTCGTGGGCCACCCTCGACCTAAGGGGTGGCTGCGTGACCACCCCAGAAAAACCTAGGGTGGCCGTGAGCGACCTCTAGGCGTATCTCACATGCCACCCCCTTAGTTTATTTTATTATTATTATTATTTGTTTAATTTTAAGGATATTTTTTGTAAATTTTTATTTTAAGTTAGAGTATTTGAGTCTTCTCACGAATTTAACTGATGGAAGGGGATAAATGCACGAAAATGGTAGTTAAATGCTCTCTTATGGTCGATGTGTGAGTTCGTGGTAGCGTGTTGACAATCGCCAGTAATTCATGGGGGAAAAGGTAATTACCCCAAATTTTTAACATAAATTAAAAAAAAGAAAAAGAAAAAAGACAAAATTATTAAAAAAAAAAAAGTAAGGAGGAGTGGGAGGGAGGTGGGTGGGTGGCCATCCATGACCCCATGGAAGGTGTGGGTGCGTTGCCCCACTCACCAACGATGGGAATGGTTGTTGGCTGGTGAAGTGCATAGGTGGGGCGACCCACCAAAGCCCTCATTGGTGAATAAGGCATGGGTGGGCTGCAACTCCACGTCCTTTGCCAATTAGAATACGAAGCGGCAGGGCGACCTCACCCCCTCCTTTGTTGATAGCTGTGATGACCCGCCTACATAGGCAAAGGCGTAGGTTACGACCCACCCACACCTCCTCTACAAGTGGTGGCATGGGTGGGTGGGGTGACCTAGCCAAACCCTCACTAGCATAATGGGCATGGGTGAGTCTCAACCCACATCCTTTGCCAGTGTGGGGATAGGGCAATGGGGTGATCCCTGTTGGTGGGGGGCTTCCTTTCTCTTTTATTATTTTATTTTTGTTTTTTTAGGAGCAAATGCAATTTGCCTCCTCAATGTCTCACTACTTGATACTTGTACCTTCAAAAAAAGTGACGGTCGATCCCTACCAACTACCTAACTATATATAATACTTAACACCCTCCTTTAGTTTTTTTTTTTCGGTAATTTAGACGAAACTCATGTCACGTGCATTGCACTTGACATTTTCTAACCAAATCTCCCCAAAATGCCCCCATTTTTGGATTTTGTATGGAGTCTTTATGAATGAACTTTTTTAAAGCCATGTGGAGTCTTTTGGATTTTAAATAGACAAACCCGCTAAACTTAGAAACTCTACCCCTTCCAACGGAAAATGAGCATAAGTGCCAAGGATCCGGATCCTCTCTAGTTCATTAGAACTGGAGAGTAGCCGATTCACGGCTTAGATCTCTTTAAAGAGATCTAAGCCCAAAAATAAGCCATGTGGCTTTTGCTTTTTTATTTTTTTCTTTGAAAACTAAAAATCTCTTCCTCTGAAATTTCTCACTTCCTTGAAAACGCCGGCCATTTTCTTCTTCCAGCCATTCCTCTCTCCCACTGGCGTCGTCTCTCTCTCCTACCGGCTCTCTCTCTCTCTCTCTCTCTCTCTCTCTCTCTCTCATTCTTCTCTCTCCCCGGCCGGATCCGAGTGTGAAGGTTGGTGACCAGTTTAAATTTCCTCTCCGTGTTTCTCTCTCTATCTCTCTGAAGAACAAGAAGACTCACCTTGTGACCCAAGTTCAAAGATTGTGTGTTGTGGTGCTATAAAAACCCAAAAAAGGAACGAAGGATCGAACAAACACACGTAGGCACAATAGAGAAAGTTAATAATGGATAGTTTGTGATTAAAGACGACAGGGATTCATAGGGCTATGGGATCGTTGATCTCTGTGACTAGGGGTCTGGAGGCCCGAACGACACAGTCCTAGGTGAGCGTGATGGGGAGGCCCGCGTTGGAGAAGAAGATGGTACTGTTTTCGAGGTCAAGATCTCTATGGCAAAAAACAAAGAGGACAAAGCAAATTCTTTGGAAAAAAAAAAGAGAGAGAGAAAGAAAAAAAGAAAAACAGGAAAACCCAAATTGAAATATGCAGCAAAAAAAGGAAGTGAATGGAAAAGAGAAGAAAACCCACTGAAAATTGAAGCAAACAGAAAATGACCCAGAATGGGATTTGGTACAGAAAAATGACAGGGAAAAATGGGCGAAAGGGAGAAATGGCTGGCCGACCGCTCCTTTCTTTTGGCCATTTCTTTGCCTGGATTTGTCGCTTTATCTTGCTGCAAGACAACACAAGGTAAGCTTCACATCTCATCCTTCAATTTTTCTTCTGATTTCGCATTCAATTTCTTGGGGTTTTGTTTTCTCATTTATATTCGAATAATTTTCTTAGCTTTGTTCCTTCGGAGTCTGATTATTCGATTTTAGGTTTTTCTTTTACAACCGGCCGGCCTTAGGGAAGAGAGAGAGATTTTCGAGAAGAGAAAAATGAAAACTGAGTTTTACTTTGATTTTTGTTTTCTTGTTTTTTTTTTTTTTTTTTTTTTTTTATTGATGACGTGTCTTATTTTTAAGGCTTTGATCTCTTTAAAGAGATCTTAGCCATGAACCGGCTGCTCTCCAGTTCTAATGAACTGGAGAGGATTTGGATCCAAGTGCCAAAAGGATGCAAGTTTGGAGGTACAAGTCCTTCAGGTCAACCCTTAGATCAGGCTGGAGGTGGCGCGTGGCCACCCCATGGGCTGGGGGCTGTCGCCCCTTTACTTTTTTCTATTTTTATTTTATTTTTTTAATATATATATATATAATTTGTTTTTGTTTTTATTAAGAGTGACACATGTCGCCATCTTATTAGTGCTAACGTGGTACCTAACAGATTATGTCAATTTTTTTTAAAGGAATTTGACTCCAGGGAGTGATTTGTAAATTAAGCCAACCACATGGACCTCTGAATTCATTTTAATACCATAGGGAGCTATTTGTAATTTAGGCAAATCATAGGGACCAATTGTGCAATTTTTCCTCAATTTTATGAATCAAAATTCTATCTACTTGAGTGAAATAGGACTATGCAAACTAGAAAATGCCATTTTTTCCCCTTGGCCGGGGAGATTGCACAAAATTCATATGTTTAAAAAAAAAAAAAAAACAACCATTACTGGCAAGAGGGCAAAATTGGTGTTGGTGACAAAAGTTTAGTTATAGACAAGAGGCTTCAAACGCCCTGTACACCATTAAATACAATAAAATAAAATTTAAATTACGAAATGGATCTCTGTTATATTGAAATGAAAGACTCATAGCATATTGACTCCATTAAAAAGAAGAAATTAGAGAACATTTCTTAAATGAAATTTTGAGGAAACATCATTTCCTATGTTAAATAGTTCTAGCATGAAAGTAAAATATAACAATCATTTGCGAGAATAATGTTAGAAATTACACTTTTATCTTATCATTATCTCAATATGTTGATATGGTAATGCCAATAGGCCATTTGATTAAGAGAAATGATATATATTGTCCAAGTATCCACATTTCATCCACAAAAGTTGATGTGACATGATATTTCCAATCAAAAAACTAATTTCCGTCCACTAAATGCAACAAAAGGGACCGCATCTGTAACGACCTAAGGAAAAACGGTAGCCATATCTGCGCTATCATCCTAAAAGAATTAGTCAATTTGGAACTTTCCTAGAATCCGTTATAAAACCCAATTTCACATAGTAGCTAAGCAATGTGAGACTTAGCACCCATGAACATCTTTATAAACCATTCACTCTATGTGAGTTATTTATCTCTTCCCAATATGGGACCGGAGTGTTATAAACTCATCTCTTAAACCCCTGACGTCCTCGTCAGGGCCACGTCATGCAGTGCTCTAGTACCACATGACCTGGTGTTATTAGGTGGCTCTGAGATAATTTGTAATGACATAGGGAAAAGCGCAAGCTACATCTGCGCTATCACCTCAAAATGACTAGTCAATTTGGAACTTTCCTAGAATCCTTTATAAAGCCCAGTTTCACCTAGTAACTAAACAATGTGAGACTTAACACCCATGAGTATCTTGATAAACAACTCACTCTATGTGAGCTATTTATCTTTTTTCAATATGAGATCGGCGTGTTACAGCATCACATTAGCTTTGGTGGGTGAAAGATAGATACTTGAGCACTATATAACATTACTCTTATTTGCGGTACGCTAGCCGCAACTTTTGAATAGAGAAAACTCGTCCCACTAATTATTAGCACCAAGTGCTACTAATTCAAACTTTGGAAAATTTTTTGGTTTGAAATCTTGAATGAATCTGAAGGGATTTGCTGAAATTTGCAAAATTTTGGAAAAGATGTGTGTCATTTTCAGTATCCTCTTGGCTGAGTTTGTAGTTTTGTGCTTTTAGTTAATATGTCAAGCTGTCATAACCAAGTCATCCTCTTGTAATTACCGAAAAACACTTAAATTAGATAGTTGTCCTCTCTATGAAGCAAGTGTTTAGTTTTATTTTATGGAAATAATTTCATTAATTAAGTGGTTTCTTCATTTGCACTTCTGCAAGTTTAAGCTACAAGATACCCCTCAGTACTGTTCATGCCACTCCAGGTACGTAATACAACTTGGGATGAAGTCAAAAATCAATGCTTTTATATTAATGAGAAAATTTTCTTTCAAAATGAATTGGAATAATTTTTCTAAATTTAATCTACTAAATTGACATGTACTCAAAATGTATGTAATTCTCGTATACTCTATCACATGTGGAGCGGATATAAAGAGGCCCACTCAAACAACTTCTATAAGGAAAATGGAGTACCCAATTACAGACGAATCATTCAGCCCACCAGTATCAGTCGGATACAGAAATCCCACGGTTTCGACCCATGACACGCCCTTAAACACGGGACTATCGAGTATTGCACGAGCACAACACACTGAATCCCCAAGTAATGCTAGAGATCGTCTTTTTATCCTTCCAAATTGATGTGGCTTTTAAAATTACTGTTCAATTTTGGATTGATTACTATTAAAGTTTAATTCAATGATGATTTTAAAAGCCATATTAAATTTAGAAGGATAAAAATATGGTCCCTATCATTACTTATGAATCTTCTCCTTCCCACGCATGTTGTAAAACAGTCATGGCCAACTTGAGATCAATTCGGCCAAAAAGGTACCGTAGGAGGCACTCCATGGAAGGAATCTAATTTATGGAAAATGCTCTACTTCCTAATTATTATTATTATTATTATTTTTAAAAAAGAATGGTGCCTGAATGATGTGACATTTTTCGAAATAGTTGATCTCATCCATAATTAACACACGGTGCCTGAATGATGTGACATTTTTTGAAATGGTAGATCTTATCCATGATTAACACATTATGGTAAGCCTATAAAAGGAAAGAAACACTCTTCATGAGTATTCTCATTCTTTGGTCCCCTTTACCTATATATAAAATGAAAGAAACATTCTTCATGAGTATACTCATTCTTTGGTCCCCTTCACTTATATTTTGTCACTTTATCTCATTCTTTTAATGTTTACCGTCTTAAGCATAGAAGGCTCTTCCGCTCCCTCTAGGACCATTGGCTTTGGATGACTTCTCTCTTGTTTTGCAAGTGGTATGTTACTAGTTCGTCCGTCCGTCCGTCCAAAAATTTGCTTCAACAACATGCAATTTTCGTTTTTAATATATGTCAATTTAATAGACTAAATTATAAGAAATTTTTTTTATCCCAATTTAAAGAAAAACTTGATCCTCCGTAACCTAGAAATTTTCTCAAATCTAACCTTAATGGATCATCAACAAACTATTTATTATGAACGTTCATATGAATTATACTTGACTCTTGAGTTGAGTGCTTATAAAGAAAAATATTAATAGGGGCCATTTAATCCTAAAAGAATATTGAAAAATAAACCTTCATTATGCGGGTCCTTCACGTTTTTTCGTAGTCTTTAATTCTCCTTTCTATGACATCACCAAGGTAACAAACGTTCTCAAATCTCAACCTCACAAAAATATTTATGGGTCCATGGTGTGGGCCATTATTAATGTTATATTGAAAAGGTCATTACTCATTAACGATAACAACCTTCTCCATGATACTAAATTAAATAAATAAAAAAAAAAAAGGAAAAAAGAAGAAGAAGAAGAAAAAAAAAAAAAAAAAAGGCCTCTTAACAATTTTAAATCCTTTTACACATTATTTTGTATATAAACTTAAGCATTGGAAAAATAAAAAATAAAAAAAAAAATCCTCACAACCTTCTCCTTTATAATAAATAAATACGAAATTTTATACTTTGTGATATAAGAGTTTTATGTTCGTAATAAAAAAAAATAAAAAAGCAAAATATAGGGTAAAAAAATGCCAAATTTAAAATACCCTATTTTTTTTTTATTAGGATCCTCTCAATTTCAAGTTAATATATTGTCACATTATTTAAAAAAAATTTAAATGACGTGACGCTATCTATGCTGTTTGCAACAAAACAAAATTTCAATCATGAAATGAATCCAAGATTTTTTTTTATTTTTTTTCATTACATCCATGATAAATAAGAGTACCCAAAGTGTTTTTTTTTTTTTTTTTTTTATTAAAATGTTTTTTTTTTTCCTCTAGTTTTCTTGGGTCTGAAGCTAAACAAAGACAAACAGTGCCTAAAAGTGATAATTACGCTCAAAATGACCAAACCAAATCTAATTTTATATTCCTGATCACCTAACTTGAAATCTTTAATAATCTTATTCCGATCACTAAATTCTTATTATACTCGGAAAGAATTTAATTAAGTAATAATTACAAGTACAAAATAGAAAGCAAGTACAAACACCAAACTCTCCCCTATACTATAAAAACACAAATTTTCAAACATATATTACCACCATTAATGCCCGGTCATGAACGGATATGAATCTACAACAATTATCCGTTTAAATAGTTAAACAATTCAAAATTAATTCTTATTATTTTGTGGACATAGATTATAGACTGAACTAAGTAAAATTTTCTTGTTTCTATTTTATTATTATTATTTTTTTTTTAATTTTTTTTTTTATGGTATCATAGCTACGGGCGAACGCTGGTTATCGATCTTAAATTCTGCTCTCTCATTTTTAAAAAAAGAAAGAAAAAAATGATTACAATCCAACTAAACAATAATTAGAAGCAAATAACTGAATCTTGCCTGCCTAATATAAACAGAAATTTTAAAAAAAAAAACATTTTAGACTCATTAATCGGTCATAGAGAGAGTAGTGAGAAAAGAAAAGCGCAACCACAACCCAACCCACCACAACAGCTATTATCAACCGCCACGCTCAGAGAAAGAGAGAGAGAGAGAGAGAGAGAGAAGGAGGGTGAGAGGGACGTACCCTCCGACATTTTCTCTATTCTTTAAGCGAAGGCTTTCTTCTTCTTTTTCTTCTATTCAGATCTCTCTCTGAGTACTCGATACCTAGCTAGGGTTTTCTCTGTCTCTCTCCACTCTCATTTCTCATTTATATGATTTCAATGTGCTAGAGAGAGCCAATCGCTCTCCCTTTCACGCCAAGAGCTTGACTGGTACTTCTCCGCTCGATCCACGTTTCAAATTATGCAATTCTAATTTTGTTTTCTGTGTTATTTTGATGTGCTCATTGGTTTCTTCATTGACATGGTTGAGTTTTATTTGGATTTCGTAGTTTCGAGCCGATTCGAGGGGCCAAAAATGGTGGCTTCCGAGCCGATCACGCCGGGGCAGGTACGGTGTTTTCGGTTATGCATGTTTCGTATTGTAATCTGATTTGTCTGCTTATTTTGAGTGAGTGCTCAGAAATTTTGGCTTGCTTGGTTGGATTGGATAGTGAGTTTGTCGTAGGGCTTGTTGGATGATGGTGTAATTGGGGATGAAGATCTGTGTGGTAGCTTGGGAATTTTGTTGAACGTCGATTTTTTTTGTTTTGTGAAATTTGTTGGGAGTGAGCACTTGATGTGAAGAGGATTCCATTTAGTATGTAATGTTGATGCGTGTATGTGGCTGGTGGAGATACTATATATAGATAGGCCTTTTGTTATTAGCTCATGAATAGGATTGGCATGCATGGGTTATCCAGCTATGCCAAATTTTGTGGGGATCGTTTATTGGCTTCTCCTAAAGAAATTCATCCTTTGCTGCCAAAAGTCTCATGCTGTTGGTTCAATGTAGCAAATTGTTTTCCTCGATGCATTTGCTGCAAACTCCTGTTGAGTATGGACATGTGAGTGAAACAATTAAGTTCCACATCGAAAATATATAAGAATGAGTGGTTAATATAACATAATTGAGCCCAAATCCATTAGCTTAAGCTTTTGGGTTGAGTGGTATATTAATTTGTTATATTATGGTACCATTGAATGAACTCTCTAAGGAATAAATCTCACCAACAACTTCAAATTGATTTTCATGGTTTTATCTTTTTTAATTTATTAGAACTATTCACAGTTCACATTTTCCACTGGTATTTGGCATTTATCTTTTTCAGCACATAAAAAGTGCTTGTTAAATTTGTGGTTCTTTTTGTGAGAGAAGCAAAGTCACCACCCAGCTCACCTAGTGAAGCATTTAGATTCAGTGATGGTAATTGCTTACATACTTATCAAAAAAAAAAAAAAATGGTAATTGCTTTCATGCAAACTGCAATAAGGGCTTGCAGAGTGGCTCTAAATCATTTTAATTGACTGTGTATCCTGTATCGAATTGAAAACCTTTTCCCGCTCGAGGTACAGTCCCAGTATTTACTACTCTTCTTCAATCAAGATAGTAAGATTTGAAAATAATTTAGAATTTGCCCAGTGACTTGTGTTTGCTCTCATGTTTAACTTAAAGTGTGAAGTATCTCATTTTTTTTTCCATTGATATGAGGACTCGGCCCCCCAACTACTCTTAAAAGAGCCATTTTTCTACTGGACATCATGCAGTACACAATTCTCTTCCTACCTGGACTGGACACATTTGACCGATCCAAATGCCTAACATGCTGTCTGCTTGCGTCTAAGATACGGGGGAGGACATAATTATCTTGTTTTAATATGGGTAGAAAAGAATCACTTTTAACAAAAAGGATAATAAGGATATATACAAGACTATTCCAAAACTATGTGATTATTCTTAAGAAAATTTTGGTTGGGAGAAGATTTTGATTAGAGGAGCCAAAGCTATCTTAACAAGATGGTGCAACATGGCTTCTAAAAGGTTGGGGACAGAGGGGGGAAGGTGTTTGTTAAGGTGTTCTTTTCTTATTCTTGATCAATATGAACTATGTTCTGGTACTGTCCATATGTACTAACTTGTTCTTGCCTTTTTGTTCTCTTGTTTTTCAAGAATTTGCTTCCGATATGTCATATTGCATCCTTCTTTTTTTTTTTTTTTTTTTTTTTTTTTTTTCCTTTGTCCTCTCAAACTACTTTGATGAATCACCTAATGAACCTATTTGGATGCTTGTAAAATATATGAAACCAATAATGGTTTGTAACTTGACATTTTTCTTTTCCCAAGAATACCAAAAAAGAAAAAAAAAGGAAAAGAATTCTTTTTCCTACGTAGGTATGCATTTGGCTTATGTTAACTCAATTGAACATCTAATGAGCTTTAGCTAAAATGGTACTTCCTCCCTTTGTAGCAAGGTAGAGGGTGAGGTCGTGGGTTCATGTCCCACCAGACGTGTGTAACTTTCCAATAATAATAATAAAAAAAGAATAAGTATTTTTTTTGTTCTTTTTCCATATTATTTGTTTGGAGTTGATTGAGGAACTATATTCTCTTATACAACATTAGCTAAATTGCAATCAATTTATAGCTGCATCTTCTGGATTTCTTCTTGTACTGTTTGTTCATCTCTGCTCTTTTTTTTTTCTTCGACTAGATTTTATTTATTACTTAATGGAGTTTCCCTTAATATGTCCCAGGTGTCGTTTTTGCTTGGAATAATCCCAATTTTCGTCGCATGGATATATTCAGAGTTCCTTGAATATCAGAAATCTTCACACCATTCTAAAGTGTAAGTTCCTTGTGTCAACATGAATTGGTCTTATTTTGAATCTTTGGCAGTATTTGATTGACACCCACTTGGTTGTGTATCATGTGCCTGTTTTAACCAATACTGAATATGGATCTGCTTCCTTTCTTTTACTTGCTGATAAATCTCTATTTGTCTTATTACTATTTGAGACTAGTTATATAAGTATGCAAGAGTGTGGATCTTGCTTATATTAATAAGAATATGCCTTTCAAAGGGTAGAAATGATTGACCAAACTGATTTTTAAAAGAAAAAGTGTTAACTAGAATTTGCTCTTCTTTTAATTGTATGTTGCTCCTTGGGCCTCTTTTAGATTGAACTGACATGGCACCCCAGAGAGGAATGGTGACTAAGGCAACACTTGATGAAACCATAGAGTAGCACAACACCAAATTAGTAGGAAGAGTGGGGGCTAAATTGGGGCATTATGCAGTTCAAGATAATTTAAGGAATACAAAAATGTGCAGGGTCATATGTTAGAATTGTTGTTATCTTTTGGCCATTGGTATGGGCATTTATTTAGAGGAATGGTGACTGAGGCACCACTTGATGAAACCCTAGAGTAACACCATCCCAAATTAAGAGGAAGAGTGGGGTCTAAATTAGGGAATTGTACAGTTCAAGATTATACTATTATCTTCTGGCCATTGAAATGAGATTTATTTAGACTGATGACTTGGGGAAGGATCTGGAACCTTACATCTTGATCTCAAACCTATCTTAAACCTAGTCGGTTCTTGATTGTCTTCACATGCAAAGCCAACACAAATCCCATATGCGTACTCCCTGATCTGCCCATTATGATTGAGACCTGCTTAAGTGGAGTCGATGCCATCCAAGAAACTTGAGAGAGTGGGATGAGGAGATCTCTATTTTGGTTCTGTCATTCAAAGACTTAGCAAGTGAAGAAGAAAGATAGAAGAAAGAATTATAGAAGAAACAAATGAAAGGATGCGTTAAGGTAAAGAACACCATGTAAGCTCTGTAGAGCTATCATATGTGCTTTATGCTATATATATAGTCACTGTGTGTGTAAGGTTGAATGATATTGTGGTTGGTGGGTTGATATTTGCTCCATTTGTTTCAACGTAGAATGTTTTCCATTGGAAAATATTTTCAACATTCATTTTTCAGAAAAAAAAAATGATTTTCTTGAAAATAGTTTTTGGCGTTTGGCTCATACGGAAGCAAAAAAAGCAAGCAACCTCCGGCGGTGGTCCATCAGTTTGAGAAGGAGAAACTCAAACTCGGAAAATAGTTTACGGTTTTAAAAAAGGGAAACAATTTTACGAAAATTAAAGAAGGTTTTCTGGTTAATGGAAAATGTTTTCTGTTTGACCACGATTTTCAGTCATACCAAACAGCAGAAAACATTTTACGTCGAAACAAATGGAGCATAAGCCAATATAGTAAGCATGTGGTTGTTATTATTAGCACTACATTAACATCTAGTAAACACTAGAAATTTTCAATGGCCTACTGATTCTACTAATTTTACTATTTATACAACGGGTCTTTTTTAAGAATGTGTGATCTCCATTTGATGCTGCAATTCTTAAATTATATTGAAAATTTTCTTTCCTAATATGTAATTTAATGATAAATTAAATGTCTCATTTTTTTTTTCCTTTTGAGCACAGATGCACGTAAGTCTAATCATCATCTGTTTGATATATTTTTCAAAATTGAGAAGATTGTTGTTTATGAAAATGACAGGAAGGAATAATATATGACTTTTCTTGATAATATTATCTGATACCATGTATTCTGGATTGCAGTCATTCAGACATTAATCTGGTTGAACTGGGAAAGGAGACAGTCAAAGAAGATGATCGGGCTGCTTTGCTGGAAGGAGGCCTCACAAGATCAGCATCTATGAAGATTTATAGTTCATCCATTAAAGCGAATTTAATTAGGTCACTTGCAATGATTAATCTTTATGGAGTTTCATTTGTATTGTGTCTTTAAGTGGTCTTACCTTTTACTTCAAATGTTTCTAGGTTTCTGACCATGGATGACACTTTCTTGCTAGAAAATAGAGCAACTTTGAGAGCAATGTAAGTCATTATCCTTTTGATTGGGATGCAAAACTTAGCCCTCTTTCTTGCTTATATCATATTACACTCATGTAGGTCTGAGTTTGGGGCAATTCTGCTGTATTTCTACATATGTGATCGCACAAATATACTGGGAGAGTCTACAAAGGTGCTTTTGCCTGCTTCTTGATTATGTTTCTCTAATCCTGTCCATAATCCCATTTATGATGGTTTTGCGGTCAGATGCTACCCCAAGATATTATGATCCTTGCTGATCTCCACAAGGGACCTTTTTCTATTTAATTCGGGACGCTTATTCTTTTTCTTCCTGATTCTAGTGCTGCCTCATATCTGTCCATCTACATGTCATGCATAATTTTATATTTTGATGATATGAACTTTTATTTGTCAAAAAATCACTTAATTGTGGAATATGATCCCCCTCTCCTTTTTTTTTTCTTTTTCTTTTTTGTTGTTGTTGTTGTTGTTGTTGTCGTCGTCGTCGTTGTTGAAAAGAATACTTTCCACTTTTCCATGCTAACATCATCTTCTATTAAAACCACTATTCCAAGATTGATAGAATTGATACAGGATTATGTGTAATCTATGATCTTCTTCCAGGTTAGGAAAGTAGAAAATTTCAATTTTTCTTTTCAGCACTGCCGGTGGAAGCCTTATAATATTTTTTTTCTTTTTTCTTTTTTCTGCTCGGCTAGATATCAGAATCTTTATCCAGCAGTTAATTTATAGTCAAATGTGCCATGCTATTGATATAAGAGACTGGAATAACAACCATGCCGCCATATGGAATGGATCTTTTTCTGACTTCTTTTTGTCCTAAACAAACAATTTATTTCAAGCTAATGGATGTAGGTGTTGGATTCATGCTTCAAATACACATTTTGATACACAATTGGATGTAATTTGTTACTGACAGTTTATCAATTTTTGGCGTTTCTTTCCTTGGGCAGAATTACAATCGCGATCTTTTCCTCTTTCTCTACGTTCTTTTGATCATAGTTTCAGCAATGACTTCTTTGAAGAAACATAATGATGTGTCATCATTCTCTGGAAAATCCATACTTTACCTTAATCGGCATCAAACTGAGGAGTGGAAAGGATGGATGCAGGCATGTATTCCTTCTAAAGCTCATAACTTGTGATTAGTAGTTATGCTTCAACTTTTACTTGGGAATAGAAATTTGAAATGCTTTTTTCTTTTTTCAAACTTAGGCCCACTAATTTATTTTTATTTTTTTAATGATTTCTCTCTTTTTGGATATGCAACTTGTGTTCGTATGGCCACAAACTGGCTTAATTTACCTTATATGTTATTCATTTTGTTAAGTCTAGTAAAATTTGTCTCACATGTTTTTTCATTTGTTTTATTCTGGCCATGCATTATGATTTTGATAGCAGATGCAACCAAGAAATCTTGAAACTTTTGATGGGATGCAATATGATGTTGGTTTTCATTTATTGGCATGTTAAAGATTTGAGACTGCAAAAACCTTTGCTGATATATTAGTTTAATATCTGAAACTGCTTGTGTGCACAGTTAAGCTACATTTATCAGTAACTTACTATGCTCTTTGTTTATGTAATTAGCTTACTGTGCTAATTTTTCTTCTTTTTTTTGACAGGTCCTGTTTCTAATGTACCATTACTTTGCTGCAACAGAGATATACAATGCAATACGTGTCTTTATTGCTGCATATGTTTGGATGACTGGATTTGGCAACTTCTCCTATTATTACATTAGAAAGGATTTTAGTGTTGCACGCTTTGCACAGGTCATCTTTTAGTGCAGACTGTATAATCATTTTCTCACACAAGTATTTGACTCATTTGCTCTTCATTCTCCCCCCCCCCCCCCCATATATATTGTTAATCTAAGATCTTGTCAATCCTTGTTATATGATGCAGATGATGTGGCGGCTAAATTTCTTTGTGGCATTTTGCTGCATTGTTCTGAACAATGACTATATGCTGTACTATATCTGCCCAATGCACACGCTTTTCACTGTAATGGTGTATGGAGCCCTTGGGATTTTTAGCAAGTATAATGAGATTAGCTCAGTGATGGCTGTGAAGATTCTTTCATGCTTTCTTGTGGTTATCTTGATTTGGGAAATTCCTGGAGTTTTTGAAGTATTCTGGAGTCCACTAGCTTTCATTTTAGGTTAGTAACCTACCTTATTTTTCCTTTCGTGCTTTGGTTTTGACTTTCTGCTACATTCAATAGCAATGTGAAAGTTAGCTAGTCAATCCATGGCTCAGCTGGTTTGGTTTGCATGTTTTCAACTCTAAGTGAACTAAGCAGAAATT
Organism: Alnus rubra; assembly: GCA_028654335.1. Classification (NCBI taxonomy): domain Eukaryota; kingdom Viridiplantae; phylum Streptophyta; class Magnoliopsida; order Fagales; family Betulaceae; genus Alnus; species Alnus rubra. The sequence goes on from JAJPGS010000244.1 coordinate 1,450,831, forward strand.
TGAGAGCACTCAACTTGTACTTGAAGTCTAGAGTTGTTTTAATGGGCTTCAGGTTTCAGAGTTTTTCAGTAGGTCTCATTCTTTTTCATTTGGTTTTGTTATGGTATTATAGTTATTTTATCTTTTTTCCTGGCCTCAAGTAGGTCTTTGCTTTTCTGTTTGTTTATCTCACTTGAACTTTGATTTCCCCCCACCTTCTCCTCTTAATGCGACTTTTATTTATATATATATATATATATATATATAAAAAAAGTAATACTTTGTGCTTTTATTATTATGGTGTGCACAATGTAAGATTTCAATATATTAATTTGGCTTGCCTTGAACTTCCTCTAGTGGCAGATTTTCAGGGTTTTTTTTCCTTCCAAATATGTGTATACCTACTGTCTTATGCATTTGCATGACAGGATATACTGATCCTGCAAAACCGGATCTCCCTCGACTGCATGAGTGGCATTTCAGATCTGGACTTGACCGCTATATATGGATCATTGGGATGATATATGCGTATTACCACCCCACTGTAATTCTCTGGAATGTTTGATCATCTTGTAGGTCTTGCTCTCTTGGTGCGACAACTTCTAAATTTTTCAACTATTTTGATATGTTAGGTTGAGAAATGGATGGAGAAATTGGAGGAATGTGAAACCAAGAGGAGAGTCTCGATCAAAGCAAGCGTTGCTTCGATTGCTATATTTGTAAGTTGCCATGATTTTGTGGCCACAGTATATCTTTTATCTGTTTCTAGATTTTGATGATCTATTTTGAATTTTCTCATTTAGTGGATCTATTTCATTTTTATTATTTTTCCTAGGTTGGCTATTTGTGGTATGAATATATTTACAAGCTGGACAAGGTTACATACAACAAATACCATCCCTATACATCATGGATTCCCATAACGTGCGTATTGATTAATGTTTTTTACTGGTTCTATTTTAAGGGAATATTATGACTTTGCAATGCAGAATGTTCGATCGAGTACAGTTTTTTGTTCATTTTCCAGCATCTTACTATCACCTTCTTTGTGATTCCAGTGTTTATATTTGCTTGCGGAATTTCAGTCAGCAGATTCGGAGTTTCTCTTTAACTCTCTTTGCGTATGTTTTCTTACCTGAATAATGAAACGATTCAATCCTTGAACTACTCTACCCCTCTACAGGGTTAATGAATGACTTTTTCTATGTATAATTAAATATATTCCACTGCCATATTTTGAGGGTACTTAATTGTTCTACTTGGATTTACTAGGTTTCTTGGCAAGATAACTTTGGAGACCTATATTTCTCAGTTCCATATCTGGTTGAGGTGTGTTAACTTACTCATATTTTTCATTTATTCTTTCACTAATTTGCCAAGTATTGTGTTATATAGCCAATGTATTACATCTTTATTTATTTATTTTCAGAGCATCTTTACAATAAGCATAGTATCTGTCATTTTTAACTCTTTCACGTTGCCTTGTACAAGTTTTTAATCTCATGCAACCCTTTTTGGAAGTGAATTGATACTATGATATCAAAAGCATTTCTATATTTTTGCTTGGTGGATGAGAGGTATCTAGGCTTTCTTTGTAGATGTCCAACAGATCATTATTATAATTTTTTTTATTATTATTTCTTTCCATCATCTAAGTTGATATTTAAGTATAGGTAGTCCCTTTCTCTCCTCATCTGACACTTAAAGGAAATAATAGTAATAAAAGATTAATAAAATGCCAACGCACAGAGAAAAACGTTGATAGAAATAAGAGGCAAAATACGAGAGAATATGCAAAAAAGCACCCAAAAAGAAAGACTCTGTTAACTCTTAAATGCGTTTATAACTCCCCTATATGTATCTGCAGGTCAAACACACCTAATGGGCAGCCTAAGTGGCTTCTTTCTATTATCCCAGAATATCCCATGCTTAACTTCATGCTCACTAGCGCCATTTATACCCTTGTAAGTATATTTCCTGTTGACCTTCGAATTATATGGAAGCCACCAGTACTATGTCCTGTTTTTGGTTGCATTTTTTATGCCCCTTGAACTTGCTTATGCAGGTATCTCTTCGGCTTTTTGAATTAACCAATACACTGAAGACAGTTTTCGTACCCACAAAAGACAACCGACGGCTGCTGTATAATTTTCTTGCCGGGGCTGCCATTTTTCTGTGTTTGTACATCTTCTCACTCATTCTTCTTCAGATCCCTCATTCAGCGGTAATCCCCTTGCACCACTTAATTGTTTTTGAGTGAAATTTTTCGTAGTTTGGATTCGTGAAGGGCTTCTGTCGAAATCTCGAGTCAGAGGTTCTAATATTCTTATCTGCATATGATGATTAGTGATTCAAATTACTCTTGCAGGCCTGAGAAGTCAATACCTAGAAAGAGTTGCATAGATGTTTCCTGTTGTATGTGCAAAAAAATATGTGGAGGGGGAGTTAAATAAGGGGATTTTGGAAGATGGTGCTTGCAAATACCACCGCTTAAAGCAAATATTCCAAAGGTGCGGAAGAGACTTGCCCTCATTGTTGCATTAGAGCTGTAACAGAAGTTCAATATGCATTGCAAGTGTGGCCGAGGGCAGGAAATGACAGGAAATATATATATATTTTTTGTAATATTGCAGATTGCCACGTATCAATTCTTTCTCTCCCCCCCACCCCCTTTTTTTTTTAAAAAAAAAAATCATCAAAGAGAATGTAGGTTCCTGTGACATAGATTACTTGTTTGGCATCAAAGAAATTAAAGATTCGTTATCAATATAATTTTGTCAATTTGTCTCTTTCCTGGGCCTGGGAAGTAGGAAGGTGTCTTTTTATTTAATTATTGTTTGTGGGGAGAGAAGTATGTAGAGAGATCTAAAGAAAAGAATGTATGAAAGTGAACTACATATTTTTGTGTTAAAAAAACTATGCAGAGACCAGACTTTAGAGTGAGGTTGATAGAATAGGAACATACAACTAGAATAAAAGTCAGACAATTAATATAGATTAATAGAAAGTAAAATAAAACTATACAAGGAAAGAGAACCGGATTGGCATTTATGTTAGATGAGTGATTGGTGCACAATAGTTGTGTAATTGTTGTGCATCACTCTAGAAACATGGGATGGGTTTCACGTGGAACTCATGTGGTGGAACTCACCACATAGGACCTACCACATGTTTTTAAGACCTTGCACAACTGTTGTGCAAAAGTCATTTTTCTTTCGGTTAACGTTTTTTGATAGACCAAAAAAAGAAGAAAAAGAAGCAAGTCCTTTTTAATTGGCTCAATTTGCCGCTCTTTTCCGGCTTGCTGGTTCTTGAGCTCAATCTCCTTCCCCGATACTAATTTTATGACATGCCTATTTGGCTGCTTTGTTGAACTTATTAGAATAAAAGTTACATGGTTAAACTTCTTTTTTTTTTAATTATTAACTTAAACTTTTATAATAAATGGTAATTTAACATGGTGGAGTTTTACTTACTTATATTGGAGAATGAATTCTTAAAAGGTCTTATTAATTTTACTAGATTAAAATTAGATCGGTTGAAATTGAGATCCGTGTCTTCGATGTCCTGTTATGAAACACGTATTTCAATGACCTAACTAAATTGAACTAAATCCAAACCAAATCCGAAAGCGATTACACTTTATAAGTTAGAGATCACATTATGCATAAAAGTCAGTCAAACAATTCACATTTTTTTTGAAAGAATAGAGGTCTAAAATATCTAACTAATGCTCCGTTTTTTTCGACGTAAAATGATTTCCGTCGTAAAATGATTTCGACAAAATCATTTTCAGAAAAAATGATTTTCTCGAAAATATTTTTCGGTGTTTGGTTCGCACGCAAAAATTACGAAATGCAAAAATAAGAGTTTGGTAATTGTCACCGGAATCCGGCAACGTCCGGTCGCCATTGCCGGATTCCGGCAAGAAAGTTGACCGGATCCGGCCAAAATGGCCGGATTCAGGCCGGAATCTTCTGGATCCCGGCCGTTTTGGCCAGATCCGGCCGGATCAATAGCCGGATCCGTCAAGATCCGGCCGGATCAATAGCCGAATCCGTCCAGATCCGGCCGGATCCCGGCTGTTTTGGCCAGATCTGGCCGGATCAATACCCGGATCCGTCCAGATCCGACCGGATCAATACCCGGGGTCCGTCCAGATCCGACCGGCTTGGCCGGAATTCGGCGATATCCCGGCCGGAATTTGGTCTGCCGGTGCCGGATTCGGGTACCGGCAGAATTCCGGCCGCCTGATTCCTGCACCGGCAGAATTCCGGTGACCTGATTCCGGCGCCGGCAGGTTTCCGGCGACTGGATGTTGTCGGACTCCGGCGCCGACTTGATCCCGATGACCGACAATTGCTAAATTTTAACAATCGGATATCAAACATGCGTGTAAGTACGAAGAGCTTAATTTCAGAAAACGATTTACGGTTTTAAAAATCGTAAATCGTTTTCCAAAAATTAAAGAAGCTTTTACGATCAAACCGAAAATGATTTTCGTTGATTGTTATTTTCGCCCCAACCAAACACCGAAAAATGCCGAAATCATTTTCTAGAAATCATTTTACGCCGAAACAAACGGAACATAATAGTCATGGACTCATCCGCTGGTAATGGAGTGCACGCCAGCAATTATCTAAAGTCTAAACCCTGATATTTGGCTACAAGTAGTCGGCATAGTACATCCCCCAAAAGCCAAAAATTCAAAGAAATTAAGCTGACCCAAAATCAAAGAAGAAGAAAGTAGTCAAATTTATTTTTCGACATTGGAGGCCACCTGCTGCGTGCATATTAAATATTATGTAGATTTATTTTCCATGTGGTATCAAAAACTGAGTTATAACTTTCATGATTTTCCATTAAGAAATATGTATGAATATAATATACTATTTTATACGTTACAACGTATAGTCATAATCTTATGCAAATCTTATTTATATATATATATATATATATATATATTTTTTTTTTTTTGAGAAAATGATCTTATATTCCATATCAAGTAGAAAATCTTGCTCAGCAAGTACAATACTTTGAATAAAAGAGAGATAATTCCTCATCCATATTGTATCTTCCATAGATATTAACTCATTTTTAGCTAAACGATGAGCAGTTCTATTGGCTTCCCTCCGTACATGACGAACATCAGAAAATTGCAAATTTTGCGGCAGTATTTTGGAGTCCTCAATATGTTGGCCAAACCGCTGCCAGCATCAATCTTCTGATTCTTCTTGACGAAGAGCCTCCACCACATGCAGAGAATCACCCTCCAGAATAACCCACTGGATGCCTCTATCACAGCAAAAAGTTACTGTCCGCCATGCCGCTATTGCCTCTACCGCATCGGGGGGTCCTAAACGTAAGGGATAGAAGAGGAGAAGGCTGCAATGACCTCACCCCTACTGTTTCGAGCCAAACCGCTCAGTCCCATCCTCTTTGTGCTTTTATCAATTGAAGCATCCCAATTTAGCGTGACATAGTCCTCTGAAGGTTTTGTCCAGACCTTGCCATCTTGTCCTTGCCCAGCTTCTATCGAGCGCCTTATATTACCAAGGAATTATCACGTTCATGCACCTTCTTATATAGTTCTGCTGCCTCAGCTCCTTTTATCTAAAAAAATATTAAAAAATAAATTTTGGTGTGACCTTTTGGAATTTCTCACTGAGCCGATGCCCATGATGTAAAAATCATTACGTACATTTATTTTAAACTATATATCCCTTAATCCACGTAGACTTAACTATATATATATATATATAGGTAGGTTTGGAATTCACGTAAAATAAAATCTTAATTTTGCCTTGCAAATGTTATAATTTATGTATTTATTGATTTTCGTAAATTCGGACCAACGTAAAAAATGTCCTGATTCTGCCCTACAGATGCCGTTATCCGATCCTTACTATAAATGTGCAGTTATTGCTTCTTTTTCTACGTAGGTGTCTGTTAAATTATTAAATTAAGAAATCAATATACGTACCAAGAAAACCACTTGCATCATGCAGACAAGCTGATTGATAATGATACAACCACAGCAGATCAAATTGTTGGGAACCTGTAACTCTTTAATACGAGGCAATTAATTAATTAATAACGTGATAAATGTTGAATAAGACGACTGAACTTCGGATTAGAATTTTTTTAAATTATTTGTCCGAATTTGACAGAATTTAAATAAATTATTGTGAGAAACCACTTATAAGACTCACCTGACTGGATAAGTAGTTGGACAACCCAGTTTTTATTTGGTCGAGTGAGTCCAAATTAAATGTTCAATAATGATCTCTCACAATCACCTACTCGAATTTGAGAAGATCATAATCCAATGACTAAACCTTTCAGGGTTTGGATACCATCACTCCTCCAATATTGCATGAAAATATCCGTGTACATGCTAAATTTTCATCCTCTAACTCTATTTCCAAATCTAATTATAATCTCTATGCAATGTGGAGTAGTGGTCGCAAAATTAACGTACACCTATTTAACTATTTTTTTTTTTTTTTTAAAAAAAATTTATAGAAAAATAGTAGAAAATTTAACATATGACGACATTATGTATACAGTTAGATATAATAATTTTTTCAAATTTAGGATCCTCTACAATTATTTATTCGAATTCTTTTGAATTCAGGCAGGTGATTGTGAGAGACTACTTAATACTTATGGGATCCACCTGACCAAATAAAAATTGGGCTGACCAATCACTTATTCGGTCAGGTGGGTCCCATAAGTAATTTCTTACAATCACCTGCTCGAATTCTCTCAAATTCGGACAAATAATTATAAATGATCTTGATTCTCCCGAATTTAGGATTCACTACATTTGGGCAAATACTTGATTTATAGGTTTATACATTAATTTATGAATTTTTTTACTGTCTTGTCATCATTAGTCAATATGTGTTTTTTCTAATTAAAATAATTTTATGCTTATTTTTTAGTTAGTTTATGTTAATATTTTATGTTGCGAATGCAAGTTGTTCTTTGGAGATTAATAGGGTTACGCTATATGAAACTATATATATTGAAAATATTTGATAATTTTTCATGCAAGTCAAATGCGAAAATATGTTTTTTTTTACAAATTTCAAGATTTCAAACAAATAGCTAAAAATAACCTTAATATTTATTTAAATTAAGGGGCAGCTGAGTCCCATCCCACTCGCGCACTTGGCCGTTGCTTAATTCTCAAGCTTTGAGGGACTAAGTGCTTTGGCGATTATTTCCTCTGATTGCAGCAACCTTGTGGGAGCGTGTACGCTTCCCTCCTTCCCAGTTCTTTGGTGTTAGGTCTGTATATAAATAATTGTTTCCTTCTTTTCCGGCGTCGTCGGCTTCGTAGAGGTCAAGGGTTTGTTTGTTTCTCTTGTGGTTTTCTTTCGATTAGTGGGGTGTAATGGTGGAAGTTTTCTCATATTTCCAAGATTGGGGTTTCTTTCATGGATTTTCTGGTCTTTCGTGGTGCCCAGTAGTGAAATTGCTTGGGAAATTTTGCTATGCTGTTGATGGTCTAGATGCCCACGCCGGCGACGATACTCGCTCAGGGTCTGTCCGTGGTTGCTTGTAGCAGAGGCGGCCTGGGTTCTTTTTCTTGAACGGTGGTCTCGGGTGCAAAGGGGAACGACAGTTCTGGCGGTTTGGATTCATCAGTTATTTCGCCATAAGGGTGATGTGCGGCTCTAAATTCGGACCAGCAGTGTTTTGTTTGAGGGCGATTTTTGGGTGCAGATAAGGGGCAATTTTCATGGCAGGAATCTGGATTTTTCTGGAGCCTCATAATGTGTATCAAAAGGTTTCTTGGGTGCGGTTTAGGAGCGATTTTCATGGAACATTTTCAGAATTTTTTGGAGTCTCAGAAGGTGTATCCAACTGTTTGTGCAAAATGGGGAAGTGGGGGAAATGGTCCGGCCATTGTATTTGTAGTTGTCTTTCTTTTTGTTTGGGTTTTGTTGTTATTTCCCTTAGAGTCTCCCAACCCTTAAGGTTATGTGGAGTTGTAGTCCCCTCGGTGTAATTCGGTGGGGTTTGGTTGTTAGCATGTGTTTTGACAGTTTGCTTTGTGTTGATCAACTTAGTCATTGTTTTTTGTCCAGAATGTGTGACCGACTCCATGCTCAAGAAAATGTTTATGTCACCGTAGATGCATCATTCTGTTTGGTTAGGTCTTATTTGTAGCATTTCTGTCTGTATTGGTCTGAGTCTTGTAATTCAGGTGGGATTTACACCTAGTTGGTGGTGTCTTGTGTATACCTATATGGTGTTTTGTTATGTATCATTCATTTGATTAATGAAAGATTTATCTTTTCCTTCAAAAATAAAATAAAATTAAGGGGCAGCTGATGAGTCGATTTAGTCGGAAGATGACCCTCTTAACCTGACCCCTTGTCAGAACTGAAAATCTACTCCGGCCGGCCAACCACTGAACCGCCCTGGACAAAGTCAGCCGAATTTGATTGGGTTCGGTTAGATTTCCTTTAGTGGATCGGTGTTCCCTTTTTTGAACACCCCATTTTTATCTCTACCAAGGTCCCATGGACTCCTATTAAGCTACTGCTTTTAAACTGTCGGTTTCATCCGCAACCCTTTTCTTGGCTTTCGGGTTAAGAATTTTATTGAATCAGATATTTGACCCATTTTATTTGTACTTCTTTGCTAATAATATTGTTGGGATTCCTATCTTGTCAAATATTAAGACTTGGATCCCCACTTACAAGTACTCCAAGAGCAGTCGTGTTTGATCAAATCAAAACACTCGTATCAGTAACAGCAGCCCATACCAACTGTTAGGAAGAGTCAAACAAGAGTAAGTGAGTATACATGTTAGGACACAATTTTTGGCTTTGGTCCACTTACATATATTAACTACTCACTTTCTTTATACTTTACCAACATGAGACACAATCTCATGAGTGCAATCATAATAGATAAATTCACATATTTTGTAACGACCCACCTCCAAATAAGATAATATTGTCCGCTTTTAGTTCTTTTGAACTAAATTTTTTAGGAGGTTAACCATTTCGGTACTACTCTCACAGAACACGCTTAACTACGAAGTTTTAATTAGTTCATAATCATCACGGCTTTAAAACACATTGTATCAAAAAATGTGCTTATGTAAATATAAGCACCTACATACCCATTCTCAAGTCACAACTTTGTAAGATCATTGAACTCAAATAATATCTTTAGTGATGAACACATGATGGGATGATGATCATGATAATGAAGGGCAGGCGGGCACCTCAATTTCTCAGCAATTATTCAAACCCTGATATTTGGATCGATGCAACTAAGCGGCATACCATATATATCATCCACCTGGTGCGGCCCGCCAAACAACATGGCACTGTCTATCTGATGAAGACAAGACGAAATATATATTTGTAGCTTTCTGCTTTAATATTGCTCTCTCCAAACCCAGGAAAATTGGCTGAGAGACATGGCAAAGAAGGAAGATAAGTAATCAAATCAGGTCATGATCACCTTTCACCACTGTGATTATTATTCCCAATTGTACGTACGTAAACATCACCTTGATTAGCTAGCTTGCACCACTAGGAAATTGATGACTACCGGATACCGTTTGAGTGGTGGTAATTAAATTTTTAAAACTAAAAAAAAAATCTTAAATAATAATTGTAACATTCTCTTGGATGGGTCAGCTAGCCCATTGAGAAGGGAAGAGTCGAAGTGTTAAGAGGAAATTAATGCTATATAACAATAATGCAGCAAAACTTTATTGCACTGGCATACATATATTCACTTTCAATATTGCATTTAGACCCTCTCTCTCTCTCTCTCTCTCTCTCTCTCTCTCTCTTTCTCTCTCTCTCTCTCTATACAGATCTCTCTCACACACATCTTTGGAACTTCTTCACCTTTGACATGGGAGAAGAAGCTCAACAAGTACAGCTCCACATCATGAGTAAGTCAGCTTTAATTTTCCTATGTTTATTAGGAAGAGAGCAGTTTTTTGTTCCTATTTTTTTAGAATTCAGGTACAGGAGCAGGAGAGAGAGAGAGAGAGAGAGAGAGAGAGAGAGAGATTTAGTTTGATTTCCAGAATTCAGCTTTTCATATGATTTTGATTTTGTTTCTAGTAATTCAAGTTTGCTTCAGTTATAATAGAAACTGATAGGAGTCTTATAAACTGTACGTAAACAGGGGAATCGTTGAACATATATACATCACCTTTTTATGTATTCCTGTTAGAATATATTCTTGTAGGTTTTGGTTTTTACAAGAAGAAATCCTCCTTTAAATATTCTCAAAGACCAAGATAGGGTTCTTTTCTCTTTGATTTATATATGTAGTTGGTAGATCATCGGAGGTACCAAAAATAGAATATGTCCAGGAGATGTCATAATCATGGATATGTGCTATCTGCGTGAATATGTAACAGATAGACACGAAGATGCTACCTTTAATTTGCTAAGTGGAGACGTATAGGAGTTTTCCCTGTTTACTCTATGTGCTCTGATCCCCTGAGAGTGGATAAGACTTATAAGCCTCTTAATTAAGAGGCTTTGGGATATACAAGAGAGGCATACTTGGACGAAAGACCTTTTTCAGAAAAACCAAAATATACCGACGGATAAAAGAGTAAATTAAAGTTATTTAGTAGCCTATTATATTATTGTCATGTAATTGAGATGATGTATGTAACAATGAAAAACAGTTTTCGTATCGGCAAGAGCTTGTAAAAAAGAAAAATTAATAGGTAGTTTTGACTTTCATGTCATTCCAATTGTACGATAGTCGTATAACAGCTTACTAAATCATATTTCTCTTAAGAAAAAATGGGTAAATTGATTCAGTAGACTATTGTATTACTGCTATAAAATTAGAATAACGTGACAGTGAAAAATAGCATTCCGATATGATATCATTTTGCTACCATTCTAATCCTTTCGTTGTGTTCTTAACAGGTGAAGTGGGCAAAGAAGAAAACTCAACGACAGAGCATATAAATGCCACCAGCCGACCAACAAGCGCTCAACGTAGGAATTACGAGCGGTGGCTCCGAATGGCCATCTATACACTCTTTCTCATCTCCGGCCAGTCAGTCTCAGTACTCCTCGGAAGATTGTATTACGAGAAAGGCGGCAAGAGCAAATGGCTGGCAACCCTTGTGCAGCTTGTAGCCTTCCCTCTCGTACTTCCCTACTACATCATCTCAGCACCCAAAAAACCCACCACAGACGACAGTGTCGTTGTCCTTGTCCATTCAAAACCACCTTCAACCTTAATACTTTCATCAATTTATGTTTCCCTTGGCCTACTTGTAGCAGGAGACTGCTTATTGTATTCAATTGGGTTAATGTACCTTCCAGTATCTACTTACTCACTCATTTGTTCATCACAGTTGGCCTTCAATGCCTTTTTCTCCTTCTTCCTTAATTCACAAAAGTTCACTCCCTTCATAGTGAATTCTCTAGTCCTTCTCACCATTTCCTCCATCCTCCTCGTTGTTCAAACAGACTCTGAAGACCCCTCTGGAGTTTCTAAAGGAAAGTATGTAATTGGGTTTATTTGCACTGTTGCTGCATCTGCCGGATATGGCTTGGTGCTTTCCTTAACACAGCTAGCCTTCAGGAAGGTTCTTAAAAGGGAGACATTTACAGTGGTCATGGACATGATAGTCTATCAATCACTCGTCGCAACTGCAGCCATCGTGGTGGGACTTTTTGCTAGCGGAGAGTGGAAAGGTTTGAACAGAGAAATGGAGGAGTTTGAACTTGGGAAAGTCTCCTATCTCATGACTTTGATTTGGACGGCCATAATGTGGCAGGTTTTCGCTGTTGGTTGTGTAGGGTTGATTTTTGAGGCGTCTTCTCTGTTTTCCAATGCCATTAGTGTTCTGGGTTTGCCTCTTATTCCGGCTGCTGCTGTGGTCGTTTTCCACGACAAGCTTGGTGGAGTAAAGGTGATCTCCATGGTGTTGGCTATTTGGGGCTTTGTGTCGTATGTCTATCAGCAATATCTCGACGATTTTAAGTCCAAGCCTGAAGATAGAAACGGTAATATTAAAGTTTCCAATGCTTCCCCACCGGCATAGGTTGGTGGATGAATAGAGATTATTTTACTTTTGGCAACGATAAATGTATAAGATTTTTTTTTACCTTTATGACCCTTCTGATAAAAAAATATTGATGTGTTAAACCATTTATTCGGTCCAGTAAATTTTATAAGTGGTCTCTTACAATCACATCGAATCTTGATCTATAGGACAAAACAACACATCACAAATACGGGATAGCCATCACCCCCCATATTGCATCAAATCCGGGTACATGTTTTAAAACTTCCCTTCAGACATCGGCAAAGTTGTCTTTTATGTATGAGATTTGATTCTTGTACAACAACTGTACAACAACCCCTCACATGAGGGTGAGCCCCAGTATCTGGGACCCACCCTCATGTAGTGGTTGTTGTATTGGTGTTGTAAATCTAACATTTTCCTGTATGTATATAAAAGGATTGCAGACAAAAGGTTTTCTTGTGTCTGTATAGGCCTATATATCATCAAAATATATTTCAGTTGATAGACTAGCTTCTATGAAAATTGTGTAGCAGACAGATTATCAACTATTTCTAACTCCCATGCAATATCAATTAAGCAATGTCATGGGTTTTAATTTGTACAAAAGCTTAAAAGTTTTCAAAGTACAAGGAAGAGATTGTCCCTTTCATGAATTTTCGTAGGGTGTAAGATATCAAACGTGTTCAGATACTTTCTAGATCCAATTACATGCCGTGCAGGATTTTTTTTTTTTATTTTAACTTTTGCCCCGATATTTAAAAATTGGCAATATACCCCAACAAAGTTTTTGAATTTTTCAATATAAGCATTCCGTTAGTTTTTCTGTCTTCTTTAACATAAATTATTAAAAAGACCTAAATGCTCCAGATTTTCTCTTCTTTTTTCCTTTTTAAAAAAATAAATAAGAATAAGAAAATAAAGAAAGAAAAAAAAAAAACAAAAGGTTACTGGCCGTAGCCACCCCATGGGTGTGGTCAAAACCACCCCCAAACCCTTTGTGGGTGGCTCGACCACCCTCATATGCCTGAAATGAGCCACCCCCAAATGGTTCATGGGGGTGGCTCTAGATCTTCTCTTCTTTTTTCTTTTTTAAAAAATAAATAAGAAAAAAAAAGGAAAAAAAAAAACAAAAACAAAAACAAAAGGGTACCGGCCGTAGTCACCCCAAACCCTTTGTGGGTGGCTCGACCACCCCATATGCCCGAAATGAGCCATCCCCAAATGGTTCATGGAGGTGGCTACGACCACCCCCCCTTTTTATTTATTTTTTTTATAACAATGGCATTTTGGGAATTAACACTTGTATATGGGGGTAATTTTGAAAATTTTGTAGTAAAAAATGCACGTGCAGCGCACGTGAACCATTTTTCGTTAAAGAAGATGGAAATGGCTAAAACAGAGTGCTTAGATTAAAAAATTCAGAGATTTTGCGGGGTACATCGACACTTTTTAGACATTGGAGGCAAAGTGAAAAAGTCATAAAGCATAACAAAATTTCTTTTGACTATTCATTTCACACAAAACATAAAGGATGTGTTGCATGTAACAAAACAAGTGTTATGATATGCTCACCGGAATTAGAAATGTCACCTAAAGACAGTGACGGCGGAAGGGGGCCCGGTAGGGGCCATGCCCCCCCCCCCCTACTCCCCCAAAATTTCTTGAAAAAAAAAAATTGTAAGGATGTTGTCCCATTCTCACTGTCTGGAAGAACTTAGAAGAGGCCATGTTTAGATATCAAGCACAGAAGGGCTGTAAAGTAGGATTATACCCACCCTCCAAGGCCGTGTTCTTGGACCCATGGTGCGGAGGTGCTTCCCCCAAAATTTCTCATTTTAGGGTGTGGGAAGAAGACGATGATCGAGTAATTGATCTGTGAATTAAGGAGCAATTGAAGGTCTCTGAGTCTCTGCCATAAACGTGAAGTTCATGCCTCTACACTATATGGATGAAGCTTATAATGAACTTCTTTATTCCTTTTCCTTTATGGATGAATGGTGCCCCATTCCTGTACGTTTTGCCTGTTGCACGTTTGACCTATACACACAGGATTTAGGTCGCTTTTGTTTGTGTTTTCAGAATTTTGTTTTTCAAAAATCAAACAATGTAGACATAATACTATGTCCGTTTGTGTTTGCGATTTCAAAAAATGCGAGTTCACTACAAAAAACTCTGCAATTAGTGGCATGCATTACTTTTTGATACGTCACTAATTACTAGCGTGTTAAAAAGTAATACCTCACTAAAATAATTAGTGGCGTGTTAAATTTGACACACCACTAAATTTGTGACGTGTCTGATTGACACGCCACAATTTAGCAGCGTGTCAATTTGACATGCCACAATTTAGTGGTGTGTCTGATTGACTCGCCACAATTTAGTGGCATGTCAGTTTGGCATGAAATTAAATTAAATTATTTAAACAAATTTTAATTAGTTTCAATAATGATTATTTATACTAATTATTTTAATTAGGATTAAATAACTTAATGTAGAGATTGAAATTAAATTAATTTTTTTTTCTTTAAATGTTGTTATATATTTTGGTTTAAGTATTAATATATAATTAATATAATTGCAACTATAATATACATTATATAATATGTTATACAACTATAAGTAATTAACCATGTGTTATTAATTTATAAATATAAATATAGAATACTTAATATTGTATAACAAAATTATATATAATAAGTAAGCATGTCCATACAATATTGTAAGTAATTAACTATGCACAAGTAATAATAAGTAAAGCATGCATATTACTTACAAGTAATATTGTAAGTAAGCATGCGTGCACGTTAAATTAATATTGTATAATAAATAAGCATGCATGCATAGGCAATATTGTAAGTAAGCATGCATGCACATTAATTGTATAGTATATAATGTACAGTAAGCAATTACCCCACATGTTATATAATATGTATATAATAATATAAGGTATAACTAGTTATTATGTAAGTATATATTAGATAGGATATATATATATATATATATTATATATATATATATATATTATACAATAGTAATAATATAACATAATTGTTAGTTGGGGTAATTACATTTTCCCCCCATGAACTATCGGCCTATGTCATTTTGCCCCCACGAACTACCACATCGACCAAAAAAGAGCATCAAACTATCATCTTTACATACTTTGCCCCCTTCTGTCAGTGACGGTCAGTCTAATTCATGCAAAGACTTAAATGTCCTAACTCAATTTCAAAAATTTCCTAAATATCCTTATTTTAAACAAAAAAAAAAAGGAAATTGAAGGAAAAGGGGCTGGATGGCCTGCGAGCCACCCCCAGAGGTGGCTCCGGCCACCGCGCGGCCACCCCAAAGGCCGTGGGTGGCCCGCGAGCCACCCCTAAGGTGGCTCCGGTCACCTCTGGGGGTGGCTTGCAGGCCACCCAGCCACCTCAGGGGTGGCTGCCGCCACCCCTTTTCCTTCAGTTTTTTTTTAATATATTAATTTTAATATTTTTTATTAATTATTGTAGGGGCATTTTGGTCTTTAAATCAAACTTAACGGTAAAAAATGGCATATTCCATCCAAGTTAACGGGATTCCCTGACGGAAGGGGGCAAAGCAGTAAATATGGTAGTTTGATGCTCTTTTTTGGTCGAAGTGGTAGTTCGTGGGGGCAAAATGACATAGGCCGGTAGTTCATGGGGGGAAAAAGTAATTACCCCGTGTTAGTTTATTGGCTACATTTTATTGACAAAATCACTATCATGTAAGGTTGCTACTTTAACAAGGATGCTGTATTATTTCAGAGTCTTTAAATATTCAGAGTTTATTTCTTTAATATGGAAATGACCTTAATATGACAAGTTTCAGTGTCACAAGCATCAAGAAGGCAATTTCAGAGTTCCAAGAAGATTCTACGCAGTTTCCAACTCAGCAAAAGTCGGATCCCTTGTTTCCGTCCGGATGGACCAAAGACACGTCCGGACGCCTATCTGTGTTCGAGAAGATTCTGAACAGTTCAGCATTTCAGCGTGCATCCGTCCAGATGACAAGGCAACACCATCAGTACGCTATTCAATGTTCGAGAAGAATCCGAGATTTCTTTGCAGACACTAATTGGGAAGACAGCTTGCAACTGTCCGGATGCAGCCTTAATAAGGAAACATATGAAGCACGTTATAGAAAGGCGGTTACAGTTTACCGTCTGGACACTCTCAGCCTAAGTCTGGACGCCGCCAAGAGAACTCTGAATCAGTGTTGAAATAGGTTGTCTTAAGCCTATAAATAGAGGTCTCTAGGCATGTATTATTCACATAATTCGGTATTCATGAATTCTCTTAGGGTTAGAGAGGGTGTTTATGTAGAAATTGTGAAAATCTGCTAGTTGTCTAAGAGTTGTCCCATGTGTGATTTGATCGTGTGAAGTCTAGCTTAAGGAGGAGCCATGAGCTAAATGAATCCATTGAAGACCCTTTCAGGTAGAAGACCTGGTTGGGAAGCGTTCTGTTGCCTAGACAATCAACCCTAGAGGGGGAGTGAATAGGGTTGATGGCAAACTTTTCTTTTAATAAAAATTATACTGAATTAAGAATTCAGAACAATATAAGATGCAATATAATGCAGATAATATAAATGTGAGAACAATAATAAAGAGATAAGG